>OY282468.1:19718442-20974936 GCA_958295575.1 Leucania comma
AGAAGATATCCCCACTTGTGAGACACCAGGGCAAGCTGGCTTTAACACCAACTACTATATACTTCCAGCCATTCAGTAATGTTGAAGGTGTAGGTATTTTGATTCAATGATTTATTATTTTTATTGTAATGAATATGAATAAGCATGAATTAAATTAAGTGAATCAATGAGTAATGGGTTAATCAATTTAATAGCCCAGTTATTCTTCATTCAATTTTAATATTCTAACTAACTTCCACAGTTTGCAATTTATATAGAAACACTGTTGTTTTTAGCCTTTATCAACTGTAAAAATGAGGAAAAATTGCTGAAAATAAATAATTAATGTAGCACTAATTATGATTAACAGGATATCAGATTTTTATCTATATTGTAGTATTTTACAGTAAAATAATATATTATTAATACCAAGTTTATGTGAGAGAGGTATAAAGGGGACCTTGGTGACACATGTTTTCAGCACTTGTGTACTTAGATATCACTATCAACATTGAGTGTTTGCTTAACAATAGTTGTGTGCGTATATTTCAAGATTTTATATTCCATTGTTTTATGAAACTACAGTTAGAAAGATGATAATAAATGATATGAAAAATATTTTTCAGAGTCCCATTCTTAAATTAAAGCTGGGTCATTTGCGGAGAATGTACAAAAGAAGATTTTTATTAAGGCAAGTTGTATGTATCTGTGTTTTTGTACTTATTTATTTGCAGTAGATTGTGTAATTGTAGTGTATTGAATGACTTTGTTTATGCATGTAAAATAACCTTTCTAGTTTTGAATGAATAAACATTTTGTATTTAAATACTAAAAATATTTTTTGTTCAGTCAGTCATGTAGTTTGCTTATTTAATAATACAGTTGTATAGAAAGATACCAGTATTGTAATATTTTTTTTTGTTTTAGGGGCTAGAAATCTACAGTGCAGAGGAGAGCTCAGTGCCTCACATATATGTGACCTTCCAGTCACAGAGAGATAGAGACAGGATATACAAGATCTTGGAAGAGTCTCCAAATGTCCAGCTGGAGAAAGTCCACACAGAGGAAATGACACTGCAGTGGCAAAACGGAATTGTATCTAATTATGACTATTTGATGTATTTAAATTGGTATGTATCAGAGACTTGGCTAACTTAGAAACTAGCAGTAAAGTTTACTAAAAAATATCAATATGCATTTCCAGTCTTGCAGATAGGAGCAAGAATGATCTCACCCAGTATCCAGTGTTTCCCTGGGTAGTGGCAGATTACACTTCAGAAACCTTAGACTTAACAAATCCTGACACATTCAGAGACCTGGCAAAGCCAATGGGAGCTTTAAACCCCGATAGACTGGAGAAACTCAAAGAAAGGTACCATGAAATGAGTGAACCAAAATTTTTATATGGATCTCATTATTCTGCTCCAGGGCTTGTTTTATTTTATTTGGTAAGTTTTTTTATAACAGCTGTTTCATGATTGATAGAGGGTTGAACATTTGGACTTTTTATAGTTCTAGCATATACCTTGTCCTTTCCTACCAATAACTTTTGTTTTCATTAAATTTCCATGAAGTTTTCTTAAATAAATAAAATTGATGTTTCATTGATGGAACAATTCCATTTCAATCACAAGAGTTGAACTGTCTGAAAAAAGTACATTTCATGGTCAACTGCCATTCAACTACCTTATTACAAGAAGTCTGCTAATCTCTAGTCAATATTTACGTTACGCAAACAGTATTATCCAACAATTGTTATTGGGAATTACATAACTTGTTGCCACCGTTATGCTAACAAGGACATTGTGAAATAGTTTAATATCGATTTTAATTTTCAGGTTCGGAAATATCCTAAATATATGCTGTGTTTACAAAATGGTAGATTTGATCATCCAGACAGAATGTTCAACTCAGTCAAAGATGTCTATAATAATTGTCTGCGGAATATGTCGGACTTTAAGGTAAAGGCGATAATATATTCCTTTTTTAGGGTACCGTGCCTCAAAAGGAAAAAACGGCACACTTATAGAGATTACTTTGTTGGCCGTCTGTCTGTCAAGACCCTCAGGAACGCGTGGAGTTATTGAGTTGAAAGTAAAACTTTATAGTCAGGTCTACGATCCCTTAAAGCTGCGAAAAATACAAACTTCTAAGTTAACAAAACCAAAAGATACTGACGTTTATGTCGCAAAAATCGTATATTTCGACACTCAAGGGAATTAAAATTCACTCCCCGTTGATCTACACCGTTAAATTTTGGTTGTTATAATCTCGTCGATTTGCTACATGAAAAGATAAAATTAAAAAATAAAGTACTTTTTTAAAAATCGAATTAGTTTACGCATGTACGAAATTAATTTCTTTAAGTAAACGTCAGCTGGTCAAAAGTACTTTATTTTTGACTTTATAAATCGACCCTCTACGGAATTAAAACGATCAAAATTTAACGGTGTGGAATTCTGAAATTTGGCATAGCAAGGTCTCGTAGCACAAGTATAGGGAAAAATCTGAAAACTGTAAATTTGTACGAGTAGTTACGTCACAAAAAAAATGATTCGGAAAAATCTTCGTAACTCAATTTGGGAATCGAACTGTTTTAAGTGCGTGTCCGACTCGCACTTACCCGGTTTTTTTTTTTAAGTAGAACCCTGTGAATACCTACTTGACTTTCAAGATTATATTTAGTTTGAGATACCCGTATCTGCATTATGTAGTAGATGGATTAAAGTTTTTACTACTTGCCAGTTTAATTTCGATACTATTAGCTATTTATTTTATTGGCTCAAATCCAAATTTTTCATTTACAGGAACTAGTTCCCGAATTTTACGACATAGAAGGCAAAGGCGATTTTTTGCTCAACCAGTATGAAATTAACTTCGGTGAGCGTCATGATGGGAGTAAAGTGAACAATGTGGCCCTCCCACCGTGGGCCACGTCGCCTGAAGACTTCGTAGTAAAACTACGGGAAGCGCTGGAGTCCGAATACGTGTGCAGACATTTGCATTTATGGATCGACCTCATTTTCGGCTACAGGCAAAGAGGCGAAGAGGCCATAAAGGCTAACAATGGTTTGTTTTAAAAGATCATTTGGGCTTAATAAAAAACGACCTTGAAGGTTTCACCAGTCATGCTTTAAAAGTTACGGTAGTGAAGGTTGGATCAGATTAACCACATAAATAAAGCATTCGTTTCTGACTTGAAACAGTATCGAGGCTGATTTATAATTCTATTTCATATGCATGTCATCAGCTGTCTACTCATCATGCGTCATAGCTATCTTGAGTTTACTTAATATGAAGATAAAATCAGATAAAAATGAAGCACGATTACGTTAATCAAACCTTGCTTTATCTGCGTATCGATTGGTATTGTTTTAGCTTCTAAACAACTCGCCTGTACTGATACAATCGCTATGAATCAGCCAGTGGTTTAGCTTGATTGGTTGGTGATTAAATAAACCCTTAAATAGTTGTAGGAATTAATGTGTAGATAGAGCGAAAATAGATGCGTCACGCACGCGTCAATGCGATTTGAATAACATTATTTAGCTGCTTCGTTTACTGGCCCAGTGTGCCAGTAGTATTTTGAGTTAAAAATTCTAAAAAAAATAAAATAAAACTTGTTAACATTTTGATTTCAGTTTACCACCACGTGTGTTACGAGGGCGCGGTGAATCTCGACCGTATTTACGACATGAACGACCGACACGCACTAGAGGTGCAAATAATGGAATTTGGACAAGTGCCAAAACAGCTCTTCACAAAACCGCACGTTAGAAAAATAATACCACGCATTGCTAAAGCTCTATCTCATTCAGAAACCAATGCTTCTTACAAAATGGAATGTATTGATGTGTTACAACTGCATAAGGAAGCTGTGACTTGTGCAATTCGAGAAGGAAATAGAGTTATATCTGTAGGAAAAGATGGCACGCTTAAAGTATACGATACTGTTCTAAAGAAACAAATAAGGAGTGTAATTCTCAGTTCAACTCCTTTAAGTTCGTGTGTGATGGTCGATGATAATACTGTAGCGGTTGGTTCGTGGGACAATGAAATGTAATTTCTTTTGCAATAATAAACTTGACTTT
The DNA here is from genome assembly GCA_958295575.1 of Leucania comma. Taxonomy (NCBI): domain Eukaryota; kingdom Metazoa; phylum Arthropoda; class Insecta; order Lepidoptera; family Noctuidae; genus Leucania; species Leucania comma. The sequence continues at coordinate 19,722,513 of OY282468.1, forward strand.
ATGACTGTTGTATGAAATGCTTTCTGTACTAACTGTAACACTAACTTGCAGATATTTGTATGACGTAGAGTACGGGAGAGTAGTGGAAAGTTTTCGTGCGCATGACGATTCCGTCAGCTGTTTGTTATGGCTCGAAAAAGGTTTGTTTCTCGTAGCTTTTTTTGCGTTGTTTTTATAATAAAAACTGACAGTGAAATGACCTACTAATGAGCTAATAATGTTTTGAGATTGCTTGGTGTTTTGCTTACAGTTTCTTTGCTAAAAACAGTGTTTTAATTTATTTTAGAACGTTTGTTGATATCGGGCGGATGGGACGGCGTGGTTCGCGTGTGGGGCAATGTTGGCAGGACCGGACAGGCGCTCCGCGGACTAAAGGCTGAATTTGACCATGATGGAAAAATAACCAGCCTCACTTATAGGTAAATTATGGAAAATATTAGCATGAGATAAATGTCCTGAGATCTTAACTGAATCCATTTTACTATCTAAACTGAATTGTTAAAGGGATTGAGGTAGATCTCCTCGCGTGCCGATTATGATATATTCTGTACAACCTGAATGACCTTGAAAAACGCTATAGCGTCTTGTACAGTTGTACAGACGTTTGTACGAAATTGATCGACCGAAAATTTTAGTCTCTCGTTTTTTCTAAGGTCTACCCAATTAATTTTTTCTTGTTTTTGGGAATTTAGTAAAAAACGCGTAATTACGTAATAATAATAAGAGCAGTTGTGGTCAAGTGATAACGATCCCGAGATACGAATTGTAGGTCGGGGGTTCAAACTCAGCCAGGCGCATTACTTTGTATAATTTATTTCATCACCACTGCTCTCAAAATGGTGAAGGAAAACATCGTGAGGAAACCGGCTTGTCCTAGAAACAAAAATTCGAAGACGTGACATCCACAAACCCGCACTGGGCCCGCGTGACGGATTTCGGCCTATTCCCTATCCTAGAGAGGAGGGTTAAGTCCCAGCAGTGGGAACATTATAAGGCTGATGTTAATACGCGCGTAGGGATGTGTAGGGATGTGTAGGAAGGGTATAGCTCCATTTCTTTTTCTTGCTTGCCCGATTGACATTTTAACATGTTATGTCATGGTAAGGCCCCTGTAGTCAAGAACACATCGTTTACATCATATTATAATGTCTCCTATAATAAAGAGTCTGTTGAGACATTGTCAACAAACCCATTAATATGATTAGTTACCTATTCGTTTTCTGACGCCCTAATGGGGTTTCTAATCCTTGACGTAAATGGAAAACAATACGCTATAATCAAAAGTACTAAGTGTAAGTCACGATACTCTTGTAGCGACATCTAAGTCGTCACAAATTAACTAATCCTGCATCGCGCAAGTAAGATTCGCGGCGCGATTGGAACATATAGAACAAACCCGAAATCATCTATCGGGCAATAGCCCACCAGACATAACACCTGTCTGGTCGGAGGATCCTCCCTTTTCAACGGAGGTATGTGGGACTTTACTCTCTGTTCCACTACCCCCAAACTGGTGACCCTCGACAAAGAACGTCAGCGCAGCCTTCGTGCAGCAACTACTTCGTGACGTCATCATCACTTCCTCAAGCTTTCGAGCAGCGAGCCATACAGCCAGCACCCACGGCTATATGGGTATCCTGACCACCAGCATGCCTACTTGGACATACCTGGTCATCACCCTCAGCCTCATCAGCGACCTTGGCTAAACACCTGCACCTTCGGCCAGTCACATGAAGAGCCTTGAAGAACCTCTCCTGGTCGACGACAGCAGTCAAGCCCTACGTCGCACAGCACCGCTCCGACTCACTGGAGCCAGCCGCACTACTCCGACTCACTGGAGCCTGCAGCATCGTATCCCGACTCACTGGGATAGCACCACCCCGACTCACTGGGGCATCACCGCAGACAGTTCCGACTCACCGAGAACTATGCGGAATCCGGTTCCGACTCACTGGAACCAACCTCCATTGGCCTGGCACGCATCACACGACGCATCAAGAAGCATCAAGAACCATCGATCTCCGATCTCCGGAGGGGAGTGATGTAGCGACATCTAAGTCGTCACAAATTAACTAATCCTGCATCGCGCAAGTAAGATTCGCGGCGCGATTGGAACATATAGAACAAACCCGAAATCATCTATCGGGCAATAGCCCACCAGACATAACACCCGTCTGGTCGGAGGATCCTCCCTTTTCAAAGGAGGTATGTGGGACTTTTCTCTCTGTTCCATTACCCCCAAACTCTTAATAGCAAAGCATTGCATAGCCAGCTTTAAAATGTTCCCACTACTGGGACTCAGGCCTCCTTCCTCTCTACGAGAGGTCATAATCCACCGCGGGCCCAGTGCGAGTTGGTGGATGTCACGTGTCTTCGAATTTTTAGTTCTAGGACATGTCGGTTTCCTCACAATGTTTTCCTTCACCGATACTCTTTAAAGGTATTAATTCTTACTATTTCTTTCAATCTTACTGTATTTCCATGTAAAGAAATTAATTTTATTTCGTTGTCTATACTGGTTATGATGAACTCTACTAAATATCTAGTCTATGTCAGTAATACATGTTTCTAGCAGACTGCTCACATTGACATTTATTATTTACAAACCTATACACACACAGACACATACATACACACATACAAAACTTTCGCCTTCATAATATTAGTATTATGATAATCGCTATTGTTACGTAGTAACTCAGCCTGTGAGGATTTTAGAAAGTGGTCACTCTAGATTTTGGATTGATAAGTACTGTATGAATATTATTTAAGAGAATAATAGCGACGAGTTTGCGAGTTTAACTGATAGAAAAAACATCTTGAAGGTAAAAAGCGGTGACCTCTCGTGTCCGAGTTTGGTTCAGGGTATAGTCCGGAGCAAGAGAGAATGGGAAGCAATTGCCTTCTACGAAGCAGTAATGCGAGCAAAGGAGATGACCGCAACCGTGAGGGAACGGACCATATTGGGTTTAGGATGACGTCATGCTAAGCATGCATTTCCATCCAAACTGAACATACCTACTGCAAAATTTCAGCTCAATCAAATGAGAGTAATTATTTTAAAATTCATTTGCAAATATTTGCCCTAAATCAGCGTTTCCCAACCTGTCAGTCATCAGGTCAGTAAAAAAATGTGGATCGTGAAAGGGTGAAAATCTTAGATTTTCTAACTGAAAAGTAACATTAACGCGAACTGATTTCAAGTTTTATCAGTAATATTGCGTTTTCAATCTTCTTTTGATTTTAAAGAATACATTAGTGCTACAAGTTTTGAGTAGTGAAAGTTTTTTTTTGATAAATATAAATATAGTCAAAACTTCTGAAATTCTGGCCCCTGCCAATGACAAAGAATCGAAAGAGATCCCAGGTCAAAAAAAAAACTTGGGATCTACTGCCCTAAACAAACACACATACAAACATTGAATGTTAATAACATGCTTGTTATAAGGATGGTTTGGCAACTCTTTAATTTACGTGTTTTTTCAGGCGGCGTCGTAACGAGATCGACATCATAGCAGGCACGGACGACGGCGAGGTCTTCATCTGGGACTTCACGTCCAGGCAGCTGGTGAACAAGATCAGCGTGCACTCCTCATCCGTCAGCGGCGTGTGCTTCGTGCTCTCTGGAGACCGGGTCGTCACCACTTGCGATGATGGAGACATGCGTGTCACTGACCTTAGCGTGCTAGACTCGGTAAGTTTTACAAGATCAGCGTTCCTCATCGGTTAGGGGCATGTGCTTCGTGCTTTCCGAAAACAGGGTCGGCTCCGCGTGTGGTGACGGGGACATGCGGGTCACTGATCTTCACGTACTAGACTCAGTATTAACAAAATCACCATACTATTTTCGTCAGTCAGCGGCGTGTGCATCGTGTTTTCCGAAAACGGCGTCACCGCGTGTGATGATGGGTACATATGGGTCACTGATCTTAGCGTCCTAGACTCTGACAGTTTTACAAAATCAGCGTGCATACTTCGTCAGTCAGCAGCGTGTGCTTCGTGCTCCCCGACGACAGGGATGTCAGATTGCTAGACTCGGGAAGTTACCTATGTTTTTATGAGTAAGAAAACCGCTTTTACTATACAACAATTAAAAGATGATTTCGCGGTAAAACCGATACCATTCTGATGCGGTTGACTATTGTGGACAAAAGCTGCAGAGAAGGTCACGTAAATACTTACGTCAAGAGCAAGCTTAGGTATGTTTCGAAAAAGCCTGTCAGTGATGTTGAAGTTGAACCAACAAACATAGGGAGCAATTCTGAATGCATTACATTTAATTATTACTGCGTACAATAAATAAATAAAAAATAATTAGCCTGACCGCACACGATTCACCGACCATAACCACAAAATGCTACCACCGATCTATTTCCTTTAGTTTTCATATATTTTACGTAAACTCGCTGCACACGATAACGCCAGTGGTCGCCACACGCAACAAATCGTCGCTGCTTGCTTCTTTCGGCCGACACCGACCATTATGCGTCAACACAAAACGCTAACACACGCTACTCGTGCTATACCCCACCCCTCTAACCCTTCGCTTAAGTTAAGCAGTTCGAATCGAAGACAAAGCATGGACGTAGTCCCGTTTAACTTTGATTTGAATAATGGATATGGATGTACAATTATTTTTAGCAGGAATTCAATCCAGCTAAACATGGGTTAAAAAAAGCGGCCTCCGATCGCAAGCATCTACCTCCGACCACAAGTGGCTGTAACGCGCGTCAGCTAGCTTTGCAGCCGCTGCTAGCTTCTGGTAAGCATTTGTGGCTATCGCGTGTGGTTCGTGTGCGGCCAGGCTTAGAGTTGGACTCTCTTGAGTGTAGGGTATTGGGCATGAAGAGAAATCATCAAAAGTTATGTCTAACAACGACTCAAAAAGCGGGTCGTGGGCACAAGAACGAATTATTGTTTGTTGCCAAAACTGAAAGTGGTAACGATATCTCTGTTTGCCACATTGTTTTGACCTGTCTTATCTCAACTCGAGAAAACAATGAGTGTACATTCTTTTCCGAGTTTTTAATATTTTTTTCGTGAAGTCATTAACCAAGTTTAAATCATTTCTACATACAAACTCTTCTTGGGAACAATTTTCATTGTCTTAATGTCTTTTACCCTACGGAAGTTTGTTACGTGTGGGGTTTCAAGATCACTGTATTTGTGTAAATAAGTGTTTTTCCTCCGTAGATAACCGCTTGCAAATTATAATATATAAGCACCCATCGAATTTACAATTATATTTTGACTTCCGTATGTTCCCTCTTTGATATTACTAACGCCACGTTCATCAATCTTTCTCAAATATGTAATAATAATACTAATTATGCCCCCAATGTAAGAATTTGAGGGGTTCTCGCTTCCCGCCTAAGAATAATATCCCTATTTTTCTCACGGTTGCTAAGTCGTATAAACAAAGGCAAGAATGGTCAGGGATGGCCATTACCCTACTTTCTTGTGTGATATTTGTCGTTGTGGCATATCGTGTTTAGACAATCATTGAGATGTCAATAGCCTTTCAGAGGTTTACTAGTGTGGAGTACTGACATACCAACCATCACAGAGAAGGATACTATTCTTTACTAGATATAATTATTGTCTGTACGTTATTTGTCATCAGGTGTATCAGAAACATTTGCCGGAGGCGGTGACGTCACTCTGCTGGGACGGCTCCACGGTGCTGTGGCTCGGCTGCGGCGACGGCTTGCTGCTGCAGTGGAACATGCTCACCGTCACACAGACCAGTGTGCACACGGCTCATAGTGGTATGTATCAGAAAAACTGGTAGGAAGTGGTGACGTCACTCTGCTGGGGCTCCACAGTTTCGTCAGCATAACAGGCTAGAATAAGTTTAGCCTGTTATGCTGATGACAGGCTCTGCGCTAGGACGCAGGAGGGGCGTCACTCCAGGTTGCAGGTTTACACAGTCGTTGAAAGGATCCAGCAGATCGAACTGGCCCTGCACAAGTCCGAGGCCATGTGAATGGCTTCAAGTCGACTTGCCCTCGAAACCTAAACAAGAGGGATCTGGGGCTATCTTCAAGTGGCTTCTGCCCAATTTCTAGCTTCTACTCATAGATCGTGCGCGTCATCGTACACCCAAAAAATGCTAGAGCGAGTTGGTTGGTGATGGTTTATGCTATATTACTATGCCTACTAATATAATCTAGCTTTTTCTCTTCTACATTGAGATGAGCTTCCAATGTAAGGATGCACGCTATATCCGGTTATACCAATACTTTCAATAAACCGGCTACCTATCTAGCCTCCTGAACTTAGTTATTGGGTAACGAGTTACTCCCTGGCTAGATTTCATTGCCAGTCGTTGACCTTCCTACACTCCCAAAAAATCCATAGTAAGATTAGTGACTTGTGGTTCTACAGTTCGATGAACTTATAGTAGGACGAAATTTAAAGAGCGTGGATGACTGACAGGACCGAAGACGTCAGTTGTTGGTATTCAATTGATTAGTCGTAATTAATGACAAGAAGTTCTAATTTCAAAGTTTGAAGAAGTTTGTTATTGAACAAGTACCTATTTCAGGCATTAGCAGTGTCGAGGAGCATAATCGGTTTCGTATTACTGTACCTAGAAGATAAATAATTATTTTTTTTGGGGTGGGAAATCTTCCAATGACTTCTAGGACTACGGGTTTCCTTTTCAGAAAATTTCCTCAGCCCAAGCGGGCATCGGTTCTGATGGACCCCTACGGTTAATAATATGCGATATAACATGTACTGCCACTTGACTGTCCTGCAATATTAAGACTTATTTTCATTATGCATCATAGATATACCAGAAATATTTTATTGACTTTCTTAGTACTGGTAGAAAGTCAACCTTAACAAATGCCATAATGAATGTCGCTCTGTTGCATTTCACTTGCAAGTTACTCTTAATGCAGTTTTCACTAGTTTATTGGTCATCAAAGTTTGTTGTGTATCAGTTTAATTTCTATTGCAACCAATACTTGTTTTAAGTCTTTTTTACTAGGTATGTATTAACTTGTTCTGTTCGTATTGTGTATAAATTTTAATAGAAATTGTCACTTAAAAACTTTATTTAAAATTTAGAAGGTTGATGTTTTCAAAATGTCTTGCATTATAAATTAAAGTATTGAATGTGGCCTTTTGCCCGGTTTATCGTCTAATTTTAAAACCGTCATAATCGACTGACCGACCGTCATTTTATTTATGCTAAAATAACCAAAACTTTAAAGATTTTTTTTTTAAAGTGTTTATTGATAAAAATCCTATTGTAATAAATTCTTGTTTAATCTTGATTACGTGTTGATTACTGCCGTGTTTGTGTGAGCCTACGAGCCAATACCCAACCAATTCCCATATTATTTGTCATCATCATTTCAGCTCAAAGACGTCCACCGTTGGACAGGACATACGAGTAGTCCAACATCAGGTCATATTGTTTGTATTTGTCTAAAATTAGGTTAACTAATTTCTTTAAATAAAACTACCAAAAGTGCGTTTAAGTATAATTTCAGTGCTTGAATTATGATTGCAACTGAATTTTCTATTTTGAGTATATACGGCGTGATGCGTAATAGGTATTTGAGTTACATGTTGTATAAACCTGTGGAAGGGTACAAAAGGGGTTTACAACACTAGCTGGATTGTTAATTTTGTCCCCTTAGCGATTTACTTTAGAGTTTTTTTTTATGACCAGACTTATTATACTAATAATCAGCACTCTGTATTTGCCGTGTCACTAGGCCAATTGTTGCATAATTCTAGAAAAATCATGATAATAATAATCTAATATTATAATTTTTCTAGAATTATGCAAATAACTAGCTCTAAAAAAGATAATAGCGTCAGACACGTAACATTATACCTACGAGTATACACGTGCCAATGAAAAACCATTAAAATTGAAGCGTGTATTGTACTGCTAAAAATACTACAAAACAGAAAAGATAGTATGTAAGTATCTGTATTGAAATAAAATGTTTACAAAAATGTTTAACTGAATGAATAATTCATTCGTTTTGAAACAGTAACGTGAATATAAAGATCGACTCTTGTTTTGTTCAAGTTTTGAAGTAAAGTATTATGTGTAGGATGACTGGCAATTAGTGACCGATACTTAAACACGTGATTGCAGTCATGATAACAAACAACTTTTACTATGGGGCCAAACCTGAAATCGCTTAAAAAAATTTTTTCACTCTATATAATTATGCCTTTGTCTCCTGGAGTCCTCCAACTTAGCAGTTTAAGTAGAGTTCTTTATTGGGAGGCCGTAGCATCAACATTACTTCTTTATATGTCTTTATATGTTTATTTTAATAGCCTATTTTGTGTCCCTCTAGTGGGGAAGGCCCCCCTTTCTCCTTCCGAACCTCTCTGTCTAGGGCAATCTCTGAGCAAGTTTGCTCCGTGAACATGATCAGATTGTCATACCAAGTTCGCCACGGTCGACCTCGACGGCGGCGTCGACCTACCTCAAGCGTCCAATGAATGCAAATCCTCGCCTTTGCCTTGGGCGCGGCGGGAGATAGTGTCAGACTCTTACTGACTAAAAACCTACCCTGCTCCTTTCATTGCCTTCGTCCCAGGGCCTCGGGGTTCATTGTCACATAATCTTTGGCCCCAGTAGGCTTCGGCCCTGCTGGGCCTCTACAGTTTGCTGACAACTACCTGAGGCGCGCGGGAACAGTGCGCGCCGTAAACGACTTGGGATCGGACCGGTCTGTTACCGGATGGACGGACAGCGAGCTACCCATTGCCCGCCGTCCGCGAGCCCGCGCCTACGTTGGCTGGAAATCAGGATCGGTCAAAATTGGTCATAATATTATGAACAGTATGACCGATTTTGAAAATGTGTCGATTACAAGTATTCCAATAATAGAGTTCTAGCTGTATATCTACTTCTAGTTTTGTAACTTCGCAGTGAAATCTGACGTGCCGTTAGCATTTTTATTCAAGAATGTGTTTTGTTTCAGATTCTATCAACAATGTCTATTTGGACGAGATCTCAAAAACACTGATCACTGCCAGTGAAGACAAAATTATCAAGATCTGGGAAATTACACAAAGTTCCTGACGGATATGTTTCGTGCTTGCGTTCAGTATTAAAAATCATGACAGAAAAAAAAATAAACAATGTGATATTCGAACAATACGTAAATATAAAGATTCGTGTTATAATATAAAAGACAGAAATTTGATAATGTTCAATAAAGATATATGTTTTTAGTATAGTGGTTTAATATCATTATAAATCGTCATAAACCTACCCTTGGTACTTTTTTACAGAATTATCTGGTAGCTAGACTTGAAAAGCTCACAATTTATTGCTTCAACTTCCGTTACTAAGCAATTACGGAGCGCGACGCGCCTGACGCTCCGACCGCCCAAGAATAAAAGGGCGGTGTCTGCATCGAACGTTACTATACGCCCCGTCGCACAGTGGGCTGAAAATTAAGCCCCGAGAGTTAGAGCCGCTTAAAAAAAGATTTTTCAAAAAAAAAAAAAAAATTACCTTACGGAATACCAATAGGTAGTTAATAAGTTATGTAACTTTTTTCACCAGTTATTTGTGATTTCTTTTTTTTGAAGCTAAACAGTCTTTTTGATTTGATTCCTTATACTTAATTTTTTTCACAAAGTGCATCATTTATATCTAAGCTAGGTATATTATCACTGAAGTCTGAATCTCGGAATCCCTCGGAACACTAGCATTTTCAATATTAAAAATGAACAAGTATATTTTACTAGGTGACACCAGCAGCTTCACTCGAATATACACGGAATAAAAAGTATCCTCTGCTATTCCAGGACATGATCTACCAGTTTACTAAGTTTAATCGAAATTCCTTAAAGCGTTCAAATGTGAAGAAGTTACAAACATACAAACTTTCGGCTTTATAATATTAGTGTAATGCACGTAAAAACTTCGAAAACGTATCTAAGTATATTAGTAAGCTCTTGATTTTTGCCGAAGCTGTAAAGCTTCATTTTCAGCCCACAGTGCGCTGTACGTAAGCATAACGAGCCGTTGTTGCTTATACGTAGGTAGGTACTCGTACACCCCTAGCTTTTAGAATCATTACCTTCAATTTAGAGGTCAAGGACGATGGCATTCCACTCGTATGCAGGGAAACATGCAAAATAAACTATCGATGGCACGGAGCTTTCTTTTTTCAGTATGATTATGTATTTTTGTAGATAATTGATTTATTTTTGGAGGTATTTAATTAGCTAGTAATAAAGCAGTCTCGCAGGCTACTGCCATTGGATATTATATATAATTAGCTATAATTACGGTTGGAAAACGTTTATCCTGATAATTAACAAACAAGTACATATTTAATCATTATGAGCCAAACAATTTTACCTAATTACTTAATTGGGAAAGGATTTACTTGTTGTATTAGCAATTAGAACGAGCTCGTTTAAGGGCCAAGCCTCACTGGGACGGTATGGTGGCATAGCCAGGTCATGACGTCAAAAGTATGTAAGTATGGTTGACTGCGTGACCAACAGTGGCCAGGTTTTTTTATGGAGGGATAGCCCCGCGTTTGACCTCACCCGATGGTAAGAGATGGCGATGGTGAGTGGTATGTTGTGCGGTGTACAATAAAGAACATAAGGAATAAATAGGTTGTAGCTCACAGGAAACATAGACTCCGGCTGTCAAGGTATCTACACACCACCATACCATAGAGTTGCATTCATTTTTTTTCTGCGCGATTTGGCATCCCAGTGAGACGCGTCCTGACAAGGTTCTAAGTGAAGCTCGTGGCTTCGTCGAGCTCCAAGGTAAATCAACGCTTGCTGAGGTCGGTTTGTAGATGGGTGACCATCTTAACATACCGAGGTTCCTAGGTGCCTCGGTAAGCATGTTACGCCATTAGCCCCGGCTAGTCAGAAAAAGTCAGTCGTTACGGATAGTCAGAATCCAGGAAATCTGTCAGCAGTCTTACCAAGGGATGTTGTGTTACCAATTGCTGATGGGTTATAGAGGCAGTAGTGGTTAAGTCCACTACTGCCGTTATGAGGCACTGGGCAGCAGATCTTTGAGAACCTTGTCCTTTTTGCAAAGTAGAAACTGAATATTTGTTATAGTAGATGACAAAATTTATAAAATAGTAGGCAGAAAGTAGGTACATGAATTTTGAGTTTAAAATATTATTTATAAAAATTAAAATAAATACGATAACGATATTAAAGCTAAATTCTAAATGCCCTAAAAGATATTCACACGGATTTAAAATTGTTTTTTACTAGTGCTTTTGAATATTATCTAGTAATTGGACAACGTCAAGAATTAAAACAGTTGAAAATCGATCTTCTTGAATTTATGAAATTAGATAGGTACCTACTTACCTTAATAGAAAAATAAACTTTATTTTGTAAGGTAAAGGTAGGTTAAAATAGAACTGGGGTCATGGGTTGACTTCGGAAAGAGACAACCATGGTACTGGAACGCAAAGCGCAACTGAAGGAATGTAGTAGAAGTTAGACACGCTCCACTCCACTGTAGAGCACGAGAAGTCATATGATGAATTCCCAAATAAAAAAAAAGACTAAATAAAAAGTTTCTAAATAGCTGCTGTTCTAAATTAGCTGTTTTGAGGGTTCTGTACCTCAAAAGGAAAAAACTGAACCCTTATAGGATCACTTTGTTGTCTGTCTGTTTGTCTGCCTGTCAAGACCCTTTATCTCGGGAACATGTGGAGGTACCGAGTTGAAATTCAAACCATTTACTTACGTCTGCGGTCCATTGAATCTGTGAAAAATTTAAACTTCTCAGTTAATGAAAAAAAAGATACGGCCGTTTATGTCGCAAAAAACGTATATTTCGACACTCTCAAGGGAATCAAAATTCATAGGGTATTTCTTGTTAAACTAGAGCCCTGAAATTTAGCATGGAGCAAGATTTTATAGTACAAGTAAGTATAGCAATAAACCTGATAACTGAAAATTTATAGTTACGTCACAAAAAAAAACTTTTCTATTCGGAAATGTTCGAGAATTGAACTATTTACCTAAGTTATTTTGTACGGAACCCTCAGTGTGCGAGTCCGATTCGCACTTGTCTAGTATTTTTTCTAATCGAGTTGTTGTTATACCAATCGGCGTTCGATCAAAACGTGACGATTGTTCTGGGGCCCTATCCAATTTTTCTTTTTTTGCCACGGGCCACAAATGATATAGTTACGCCATTGATCCTAAGCCTAACATTGGGCAAAGGCAAGGCAGGTTGACTCAGAACAAGCCCGTTTAGTCTTGAACTCGAGCTTCTTTCAGGTGTTGTTAAAATGGATTTATGCTGTGATAACATTACGCAGTCAGCAAGGTTGTAGCAGGACTGACTGCTTCCAAAGCCTACTGGGGCCATGGGGTTTCTTCCGAAAGGGAAACCCGGGGACCTGGAATGCAAGGCAAAGAAGGAACTACCTATATATAAAAAATCGGGCAAGTGCGAGTCGAACTCGCACACTGAGGGTTCCGTACAAACTTACCATAAATTTACCAATGAAAATAGTTCAATTCCCGAATTGAGTTACGAAGTTTTTTCCGAATTACAATAAGTTTTTTTTTGTGACGTTACTACAAATTTACAGTTTTAATTCGTTTCCTATACCTATGCTATGAGACCTTGCTTCGTGCCAGATTTCAGGATTCTAAGTCAACTCTATGAATTTTGATTCCCTTGAGATTGTTTCTAAATACAAGTTTTTTTGCGACATAAACGGCTGTATCTTTTTTTTCCGTTAACTTATAATTTTGATTTTTTCATAGCTTCAAGGGACCACATACTTGAGTGTATGGTTTTAATTTCAACTCGATATCGCTCCTGAGATAAAGGGTCTTGACAGGCTGACGGAAACAAAGTCACCTATAAGGGTTCTGTTTTTTCCTTTTGATGTAAGGAACCCTAAAAAGTACTCTGTGGAAGGAACATAATCAGGTTTGGTTTTACACAATACAGGCTAACACGTCGTCCTCGTCCACGAGAAGTCATTGGATGTTTTCCAACCTTAAAAAAAGGTCTGACGGCTTATCTAAAGAAATGAAAGTACCATTAACTGGGTAGGTTTGTATCGCAGAACGCTGCATACGATTAATATCGATAACAGAGTAAGAAAAATAAAAGTAGGTGACCTCGAAAACGTTTACTATCATCTGAACGGTTCAGTGGGAGGAGCAGACCTTCTCATAATAATATTGTAAAAATAAATATACGGCAAGGCTTTACCTACTTAGTGATGGTCAAGCTGGAGTTACGGAAGTTCGGGATTAGATATGATAGTATTTGTGAAACGAATTTTGTTATTAGATAGCATATTGAAGGTTGACATTTTTTTATTAAGTGTTCACTCTTTAGGATACTTGCATAATAGAGTCATACACAGCTCTATGTAAATGCTATTCCCAGAAAGGGAGGTGAAAATACTCTGTCTAAATATACATATATTTAATAATATCTCCCGCTTAAAGAAGAGAGAGAAGGAAGCGGGAACGTTTAAAATAGTGACTGTGTCACAGTCAGTTTATAAAACCCAGTTTCATCAGTTGAAGGAACTGGGTTTTGAGTCGGTCAAAGTTTGCCATGCCCTCTCGTTCCACCCTGGAGTGGGAGAAGTTATTGAAATGTATCCTTCATCAAAAAAAGGGTGTAGCGAAACGGCGTGTATGTTCTTTAGCTACTTACTAATATCATAAGTGTTCCCGCAGTTGCCTTTTGCGTTCCAGGACCACGGGGTAACTTTTTCGAACATTTCCGCCGCTCTAGCAGGCATAGGCCCTAGTGAGCCCTGTCAACTTTGCTGACATCTCTTTGAGACATCACAATGCGCCGTCGATTTGGTCCTTACTAGCCGGCGGGATGGCGAGCTACCCATTGTTCGCCGTACGCAAACACGTGCAGGGTTAGGAATCGCCCTGTGATTCCTGACACCACCTAACTCACCCTGCAGCGATCTCTCGCGCCGGGGCAGCGATCTCTCGCGCCGGGGTTTGGTTCAAGCCATGCTCCGGAGCGAGGAGGAGTGGCAGGCGGTCGCCTCCTTCTGCGAAGCAGTGATGCTAGCAAAGGAGGAGGCCGACCGCATCAGGCAACGGCGTACACGCCGCCGCCGCCGCCGGGTTTCCGATCCCGATTTCCGGCCACCGTAGGCGCGGGCTCGCGGACAGCGGGCAATGGGTAGCTCGCTGTCCGTCCGTCCGGTAACAGACCGGTCCGAGCTCAAGTCGTTTACGGCGCGCACTGTTCCCGCGCGCCTCAAGGAGTTGTCAGCAAACTGAAGGGGCCCGATAGGGCCGAAGCCTACTGGGGTCAAAGGGTATGTGAAAATGGCACCCGGGGCCCTGGGACCAAGGCGAAGAATGGAACGGGGTAGGTTTTTAGTCAGTAAGAGTCTGACACTACTTCCCGCTCCACCCAAGGGCGGGATTTGTCATTGGATGATTTTACCTACCGAAAAAAAAAAAAAAAAAAAAAAAACCTAACTCACCCTAAGATTAGGTATTGTGTATAGGCAGACTTATTTAAGTTGGTTTTCTTTTTTCGTCAGTTCAAATCTTAAAGAAATGCGTGCCTGTTTCTATTAGCATTAACAGCCTTATAATGTCCGCACTGCTAGGACTCCAGCCTCCTCTCTAAGAGAGGAGAATGGGCCGTAATTCACCACATTGGTCACGTGTCCTTGAAATTTTGGTTCTAGGACATGCTGGTTTTGTCACGGTGTTTTCCTTTCCGGACCGAGCCCAAGTCGTCTACGGCGCGTATCGTTTCATGCGCGTCTCAAGGAGTTTTCAGCAAACCGTAGGGGCCCTGCAGGGTCAAAGCCTACTGGGGCCAAGGATCGATTTATGAAAGGAAGGTTCAGTCCCGGTATGAAAGGCAACGTACGAACAGGAGTGGGTTTTTTATCAGTAAAAGTGTGACACTATCTCCCGCCCCGCTCAAAGGCGAGGATATGTCATTAGACGATTTTTCCACCGAAAAAAAAAAAAAACGATGTTCTTTACTTTTTGATAGCAGGTGGTGGTAAAATAAATTCATAAAGTAAAGCGCCTGCCCGGGTTTTAAACCACGAAAGCATCGCAATGTTCGACTGTTTTTCATTAAAAAAATGAATAAATACAAATAGTTGCTACTGAGAAAATATTACACTAAAAAACCAATAACAAAGTCTGAAGTGGTAATCATTACCTAGAATCAGTGTTCAACAGTCAAAGCTTTTAGTATTTATTTTTTTAGTTGGGATTTAATTTCATGTCTTCTCCCGGTCTAGGGTGGGGCGTGAGGGCGTGTCAGACTTTTACTGACTAAAACCACACCTACGTTCCTTCTTTGCCCTTTGCGTTCCAGGACCACAGGTTTTCCTTTCGGAAGTCAACCCATGGTCCAAAAACATTCGATATGTAGAGAGTAAACCAGAACGTGAAAGTTATATTTGATGCTTCACCTTGCCGGGACTGAACCAAGGTGCGAATATATAAAGGCCGTATCTAGCATCTTACTTGCATAAATATATGCTAGCACCTTGCATGCCATTGCACCATAACAACTTTTAAGTGGTGAACGTTAAACTGGCAATTTATTATTCGAATCAAATAAGAATAGGATCGACTTGACGCCATGTTGTGACGTCAGAGCTGTCAAATGGTATCAGGTAGGGTAAGCAAAACAAGATAATTTTTTTAAATTTAAATTACTTACAAAACGAAAAAACAAAAATGGGCGAATGCGAGTCGGTCTCACGCACTGAGGGTTCCGTACAAACTAACCTATGAAAACAGTTCAATTCCCGAATCGTGTTTCGAAGATTTTTCCGAATTGAAAAAGTTTTTTTTTGTGACATAACTATAAATTTACAGTTTTCAGTTTTTTTCCAATACTTGTGTTATAAGACCTTGGTTAATGCCAAATTTCAGGATTCTAGGTCAACGGGAAGTACCCTATGAATTTTGATTCCTTTGAGGGGTCGAAATAAACGTTTTTTTGCGACATAAACGGCCGTATCATTTTTTTCATAAACTTTAGACGTTTAAATTTTTCACAGCTTCAAGGGACCGCAGACGGTAAGTATACTACGTTCAACAAAATGATCCTATAAGGGTTCCGCTTTTTCCATTTGAGGTAAGGAACCCTAAAAACCGTTATTAATAGGCTTTGCAAACCGTACTTTTCAAGTAACATTTGACAATAGAGGTCATTAACGTTCCTAATCTTATTTGAATCGCATTTTTCAGACTTTTGTGTAAGTAACAGGTACGGTTATTAGGTATTTGTTGGTCGGCGAGGTAGTCTATCAGTCTTTCCAAAAATTCATGTCTTAAACTAAATGTAGGTAGCTGTGTCACTCAAAGGGCAATGGAAAGAGCTTAGCTCGGAGTTTCTTTACGTGATCGAATCAGGAATGAAGATATCCGCAGGAGAACCAAGTTTGCCGACATAGCACGAAGAATCAACAAACTTAAGTGGCAATGGGCAGGGCACAGTGCTCGCAGAATAGATGGCCGTTGGGGCCGAAAGGTTCCGGAGTGGCGACTGTAAAGACGCAGCGTTGAAAGGCCTCCTACAAGATGGACCGATGACCTGGTAAGGGTTGCGGGAATCCTATGGATGTGAGACACACTGGACTGTTCATTGTGGCGACAATTGAGGGAAGTCTATGTCCAACAGTGGACGTCTTTCGGCTGAAATGATGATGATGACGGTGAGTGGATGCCCACAGGTAAATTGCAGCATTCAAGTGATAATGAATACAACGTGTATAGGTATTACCATAGAAATCTATCTCCCTTCTTATATCTATGGGTATTACCGAGTGCCGCATCAACCATGTAGCTAGAGTAGCAAATGCGCATTGGGATGCTCGGAAGTACAAAAAAATATTAGAATAAAGAGGTTTAAAGATTCTTTCTCTTTTTATAGGTACGTATTATAATATACGCTTAATTCCACTGTATCTCTGTTTGTCGCCTATCTCCTCCTAAACGGCTAAATGGCTTTTTTTTTGGTGGGCAAATCATCCAATGACATTTCCGCGCCCTTGGGTGGGACGGGAGGTAGTGTCAGACTTTTACTGACTAAAACCCTACTCCTCTTTCTTCTTTGCCTTTCATACTGGGGAGACCTTACTTTCAGAAACTGACCCTGGTCCCAGTAGGATTCGACCCTGCTAGGCTGCGTCCGGATGGTAATCGGACGATCGGACAGCGAGCTACCTATTGCTTGCCGTCCGCAAGCCCGCGTCTACGGTGGCCGGAAATCGCGATCGGAATCCCGGCGACGGCTGAGGCGTGAGGGCTGTTGCCTCACGCGTGCGTGACCTCTTAGTTTGCTAGGATTACTGCTTCGCAGAAGGAGGCAACCTCTAGTCACTCCTCCTCGCTTCGGACCATGGCCTGTACCAAGTAACAAGGTCCGGCGCGAGAAATCGCTGCCCCCGATCGTCCCCACGAGGACACGGCGGTGCTCTGCCTAAGCGGAGTACACTCCTAACGTGTGCTCCACCTTGTCCTCCATGCGGCTAAATGGCTTAACAGATTTGGTGTTCGTTTATATGTTTGAGTGAGTCTCTGGATGGCATGAAAATGTAATTGAATTCGAAAGGTAGCGCTGCAATAGTAAATAAATAATCCTATTAATTCCATGTAAATGTGTCCTTTAATTAATCACGCCTAAAGAGTTAGGAGGCTGAAGGGATTTAAATAAAACTTGGCCCATGGATAGACCATTTTTATAAGGTGGGAAATCATCAACAAAAACGTAATCCAATGCCTTCTCCCGCTCTACTGCGGAGCAAGAGGGCATGCCAGACTATTATTGACTAACACCACACCTACGTTCTTTGTTTGCCTAGCTGCCAACTCATGGTCTTGCTGGATTCCTACGGTTTTGCTGACATCTCTTTGAGGTGCATGTAACACTACGCGCCGTCAACAACTCGGGCTCGGTCCGAACGGCTGGAACAGATAGACAATAACCTACGGGTGCCAGCAGGGCCGCAGCCTACTGGGGCCAAAGGTTATGTGAAAATGTCACCCGGGGCCCTGGGACGAAGGCAATGAATGGAACAGGGTAAAAAAAAAGTGCCTTTAAATTAACCGCAATGTGGCAATGTGGGTTTTAGCGCGGCAGTAGCACGTTTTTATTTATATAGAATAACAAAACAGCGCAGCATCGCGCGGACGTTGCGGCTAATTTAAAGGCGCCCTAGGTGCTGAGTGCGAGCTGTTTTACGTTAACGCGATCTAAACGTTTATCGCGCTTGGCTCTCTGATTGGTGAGGAGATTGGAGCAGGCCAATCGGAGCGCCGAACGTCATAAACGTGTCGATCAGTTTAACGAAATCAACTCACGGTCTGCACACTGGATCAGGTGGGACATTGGACCACGGGCGCTCAGAGTGAGGACTCTGCTCGTCAGAGTGATTCCAGGGAAGACGGCGTCACAGTGACCTCGTGCTACCTTACACCGTGAGGTTCAGAGGAGAGATTTGTATAGTCTCGTCAGGGATGTGCCCTAACAAGCGTTGCGGGGTTCCGGAGTGGTTTTCTAAGAGGTAACGGGGCCCTCTCTATGTGCTGATGGTGATCACCGGTTTGGTTTTCCTTATAGTCCGGGTGCCTTCTGATGGTTTCCCCTCGAAAACAAAAAAAGGTACACTGGATATCTTTTATCCAGATAGTAGGTACATTCCCTTTGTGTATTTTCAGGCTACTACGTGGGTTGCTGACAAAGCTACTAAGCAATATTTAATACACCTATTACTTTTTTGTTGAACTTAAGTGTTTATGTTCGAAGCGGATACAATAGTATTATTACTCACTGTGATACGCGTTTAGCTATCACAGTTTACTGATTACTACTGGTACAGTGTGTTATTTACAAAGATAAAAGACGTCATAGGTGACCCTAGCCGTTCAAAAGATTTTCAATAAAGCAACTCTTTGAATTTACCAATTAATATAATTAAAAATTTCATAACATGATAATTAAGACGATTAAAATACAATAAGTAATTCATCTACACAGTAACAGACTCTACCATAGTTTTTTTAATAAGTTCACCAAAATTTTCCGTAGTCTCAGCATTATTGCTTTCTGTTGCGGTCCCCGCGGACTGCGACTGCGAGTCCAACGCGTCCTGTGTCTGGTCCGAATGGTCCAAGTTCATCAGCGTATTGTGACTGAACCAGTTCTCATCATTTTCTACAGTTTGCATCTTATTACTAGGTTGATATGGCAATGTCATCAAAGTAGTATAATGAGTATCAATTTTGTTGTCATTATTTACACAATCAGAACTGTTTTTGTACATTCCAAAGTGATTATGTTGGGTACTATGATATTGTAGTGTACTGTGGTCGTGCAAAGTAGCTGATTTATGCAAGTAGTCTGGTACGTAAACATGACCATAATGACTAAACATAGTCATCTGGGAGCTGTGAGCAAACTCCTCGAAACTGGTGGCAGAGAAGCTTTGCAGGCCTTTGAAATGATGTTCTGTTTGCTGCTCGTAAGCGTAGTTTAGATCGCATGGAAATCTTTGTATGGTATTTGACATAGAATCAAAACCCATTGCGTTAGCTGATCCGTAAGGTGGCCCCTTGCCTTGAAGAATACTGGACGTGTATGGGTCACTATGGCTGTGATGATTGTTTGTATTGTCAAAGTGCATGATGCCACTGTCATTCATATTATTGTGATTAGAAGTCTCGCTGCTATACCCGTATGACATATCGCTATTCTGTGATGTGGAATTATTCATATCACAATGAACATTATTAAAACTTCCCGTATTGACGCAAGATTCAACTTCCACTCTTGGAGTAAGGTTAACATCACGTAACATTCCATCTTCATGACTAAGACAACGCTCTCTTTCGTATGACGAATTTGATGAACATGATGTGGAATTGTTGTGGGCCTCCAGCCATTGTCTCTTAGCAGCTTCTTGATTCTCTTCATTTTTCTTTTCAAGACCTATTCTCATGAGAGTCTGAATAAAATGCGTCCTCACTCTTACTGGGTTGAATTCTATTCGACCCGTTGTATTGGCGCACCCATCTCTAGTGCAACCACAGGGGAAGTTCAATCGATCGACTTGGCATTTTATTCCAGCTAAGCTGCACGAACAAGTTTCTGGGTTACATGTTCCTTTGCAAGCGCAACCGCAGAATTCTCGCGATGTTCTTATGTCCCTACATTCATCCTTTTCATAGCCTTCTATCTTTCTAACTCCGGCTGCACGTAATAGAGCTCTTCTTTGCCTGGTTGGGACAGGTTGTAAGAAAAAATAGCTGTCTAAATCTAGCTCAGATTCAGATATATCGCTCGCTTCTTCCTCTGTATCACTGTCTTCGCTAGATGAAAGTGACACGCCTTGTAATGAATGGCGTTCACTCTTCAGCTGTTGTAATATTTGTCTATGTAATCTTCTCTGCTCTAAAGCATGCTCGGCTAAAGTAAAGTTTTGGAAATGAGTATGTTCCCATTCCATTCCTAACGTTGACCCTCCTTGTGATGGAACACATGAAAATCCTTGTGCTCTAGGAAAGTAAAATACAGTAACATTATCGAATTTTATACTTTCTTTCCGCTTTTTAGGTAATGGTTCATTCTTATTATCATCACTACATTTTCTCTTAAGACTACTTCTGAGGGGCTTAACTTGTGCTATGGGATTATGGCCTTCATCTACCTTGTTCTCAATACTACTATTGCTGAAGTTATCATTATCGTGGTCTAAATCATCTGATGGTTTGTCACTTTTTAGGCTACTTGTGCATGGAAGAGCAAGATTGAAGCTTGGTATTTTTACATCTTCGATAACTTCCGATCCAAGACCTGAGTCACTCCCTTCTGAACGATCTTGAGCGTCTTCTTCCCTATCATTGAGAGCACTATCCGGTGGAAGACTACCAAGAGCAGAGTCTTCACTGTCAGCTGAAGCACTATCCGTTTTAATATCGTCTATATCACTTAGAGTATCATTGTCGTCTATTTTTACCGCATAGTCTATTTTACTGTCACTGCTCTCATAAAACTGAGAGTTGCTTCTACTGATTATATTACTTTGTTCATCATTAGAGCTAAGATCTTCACTATGAGCATCACTGTCACTACATTTTTCGTCTTTTATCATAAGGAAACCATTTTCCTCCCTATGTTCTTCAACTGCGTCTTTATCACGGTCAGTTACGTCCTTATCGAGCTGCTGTTGTAACTGTACACCTAATTCTGATATTGAGTTCTCCATGACTGCTACAATAATCTGAAAAAAAGAAACAGAAAAACGAATTAATTGGGTTACTTCGAAAAGAATATCGGTTTAAGTATTACAAAAATGTAGAACAATGTGCAGTATGATTTAAATATCTTGGGTATGA
This sequence comes from Leucania comma, assembly GCA_958295575.1. Classification (NCBI taxonomy): domain Eukaryota; kingdom Metazoa; phylum Arthropoda; class Insecta; order Lepidoptera; family Noctuidae; genus Leucania; species Leucania comma. Next base: position 19,743,891 of record OY282468.1, read on the forward strand.
AACTAAGGTATCTATTAACAATGACTATTATGATTAAATTCGTTGTTGCTATCTTCGCTCAGACTGTAAATACGTTAGCAGTAATCGTTGCGATAGAGGAGTGCAAGCCACCTGCACCCGTCTGAACCGAGCAGTATTATAAATCAAACAAAATGATAATTCAAAACCGGTACCTATTTCAAAAGGTTGTGGCCTCGACTAACTCCACCGGTACGCTCGAGCTCGCCAACGAATCCCCTGTTCCATGATGACCACACAGACACCACACAATCACCGGTTTCTCAGTTTGATCAACGAAATATCAGTGAGCATAATAATTCATTTCAGCAATTCGGTCATCCACTATTTTTGCTACACAAAAGTCACTCTAATTACCACGGAATAGGGTTCTCTTTATATCACGTTTTGCAGCGCGCCGTTGTGTTTTAACCCTATTTATTTATTTTCCGCCTTATTTTGACAGCGACGTTCTTTGAGTTTCAGTCTTATAAAGGGCGTTTTATACTTATTTCAAGCCAGTATTAAGTCTATTCACTTTTTAAGATATCCAAACTTCATGATAGTTTATGCACTGAATATTTAACGTAAAATCATCACTGTACAAGCACAGAGTCACAGAGAGAGGCCACTTTTACTACCGATCTCACAGTTCCCACCTCGCGTAATCGCGTTGGACGACTTGAGCGACGCAGGCAAGTTTTAATCCGGAACAATGGAATAGTCCGTTGGCAAATGCGAGCGTCGTGTGCGGGGAGAACTTCTGAATTTGGTAGGGTATGGGCTGCGTTGTTCGACGTGACGTTGCCTCTCCCCGCTCGCCGCGCCCCGGCCTTGCGACCCTCCTCACCGCGTCCACCCGCCGAGCTCGCGCAAGCGCGTTCCGTTTCTTGTGAATGCAATGATACCAACGTGGTTATTATTAAGTTCCCATTTCGTTATTATTACATGGCTGTATAGAATTATTAATAGGTGGTTTTAAATTCGTGTTCGTAATGAATATTTTATTTATATTACACAGAGCTGCTATGTTTTTTTTTTAGAATAATAACGTTATGCATATTTAGAGAAATAGGTACCTATATCGTACCTAGAGCATAATGTAAGACAACTTTTTGAGATTGTAGAATTCACCGCTTTTTATAAATTCAAACTATTTTTCTTGTATTTTTTTGCTCTACAAAGGATGGTAGGTACATAGGAATTTCTTAGGACTTAGCTCATTGATAATATATTTCATTATAACTCGACAAATATAGATTTCTAGGATATCTTAACGTAAATGTTTTTTTATTTGCATTTTTTTGTCTGGATTATTTTTAACTTAATGCGATAGGTAAGCCGCATTGTAATTAAGTACCATCGTCTGATCAAACCTATTCGTTTTAACTTTTTATAATCGTGTTTTTGTTTTCGGTTTGGTTGTCTTGTAAGGTTTGCTTTCATACGTATTTAAAACCTTTCTTCATTAGAACTTTTAATAGGTATATACATATTTTGACTGACAAAGATCATGACTGGTAATTTATTATTGTGTACATCAACAATGTTGATAGGTTTATTTTAATATTTTGTATAGCCTTTTTTGTTTTTTGAAAACACCTTTGACAATGACAATTTTTATTGTGCTTTTGGGCATAAAGCTGACCGGTATACATTGTCCTCTTATATTATAATATGGAAATATTGTATCAAGTATTTTTTAAGAGAGTTTCTTACCACGAAGTTTCTTGCCGGTTCTTCTCTATAGGACCGAACCGAAAGACCAAATTGGAACTGTGCACTAGCTTCTGACGTTTTTTATGTGCCCATGTAGGCCTAAGTGAAATAAATGAGTTTTGAGTTTGAACTTTAGTGCTTGATTTATGACAATTTGAATTGTTGTTCGCAAAACATAAAGATTTGTGTTTTAAAAAAGTGTTAAAGTAACCGGTCTGGCAATGTTAAGTCTACAAATAGTTATATGGTCTGGATCTGGCTGGTCAGCATAAATCGCCAAAACTGGAAATCACAAGGTCCAGAAATTTTTATTATTATAACACTGTGTTCTACAGATATGTATCACTCTATTGCTTCTCTGTCTGTTTTCACATAAGTAAAACCACAATCACATAATATGCCACAAAAGTAAATATTGTGACAATACCTTTTGTTCCAATTTGTATAATATAATGTTCGCCTATACCTATATACAGAAAGACGGTCATTGGACTAGAAATTTGGGTTAAGACTTCCCCATTCCTTCCTATCCACAACTAGGATTCACAAAATCAAAGTAAAAAAATAAAAAATACTTTGACTACAGGAAAGATCGGCTTAAAGCATTTATGCAGTTGCTATTGTTAACCTCAGATTTGTTACAAACTGTTAACATATATGATACAAGTTCAGTGTTGTCCATATTCCTTAAAATATATTTTATATTTTTTTAATCCATTTGCCCTTTACCCATTTGTTGGAAGCCCAAAAAAAATTATAAAAATCGAGATAAAATTTCCCCTGAACCGTGCGAGAGCCAAAGCTGGCAACCCAGGTACACAACCTTTTGCTCTCAGGCCAGCCCGACAGGTCTCGACACAAGCGTACGTCTGCGTCATGTCATCATGGCTATGTATACGTAAGCTAGCTGATGATAACATACCTACTCTTGCAGCTTCAAATGCGTACATACAACACTACACTTTGCATGACAACGAATCTTTTGCTGAAAACAAAGAACCTCGCGATGCGTAGTTCCAAGCCACCCATAAATATAATATCGCTGGATACTTTCAGCATTGGATACTGTAGTTAATCGTCCGGGGTTACTATTTATATAATCTGCCGTAGTACACACATTGGCAGTCTGTTTACCCAAGCAGGTGTACGTAGGTGGCCGGCGCTGATGGCATGACGCGCAACTGTGAGCAGGTCACGTCACTGCAGCGGGGTACTGCTCGCTTCACTACGAGCATTCTTCAAATAAATTGGCACTCGACAGCAGTCGACATAATACAGGGCGAGGTGGCAGACTGTACGTACCAACCTGCACGTATACGATAATCAATAGATATTTTCAGGAGGCTTTCGTGGAGAGCGACAGAGACACCGCTATAGCGCGCTCTCGCTCAGCTCGGTAATTTACATAGCATACGGTGAAAAGCACGATGTGGATTAAAAGTTGGTTTTTCTGACATCAAAAACAGTAAATTAATGATAACGATGTTATATCATGTTATCATGGGCAAAAGATAGTTGCGATAGAGTTTACTAACCAAAGAGAAGCTGATAAAAATAATCTTGTATGTCTACGTTATTTTCTTCTAAGTTTTAATCTTTTGGAAGTTTTTCGTTACTTAGTTTTGATTATCAGTATTTTTTTTTATTTCATTATTCATTAGGTACGGTAGGTAAATATATTTAGTTATGTACCGTAAGTCATAGTAGGTATAGTCTCCAAAATGTTTAAATTACTAATACTAAATTATAGTCTGAACTTGAACTCTGAAGGCGAAACTAATTATGTTAGCTAACTTCAATCATATTTAAGCGCAAACTACGGATTAACAAAAATAGAAGTATGTAAAACAAGGAAATTTTTCAAGGCAAACATGCAAATATTCAAGTCTCTATTTTGGTCAAAGTAAATAAACATTTAGATATTAAATCCCTATTAGGTTTTTTATAAAGTACCAAATTCAGGTAACAAAATTTAAGCAGGTATTCTTGTTTGTAACAACAGGCAAATTGACGAAGGTAGACCAGCGTTGCCAACAATCGAACTAGTTTTTGTTCTTATTGTGTGTAACCTGTTTTTTATCTCATTTCTAACGGTTGGCTACACCGTCGCCGGTTCCACATACAACATAGTACGTAGCCACCGTAGGCAGCCGTATCGCGCCGTACCTAGGCACTGGCTGACTATAGGGCACCTATTAATCGTTCACATGGTAACGTCAACAACAAACTCAGGGTATACTATAGTCATTACGCGAATGTATACCCATCAAAGAAGCGCATTAGTATGAATAAATTATTTGTTTCTGTAGTATGTGTATATGTAGGTATGTGACTGTACATAGCTAGGTACCTAGGTGCTTAGTGCTACGGAGGGGGGTGGTGTGGGGGTAGGGTGGCAGACTGGGGTAGATTAAATTTCGTAGCACACCGCTCTGCTCGGGCTCGCTTGTATTCATCAGAGTTAGGGTTGCAATTGCTTCCCGGTGTTTCAGTCCCACTACATTCTCTAGCACATGTTTCATATATTATAGGACTTCGTTTTGCCACAGGTTTGTTATTTTTCACATACCTACCGTAAGAAATTGCCCTTGAAATTTATTTTTGCAGCCACGAATTTAATTTAGGATACTATCAGGGTTATATAATTATGTCGATATCTACATACAATCATACAAATATGTACGTACTTCCCCCCCTAAATGGCATGAATGTCATTCAGTAAGTGCAGAAATCGATAATCGTAATCAGTATTTTACTCAATCACAGTATGCTAAAAAGGTAAATTCAGAGTAATATTTTACCAAAAAACCCATCTCAATTGGCCTTACAAGCGAGAAATAGGGTTGGAGGTATATTTCCTATAAAGCTTCATCTCTTTAACGATTCAGTTTACGTCGTCAAATGGATCGCGTTAAGAGCTCATGGTAGAGCGTCTGTTGGTGTTGTAGAAAGGGACGAGACAACATTGTAGCAATGTTCACTTCGACGACCCCAGGTAATAAATCGGTAATCGCAAAAAAAAGTTTTTTAATTTACCGACTTATTGTCCGGTAATAAAGTTGGTAATCGAAAAACATTTTTTTGCGATTACCGACTTATTACCCGGGGGCGTCGACTTGTATTATTTATTAATCCGATATCGTCAAACGTGGTCATGCTGGTGATGTCTAAATATCTCTCGTGCAGCACCGGCACCATTTTATCCCTTTTATGGGTTTTTTCTAAATTTGTTTATGGGCATGGTTTCCTTAACTACACGCCTAAAGCGCATATTTTGCGTTCGGGTGGGACAAACGTGTCATTCAGTACACCCCCAGCTCTTCAAGGAAGGCCAGCAGCGCCTTGGTGTTACTGACCATTTCGTGGAGGGTGCCTGGGTTCACGAAGTTATTTGCCCTGTATCCAGCGACCACTAGGTAGCTTGATGCAGATGAACTTTCGTCTCGTACTCCTCTTTGCAAGCTCTACAGAGTGGACCGTTTTATTCATTATTTCACCAAAGTCGGTGAGATGAATCACGCAAGTTAACAAAGATTTATAGGTGTATTAGCGACCCACCCTAGCGTCGCATGGGTGCAATGGTGTTATTAAGTATATTATGCATGTATTATTCATATAAACCTTCCTCTTGAATCACTCTGTCTATTAAAAAAACTGCATCAAAATCCGTTCCGTAGTTTTAAACATCTAAGCATACTTATGGACAGACAGCGGGAAGCGACTTTGTTTTATACTATGTAGTGATATACTATAGTTAGGTTAGGTTATATAGGTACTACTAGTAGCTGACTAACAATATACTTGGCTAAAGTATTCTAGTATTTTTCATGACTAGATATTAGTATCATTGTGAGCTGTCACTTTGTGTAATGATAATAAATTAATTTGTCCTCAGGCAATATTAGCCCAAAAATAACAAACATTGTTCTAAAAATACATAAATAATGCCTTAATATTTCTAGAAGTTTGGGGACCGAAGGCCGCAATGTCCTTGTGTATAAGCGGCAACTTTTGCGGGTACGTATTTACAGATCTCAAGGCTACCAGCAAACATAGCTATCTACTATTTGAATAAGTTTCTAGACTGATTTTAGTTAAGGAAAAGTATATAGGGTCACGATTAATTTATTGGTAATATTTCTGCGGATAAAAGTTATGAATATGAGTAGGTACCTACTACTTCTTCTATAAAGAGATCAAATAAAAAATATGAGAAAAACAGCTGCAGCATTTCTATGTTTTATGGCGCGCGGAGATTTCCGGATTTTTCATATAGTTTTGTTTATACATTTACTTTCACTCTTATTTTTGGAGAAAAGAAATCATCAAATGACTTCCCACTCTAAGTGAACACCAGGGCCCTGAAACGAAGGAACGGGGTGGGATTCTAGTCAGTAAAAGTCTGACACTATCTTCCGCTTCGCCCAAGGGCGGGAGATGTCATTGGATTATTTTTCCCCACAAAAAAAAAAACTGTAAGGTGGAACGAGGGGGTGTCATACTTTTTCTGACAAACCCTACCTGTGTCATTCAGTTGCCCTTTGCATTGCAGGGCCACCATAACTCTCAAATGATCCTGCAGCCCGCTATCGGCCTAAAAAAAAAATTGTTAGTGAACTAAAAAAGTCACCCTATACAGTTTTTGCGAAGCAATAATGCTAGCGAACAAGGTGAGGGAACGGACTTTCTTACGCCCCAGGCGTAGGCGTGGGCCTGCGGACGATGAGCAATGGGTAGCTCGTCGTCCAGCCATCCGGTAATCGTCCAGACCGAGTCCGAATCTTCGACGACGTGTAGGATTCTATGGGTGCCTCAAAGAGATGTCAGCAAAAACGTAAGGGCCCAGCAGGGCCGAAACTTACTGGGACCATGGGAAGTCCAAAAAGAAAACCCAGAGTAATGGAATGCAATTCAAAGAAGGAACATAGGAGTTGGTTTCAATCAGTAAAACTATGACACCCTCGCGCTTCTCAAGGGCGGGAGAAGTCATTGGATGATATCTCTCCTAACAAAATAGACCAGTAGCAATTCTGTCGACACCAGCGAAGGTATTTGAATCTGCATTTCAGCGTAATGTTCAGGGACAGGTGGCTTCGCAACTGTCAGACGCACAACATGGCTTTCGTCCTGCGCGTAGTACAACCAGCAACCTTTTGAACGCTATGACGTACCTAGTTATTCATATCGACGCGGGGGTGCAGGTAGACACCGCCTACTTTGATTTTAAGAAGGCATTTGACCTAGTGGATAATGATGTCTTATTGTCAAAGCTGGCGAAAGTTGGCTGCACTCCAAAATTGCTACAATTCTTTGCGAGCTACATGAGGGACAGGAAACAGTACGTGGAGTATTGTGGTTGTCGGTCTGAGCCTTATTTCACTAGGTCGGGTGTGAGTCAGGGCACAAATGTAGGGCCGTTACAATTTATTATTATGATCAATGATCTGCCTGAAGTGGTACATGATGCGAGGTGACTGCTATTTGCGGACGATCTCAAGTTGCTTTTGGCCATCGAAAACGAGGAAGACTGTCACCGCCTTCAGCAGGACATTGATCGTGTAGCTGAGTGGAGTCGGAATAACAAGCTGCAGTTCAACGTTTCGAAATGTTCGATCCTGACATTCAGCCGTGCCAGATCACCGCTTCACTACAGCTACAAACTGGACGATACGCCTCTAAAAAGAGATGAAGTTGTGCGAGACCTTGGCGTCCGTATGGATACACAACTGAGATTCCGGGAGCATATCGTTAGCGTTTGTAAAAAGGCATATAAGCGACTGGGATTCGTGCTTCGCAGAGCAGTAGGTTTCACCAACATTAGGGCTATTTCGGCATTGTACGACGCGCTAATTAGGAGCCAGTTGGAAAGTAATGCAGCTGTATGGGCTCCACATGAGGCGAAATACACTCTCATGCTGGAGCGCATACAAAATAAATATACACGATACCTCTACCTGAGACTGTATGGGGTATACCCTCTCTATCCCTTGATGTATCCAACTTTGTTTGTTTTAGGCATGGTGGGATACAACAGGTTGGAAACGAGAAGGGATTTAGCATTGGCATCGTATATGTTAGGAGTGTTCCGGGGTAACACGAACAATCCGGGTGTGTTGCAGGAGATGTGTTTGTGCGTGCCCGATGGATACGTTCAACGTCGTAGACGGCCGGATTTGTTTGCACTGCCGCGCGGTCGCACCAAGCTGGTGACCAACGTCCCGTTCTCGAGGGCAGTGCGCACATTAAACCAGGTGGCTAATAGAATTGACATTTTCTCATGTTCTCTGAGCGAGTTCGCAAAGGTTACGTTACACTTTTTATGTTATAAAGAAAATATATGATATATGTGATATTATGTATAAATAATTTTATTCTATAAATAATTAATTGCCTTATATTGTATAAATTTAATTGTGTATTATATTAATTTTTATTATTTTTTTATATTATTCTCAGACTAATTTATTTTTATTTAATTTTTTTTTGGATATGCTAAATTGGATTTAATGGACATGACATTATTTTGTAATTAATATTATTGACGACATTATCGCATTGAATTGATTTGTACTGATAGCTTTCTTTTCCTATTTTTTGGTAGTGTCATTAATTGGACTCATTGACATGAAATTATTACTGTAATAAATATTTTGATATTTTGACTACACTATCGCATTGGGTTGCTCTGTAATGATAGCTGTATGTATGTCTAAAATAAATAAATAAAAAATAACCCTATAGAGTATTTGTAAATTTTTGGTTGTACTCTTAAGCTGTCCTAATAATATCCAACCCTGGGCCAATGAATGGTTCCCGTAGCCGTCATTACTAAGAGACGGTCAGTAGAATGAACGTAGGTGTAATATACGCTAGTATGAATGTACTCGTATGTAGGCCGTCCCCCCAAATTAAATAGGCCTTCCCAATTTTACTGGCGAGCAACGTGTGTACCGATTGAAAGGTATACCAGAAAAACTTTTGTCCTTTTCTGTGTTGGGTCCAAAGTAATGATATTTAGGGCGAATGGTAATGGTGAACGTGACCTATAGATATTTGCAACTGCAAAGGTTTTCCAATTAGGTAAAGTGGAAGAATAAGCACTACCGTGGCATTTTCCCTTAATAAGTAGACAAAAAAGCGGTCAAGTGCGATTCGAACTCGCCCATGGAGGGTTCCGTAACAACAAGTAACATAATATAAAAGTTCATGTAGTTCGTTGTAACTTTCGATGTTTTAATGATAGTTTAATTAAAAAAATAACTACTTACTATACCTCGTTCAAACCATTTTTCGGTGGAAATTTGCATGGTAATGTACATCATATATTTTTTTTAGTTTTATCATTCTCTTATTTTAGAAATTACAGGGGGGGGGGCACATATTTTACTACTTTGGAAGTGTCTCTCGCACAAAATATTCAGTTTAGAAAAAAATTACATTAAAATCCTCAATACCATTTTTGAAGACCTATCCATGGATACTCCACAAGTGGGTTTGATGAAAAAAAAATTTGAGTTTCGGTTCTAAATACCTAAGGGAAACCCCTGTTTTGTTTTTCTATTTATGTGTCTTAATGCGGTTCACAGAATACATCTACTTATCAAGTCTCAGTATAGTTCTTATAGTTTCGGAAAAAAGTGGCTGTGACATACGGACAGGCAGACAGACATGACGAATCCAAAAGGGTTTCGTTTATTGCCATTTGGCTACGGAACCCTAAAAAATGCATGTTCTGCAGTAAAAGTCAACGCCATTTTCACACGTAGAAAGAGCCAGAACTTTCTAAGATAATTGCGTGTGGAATAAAAAGACGAAATTAGAAGTTGAATATGCGTGTTTGTGGATAGTAGACTTTATTGGTTACCTACCAACGGCGTACCTTGTACGGACTTGTATAAAGATAGACACTAAAACAGAAGACTCTACCTATAATGTTTACCTACGAGTGTCGGTAAACATTGAGTCACATGTGTATAATGAACAACGTGCAAACCATTAGAAAGATAATGCAACACCAAAATTGTATCTAACGGTTTTTTTTTTTTTTTTTTTTTAACGTAGGTAAAATCATCCAATGACGAATCCCGCCCTTGGGTGGGGCGGGAAACAGTGTCAGACTTTTACTGACTAAAAACCTACCTTTCCATTCCTTGCCTTTATCCTGGGGCCCGTGGTGACAGTCTCACATAACCTTTGGCCCCAGTAGGCTTCGGCCCTGCTGGACCCCTACAGTTTGCTGACAACTCCTTGAGGCGCGCGGGAACGGTGCGCGCCGTAGACGACCTGAGCTCGGACCGGTCTGTTACCGGACGGACGGACAGCGAGCTACCCATTGCCCACCGTCCGCGAGCCCGCGCCTACGGTGGCCGGAAATTGGGATCGGAAACCCGGCGGCGGCGGCGGCGTGTCCGCCTTTGCCTAATGCGGTCGGCCTCCTCCTTTACTAGCATTACTGCTTCGCAAAAGGAGGCGACCGCCTGCCACTCCTCCTCGCTCCGGAGCATGGCTTGAACCAAGCCCCGGCGCGAGAGATCGCCGCCGATCGCCCCCACGAGGACACGGCGATGCTCTTCCCAAGCGGGGCACTGTGCACCTAATACATTGTCCAGTATATTTTGGCTCCTCATGGAGGCGCTGCATACTTGTCAAGTACAGAAAGTTCCCTTCTTCACCGCGTGTCAATTTTTATTGGGCGTTCAATAGACCTTAGACTATATTGCGACGGATTTTGTTCGTTATGGGTTTCAATTGAAAAGTTCCAAAGTTCTGCTGCATAATATTATCTACTATCGCTTTGATTTTCATTTCTAAACTATGAGTATGTGTAAATAGGCACTTCCAAGTATGTCTCACAGTCTAGAGAACGAATCCTTGAAGCTATGGTTTCAACATCGGTCGATTCCCTATGATTTTTTTTGAAACCCACAAAGTGTAAAACTGCAAAATAGCAGCGCTGTGTTTTTTTGTCGATTGCTTTATATATCGCAGCATAATGTTGAAATTTTGGCCTCGCACATATGTTTATTAATTACTTTTTATTTTATTGTTGCTTGTCCTGTACAAGTCACAAATATATGTTTTTTTCTTGTCTTTCTGTGGGTTCCAAAATTATAACACTAGTGTGGAATTTCTTATTAGGCCCCGTTTTACAAGTCACGTGAGCCAGTTGCCTATCACTGACTGGTTCGGTCTAGTAACAGTCTAGTGTCTATCGGTCAAGGTAACACTATTGGGTACAACATTGAGAATGTTCTGCTATTGCGTATCTTTAGCTTTATGGTTTCGCATATTTTTGTAGATATATTTTACTTTTATGATTATATCATCAGTTGATTTTCTCCCTTGTGGGTGGGTAGGCAAACAATTCACTGATTGCGTAGGTGTTGAGTGATAGATTGATTACGCAGAATTTGTTGTTCTTTTTATAGCAACGTTGATTATTTTTCATTGCTCTGATTTCCGACTGTTTTCTAATCACGAATACCTATTTCTTTGAGGAACGAGGTATCTAAATTTGTATTAAAGCAGCTGAAATCTTTTTTGTTTTCTTTTCTTTTATTGTGACGATTTTGTTGATTGTATGTGAAGGCTTTATATCTTGTAACATCAAAAAATGTTACAACATCTAAACAGCTAATCGTAACATCATAACTTTGTACCACCACGTTAGCTAAAAGAAACTGATAACTTGTTTGCTCAAAAACGAGGATGGCCAGTCGTTGTTAGGGACCAAAGTTGTCTGGAATAAAAGTCTAACGAGGGCCTTACCATGACGTGATAAAGTGTAAGGCGTGCGAGCGAGAAAAAGTGATGGAACTATACACTATAGGCCCAAGTCGTCGACGGTGCATATAGTTGGATGATTTTCCTACCTAAAAAAAACACTATATAGGGTGACTGGTGAAAAAATCTGCCGGGCAAGTACATTTGTGTTCGCCTAACTAGACAAAATGTACTGAACTTGGCTGATTTTTTCGCGATTTCAGGTTTGGTCCCATAGTAAAAGTTGTTTGTTATCATGACTAAAATATGACTAAAAAAATGTGTTTAAGTATCGTTCACTAATCACCAATCAACCTATATAGCTCAATTCCTCCTGTTCACTTTAGGTCGTCAAATGAATCGCTTTAGGAGCTCGTAGTAGGGCCTCAGGGGGAGTTTTATCTTTCCTTATATTCTCAACGCTACGGGACGCCAGTACTTATATCGACGGAGCTACTTCGTCCGTCCTTTCCGTCTGGCGGAGTCTGGCATGCCCTTTTCTCCATGCTTTTAAAGCCCAGCCACGCCCAGTACTGTATTTACTACGTGTATAACAATAGCAAGGCGAATTTATATTGTAATTGTGAATGTTATGAGAACTGAATGATGCAGTTCTTTTTTTAGAATGGCTCAATGATTTTGTACAAAACTTCATATAACGAAGTAGCGTTGTAAGAAATACCGCAGGATGGATCAATAATTTTGTGTTTTTCCTGTTTGTTTTGCGTTATTTAGTCTAAATAAATGTGACAGACTCGAGTATAACGACAGTATTATTAGAATGAAATACAATAGAATTGAATAAAATTTATTGTATACCAAAACTTTTACCACAAACTTAAATCTATAAAATTTGCCAGACAACCTTGGGATGGATTGTAGAATTTAAAATAAAAAGGCAGTACCTATAGTCTGCGGTGTAATTACTGTAAAATTAATGAAGTTATAAATTATACATTAAAAATAATATTTTTTTTTTTTTGTTAAATACACTAGTGCTTGACTGCAATCCCACCTGATGCAGCAGTGATGCAGTGATGCAATGTTGATGGTGAGGCGCACTAGTTTATAGTTTTGCATGTATTTTCCTTATGTTTCATTATTATCTAGCTCTATTGATACTTCCTACTTTCAATAAACAGTTTTAGAATTTTCAAGTTGCTAATAATGAGCTCAAGATAAGAGTCACAACTCAGTACAGCAAATTAACTGAAAAACTTATTTTGAAGTTCTCCGCAAAAGTCTTTCTCCGCAGAGCTCAGTACCGTCAAGTCAAAAAGTTGCTGTGCGAAAACTACTTTAGCATAACTAGCTAGCCAGCTAGCAGCAGCTAGATATCAGTCTAGGTATTGTACAGAGTTAAGGGTGGACCAGACGGTTGCAAACTAGCGTTCCAACCAAGGGCACCTTGGAGCTTGGTTTATGTTACTACGTCGATGGAAACCACGCGCCAACACGTTCTCAAATAATAATAATAATAATAAAATTATTATTTAAATAATAAGATAAAATAATTATTGGGGTGATTTTTTAATCACTGTGATTGGGAAAACGCGCTCGCCACCCAAGGGCGTTGAATATCACGGATTACAACTGCTGTCTACACGGATTGAAACCAGCAAGGTCACCCCTGTGGGGACGCTGGATTACTACCGTATGGTCCACCTTTAAGGTACCCAATGGATTTATCTACAAGTTTCAAGTTTGGATGTAGAAGGTAGGTAATCTCCGAAACAAATCGTCCGAATATACGACTTACTTAATCATATTCTCTTTTCGAAATCAAAATCGCATAATAGAGTACTATCTTTACCTAACCGTGACAATTATATAGGTTCAATAATAACTGGGTTATTGTGTCCTGGAAGACCGCTTGAAAAGTAGGGTAGGGTTGTTTGGATTATAAAGGAGTTCGGACTATCGAGGCCCAACTGTATGTACTATCGCGGTCATTTCTGCCTGATCATTTAGAAAAATGTTTTGCTTGAATCCCGTGGCGCGGCGCCAAACCAAACTCTTTGAAATTTCGTTTCGAGTGCAAGCAAAAATGAACTTCGGTGACACATCTACACAATGTTTCTATATAATATATATATTTATTAATATTAGGTTTATTTGGTACTTTTTTAGGACTTCATTTAATGTTTTTTTCCAATTTTTGCACACTACATTTCTTTTTAATTTCTCCGTTTTTCCCGTAAGACATTTCTATAGAAATAAACAGTTCCTTTGTACTATTTATAATGTATGTCTATCTATTATTGCTTTGCGTTTGTATACAAGAATAATAAAATATTCATAAAATTTGAGTGAAGCCGCATGCAGTGTTAGTATGACACAAAATCATTACATATCCAAAAGTCACTCATTATAGACACGATGATGTCATGTAGCTCTGATATAAACAGTAGAATGTGCTAGCAATTATTTTGATAGGTAGGTATGAAATGCTTACAGAAAAGTATCAATCAATAAATCATTAAGGACGAGTTTGCTCCTCACTACTCGCATACACTCGGCAACATGGGCTTCAATTAATTGAGAATGATTCACTTACCAACTTCTGTGAACACTGTATGTCGATAATTGATGTGTTCGATATATGTGGAATACTTGCCCTGTTTTCCTCGAAAGGGGGGATGTAGAGTATCTACACGTGCATAATTATATTACGGCGGTTTTGTGTCCCAGGTTCAAGGTAAATAAAACTTTTTATAATGAAGTATTTCTCACAAATATAATATAATATAATTCCACAACAATCACACACAACGCCGTCTAGTCCCAAGCTAAGCAGAGCTTGTGTTATGGGTACTAGACAACTGATAAACATACTTATATATTTCTAAATACATACATATTATAGATAAATTACACCCAGACACGAGACAAATGATCGTGCTCATCACACAAACATTTGTCCTAGGTGGGAATCGAACCCATGACCTCCGGCATAGCAGTCAGGGCCACTAATTACTAGACCAACAGGCCAGTCTAAATGATTTATTTTTATTTTATTTATTCACACGCACATAAGAAAAGGATTTACCAAAGTTTTACAAATGTGATGTTATGACATACTCCATGGATAAAACCATAATACATTTTGATGTGACCAGCGTTGTAAATTAAAAAAGGGGTTTAATATGATAGATATAGTATTTTTAGGGGGATTTTTTCGAGTGAAGTTCAGTGCCTGTTTTAATAATGGTGGCTATTGCTATGATAAGTTGGTGTAGTTTTTGTATCTGAAGTGTTTAAGCATCCGGACAATATGTGTAATCATTGAAACAGGCACGATCTCCGTAAAATGGAGTTGAAAATTTCATTGTAGTTGCTACTGTCTTCCTCAGCGAAGCTTGCCTGAAAGGCTGATTCGATACATTTCTGGCTAAATACTGCAAAAATATAAGAATGTGATAGTATCACGTCAAAATAAGTTGACCCATTATGGTGGTCGACTTTGAATGCGCAGTAATCGATTTACGGGTCTCAATTGAGGTGGGGGGCTGCGCGTAACCATAAAAACTGGTTCAACTTATTTGCCTCGTACTATTATACATTCGGATTCCAACTGACACAAAGTAACTGTATGCAGTTTCAAAAATACTTTCTAAACTTGATACTGGCTGAGTGCACAAAACGTGCAAGGCCAAAAGAAAAAAAACAGTGTTACGGTAGTTTAATGGCCTGGGATTTGTCCTGTTGATAGTTATAGACCCCCTTTATTACGAAAGGAATACCCGGCCCCGGCACGATAGGCAACGAAGAAACGGGGTAGGTTTTTAGTCAGTAAGAGTCTGACACTACATCCCGCTCCGCCCAAGGGCGGGATTTGTCATTGGATGATTACCTACCATAAAAAAACCCCTCGAGTACCTATCTCTGTATTCCAAATCCCCTTAAGTTCTAAGAAATTTTGAACCTACTGCGAGAAATTGAAAGGAATAGAAATTTTGAATCTATAGTGTTCGGCCAGTTCGGTTGACATTTCAAGCGTTTTCTATTATGAACCTATGCGGTATCCTGAGACTTTTTAGAAGTTAATTGGGATATAATATTATCTGTTGAAATGTGAGTGTCCAACTTATAGGGCATTTCAAGTAGTCGTCGAAAGTTTAAGAAGTCTCTACTTGACACTTTGAGGAATATAGAGGCTTTTTTTATGGTTGGTAAAATCAAACAATGACAAATCCCGCCCTTGGGTGGGGCGGGAAATAGTGTCAGACTCTTACTGACTAAAAACCTACCTTGTTCCATTCATTGCCTTCGTCCCAGGGCCCCGGGGGACATTTTCACATAACCTTTGGCCACAGTAGGCTTCGGCCCTGCTGGCCCCCTATAGTTTGCTGACAACTCCTTGAGGCGCGCGGGAACAGTGCGCGCCATAAACGACTTGAGCTCGGACCGGTCTGTTATCGGACGGACGGACAGCGAGCTACCCATTGCCCGCCGTCCGCGAGCCCGCGCCTACGGTGGCCGGAAATCGGGATCGGAATCCCGGTGGCGGCAGGAATATAGAGGCGGTGTTATGTCATCGTGTGGAGAACCTCTTGGATGTCCTTTCAGAGTCTTATTGTCCTAAACCACTGCGTTCAGCACTTCTTCAGGCTTCTCCTGTAAAGTAACCTTGACTCTCATTCTTAGCTCTATTCTAAGCTAAGAATGAGAGTCTGTGTACCAAATTAGGTAGACAGACTTTTTTTGAGGTGAGAAATATTATCAAATAAGCTATCCCTCTCTGGGTGGAGTGAAAGAGAGGGTCAGGCTTTTACTGACTAAAACCTGTGTTCCAGGGCCACCGCAGTTGTTCGAAAGAGTTACCAGGTGGTAACTCTTTCGAACAACCTGCGGTCGGAAGTACTCATACTACGAGTATTTTGTATATTTATATAAACTTCATGTACAGTATTGGTACTTAGGCGGACTTTATGTATCAAGTAATTCTCTGCCAGTCAACCTTTGGGTTCAAAAACAATTCACTGTGTGTTGTGGTACTTGTGCACCATAGAAAAATAATAGATATTTCAAAAAGAATGGAGTATCATTAAAATTAGGTTTTTATAATAATAAAATACACATAGGAATATGTATCATAAAATTATAAACTACTAAAGACTACTAAAGATAATAAATATCATATAATCATTATAATTAAGAGAACACAAAATATCATCATTGTGACGAAGTTCAAACTAAGGTTGAGAGGATTTCAAATAAGTTCCCAATTTTACGCTTGAAGGAAAATTACTTTCAGCTTTGTTATGTCAAAGGAAAGTAAATGAGCTGAAATATATAACACTTTGAGGGAAAGAAAACTATCGACTCGAGATCGTTAGTTTTCTTTCCCTCAAAGTTTTTGGGCCAAATTTATAGCGGCGTCAGTGGCATTTATATGTTCTAATATTCATCATTTTTAGTACCTATATGCGAAACATGAACATAGTTTGCTCAGAATCAATCGATTCCAATCATTTTTACACTATGTTATATTTTTTTCCAAAAATATTGAAAAAAGGTCACAAGTTGGACACCACTGAGACTAATTACAATTTAGGTCACGGCAGGTTATAGCGGGGATTAGATGCTAGTGCACAGCTGGGTGAGGGAGCAAAACAACCTCACAGTAGCCCGGATGGCCCGTGGACCATTTGTTTGTGTGGGCAACAAGCTAATAACTTTGTGATTTTTCATGGTACAGTTATGAAATTTTGTACATAGACATAAAAATTCTAGACAATTGTTTCGGGTTTCGCATATACTAAAAATAAGGTTGTATAACACTAGAATCATTGTGATCAGAAAATGTAGGTAGCATGGCTAGATATTATACCTTTACTTTATATAGTACAACACCGAAATCTGGGGCGAAGCTTTTAAACTATGATGGACGACTTACCTACACTTGGTAATGGGTTTTTGTTTGAAACCAGCTTTTTTTCCTACATATTATCAACTTTCTAATATGGATAGTCATAGGTCAATAGGGATAAACCTTTATTACGTTTCTGAAGTGGTTCTCTCTTATGCAGATGTACGGATCATGCTATATGTGCAATTCAAATTATATGTGCAAGCATCATTTCTTCTGACTGAAGGACTTCTTGACATTTCAAAAGTGCCTGTAAATCTTTGAATCCTATAGAATATTATCTAATAATATAAATATATAAATTTTGATCGTTTTAATCCCGTGGAGGGTCGATCCGGTACATGAAACACTAACTATTTGTACAGATAAAATAAAAAAAATTAAATACTTTTTTTCTAAAACCCGAATTAATATACGCATGTACGACATTATTTTTTTTAAGTAATGAGTCAATTAGCTGGTAGGTAGTGGTCGTCGTTGCGTACTAACTACCTACAGATCATTGAACTCGCCCAGTTGAAAAAAAGATACGTTTATGTCGCAAATAAACGTTCATTTTGACACTATCAAGAGAATGAGAGTCGTACCGGACGGCGGTCGAACTAGCGACACGCGGGGTTGCGATAGTCGTTGAAAGGATCCAGCAGTTGGGACTCGAGGTGGCACTGCACAAGTCCGAGGCCATGTGCTTTCACGGCCCTCGGGGTGCGCCACCACCGGGTTCCCAGCTAACGGTAGGAGGGGTTCACATCAGCGTCGGGTCGACGATGAAGTACCTGGGACTCGTCCTCGACAGCTGGTGGAACTTCAAGGAGCACTTCCGACGTCTGGCTCCCAAACTGAATCGGACTGGGGCTGCTCTCGGGCGGCTCCTGCCCAACCTCAGGGGACCAGACGCCTCCTGCCGGAAGCTCTACGCGGGAATCGTTCGGTCCATGGCCCTTTACGGGGCTCCGGTGTGGGCACCGACGTTGCAACAGCAACCGAGGGCCCAGCTGAATGCGTGCCAGAGGGTCATGGCAATACGCATGGTGCGAGGGTACCGAACGATTTCCCGCGAGGCGGCGACCCTCCTTGCTGGCCAACCGCCATGGGATCTGGAGGCAACAGTCCTTGCACACATGTACGATAAGCGCATGGAGATGCAACGCCGGGGCGAAATTCCGCTGCCACGACAAGTCGAGGTATGGCGGACAGAGCTCCGGCGGGATCTCATGGCGAAATGGCGTCAGCGACTATCGCAACCTCATTCGGGGCGCGCCACAATTGGGGCGATAAGGCCCATCTTTGAGGCGTGGCTGGAAAGACCTCACGGCGCTCTCAACTTCCGCACGACGCAGGTGCTTACCGAACACGGAAAGTTCGCTAAGTACCTGTTCCGGATTCGTGCGGAGGATTCGCCCGGGTGTCGCCACTGTGCGGAACACCCGGAGGACACGGTGGAGCACACTGTAGAGGTGTGCCCCGCCTGGGCGGAGCATCGCCGTGTCCTCGTGGGGGCGATCGGCGGCAGCGATCTCTCTCGCCGGGCCTTGGTTCAGGCCATGGTCCGTAGTGAGGAGGGATAGCAGGCGGTCGCCTCCTTCTGCGAAGCAGTAATGCTAGCAAAGGAGGAGGCCGACCGCATCAGACAGAGGCAACGGGGCGCTCGCCCCAGCCGCCGCCGGGATTCCGATCCCGATTTCCGGCCACCGTAGGCGCGGGCTTGCGGACGGCGTGCAATGGGTAGCACGCTGTCCGATCGTCCGGTAACCGGCCGGACCGAGCCCAAGTCGTCGACGGCGCGTTCTGTTCCCGCGCGCCTCAAGGAGCTGTCAGCAAACCGAAGAGGCCCAGCTTGCTAACTGCAGGCAGGCAGGGTCGAAGCCTGCTGGGGTCAAGGGCCGTTTTCTGAGAGGAAGGCTCAGCCCCGGTACTATAGGCAACGAAGGAACGGGGTAGGTTTTTAGTCAGTAAGAGTCTGACACTACTTCCCGCTCCGCCCAAGGGCGGGATTTGTCATTGGATGATTTTACCTACCATAAAAAAAAAAAAAAAACTATCAAGAGAATCAAAATTCATAGGGTACTTCCCATTGACCTAGAATCCTGAAATTTGGCATGAAGCAAGGTCTCATAGCACAAATATTGGAAAATCTGAAAACTGTTAATTTGTAGTTACATCACCAAAACAAAAACATTTTTGCGATTCGGAAAAATCTTCAATATATAAACTAAGATAAGGGATTTGAATTATTTTCATAGGTAGGTTTGTATGGATCCCTCAGAGCGCGAGTCCAACAAGCACTTAGCATGTTGTTTTTCTTAATTTATATGGCAAAACAGCGTTTGCCGAGTCAGCTAGTATTAGTAGATATAGATATGAAACTCTGGATGTTTTTTAATCAATCTTTATTTATTCAAAGACTGAACTGATTTAGATGAAAAACACACAGGTAAGCTATCCTCTGCATTAGGAGCCTGGACACTTTTATTCCAGTAATATGTCGTCGTGGGTTTTTTTTACGGTAGGTTAAATCATCTAATGATATCCACCGCCCTTGGGCAGAGCGGGAGATAGTGTCAGACTCTTACTGACTAAAAACCTACCCTGTTCCTTCCCTGCCTTGGTTTCAGGGCTCTGGTATGCGTTTTCATACCTCCCCAAAGCCCCAGATTAGGTCTATTATTCGATTTTCACACGAGTGCAACCAATGCATGATAGCCAATGCAGCATGTGTATGATATAAATAATAATGCTTAATAATAAAGCGCTTGGGCACTACATATACCTACGTATAAGTAGTGTCCAAGCGCGGTGATTTGCCCTAGATGCTCCCAGGGTCATAAGTTATGGTTTGGTGACTTATGGCGAAGGTATGCGTTTTCCATCGTATATGATCTACGACTTTGACTCTTATGGTTATAATATGAAGTCAGGCGATAAGAAGCAATGACTTCTAAATGAGGCTTTACCTAAAGTATTGAGTTTTAGAGAAGATAAATGGGGTCTTAATTTGTAATTAGAACGTCGAGAAGAGTAGGTATTAGGTTGAGGATTAAATATTTATACTATTTCTGGATTTAGTATTAACCTGTTCAGTGAATTTGATGATGAAGGGAAAACGTGATGTGACACGTTTTAAATGTAAAGTTTCCTGAATCTGACAGCTATGTTCAAAGCTCTTTCAATGTAATCCTACAGTACTCGTATTTTGTTTGTTTCACCATTATTAAGACCTTTTTGATTCAAAACTTTACGAATATATAGGGTGACTGGTAATTAGTGAACGATACTTAAACACGTGATTGTAGTCATGATAACAAACAACTTTTACTATGGGACGAAACCTGAAATCGCGAAAAAATCTGCTGTTCAGTACATTTGTGTTCGCCTAACTGATCAAAATGTATTGAACTTGGCTGATTTTATTCGCGATTTCAGGTTTGATCCACATAAATTACATCTTAAAAACACTTCTCATCAAAATCATCTAAATAGTGCAGCAAGTACTGAAGTAGTATTCATGTGGCAGTTTAATAAAAAAGGAAATTGTTATCAATAAAAAAATACTCTACTACGTAGCTTGCAGTTAATCTACACAATAGTGTACCATAATTACAAATATGAATTTATGAATTTAAATTTTCGAATTAATGTTGAATCAATGAATAAATATAAGTAGAGATTATTTTCAATGACAATAAACCGTATACTATCCGCAATTAACTGAAATTATTTATTTTTGTTTAAGGTAAAAAATCGTATTTAACTAATTCAGAACAAAACTCAGAGGTGTTCTGATTTTTTTGATGAGAAATGTATTTCAATAAAAAATTGAAACATTAAAAATTATAACACATAGTATCACAATATAATAACAAGACGACGTGACTTCATTCAGTTTAATTCAAAGTCAGAGTCAAAATAAGTAGAGTCAGAGTCAAAATAAGTAGAGTCAGAATCAAAATAAGTAGAGTATTTTAGCTTATAAAAGAAGATTTCTTCCAAAGATTTTAATAGTACCTACTCATTGCAAAATACAGTATAAATACATACTCTGTATTGGAGCACGGTTGGCAACCCTAGTTTTGGAGCGCAGTATACATAGTCTTTTGAACCCAATACTCCTTCCATAGAACGTTGAAAATATTTAAAAAATACAAACCTGGTATTCAATATTTTGAGTCGCTTCCTCAATTGTTTCTGAGCTCCTCACACACCCAGATACGTCAGTCAGTCAACCCATCAGCATACGGCAGCATTCTGTAGCGGCTGACTCACGTGAATTCTATTAATATGCTTTAATTATTGTAGTAATTATGCGAAAGAGGTACAGAAACGCGACATTCTTACGTCATTATTTGGAAATGACGAATTATTAGCTGCTGCCAGCAGCTTTGCTTTGATTGTGGAAAATTATAACATACTCCTAGGATAAAAAAATATTCTATTTTCTATTCCGTATACTTTATAGAAATCCGTTTGAGCATGAAAGAGTATCAAACATACACACACACACTCACAAACCTTCTCCTTTGCAAAATTAGTGTGAAATCAGTCTCTTTCTCTTGTACTTAATTAGAAAAAGAACGGAATACTTCTTCTGATCGTTACATTACTTACGCCTGTTTCCACTGACACATACTAGTACACTAAAATTAAAAATCATCTAAATGAATGTTTAAAATATATACACCGTTGGATTATAAACTCTGAGCGCTAGGACCGAGCATTGAAAATCCAATAGAGCGTAAATTAGGCATTCATTTAAATATTTGCCAGTGTTAGTGAAAACGAGTAGAGGTTCACTGGCGTGACCTAGGTATTTCAGTTATCATTTGTTCATTGACAAATATTGTTTGTAAGATGAATTAACCATTTACGAGTATATCACTTAATGAATCAGTCTTGCTTATGATTTGTCACAGTTATTTGACGAGCGACACAGCCACGCCCTTGGCACATTGATTTTTTCTCTATTTTACTCGTAAATGAATTGTGTTCTGAAATTATTTTCACTGAACTGTCAAAGGTCAGTGGATGGATGGAGAGGGAGAGAGTGGCCAAAGAAGAGAGGAATGGATTGTGTGAGGAGTGATATGAAAGTTAGAGAGGAGGAAGGAGAAGGGGGAAGGAGGGAGGTGGAGTTAATGATAGCGTGATGAATGACAGGACAGAATAGAAGAAAAAACGTGTTGTGCCGTCCACAAATAAAACGGGACGAGGGCAGGAAGATGATGATGATGTCAAAGGTCAGTTTAGGTAATTGCCTTGTTGCAGCCGTTGCAGGTGGTATGGGATCTATCTTTGCAAACTAACTTCGTGTACAGTATGGCCGTCTTGACCGCCATGAACTCGAACAATTGGCTGTGTAGTAATTCTTTTTAAGGGTCAAGTCACCATTGTGTGAACCGCTCGGAAGACACAGTAGAGCTTACAGTGGAGGTATGGCCTGCTTGGGCGGAGCACCGCTGTGTCCTCGTGCGGGCGATCAGTGACAGCAGGAATGGCAGGCGGTCGCCTCTTCCTGTGCAGCAGTAATGTTAAATAAAGCGAAGGAGACGGCCGCATGCGTGTGGGAGCGGATTTCCTCACGCCTTAGCCACCGACTCGACCCCGATTTCTAGCCACCGTAGGTGTGGGCTTGCGGACGACGAGCAATGGGCAGCTCGCCGTCCGGTTCTCCGATAACCATCCGGAACAAACCCGAGTCGTCGAAGGCCCGTAGTGTTCCACGCGCGTCTCAAAGAGGTTTCAACATTACTGTAGGGAGCATACTGGAGTCATGAGTAGTCCGAAAGGGAGCCTCGTCAAGGTCCTGGAACGCAAGGCAAAAAATATATAGGTGTGATTTCCCATTCTGCCCTAGAGCGGGAGAAGTAACTGGATGATTTCGCACCTAAAAAAATAAATAAGATACGTTATAAACATATGGTGGCTGAAAGCGTCTACCTACAATCAGCTTCACTTCAGAAATCCAAAATAAAATAATGGAAAAACCACGAGTATGATTGTTGAATTTCAAGCATAGATGGGTGCGGCGCATCGCAACGCTTTCATCCCCTTCGTACGCAAACAGGGTGTATTATACCCACATTTATAGTACCTACTTATGAATGCAGAATGTGCAGACTTTCGCCAAAACAGATTGCTATATTTCACTTTACCTATAATAGACTTTATGTACTAAGGTCAGTACATATAACCTAATATAGGTACATAACTATTGAACGTGTACATATTGGCAGATATACACGTTCAATACTAGGTACATCACTACTCCCAAAACTATTTACTTATATAGTATCAGCCTTATAATGTTCCCACTGCTGGGACTCAGACCTCCTCTCTAGGAGAGGGAATGGGCCGTAATCCATCACGCAGGCCAAGTACGGATTGGTAATGTCACGTGTCTTCGAATTTTTGATTCAAGGACATGCCGGTTTCCTCACGATGTTTACCTTCACCGTTTTGAGAGCAGTGACGATGAAATATATTGTACAAAGTAATAAAAAACGCGTGCTGGGTTTGAACCAGCGATCTACAAGTCGTAAGTCGGAGCCGTTACCACTCGGCCACCACTGCTCTCATACTTTTTTGCGATACGAAAAATATTCGAGACTCGATTCGAGAATTATACGGAATCCTTAGTGCGCGGGTCCGACTCGCATTTGCTCGGTTTTTTTGGAAGCTATGAATAAAAAAAGAGATGTTCAGTTTTTTTTTTTTTTTTTTTTTTTGCACACAATTAGACCCCTGGGGTCTGTCTCAGCGTGCCAAAGCCTGATTACTGGTCAACGCGCTATAAACTTCCAATTAACTGAATAAAATACTCCTTCAACTTACGCTTTATGTTTTTGTTATTAAATGAGCATCTAATATCTACAGGTATCTGGTTTATTAAATTGGGTATCGAGTAAGAAGCTGTTCGTTTGCCATAAAAATTATTTTTTCGTGGCACTTGAAGTAGCTTAGATTTAGCCTGCCGTGTGTTCACGTCATATTTTAGCGTACGTAGTTTAGTGTTACGTAAGGAAAAGTTGCAAAATCGTATGCTTGCTCAAAGCTAAGCCTTGCCTATCAGGGAATAATCGAGTTAAAGATTTTCATTAAGTAATTGAGAAACGCAAGGGTCCAATCTCCCCTTGGGTTTATTTGCGGCGGAAAATTCAAGTTTTGGGCAACCGGTTCACAATGTTTGTCGATTGATTAGTCCGCTATCAAACTGTTTGTTATCTACAAGATAAAGAGATAAGTAATTTTATCAAACAATGGAAAAAGTAATGCGGATTCCTGAATGGTTTTATCTTCATGACGTGTTGTATGAAGCATTGAATGAACTGAATATGAAATGTGTAAAATAGCATACATAGAGGAGGTAGCTATCATATAATATGAATCCGTGGTTCAAAATATTTGCAATAGCCTGCAACTCAACTGTATGGCAACTTTGAAAATTTTTCTTTAATGCAAAATGAACAAACATGCGTCGTAATTTTCAAAGAAAATATTTCTTCGTAAGTGTATTGAAAAATGTTTGATACACGTTGAGATATGTCACTGCAACACTCGGCTCCATTCATCGACTTACATTCTAAGTGATAGACAAGCTCGTTCATAGAAATTATTTGTCACAATACCGAAACGTTAAAACAAAAGTTCGCTGCAGCGCTAAATTGTCATTATGACGTCTAACAAAACTTTTAAGGTTACAGCGCTTAAATACTGCAAAACTGCACTAATGTCATCAAGTCAAGATGTTCGGCATACAGTACACGTAAGTCAAGGAAAGTTATTGTACGGCAAGCCTAATCTAGTGCGTAGTACATATACTCGTATATCGATGGCTCCATTAAACTATTTAGCATTTTCGCCTCTTTTGCAAAGACAGACGTTTTCCACTTGTATCAAAATGTACTATTTGGAAGTCGGTGTTTGTATAACAAAGAAGAAAACCCAAACCACTTTTTAGTTTTAATACCCCACAGTACCTAAATAGTGTTTAAGTTCTTTAGTAAGATTCCCAGAGAGTATAACCATTAAAACCATTTATAACCAGAATACCGCAGCCGCCGCCAGCCACCGGATGCGCGGGCTTGCGGACGGCGGGTAATGGGTAGCTCGTTGTCCGTCGGTTAAAAAAAGCCTTTCTATTTCTGGAATCTGCACATGTGGCCACCTTGTAACTCATTGATATTGTGTACATGTGTCTATTAACTGCTCCATCTTTGTGTTTAATATATGACACGTTTTTATTTTTTTATTTTGACACATTGCCATTGCAATATTTTTAATATTTTTTATATTATTAAGACCATCGGATAATGTTGTTGTTGTAGTGATAATTGTAATTATTTATTATTTCTTGCTTTTATATACTTTCTACCTATAATGTACATGTGAGAACACTGTAGACTCCGCAAATTCTTAGATTATCTACTTCCTATCATCACTTACATTTTTATGATTATTTTTGTGGTGGTCTCTGGTACAATATAGACTGGTCTACATTGTCCTTACATAATTTATTAATGAATACTGTAATATGGAAATATTGCAATATAAATCATTTTTTTTAAAAGGGTAACCATGGAGTTTCTTGCCGGTTCTTCTCCATAGGAAACGACCAATTTGGAACCGTGCACTAGCTTTTGACGTTTTATAAATGCCCATGTAGGCCTATAAAAAAATAAAAAAAATGATTTTGATTTTGGAAGTGTAAGTGTGGGTAGCCTTATAAAAAGCTATGATTATATTTTCAAAATGATTTAGTTCTAGGTTCTAGAGGACTATTTTGGATATCAACCTTCTTTACTGAGTAAAGTCGGAATAAAACTCGGAATATACTGTATAGAAGTTATGTGAAAATCGATTAGGAATTTCGTGTTGAGAAACCAATTCTCAGCCTTATTTTACTGTTTGATACATTTCTATATACAGCGTAAAATTTTAGTCGTTTTAATCCCGCGGAGGGTCGATTCGGTACATGAATCACTATCGATTTGTGAAGAGAAAATTAAAAAATAAAGTACGTTTTATTAAACTTTAATTAATTTACGCATGTATGAATTTAATTTCTTCAAATAAACGCCAGCTGAGCGAGGCCAATAAACTGTAGTACGCAACGACCAACAATTACCTACAAGGTCATTGACTCGTTTTCTTAAAGAAATTGATTTCGTACATGCGTACTCGAGTTTTAGAAAAAAAGTACATTATTTTTTAATTTTATCTTTACAAATCGATAGTGTTTCATGTACCGAATCGACCCTCCGCGGGATTAAAACGACCAAAATTTAACGGTGTATAAATGGAGAAACTGACTGACTGACATATCAACGCACAGCCGAAACTGCCGAGACTAGGAGCGTGAAATTTTTCACAAGGTTTCCTTTTAAAACATAGGCGAGCACTAAGAAAGTATTTTCCAAACTTCGTCCAGGAACAGGGTAGGTTTTTAGTCAGGAAGAGTCTGACACTATCTCTCGCCTCGCCCAAGGGTTTTTGGGATTTGTCATTGGATGATTTTACCTACCATAAAAGACCCCTAAAGAGATAAAACGGGGTTTTAAAGGAGAAACTTACTCTCACGCGAGCAAAGCCGCTGGCAGAAGGTAGTCGACTGTATTAAAGAATGATAATATTGATTACGCATTTCAAGTTCTTTGCCAATGTTTACGACACTAAAATTGGCGGTTATCACTAATTTATGAAGATAGGGAGACATCGCTCTGTTATCATGAAAATATGTATTGTATATAAACGTGACAAAGAATTAATTCATGAAAAGATTTTGCTACATATAGATTTTTTTTTTTTTTGGGTATGTAAAATCATCCAATGACAAATCCCGCCCTTGGGTGGGGCGGGAAATAGTGTCAGACTTTTACTGACTAAAAACCTACCTTTCCATTCCTTGCCTTTATCCCGGGGCCCGTGGTGACAGTCTCACATAACCTTTGGCCCCAGTAGGCTTCGGCCCTGCTGGACCCCTACAGTTTGCTGACAACTCCTTGAGGCGCGCGGGAACGGTGCGCGCCGTAGACGACCTGAGCTCGGACCGGTCTGTTACCGGACGGACGGACAGCGAGCTACCCATTGCCCACCGTCCGCGAGCCCGCGCCTACGGTGGCCGGAAATCGGGATCGGAAACCCGGCGGCGGCGGCGGCGGCGTGTGCGCCTTTGCCTAATGCGGTCGGCCTCCTCCTTTGCTAGCATTACTGCTTCGCAAAAGGAGGCGACCGCCTGCCACTCCTCCTCGCTCCGGAGCATGGCTTGAACCAAGCCCCGGCGCGAGAGATCGCCGCCAATCGCCCCCATGAGGACACGGCGATGCTCTTCCCAAGCGGGCTACATATAGATGTAGTTACATACCCTTTTAGCTGATAACTTGAAATTGTACGTATGTTTTGTGTCGCTTGATAATTACTGTTTTTATTGAAAATAAATAGTGATACTGGATAAGAATAATTGCTATGCTTACGCACTTGGCTTGTTATTATTTAGTTTCATTAGGTTTTTTGCAAGCAATTTACATATCGGTAGATAATATTGTATTTGCAATTTTACCAATGAAACTGAATACAATCAGCACACTCACAAAAATTGCAGTGTCATTATTGTTATGGCATATTGACATTGACAGCACTTTTAAATGTTATTGATCGCGTTCGGCGTTATTTGTGAAATTCGCTCGAAAGCCAATATTTAGACAGCTACAACAGTTGGTCATGGAAGATATTGCAAATATCAGCAGCTGATCTATCTGAAGGATACACTTGCATAAACTCTAAAGTTCTTTGTGAATACAGTGTCTTCGAAAAATCGAACTATTCGCATTCATAGTTTGATTTATCTTTTAAGACAATTATTTTTTTTCTGAATAAGAAAAAATGAGAAAATTTTACAAAAAATTCATTATAATATACCTACGTCCGATTTTTTTATAAACTGAAATTCCGCACCACGGTTGTTAGATTTCGTAAATGAAAGTAAAAGGTCAGGGTTCAGACAATCTCATTAAGGGTTTGATCACGTCACGCACACTAGCAAAAGATAATTAATTAGGAATACAAGCACCTACGCAGCTACAAAAAGTACAAACAAACAAAAACACTAGTGGTTAGAACCAAAACATGGTATTTACCTATCCTAATTTTTTTTTTGTTCTCTCTGCTTTCTAGCCTGTGTCTCGTTTAGAAAGAATTTCGTTATTGATATCATATAATTTGTACACACTTAACTATCATTATATACTTATTTATTTCTGGTTTCGAACACCCACTCATTTACACCATAAACATAGACACACACACTCATCCTCACTCATTTGCTCACATGCGTACATACCCCCATACACACAAAGGCACACACACCCTTTCATACATACACGCACACCTAACTCACTCACACACACTCATCACATGTACCACTCGCACTTCATTGGTTTTTGTTTTTGCTTTTCTCTTTATTGTTCCGGTTATTGTACAGCGTATGTTATGACAAAAGAGACTGCCTTCAACGACACAAGGAATCCGAGTGTGGAGGGTAGTGTATTTTATTATGTTATGTTTCCTTTTTTTTCTGGACAATAAAGAATTATTATTATTATTATTTATATTTTGTTTTCCATTAGAATGCGAATATAACACTATCTTAAGTTTTTAAGGTTCCGTACCGAAAAAGGAAAAAACCGGCCAAGTGCGAGTCGGACTCGCGCACGAAGGGTTCCGTACCATTGACTTAGTAAACAACAGATAAACTTCAAAATAGGCAAAAATGGCGTTTTTTGTATGCGAAAAATGAATATTTATTTTAATTTAATTTTATTTTTGAAGTAAAAATACAACTGAATAGTTTTGTGAATATTTCAAGTGACACCCTATTAATTTTAAGTTCTTAATGTAATTTTACTTTTTGGTATACAATAAAGAATATATCTATCTATCTATCTATCTACCTTTTGCCATTATTGATATCGAGCAAAAAAGGGCAAAAAAATCGCTTTTGTTGTATGGGAGCACCCCTTAAATATTTATTTTATCTTGTTTCTAGTATTTTTTTGCGGCAACAGAAATACATAATTTGTGAAAACGTCAACTGTCTAGCAATCGCGGTTCTTGAGATACAGCCTGGTGACAGACAGATGGACAGACAGCGATGTCTTAGTAATAGGTTCCCGTTTTTACCCTTTGGGTACCGAGCCCTAAAAACGGAGCCTTTATAGGATCACTTTTTTGTCCGTCTGTCTGTCTTTCTATCAAGACCCTTTATCACGGGAACGCGTAGAAGTATCGAGTTGAAATTAAAACCATATCTCATCACTCAGGTCTGCGGTCCCTTGAAGCTGTGGAAAAATCAAACTTCTAAGTTAACGAAAAAAAAATACGGCCGTTTATGTTGCAAAAAACGTATATTTCGACACTCTCAAGGGAATCAAAATTCATGTGTATTTCCCGTTGACCTAGAACCCTGAAATTTGGCATGGAACAAGGTCTTATAGCACAACTTTATGAATAAATCTGAACACTGAAAAATTTTAGTAAGGTCACAAAAAAAATACTTATTTCGATTCAGGATAATCTTCAAGACTCGATTCAGGTATTGAATTATTTACATATTTCTTTGTATGGAACCCTCGGTGTGCAAGTCCGTCTCGCACTTGCCCAGATTTTTCAGAATTGGGCAGCAAATGTATCAAGTCAGCCTTCTCAGCAAACTTCGCAGTGTTGATCAAAAAGTAATTCTACAATAAACTTCTCAACTCCATTCAAAGTGGCAAATAAACTCTTTTTCTTTCTTTCTTTTCTTTCTTATTCACCGCAATTGTACCTGTTTCAATTATTCCACATATTGTCTACTTGTACCTATAGACACTTGAGATAAAATTAAACTTATTTTACATCACAAAAATACCAGCAATCAATAGCGAATTTATAATAAAACAGCCTTTTACTTAACTTGACAAAATCCCAAAAAAAACTCAAGTACCTACTTACCCAGGCTTGCGGACGGCGAGCAATGGGTAGCTCGCTGTCCGATCGTCCAGTAACCGTTTGGACCAAGCCCAAGTCAACGGCGCGTACTATTCCATGCGCGCCTCAAGGAATTGTCAGCAAACCGTAGGGGTCCAACTGGGTCGAAGCCTACTGGGGCCAAGGGTCTGCTTCTGAAACGAAGGCTCGGCCCTGGAATGACAGGCAACGAAGGAACGGAGTGGGCTTTTTTTGGTCATTAAAAGTCAGACGCTATCTCCTGCTCCGCCCAAGAGCGGGAATGTCATTGGATGACTTTCTCCATCAAAAAAGAAAGTAAAAAAAACCTACTTCCCGCTTCGCCCAAGCGCGGGATTTGTCATTGTTACCATAAAAAAAACCTACTTACCCCATTGTGAAAGTGAATCTACTAAGCTTTTCCACAAAAGGTAGCCATAGATGAAGGGCAAACAAAGACAGTAAACAATGAAAGTTTTTAAATAAGAAGCCATAGAATGTTGATGGCGACTTTGGAGTAAATTAGGCTTTGTTTTTTGTCTTTAAAAAATATTTTTTATATAAATAGCTTGTATTCGTTTATGTAATTACTTTTTTAATCTTCGGGATAATTGACATGTGATATCTTGAGCATATTTTTTTATTCCGCCCTTTTATATTCAGATACATGAGACTAGAAGTCGGCTCCAAGAAATATCCTATTAATAATTATTTCAGACCACAGTCTATAAACCAAATCAACACATAATGCAATTAAACCTACACAAACAAATTACACACTCACAAACACAATATATTGGGTGACTGGTAATTAGTGAACGATACTTAAACACGTGATTGTAGTCATGATAACAAACAACTTTTACTATGGGACCAAACCTGAAATCGCAAAAAAAAATCTGCTGGTCAGTACATTTGTGTTCGCCTAACTGGTCAAAATGTACTGAACTTTGCTGCTTAGCTGTTTATTTCATGATTTCAGGTTTGGTTTAGCAAAAGTTGTTTGATATCATGACTACAATCACGTGTTTAAGTATACTAATTACCAGTCACCCTATATAGTTAAACAAAAAAATTAAGAACTTGGGAAAAAAACCTCACTCAAATCGGTTGGTGAAATAGACACACGCACAGCGGTCAGATTGCACCTATCCTTTTGCTCGGGAGTTAAAAAGCTATCGATGGCAAAAACTTATTTTTCAATACACTTACTAAAAAACCCGCACTTATCCCACGTGTTTAGTTTTTCGCACTAGTGCGGAAAAGTGCGTGTGCTCGACCCCGCTACCATTTTATTGTAATAAAATAGTTTATCATTTCAAGCAGGGCGTGCGTCGAACCCACGAGGCGCGTCAACCTCGACGAGTCGTAAGTGTATTGAAAAACGTCGTTTGTCACACGTGCAAATTTGTCACTGCAGCCATCGGCTCCATAACACACTCACATACGGCTCATGCGAATTCCGCCTCGGTCGCAATGACAAACTTTCCGCATTTGTATCAAAATGTACCTACTATTTCAACCAGGTATATAATTTTCTACAGAAAATACATACAAATATCTTCGATTTTACACCGTGATTTAGAAAGAACATTTCTTGTTTTTCAATACATATACAGACATACACTCTCATGGATCTATGTAGGTATTTGTTAAAGCTCCTTTAGACCCTCATTAGAGTCTGAAATCATTGACGAGTGTGGATTTATTCCAGAACCACGAACCGAAAGTACAATTTTACCAGGAGACACGACACAGCTTTGCACTGTTTTTGGGACATGTCAAAATATTGAGACACTATTATTCAGCTCCTATATCGCTTTTTTTGTTCTGGTTTCGCAAAAGTATATCTAACAGTATCAAGTTTAGAAAGTATTTAGTTTTTGGTACACAATACGCACACTTTGTTATTTATTAGAATGAGGATGTTACACATTCTAATTTTGCTTTGCATTCTAATTTGCATTATGCTTTGCAGTATTTTGACACAAGTGTATCGAGTCAGCCTTTTTCGCAAGTTAGGTATGATAAAGTAGTCAGTACTATAATAAAATTCTTACCTAAATTGTATCCAGATATACACCGTTAAACCGCACCGTTGCGAGATGCACAGGACCGTTCATTGTGGCGACACTTGGGGGAGGCTTATGTCCAACAGTGGATGTCTTTTGGCTGATATGATGATGATGATGATGATACACCGTTAAATTTTGGTTGTTGTAATCCCATGGAGGATCGATTAGGTACGGTAATTAATTTCTTTAAGTAAACGAGTCAATGACCTTTTAGGTAGTGGTCGGTCGTTGCGTACTAACTACGTATAGGTCATTGAACTCGCCCAGACATGCATGCGTAAATTAAATCGAGTTTAAAAAAAGTATTTTATTTTTTAATTTTTAACTTTACAAATCGATTGTGTTTCGTGTACCGAATCAACCCTCCACGGGATTAAAATGATTAAAATTTAATGGTGTATACACATATGTCACATATTGTCCAGTTACACAGATACTTGAGATACAAACTTACGCCAACTTTACCTCGCAATATCAATTAGGAATCAATTTGCGAATAATTAATATCGCCACTGAATTTCGGTCGAAAGTATCCCATCAAATAACCTCCTCAAGCAGTACACATAGCTGTATAGTCGCTGGACAATAGAATTTTTAAAAACTCGAAGGGCTGTATATTCGGATATACAGGGCTGTATATTCGGATATACAGGGCTGTATATTCGGATATACAGCCCTTTGAGTTTTCCAAAATGTTGCTGTGCAGCCGGCTGCATAGCTCTTATAATTCTAAATTCGGCTACAAATTAACCAGCTATCAGCATTATAATAGCTCGCTAACAGCTGTCCAGAGTGCTGAGAGCTGTACATGGGCTGTGCAATGACCACTATCCAGCTCCTTTAATTCTCTTAAACAACCAGTAAAGGGTTTATGGTTTAGTAACGGCTATTAACAAACATGTATAGAGTTTCACAAGTAGGTATAGTAGGTAACTATCTAAATTAGGGTTCCGTGCCCAGACGATACTAACGGGACCCTATTACTGAAACTAAACTGTCCGTCTGTCTATTACCAGGCTGTATCTCATGAACCGTGATATAGAGTTGAAATTTTTCCATATGATATATTTCTGTTGCTGCTATAACAACTAATAGAACCAGAATAAAAAAATATTGAAGTGGGGCTCCTATACAGCAATCGTGACTTTTTTGTGTCTAGTGCGCAGTCCTGGCCCGCACTTGGCCTCCCGACCCACACATAGACAATTCTCTAAATGATGCTGAAAACCTCATCGAAATAATCGAATCGCGTAGTTTTGAATAACAATTTATCTCTATAGAGCAGTGGTGCCCAACCATGTTTTGACCGGGGACTACTTCGGTTTCTTTGTCGATAGCAGGGACCAGAAGTCCAGAAGAAAACTTTACTGTTTCAATAAAATAAAAACTTATGTCATATTTTCAACTTGGAGCACGGCTATTCTTTAAAATCAAAAGTAACGAGCATTGTCATAGAAAACAAACTGAATGATACTGCGTTAAGATGTTTTAGACATTTCGCAGACCATATTTTGGCTTTTGTGAACCACTTGGTTGTTGGTTGGGAACCATTGCTAACATTTAACTGTTTTTATTTGTAATTAATTCGATGTTTGACATTTCACTTTTTATTTATTTTTAATTCATATATACCTAATGTGTAATTTAATAAATGTTTGTAAGGACTCTAATGTATTAGTAATTATTTTAATTAGTTGTTTTTATTTAATTTATTTGTTTTATTCTAAATGTGAATGATGTTTGTATGGGTTATGTACTTACCTGAAATAGATGAATTTTATTTTTTTAATTGCTATAGTCCGACAAGGAACATTTAAAGAGATGGTGATAAAATTTTCATTTTTTATAAGAAATAAAAATTCAACCAAAAATTCGAAGACATGTGACATCCACCAACTCGCACTGGGCCCGCGTGGTGGATTTTGGCCCATTCTCTATCCTAGAGAGGAGGCCTGAGTCCCAGCAGTGGGAACATTATAAAGCTGATGATGATGATGATGATAAGAAATAATTACATTGGTTGATATCAATCGGCTCGTCAAGGAAAATAATGGCCTTTATTTGTTGAAGGTCGCTGTACCTCCCTGGCCAATACATCAACGTGACTAAGTTATCAAAATGTAACGAATACAAGCGTATCTACTCATTGAACTTGGATTGAGGCTTATTTCCTGAACACTGACAAAATAACAATAATAATATACATATGTAATAAGCATGTATAACAATGTATTCGATTGGAACAACGCAAAGACGTTGAAGACTTGGAGTTGTACACTCCAACTTGAAATAAACAGTGTTGATACTTACTAATCTATACATATACTATCTAAGTTCATAGTCAAAATGAGCCCCAGGGCCCTGGAACGAAGGCAAAAAAGAAACGTATATTTCCTATATTTTATTTATTTGTTTGTTATTTCTCTTGAATATATATTTTTGTGTGCTATGCTATGCTCACACCTATGTTTGCTATGCTATGTTCTTGTACACACTAGCAGTTTTTCACTATGCTGAAATTTTTGGAATGATTTCTATACTCACAATTTAAATATTTTAATAAATAAATCACTAATTTCTAACTCAACTTTAATTGTAAAAACGTATTCGTGTTTCAAGATAGACGAATTGTTAATACTTTAGTAATTATGCATAATGTTTCATTTTACGCATCATAGTAAAGATTCAAAATAGAGTATTCGCTTATACTTTATTTTTATGCAAAAGTATACTTACAAAAATAAAAAAAAAGATACATTATTACATGTCGGTATAAAATGCCTATATTTGTATGGCAACCGTAGATGTAGGTATTTCAAACCAGTTTTATTGGAAAGGTAATAATGCGAAGATGATTTTTGACCATTAAAACATAATGCATTAAAAAGCAAATTAATTTTCTTATCCAACAAATAAACAAAACGTATTTCTTCTTTCAGCGTAATCTTTTCAGTGCCAAATCTGGAAACAACATACCAAAAATACCTATTGGTGCCGAAAGAGGAATAGCGTGGGTGCCGAAACTTCTGGTGCCGAAAAAATCGGTGTCGAAACAGGAATACTTCTGTAGTAGCATAAGGGTATTAGCTAGTACATAAAAAGTATATATAATTTATAAGTGTAGGTTTATAATATAATTATCAAATCCACTGTATTGTGGGTAAAAATGATAAAATACTGTAAAAACTCTATATTCAGTATTTTATTACAATCAATATAATTATCTATATACAAGAAATGTATACGTTGGGCTACCCTATATGAATATGTATCTACATTTAAATCTAGATGGGTGGCTACTGGCTATATAAATAATACTGATTTGTTAGTACTTGCTACGTAGTTAGGCAGCTCTTATAGACAGAGGTTCAGATTTAGTGCAAATCAACGTTCATCGCTCCATGTATATATATATATTCTTTAAGTAAACGTCAGCTGAGCGAGGCCAATGAACTGTAGGTAGTTAGTACGCAACGACAGACAGCTACCTAAAAGGTCATTGACACGTTTACTTAAAGAAATTAATTTCGTACATGTGTATATTAATTCGAGTTTTAGAAAAATAGTACTTTATTTTTTAATTTTATCTTTACAAATCGATAGTATTTCATGTACCGAGACCCTCCACGGGATTAAAAAGATCAAAATTTAACGGTGTATACAAGAGGTCAATCAAAATACTATGTCATCCATCCATGTATGATGAAATGAGGCCAACAGCGGCCATTGTACCAGAGCCATGAGGTTTCCTAAAGCAAATGAGAACGCGCACTCATCAATATCCACAGTGTTGCTATCCTCGCAATTTAAAAGGTATTTCAATAAGATTATATAAAATATTGCAACATTTAAAATGGATACGGTATTAGGTAATGTTTATTTCTAAAGGTATGTTGCAATTTATTTTAAGCGGAATTGTTAGTTCAAGACGATAGCGCCATCTGTTGTGGAGTTAGTGAACTACTTTGTTTGAGAGCCCGATTGGTTGCTGACGTTCTCAGATCGTGTTTGATATTTGAATGCGAAGTCTCACTAGCTAGTACTGATTAGAGCCACTAGATTCAGCCACTCTGTTTAATAAATTTCTTTTTATTATTATTATGTCGACTGTGGATAGGTAATTATTTGGAATATTTTTTCTATGTATTGTCATCTTTAGTTTTGACTTGCATCATATATGTTACATATATGTATATAATATTGTCGATATTATATACTATTAACAACATACGGTTCTGAAAGGGAGGTACTCATAGTCCTGGAATGCAAAAGGCAACTGAAGGAACATAGGTGTGGTTTTAGTCAGTAAAAGTTTGATGCGCCCACTCCAAACTAAAGTGGGAGACAGCATGACATGATTTCCCACCCCAAATACAGGCTCGGCGGCAGCGATCTCTCTCGCCGGGCCTTGGTTCAGGCCATGGTCCGTAGTGAGGAGGGATGGCAGGCGGTCGCCTCCTTCTGCGAAGCAGTAATGCTAGCAAAGGAGGAGGCCGACCGCATCAGGCAGAGGCAACGGGGCGCTCGCCCCAGCCGCCGCCGGGATTCCGATCCCGATTTCCGGCCACCGTAGGCGCGGGCTTGCGGACGGCGTGCAATGGGTAGCACGCTGTCCGATCGTCCGGTAACCGACCGGACCGAGCCCAAGTCGTCGACGGCGCGTTCTGTTCCCGCGCGCCTCAAGGAGCTGTCAGCACACCGAAGAGGCCCAGCCTGCTAACTGCAGGCAGGCAGGGTCGAAGCCTACTGGGGTCATGGGTTAGTTCCGAAAGGAGTGCTCGACCCCGGCACTATAGGCTACGAAGGAACGGGGTAGGTTTTTAGTCAGTAAGAGTCTGACACTACTTCCCGCTCCGCCCAAGGGCGGGATTTGTCATTGGATGATTTTACCTACCATAAAAAAAAAAAAAAAAAAAAAAAAACCCCAAATACAGGCGCTGCAAGATATAGATGCTGTTGAGTTTGAGAACCACTTTATGTTTATTTTGTTACAATATAATTACCATTTATTTTTATATATTATTCATTTAATGTTCAGTATGGGTAAGAATTTTTCAATACTTTTACTCGAAAACTGCCTCATATCGCACTACGATTAGGGTCGATATAGCATGTTTATCACCCGCGTGCTTTTTTTCAATTTATAAAACAAGGGCTTCTTTTTTCATTCCTATTTCGTCGCGGTCAAGGGTGATTATTATTTTTTTTAAAGCAAAGAGGCGGATATTTTTAAGGTTTTAATATTTAATGAAAATTGAAATTGTGTTTTTGAACAGAATATAATAAATAGACATGATTACGTAAGCAGTAATTCGTTAATACCAACAAATTAACAATTAAGTATCTGTGTTCTAAATTCAAAAATTATTGAGTTTTTATTTTTTTAATATTGGGATGTATACGGTTTGATACCTTTGCTTCTCCTTCAACCTGCAAAGGTTATGCGCGGGAAAAAAGTATACCTAATATAAACCAACTTATTCATTTGTGATAGTTGTGAAATAGAAGATTTGAAGAGAATCCTTTAGATGTTACGTCGCCAGATTATGTGATTGAGGTAAAAAATACTTACGATAGCCATCAAATCAAAACAAAATTGTAAGGAAGGAAAATTTTCTTCAGTACAAAATGGACAAAAATGCGTCGTAATTTAACGATATAAGATAGATTTTATTGGTGGATTTTTCATCGTATTTCTTCGTAAGTGTATTGAAAAACGTCGGTTGATACACGTGGAGATTTGTCACTGTAGCACTCGGCTCCATAACACCCACGCCTGTACGGTTTGGGTGAATTTCGCCTCGACTGCAATGACAATCTTTCCCCACTTGTATCAAAATGTACTATTTTGTTCTCGGACATTCCGGTTTCCTCACGATGATTTCCTTCACCGTTTTTGGAGCAGTGGTGAAAATTCGAAGACAAGTGTCGTTCACCAACCCGCACTGGACCCGCTTGGTGGATTACGGCCCATTCTCTCTCCTAGACAGGAGGCCCAAGTCCCAGCAGTGGGAATATATTAAGGCTGATGCTATAGTAGGCTGGGGTAAGAAAATGCTTGTAACAATAGTTTTCATTTTATTCTAATTAAGTCGAGTAAAATTCGACTTTTTTTGTTTCAGGTCTTAAAAAAAAATCAATTTACTGTAGTTACTAGTAGGTACATATTCTTTATTCACCATAGTTTACAATCTAGAGCAATACTTCAGGAAACCGTAAATGAGATTACAATTCGTTATAAACTACTCTTTAATTCCAGTCACATTTCAAGAAAAATATTGCTAATAAGAATCACATTTCACTTGACTAAACATCTAGTTGGATTAGGTATTTATAATGTAAGTAGGTCTCCGAAATACAATTCTTGAACCTGGATAGAGCATTGGTAACGCTCAAATACTTATAC
The DNA here is from genome assembly GCA_958295575.1 of Leucania comma. Classification (NCBI taxonomy): domain Eukaryota; kingdom Metazoa; phylum Arthropoda; class Insecta; order Lepidoptera; family Noctuidae; genus Leucania; species Leucania comma. The sequence goes on from OY282468.1 coordinate 19,782,697, forward strand.
AAGGTTTTTTTCTTTATATCAATGACAATAACACATTATATGACACACGTAGGACTTATGTTCAGAGTCGGCTGATTAGATTTCAGTTAGCTTTAAAATAGGTAATGTTTTATCCAGTGGCATAACTATGTCATTTGAGGCCCGTGGCAAATTCATTGGATGGGGCCCCCCAGAAAATTCACGCCTCAAGGAGCTGTCAGCACACCGAAGAGGCCCAGCCTGCTAACTGCAGGCAGGCAGGGTCGAAGCCTACTGGGGTCATGGGTTCATTTCCGAAAGGAATACCCGGCCCCGGCACGATAGGCTACGAAGGAACGGGGTAGGTTTTTAGTCAGTAAGAGTCTGACACTACTTCCCGCTCCGCCCAAGGGCGGGATTTGTCATTGGATGATTTTACCTACCATAAAAAAAAAACGTCACGTTGAGATTATTTTTTAAATAAGTAATAGATATTTGTTACTTCTTCTGAACTCGCGGCATCTAAGACTAGGGGCCCTATCGGACTGGGGGCCCCTGGCATTTTGCCAGCCTTGCCAGTCTATAGTTCCGCCACTGGTTTTACCCTAAAATAAATTCTTGATTGTTTCATATAAAAATCACCTATTTCGAAAAATTCTTGATAAACATTGATTGCGTCACTAGAGTGTTTTTGTGTGCGTGCGTATAGTTATACCGATGCGCTACCAATGTAACGCGTCGATTCCCATAAATTATTTGCCTACAATATCGATTTCTTAAAATTAAAAACAATCTATAGCATTTAAGAACGATTACAGAGATTGAATAATGATTATAACTTGATTTTGTAACATTATTCAAGTTACATATTGTTTATAACAAAAATCATCTACATTTGAGCGTTGCCACAACAATAGATCGATTATCAATCGATGAAATTAATCGACATTGATCGACGTCGTTGATTAGTGTTATAGGAACAGTCAAATTATCGATCAGAGATCAATAGATAGGATTATTGATATCGTTATTTAGGTTGAATATCTTTTTTGTTTCTAGCTATTGCGGGTTAATCTGAGGACATTATTAACTACACATCAGGTTATTTCATAATGCAGGTTGTATAATTTATAGATCTAAACATTCTCATTAGCTAGTGTCATCTTCTTGAGCGCTACTTAAAACCTTCACAAGGTTTTTCCTGTGACTTCAATTGCGTTTAATTATATATTATTTCTTAACGAGTTTAAGGAAGGATTATAATATCAAGAGTAAATATACACAGATAGGAATGTTCTCAAAATATCAATGGATAGCTTATAAATATTAGAGCAATGATGTTTTAATTATTATTGGTAAACTAGAGCTACATATAATAATAAACACTTACAAAGGTTATTTTCGGACCATGCATATATTCAATGTTTTATGGCCATAATAATAATAATTAATAAATTTCACACATAATAACACACATTATCACACTATTGTTACTATTATTACATGCTATTATTTAATAATAAATAATATTTACTAATATTAATAAAATAATAACTATTTCTAAAAAGTCTCGACGAAGTTCACGATACTAAACATGACAATTTTAATACCTAATGTGTAAATAATATATTATTTCCTTATGTATATAATACAAATCTACTTCATATTTGGCACATGTTTCACATTTTTCTCTGGATTACTCACAGAGAAAATCTAAAAACTACAGTGTTAGATCTATTTTAAATTACCTAACTTGTATCCTAAATATAAATTAATTATACCTATTAAAAGATAAATCAATTTTATAAAAATGTCTGAAAACAACAATTGAATTTAAAATGACCGACGCTGTCATTACACTTAGATCTGTGAATTTAAAAAAAGAATGTATGTATACGTCCCTAAAATCTAAATAAATCCTTAATATATATTACGTAAATACCTCTGAAGATCACTCAGTTTACTCTATCTATAATTATTATTTAAATCATTACAAAAAATAAGGAAATGATTTCCTATTTGAGTTATATTGCGACATAGTTGCAGTTACATTATTCCTGCAAGCTTGAATTCTGCCAAATTATGTTATTTATTGGCATTACTAGCGGCCCATTGAGAGCAGTGCAGAACGGCCCCGACTTACGAGTTGTGTGGTGCATTACTTTGAGTAATTTATTTGATCACTACTGCTCCAAACGGTGAAGGAAAACATCGTGAGGCATGTCCTAGAACCAAAAATTCGAATACATGTGACATTCACCGACCCGCACTGCGCCCGCGTGGTGGATTACGGCCCATTGCCTCTCTTAGGGAGCAGGCCTGAGTCTGCTTCTCATGGGTGTTAAAAATCCTTTGACATTCTCGGTATGTCTCTACTATAATATGCTGTACTGGTGAAAATCGCTTAAAAATCCGTTTAGTAGTTTTTGACTTTTTTTGCAAACAGATAGACAGACGCAGTGGGAGAATTTGTTTCATAACATTAACATTCTAGTAATTATCCGTTTGGCCTTAATACTTTCCGTGTTTTAACATACAAGTATGAAATAAAGGTGATGTTTACACCAAAATTTCAGTTAGATTAAGATTTTATATCCTATACGGATAGAAAAATCCACCGAATGTATATTTACTTAATTGTTACCTAATAAATATCGGTACGGGTGTTATTTATGAAAACCATTGTGATTAGTACGTTCTTAATTTCTTCTTTTTTTAAGTGGAATTTGAATTTAGAATCTGCTAATCGGTGTCACGTGGTTAGATTTTTTTTTTTATATTTTTGTATCAACTTTAGTTTCTATAAATAAGTTAAGTACCTACGTAATTATATCCAATATCGAAACTAAGATATTAATGGACTAGCAACTGTTCGTCATAAAATATTTAAAAGTAGGATGATGTTATCTTCCCTAATAAATTCCATTCACACTCAGCGGGTTAATAAACACGTCTAGCCACTTCCCATTCGTAAATAAATAATTAAAAAAATACGTGGTGTATCTCTGAAGGGGATTCCCACTGACTGTTTTCGGGATTTTCGAAAGCATTTTTAATTGTTTTTCGAACAATTTATCTTTTTATAATATAATTTAAATGAATATAGTTTTTCACTATATCCTCGTTTTCGAGAGTTCTAAGATTCATCTTACCTACATTAAAATATATATACGAGTTAGGACAAAATGACAAATCCAGAATATACTTATATTTATAATAAACCTATCGCGTCCGATATTAGGAGCCTTCGAAGCATCACTTGCATACGGCAAAGACATCGCTTTACATAAATGTAATTTACGACTAATAATACTGCTTGCAGGTAAATGTCGAGTTATTTACATACCTTACAAAGTATTTGAGATCTATTTGTAATTCTTAAAACGAATTAATTTATCAAGAGTATTTTAATATCTAAGCTTAATTACTCGTAGATAGAAACGTAGCGCGCAGTCCACACGATACAGTTTTGTTTGAACATATCTCAAGATAATCGGATGTCTAACTGTATTCAGTCTATATCGTATGGACTGACTATAATTCTAGGGACCCTAGCCGTTCAGGGTTCTAGTTTGATGGTTGGATCTCAAGATGGCGGCTCGGGGGGCGGCGGCGGGCCGGGAATGGGACCGGCGAGCAGTTTCGCAGCGGCTGGGAACCCGGTGAGGTCGAAGCCTGGTGGAGGAACGATGCCTGCAGCTGTTGCTGTACTTTGAAGATATGCTACCAATCTGAAAACAAAGAAACAGGTAAAGGTTTTTCATATTCGTATTGAAGACTCATAATATTTTCTTAGAATTCGATTACCTCTTTGGAACATGATCAAATAAAATATTTAAACACGAGTTCAAAGCGTGGATGAAGGACGTTTCTATAATTAGTTTCCAAAGACATATTTATAGCCATATTTATACTAAAACTGAAATAGTTTGGGACCCGCATGACTGAAGGCGTTGAAATGTTGTGCGTACCTTCTAAGCTCCTCTAACGCACTGGCCTGCATCAGGATGTAATTCTTGGCGAGCAGCAATGTGGCGATTTTTGACAGCTTGCGGACAGAAGGCGAGTGAGCGTATGGTATCACTCCTCGCAGCTCGTCCAATGCATCATTCTGCAATAACATCAGCATAAGTTATACAACAGTTGAGAGTATGTACACATTCTCAATTTCCTAGAAATTCTAAATGCACAAATACTGTAGACCTAGAAATAGACAATCTATCTGTATTTGTGTAGTAATAACGCTTGAGATATGCCAGAGTTGTGGCTGGACATACAATGTTAAGGGCGTATTGCTTTACAATGTAAAGTTTGGAAATGTAGTAGTCGAAAAATATTAACAATATTCCACTAGTAGTCAAATACATTATAGAAGTACCTGATTATAAAAAATAAGATTATGAACGACCAAAATGCTAACACTGTTTTTGTATCACGTTTCTCATGTAAGTGACTGTAGTCTTTTATGAGAATAAATTTCTTTAAACCTAAATGTTTTGGTGTATTCTTTTAATTCTGCATGGTTTTGGAAGAAAACCATGGTCGATGTTTCACGAGAACCTTATCAAAATTCACATGAAGAACTTGACATAAGTATACATATAACTTAAGTTCATCTGAACATGTACCTATCAAAATTGCAAACTAAAATACACATATTTTTAGATATTATAAAACAAAATCATATGAAAGAAGAAAGAAATACAGTTTATTTACACGAAATGACGCAACTAAAAAGTAGACAAAAATCATTATAAAGGAAAGATATGCGTCACATCCGTGCAAAACGGCCGAACGCTTAGCATAAATCTGTGCCCTTATGCACAATGCGATGAGCACAGAGCGCTGGTTTTCGGCGTTGGCTGGTGTTGACATTAAGACGCCGGAACGGTGCAGTGTAAAAAAAGAAAAAAAAACATGTAGACAGACGGTCTGTATGACCACGACATACTCAAGAACTACCGAACGATTTTTTATGCAGTTTCCACCATTACATCGTTAACATCTCTGCCGTCCGGACTAGGCGCTTCACCTCGTCGTTTAGTTTATACCGATATCGAAGGATTAGAACAATTTGCCTGCTGCGGTCTTGCCTTCCGATTATAGTTTAGATGTTTTCAAGGCTAGAGTGAAGTGGTGGTAGGTTCTTAATAAAATAGCATCACCATCAACGATTGCATCACTGTTTACCATCACGTGAGATAGTAATCAAGCACTAGTTTATATTATAAAAAAAAAATCTCTTGCCGTGTTCGGTTAGTACCTGCGCCGAGCGGAAGGTGACGACGCCGTGAGGCATTGCCAGCCACGCCTCAAAGAGGGGCCTTACCGCTTCAATCGTGGCGTGCCCAGCACTGGGTTGCGATAGTGGCCCTCGCGAATGAACACAGGTGGATTTTACCCAGTAAAAGTTTAACAGACCTTATTGTCTCGCTCCATTCAGCGCAGGAGTAATTTGATTTCCTACAAAAGAAAAGTTAAAAATAAATGGTATCTTACAAGATCATGCATGCGACGTCTTTCCCTTGCGTTGATGTTCAGTCGGACATTCTTGCCTTGACGCATCTTCTGTTTTGATTTCGAATCGTTGATAGGTCTGTAATTTATAAATTATCGGTTAATTTTAGTCTAAATGAGTCCTAAATATTATTTAATTGATTTCACAGTGCAGTCAAAATAATATTTAGTTTGAGTTATAGAGCCAGCTGAAGCTTAGAAACATCAAGTTGATGATTTACGGAATTATTATAAATTTAATTCGCTTAAATGTTGACAACTGGGAAGTTTGCATACAATAATCATGCAATATTACTATCTTTTTATTATTATTATGTGGTTGACGTTTGAAAACGGTCACAAATTGTAAACGCTAGAAGTTTTTCATTACCTTTCAGTTATTTTCAGTACAGAACAATAAAATTTAATGAATGAATAGGAGAGTTAAAATTAGAAGACTATTCTCATCATTTCTGATTGACGGTAAGAGCTTTAAAATTATTTCGGGTTTATTTATGACAGGATCTATTTCAAGAAAGTATTGTAAGCCAATGACTGGTAGAGCGTTTAAAAGTAATCAAGCTATGAAGTATTACTGACAAGCAATGTGATTGGGAAGTACAGTTGCGCCCAGCGCAGCGTCCCCTTAGTTAAGATTCGATAAGGGTTGGTGGTGAGGCAGAGCGGAACAAGTGGCAAATACTCTTTGTGCGCGATGAATGGGCTTGTATATCGGACGCTAACAACGCTAACGAGGGGAGAGAGGGCGACTCGGGAACCTCGGGAGCTTTGCCCACGGAATACTAATGTGTACTTGATACCCTGCAGTACTTAGAATGCTTAGACGCGGCAATTATTTTTACCATTTTCCTATTGATATATTATAATCTGAGCCACTGTAGGTAATAGAAGCTGTAGACGATGGCTGGCTATTTTAGTATTAATATTATATCATTTACTCGTGAGTTGTGTGATCTGGATAGCATTTAGATTCATTTCCTTTGATATATCACCATATATTTATATCCATGGAATGAAATGCGTATATTTAGCTTACATTGGTTCTAAGAAGAACCAGCATTAGATTAGCTTTTAGCTATAGTTAGGTTGTTAGCTAAATATACGCATTCTATTTCAGGTTTATGATACATAAAGTTTGTATTATATAAGTAAGTTTATGTCTATTAATGCGTTTGCAATAACTAGTGTCAAACAACCGGCGCATACCGATGAAATGTGTACCTTAATGGTATCTGTTCCTTTGTGATCGAATTTATGAGGTAATCGCCCGTTTATTTTGGATTGTTTAAACTGTGCTAAATATATAATATGCTCTCAAATGCTGAAACAGAATTTAATGTGATTAGTAACACTCTGTTGGCTTTGGATATTGAATGTTCGAATGTAGATTCTTCAAACGTGATCTAACATTTCTATCATTTGAAGAGCAATTTTTTTTTTACACTAATAAAACTCGGATGTGTTTTCTGTCCATCCTTTACTAAAAATATTAACATATTTTGTGAAGTCAAGTCATCAATATAAGGATAAGGTAGATCTATAATAAATTATCAAGACACAGGTAAACCTCCATAACAGAAATGTACAAATCTACCTTTTATTGCGTCTATAATAAACATAACGAACAGGAGCAAAATACTTGTCGCAAGGAAGGATTGAACAATAGATCAGCATTGTGCATTATGATGACAACGTAATAGAAATGCTGCGACTAAATCTACCCTTTATTATGTCTATAACAAACATAACCGCGGTCAACGGGAGCAAAATATTTGTCGCAAGGAAGGAATGAACGATAGATCAGTATTGTGCACTATGGCGACGACGTAATAGAAATGCCACGTCTAAATCTACCCTTTATTATGTCTATAATAAACATAACCGGACAGGAGCAAAATACTTGTCGCAAGGAAGGATTGAGCAATAGATCAGTATTGTGCATTATGGCGACGACGTAATAAAAATGCCGCGTCTAAATCTACCCCTTATTATGTCTATAATTAAAAAAATCGCGGTCAACGGGAGCAAAATACTTGTCGCAAGGAAGGATTGAACAATAGATTAGTATTGTGTACTATGGTATACTATTGTGCACAGATGCTGCCCTGGTAGCGCATTATTGTGAACATGTGTGCTATTGTGACATGTAACACGATATGAATTACCTATAGATTATTTTTGCATTTATGCCATATGTGCTGTTTGGCTTTAATGGTGAATAAGTCATATTATTCTCTTCTTTACTGAAATAAATTACTATGCGGTCATTCAATGCTAGTTCAACTTGTTAGAGTTTTATTATTTTAGTAAGTATAAGTTTATCAAGCGGAATTAAAAAAAATCTCTTAACTCATATTTTTGTGTGTGACAAATTAAGATTGTTCCTTTTTCTTTCAGGTGGATAAACTCTATGGTGGACATTACCTACGATAACCAGACGGAGACTTCTCAGAAGACTCGTTCTCATATTACATTGATATTCAGTTTGCACATATATGTACGTACATAACGTAGACAATCAGTCAAATGTTCATTTTTAAAATGAGGTTACTATAGGTCATGATGTTCTTATTGGTTATTTATTTAGAGAGTAAAACTGTTGCAGAACATTTATCAATATTCTGAATAAAATTTAACGTTATTCTGCAGCTTCAATCAGAAGTCTCGTAATTTTTTTTTGTTAGTGGCCGGCTGTCAAAGCGCATGCGCAAAAAAACATCTGCTTTTGCTTACAAACAGAGATTCGGGCCGATTAAAAAGCCGGAACGCAGCAGAAACCCTGTTATTAGTATGAATCATATCTAGAGAAGCGAATGACATGACCAAAGTGCAATCAAATATCAACATCATATTAGAATTTGGGCGAAAAATCTGACCTTTGTCCATAGCTTGTTCCTGGTTCTGGCTGGTTCTCGTCTGCCGGGTAGCAGTGCTGCGGAGGCGGCGGAGGCTGGCCACCCTGCATGTAGAAGCCGCCCAGCCCCACGGCTCCTAGCGGCGTCCTGCGGCCCGGCACCGACTGTGGTGGAGAGTGCGACTCGCCCAAAGGCACGCCATCCCAAGACCTCCGCCCCTCCATGGTTCAAAAAATAAAAATTAACACATAACACTAATTAAGACCACTGTTTTGAATATTTTTTGCGGGACGGTGTCAGGGACGTATGAAGTTGGAGCCGCTTTGACAGACAATGTGTCGTGTAGTGGCGGAGCGTGGTCCACGATCGATCGCGCCACGCAGCTGGGGTGCGCACCCCTCTCATCTCGCCGACCGAGCATTGTTCTCAGATGCGATTGTGATTTATTTGGGCGGCGCGTGTGCGGCCGGCCGGCGACATAACATTCGATTATGAATGCACGTCAGCTGATAATTAGGTGAAACTATTATTAAAACCATGATGCGCTGAAGTTCAGTGCCAAGCTGCAGTTAAAATACATTTACATTTATTTTCAACGAAAAACAATCTATTTTTAAAAATGAGCTCTCTATTTACCTTATCTCTGAAAATATTTTGATTTATACAATTTCATAGTCTGTTCAACTAGCGATGCAAGAAATCAATATACAAAGAGACTATAAAAGAAATCTTTTCGTTGAACTGAAACAATAAACTATCGGAAAGGAAATGGACCAATCTAAATAACATAAAAAGTTAGAACAGGGCAGATTTGGTATCCATAAATGTTTATTTATTCTGGAAAAGCGCACATGACACGTGCATAAATTAAATCCAGGTAGTGCACCAAATCGAACGGTAGCCTTAAACAGAGCAGGGTTCATTGACTGCTGATCGTTAATCCCGGTCCGACGGTGCCCTAAAGCCGTGTCTACAACACTAATGTAGTTTTGCTGCCCATTGCTATGAATAAATTAAAGTAGTAGAAATTGCTCATCTTTTGACGCCCACATTGAAATACTGTGCTAAATACCTACTACGCGATGACACTAATCGGTGTAAGTATAATTTTTATTTGTTCTTCAACCAGCAATAACTCAACACTATTCTTAAATTTTTTGCCAAAAAGTTATAAATAAGTTGAGATGGTGCTACATACTCGGTTTTTTTCTTATACTAGCGATTTGTCCGGGCTTGGTACGGATGTATTTTAAATTCGCGCTAGATTAAAAAAAAATCTAAGGGAACATACGGTCTCTGCGGGCGCGACACAAGACGCCCAAGGAATCGCAGAGCGATCTCCAACCACCGCAGGCACAGGCTTGCGAACAACGAGCAATGGGTAGCTCGCCGTCCGTTATCCTATAGGGACTGAGCCCGAGTCGTCGGCGGCGCGTAGTATTCCATGCGCACCTCAAAGAGAGTCAGCAAACCGTAGGCCGATACCTGCCATGGGGAAAATTATGAAAGGGATACTCGTGTTCCTCGAGCGCAATAAGCAACTGAAGGACCATAGGTATGTTTTTAGACAGAAAAAGTCCGACAAGTTTTCTCGCTCCACCCTAGAGCAGGAGCTTAAAAAAACATGTGTCAATTGAATTATATTTATATGTACACGTTTAATTCTAGTAGATAGTTAGTATGACTTTGACATGTTTTCTAAATGCATTTAACGGCGTCTTTAAATTTTATAATTCAGGAAAATTTAACACACAACTTACAGGTAGGTACAATGCAAAGTTTATAAAAACATTTCTTTTCGTTTCCGATTTAACATCTTTGTTTTTTATCGTCCTCATAATTCACTAGGTGTCTCCATTGTTTATTTTCATTGCGGTGTGTCCGCGCCTTAATTCTTCGCAAAGATAATTTATTTGGCGTATCGGCGACTGGGTTAACTAAATACGACCAAACGAGAGATAAAAACATTCACATCTATCATTTTGTAGTGGATTTATAATCCATTAAGATTATTATATTACCTATATTATATGAGGTAACAGTGTTTCCCTGTTAGTTTGTCTATACAGGAAGTATAAATTACGAGTTTTTGTAGATAGTTTTCTTTGAATTATGACGATTTACTACTATTATGTTAGTAATAATTTTCTTGTAGAACTAGATACATAAGTGTTTGCTTTTGTAACGAGTAGTTATTGGGCCAGAATGTTTTATTAATCATAGATATATTTCAGTAATAAAATTGTTTCAAAGAATGTGTAATGGCCACTCTTTTCTTTTGAGTCATATAATGATGTATGAGAAATGTTATTAAGGTTTGAGATAAGTTTATTTTACTAAGAATTATATAGAATTATAAAGTACTAGACATAATTATATAATATAAAATTGTTGGACGTGTTACATAAACTAGATATCGATTAAAATATGTTTTGAGGGTAGATTAAAAATACTTACGTTCGATACATGAGTTCAATTGTCAAATTAAGTAAACAAGTTTCCGTATAGACACGGACAAACTGCATGTGGCACAACACTATTATAGGGAATGTGAATAGCTATTATATATACTATACAACATTATTTTTAGTATATGCGAAACCTGAATATAGTTTGTTCAGAATCAGTAATTAAATCAATTCCAATCATTTTTACATCATGTTATATTTTTCCCAAAATCATTTTAAATGGTCACAAGTTGGACATCACCGACACTAAGCACAATACAGGTCATGGCAGATAATAGCGAGCAGTAGACGCCAGCGCACAGCTGGGTACAGGAGCCAAACAGCCCGTCAGTCATCCGGATAGCCTGGTGACTAAGTATTTGTGTGGACAACCAGGTAACATGAGAAGCTTATAACTCAGTGATTTTTCATGATACAGTTATCAAATTTTGTACATAGATTCTTTGCATAAAAATACCATACACGTGTTTAGGTTTTATCATATACTAAAACCAATGTTGTGTAGTCGAAGTTATCTGTGAGAAATTACGTTGTCCGATAAGACCGCCTATTGTACACTTCTTTTTGTACAGGTTTGTCCTGGTTAAAGGTGTGTAATAAAGTATATAATAGAACCCTATCCCTATTATCTTTATTTTCCATAATGTCATAATTGTTTTCACCAACCGGGGTTGTCCTTGGATACACTAGCATTGCGCGTGCAGGCATAATCGTCGGTTGGCATCACGTTCTATAAGAAGTATCTAAAGGGCTTCTGCGAGTTGGTTTCGGTTCCTCGTACGCCTTCCAAAGGTCATGGACCTCAGGATTCTGAGATATACTATACCTATATAATAATAATGATTATTTTATATTTATACTATTTTTTATTGGAATATGCACATAATTAATATGTAAATAAACTGAAATGAACACAGAGAATAATAATAAAGATTTTTATTTTGTGCGAGTTGAATGTAGTTTAGGAAAGTCTTGTTCATGTCTCACTTTCATTTTGTGTTTCATTTAATATTACTTTTCTGTTATTGTACCTACTTACCTACATTTATGTTTAGGAGTAATTCCTCTTTATTTTATTAACACCCAATGGTTTATTTTGTATATCAATCCATGCTCTCTTTAATTCACTGAAGCTTTTGATACGAGAAGTTATTTTAAATTGCAATTATAGGTCAGTTTAAGTAGCTCTATGACCTTGATAGTGTCTTGTTTTGATTTATAAATTCGGGTTTTTTTAGACTGTTCTAAAATTTTGCGTTCCATTACATTCTTTTTATAGTTCCCACGCACTCGTGCTTAGTGTCAGACACGTGTATATTCTGAGATATGTGGTACTAATTTTAGTGTGTGATAGACATAAATAGATCGCGGAATTTACTGTAATTATCGCTCATAACGATGTGTACCTATTTCCAATCGTTTACAGCACTCATTAGAAATGTCTTGATTCGTTGCATCATCAAATTGGATTCCGCATGAGGAAAGGGTTGTTCGCCAATGTTTGCATGGCAGATGAGAAAATATAAAATAAAACATAAAATAATTATTATAAACGTTTAATATTATTAAAGCTAACCAATTAAAATTATTTACAACTTATTCCAATCAGTTCCGACATTTGAGTCACCTTAACAATGTACAATACATTTATTTACATTCTTCAATTCTGTTCTCTTCAATATAGCATATGGAATAGTCAACAATAAGGCAGGGAATGTACTAGGCTGTTAGGATCGGGAGGTGGTGATTTTGGTGTATCGAAGGCTTGCTTCGATCGGCTTCGTAGCCGCAGCGCTCGTAGCACCGTAGCATGCTACGCGGCGTAGCACAACTGCCTAGTGCGATCCCTGCCCTAGTAATAATTTAGCAAATCAAGGTAAGGCATTCACGTTACCACTTCCCCGCCGCACGAAATTTTTTAATAATTTACAACAATATTATACAAATCCTAATATACATATATCATGACATAATTTATGATACATATTTATATAAATGTTGATAGTCTTTATTTTGCTAGTTAAAGTAGTTTGAGTGCGGCGGCCTACCTATCATTTACAACAATATCACACCAGCCAAATCTTTGCTTCATATTATTTACAATTGTGTTATATTATCCATATTTTATTACTACATCCCATTTGACAGAATACACGTAGATACTTGTGTTGTAAAATACATTTACATTGTTTAATAAGACCGTCTCATATATATCACTCTTCTCAAACATTCAAAATGTCTTTTCACAGCCCTTATTCTATGACTAGAAGATGACTAAACATGTAGTACAAGTAATAGCTGTATGACGATACTGTGTAACGATGCTAAACATTCAAAAGTTTCGGTAAAACCTGGTAACAATAGAACTTTATAAAGACTGTAGATAGGTACATTCTATTACAACATTTATCAAAATTCAAAAGTTGATATTATATATCCTCACTTCACCACTCCTTAGGCCATAAGTTCAACTACACAATATATTCAAATAAAAATACTATTTAGCTTTCAAAATATTTTTAGGCTTCCCCGAAAAACTATTTGGACGTGGTGAAATAGGAGTTATAAATGTGTAAGATCTTAGCCTACACGTCTAGACTTATTTTAATAATACTGTGAAAAAGTAGAAAATTTTAGGCCGATATCAAATTGATATGCTACACGCATATGAAGGTACACATAGTATACGTACGGCGACAGTCAGCACCTCAGAGTGAAGATGTGATATGCCGCACGGTGCTCGTGCGCTAACATATTATATTATACGGCTGTAATTTATATTTCTATAAATATTTTATAAACATCAACATACAACAGATAAAGTACGAATTTCTTGATATTTACTATTAAGTATGAGGAAATGAGTATTCAATTACTGAGTTAATAAAAGTTCACAATTCTTAGTTCACCAATCAATAGATAAATAGTAGCAGATCTTTGGCACATCAATACCTGAGTAGACACACTTCATCGTGTTTTCTAATATTCTAGCAATTATTGTCAAAATTACTTAAACATCAAAAATTCATAAAACTGATTCACTTGTTGTATTGACACAATGCTGTTCAAGCATAAATTTGAATAAAAGCTCACATGTGCACTTGTATGCACATAACAGTATTGACTAGTGTCTGGTCTTTGGTGAGATAAGTCCACGAGCTCCACACAAGATCAGCGGCACTTCTGTCAGTGTTCATATGATGGTGGCGGACAGCGGCCCCGGGGGGGCGAGGGGGGCGAGGCGGGAGGGCACGGGCAAGCAGGCGAGCCACAGGCCGCCGGCGCCGGCGAGGCATCAGCGCGCGCGGTGCGCGGGCGCGGCCGCCGGTCAGGGGGCCGCGGCGGCCAGCGGCGGCCGCGACGGCGCGGGCACGCGCGGGCACGCCACCATCGACCCGCTGCGGTTCGTCTGGCTATTGCCACTACCTCCTGTAACAACGCAAATTACTAATAAGTTTTGTTATTCACAGAATCAATGCCCATTATTTGGGTTATTTCTCAGTTGCAATACGATCTAAAAAGCTAATGGCAAATTATTCAAATGCGTATCTATCTGTAATGAAATAATATCAAGAACGATCATTAATCAAACAGGAAGTGATGTTTACCTATTAGGGAGCCGAGCATCTTCGTGACAGAGAACTTGCGCGTGCGCTGCGGAGTCCGCACTTCGGCTAGGAGGCGGTCCACGGCGCGGTACAAGTCGCCCGAGTTGTCGGCCACACTGGCCTCGCTGAAGGAGGCACCGTGAGCCGCGCTGATGGCTTGGCCTTCCTTGGTAGTGACCTGCAGACAATGAAACAAAAATTGTATTAATCAAACTGAAAGAATATATATTTTTTTAAATGATGTAATCGTTAATGGTGAATCGCACTAGTATAATTAGCCTATTCACTGGAGCTATGAAGTCATTTCTTCATTATAATCGGACGGAAAGACCATTGCAGGCAAATTGTTACACACGATTCCTACGTTATAATAGGGTTTTTAAGGTCATGGTGACACAAGAGATCCAATGGACCATAACTTTCCCTTAAATAGAGGGAATTTACGCGTCAGCTACTTTAAGCCCTAAATATCTAGGACAGATTGCGTCATCGCAAGTTATTTGTATCTGATCGTCGCTAAGGCTCTTAACAACAAAATCGGAGGATCGTATAATATCGGGGATGTTGTTAGCCATTAATTAATTCAAAGTAAGCTTTAGAAAGTTGTTTAGATTGCGTAAATTCTGTAAACAAATCGAAACAAGGTCAGGTTCTGTACTTGATGTACCTAAGTAATTTTATTTAAGTATTTATCGGCTTTCTTTATCTTTTGAACTGTCACTAGGGACCTTCTGCTCTGCCCCCCTAGCCAAGTTACAAACGTTTCGTGAACGCTTACAGTTGGCCACACCCCCAATTCCTTTGTTTTGATGTCATCTTAACATAGGAATTGGGGGCGTGGCCAACTGCAAGCGTTCAAGATAAGCGAAACGATTGTAACTTGGCTAAGGGGCTGTATAGATATACCTAGAGTATCCTAGTTAATTGCAGAATATATTTATGCGCATGGAAAAGGAAGCTCCGACTACGTCAGAACAATGTATGGATGTGTAAGTATATAGAAACTTACGCAATGCCTAGATAAACAGTAGATTCATTATCATTCCTATTATGATGTGTAATTAGTATCAGTTTTCAGAGTTCTTTTCTAAAGAATGTCTAAAATATATAAATATTTTCTTAGATACAAGTTTCTGCGATACCTACAGATTCCAAGCGAGTGTCTATTACACGCATAACAAAAGCAGTTGCCTGTCAGGTGTATGTGTAATTTCTATTGAATGCGAGCTCAAAAGACTCAATAGTACGTATAGACGAGGCTGTCTCACGTCTTTGTTCCACGGACGACAACGTCGAAACTTCACAACAGAGCCTGTCATGGTGATGCTGAGTAGTTCTACTTTGTGATAATGTCAAGGTAAAGGGAATTCTCTATGAGTAGCTCACAATGAAGACATTTCATGTTAGTTTCAACAAATAGAGTTTAGTACTTTTTTTCAGGTTTAAGAAAACCTTATTTAAAAAATACTTAACTGACTATATTACAGTAAAATAATAAAAACCCTACGCTAACTACGATTAACAAAAATATGGACTGGTAATGTGCCCAAAAGACTGGCGGTATGGCAATGCTTATCCTCTGTCCGAGGTAAAAGGCAGCTCTTGGGTCACGCGAAGTGTCTATTAGACATTTTGACAGATCTTTATGTAACTTGTGTGCACACGGACCCCACGATCCGAGAGTTTCAACCTCAAATGGATCGAAAATATAACTTTCAACAAGGTTATCATATTTTTTATTTATTTTCCCCTGAAATCTAAAACTAGATCTTTTAAACAAAGTTCAGGAAGCATATCAATCATCCAGTCTATTATTAAAGTACGCGTGTTATGTAATCGCATTGTAATCGTGACAGTGATCCCACATATCAGCTGACATCTTGTTGAAAGGTGAAGGACGATCCCGACCAATATTCTAGAAATAACTGAAGATATTGCGTAGAAAGGTGCGTGATCTTATTCAAAATTTGATTTTTGGATTGGTTTTATTCGAGCTTTCCTGTTTTGTGTTTATAAACAACAAAACAAGGTTTTACGACGTTCGTTTTAAATAAAGAATGTAAAATAGAGAAGCGTTTTTCAGTACACATCCACTTGAGTCGAAAGTTCTCGATTTATTACTTTCTTGCTTCTCGAATCGTGAGGAGTTTTATATCCCTACACTTTCGCTTTAAGAATTTTCTTATTAGTAAATATACACACTTCTCCATATTAATTTAACGTGATATACATTATTCTGCTGAGTAGTATCGCAGATGAAGTATGAACGTTACTGAGAACGAAATTACATGTCGTCTAGACGAACGTCTTAGAAAAAGTGCATAATTTACACCTTAATTTTAGTTATGCGTCCTGACACGTTTAAAGTCTAGTATGTTATAGTTTGCGCACGAGTAAATTCAGATGTGTACGTAATCTCGTGCTAATTATGAGAATACAGAAACACTAGTTTGAAAGCTTGTGGAAACGTTATCGAATTGGGTTGTTATTTATGAGGTACTGACCTGTCTCAAGTGGTCTAGGTCTGTTTTGTTGCCGAGGAGTGCGAGTGGCATGGGCGCCGCGGCGCCGGCCGGCGCGTGCGCAGGGCTGCCGCCTGTCGGCGCGCGCTTCAGGGCACTCAACACCTCCGTAGCATATTCAAAGCTGCTGCGATCCGTCACCGCGTACACCAGCAGACAGGCGTCGGCCCATTGGATCTAGAACAAGGAACAACAAAAACAACATTAAAAAGTGCCAAGAGATGTTTAAATTAGCGTGACATGATAATAGCAAATGTTAGATGACGGAAGTAGGAATGTGAAAGTGTTGTCTGAAAGCATCTATCTATGTCACATGCCTACTACATTATATGCCTGAAGATTCGAGAGAGGTGTAATAAATCGATATAATTTAAAGCCAATCGTTACGGAAAAATTTTAATGGGTCACATCTGCGATCGTTATTAACGTTTGATAGATATAATTAAATCTCGTGATATCGCGCTGGTGAGTTCGAGTTGTCATTTCTGGCCCATTTAAAAATAATAGACGACAGCCTTTTAAGTTTCAACGATTTATAACTCCAGTCTCATAACCGTGAAAGTGCGTCACGGGAAAGTTAAAAAAAGGCGGTCATAAAATCACTTTTTGAGTAAAGTTTAGACAACAGAATAAAGCTGTTTACTACTCCAAAGAGTTTTTTAAGTCTTTACCAAACTAATTAATATAAGCTTATAGCTTTGCACAAAGGAGACTAGACGGAGAAGAATGTGTCTGATTAATGCGTCTTCAGACTTTCAGAGCCAACATTCCAGCTTAAAATTAGCCTTGCAGCGATTCACGGGCGCTCCCACGCGCTGCGCCATGCCGCGGCCCGCCGGGACACAGCCCACGTCGCCACGTCGCGCGGCTATGGATACTCATTGTTGTGGACATACCCACACAAAACTGTTTATATATCTCACGAAACCGAAATCATTAACACATTGAATGTCGAATACGGATATATCCGTATATAATTTCTATGCAGGATATCGGCTACGGTTATATAAGTACGTAGGACTTCTAAACGTGATGAGGAAGTGTGCAGGGCGAGTATGTTACTATGATGCCGAATCTACGGGGACGTATTTATTCGTATACTGGCACCTAGGGTGAAATTTTTTCGCTGATGCCATTTACGGATACATCCGTAAATAAACAAAAGTATGGTAGCAACAGATTTTGGTCGTGAAGCCAATTTGGGCTTTCAATGGATTAAACAGGAAGTTTTATTAACGTCAAGCAATAATCAACCTATTTTCTTACTTATGTAGCGTAGAAGTTCGATTTAAAATAAATGTACGGAAGACCCGTGTACCAAAGCTTAACTGTAGTCAGCCACAAGCTGAAACAGTACTTTGTTCTAATTTTTTTGTATCTTTTTTTTTTTTTTTTTTTTTTATTATTGATAGGTTCGCGCTTGACCGCTATCTCACCTGATGGAAAGTGACGATACGGTCGACGATGGATCGCGCTTACCTAGAAGAAACCTATTCACTCTTGACTTAAAGATTCCCGGGTTGTAGCCATCAGGAAACACAGACTCTGGCAGGGAATTCCACTCCTTAGCTGTACGCATAATAAAAGTGTTCCCAAAACGCTTTGTGCGTATAGGTGGGATGTCCACCATGTACCGGTGGCGCAACGCCGTACGTCTGGTAGTCCGATGATGGAACGGGCTAGGCGGAATTAGGCTATGCAATTCCGACGCACACTCCCCGAAATGTAACCGGTAGAAAACCGACAGGCTAGCAACTCGGCGTCGATGCTCAAGACTTTGAAGCCTCGACTCGACGAGTGCATCATTGCCAATGATCCTCTTGGCTCGCCTCTCAATAGTCTCAAGCGCATCAAGCTGGTAACGGGCAGATCCGTCCCAAAGATGAGAGCAGTACTCCATACACGATCGCACTTGCGCTTGATAAAGTTTGAGCAGCTGATCCGGCGTGAAGTACCGTCTGACCTTTGCGAGGATTCCTAGCTTTTTTGCAGCCAGTTGAGCCTTTGCTTCGATGTATGGCCCAAAGTTGAGAGTAGATGTTAACGTTACACCAAGAAGATCAAGATGGTCGGATATTGGCACGGTTACACCCCGGAAAGTTGGAGCAGGGCTGAATTGACTCCTTTTAGCGGAAAATAGACACGCCTGGGTTTTAGCAGCGTTGAACCTGACCAAATTGGCATCGCCCCATTCCGAGACAGCCTCCAAGGACAAGCTCAACCGCTCAACCATAGCCTCTCGAAGAGTCCGGATCTGGGACTCACTAGCTCGTGCACTAGATATGTAACTCTCAGCAACAGTGCTGTCGTCTGCATACCCAAAGGTACCGGGTTTAAGCAGATCGTTTATATGCAGCAAGAACAATGTTGCCGAGAGCACTGACCCCTGAGGGACCCCGGCATTAATGGTCATTTGACCAGACGAGCAACCATCGATGACCACTCGGATGGACCGGTCCCTCAGGAAGTCTGCGATCCAAGCACACAATCCAGCAGGTATACCGAAAGAAGGAAGCTTACTAATCAGGCTTTCGTGCCAGACCCTATCGAAAGCCTTCGAGATGTCGAGGGAGACGGCAAGCGCTTCCCCGTGCCTCTCGATGGCCTCACTCCAGGTGTGGATGGCATACGCTAGAAGATCACCAGTTGACCGATTTCGGCGAAATCCATATTGTCGGTCACTTAGGATATCATTGGCTTCTAGGTATGCCAGGAGCTTACTGTTGAGTACACGTTCCATTGTCTTGCAGAGAATGGACGTTACTGAGATTGGCCTATAGTTTGCTGGGTCAGCACGACTACCCTTTTTGGGCACGGGCTGTACATTAGCTTGCTTCCATGCAGTCGGCACTTTTCCAGTCTCAAATGAGAGCCTAAATAGGCGTGTCAGGATTGGAGACAGTTCAGGCGCACACGTTTTCAACACAACTGCCGGTATCCCGTCAGGACCACTAGCCTTGTTCACGTCAAGATTACGTAGCACCCTACGGACTTCCTTCTGATGGATGCGAATATCCGACATACTCGTCTCGCAACCATCAGGATAAGCAGGGGGCCGCGCGTCACCAGGATCTAGACGCGAAGATTCCGCGAAGAGAGAGGCAAACAAATTAGCTTACTCCTCAGCAGTGTGGGCCAGCGACCCGTCGGGCTTCAGCAGCGGTGGTAGTGAGGGACGGCAGAAGTTCGATTCAACCGACTTAGCCAGGGACCAAAACGCTTTACTACCAGCAGGGTATGAAGCGAGTTTGTTCCCGATGCGGCTAATGTGGTCGAACCGAGACCTCCGCATCACCTTCTTGCAAGACTTGGCAGCCCTGTTGAAGGCTCTCTTCTTCTGACTCACGTCACTCGCCTTGTGCATACGAGCGTCGGCCCAAGCCTGGTATGCCGCGTGTTTAATCTGTCCTAGCTCAGAGGACACCGGTGTCCTCTCACATCCACGCCACTATAGGCCTTAATTCCGATGTTTAGAGTCTACTTTTGTATGAACAAGTTGGGTAGTTGTGGATCGAAGTGTTAAGCGCGTTAGCGCGATCACACTCCGCACCAAACCAAGGGCGAGCCAGGCTAGACATTGTGACGTCGGAGAATGGAATGTAGTACTCCATCCCCCGCCGCAGCACATCTGCCACAGCATCTGCGCACGACGATGGATCATCCGAAGAAAAGCAAGTAGGCTGCCAAGGATAACATGCGAAAAAAGATCGCATGCCATCCCAATCTGCTGACCTATATCGCCAAACCCGCCTGGTGCCTCTAGGGCAGGGATCGGGCGGAGAATAGACTGATACAGATTTCACCAGACAGTGGTCGGAACTCCCTAACGGTGATGATATCGACACTGAGTAGCGGTCTGGATCTGTTGTCAGCAGAAGGTCCAAGCAATTGGCCGTGTGCGAATCAACATCTGGTACCCTCGTAGCACCCTGGACCAGCTGAGTGAGATTTAACGTTAGCGCAAGCTTTCGCATCTCACGACCAGCATGGTCTGTGCACTGGTATGGGAAGAGCCACTCCTGGTGGTGGGCATTAAAAAATCCCCCAGTAACACCAATTGTGCGGATGGGTACCTCTGCTGAGCCGCATCCGCCGCCTCACTGAGGTACTGTGTGAGCCTGGTCGTCTCCTGATCTCCGCTGTGCGAACGGTAGACACAAGCATAGATAATTTTATCCATGCCTGTGTCCACCAGCGCCCAAAGCGTTGAGAACCTGGAATCCTCAAGGTTGCGGAGACGCCGATAGCAGATGTCGTCCCGGGCGAACAAACACACACCAGCGTGTGGTTTAAAATTGTGCTCCAGGATAAACCCTGGGTAAGACAGGTACGAAACATCTGACGGACTTTTAATTTGCGTCTCCGAAAGAAAAAAGAGGGATGGTTTCTCAGTCTCCAGGTGATGATGGACTGCTGCGAGATTGGAGTGCAGACCTCGAATATTGCTGAGGTGCACTTTAAGTGAGAGGGAGTGCAGCCGCTGTTTACCGTTCCTCTTTTTGAACCTTGGCATATTGAGAGTGAAGGTAAGAGGAGAAGGAAGTGAGATGGAATCCCATGCTGCTAACCTTCAGCCACGCACTGGCAGGACAGCATCATTGGGGTACTAGTCTGGAGACTGCGGGGACGCCCGAGCCCCCCCGGAAATGACCATCGGGAAATCTACCATTTTGCTGTTTCAATTCACGAACATTTTTTTAGGTCAGGAAAATAAACGTAAAAATATATTTTAATTGAAAAGTAGACACGTGGTTTTTTTAAAGGCTTCCGAGCATGTAAAATATTATTGTTTTTCCAAATTTTTTTTTACTGCGCTGTTTAAATATTTCACTTGTAATTCTTTAACTTACGTTGGTATAAAGTAGTTACTTAAGTATACTTGTCAATAAGTTATGCAAATCTGTAGAAACTTTTGAACGAATGTGATATTGTCAAGCCAAGTCCTCTTTTATGATTGTTTAAACTCCGTCCATTCACGCTCTGCCCACAATAAAAACTTCTTTTACGATTTTCAAGACGTGTTGCTTATTTTCTTAAAGCTGGGTCTTTTCAACAAGATCTCAAAATAACTTTTTAAGGATGTCTAGAACAATATTTGTGTAAATTTCAGAAAGAGTTCTAGATTGGATCGGTCGTCGTTCGAGTTCTAAAAATGTTTAACTGACAATCACTACTTTCGTTTGCTGGCGGATCTGCTATTAATAATGTGTAATATGTAAACATGATGAGTCATGTGTTCAGTGCAGGTCACCGGAGTAATCCTGGAGCTGTTCCACGGCAGTAGTAGTGAGTATTATTTGAGACATTAACCTAGTTGTCGGAACATAAACGGCCCCAGTCTACCGGTAATCGCGCTGTGTTTGCGGAAGGGTATCTACAGATGGGCTCGCTTTGATGTATTGTGGGAAGCTAACGCGACAGTGTCTAATTTTCACGTCTTCATGGTTTTAAATTACCGTAATGTCTTCCTTTTGTACTTGTTAAATATTTGTTCTTGAAGTTTTCAACTTCTGAATCACGTGTAGGTAAATATTGAAGCTTGTAATCTTATCGAACGGAAATCTGGACTACTGGTAATAAAATATTACAACCGAGTTAAAAGCATACAAGAATTCAGTTTAAATAGCTACAAAAATGTGGCCTTCTTACGAAACACTCGACATCCTTAATCTTACTGATTTGTGTACTTATTATTGTTTAGAAACGAAAGGCCGGAGTTGTTTAGGTTATACTTTAAATCTGTGAAGGTGAAGATTACTGGGCTCTGGGCAAGGTCTTGGGGTAATAACCTATTCATTTACTGCCCACCAGTTGATTCAATCTTAGTGCAAGTGTTATTTTAGGGTACCTTTGAAATTGCGTAGACTTTGCTTCAAAGCGAAGGTTAAAGTTTATGATAGTCCATGTTATGATCAGAACCATATTAAAATTACGTTAGTTTTAATGACCAATATACTTACCTATGCTCGATAAATATATAAATATTCTTAAGATACTTTAGGTAGACAAGTTGAAAATGTTTTATCATGTTAGTAAATATTCTATACAAAAGTCAGTCCTGAAGATAAATTGAGAGATTTGAATTCAAATAAAACATGTGAGTGATATATTTATATACCTGTTCAGCTGGGAATTTGTCTGAATTGGAACCGGATACATCTATGACTTCTAGTTCCACCGGAGTACCGTTGATAGGCACCGTTTGTCTGTACAGGAGATCTGAAATAGAGTCATAAAATAAGCTTCAGAAGGATACAACCTACGCAGTGTATTTTTGTGATGAATAAGGAATGCAACCAACCTGTATTTGAGTGGTATTCTCCGATGTATCGCCTCGTTAAGTAGCGAACGATGAGAGCTGTAACAAAAAGAGCAATTTGTAAAAATTACGAAATATATTTGAATTGTTTAACTCGAAAATCGTAAAGTAGATATTTATAACTTTTCTTATGAAACCAGCTATTTGACTGCAAGAGATTTTACAATTGTTTGTAGTTGTACCATTAGGTAGGTATAGTCTAGATGTTTGAAAATGAGAAGTTGAATCGTAGTTTCGACTGCGTTGGCGAGGGGTACTGAATGTGTTCGGTCACACATTGATGTATTAGTACAACATGTTAGTGTTATATCAGCAAGGAGAATAGGTCAGTGGGTTGATGCCCAGCACGGCTTATGTAACCCAACTGGGTTGAAGACCTGAACAGTAACATATGCGGTCAAGGTACTGCAAATGAAGTTTTGTTTATTGTTTCTTCAGTGTCAGTAGTACTTCACTTCGTATTTGAAGTTAGTTTCAAAAGATCCGAATGGTGTTAAATAAATATTTCGTTATTTTCATCAGAAATTTTTGGTTTTAAGTATCGTTTTCCTTATTATTCATTAAAATTAGTCTGGGAATATTAGGTTTAATAGAATTAAGTTAAATTTGAAGACATAAAACAAAGAATTAAACATCATCGCAGTTAGCGGAAAATATCGAAATTATGATGTCGCGGAATACGAAATCAATCAAATGTTGACAGGCACTCTCAAATAACTGGGTCGCTAGAATTAAATCAGATGATACGTGATTTTCCGTAACATTTTTCTGTCGAAAAATTTTCCTGTCCCAAAAAATAAGTTTTTCATTTTCTCTGTTAAAACGTTACATAGTCTGTGATATTTTGTTAGATGTTATATTTGCTTACCGGACTTGCCAACTCGGGAGCTGCCAATGACGGCTATGCGTACGCGCGGCATACTGGCACGGTCGTCCTTCATGCTTGGGGATATGCGTTTTATCTGAAACAATGAAAACAAATAATGTAACAAACATTTTCTTACAAATTACTTGAAGCGTAAAAGGCACATGAGGCTGAGGAGCTTCGAAACAAAATACTCGTACAACCAAGAAAGTTAATACTTTTTGTTAGAAGATCAACCCTGTTATTACGTTCTCCCTTGAGATAGCTATTATCCTACGAAATTGGTGTTAATGATCATTTGAGTCGGTCCCAGTGCTAAATCACAGTGAGATAAGCTCTCGCGGCGGCGGCGGGTAGTTGGCGCGCTTCGGTTTCATTCATCCTGACGGCTCGCTCTCGCTCTGACGTCCGCAGCTAATGACCGACGAAGCGCGTCAAAAGCCAACACTTGTTCAAGATTAGATTAGATTTCATGCAAGATTTACTAAAGTATTCCTTTGACTCATTTCTGCCGTCAATTATACAGATGGTCACTGACATTTGAAAAATTACAGGAAACATTGTTTTGAACAGCATTGTTACACAACTGAATTTTAATGTTTGCCAAAGATTTCGGTTGACCGGTAAACAAAAAAAGGTTGCTGAAATAAATTGCGCATTGTACCGTCCTTCGTTTTATTTGGTGAGCTTGAGGAATAAACACTTTGATTAGGTAGCAGTGCGACTCAGAATCAACTTGTTTATTTGTGTGACACCCCCTCGCCCCCCTTGGAAGGTTAAAAAGAACTGCGTACAAAAACGCCATTAGTGCGACATGTAGATACGTTCTGAAATATTTATAGCTCGGGTACGCGGCTATGCGTCAGCGGCTGCCCACAACTGGTTGAATAACCCTAGAACACACCGCGATGTCCATTCAAACGCACCGCTGTGTTGATAACAATACGGAATTGAAAACAAAAACGCACGCCTATTAGTTACACAAACTCATCACAAGCACCTTTGATGTTCGTTCTTGATTATTATTTTTAGATCGAATAATAAACATGGGAGATCTTTTAAAAATATTCTTATTTATATTTTGGCAAGAAACTGCATTTGAAGAAGAGTTTATTTTGAGTAGCACTGCTTTTGCATTTTCGGAAAGTAGGTAAGTATCTATAGTGTAACTTGTAGACACTCATTGTACACTTGAGCGTTTGATAGCTAGAATGTGCTAGATGAGCGATGAGAAGGTGTTATTAACGTCAGAGTTGTCTATGGTAGGTATCATAAACATCACGCATTGACGTAGCAGAACCATTGAGTAAAGTATACTATCAACAAGCACTTGATGCGTGTTGTACCCAATGTTTGTGACGCCTACCTCCTACTCGCCACGTTTAAAGCTTACGATTATTTACAATGTCATTTTTTTCTCGAGCTTTTGTTACTTTGTTTTACTTCATCAAAACAAAACTGTTGAACTTGTGCCACAATTTTAATGTAAAAATAATGTAATTTTTGGTACAATAACAATCAGTATTTTGGAATCATGAACTGTTTTTTAGGGAATTATGACATTACTCGCATTTTATGAAACAAACTTTGATTACTCTGCAACATAGAAATAATGTATTTCTATCGACCGATGCAATTCACTGAAAAATGATAACCAAACATTGTCAACATCTTATAAGATGCATTCACTTTTACATATGAATTTTATTAATAAAAAAATACATAAATTTACGTACATATATCAAAAGAAAATGCATCTCCACGTGGAAAAATAAAAACCCACGCAGTTAAGAAACGTGGGATTCTACATTTTTGATATCCCACCCAGATTAATGTTCCAGTGGCGACAACGACGCCATTTTTATTTACGTTTGGCGCCAAATAATATCATTTGGTCGCGCCGTGGTGCCAAAAGAAATTTCAAGTTTTAAATTAACTTTCCGTGTTACATAAATAATTTTGGTGGGTAGTTATTATATAAAACTAATTGGGACGTGTGACGTTGTAGGAATTTTTAATATGGAAATTAATTTTAATTTGTGTTCCAATTTTTTTTGTAAGAAGCGCTTGACTCATTCATAAATAATGCACAAGTGGAAGATGCATTGCCGATGTTTAAATACGACGATCGTGACCAACTTGAATAAATTGCAACGTTTGCAATAAATACAGACATTATTTGGCGCCATAATATAAAATATGCTATTGGCCAATTTATTGGCTATATCACGTTCATATTAAGATGCAATAAAACGTGACTTTTGCCACATTATGAAATTGTTTAGTTGCTTGTCGCGTGAACTTTTTGCCATATTGATAAGGTGTTGCATTAAAGGCTATGTATTTTTACGCAAAAAGTGATGAGTTTCATCAAATACGTATTGTTTTACGTGGGCGACTGTTTGGCGTTGTTGTTTACAGTCGAACAATATGGAAAATTGATATCAGCGGCCTGACTTTATTTTCGCGCATTGTGAAGGTCTCCAATATTGGTTTACAATGTTATATATATTGCACTTTTATTACGGGACTCGTTTTGTGATTATCTGAAGGTTTTCTGCTCGAATGATCAATAACCAAACACTAATATTGTAATCAGTAATCGTGAATGTTGTAAAGATATAACGGTAATATATACTCGCATTTGAGGATTAAAATAATCAATCAGCCTTCAATATTACGTTCTGTTAAAACCGCAAACCTCTTAGAGTCATTTCCCACAACGCCCGCGGGTCTCTACGGAGGGTCATTAATAAACGGGAAAAATCTATATTTGTATTCACTTAGCACTATATTCTATTAATACACGAATTTTACACTGCGAAAATATAGACAATCAATTTAGGAAGAGGTTCTAGTGGGCGCCCTGCCCACGTGCTGATCTTTGCCCCGCAGGCTTACAGTCAAACGTGTGGGATGTAACGCTAATATCACGTTCCTAGGACTAAATAGTTTTGTTTAATCTAGGTTTAATCTTAGGCCACTAAACAAAGATAAGCCGAGTAATTTCTTTTGCTGCGTAGATAAGTTTTTCGGCTGAAATAATGAACGCAGTAGGGATGTAAAAAAAGCTTTCACATGCTCATAAATCATGAACGTCCTTGCAACTTGATCAAACACTACCCGTCGTCCGACGTTACATAAAACATTTACAGGAGTCCTTCAGATGAAGTATGGCCTTCGCCGCCAATTGGTTCATGTACCGGTATCAAAACAAGGTCACCTACGGACCTACCCAAAGGATATGACCTTGGGAACGAATCGCCGAATCACGAAGACTGCGGCTATTAATTTCCTTGTTAGAAGGTTGTCTACCAAGGACCCTTTCAGCTATCGACTGTAATGTCGACTATGAGAAATCGCTTTTCTGCGAAACAAGAGATCGACAAGTAATTGTGATTTGTTTACACGAAGGCCGAGTCCTTGGCTGCCGAGACTCTTGTGTTGCGTAACTCAGCCACAAAAGGACGAACTTCACACGTGCACAGCTGCGTCTGCGTGAACTTGGCAGATCATTTTCCAGCGGAGCATGAAAAAGTGAGAGTTTATTTATTTATTTCATTATTTTATGCACACAAAAGTACAGAGGCGGACTTAATACCTTAGACATTTTCTACCAGTCGACCTTTGGGTGCAAAATAGTGGGTGGGAGGTAGAGTACGATTTGCATGCGGCGCACTTAAGTACGTTACGTATTATCTTACACGGTTACTTCAGTTTATTATTTCACCGTAGAAAAGTAACAAAAATTATGTGTTCACATTCTAGTACACTATGTGTTTATTACAAACAGACCTAATTTTTGTACATAAAAGTAAAGAGCTGTTGTTTCTGCCACAAGGCTGGGTATTTAATTTGATTGGCCACTTCGTGGTATATCAGGCAACAACAACAAACAACTCGATAATAAACCTAGTGAACGAGTTTCAGCTCAAATACCAGTTCATGACTCAAATAATTTATTCATTGTTCTCGTTCTTGGCAAGTACCTGTTACTGAGTATCTGTTACTCTTGGGAATGTTAATTAGACGTTCAAAATTATGTGAACTGTAAGTGCTCTATTTATACGTGCTGGTATATAGGTAAAACTTACGCCAAACTTTCTAATGTGGAACAGATTCATTCGTAAGATCCCTTTGAGTCATAATGAGCTCTGTAAACTAGTACGCCTATCTCGGGTTATCCAGCCTACCATCAAATGAGATAATGTCAAAACTAAAGCCCATATTTCATGAAATATTTTCTCTTTGCTAATATTTTCATGACCGAGTTTTTGAAATAGGAGAGGAATATTTTTAGTGAGATAACATCATTTCCGTAAGTAATGTAACTTTTTGTAACTATTCTGTAATGTTGTTACATTACAATGATTGCGAGTAATATCGCGTACTTCAAATAAATAAACTCATTTAAACAATTGCTATTATAATGGTTGCTGTCCTTGGCACAAATTATCCTAATTAGTTTATCTCCACACGTGCGTGGAATATGAATAAAGTTGATATGAAAAGATATTACATAATACTTTGGCCTAATTACAATTATGAGTATATTATAACTAGCAGCCCAGAAAGAGGTTATCCTGTCTGAAAGCTGGCTTTTCGTCAGAAAAATAATGAGAACCTGATTGCAGCGCTACCTACTGGGTCCAATTGTATTTTCAAACCATCCAGGGACCCTTATACATACACAAAATTTCATCCAAATCGGTCAAGGCTTTTATAGAATTCTAAAGATGATGAACAATTATACAATCCTATCTAAAAACTACTACGCCGTAGCAATAGTCTGCTACGGCGTAGCACGTCTTAGTGAAAAATGTGTACCCCTAACTCAAGTGTTGGAAAACTAACATTGTTTATTACAAGCAATTATTTGGTGCCTCGTTCGACAGTTACCGATCGTATTCAGTGTTTATGTCTCCAATTGTCTGTTCGCTTCTTAATGAGGCCATTGACTCCTCTATGTCGGTGTCGAAGGTTCAACAAACGTGGAGGATTTCGGCCAAATAGGTTTGATTGCGTGTTAAAACGAGCACCCATTATTTTTTTGGGATTTAATTAAGTATTATAACAATGTGTTACTTTATGGGTTTTAGAGATCTTAGTATAAAATATCGTGTAGCAAATGATTTTTGTCGTAAAATTTCGTTTGGCATATTACAATAAGACTCGCTGCTGGCGCGTTATCATTTACGCCGAAAGGTAGGTAGAATTCCCGAATAAAATTCCATTCAGGTAAATTAAAATAGCCGAGTAGAAACGTAGCGAGAATATAAACCAATTGTTTTAGGTGTTGAAATAAACAGATCGATTCGAGATTCGGCACTCACACGTGTGCCCCCTCCCCCCACATCCCACCTGCGGAATATTGTTTTGTATTCGGCAACATTGTGATTCGGTGTTTTGAAGTTAAATTGTATGGGCTAAAGACCGTTACAAACAAGTCATTAAAGGTCGATCATTGAACTGCAGCAACACGGGAAGTCAAACAGTGATAAAAGACTACGAAAATAAGATTTTGCTACTTTGAAAATGTTTAAAGGAGTCTTTGAGCTGCCATGAATTGACTTTCGAACAATATAAGACTTAGCGTGGCTTCTCCTATTATAATCGAGTCTTTTCAGGAAAAACATCGTAAATTCGAATTTTTATTATATTAGATTTTTACAATAAGGGGTCTTTTCTATACTTTTTTTTCAAAGAAGATATTGCCCCACACTAGGAATTACTCCTGTATTCGTAGGTGCACTCACAAACATGTAAATTCTCACACACAACACACGCAGACCCGGAACACCTCTGTAGGCCATACAAATATTTGTTCCGTGCAGTCAATCGCAACGCCGATTTAATGGAGGACCGTGGAGGGTCGACATGAAATACTATCGATTTGTAAAGAGAAAATTAAAAAATAAAGTAATTTTTTTAACTCGAATTAATTTACGCATGTACGAAATTGTACGGAGTGACCGGGTCATCCAGCTTTGTGCCACGATTACTTGAGCGAGGAGAAACCTAGTCTATATAATGTTGAGTTGAAAACTGTGAACTTAGTAAAGAAACCGCATCAACATCTACGTGCTAAGTGGCTGCATTAAATGATTTATGATCTTGTTATAAAATATTAATAGTCGGTTAGAGATTGTGTGTGTTTGTTTGTGTCTTTTTTTCGCATTAACTACTGAAAGAATTCGATGAAACATAGTAAACGGGTAGACCATATCCTTGAATAGCACATAAGATACTTACTATCGTGGAAGTATATCCTATATCCTATCCTTGAGATAATATTCTACAACCAAGCAAGTGAAGCCGCTGGCAGTAGCTAGTGTAAAATAATATCAAAATATGATTAGATTATTTGCTCTTACAGAAAGACATACCGGTATAACCTTAGGTTACTATTATTTCGGAAAACTAAATGATTCCCATTGCACTTTAACGGAGTTCTTAAAAAGATACTTCAATGATATATTTATAGCAACTTTTGGCTTTATAATTATAGACGAGAAAGAACAGCGCTAAAACATACCATATTTTTCAGGCTTGGATATCCGCTACCCTTTTTTGGCTGCAAATTAAGGCTACACGTGCTTCGAATAGTGTTGATTTTAGGATTAATAGGTGCACCGACACGTGTCGGGTCAACACAGAACTAGATTCACTCTCATGTATTATGTATGGGCGCAGTGCGTCGGGCAACAGGCCTCTACTTTAAAGTGTCACTTCCTGCATAGCTATGTTTGTCTCTCGGCTCACCGAACTGCAGCACGGTATTGGAAGTAACGCAGGAAATTTCCCCTCGTTGTTTATAATACAAAATCCATTCTGCATACAAATTGAATAAGCCAACATTATCATATCAAATATTACAATAATATTTATTCATATTTGAGAGAAAAATAAATATCTTAGCATAAGTGAAGGCGTTTGCTTGTAAGAACATTGATTTTGTGGTTTTATGGGATACTAAATCGTGCTATTTCCAATATTTTTAATAAAATACGTTTAGATATTGTTCAGCGATAGTTTTCTACAATTTTATGACATGATATTTGACCTTTCTCGAATGACGAACGACGGTGTCAGTGCTCTTTAAGAGTATGGAGTGGACGATTATTGAGTAAACCCAACTATTTATATTTATAAACTAACTAAAGTCCTGTAGAGTGCAATTGTGCTGTTATCTGTCTGCACCAATACTATACAGTACGTCGATAGGAAAGTTTGAATGTTGTTCCATACTCGCCAGCATCCACACCTGGCGAGCACTTTAACAAAACTTGCAGACGTAACTAATCTATATACTAATCTAAACCTTATCTTTAAATCAATTAGGTTGAAGTTTCAAGCTCTGATTATCGGCCAGGTATAGGCCACGTCTGCTTCCCGATCCTTTGATGATTTATTTACTATGTTTATGATTTGATTATTTACGAGAATGGCTTCAGTGAAGTGCTTCCATTATTTCAAACACGTGTAACAAATCAATCAACGTTAAATTATAACCTTTTACATGTTCATCATTTAGCTGAAATCATAAATCACTGATAATGATGTTTTACAAGTTTCAAGTAATATATATGTATTGATTTTTTGTTCAAAGAGTAACAAAGTAAAGAGGAAAAGAGTCCTCTTTACTTTGTTACACTTTGTGTGTAAAATTTCCTTATATACAATACATACATATATAAAAATGTTTGCTGTAATAAAACCCAATTCTAGGTTAAGCTCGCCTGTGTACATTATTGTCCTATTTTTATTATGTGTAAAAGTTGTGTACAATAAAAAATACATGAGTATAAAGCATAAGCTTTAATAAAAAGGGTATATAGGTATATGGTATTCTCATGATATTCTGCTGATGAAATAATATTTCCGAATGCTAATAGGATGTTTTCTATATATGTTCTGTAAAAATATATAAAAACGAACACTGTATATATTATCATAAACAAACACGTCTGTTGCTACGTGTTTTTGATTACGTTGGTGAAGGCGTGATCATATCGTGCCGGATTTATTGTAAAATTCCACATTGCGGAGCTTGGATACTACTGAATTATTTAAAGACTAAATCGTCCATTAATTTATTTCAATACTGCGTGGTTTCCAAAAACACACGTAGGTATGTGACGCGATTACTAACTATCTATATAGGCGAAGGACGACATTACAGAAAGTAAAAACGGTACTCGAAACTCCTCATTAGCCCAATTTATTTTGTCGGTAACTGCAAGTCGCCAAACGTTGTGCAACATTCATAACTAGGTTAAAAGTCGTAGATATTGTTAAAACGTTAACTGGGTCAAGTTTAGTGAAAATCGTAATGCGTTAGTTAAACATTTGTTTTCAATTTTTACTGTACTGCGGTTGAACAAATAAACTTTTTCGGTTAACATTGAACTTTTACGTGTGTTCAACAATAACTGTTTCGCAAGGGATCGTTACAGCTGTTATCGTTTACATTGAACAAAATATTATTAGGTCAAGTACAGCAACAGTTTGGGAATTATCGTTGCAACATTGTGCTAACGATACACGCACGGATTTTTTTAATCAGATCAATGCCTACATAAATCTCTTTCTCTAAACAGAAGCAATTTGCATTTAAACAGCACGTGCCTAAATGCTTTAATTTTGGATCATAATTTTTCCACGTTACATCAGAAACTTTTCACGAGACGTCTTAATGGTAAACGTTTCATTCACGTAAGAATGAGCGATAGTGAGCACTGACGTGAGTTGGATATACAAAATATTTATCTTCGCTTATGCCTACGTAAAGATGAACTATAATTATATTCGATCTTTAATGAGTGGCGCATCATCGCTTCGGCTGAAATACTTGGCAATGTCGGGGACGGAATTGATCGAATTCGGCCGGATGTGTACTGTCTCTCCCTTTCGTATTTATCAATGCGACTTTAGGCCAAGGAAGTGTGATGTTAGCTGTATAAACTAATTTGCATGTGAAACAAAATATTTGGGAAAATTATTCCATCCAATTATCTTTTGAAGTGGACATGTGTATTTAGTCTGGTTTTAAGCACGATGAAAATTAATGGTTCCAGTTTTAAATTGGATGGCAACCGGTTGGGACGTTATATGTTTAATTGACTTTCCAGCTTTTTTCAAGGTTGTGTTACGATGAGCCTATTACTGGACTCGGAAAAATTCAGGACTTTCCGCAATGGACGGTTACAGGGATTCTTAATTAAGATGAATTGTATTATACACCGTTACATTTTGATCGTTTTAATCCCGTGGAAGGTCGATCCGGTACATGAAACACTATCAATTTGTAAAGGTAAACTTAAACTGGAATTAATATAAGCATGTACAAAATTAATTTCTTTAAGTAAACGTCAACTGAGCGAGTCCAATGACCTGAAGGTAGTTAGTACGCTGCGACCGACAACAGTACTAAAACGATCAAAATTTAACGGCGTATAGTTTAACGTAATCATAAATCTCTTCCCATTTTACACTAGGTTTTGCCTGTGACTTCATCCTCGTGAATGTCGGTTGTATCTGATATGAACTCGATATCAGATAAAAAAAGTATAGTCTATGTCCTTTTTTGTACCACATAAAATCGGTTCAGTACTTTAACCATGAAAACCGACAGACAGTTATTTCTACATTTATAATATGTTATAACTTATATTGTACCTCCATATGTGTTTTTAAAGAGTATAAATGTTTTATAGTAATTATTATTTTCCGTTAAATTATTTCTGTATCAAATGTAAAGAGGAGGGATGAAACGCATGTTACTAAAAGGGTTATGAGTATACATATGGATGAATGGAGAGGGAGAGGGAGGCCAAAGAAAAGATGGATGGATTGTGTGAAGAGTGATATGTAAGAAAAGGAAGTTAGTGATAGCGTGACGGGAGACAGGGCAGAATGGAAGAAGAAAACGTGTTGCGCCGACCCCAAATAACATGGAAAAAGGGCAGGAAGATGATGATTATTTCTGTATCAAGCCTAAAAATATAAAAACCACTTGTGTGTGTGTATGAATTCTTTCTAATCCCAATAACATAGTTTTCGTAAAAGAAAATAAAGTGAAGAAGGTGTGATATCATTCACAAAGGATATTAGACCGTTTCAGTTATCTATTCATGAGTCTGTAGCAATAGAATGAATTGAATGAAGCCGACTGAGTCCCTTTGACTGAAAGGGAGACATAGTAAAGCTTTGTTGTCAAGGAAAACTGCCTATATGACAAATAACAAGATTTTTTTTTTGTGAAATAGTCATTCATAAGGTGTGCTATCCTAAAAATATTTACGTACCTATTGTTATCTATGTGAAAATATTA
The DNA here is from genome assembly GCA_958295575.1 of Leucania comma. Taxonomy (NCBI): domain Eukaryota; kingdom Metazoa; phylum Arthropoda; class Insecta; order Lepidoptera; family Noctuidae; genus Leucania; species Leucania comma. The sequence continues at coordinate 19,817,142 of OY282468.1, forward strand.
AGTATTGAAAGGCAATTTTTTGGTAATCTACGAGTATATCTATGTTTATAAAAGAAAGTCGTGTTAGTTACACTATTTATAACTCAAGAATGGCTGAACAGATTTGGTCTATATTTATAAAAGAAAGTCGTGTTAGTTACACTATTTATAACTCAAGAATGGCTAAACCGATTTGGCTGAAAATTGTTGGTAAGGTAGCTTAGAACCAGGAGAAGGACATACTTAGGATCTTTATCCCGTAAAGTAAAAAAATAAATATTTCCAATACCCGCTCATTTATTGGTATAGGGTAGAGTAGGTTAGAGCGGGAGAAAAGCCGCGGGGAAAAGCTATTATATATAAAAGTGAAATACCACTCACTGATTAATCACGAAATCTCAGAAACTATAACATCTACAAACTGAAAATTTGGTAGATAGGTTCCTAGGGTGTAGACATCCGCTAAGAACGGTACTTAAGAAACTACACCCCCCTAAAAAAATCCCCTAAGAGGGTAAACCGAGTTTCACGCGGGCAAAACCGCTGGCAGAAGCTAATATTTTATAAGGGACATGAAAAACAAACAGAAATTGACTCTTATTGCAAAAATCTTGCATTTTAATTATTTACATGTACTAGCAGTCCCTTTAGACTTCGACTTGTCCGAAAGACCGCTTTTCGAACCCGATCGCAACACTACCCTACAGGTCCAATTGTATTTTCAAACCATTCAAGTACAAACTCAAATATACACACAAAATTAAATCCAAATCGGTCAAGTCATTTGGGAGGAGTTAAATGGAAAACATATATACAGAAGAATTATATAATGTATAAAGATATATAAAATCATCATCAGTTAAACTTAAACTGCGTGTGGTTATGGATGGTAGCGCTAAAACTAGTACTGGCATATCGCTTAACGATATCTTGTATTGTGGTCAGAACCTCCAGGGTAACTTATTTGAAATAATAGTAAATTTTCGCTTGTTTGCTATTGCGCTCTCTGCTGATATTCGGCAAATGTTTCTTAGTATTGGAATCAGAGAATGTGACCGTAGATTCCAACGCTTCTTGTATAGATTTTCTCCGCAGGAACCTTTGAAGGTTTACGAATTCAATCGTGTTTGTTTTGGGCTTAAGTCTAGTTCCTTTCACGCTCTTCGCACTATCAAGCAGTTGGCCGCTGACGAGGGTGATACATACCCGAAAGCAAGGGCCACTATTGAAACCGGATTGTACATGGACGATTTTGTGTATAGTGTACCTAGTGAAGCAGAGGCTATAGAGACCGCTGCTCAAGTAATCAGCCTCATGAAGTCCGGTCAATTTGATCTCGTGAAATGGACAAGCAACTCGCAAGCTACATTAGAGTCGATTCCGCCGTCACACCGGTTGACTTCGGTAAAGGAATTCGATGATAGTGATTCGCATAAGATCCTTGGTTTAAGTTGGTCACCCGCAACTGATATGTTCAGTCTTAAAATTAGCTCCACTCCGCCAACTTGTACCAAACGCGTTATCCTAGCATGTGTAGCTCGGATATGGGATATAATGGGTTTTGTAGCTCCTGTCGTTTTGTATGCAAAGCTGCTTATAAAAGAGCTTTGGCTTTCCAACTGTGATTGGGACGACACCGCTCCTGACAGTGTTGCTAAGTTGTGGGCTCGCTATAGGAAAGAGCTTCCAATGCTCGATCAGATACAGATTCCTCGCCATGTTGGTATAGTACCAGACACTGTTGTTAATGTGGTAGGTTTCGCAGACGCCAGTGAGAGGGCTTACGGGGGAGTGGTTTACTTTCAGGTCCAAAATGGCGATAACATTTCAGTTTTCCTCATTAGCGCAAAATCAAAGGTATCTCCTCGTAAGGTTGTCTCTCTTGCTCGTCTCGAACTCTGCGCTATTCTTATGTTGGTTCAATTGATTACATCTATAGTCAAAACTTGTCGTCCTCGCATTAATATAGAGAGAATTGTAGCGTTTTCAGACTCAACCGTTGCTCTATGTTGGGCCCACTCTTCACCCCATCGATGGGGCACGTTTGTCGCAAATAGGGTGGCTAAGATTCAAGCTGAATGGTCACCGGAAAATATATTCCATGTCGCTGGAACAGAAAACCCAGCTGATTGTCTCTCACGTGGTTTGCTTCCTGCGCAAATTTTAAATCATCCGCTTTGGTTTTGTGGCCCTCCCTGGCTTCATACCACTCCTAACGAGTGGCCAAATGCTCCGTTTAACCCCGCTACTGTTTCAGAGCCACCCGAGGAGAAGAAACATACGCTTGTAGTATCAGTTCCGCGTGAAGAGTCAGTTGTTTTGTTGTTGTCTAATCGAGTCTCGTCTTGGTCGAGACTATTACGCTGTGTAGTTTACGTCCTAAGATTTTTGAGATTATTACCATCGCGTGGTTCTATAATCGCAGCTGATTTGGATAGAGCTGAATCAGTTGTACTTCGAGAGTTGCAGAAATTTTATTTTTCAATAGAATTTCGTAGTTTAGAATCACATAAACCTTGTAGTCCCGCACTTCAACATTTGAAACCATTTTTGCAAGACGGACTCATTCGTGTCGGTGGCCGTCTGCGAAATGCTAAGTTAGAGTTTGAACAAATGCATCCAGTAGTTCTACCACGCAGGGATCACGTTTTGGATTTGTTGGTGGATTATCACCATAAGGTGAATTGTCACGCTGGTCCCGATTTATTAATGTCCATTCTTCGACAGAAGTACTGGATACTTTCCGCTCGCAATTTGATACGCGCTAGAGTGCACAGATGTGTGCCCTGCTTTAAGCTCCGCCCGCGTTTCAACGCGCCGGAAATGGCCGACCATCGTTCTTGTCGTGTTGTACAGACGGTGAAACCTTTCATACATACTGGGACGGACTATGCTGGACCGTTTAAAGTCACTATTGCCCGTGGTCGTGGTATACGTTCCACAAAGGCATACATTTGCCTATTCGTTTGTATGACAACTCGTGCAGTTCACATAGAGTTAACCAGTGATTTGAGTACGCAGGGTTTTATGTCTGCATTTAAACGATTTTTATCTCGCCGTGGTCCCGTTAAGCGCTTATACTCTGACAACGGCACAAATTATGTTGGAGCGCGACGCAATATTTCGGAATTACATACATTCTTACGCTCCAAGTACTACCAAAGTGAATTCGCCCATGTCTTAGCTGAGAATCGCATTGATTGGTGTTTTAATACGCCAGCGGCTAGTCATTTTGGTGGCAATTGGGAGGCGAATATTAAAAGCCTTAAGTCGCACCTGTTTCGGGTCATAGGCGAACAGATTCTCTCGTACGAGGAGTTGAGCACCGTACTCGCTCAGGTAGAGGCGTTGATGAATACGCGTCCGTTGTGTCGGACTTTGTCTAGTGATCCATCGGAGCCACTAGCGTTGACGCCGGCTCACTTCTTGACGACGACTCCTCTTAAATATTTGCCCGCTTTAGATGTCGAGACTGACAAACTGCAGCTTCACCCGCGTCACGCTCTGCTAGATAGCTTAGTTCAGTCCTTTTGGAAGCGATGGAGGACAGATTATCTGCATACGCTGCAGTCGCGTCAAAAGTGGAACACTCCTTCAGATCCAGTCACAGTAGGTACTGTGGTGATACTGAAGACTGAGAGTGCGCCTCCTCTGCACTGGCCTCTTGGTGTAGTGGAAGAAGTTTTTCCGGGTTCGAACGGAATAACGCGAGTCGTAAAGGTTAAAACCGCAACTGGATCGTACCTGCGCCCGGTTATTCGCCTCTGCCCTCTGCCTAATCAGCAGTAGTGGCATAGTTAGTTATAAGTTGTTTCGCTACCTAGTATTGATAGTTTAGATTAGTAATAGGGTTTAGTTTCGCTTTTGTTTTTTTTTTTCTTTTCTTTGAAGGTAACCCTTCAAACCCGGGGGGAATGGTTGCGCCAATTTGCTATGATCCGCGACTTTGTTTTTTGTAATTTATTTTTTTGGCCTAGCAATCCTATACCATCCGTTTCCCTTCCCGCACGACCTCTAGAAATGAAATGACATTGACGTTTGTGCATCGATTGTGAATGTGACCGCACCGCTAACAACGCCCGCTCGAAATTACAAGAAAATTGACTATTTCGTGATCCAACCATTCAAAAACTCAACAATAGTGCAGTGTAGTGCAAAACAGGACCTGGCAGTGATTTGAAAGTACGAAGTCGGGGTTCGCCGGCCGGCGCCACGTGGAACCTTCGAGGTCAAAAGGTCAGTGTTCCTCCTAATACGTCCGTCCCATCCAGGCACAGTATCTGCATATTGTTAACAAACCTTAGATCGCTTTTTAAACCTACAGTCCACAGCAAATTCGCACAACCAATCATCATTTCAGCCAAAAGACATCCACTGGTGTTCATGGGCCTCCCCCCAGTGTCACCACAATGAATGGTCCTATGCGTCTCGCATCCATCGGTTTTCCGCATCCCTTATCAGGTCCTTGTAAGAAGCCTTCTAACGCCACGTCTTCCGGTACGTGGTCGCCATTCCACAACCAAAGGGCAATGGATTATATTTTGTTAAAATAATAATTATTTTTGAATATAACCCATATATACCAATATATTGTAGGTACTTAATAAATGCAACTCTCTTTGCAATAATTCCATCAAAGGATTTTTTTTTCATCCAATGACAAATCCCGCCCTTGGGCGGAGCGGGAAGTAGTGTCAGACTCTTACTGACTAAAAACCTACCCCGTTCCTTCGTAGCCTATCGTGCCGGGGCCGAGCATTCCTTTCGGAAATAAACCCATGACCCCAGTAGGCTTCGACCCTGCCTGCCTGCAGTTAGTAGGCTGGGCCTCTTCGGTGTGCTGACATCTCCTTGAGCCATCAAAGGATTTCAATTTTACATGTTATTTTCCCCTTAATAGTTTATTAAATGAAATATTAAAACTCCCCTGTTCCCATAAATAATATTAAACTGCAGTAAAGTTCAATATTGATTCTCTAGCTCTTTGATATTGCAGGTAATTGATTAATTTCCGAGAAACGCTGAAAGCTTTTCACAGTACTCCTCTATTAACTGGAATATGCCGCTGATATCAATTAAATTGATTGATATGATGTGGAGGCGAGAGATATTACAGCTATATAGGGACTTTCAATTAGTACTCGTAATAATTCCCGACTAGGAGACCAATCAATCAATTGATGTATCCATAAATGCGGTAAACCATTGTAACTGTATACATATATACGTGGCAATGAGTTAACTATACATGGGTAAACTAAATAACCTAATATGAGGAACAATATCTTCAAGGACGAGATTCAAATTCCTTTACCATACGTGGCAGATGATATTTCTATCCTTGTCTACAAAGGCATCTTATGTCGTAGTTGTAGTTTAAGATATATATCTATAATATTAAACCAGCGAGGAGGAGTTATTAGCGTGTCGATATAAATAAATTAATATAATATTATAGCTAAAGTAGATTACAAATGGATATAATTTGCAATTTCAACAATACAACATCATATATTGTATCGTCTATATTGAATGCCGTATAAGGCTTATCATTTCCATTTAACGCACAAATATTTGCTTACGACACATGTTAATGATTTTCCCAATCAATTTACACGCATGATGATAAGCCCACTTGAAGCTTGAGTGGTAATGAATAAGCACTAACTACAATACTCGTACATGTGCAAAATGCATTAACTTTTGAATACCATAATTAGAGACACAATAGAAAGACAATAGGCGTGCGGACACCGGTGTCCTCTTGGGGCTTGAGCTTGCTGCGTCGTAAGATAAAACTATAGTCTACTACAACCCTCTGAAGTATAGTTTGATTTAAGAAAGCCATGCAATGATTCGTCTAGACAACATCTAATCAATATTACCATTATTCCATCCTAGAAATGCATGAACTAGACTAAAATATTTACACGCACAAAGAAACACTGCAGAGAATGAAACACAATAGTCTATTTTCAGTGAAAATCAATGGAATCTAAATAAATAAAAGATGTGCTTCACGACTACTGAGAAATATTTTAATACTGTGAAGGAGAAAACAGTTAGTTGAATGAAAGCTCACCTGATCCAAAGTATTGGCGTCCCGGGGCAAACAGCTACAGGTCGGCTGAATCGCCGGCAAACACCACACAGGGAACGAAATAGAAAGCAGTCTATCCACAACACTAAACGTTTATAAATTCACTATCTTCTGAGTCCAAGGAAAAGTCAAATAAATTGTTTTATGTTCAAGTAAAGCTGTAGTCACTAGAGTTGAAAGCGACGTGGAGCACGGCTGAACATCGACGAGCGACTGGGCGGCGCGCAGCGAGCCATCCTATATATACGTAGGTAGCTAGCAACGCCGCCCGCCCTCCGCGCTCTCCTACATGCAAAAATATCGGTGGAATTCAGAGCCTAATTTTCTCTGTCACTGCCTTATGCCGACACAATGAGAGCGTTGATCTGCTCGCCTGCATCTGTGACATTTGACCAAATTCTTTTAATCTGACGGCTTAACGGTTTCTTACTCATATCCCGAATGAGTTCAAAGCCATATACGGCAGCTTTACTTTTGTTAATCTGTTAGTTAGAGTAGGATGGAGCTGTTTCTCATCATAATTAGATATTTATCTGGATTAGTAAGGAAGGATACCAACGTCCTGCCTTTTATGTCTACACGTACAACTGCCAGACACGGCAATAAAATTAAAGAGAAGAAAACTAGATTACCTTCAACATATAAATGTTTGAACAATTTACTGCAATATAATTTATGAATTTGCGTGATAGCAAACGATGGTTTTCGCAAGTAACCATGTTAATGTTGACAATAAATATAAAGAAACAGTTTATGAGTGTATAAAAACGCCAACCTATAAAGTAGAAAACAAAAGAACTGAATTATCGTTATGCCTCAATTTATTACTGTGATAGTTGTTCCAATGAAAATGTAATCCATCATGAACTTAGACTAAACAATCGCAGGACTTGCATTTTTTTTTGTATTACAACAAAAAAATTATGCGCAGTATCTGTAGAATTTTCTGCGAAGAAAAATGGACTAGTAAAAACTCGCTTGTCTCATGGCACAATTAACAAGCATTTACAAATCGTTTCACGCCAAATTATTTAAAAAAAGTGCTTCGATCGCTATCACAAGTCATTCGCACATAAAATGGAACCAGTTCAAGGATGCTCCGCAACAACATTGGTTTTCCCGAACCATTTTTATTGTTATTGGCACATACAATATATCTTCTTGTCAAGTATCGATGACTCATTTTAAACTTTCGCTGTTCGAATGTACGATATAGGGTCAGTTTAAATATACTACTAATATATTCCACAACTATCACACAACTCTGTCTTGTCCCAAACTAATCAGAGTTCGTGCTATGAGTACTGGACAACTGATAAACATATTTATATATGTATTTCTAAATGCATACCTACTACACATTATAGATAAATTACATTCAGATACAGAACAAAATGATACAGCTCATCACATAAACATTTGTCTTGACTGGGAATCGAGCAGCATAGCAGTCGAGGGCCACTAACCACTAGACCAACAGGCCATTTCGGTTGATTGCGAGTAAATATCAGACATTTCATATACCGCGTCAACAAACAATCGTAGAATATCCTACGCATATCCTACGCATCACAGACCGTTTGGCGACCGAAGTATTACGATACAAGTGTATATTGCTGGCCTTACATAATGCCGTGTACCACAAAACTTTTTTATTACCAAAGAGGATTACGCCAGGATCTAGGGCGTACAACTTCAGCCACGTTTCATGGTTAGATAGCCCACGCACCCTCTGTGACCTACAAGCAGTGCGATGACTGTTTTATTGTACGTAGAATACTATATTGTTTAAAGTTTGGGTTCAATACGTCGAATTTGAGATTCCCGTTCAAAATAACTGATATCGGTGTACAGCAATACAACGGTATAATGGCTTTCCGATCCCGATTTCCGGCCACCGTAGGCGCGGGCTTGCGGACGGCGTGCAATGGGTAGCACGCTGTCCGATCGTCCGGTAACCGACCGGACCGAGCCCAAGTCGTCGACGGCGCGTTCTGTTCCCGCGCGCCTCAAGGAGCTGTCAGCACACCGAAGAGGCCCAGCCTGCTAACTGCAGGCAGGCAGGGTCGAAGCCTACTGGGGTCATGGGTTAGTTCCGAAAGGAATGCTCGGCCCCGGCACGATAGGCTACGTAGGAACGGGGTAGGTTTTTAGTCAGTAAGAGTCTGACACTACTTCCCGCTCCGCCCAAGGGCGGGATTTGTCATTGGATGATTTTACCTACCATAAAAAAAAAAAAAAAAAAAAAAAAAAAAAAACGGTATAATGGCTATAAACAATAAGAAAGCTACTGACTCTGATGCGAATATGAGGTCACTTGTAGCCATCTTGTAGCTTATTGTTACCCTGAAGGATTTCAAAGCGGATTTGTCCTCTAGACCTTGTCACGGTCGACGGGTAAAACTTTTGTTGTATTAGTACGATTATAAAGACCTCGGCTAAAGATCTCTACTTTATGCGATAACAATACGAGTAAATGTATGTTTCCAGGCAAGTAAACATTACTTTTCAAGTAGAAAGCCTTTTAGTAACTGAAGTAATCTAACTATCATTTGTATTTATTTTTCTGGTTCCTTATTTTACGTGTGTGTTATAAAGGGTTAAAAAATTAAAAAAAAGTAATATATCAGATAAAGCGTCAATCGTTGATTTAATTAAGAATATGTTGCTCTAAAAATGTCAATCAATATATGTTAGTATTTCGAACGGATCCACGATTGCACACACACTACGGACCAGTCTTAGCGTTCTATTTCCAGCAGATTGATTTTAAGTGAAGTTGTTGTTGATATGAGGAATATTTCATACAATAATAATTTGGATTTTCCCGTTTGTTATTTGTTTTCATGAATAAGCTTCCTTGGATGACCTATATTTTCTTCTAATGTGTCCTTATCAGCCAACATAGCCGAAAGGAGACCCCAGGGTCCTGGAACGTAAGGTAATAACAGAACATAGGAGAAGGTTTTAGTCAGTAAAAGTCTGACACATCCTCTCGCTCCGTCCTAGAGCGGGAGAATTCATTGGATGAAGTCCCACCTAAAACAAATTCTGCTGACATAGATCAATTTCAAGATTTAATTATCAGTTTTTTCTTAGTTTTATACAAAATTTAAAAGGTTTTTGTGCCATTAACTCAATATATCCTTAGAAGTATAAGCTAATGATAGTTAACGACTTTAATAAATACCAATTAATGCAACCCAAAATTGAAATCACACTTTATACACGTCATGAATAAAAGTCACGCGCATCCGGATAAATTAGATGACTCTAAAGTGCTGAGGATATGATAATTTTTAAACTAAATATAATAAAGTGCACAATGTCACCAGCTGCCCCAAACCGTGACGTCATTTGAACAACGTAGTTCTAAAAACAAAAGAGGTTGAAGCATTTTTGCAAAACATTCACGAAACTCGATAAACAAATCCTCTTCCTGTGAACGTTATGATGAGAAGACTTCAGACGCTTTAATGAATGAAATTACGTTCAATAAATCTGTATAATAGTTTTAGAAACTATAATTTCTGATTGATGATGAAAAGTTTCGTTCAAAAACTCAGCTACATTAATGTTGTTTCCTTTCAAAAAGCTCTGCGTAAACGCTTTAAGATTTTAATCCTAGATTTAAAAGTAATCTTGATTTATGACGCTAAACCATATTTATTTGAATATTCTTATCGACATCGGCGTTTATACAAAGGCTGGGTCTATTGGCTTTTGTAGCTTTTTGGACGCACCTTAAATCTAGTTTAAAAAATATTGATCAGAGTTCAAATCTTAGTGCGTTGTACTGGCAAGACCAAATCATTGTACCTTTCACTCAATGGATTGTATAGTGCGTTAACATCGCAGTGTTGTACTGAGAGATTAATGTTAGTAAACACAGTCCTATTATAATAGCCGTGACTATACATATCTGTCACGAACCATGATTAAGCGATAGTAGGCACTGCTACTGTATTGAGCAGGTCTTCATTTGTTTGCGTCTTAATAATAATTATTACTAATAATATTCTACAACTATCACTCAACGCCATCTAGTCTCAAACTAAGCAGAGCTTTTGCTATGAGTACTAGACAACTGATAAACATACTTAATTTCTAAATATATATAGATAAATTACACCCAGACACAGGACAATGATCGTACACGTCACACAAACATTTGTCCTGTGTGGGAATCGAACCCAATTAACAAGCTAAGCAGTCAGGTCTGCTAATCACTAGACCAACAGGCGTCTTATCTTGTTATTTAACATCACTTCAGTGTTGCTTACCCAGATTCAGTGTCAGTTGATACTATTACGTAAAGGCTGCTGAAATGTTATGAACGTTATCGAGTGAATACGTTTGTGGGTATCGCTTGTATAACAGGTACCTGTTAGTTTTGTACCACAAAGACCTGTTGGTTTACTCATAAACTTCCGACGTATTTAAACAATATTAGCATGAATTTATTGGTATGTATTTTATAGATACTGGAAAACGTGTTTTCAAACAATATGTTACTGGTAGCAAATAACTGAATTGCGGTATTTTACTATTGATTTCAGTTTCATTTATTGACAATAACCTATATTCCAAAACAGTGCTAGTGGAAAGGTGAAATCGCTTAACCGCCACTTTAATCAAAAATAAATTATATTATTTATTTCATTTAAAATAATATAATAATTTGTTGATAATTATTATTTTTACAACTCAATATTGTGTAGAGTCGAGTGTCGAGTTCAATATTGCGTAGTTACCGTTAATACAAAATATCATTACATACAAATTTAGTTTAGTTTAATACAAATTTATTATGAGAACGTTTTATGTTAGTGTAGGAATAAAAACTAAACTCATCACAAAATTCTTGAAATCGTAGGCGTCTAAATAAACTATGAAACATTTTCTGTGGTGACCGTGGGTAGTGCTAATATGGTAAGCGTTCTTGTTCTTCAAAGATTATTTGAAATGAGACAACGTTGTTCGTGAAAACATTTCAAGATCAGAAACTGTGTGAGTCAAGTGCGAGCTTGTGGGAGCGATAACGCGGTAGTTCCGGGAAATCTCGTGAGTAGTGCGTCGCGGCGCTCGCCGTCGCCGCTCCGTGTTTACACGCTTTTAATAACAACCGTACGGAGATTAAGCGGAATTTATGTAATAAATATTCAAATATTATAGGAAAACTGAAGTGTTCTAAAACAATAATATGTTTCTACGGAATTTGTACGTTTAGTTTACCAACTTGATGACACGGTTGGCGCAGCGATAAAGCATTTGGTTGCTGTGCAGCGTGTCACCGGTTCGATTCTCGTACGAGACAAATATTTGTAAACGTACAGATAGTTGATACGGGTCAGGGTGTCTTGTATACGTGAGTATACATATTTGAGCACACACACGATACATGAGTGATTTAAATAGTGGGGTAACGTATTAAAAAAAAAGAATAAAACTATGATACTTTTCTTGTCATTTTTCATATACAAAGAAAAGTTGCATGTTTTTGCGGTGACTATTCTATTGAAAGGCCGCTGTGGACCAGCCAACATATTTTTTTAGTTCTGTGTCCTTTAACATTTTCTTTGAAGATACCGCATTTTCTTCTTCACCGGTATTGTTTAGTTGAAGCCTTGGAAACTTGTCATCTGCACAGGTTAAGAAGGTCTATTTTTCTTTGGCAAGTGACGCGCGTGGGCAGAGTAGCAAGTGGCTCGTGGATGGATATTTTCGTATCGTTACCTTTATTAGTACTAAGCCCCAATCTGATAGGTTGGATTGCTGCGGGGCAGAAATTTAGGTAGCTTTTTTCCCACAACTTTCATACAACGCCTTCTAGTCTCAAACTAAGCAGAGCCTGTGCTATGAGTATTAGATAATTGATAAAATTACTTATATATTTCTAAATACATACATATTAAAGATAAACAAGCTGACCGCAAACTTCGTACCGTTTAATAGTCGATTTATTTTTTTCGTAAAATTTTCCAACATTTCTCACCGTTTCCCTGGAGTATCACAAATATTTCAAGACCAAAATTAGCTAAATCGGTCCAGCCGTTCTCGAGTTTTAGCGAGACTAACGAACAACTATTCATTTTTACAAATAAGTAGATTACACCCAGATACAGAACAAATGATCGTGTTCATCACACACACATTTGTCTTGGGTGGGAATCAACCATCGACCTCCAGTATAGCAGGCAGGGCCACTAGCTACTAGACCAACAGGCTAGTCAAAGTTAGGTAATCATGTGGAATCATATCTTTGCTAAGTTTTTATTTTCAACTCCCACATCCTATATTAAAAACATCGTTTATTGAATCTAAATAACGCTTTTGAGCTAATGCGATAAGAAGAGATAAGTTACAAAATTACTTTTAATTTTTACATATGTCTATGTAGATGAGATTGGAAGAGGAAAATTGTTACATGAATGGTTTTACAAAGTTATAATCAAATACCAACTCAATGTGTAAAAATAATACATACTCGTAGTTGAATTGTGTTTAATCATAAAAGTTATATTTTAAATTCTCAGGAGAACTTATTGTTGTTTTCGGAATGTATTTTTTTATTTGTTTATGCATTTTAATATAGAGCTTGTGATCATTTATAACTTTTCGGATTGTATTTGGAAACAATAACATTGCATAATGTAGAAGCATTGTTTTTTTTCAAATTTCTGAATGTGAAGTACCATGGAGCATTTTTATTAGGTTACAACTTGTTTGATATTACGAGCATGGCAGTTGAGAGTTTGTCATGCTCACTTAAATATCACGCTGATGGTGGCACGTGTTATTGGGTCATTCTTTTCCCTTCAAAATGGTTAAGTTGATTGAGGCTGAAGCACGCGTCATGCTCGCCGTCAGTTGAGACTGGTCATCTCTTAGCTGCCAGTGGCTTAATTTAACTTCATTTTTTTTAATTAGTTTATTTATTAGTTTATTTTATTCATTACTTATCCACATTGTGCTCACATAATAAAAGCGAAAAGAAATATTTAACCAAGGTTTATGTAACTCATAACATAGAGTTTCTTGCAAGTTATTCACCATACGAGTAGAGATCTACGCTTTGGAACGTGCAATTAACTTTCACTTTTTTTTTGACTGACCGACATTTTGACAATTCAAAAGTGCCTGTAATTGGTTTATTTACAATAAACGATTCTGATATCTTATAATATAACTTCGAGCGTTCGTTGGAATAATCCGACGTAAAGGTGAATGCTTAAAGGTGAATGTAAATTATACTTTTCGGCAAATGCAATAAAATGTGAGAAATGTACAAAATTACTTTTAATTTGTAAAGATGTCTACGTAGGCGAGCTTGGAGGAGGAGAGAAGATTACGTGAGTGTTTTTACAAAGTAAAAAAATAATGAAACGCCAACTCAATATGAAAAAATAAGATGCATGGTTGAATTGTGTTTATTCAAAAATTTATAGTTACATTTTAAGTTTTTTTAATAATAACGATTTAATATATATATTATTATCATTTTTATAAGCCACTTTAATGATACTTCATTCTATTTTTATTTATTGTGCCTACCTACCACAGTGTAAGCTTTTTTAACTCAAAGGTTGACTGGTAGAAAATGCCTATTGGTGCATAGATTCCACCTATGTACCATTACTGCACATGAAGTTTAAATAAATAAATAAAACTTGAAATGTCCGTTTATTTATTTATCGGATATGAGAATAAATTCAACGTAACTCTAGTCTAGTAACTGTGTTTGTCTATCAAATATTTACGGTTAAACTACTGAATAGATTTTAAAGAAATTTAGTAGGAAGTAAGTTTGAACCCAAAGAAAGAACATAGTTACTTTTTATCTAGCTTCGACTTTGACTTCGCTTCCGAAATACCCGACTTTCACACAGGTGTAGTCGCTAGAAGACGCTAGTAATACACGGCTAAATTTTGATCATTCGATCGAGTGCAATGACCTGTAGGTAGTAAGTACGCCAAGATCGACAACTACCTACAGGTCATTGAGATCGCTCAGCTGTTGTTTACTTAAAGAAAGAAATTTCATACATGCGTATATTAATTCGAGTTTTAGAAAAAAGGTACTTTATTTTTTAATTTTATCTTTATTAATCGATAGTGTGTCATGTACCGGATCGATCCTCCACGGGTTTAGGACAATCAAAATTTATAGCCGTGTATAAAGAGAAGACCTGAATCTTTTGGACCTAGAAAGGTGATTTTTTCACAGCTTATACTTATGACGGCTTAAGGGGGGAGAAAACGTATTTCATGCGAACAAACGCGTGGGCAAAAATTATTTTTGTATTAAACTATATTTAGAGGAAGAAGCCGTATGAAATTGTGCACCGTTTCGGGAGTTGCTGGTCGAGGTTTCTAACTAAGTGTTTACATAAATAATATTTCAGTGAAAATCCAATTAGGCTACCTTAATTCCTTCATCCTTTATTTGATTTATATGCACTAAAGTGAACACATCGGATATTCTAGGAAACCGGTGCTTACAACATTCGTTTTAGTATATGCAAAACCCGAAACACGTGTCAAGTATTTTTATGTAAAGAATCTATTTACAAAATTTCATAACTGTGCCATGAAAAATCACAATTATGTTATATTACCTGGTTGTCCGCTATAATACATGAGCACCGGGCCATCTGGTCGACTGAGGGTTGTTTTGCTTCCGCACCTAGCAATGCCCTAATGCCCGCCATGACCTGCCATGACCTAAGTTGTACTTAGTGTCCAACTTGAGACTTGGGTGTAAAAAATATTAGAATCATTTTAGTTACTGATTCTGAACAAATTATATTCAGGTTTCGCTATTATTCTGTTTCCTCTACATCGCTTTTGATGCTTCAACAATGCAATATGAAATTCCAGTTATATCAAGGTTTTATACCTAAGCTTGCTTATCCATTACACTGAAAACAGAAAAGACTATTTCTGTGAATTTTATATTTAAAATGTCTGTACATTAATTAAATTCTGTTTTATTAAATTTAAAAAAAAAATGATACGTCTACCTCTAAAGTCACATTAATATTCTTCGTAGCACTTAACTTTGTGCTACGTGGCGTAGCACGTAGCCGTAGAGCCTTAGTAGCTCGTAGCAGAGTTCGTAGAGATTGGCTACGAAGTTAGTGTCCCCAAGATTTACATTTTAGTTCTTTTAATAATTGTCTGTGTAGCATGTTGGAGGACATTGACTGTTGTAAGGGAATGTTAACATATACACTACTTGCTAACTTCTGCCAGCGGCTTCGTCCACGTGAATGTTGGCTGTTGCGGATGCGAAGTTGCTGTCAAAGATGTATAAGAAGCCTGTGTTCATCCTTGAAGTTCAAGCTTCCTTCTTACAAAATTTTATCAAAATCGGTTCAGTAGTTTAACCGTGAAAGTGTAACAGACTGACAGCGTTACTTTCACATTTATAGTATTACTTTGAATATGTTTTTTTTTTTTGTAATTTTTTTAGTGCGAAGTCTGTTACTAAAATTACTGATAAAATTCACTTAAGTTAACAAAATTCCCTACTTTCTATAAATTAATTAAGTCTAAGAAGGTCAATATTGGAAGCAATTTAGTTCGGTAACATATAAATTTACAGTAAGGACCGCTCTAGCCTCGATAGTGTAGTCGTAACATAGTTTACCTCACGCAATCACGGCTTAGTTTGACACGGTTCCGATAGCGAACAAATTGCGTGAGGCGGAGTCCCCGGGGCAATTAGCGTCATCGTATCCCGGATATCCAGATTCGCTTATTTATTGTGTGGCCATCGGGCTCGCGTCGAATCTCAAGCAATAAAGCTTGTTTGTAAATGACCGTGTTTTTGCACAGAATATTGGAAATGTATTGGGAATATTAACAGCACGGTTGGCGCAGTGGTTGAGTGATTAGCTGCTGCTCTACGGGTCGTGGGTTCGATCTCTGCAAGGAATAAATATTTGTATAGTCTACGAATGTTCTGGGTTTTATGTATGTGAACGTATCCACGATACAGACACAATTCCTAGTGTGGAACAACATTTTTTAGTAGTATAGTAAGAATGGTTTTTACGAAACTCCACCCTAAAGGGAGTGCCCAAGTCGTTGACGGCGCGCGCTGTTCCCAAGCGCCTCAAGGAGTTGTCAGCAAACTGTAGGGGCCCAGTAGGGTTGAAACCTACTCTGGGGCCTTGGGACAGTTTGAAAATGCATACCAGGGCCCCGGAACCAAGGCAAAGAAGGAATGGGGTAGGTTTTTAGTCAGTAAGAGTCTGACACTATCTCCCGCTCCGCCCAAGGGCGGGAGATATCATTGGATGATTTTAACTATCATAAAAAAACCCCTAAGGGGGCAAACCGACTATCACGGGAGCGAAGCCGCTGGCAGGAGCTAGTTTCTAATAAATAAATATTGGAAATTGTGGAAGCTGTGGATTAAACCAACACGTCTGGTGTTTTCTTCGTTGGGGTTTTGCGTCGCGAAACTTCGTTCAACTTGCTTATTTAATTACGTTTTATATGCTTTTTATATGTGTCATGTTGGTCTGTGTTAATTTTATCGTGCATCTGAAATCAATTAACATCGTCGTAAATTAGTCGAACTACGAGTAGATAATGAATGGATGTAGGCTAAGAGTAGAAAAAAAACTGATCAAGTCCGAGTTTGACTTACACAAAAAGGATTCCGTACCGTCTGTAGCGAAAAACGGTAAAAAAAATCACATCATTGTTTGTTGTATGGGGACCCCACTTAGATATTTATTTTATTCTGTGTTTAGTATTTTTTTTGTTATAACAGCAACAGCAATACATCATTTGTGAAAATTTCAATTGTCTGGCTATCACAGTTCTTGAGATACAACCTGGTGACAGACAAATGGACAGTGGAATTATAGCGTTTTGCCCTTTGGGTATGGATTCCTAAAAATGGAATCAACCTGATGATTTTACGATTGAAACATAAAGGCAGTAATAATATGTAGGAGTTAAATATCCCTTGAACTATAAACCCACTTCAGTGTTACGTCTGCAAACTCAGAAACATGAATAAGATTGTAGAAATTGTGTAACCGACTGGGAATATGAAAAGTTCAAACTTATTCCTTCTATCGCTTAACCTAGAAAGATAATTTCACAAGTTCCCTTTAACTTAAGATAAACGTTATGATTTTATGAATCACATTTTACTTAGGTTACTGTTCTTATGGGCGGGTCGTGAGGCTTTTGGCATTAGGACCGCGGTGCTGGATTCCATCTAAAAACAAAACATTATTTTTGAGCAGTATTTTGGGACCACAAGAAAAAAGAATGCTAATATAATATTTTGATCCACAATTATATGAATTATATTATCAGTACCGGCACTAAATAATATTACCTTTTGGTAGGTTATACTTGATATTATTTTTTAGTTTTGATTTGGTTGTATTTTTATTACATATTTCTAAAGTTATTGGTCGACTATACTATCCCAAGGCATAACTTAGCTCTTTTATATGTGGTCCAAAAATACTCCTTCAAAATAATTATTGCATAATCTGTGACCGTGGCCCCGGTCCAAATAGCCCCTCCACCCTTATGGACTAGGCTGTTTTTAATAAAAACTCATTTAATTACGACCATTTATGTTTTTTTTTTCCGAGTAACCTTCCCTTTCGCATAATATAAACATGAAATTTAATTAGAGGCTCAGTTCCAAGGGTTACATTGTGGGAAATAGCTGTCATATATGTTTTTGTCTATGGGAAATATAACGGGTGAAACCCGAAATGAAATACTAGGAGCGTGGGCCGATATGACATGCCCAACATAGACAATATTCTATATACGCTCATACGCGTGACATAGTTTCACTTCAGTGTTATTTTAGTAACGGAGCTCGCTTTTAGGAAAGTAAAAAGCCCAAAATAAAAATATAACATGTTGATTTCAATTTTAATTTCGTTCTCACATTGTTTGTTACCCTTCTAAGTAACTGTTGACCTTTTAAACAAAATGAAAGATAAAAATAAGGCCTTTACCCGGTAAATTAAGTTGAAAACTCCCGTAACGAACTACCTACCCTACTGACCAAGTTTATTTTTTCGAGAAACTTATTCACCTGAAGGTAAATAAAATCCTCGTAGCAAGAAGTTACGACAGAGACTATGCAAGAAATCAGCTTGTTCTTTGGTAACATTTAAGTTCATGGGTCATCAAACAAATTATTAGAAACTAGACCGCCTACTACAATAATGGACAACTTAAGGCCATTACACACGATGGAGATTTGATTGTCTATTATTTCCCACTGCTGGGAACGACTCCGTGCCATTGTGGGTCAGTCTCTCCGGTAAGATTCAAGCTCATCTCTCCACTCGCGATGTCGCTTTGCTTTTAATGGCATCTAATAAGATACTATAATTTTTATAGTACTAGTGACCCGTCCCAGTTTCGCACGGGTGTTAGAAATCTTTGAAGTTCTAACACCCGTATTTATAAAGAAGTAATTACTTGTTGCTAAGTAATTTCTTATTAAGTCATTACAAATCGTTACTTAAATAGTTACTTTTACTCAAGTAATTAGTTTTACTTGTTTATAAATATGGTGTTAGTTTTTTGTACTACAACATGAATTATCGATGGCTTATAGTGAACTGATTAACTGAGTAACCAGCTTCGCCCAAGGGCGAGAGATGTCATTGGATGATTTTCCCCACCATAAAAAAAAGAACAAAAAAAACAGACCTTTCTTATTATGTAATTTAAATGTGCTTTTACGTGTTATATTTAAATAGTTTAAAATATTGATTTATTTCAAACATTTATTACTCTTTTTTGTCAATGGTTTTCGATGCATTCACCATCAACCATGAAAATTTTGCGTGATACAAAATTGTGTGTTACTAAACTTATCTTTCCATAAATACAATAAAATAAAATTACGTAAAATTGCATACTCGAGGTTTTTTACTCTAAGCTATCGGTATGTCCCTAAACCATCCTCAGAATCACTTTGTCTTTTTGGGAAACCGAAAATCTGGTCAGTACTTTTTGATTTTATCGCGAACAGACATACAGACATGCGCGGTGGGGGACTGTTTTATAAATGTAAAGACAAAGAGATAATTTTAAAATATTATAGTGTCTTCCCCGTGTGTGACGGGCTTTAGGCTCTAGATCAACAAATCAACGCCTACAGCGATTAAAGTCTTCCCAGGTGCACTCATATTTGATAAGGTTAAGTATATACGCTAACATCGCAGTTGCTAGCGTAGATAGTAAAAGTTCTAGATTTTACGGGAACGTTTGGGAGAGTCATTGTGGCCCTAGAACGAAAAGGGCAAATGAAAGAACATACTTTATGTTCCAGTCTTTTACTGAATGAAACTCACCTATCCAGATATTATGGGTATTACGAAAAGGTACATATGGAACACAGGTGTAGTTCTATTAAAAAAAAGACCGCCTTTCCACTAATTTTCCACCTTAAAAAAACCTATGTACACAGCTGGCTTATACTCACTAAAATGACGTGACATACCCTCCAGCTCAACCCTAGAGCGCAAGAAGTCTGACTTTATTCTCAAACTGGAATTATAGAAGGAAACTGAAAGTTAATATCCTCTTCAGGACATTATCAGGAGAAAAATAGAATGAACTTTATTGTATACCACTGTAGCAACAATTTTACAGACAATCTATGGGAATGTTATCATCATGTAATTTACTCATAATAATGTTCACAAAGGAGCGGAGTGGGGGAAACTACTTAATACTAGGTGTTAAATTAACGGATTGAGTTACGAGAGAACAGAAATGGCTCAAAAGGTTCTGCAACTTAAGTGGGCCTGAGCAGGACATGTCGGTTGCATGCCCGACAAACTGTGAGCCAACTGTACCCAGTTGATGTCCTGAGACAGTATGATTGGGTCGTGGCAAACCAGGAAAGAGATAGCGGAATGAAGAGCCCCTAGCCCCGTTACGACCGATTCGTTTCGATTCTTCAACGCTTCGAGTCGGCCACGCCTCCAATTCCTTTGTTCTGACGTCAACTCAACGCTCAGTCACGTGATCAGAACAAAGAAAATCGCAGGCGTGGACGACTTGAAGCGTTCGACACAAGATAAAAAACGGTCATAGCGTGGCTAGGGAGGCTGTACAGATTTCGCCAGAACTTTAAGGAAGAAGTGCGAGATTGCTAAAGATGGAAAGAATGAAGTGAGGCTTTGCCCAGGAACCAGACAAAACAGACTAGAAAAAAGAAAATTACATATTAACTTAATACAAATATTCTTTCTTTCAGGTGGGAAAATGCTTGTACATTTACTTGTTTTTCTGTTTGCACGCTTCAACGCTGCAAGTGATTGTTTTTTTTACCCGGAAATACCAAATTAATTTCCGTACCTTAAAAGGAAAAAAAACGTAACCCTTATAGGATCACTTTGTTGTCCGTCCGTCTGTCTCTCTGTCCTTTATCTTGGAAACGCGCGAGTTAAATTAAAACCATATACTCAGGTTTGCAATCCCTTAAAGCTGTGAAAAAATCAAACTTGATAATGAAAAAAAAAGATACGGCTGTCTATGTCGCAAAAAACGTATATTTCAAAACACTGTCAAGGGAATAAAAATCATAAGGTAATTTCTGTTGACCCCAAATCCGGAAATGTATCATAAAACAAGGTCTTACAGCACAAGTATAGGAAAATTGTAA
The DNA here is from genome assembly GCA_958295575.1 of Leucania comma. NCBI lineage: Eukaryota > Metazoa > Arthropoda > Insecta > Lepidoptera > Noctuidae > Leucania > Leucania comma. The sequence goes on from OY282468.1 coordinate 19,837,901, forward strand.
TGGCATAAGGAAAATTTTCGGAAAATTTTTCGAAACTCCATTCGGGAATAGAACTATTTACATATGTATGGTTATGCGGAACCCTCAGTGTGTGGGTGCGACTCGCACTTGCTCAGTTTTTTGCCTAGTAAGCTAACAATTTTTCTATTTAAATTCAAACAAAAATACATAAATTTTACTATGGACACAAGAATAATTTATGTATTTTTGTTGGAAAGTTCACGAAATTAAATGTTACAAAGAGGAATAATGAATTCTTAATTGTGGCATATCACGGACAGTTAAATGCCACTGTGTAGGTTGATCAACGTTGTCTAAACACCGGTTAATTGTGTGCAGATGATCATTACTCGGCTTTATTGACTTGGCACGACTGACATTTGTGGTAAACTTCCGTTGACTGTACCGATCGATCGTGCATACATGTATAGTAAACTACGAGTACTTTCTGCTAGCGGTTTTACCCACGTGCTTGTAGAAAATGGCTCCTAATCTTTTGAATACCATAATTAGAGACATAATAGAAAGAAAATAGATGTGCTAACGCTTGAGGCTTGAGGAATTAAAAAAAAAGAATAAGTTTAAAATGCCTATTAGTTTTGGCTTACACTTTGGCTTGTCGAGGAGTTTCCATTGAGGCACAGAAATGCCTATAGTTGAAGGCTTTGCTTTTCATTTACATTATAAATTTACAACTACCTACCCAAATAACAAAAACTAATAAAAATAAGAAAGGAAAACCTACGAGTATGTGCTATTCCAGTGCATGGTCTACTCATATGCAAAATGTCATCCAAATCTGTTTAGCAGTTGCAGCGTAAAGGAGCTATAAACATACATACAAACTTTCGCGTTTAAATAATATTAGTGTAGTCGACATTCGGTATTCGCATGATTGGTATGTTTTAGCAGATAAAAGGCTTGTTTTCTAGAACAATCTTTAGTCAGAAATACAATGTTGAGTCTCGGTTTAAAACTAGATTTGTGGCGGGATTAGTGGCAAAGTTGTCAGCTACAAATCGAGATTCAAGATCATCATCGTTTATTACATTGTTCTAGAAAATTACGTTCCTAAAGTCCCTAGAAAAAGATTTGCATCCACTTTGAGGGAGAGAGGCGTCGAATAGCCCCAGCGACCATCTGTTCTACATGAAGGTCATGGAAGAGCTACTGATTCATAAAGGACTGGATCAAAGGTCAGTTACCATGGAACTAAAACTAAAGCTCGTGGACAAGTATTAGTAGTATTCTCCCCGTCATGACTTATAGCGCAAAGACTTGGTTTTTGACTAACATCCAGAAGTCCAAACTCAAGGTTCATCAAAGAGCTAAGGAGAGCAGTATACTAGGGGTTAAATTAACGGATCGAAATCGAAACACTATACTGTGCTTCAAAATCAGGATAGCTGACGTGCTGGGTTGCCCAACTTAAGTGGGACTGGGCAGGACATGTCTGTCGCATGCCCGACAAGCTGTGTGCCAAAGTAAAACAAAATTGGGGCCTTGAGACAATGAATCGGGGTCGCAGCAAACCACAAGGGAAATGGTGAGACGAATTATACAGATTTCGCCAGAACTGGAAAGATGAAGCGCGGGTCCGCGAAAGATAAACCGTCCTCGTTTATTGCTGATTCTATTATGGAAAACCGCATCGAAACTCATTGCGTGGTGTAGGCGGTTAGCGGGTTAGCAGACAGACGCGGAAAGCACTTTTGTTTTATTTATTTAATCTTCATGTAAAAGTACAAATGTTTTCAACGTAGAGAGGTGCAAAAATAATATGGTAAAAAGTAACAGCTTGTGTAGCTTGAAAAAATGTTATTTAAAAACAAGGTTAAAAAAGTGAAGTGAAGATATACGAGTAGGTATATTAATATAAAGTAAGGGTAAGAAATTTTTAAACGATTCTGCAATTGGTGAAGAAAATATTTCCGCAACTTCCGCTTAAATACATTCCGGCTTTCGTCTCTTATATACTATGCAAAAAATAGATAGATAGATAATCAACTCGTTTTCTTTCAACAGTTAAAGTTGAAGGACCAACTCATATGATTGGGGATAACGCTTGTTATAATTTGATCAGTCAACATTGCCAACGATCGGGGTCGATGACATTTTGACATTGTCCATGGAATAACAAAAGCTTCGCCTATAAGAGCGTTGTCATTTGAAATATTGACTTTCAATTGAATTAGATTAATTAATGAGACTAACAAGATTTAATAAATGGATAATTTTGTTGTACTCTATTGAAAAGAAAGCTTCAGAAGCGTCCTTTTTGAGAAGAAACGTTGATACGTTGAAATATAACATCACTTTTTTGTTACCCGAAATGGTAGTAGATTATTTTATTTTTCAATCCAATTTAAACAACAAAGGGCAGACCTATACTGGGCATTTTGATCACAAAATAACAAACTCCTACAGAATTTACAAATTCCTGATGGAATTTCTTAAAGCAGATGTGCTCAGACCGGAGCTGGAAACAAGGCTGAGCATATAATATTTACTAGCAGCCAGTAGCCCTACGAGGCAGTCTTTCGGACTTTCCATTCTTGTAGGTAAATCATGAATACATATTTGTTGGAGGAGACTCGCATCAGGCAAAGGCGATTTTCGGCCAATGTAGGCGCGGGCTTGCGGACGGCGTGCAATGGGTAGCACGTTGTCCGATCGTCCGGCAACCGACTGGACCGAGCCCAAGTCGTCGACGGCGCGTACTGTTCCCGCGCGCATCAAGGAGCTGTCAGCAAACCGTAGAGGCCCAGCCTGCTAGCTGTAGGCAGGCAGGGTCGAAGCCTGCTTGGGTCATGGGTCAGTTTCTGAAAGGAAGGCCCGGCCCCGGCACAATAGGCAACGAAGGAACGGGGTTTGTCATTGGATGACTTTACCTACCATAAAAAAAAACATATTTGTTAAATTGGGAAATCATTAAACATTTTTTCACGCTCTTGTTTCGCGAGAGGGTTTATCAGGCATCTGACTAAAACCCACCTTGTGAACACTCAACTTCGAATTTCAGAGGCCTTACCATGACGTGTGTGAATGAAAGAGGGATGGAGCAATAAACAACAGCTCCATCCCTTTAACAATTCAGTTTAGGTCGTCAAATAGATCGAGTTAAGAGCGCGGTAACTCTTTCGAACAATCCCGCAACCCAAACTATAAATACATTAAATTATTTCGATTCGTTTACTCTCGATTGTTTAGGATCCATCACTGAACCATAGAATGACCCTTAAAGCTCGGCTTTATCGATATCCTCGGTCATCTCGTGGTCGTTGACTTCAGTTAGTTGAGTAACAGCTGAGGATTCTCCAAGATTTCAATGAAATTGTTTGATAATGCTTAATGATTCGAATACAATGATGTACCAAAATAGAAGGCGATCATTCGGAAGTGCCTGGTTACCTAACGTCGTCGGCAATGTAATTGTATGCAAAGTCATGGGCGACAAGTGGGCGCTGGGTATCGGCCCGACACTCCAATACTTTATTTTTAGAATTAGAACCAATACAACCACAATTGAGTTTTGTTTTTCTTTGTTTTCACCCAATAAATGGTTTCGGTCAAAATAAATCTTTTTCCCATTTCTGTAAATGACGTAGTTTGGAACTTAATGTTTCAACTATTTTTAGTATATTTTCTGGATAGGTAGCGTAGTACTTTTCATAATCAATCATTATTTTCACAGCTAACCACCCAAATTAGGTATAATTATTTTACTGTGACATTCACAGTATAAGTAAGCTAAAATAACGTTCAATTATGATAAATTTTACGCAGTATCGTTAATCAAATAATTATGAGTAAAATACTACTTTCAATAGAAGTCATGTAGTACACTGTCAAAGAGGAAACGGCACTCTCTTCAAAGTGGTACCCTGAATCATTATTATTATCGCAATTTACAATCCATTTTGTACATAATATCAATGCAAACATCATCAGTTACGAGTACATACAATGTCTTTGTCCCACTTGCAGGATGAAGAAAGTTATTTTCATATTTCGCCCTTCACTTCTCATCCTGGTTCCAATATTATTTATAGAAGTTGATGAAAAATTTTGACAGCTTATTTTTAGTGTTTAATGACATATTTTCATTTCACTAGATGATATTTCTTTTTATGGGTACTTTGTCTGTTAATTTACAAAGTGTTGGCTTTCCCGATGTGTTCGTAGTTAATGACTTCGTGTCAGTTGTCAGTTTGTCACTGTTGTCAGAAACTAAGATGGTGTCGAGTTCTAATGTAACATTATTTTAAATGTAGCTGCTCTGGTTTTGGAGCAGAGCTTTCTGTCTTGTTGTTGAGAATTCGCATTTTGCTTTCAATCTGCGTTTGTATGTCGATGAATGTGTGACGTAAAAAAATGAGTAGGTAAAATTATTTTTAAGACAACGAAGCTAATAATCCAAAAAATAGCCTGAAATTAATCATTAATAAAATGTAGAAGTTTGAAAAAGTTTGAACAGTACTTATTTATTTCTGACTAAATCTGTACAAACCCTTTCTATTTAGAGAATATAGACGAATTAGTCGTGGAATATGATATTATTATTATTGGCATAATGTGTGATATTGTAAACGGTTATGATGATAGCCCACATGAGGTCCAATGTGCAGTTCACACTAGGTCCAGGCTATAAATCGTCAACTGCCTCGTTGGTTTCCTAGTCAAAAGTGTGACTGCTCAGCAGGGTTTTGGCTTCGATTCCTAGGTCGAGTAAAAAGTGTTGGATATTTCTATTATTGTACTCTGTAGCTGCCCGGGCTTTACAAGTTAGCGGTGTGATACCCCTGTGCCACGAAAAACACGTAAAGCTGTTGGTCATGTGCCTGACTTTTGTCCCATAGAACTATGAGGTAAAGGAACAGAGATTGCACTTGTGTTTGACCACAAATATCTTGCGTACATGGCTGGTATTTGATAAAAAATGGTCATGGTGATTGAAGTTCGTCCGGGAGTGTTATTTCTATAGATAGATAAAACATTTATGTTGGTTGTCACATAAAATATACACCAAAACACAATGAAATAAAAAAAAATACGCACTTACCAGCACATAAATAACAAAAAAAATAAAATAAAGAAAACAAACAATTTTTTTTACGAATGATAAATGACGTTTATTTTTGAAATAGCTTTTAAAAACACTTCACAACACTTTTACACTTCATGTAGATACTCTATATACAGGTAGGGGCAAAATTTAAAAAGAAAACAAAAAAAATGTGTTTGTTATAGGGTTGGGACTTAGCAAAAATATACAACAGATAAAACCCATAGTGCGGTGTGCATCTCAATTTTGTACCAAATGCGGCCCAGCATGTTTCTACCAACTATTTATTTTATTTTTTGTTTTCGGGCGGAAAACTTCAAAAGGCGCCAGGATTTTTGGGTGATAGATCAGGAAATGTAGGATCCTTAACTTACTAAAATCACCCGGTGATCACTATCAGCACATGGAAGCAGGCCACGTGACTTCTTAAAAGACAACCTCCCTTCTGTACAACGCTTGGCACATCCTTCAGAAGACTGATTGGTTTCCGATGAGCCTCGTTGTACACGGAAGCACGAGGTCACTGTGCCATTCTCTTTCCTGAAGTCACTTCGTGGGTGGACAGAGTCCCCACTCTGACACCCATATTTTATAAACAAGTAAAACTAATTACTTGAGTAAAAGTAACTACTTAAGTAACAATTTGTATTCTGTAGTTAAGAATTTTTTTATACTTTATCATGAAGATTTCTAACCTCAGGTAATGACTTAATAAGAAATTACTTAGCAAAAAATAGTTACTTCTTTATTAATACGGGTGTGAGAGCTCGTGACCTCAGCCATTGATATTCTGTTGAATCTCTGCGGTGACACATGTTAGGCTATGTTAAATCTACAGTTACCAACCCCAAAAGTTTGGTCCAAAAAGTGGTTTATTCGGAAATTATGTCAGCTACGCATCGGTCAGGTTACCAACCGGTCATCGTTACCTTTCAGATATAATATTAATCTCTCTAGTGTCACTTACGTCTGTAGGAGGGCGGTAACAGTACTGTGCCCCGGCCTGAATCCAGATTGCAAAGGGTTTATGAGTGAATTATAACGCAAAAAATTTGATTTTTTATCAATATCAGACTCTAAGATAGTGCTATGGACTTCTAGAAAAGTGCTAAAGGACGCTATTCTTAGTTTTTAAAAAACCTGTATTGTATAGTCATAAGAGTTAAATTACTTATTAGTCTTTTAGGCTAGATTGTAATTAATTATTAAGAAATTAGTTCTTAATAATAAGGAAAAAAAAATCGGAAATTATGTCAGCTACGCATCGGTCAGGCTACCAACCGGTCATCGTTACCTTTCAGATATAATATTAATCTCTCTAGTGTCACTTACGTCTGTAGTATTCTATATTACGATTGTAAATCGTACTCACCGATGTTATGAACGGGTCGTATCTAATCTCTGTTGGGTACAGATAACAAAATTAAGGTGATTTCACACTGCGGGTGGAGCTTAATTTAATATGTACTAGTTTTAAGTGGATTTGTTATGAATCAATCAAACTGTCAACGCCAACGATAAATAAAAAGTTTGATAGGTTAGGCTTAATTGCTTATGTAATCATAGGGCACCCTCAAAAATTGTTCCATTATAACTTCTGCCAGCCTTCGCCAATGTAAAATCAGAAAAATATTCAGGGAATATTTATTTTATATATATATATTATGTATTATTTTTCTACAGGTTTATTTTATCTATTTGTCGTATTTTTATTTTTATATATTAGATTTATATTTGCTAGAAGTACACCGCAGACTACCCCCTTTTTAGTTTAAGTTCTTACTGTAAAATTTTGATCGTTTTAATTACCGGTCTAATTGTATAATCTATGGTTTTAATCCCGTGGAGGGCCGATCAGATAAAATAAAAAAAAAAGATTTTTTTTTTAACTTGAATTAATATACGCATGTACGACATTAATTTCTTTTAATTTGATTACTTTACAAATCTATAGTGTTTCATGTACCGAATCGAACCTCTATGGGATTAAAACGATCAAAATTTAAGGGTGTATGACTGACTGACTTTGTAATATCACTGTGATATACTTAATAATACCTATACTATGATTTTTTATTAGATGAAGTAAAGTGACAGCTAATAACAATGGTTGTTTGACAGTTGGGCATTGTTATTTGACAGTTGGGCATTATCCACTGCTGTCACTTTACTTCATATAATAAAAAATCATAGTATAGTACCAATTTCGAACCCACAACCTCATCTTTCTTTCTTCTTTCTTCTTTCTTCTTTCTTCTTTATTCTTTCTTCTTTCTTCTTTCTTCTTTCTTCTTTCTTCTTTCTTCTTTCTTCTTTCTTCTTTCTTCTTTCTTCTTTCTTCTTTCTTCTTTCTTCTTTCTTCTTTCTTCTTTCTTCTTTCTTCTTTCTTCTTTCTTCTTTCTTCTTTCTTCTTTCTTCTTTCTTCTTTCTTCTTTCAGATGCGGGAACCTTAACTACTTAGCTAACACGACACAAAACCACAAGGATGTACATATTGTACATACATATGTCAATAAATAGAAGTAGAAGACGAAGCATACCATACCACGTTAGTTATTTTTTCCGATTTCTAACAATGCTATTAAGAATATGTGGCATGCGTACAACATAAATTATCTGATAAATATTTAGTCATTTACAAGAATACATTTTACGAGAGCCATTTGTCACTATGACTTTTGGTGAGTGCCAAGAATTAGTATGTACAGATTATAATCATATTATTACTAATTATCTGACGAAATGTTGATTGAAATTAAGAGTTTATGACAAACTTTTTGATGAAGTAAGCAAAATATTTGACGGCATTATTGCCATAATGGTGCTGATGGTTGAGCAATTGGCTGCGGAACTGCGTGTTGCGGGTTCGATTCCCGCACGGGACATCGGTTTTTTTTCGCCGGCTGTCTTGTGTTTTATTTTTTAAGTAAATGTAAAATTAATATCTTTAAGTAAATGTCAGCTGGGCGAGTCCAATGACCTGTAGGTAGTTAGTACGCAACTACCGACAACTACCTACAAGGTCATTGACTCGTTTACATAAAGAAATTAATTTCGTACATTCGTATATTAATTCGAGTTTTAGAAAAAAAGTAGTTTTATTTTATTATTTTCTCATTACAAATCGATAGTGTTTCATATACCTACCGGACCCTCCACGGGATTAAAACGACCAAAATTTAATGGTGTATAAGTGTGTTGTCTTGTGTATATAATTCCTAGTGTAGGGCAATGGTTTTTTTATTTTAAAAAAATCAGTAGAATTCATACTTATTTGTATCATTGACAGAATACAAAATCCTTAGATACATATGTTTTACAAAACGGGCCCCTATCGTATTCTGTCTATCTGTATGAAAGTGATAAACTCAAAAACTACTGAACGGATTTTCATGCAGTTTTCGTGAAAGTTTTAGGTGTATAACAAATGCATAAGCGAAACAGTAGAGAAAAGCAGAGATTATTAAAGTTTTGTTACACCCGCGTGAACCTGGGACAGGTCGCCAGTATTAAATAATAAAAGCTTGTTGTAATAGTGTAGTGTAAAGACACTCTAACATCACAGTAATAACAGGCTTATTGGTACACTTCCGTTTATTTTTTAATATTCCTGGAGCTGTTGTAAATTATGTATAGCATTGTCAGTGTCGAAACTTGAATGTACTCGTACGCTTTTTGCGACATAAACGGCCGTATCATTTTTGTCTATTAACTTTTATTATTTTTGCTCAGCTTCAAGAGAATGCAGATTTGAGTACATGATTTTAACTCAACTCAACTTGATCTCAACTCGATACCTCCACCCGTTTTCGAGATAAAGGGTCTTGACAGACAGATAAACGGACAATAAAGTGATCCTATAAGAGTTCCATTTTTTTCCTCTTGAGGTACGGTACGGGCGCGTTCACAAAAATGTACACTCACATACACCATACACCCATACCTGGAACACGATCTGTAGGCCATACAAATATTTCTTCCGTACAGGAATCGAACCCGCGACCCGCAGACCAGCAACCAATTACCCAACCACTGCGCCAACCGTACCTACGCCGGTAATATTAAGCAAAGTATTGCAAAACTATTGCGAACCACTTTCCATGAGATAGAAGAGAAGTTTGAAAGTTATTTCCTATACTTTTAACAAAGTTGGTACACGTGTAGGTTTAGTTCCATCTCGGTAGCCATGATAAATTCATGACAAAGTAGGAATTTTTCGTAGGTGCGGGAAATAAATTCAAGGGTGCAGAAATGAGACTCAACCCACGTGTTATGAAGTTATTCGCTTATGTTACAGAAAAGATCGTCAACTTGTGTGAGTAGCATTTTAGCTTCAATTTAAGTTCAGAATTTAGGTCGCCGATAGCACGTTCATAAAATACTTTGTCTTTTACTTTATTTGGCATTCGTTTGTTCATCCAGTCTTGTTGGTCTAGGCTTCTCAAGTGCTGCAAGTCCTGGACGCGTTTGAATGCAAAGAAATAACATATAGATACATACGTGTAGGTAGTGGTAGGGTAGCGAAAAAAATAAAAATAAGTCTTTTCACCACTTACACGTTTAATTTTTGTTATTTAATTTAATTATTTTAATCATTTGGGTCAGAACATAATTCCATAGAAAAGTGTTAGTAAAACTTAAAACTATGTTAGTACCATTATGCTTACTTATTATTCACGTATTATGTTGTCATTGGATGATTTTACCTACCATAAAAAAAAACCCTTGCGGCAAATTGTTTCAGTCGTTGTTGCCTTGTCGTATAAATCGCGTACATGGAAATGTACGCGGTATAAACGACCAAGCAAAACGCTTAGTTCGGGCTGTAGAGGTGTTGACAATGTAAAGGTGGACACTCGTACGTCTGGTATTAGTGTGAATATCTTCCTTTTACTTTTATTTTGTCGGTGGGAAAATCATCCAATGACATCTCCGCGCCCTTGGGCGGGGCGGGAGATAGTATCAAGCTTTTATTAACTAAAAACTTAATTCTGTTCTTTCTTTGCCTTTCATGCTGGGGTCGAATTTTCCTTTCAGAAATCGATCCTAAGCCCCAGTAGAATTTGAGTCTACTGGGCCCCTACGGTTTGCTGACAACTCCTTATGGCGCGCCACCCGACGCTCGGGCGCAAGCCCGCGCCTATAGTGGCCAGAAATCTGAATCGGAATCCCGGCGGATCTTCCTTCTACTTGCAGTACGTTCTTCATTTTTAACTTGGAAACGTCATAGCATAGTTGAAATATTTTCCCATTCCCTTCAAAACGTAGCACTTTGCTCCCAAGGGCGATCTATTTGCAGTTATTGTGACTACAGTCACTTGATGCCCATTAGCCGTGATATATTGCCACAGTTATATACGACGTGCTCAGTACATGTGGTAGACGTAAGTGTTTGGAATTTGTTATCGCTGAGCTGAAATACGGGGTATATAGGATAATAGATAAACAGCCGAAGATATATATAATATATAGATATGTATATAATAAAAATGTATTCGTATGGCCCTTCGTTCCATGGGTTAAGTGAAAGTGAACGGGCCCCTGGAACAAAATCAAAGAAGGAACAGGAGGGGGTTTTAGTCAGTAAAAGTCTGACACCCTCCTGCTCCTCCGATTTTCCACCGTGATAAAAAATGTCCTTTGGTTACGTCATCAGGCGTGATCGGCTGGACCAATTCCTCTAAGTATTTTTTTTTTGTTATGTTTTTCAGAAGGAACTATTAACAGATAGAAAAATTAAGGAAATTGTGCAGAAAATTATAGAAAACTACGACTAATTAAGAGCTTTTTAGATTTGTGCGTTTGACATTTCATTGCTAAGATAGGACAACGTCTGTTGGGTCAGCCAGTAACACATAATATATATCCTGGTAATTAGTGACCGATACCTAAACACGTGATTGTAGTCATGATAACCAACAACTTTTACTATGGGACCAAATCTGAAATCGTGAAAAAGCCTGCTGGTAAGTACGTAAATTGTTAGCCTAACTGGTTAAAATGTACTGAACTTGGTCCCATAATAAAAGTTGTTTATTATCATGACTACAATCACGTGTTTAAGTATCGGTCACTTATTACCAGTCACACTATATATGTGTGTGCTTCATACAAAAAATATGTATATAAAACACGATATGAAAATACAATTACAGATATTATAATACACAATAATACACAATTTGATTCTTTATCAAAGATTGACTGGTCGAAAATGCTTAATTCCGCATCTATGAATAAAGAATTAAAATAAATAGATACACCACGATCATAATTTGCCTCAAACTATTAGCTTTTAAGAAATGTTTGGTTAATTATATATCTACTTAATCAAATAGCAAAGTGATGGTACGCTGAAGAAAACTGATTGCGTGGATTTCCTCATCAGATCAGAATTTTAGCCTAAAAACGGATATGCTAAGTACTCGCGGTATGTTTGCGTTCTACAAAATTACGTTTTAAATGCAATTTGTACACTCCTTGTCACACTTTTGGGCGAATTCCAAACTTACTAGAGGTTACTGTTGTATGTAATAAATGTGTGTGTTTCTATTACGAGAAATCCATGTATGAGCCATCAAGAAATAGTATGCTTCGGCTTGGAACATTGCTAATGGTATTCGCCGTTCTCGTTAGAGCATAGCATAGCATCAGCCTTATAATGTTCCCACTGCTGGGACTCAGGCATACTCTCTAGGAAGGGAATGGGCTGTTGTCCACCACGCGGGCTCGGTGCGGATTGGTAGATGGTTGATGTCATATGTCTTCAAATTTTTGGTTCTAGGACATGCCTCACGATGTTTTCCTTCACCGTTTTGAGAGAAGTGGTGATGAAATAAATTACACAAAGTAATGCACCTGGTTGGGTTCGAACCCACGACCTCGTAAGTCGGGGCGACAACGAGAGCAGTGGTGGCCAAGTGGTAACGCCACTTGGCCACCACTGCTCTCGTTAGAGGGCTAATATTAAATCAAAGTATTTTTATTAGATGTTTGTTGAAACAACGACCATCATCATCACCATCTACTAACACCATTTATTAGGTTACAACAGGTAAAAATATACGAGCAATGAGCATGGCAGTTGAGATACTTACTCAAATATTTCTGCTGGTGGTGGCACATGTTATTGGGTCAGATTCTCTCAAAATGGTTGAGCTGAGTGGTGCTGATCAGTTGAAATTGATCATCTCTTAGCTGTCAGTGGCTAATTACAATTTTTTTGTTTACTTTTATTCATTATTTATCTACACGAGCACAATGCTCAAGCGACAAGAAATATGTTACCAAGATTAACAAGTAACTTATAACATGATTTAAAAGAGTGTCCATGGAGTTTCTTGCACGTTCTTCTCCATAGAGAGGTACGCTTTGGAACTTGCATTTTAGCTTCACTTTTTTAACTGACCGAAATTTTGACAATTCAAAAGTGCCTGTAAATGATCAATTTTAAATAAACGTTTCTGATTTCCGATTATTCTATTTTCATCTTCTTGTTTTTATTATGTGCGTGTCCATGAATTGTTAAATAAATAAACAGCTGGTAATATCGTGAAAGGGTCTTATCAGCCTCAGCAACGCAATAATAACAGTGATATAGTGCCGCCTGATAATGATCTTGTTTGCAACAATATTATCAAGGACGATAATGCTTGTCGAAAGCTCTTGTTTATGATGTTTTTTTTTATTATCGATAGGCTCGCGCTTGACTATTATCTCACTTGTTGGCAAGCAACGATATGGTTGACGACGGAGCGTGCTTGCCAGAAGTTACCTAATATTCACTAGGTTGTACCTATCAGGAAACAGACTCCGGCAGGGATCCACTTCATAGCTGTATGCATAATGAATGTGTTCGCAAAACGTTTTGTTCTTATGGGTGGGATATCCCGTAGGTACCTGTGGCGCATCGCCGTACTTCTGGAAGATTCTATGTTCTATTTCAGGACATAAAAAAAGTAATAATAATGGAAATAAAAAAAAATGATAATGGAATGGGAAATAAATAATAATAATAGGGGTTGTGCCCATCCCAATCCGTACAACCGTTTGAGTGTGAAGAAATAATAGAATAGAACAAACACACGCACATTTTTTTAACCGATTTCGAAAAGGAGAAGGTTCTATGTTCGGCTGTATGTTTTTTTTTTATATACATATGTTCACCGATATCTCGGTCAATTGTGGATCAATTTTGAAAATTTTTGTTTTGGTTGAAAGATTTTAGTCCCGAATTGGTCCCATAGAAATATCGTTTTGATATGATGATGATCTGGAAGATGTAGAACGAAATTCTTCAAAAAATCATAGCAGAACTGTCGTAACAAGTAAAATTGCTTTTAGGTGGGATATGATCCAATGACTTTTCCTCTCTGGGAGGAGCGCGAGGACGTGTCAGACATTTACTGACAAAAACACACTCCTGTTCCTACTTTGCCTTCCTTCCAGGGTCTTGGGGTTCACAACCCATGGCTCCGGTAGGCTTCGAGCTTGCTGGGCTCCTACAATTTGCTGACATCTCCTTGAGGCGCGCGTACACTACGCACCGTCGAGGAATCGGGCAAACATAAACCGTTAAATTTTGGTCATTTTAATCCCGTGGAGGGTCGACTCGGAACATGAAACCCGATCGATTTGTAAAGATAAAAATGGAAAGACAGTACTTTTTTTTAAACTCGAATTAATTTACGCATGTACGAAATTGATTTCTTTAAGAAAACGTCAGCTGATCGAGGCCAACACACAAAGAACTATAGGTAGTTAGTACGCAACGACCGCCAACTCCCTACAAGGTCACTGACTCGTTTACTTAAAGAAATTAATTTCGTACATGCGTATATTAATTCGAGTTTTAGAAAAAAAGTACTTTATTTTTTACCCGACTACGGCAAAGCCAAAGGAGGGTTATGATTTTGAACGGTTATGTATGTATGTATGTATGTGAGTATGTTCATCTGTTCCCTCATAACTCCTAATCTACTTAACGGAACTCGACTTATGAGGTATCGTTAGAACCGTCTTATTTGTCCGCTGAACATAGGCTACGTAACGTGTCACAAAACTCTATGTGGGGCCTTCTAGCGGATAAAAAGTAGTGTGTTAAAAAATAAAAATGAGATAAATATGCCGTGTTTGATATCATTAGAAAGGGCTTGACTTGTAGATTTCCAAAATATTATTCAAATTTAAACTAACGCCCTCTAGCGGACAAAAATTCATGTGTTAAAAAAAATGTTAAGATAAATACACCGTGTTTGATATCATTTGAAAGGGATTCACTTGTACTTATAAAAAAAAATATCATTTAAATTCAATGTACCTCTAGTGGACAAAAAGTATTGTGTTAATAAAAGATTAAGATAAACACGTCGTGTTTGTTATCATTTCAAAGGACTTAACTTGTGCATTTCCAATATATTGTTCAAATCTAAAGTGACGCCCTCTAGTGGACAAAAAGTCATGTGTTAAAAAAAAACGTTAGTAAAAACACCGTATTTGATATCATTTGAAAGGGCTTTACTCGTGCTTATCAAAAATATTATCATCAAAATTCAATGTGGCGCCCTCAAGCGGTCAAAAAATTTGTTGTCAAAGACACAGTGTTTTAACACCAAAATAGTTTAAATAAAAAAAAGTATAAAACTAAAACCCGATTACGACAAAAAAAGAACGCTAAAAAAGTATGAAACAAGATTTTTGGGATACTTGAATAAACAAGGTTACTGGAGAAACAAGAACAAAACAAAAAGAAAAGTCGTAGTCACACGTTATTAAAGTGTAATGGTTGGTACGTATACCAACGTGTGACTACGACTTTTCTTTTTTTGTTTCTCCAGTAACCTTGTTTATTTCAGTTTCCCAAAAATCTTGTTTCATACTTTTTTAGCGTTCTTTTTTTGTCGTAGTCGGGTTTTTTAATTTTATCTTTATAAATCGATAGTGTTTCATGTACCGAATCGATCCTCCACGGGATTAAAACTACCAAAATTTAACGGTGTATACACATACGTGTACAAACATACAACTTTCGCTTTTATCATTTTAGTGTGATGTGATGTGGTGTGATGTAGGTAGGTACGTTTTCGTGTTGTTACAGTATGTAAAATGAGACTTGACGTATATGACAATGTTCTTACATATAGTGTCACATTGTCAAATAAGCATTAAAGAATGTTGTATACGTCCGTAATTTAAGCTGTGTACGGATATTTCTTGAACAAAAAAAGCTTAAAATATTTGAAAGTATGTTTTAAAATAAAATAAAATAACACGAAGAAGCATGTAAAGTTGCTAATATTAGCTGTTTTATTGAATCACAAGTCAAGTTGTAAAAATAAAACGGATTATTCGTCGCCCACGATTTTGAACTGAATGTCTGAATCACACAGACACATATGTATGTGTCGTTGTGAAAAATTACTTTTCCAGGTATCTGTATTTACATTTCAATGGCATTAATACTGCTTACAAATATCGACTTGTTGGCTGTTTGTCAGCTAGCTATGTTAATGTAATTAGTTGTTTCTTTGAATCGTGTTTGAAATTTTTACTAGTAACTACAATGCTTTGTCACAGCTATTGTCATTTAAATACGTATATAGAACGCGGCAAAATAGTTTAATCCATTGCTAAGGTCGGTTATCCGAAAATCGGTTACTGTTGATTCGAGGTCTACCGCTCCACTATGATGGTTCAACTTGTTTGCCGAGGATTATACTTGACATCAGAATCTAAGACTGCATGTTAGACATAGAGGTTTGTATTTTGAGTTAAAAACGTGTCTAAATCTACTTACAGGCCAAATTTTAGCAGGCTAAAGAAAGTTTGAGATATACTCAACTTCAGATGTTGCTCTGTCAAAACAGCTAGCCCTATTATTGACAGTTTGGATGTCAGAAACATAAATTTTATAAATTTTCTCTTAATAAGAATTTTCCTCACACTTCAACGAATAGTTTCTAAAACTTTAAAAAAAGTTCATCTAATTTGATTCACTCACTTTCGAGTTTTGCGCTTAGTCATTTATTTTTATCATAAAAGATAGATATCAGGATTTTTAAATAAATAAGATTCGGCCCCAGTACCTACGAAAGACAACGAAGGAACTGGAACGGGTTTTAAGTCAGTAAAAGTGTAACACTATCTCCCGCTCCGGCCAAGGGCGCGGAGATATCATTGGATGATTTTCCCACCAACAAAAAAAAAGGGGAAGGATTTGAATTTATATTTTTATTAAATATTAACCCGTTTGTCACAAGCTTTATTGAGTAGGTGTAACTCTAAAATGCTTCCGACGCAGATAAATTAGTGCTGAAATCGTATCCATTCTGCAAATACCTATGAATGCAGCTTCTTTCAGTACTGCGTAATAGGAAACAATAACTTTTATTTCAGGTTTACGATTCAAAAAGAAATAGTTGTCACTCACATTCAGTTTCATTTCATTTTACACTTTAAGAAAATAAAAATGTGCTCGTATTAAAAATCTTTATGTTAGGAACGCACATTATGGACGGAAAAATCGTCGCATTAATTCAAGTTTATAGCGTACAAATAAAGGAAATCGTTTATTTCAGCGACGCATGCGTTGATATACGTTCGAGCGTCGATCGGGCGACGCCGCGCGGCGCCGCCTGGCGTGCGCGGGTCGTTCCTCTGCCGTGTAGCCGGATTCTTACGGGACGTGGAGTAGAAAAAACACAGAATGATAAGTAACACGTGTGGAAGGTTCATTAAGGTACGAATAGACTACGACACTATACACGGTACACACAGTGTATACATCGAGTGTCTCTGTATGAACACGAGTATCTCTAATTGAACAATTTATTTTGGCACGATAATTAGTGTCGCATCAACCGCTGTGTGAACACGTTGTGTCCAAGAGTCTAGTGTTGTCCAAAAGTTTTCGAACTGGTTTGACATTTTCAATACACCGCATCAGTAACTAGTTTTCGTGTGAACAGCTCGGAGGCAATTTCTGTACACTTACTAATAGACACTAGTCAGACACAAAAATTCCGTATAAGTGTAAACAGTACAGTAATGTCTGTACTGTTTACATTTATACGGAATTTTTCAATAATCTGTTTTATTTTTATATCTGACATTTATGTTGGAATTTATGTCGTAGTCTAAACGTACCTTTAGACATACTCTAGTAAAGGTGTTCTTAGTGTGTATCTGGGTTAACATAAATCATGACGTATTGAAGAGATGCGCGCAGCACAATCAATCAATTATGTTCAGTTTATCATTCACGCCCTAGCCGCTGAGACCCCGTCCCTGATTACTAGCTACCACAGGCACAGGCTTGTGTATGACGAGCAATGTGTATCTCACCGTCCGGCCGTTTGGTAGCGGTCGGGCGTCTGGTAACTGTCTGGACCGAGTCCTAGTCATCGACGGAGCAACGCGTGTAGAGTTCCACGCGTGCCTTAAAGAGATATGTGTAAAGCAAAGCCGTAGAGGCAAAGCTGGGCCGAAGATTACCCTTGGTCCTAGCACGCAAATAGGTGTGGTTTTAGTCAGTAAAGGTCTGATACGACACACGGAGAAGTTATTAGATGTTTTCCCACCTCAACAAAAAGCAATTTATTATTGCGAAAAGAACAAACTAGCACTCCATTTACATACCCCTTCGTGTCCATGGACAACTTGATCTGTTCGTCTTAATTTGTTGGGCGCCACTCTGAATGCTGCGACTCGTCAAGTGCGAGGTACGGTCAAGAACCTCACCTGTTTTTGCGATAACCACCGATGTTGCCGACCTAATTCTTTTGTATTCCTGCAGAGAGATCCCGAAGCTAACTCGTATGATAATTTTTTCTTGAAGGGTTGGTCATTTACCTTTTTTGGTACTGCTAATATGATAATTATCAAAATATTAAATGGGGAATAGTAACTAGTGGTTTTAGTACGAAGTTTTTCATCTTACCTTACACTACATGTAAAAATTTTCTGCCAAAGAGTTTTTTCGTGTATGTTCGCTATTTGAAATTTTGATTGCTGTTTATTTTTTATACAGGATGGCTAGTGTCTTTTGAAAAGATCTTGATACACTGATGAATGACATTCTCGTTCGTTGTACAAAAGTTACTATTGTTGGTCTAAAAATGATATTTTTCGTGTTTTTTCGGTTTTTTATGTACAAATATACGAGTATCAGTAGTTTTTATTATAGTTAGACTTGCTTTAAAAGGCCGACTTCTAATTTGATTCAAATGGAAAACAAACTGATTACTGATGGAATTCACTTTTATGATACTGAACAGTTTCTGAACTTGAAAAAAAACAAACACTGACTAAGGGCGAGTTTCTGAATTGAGTATTTTGAGTTAAGAACGTTTCAAACCATACTTAAATGCCAAATTTTGACAGGTTTGGAGGGTAAAGTAGAGTTTGAGTAATTCTCAACTTCAAATGCTTAAATCAGAAATCGGGGGTAAGTGCATACAAATAGTGTAGTCATAAGAATAATAAAACTATTAAGACAAATGTATATAGCGAAGGGAACTTCGTTCAAACTAGGTCCCTCATGAAACCTTTATTTTTTAAATCTAATACACGCGTCGTTCTTTCAAGAATTAAACATTCCAGAATCTCCTTAGAATTTGTTTCACTAAAACTATTCTGGTCTTCTAATCTAACTTCAATTTCTCACTAAGTCTGATTGTTTTGCAACCTTTATTCCAAAGGTTAGCCGACGCCTACGCAGTTTGTACTTAAATTGATACACGGTGCTATTTCTTTATCTTAGTGACAGCTGTAGGGTCTAAAGCCGCACGAGAAGGTAAGTTAAACCCCAAACCATTTGCATACTGATTTTCATAGTATGTTCCTACACTTTGCCATTTAGACTATTTATTTATATTATAGCCCTAACGTCCCGCGTGATGGCACGGCGGTTGCAGCGCTGCCACCGCTCTGCTTTGTTATTTCATATAAATAAAAACGCGTCAATTATAAGGCGCCCTAACATTTATATAAGAAAATGAATATGCCTATTTATTTATGTACACACAAATACTTGAAAATAGAAAAGAACAAATACAGACAGAAGAGTACAAGGGTTGCTGCTGCTTATTTCTAACGAAATTTCTTCCAGTAGACCTGTGACAGGAGAGTTGGATGAGAAATGTAGACACAACAGTGTGTATAAATAATACACCGTTAAATTTTAGTCGTTTTAATTCCGTGGAGGGTCGATTCGGTACATGAAACACTATAGATTTGTAAAAAGAAAATTAAAAAATAAAGTACTTTTTTTAAAATTCGAATTAATTTACGCATGTACGACATTCATTTCTTCAACTAAACGTCGGCTGACAGAGGCCAATAAACTGTAAGTAGTTTGTACGCAACGACCGACAACTACCTACAAGGTCATTGACTCGTTTACTTAAAGAAATTAATTTCGTACATGCGTATATTAATACGAGTTTTAGAAAAAAAGTACTTTATTTTTTTTAAATCACCACCCTTGACCGTGACGAAATAGGAATGAAAAAAGCCTTTATTTTGACAAATTAAAAAATAGCACGCGTGTGATATAGGTACCTACATGCCACGTTGAACCGTAATCGTAGTGCGATAAGAAGCAGTTTTCGAGTAAGTGTATTGAAAAGGACATTTGCGGAGGTTACGCATGCGGAGCAAATTCGCTTGCGTGATGAAATCCGCACGATATTAAAAAAAAGCCTTAGGCAATGTTGTAACGAATTCCCAGGAACTTTTCCCCTGAGCTCATCACTGTCAACTTTCAAACGAACACACAACAATATTAAAAAGTTTCCTTTGTACTTTTGACCTGCGACACGTGTTCATGTCATTAACAGCGACGTAAGCGAACATATGAAAGAGTAAACATAGTGGAGTAGTTGCGTGCCTGAAATAAGCACGTAGACGTATATGGAAAGTTTCAAAAGCCACGTTTAATGTTCATTGACCTTTGTAAAAGACACCAATAACGGCATTCAGTAAATAAGCTTTATCCTGTAGAGGCAAGAAAAGTTGTGGGACGTACCTAAATAGCGTTTTAGACGTATTGTAGACAATAGATTTTATTTAGGGAGTTCTAAATAGGGAGGGTAAGGAATGAGATGGCCAAAAATAGAAGCGGGTAAGATTTTCTCAATGATCGACAAGATGTTGAAATTAATTATTTTATACCTAAAACTGTACCTATAGGATTAAGTATCGTAAAATGAAACAAAAGACGTCCCTCATCTTTATGCAGGATTCTGCCAGACAGATCCTAAATTAATTTGTCATGAAATTAGTCATACTTTGTGAAAATCAAACTATTCTATGTGCATTTTCGCATTTTCATACGAATTAATCAACGTCGGCTTTCAGGACCGCGTTTATATCTCCGCACGTGGAATTTTTGGAATGCAGTGTGATCCCTTTAATGATTATTTAAATGCAGGCTTATTTATTCTAAATGGATCGCTTGAATAAATTTGTTTGCGCTACAAACACGCATACTTACAGGGCTATAAAGCACTGTGCGGTGATGTAACCATGTACCCGGCTAATTGGCACGATCTCCTTGGCGACTATTTCATTTAGGTAACTATTCTACGCTCAGATACTGTGTATTTTTATCTTAAACAACTTGGTGACTACAGCTTGTATTTTGTACAGAGCCGTAAATGTTTACCTTGAACAAAAACTAGGGTCATTTAGGACGTGTTTTGTATATCACACGAAATATTTAATGAATAGAAAAGCTTTACGCACCTTCGTGTGGGACGATATAAATAATAATACATAAATGTGATATTATTTTCACAGAATGAATGAGATACAAGACATATTGATCACCAATCATCCGTTCCATGTTAGAAGAATTGTCATGACGGTCTTAAGTGATGTGGTTGCTTAGCAACCGGATTTAACAATAATAATTCACCTATTTATTAAACGCGCCTCAAGGAGCTGTCAGCACACCGAAGAGGCCCAGCCTGCTAACAGGCAGGCAGGGTCGAAGCCTACTGGGGTCATGGGTTAACTTCCGAAAGGAATACCCGGCCCCGGCAGGATAGGCTACGAAGGAACGGGGTAGGTTTTTAGTCAGTAAGAGTCTCACACTACTTCCCGCTCCGCCCAAGGGCGAGATTTGTCATTGGATGATTTTACCTACCATAAAAAAAAACCTATTTATCAGAAGACTAGCTGTCCCTTTCGGTTTTAACCCCGTATTTGCGACGTAGGGCCATAGCCGTCTTCGATATATGAGCTATCCAATACTAATACTTTTTCTAATCAAACCACTAGCTCCTGAGATTACCGCTTTCAAACAAACAAACTATTCAGCTTTATAATATAAGTATAGGTTCTAGATAATTCTACATATTAAATGTTGTTTCTGTTTGCTAGATAAGCGTATGTTCAGAGAGTGCCCGACGTGAATATTACTTCACTTTATTCGAATTAATTTAGAAAAAGAAAAATAAATGTTTAGAACTTTGGCAGGAATATTTGAACAAAAGGTCAAAAGAGGAATATTTTAAGTAAAGGGTACCGAACTATCCAGCCAGAGATATCTCGGTTTCCATGGGTTTGTAGTCGCAATAGAAATTTAATAACTACAGCTATAAGAGTTCATTGCGGACATATTCCATAAAATTTTTACTGCTTAATAAAGAAAGTTTTGTCTTCAAATTGTGATGGCTGTGAAGTAGTTGAGGAGGTTTTTCTTATCTTTATACAGTGTGTTCTAAATAAAAATATGAGAATAAATGTTTTTGTATACTGTAAAACTTGTGGTATTGGCATTTGTAACACAATCCACGCTTTTTCAATGTCCGATAAAGCTAAACAATTTTTTCAGTGATTCCTGAAGTAGATTGTAAGGCTTTTGTGTATTTTTTTTTTTGTACTGGGCGATGTGGTCGCATAGTGACAAAGCCTTATATTCAAATAAATAAAAAATTCTGTCTTATTTACCAACTCAGAATCTGTGTGCCCAGAACGAGAGGAGGTACTTGATATTTTCCCACCAAAAAAAGAATTTGTAAGATCTACTTACGTGGCTAAAATCTTCTTCTTTGTATTATTCCATTTATTTTATATTATGCCAAATGTAATTAATGTGTGCATGTAAATATTATGTAGGTACCTACATATTAATATTATTATACAGTATAAAACGAATTCACTATCCGCGTCTGTCTGTTTATCCGCTAACTCCTCATAAACTACACACCGGATTTTGATGCGGTTTTCACTAATAGAAAGATAAGGAACACCGTTAAATTTTGATCGTTTGAATTCCGTGGAAGGTCGATCAGGCACATGAAATATTATCGATTTGTAAAGATAAAATTAAAAAATAAAGTATTTTTTTTCTGAAACTTGAATTAATATACGCATGTACGAAATTAATTTCTTTAAAAAAAGTACTTTATTTTTTATTTTCTCTTTACAAATCGATAGTGTTTCATGTACCGAATCGACCCTCTGCGGGATTAAAACGCCAAAAGTTTAACGAATTTATAATTTGCACAGACGCGAAGCAAGGACTGGTCACTAGTTTATATTGTCGATACTAATATTATAAATAGGAAAGATAAGTATATTATTTATTGTTTTGTTTTTTTTTTTATTTGTAACTAATAAACTCAAAAACTAGAAAAAGAAAGAAAAGAAAGAAATATGTTTATTTGTACCAAAACATGGAGCATATCTTAAAATAACAGCTACACACACTGACTCTATATAATAAAAAAAAAAGTACATAAAAAGATATGCGTCACATCCGCACAAAACGGCCAGCGCTCAGCAAAATGCTGGAGCTCGTGTGCAGGACAGAGCCACAGCGCTGATTTTCAGCGCTAGCCGTCGTTGACAGTCTACTACTTGACTTGAAGATGCGGGCTTCCTGGAGATAGTTAATAAAACCCAATAAAGTGCGATTGTTGTCGTCATAGCTATCAGGCCACGTCATACACGCATTTGGAAGTAAAGGATGCAATATATAGGGGAATAAAGAAGTAATTTATGGTTAACCACGAGCAAAACAAACCAACTTTACGTCTATAATAAATGTATGCGATTATTATTTTACGACTTGGATCGTTGACAGTGGCGTAGCTAGGTGACCGACGAACTTGGGACAAAACAAAACGGGGGCTCCTTTTACGTGGGAAATCAACAAATAATTCATTGTTGACTTTAAGGCTTCAGGAGAGTAGTGACTTAAACCGCTATGGGAAAAGTGCAGTTGCCGGGACTAGACAAAACTCCTGTCTGATCGAAGGGTCCTCCTTTTTCAATGGAGGTTTGTGGGACTTTAAACTCTGTTCCACATATACCTAAACTGGTGAACGTTGTTTCTACATTTTATTAATTACTTTTTATGAAAAAAATATTTCTAAAATATATTTTTTATAAAACAAATATTTTATGTAAAATATATTTTTCTCATCTCTTCTTTCGCAGGTCTGCCGGAAGAAATGTCTTTTAGAAAAGTAGAACCTTTGTACAATTAATAAACAAACTTTGGAAAAAAATTATAATTCAAAAATTGTAAAATAAATGAATAATAAAATATTTTTCTTTCTTTCTTTCAAATAAATAGTCCCATTTCCTTTCTTTAGTTGATAAATAGTAAAAATAAAAGGCGATTAACACACGGCACCGCGGACCACCGCGTAAGGTGGTGGACGCAAAGCAAATTTCGTCCATTCGACGTGGCCGGTGCCGTGTGTTAATCGCCTAACATAATAACTCCTACTTGTATTACAAGGTGTTACAAAGTACGGAAAATATGCTATGATTTCTGCTTGCGTGTAACCGCTTACAAGGTTGAAGGTGACGATATTACAGCATGAACTCGAAGAAAATATTAATCGAACAAGCGACTTTTGCTCATAACATTACTTTGCGACATAACTTCTAGGAATGGAGGTTCATGTTGCACGTGGAACCGTAACACGTGTAATATTACAAAATATTTTTCCTTTCGCATATTATGTTACGATATGACTTTAGAGTAGATCTTCTGATAAGCAGGATTAGCGCCCAGTGGCTGAAACAGTTTCATTACAATAACTGTTCGGTAATAGAAAGATTTCAAGTAATAATAGAACTCTACCTTTTCACAACCATGGGTTGTCCAAAAGGGAACCTCGGGGTCCTAAGATGCAAGACAAAGAAGGGACGTAGGAGTGGGTTTTAGTAAGCAAAATTCTGACACGCCCTCCTGTTCCGCCCTAGAGCGTGAGAATCCAATGGATGATTTCTCACTTAATAAAAACCTTTGAACAGATCCGTTTTGAATGCAAAATGATCAAAAGAGTGACCGAGGCCTTGGAACAAAGGGTATCTGAAGGACTACAAGTGCGTTTTAGTTTGTAAAAGTCTCACACGCCAGGTGTGGGAGAAATTATTTGACGACTTCCCATCTCCAAAAAAAGTTCCATTGCACGTGCGGTACAGACATATGAAAGACTTATGACAGTGGTCACCTATTATGGTAAAACATATAATTTATTTTGCAAATAGCTTTTAAAAACACTTTTACACGTCTATTTTTTTTAAATAAAATCTAAAGATAAAAGTAAAAAAAAAAAATCTGTTGCCAGCCTGCTCCAGGAAACACCACAACTGTTGGACCTATCAAACCCAAGCCTTTTCGTCCTCAACATTATTCCTTTACAGTGCAAAAAGCCTTTTGACAAAGTTTTCGCTTTACAAATGATTTGAATTTATTATGAGGCTTAGTTGTTGAATATGACTAAGAAGTATAGAAGTTTTATACATTAACATCTAAATGAGCCCCCTATTTTTTTGAGCCTGGTTTGCAGGAACTACATATTTGTGTTTGCTGGTAATAAAATTATGGAATATCAAAATGGTCATTGGCTATTTGTAATGCGAAGCCAATTCAACGTTTCGAATATTTTATTTATTTTACTAAGTATCTATCGAAATTCAATCAGTTTGACAGTGTTATCATTGGTTTGTACCGTATGGTGCCCGAACGTAAAGAATAGCATCATCAATTTTCCCGTGGGTGTCGTAAGGGGTGACTAAGAGATACACCAGAGAATAAGCAGCAACATTTGCATTGCAACAACCACACGGCGATCACCCGCTTGCCAAGCGTGATGATTATTATAAACCCCACAAATAAAAAGCAGAACTAAATAATGGCCCCCAGGCCCATCAGGAATGCCATGGATGTGAGATGTACAGGACCGTTAGTTGTTGCGTCATTCCAACACGATCCCATTGTCATTTTGCTAAAAGTTCGTAATCTGATAATTCATAATGACAGATCATTGGTCGGTCAGTGGTCTCGTAATAAAATTGTGATACGAGCTGTCTTGGGAACTGTCAAAATTTTTGCAGATTACCGCATACGTCAGACATTCATTTGTCATTATGTGCGAGATTACCATTTTATACCATTTCTTTCAATGAAGAGTTATCGGTAAAGTCATTATGACGTCATTATATTATATTAGTAGATTACTAAACTTGTCAAAAACAACAATTATGAAATCAAAGATAGAAAATTCTGACACTATTGTAGTAGCAGACTTTTAGGCCCTGAAATGATGATGATGATCATTAGAGCCTCATGAGAGCTCAAAGACAAAGAGTCGTCGTTTGTAGTGCAGTCACACTACAAGTAATGGCCCATTTTACTGATAAAATTGGATCCGTATATAAGCTAAACCTTGCCAATAAACGTCAGACGGTTGAACTATTAACTGGTGATCCAAACAAAAATTTGTCATTACATTTTAAAACAGTTTTTTATTTCACACAAAAGCCCATAAAGCGTATTAAATGATACTCACTGCTTACCATCAGGTAGGATGCGATCGGCTGCGATCTCTCGCGCCGGGGCTTGGTTCAAGCCATGCTCCGGAGCGAGGAGGAGTGGCAGGCGGTCGCCTCCTTTTGCGAAGCAGTAATGCTAGTAAAGGAGGAGGCCGACCGCATTAGGCAAAGGCGCACACGCCGCCGCCGCCGCCGGGTTTCCGATCCCAATTTCCGGCCACCGTAGGCGCGGGCTCGCGGACGCTGGGCAATGGGTAGCTCGCTGTCCGTCCGTCCGGTAACAGACCGGTCCGAGCTCAGGTCGTCTACGGCGCGCACCGTTCCCGCGCGCCTCAAGGAGTTGTCAGCAAACTGTAGGGGTCCAGCAGGGCCGAAGCCTACTGGGGCCAAAGGTTATGTGAGACTGTCACCAAAGGCCCCAGGATAAAGGCAAGGAATGGAAAGGTAGGTTTTTAGTCAGTAAAAGTCTGACACCACCCAAGGGCGGGATTTGTCATTGGATGATTTTACCTACGATAAAAAAAAAAAAAAAAAAAAACCATCAGGTAGGATCGTAGTCAAGCACTAGTTTATATCAATTTTAAAAAAAATATTCTAGTTATTTCCACAACCAAATAATCCAGTGTTGTCATTTTCGTGGACAAGAACAGAACAATTGTATGAATTCACACCTCATATGTTCAAGTTTCTGGACGATCGTAAAAATAATTTGGACTTTAACGTAAACGTGCACGTGAATAGTTTTGTTACGTTACGTAATGTGTTTTATGCAGCTGTGACGTGTTCTCTGATGCACTACGAAGATTTGGTACATGGAACCGTATTTGGCACTGCTCTAAAATTAATTTTGATTATTATTATTAATTGCCGTTTGAAGTCAGAATGCTGGAGTCATAAGGTTTTAGTGCTCGTCATGTTTTAAGGTGTCCCCGATCGCGTATCGGCAACGTCTTGCATGATTTTAAAGCTGGTTGCTTCATCTAACACAATCCAACGCGATGTTTGATGAAAAGGCAACACGAAAAAAGAGAGATAACGCCTGAAAACTCTGTTGGCATTCGGTAATTCCGTGATTTACTCGAATATTTCACAAAACTTGTTCCAAGAAATATGTGTTTTTTTAATACTCTTAAAAGTTATTAAGATAAATTGTTGTCATTCATAATCTCGATTAAATGTGCAAGGCTTCTATAAACAAACTTTTTTAAATTTTTAATATATGAGTACGTTCTGGAGGGCCAAAGTTCACGTAAAAAACTAATCCAGTAAAGCAGATTTTCAGTCTTTGCTGGATTAGTTTTACACAAAAATTATGATTTGATTTCTACAGAAGCCCAGATAATATCCAAAAAATATCTGTGTATTCGAAATATCTGGAGAAAGATGTGTAATAACATCATAGTCACATAAGAGCGGGTGTATGAAAATGTAGCTCGAGTTGACCGGTCTTATAGATATTTTTCACCGACTGATCGACACTTTGCGTGACCAGAGGGCTGGCAATACTCGTTCTTTACCCAAAGAATAAGTGCTCGATTACGGAGACGCTGCAGAGTTGCGCGGTGCGTCGGGCGGTCTGTCGTACATTGCCACATGTTTGTGTTTGCGCGAGCAATGACGCGGCCCGCTGCTGCAATGTACGACGAAACACCCAACGCGCCGCGTCTCCGTAAACACGGCCTAAGTATTGCCATTTAACGTGGCAATGCTGTCAGTCTTTTGGGCACGTTTTTGGCTTGTCCAGATAGATAGGTAAGCCGGTTTCTCAATGAATGTACCACTGATATTCTAAAGATTTATGACATCATTGGAATGTACATATAAACTTTCTTGTAAATACATAAGTAATAGTTAGTTAATTCCTTTTTTTTTGTTAATGTTTTTTTTTCTTTGTTGTAAATGATTATCTGTGTATTTATGTGTGTATTTCCTGAAAATTATTTTAGGATTATAATCATGAACTTTTTAATGTCGTTGGAGAGTTTTATACCTGATTGATAAATCACTGCTTACCTCTAAATCTTTCGATGTATGCTATGGTATGAGAACAGCTCACATAGGAACGGTAAAGCTTGGCGGGAAAAACGGGCGAAAGTTCGTTGAATCGTTCGTTATTTTGTTATTTTCTATCTGAGTGATTGATAGATCAGGAGTACACATAAATAAACATAGTAAAAAAACGATTTTACCGTTAAATATAATTTCTTCCAGACATCCATGTTGAATCATCCGAATAATATTGACTAATGAAATGTATGATTAAATAACTTACTTTTCTTAAAGTAGAGACTTGTAATAGTGAAAAGATGGCACAGTTAGAGCAGTGGTTGAGCGGTTGTCTGCTTCGGTGTGTATTTGGCGTTTGATTCCCGTATGGATCAAATAGCTGTTACAGATTTGGATGCGGGGAGTTTACGTGTTAGTACGCACCTACAATACAGGAGTAATTCCTACTAGCGTGAGTGGTAACGTTTCATAAAAAAAAAAACCTGTAAAACATTACTTTGTGTGTGAAAACACTTGCTAATTTTACTGTAAAGTAATTTTCCAAAAATCTAAAACGTTTAACAGTTTCATTTCATCAGAGAAATAAATATATGAAGGTGGAAGATTTTCTTAATCTTATAAGATATAAATCCCCGGTGATACAAATTGCTAACATTTGGCAAAACATTGTTGGAAAGCGCCTATCGTTATTAAAAGTCGGCGACACTTTTCTGGGTCAGAATTTTTCTCTTAAAAGAATTTTCATCTAAATCTATTATTTTCAAAGCTTGCGAAAAACTTTAACTGAGTTTATGATCAGTTCAGTAAACTTTTTACCCCGCGTAATCTTGTCATTATAGTCTATGGTTCATCATCCGTGCATAGATTTAAAATATTATAGATATGGCGGTCCCCTGAAATGAAAAAGACAACTGAAAGACTCAGGTAGGACCTGGTAGGACCCAGGTAGGAGTGTGTCAAAATTTTACTGACCTTTTGTTTCACCTGCCTTTTTTTCGCTTTTTCATGATCCAAGGAAAATCATCAAATATTCTCCACCTCAAAGAAAAAAAGAGCCGTCTGAACGTTTTGTTGAGCGCATTCCCCATTCAAGAAACACTAGCGCATTAATACTTAGAACTACGATGTGTCATTATGATGTAACCATGTAAGAGCGGTTGATATAAAGGTTTTAACTCATTACGACCAACGCGCGCAGTTTCAAAATTACGTCACGCCACCGGTAGGTGTGGTTTAGCCCTTTTTTTGTAGATGTGATTTTTCTTTTAAATTACAATACACCACTGATAATAGCACGAATTAGGTTAGGTATATTCCAATATAAATGGGTCAATTTCCAAAAGTAAAATAATACAATTTAGAGGACATGTCAGGCATTTACGTCAGTAAATCGTCGTTTTCTTGTAAGTAGTTTCAGTCATGAAACCCACCTGTGATCCTTCAAATGCCCTTTGCGTTCTAGGACCAAACTCTTTCAAACCTTAACGCTAATATGGTTTACCCTGGCTTCGTCTTTGCAAAAATACACAACTGTTCGCGAAGACCGCCGAACGCTTCCGAAGCTAACCTTCGGAAGCGCTCGGCAGTCTTGAGATCCAGAAAAACGTGCAATACCATATCTTTGCTATGTGATAAATGTCAATGTATCTATGCCGAAGTTAGTGAACTTTGCTGGGTAACGACCCCCTGATGGAGTAGACAAACTCCTCACTAAGTATTGTCAGCTAAACGTGAGTACGGTATAGAGTACGGGATTGTTCGCAAACTTGAATGTTATGACATCGCGTTGTCTTGAGGGCGACACCCTTTGCTCTTCCTTGTTATGATGCTAACAATATGGGCTTTGTTAAATTCCGGAAGCTTTCTTTGGGAGGTAATCCGAAAGCGGGTCACTGGCCTCACGTTAAGGAAGCAATAAAGATTTTCTTTCTTTCTATGTGCCCTTATCAAAATGTAGTTCCAATTTCTATTAAATCACATCCAAAAATAAACATGCATCATACCAGGCATGAAACATTATTAACGTAAAATAATACTACGCTTCTAGAAAACCAGTAAAACTACTGAAACATTATCGATTTCTATTATTATGATGGTTTCCGAATTTTGTTAAAAGATATTGCCGTCGAAATGTGCTTGTATAATTCAAATAACAATAAATAACGTAAGTATGAGTGCGCTAACCTAGAAACTGCACGGTAACAAAAAATATAATAGCTGATAATATCTTTGTGCTACAAATCAAAACTGCTCAATTGACTTATTTGTTTTATCGATCGTATAAAATAAAATTCTTTTCGTGCTCTATTTTTTATGGCATAACCCTAAACTATCGAGTCGTATAATAGCGTAACACAATACACGAGGTGGTGGCTGCGCAGGCGCACCAAAACAATGAGTCATGCGCGGGCGCCGCGTGGCGAAATCCAGGTCAGGCGCGGCCTCGGAGAAGGCCGAGCGACTTGACACGGGCGTGATAACGTGTACTCCACTACACACATACTATTTGTAAACAATAAGGGATTCACACGTCACTGCTCAAGTATTTAAAGAACTTGGAATCAGGGTAGGATTCGTACACGGGTCGGAATGTCTGAGGCCAAGATTTGAGGCTACATCGATCAGCCTGGATTTGATATATTATTGTAATTTGTGGCATTCTGCTGCGTTGGTAGGTAGAAATTGTATCATAAACTTTGTTGCTCTGCTTCTGCTGGTTTATGGTTAAACAAATCCCAGGTTAAAGCTCGGAAAACTTCTCAACGCGAGAAGCTTGTGTATGTTCTACTGATTTAAAAAAATGCATTCAATGAAGTAGTGAGTTATGAGTCATTAAAATTTTTCCGCTAGATCTCAAACTGGACGGCATTGTGGAGTGGTCTTGAGTGGTAGTTACCGGCAGCTGTCGCTCTCCGCGCTAATTATCTGTAAGCCAACACCAACAGATGGGTTTCACCACACCTCGGCCTCTGCTCGCGAACAGCGTCAATTAAAAAGTTCCACATTTCGTGGTGTCATTGACATCTAAATTCTTCGCTGTTTTTTTATTGAAATGGAACGTATAAACCAATTTCCTTGAGCTTATTTGCATTATACACGAATAAAACGACTTAGAAGTAGGATAAAGGGCACGCAAATTTGATACACTGTCTAACGCTCTTTTTTATTTTTAGGTGGGAAAATCATCCATTGCCATCTCCAGCCATTGGGCGGAGCAGGAGAGTGTGTCAGACTTTTACTGACTAAAAACACACTCCTGTTTCTTCGTTGCCTTTCATATTAGGGCCGAGTCTTCCTTTCAAAAGCAGACTCTTGGCCACAGTATGCTTCGACCCTGCCGGGCCCGTACAGTTTGCTGATAACTCCTTAAGGCACGCGTGGAACAGTACGCGCCATCGACGACTTGGGCTTAGTGCAGATAGTGAACTTTCGATCGGACGGCTAGATACCCATTGCTTGCCGTTCACAACTTTTACTAACGCTATATAGGAAGTAAGACTATGATAAGGAGCAACAAAGTAGCGTATAATGTACATTTCAGGGTCAGTCACTTCTACTTATTAATAACTATCATAAAGCGAGAACGGTAGCATTCTTCTTTATGTGTAAGTCAATCAATCAATAGTACGGCGGACACAGCCTCGTTCGTCCATCAGCGCTGAAAACCTTGGCCTGCAAGGTTCATATGCACATGACTGAGAGATATATTGCAGTTATAATTCGAGCATGTTCCTCTTCATAATAAAGCGTGCTGCAATGTCAAATGCGGCTGTCGCCGCCTGGCAGAGAGTAGTGGACATCCGTCCGCGAATATCACATTCTCAGTGAACGAGTAAATACATTCTAGCCAATTTGAAATCTGCGCCGCATTTTCTTAAAGTGCACTATACACTTTGAAATTAATCGAATCGAACACTAATTGTAATCATGTCATGTTCCAATTATATTTGATTTGTGTTCGTTTTATGATTAAAAGTTTTAAAATTGTGACGACTTTGCTTAAGAATTTTAGTGAAACTCATCCGAGAGTAATTTCTGCAATGACAGTTCCTATTAAAGAAGGGGCAATGAATTTGTGACTAACACACATTGTTGAATGGAGTACGTAATTTCTATACCTACATAAGTACTTAAGAATAAAACGTAGTATAGTAGCTATTTGCATGCAAATGAGTCAGTGCTTTTTTTTTGAGTTTGTAAATTAAATCATCTAATGACTTCTCCCGCTCTACGGCGAAGTGGGAGTTCCTGTCAGTCTTTTACCGACTAAAACCACACTTATGTTCCTCCATTTCCTTTTTTTTAGTTCTAAAATCACGACTAACCTTTTCAGAGGTCTGTCCATAGCCCTAGTAGTCATCGCTCCTGCTGGGCCTCCACGGTTTTGCTGACATCTTTTTGAGGCGCTTGTGCAACAATACGCGCCGTCGGCGCAACGTGCTTAGTGCAGATGGTGAACTTTCCATTGCACCACGTCCGCAAGCCGGTGCCTACGGTGGCTAGCAGTCAAGATCGGGGTCCCAGCGGCTGAGGCGTAAGGATAACCGTTCTGTCGCTAGCATTACTGTTTCGCAGAAGGAGGCGACCGCTTGCCAGTCCTCCTCGGTCCGGCGCAAGAGGTCGTTGCCGCCGATCGCCCCCATGAGGCAACTGCAGTGTTCCACCCAAGTGAGCCAGATTTCTACCGTGTGTTCAATCGTCTTCGGGCAGTCCGCACAATGGCGAAACTCTTTAAAGACGGGACTTAACGCCATGATTAAAGTGCCCAATGAGTCAGTTTGTAAATCAGAATATTTTACTTCGGTAGCACAAGTATAATATACATATATTATATTAGTCTGCAGTTGACCCATTACTCTGTAGATATTTTAACATTATTAAAATAATTAAACATTTTTGCATAAAACTGTAAAAATACAAAAGAATCTCAATGAAAACCGTAAAAACTGTGAAAAGTTGAAGTGCTTATCTTACGATGATAGAGCAGATAAAATGCTTGTTTTTGTTATGCTTTACGATGTATTTTGTTTGAACAATAAACCTGTTAACATAATATTTGACAAATGTCTCGGCATCTAGAATATGCGATGTTATAAAATGTAACAATATAAAGTTTTGTTTTGTCAATCAATGGTCCATGTCCAATGGTGGACGTTTTTCGGCTGATATAAATGATGAATATACTTCTTAGATAATCCTTTTTTCAACGTTCTGATCATATGTACACGATGATCTTGCGCTTGTACAACTGGAACGCGGCGGTAGCTTGTCCGGAGCGGTGCGCGGGCGCCGCGTCGGTTTCGGATTCTTTAGGGCTGCCGGCATCCGGCGCGAGTGCAGCTGGCACGGCGCCAACTATGCGCGTACGCAGCTAACATATTGTGGAATCATTATCATTTTACTACCCGTATCCTACACATGTCGTCGCCATTTTTCCCAGAAGTTAGTATTATTCATTCACTAATTGTTTTCATTTTTCAGCATTGACGTTCAAAGAAAAACTGACGGTCAAACCGGTACTAATGTAGGTATGTGTTACAGGAACTTCCGTTTATTTGATGAACGTACGTAAGCAAGAACAATAAAATGTCGAACATGTTATTCTTTTCATGAAACGAAAGGATGATAACCGACAAACATTTTCTTTTGATAAATCATCATCTATTTTTTTTTAATGAATCTTTGCCCCACTGTAGGAATTAATGTAGTATTGTAGGAGCATCCACAAATATGACGTAAGCTCACATACACAAAACACCTCACCCACCATGTAGGCAGCCCCGGTATGATAGGCAAAGCCCTGGTATAATAGGCAACGGGGGATTTGTCTTTGGATGATTTTACCTACCATAAAAAAAAAACCATGTAGGTCATAGAAATTTTTATTCCAGCAAAACTTTTTCGATTTCTGCTTTGATTTTTTGCTCATTGCTTAAAGTAGGATATTTGGAGTTACGCCCTTTATAACGGAAAGAGTCGATATATTTTATATAAAAAAAAAGTTCTGCAGGTGTAAGTTACCTGACTATTGCAAAATCGGCTCTAAGAGCCAAATTCACCAATAAACTAATCGCGATTCGTTCAAACAAAACGCAGTTTGAGCGACTAATCGAGATTATAGCTTCATTTTGCGTTTTACCGCGATGAATTGAACCTAGTTTATGCTAAACTCAGTTTCAATTCTTTTGTTGTCGCCCATGTTTACGACACTGGTCTTTAAACTAGATTACGCTGAGCTCAGTTTAGTTAAACTAAGTTTTTATATTGAATGATGAAATCAGCCCTAAATGTGTTTATTTATATAAAGCTGTCTCCATAGTCGCAAGCTTCCTATGAAGTATCGGCCGCGGCTCGCGGGCGGCGGTGGATCTCGTCGTCAGCGGCGGCGGCGCGTGCGATCGGCGCCGCGCCGACATTTACAACACTTATCGCTGCCCTCTTGATAGATATTCTTTAACACCATTAAAAGAAATGTTCAAAACATTTATTTTTTTTCTGAAACATTACACACATCTTTATAAAAATGTTATGGTAGACGCTTTAGAGTGCCATACTTTTTTTAGGTGGTAAATCATTCAATGTCTTCTTCCGCTCGAGGGTGGAGCGCGAGGGCGTGTTAGATATTTACTCACTAAAACCCACTCCAATATTCTTTCTTTGCCTTGTGTACCAGGACTCCGGGTTTTCCTTTTAGAAGCGAACCCATGGCTCCAGTAGGCTTCGAATCTCCTGGGCCCAGTTTGCTGACATCTCCTTGAGACGCGCGTGAAATACTACAACGCTAACTCCGGCTTGGGTTGGACGGTTATCGGACGGTCGGACAGCGAGCTAATCAGTGCTCTCCATCCGCAAGCTAAATCGGGTTCGGGATCCCGGTAATTGGGGCGTGAGAAAGGCTGTTCCCTCTCGCGTGCGACCGCCTCTTTAGAGTACCATACAACGGACATAAAATGATTATCACGAAGTAAAATAGTTTTAATATCAATATAATAATAATATAATATTCCACAATTATCACAATGTTATCTCATTTCTACCATCGGACAACGGTACGGCGAATATCCACCCTTACGTTGTTGAAACTTCTACGGTCCGGACTAAGCGTTCTGCCTCGTAGTTTATACTGCGTACATCGAAGGTCGGGAACAGTTTGCCTGCTGCAGTCTTCCCGTTTGATTATAATTTGGGTGTCTTCAATTCTAGAGTGAATAAGCTCTAGTGCGCCTCACCATCAACGATTGCATCGCTGCTTACCATCAGGTGGGATTGCAGTCAAACACTAGATTATATTAATTAAAAAAAGAAAAAAGCTCTTTTCCAACTCGTTTTTTTTCCAACTTGCTATAAATAATAAAGCATCATTGCTGTCAACAATGAATCTTGCTAATTTGAATGTCATGAAACAATATTTTGGCGCCATGACTGAAATATTGTTGTCTTCAAGTTTTACAGCATTTTTACGACTTTCTTTCATTTTCATATTTAATTTGTGGTGACTGATGTAGGAGGTATAAAGGAAGATGTGGAGAGATTAGTAGCCATGTGACTACTATGCATCATATTTTGCCTCCTGTAAGTGCACTGTCATTTGGTCTTATTGGGTTCTTTTTCAAATTCTTTGTGTATCGATGCTATACCTATACCTTTTAAAGCTCCATCCCTTGAACAATACAGTTTAGGTCGTCAAATGAATCGCATTAAGACCTCGTGATAGTAGGGCCTCTGTTGTGTCATACGAAGGTGGTGCAGTCACAATAGCCCCCTACATACAGTTACTTTACATCGTTTTACATCGCTGGTTCAACCCAAAAAGGTTTTTATTTCGTGTAATTTATTTTATCAAGTCTGCTTTCTAAACGGTGAAGGAAAACATCGTGAAAAAATCGACATGTCGTAGAACAAAAATTTCGAAGATATGATACATCCACCAATCCGCATGGAGCTCGCGTAAGTCCCTCTCCTGGATAGAGGCCTGATTCTCAGCAGTGGGATAATTATGCTAGGCTATTATTTATCTATTGCTTACAGTATGCACCAAAGCGTTGAAAAACGTTTCTCATAGCTTTACTGTTACATAAAAATATATCGAATTTCGGTTCCGGGGCAATCATTATGCTGTACGAAGCTTGGACAATAAAATCATCATCTGTCCCTGCCTCGTGTTACTTGGGATTGGCGCAAAACGGTCTCTTATACTATTCTCATCTGGCAAGCGCTATTTTTTATTGTTTTTTTTTTATTTCTCGTACAATCGATCGAGTATTTCTTAAAGCATTTTTTAATGTGTTATGGATCATAATACGAGTATATGGTCTGAAAAAAGCTTATTATTGCTAAGCTCTGCTCACAACAACCATGAGGAGCCAAAGAATGCGGTCGCTGTGGCAGAAATCGGCTAGATGGCATCATCATTATCATTATTGCTATTAAAAAACAGGTCTCATTTATACTTATATGCAGGTACTTGTGTACTGTGTTAATTTATATCGATACTATCAACTCTATTAATAGCAAAGCGATTGGATTCAGAGAGATCCATATCCTGTTTTAGGAGAGGGAGCGCGCAGCGAATCCCATGTAAACCAAACCGTTCGATATTTATGTTGCAGATAATTTTCCTTTCGTTGCATAATCAGGCACGAGGGGATTGCTTTGTATTCCCTTGACAGCTTTCCAACAATAACTGTACAAATACCACTGTATATTTCAGGTCAATAACGTATTTGAAATATATTTATATTACTACTTATTAGGTAGCTATTTAGGTATATTTTAAATACAAAAACACATTACTACCGAAATTTAAAATAAAAATAGGTAGTAATCCGCTTATATTACTACCTATCAGCTAGTAAGTATTCTGTTGGCAAGAACACCAGAATAGTGAAAACCAGTCTGTAGATAGGATCGCGCTTAATCATATCTCACCTGATTTTTTTTTTATGGTAGTTAAAATCATCCAATGACAAATCCCGCCCTTGGGTGGGGCGGGAAATAGTGTCAGACTCTTACTGACTGAAAACTTACCCTGCTCCATTCATTGCCTTTGTCCTGGGGCCCCGGGTAACATTTTCACATAACCTTTGGCCCCAGTAGGCTTCGGCTCTGCTGGGCCCCTACAGTTTGCTGACAACTCCTTGAGGCGCGCGGGAACAGTGCGTGCCGTAGTATCTCGCGGATGCGGATGGAAAGAGTTCTTGTGGTCGACGATGGAGCATGCTTGTCTAGAAGTAACACATTTACTTAAAGACCCCAGGTTGTAGCTATCAGGAAATACAGACTCCAGCGGGATTTCCACTCCTTAGCTGTACGCACAATGGAAATTTGCTATCACCTCGACTGGGAACCCAGTCAAGATGCTAAATGTTGTAGATTTTTTTTCGGAATGAGAAACCATCAAAAACTATCTACCTTCAGCTCACTCTAAAGTGCAGATTTAAACCTGACCATCTTTCTGCAGGTTAAAGTACCTACTCATGAATACTAGTATGAATAAGTATTACTACAGGACCAACTCTGAAATCATGAAGATTATCAGTTATTCTAAACATTTTATCAAGTTAAATACGGACAATGGCTTGCCAAAAGTATGAAATTGTCCCAAGGGAATAAAAAAAGTGTCCTTTGTGCTATTCCAGGACATCTCGTCTCTTCTCTAGACGAGTAGCAAGTTTCATTCAAATCCGTTCAGCCGTTTGAGCGTGAAGAAGTAACAAACAGACACACATACTCACAAACTTTCAACTTTATAGTTTTAATGTCATTAATATAATAAAGTTCTATCTATTAAGAGCGGCCAACCCGAAATACATTTCCATACAAACGCTCTTACGCGATTATGACGTTATTACACATCTTTCTCCAAATATTTTGCAATCACAGATAGCTTGTGGATCTAGGCTTCTATTGGTATCGAAACATAAAGTGTAAAATTAATCCAGTGAAGACCTCTGAAAATCTGAAATTTTGCATCAATTTTGGTCCTTAATAATGTACTCATAAATTAGAAATATATTTTTGTAGAATTCTAGTACATTTGATCGAGATTTTGAATGACGAAAATTTTATCCAAAAACTTTAAAGGTTTAAAAAAAATAACGTTTCTTCTGGGACAAGTTTTGTAAAATATTCAAGTTCTAAATAACGGAATTACCGAATGCCAACAAGAGTTTTCGGGTGTTGTCTCTCATTTTTTGCGTTGCCTCTTCATCAAACATTGTTGTGGATTACATTAGATGAAGCAACAAGCTTTTTAAACAATGCTTACGTTGATGATAGACGATTGGGGAAGGCCCCTCTTAATGATCTTATTTTAATATTTCAGAGTTGATCGCATATATACATAAAAGTCAAACTGAGCTATTGAGCTAGCAAAGCAGTGAGTCAGCATAGTTTTACAACGTAAGAGGCATGGTGAATCGACGGTTCGGACGCTCGTGCGACACCGCGTGGCGTTGTTTGGCAACAGGCGGCCACGTTGGGCGGCCAGCGATCAGCGTGTCGAAACACACCGCACTACGTTGCACAACCAGACATGACGTTTCCTGGTCAATTTGGGTTATTGTTTTTCAACAAGATTCTCATGTTACAACATACATTACACTACAAACCCTCATGGGAACATTAGGCAAGTAACATTAGCAGTGATGTATGCTTTATGACTCCAACGCGATGGTAAAAAAAAACAGATTTATGTATTTGCGGAAGAATAGTAAAGAAAAGTATGTGTGTTAGTGTTGTGTTGGATGAGGAAGTTTTCAAAAAAATTGTATTAATGTATGATGGCTACGATTTATGTGGTTGCTAGATAAACTGAGTTTAGAGCATAATTATGTTTATCTGGATTTACGCAAACCGTATTACGGTAATTCGATAAAAATGATGATCCAGAAAAGTTAGGTGTGTGCTCGTATTTTGTTGGTTTTTACGTAATTTACTGAACTAGTGACCTTTAGTGCGGTATTAAGAAGAACGAGGGCGCTTCAAGCTGTCTATTATCGACATCTATTTCGGTCTCTAGTGAGCCCTTCGCTTATCTTGCATACCACATGGAGTTACTGTTGCTGGAACTGTCTGTGTCATATTTTAAGATTGGATTTCTAACACATCTTTATACATTATAATCTACGATGAAATAACTTCTCCCGCCTTTTTTTTAGGTAGGAATATCATCCAATGACATCTTCCTCCCTTTTTGTGTCAGACTTTTACTGACTAAAAACTCACTCCACGGTTTACGGCCTCTGACTAAAACCCACAATGTCCCTTGAATTATTGTCCTTTTTTGAGGTCGACGGCTCCTTCGATCAAACCGCAGCCCTGACGGCATCGGCCCTAAATGGCCCCGTCAATCTTTCTTAAAAGCGCGTGTGGAACGCAGCGTGCCGCTGACCCAGGCTTGGTTCTTAACGGATGGCCGGATAGCGATCTACCCATTGCTCACCGTCCGAAAATTGTCCTTCAAATCCCGACGCCCTTCATAAATATAACCTAGGTATCTGTTATCAATCATCGTCGTATTACTTGAAACAATGGTTTAAAAACTTTAAAAATAAATTTAAAATATGAAATCTTTTCAGTAAATTATTGATTTTGCTTATGCTAAAATCCTAAACCAAACTTGCAGGCCTTCAACTGTATGTCTATCAGGTACAATAAACGAAAGAAAAGTACATAATAAGTGGTTGCGCCAATTTGCTATGTTCCGCGATTTTGTTTTTTGTAATTTATTTTTTTGGCCTGGCAATCCTATCCCTTCCGTTTTCCGCCCGCACGACCTCTAGAAATGATTTGACATTGACGTGTGTGCATCGATTGTGAATGTGACCGCACCGCTAACACGCCCGCTCGAAATTACAAGAAAATTGGCTGTTTCGTGATCCAACCATTCAAAACTCAACAATAGTGCAGTGTAGTGCAAACAGGACCTGGCAGTGGTTAAATGTGCGAAGTCGAGGATCGCCGGCGCGGTGCCACGTGGAACCTTCGAAGTCAAAAGGTCAGTGTTCCTCCCTATCCCATGCCAGGCACAGTATCTGCATATTGTTAACAAACCTTAGATCGCTTTTTAAACCTACAGTCCATTAAAACATCAAGCTTATTTGCGCAACCATTACTTTTGGTCCTACGAGCAGGATCGTGAATCATTTTCTTGTAATTTCGCAATATAGTATTTGTTCCATAGGGAATAAACGCAACGCGCCTATTTACCTAGATATAATAGTAGAAAACCCGCATCTAGGCATTTAGGCAACTATACGTTATTTCGCTCGTATAGTTAAAGAGTCATTGATAATTACGGTACCTACGCCGTCAACCGCACCGCATAATTATAGTTAGCTACGTAAATATCAGCGTAGATATAAATCGATCGCATTCTTTTTCTTGACAAAATTCATTCGGAAGTCCTACAAATTGCATGTAGGTAGACGCATTTCAAAAGTACCCGTTCATTGTTGAGTGAATATTTGTAGGAAACGGATAAACCATAGATTATATACGCATATGAACGACCAACTCATTGATTCAGGTTATTCCGTTC
The DNA here is from genome assembly GCA_958295575.1 of Leucania comma. Taxonomy (NCBI): domain Eukaryota; kingdom Metazoa; phylum Arthropoda; class Insecta; order Lepidoptera; family Noctuidae; genus Leucania; species Leucania comma. The sequence continues at coordinate 19,878,313 of OY282468.1, forward strand.
GTTCGCCGTTCACTTTGTTGTTTACAATATTACCATATTGTTATCTGTTAATTATCGCTTACTTAATAATTCGTTAAGTGTTTGTTTGAGTGTATAGTGTGAATATATCAAAACAAGATGTCTCTTAAGGGAACCAAGGTTAGTACTGATTTAAAGGTTCAGTTAAAGCTTTTATACGCTAAAAGGGACTCACAGTTTTCACGTGTTCAATCAATTTGTGATAAATCTTTGCAAATCTCGGATCTGGCGATTAGAGATGCTTTCTTGTGTTCGTTGGAAACTTTAGATAGTTTGCGCGCGGACTTTGAATCTACAATTAATAATATAAACATTTAAGAGTTGGAGTTAAATCCTGATTACTGTGTGAGTTATCAGGCATTGTCGTCCTTTGATGACTTGTATTGTCGTATCAAACGTATTGCTAGGAGTTTAGAGACTCCCCCCCCCGCGAGTAGTTTATCCAACCCTCCTCGCGAACGCCCACGATTGTCGCCAATTCAAATACCTGAATTTAATGGTGACATTCGAAATTGGAATTTATTTATAGATAGTTTCGAAAATATAATACATAGGAACACATCGCTGACAGATCACGAGAGATTGCATTATCTCGTAGAAAAATTGACCGGTAAGGCAAAGGCTGTCTGTGCTGGAATTACGTTTAGCGCTGAAAATTACAATTTAGTTTTGAACACTTTAAAAACAAAATACGAAGATAAGCGATTAGTAGCCACCGCATATTTAGATCAATTATTCGATTTGAAAAGTTTTTCCGTTTGTAACGATCATAATTTAGAGAAGTTTTTAAATATTTTCGCATCATCTGTTCGTGCAGTAAAGAACCTAAAGGTCGATGACCTCTGTGACTTTTTGTTTTTGTATATCGGTTTAAAGAAATTAGATCCTGAAACTGTTCGTCTGTTTGAAACGACTCAGCGCGGTAAAGAAATACCTAAGTTCGAAGATTTAGAATCTTTTATTCGCGACCATATTAAGGTATTGCAGCGCACGTCGGCACGTCATGAAGTCACGAATAGGACAGGTTCCGATCGCCGTATAGACGCGTCATCGAAGTCAGTCAAGACTGCACATACGCTAGTTAATACCGCCTCAACACCTGACTGTTCTCTGTGTAAGGGTAGCCATACACAGCTGTACAAGTGTTCGGAATTTCAGAGATTATCGCCTAGTGATCGTTACAAGTTTGTCCGCACTAATAATTTGTGTTTTAATTGTCTAAGTGACAAACATCTGGTTACGTCATGTAACAGTGGTGTTAGCTGTCGTAAATGTCTAGCTAGACATCATACCTTCTTACATTTTGAGAGTAGTAAGCTGCCATCGCCGCCGCAGCCTGCGCAGACGCGCGACGCTTGTGACGCGCGGCCTGCTGCAAGTGCAAACGACGTAACATTGTGTTCGCTTTCCGCCGCTGGTACTCAATTCACTACCGTTTTACTTGCGACCGCGCAAGTTGTCATTGTAGATGCCTTTGGCAAACCGCACACCGTTCGAGCGCTACTAGATGGCGCTTCCCAGAGTAATTTTATTACTCGGGATTGTTGTCAACGCCTTGGTTTTAGTTTTAATAATTGGTCATCCCGCTCAGAAGTGAAAGGTTTTGGAGGTTTAAAGGCAACCATTCACGGTTCCATTAAAATAATATTTAGTTCACGTTTTAATCGTAATATTTCGTTTGAAATGGATTCGCTAGTCGCAGATAAGATTACGGAACGGTTGCCCACGGTACCGGTTGACACGTCCATGCTGACGGAGTTTAAGAACTTGCAGTTAGCCGACGGAAATTACGCTTTCCCTGGAGATATCGATCTATTGATCGGTGCTTCGATTCTCCCGCATCTCCAGTTATCACGTAAAATTCAAGGTCTTCCGATGTACCCCGCTCCGCACGCACTGGAAACAGTTCTCGGGTTTGTTATAGTTGGTTCCGCACCCGCTTATTTAAATAGTTACTCGACTGTGTCGCACTGTTGCACCGTCGAGCCGCCGCTTGAGTCTACCATCCGCAAGTTCTGGGAGATTGAAGAGGTCAATGTCCCGCCTATTCTCAGCCCTGAGGATCAGGTCACTGAGGAGATTTATACCCGCACGACTACTCGTGATAAAGATGGTCGTTATGTTGTCGCGCTCCCTTTCAAGGGTGATATTTTTTCGCTCGGTGGCTCCCGTGCCTCCGCAGAAAAACGCTTTCTATGCTTGGAACGTAAGATGCAGGCGTCTCCTAAGTTGAAGCAAGCCTATGATGATGTGCTGATCGAATATTTAGATAAAGGTTATATCTCATCAGCGCCTGCCGAGACTGAGGAGACACGTGATTACCCGTTTTACATCATCCCGCACCATGGAGTTGTTAGAGAAGACAAGCTTACAACTAAACTGCGTGTGGTTATGGATGGTAGCGCTAAAACTAGTACTGGCATATCGCTTAACGATATCTTGTATTGTGGTCAGAACCTCCAGGGTAACTTATTTGAAATAATAGTAAATTTTCGCTTGTTTGCTATTGCGCTCTCTGCCGATATTCGGCAAATGTTTCTTAGTATTGGAATCAGAGAATGTGACCGTAGATTCCAACGCTTCTTGTATAGATTTTCTCCGCAGGAACCTTTGAAGGTTTACGAATTCAATCGTGTTTGTTTTGGGCTTAAGTCTAGTCCCTTTCACGCTCTTCGCACTATCAAGCAGTTGGCCGCTGACGAGGGTGATACATACCCGAAAGCAAGGGCCACTATTGAAACCGGATTGTACATGGACGATTTTGTGTACAGTGTACCTAGTGAAGCAGAGGCTATAGAGACCGCTGCTCAGGTAATCAGCCTCATGAAGTCCGGTCAATTTGATCTGGTGAAATGGACAAGCAACTCGCAAGCTACATTAGAGTCGATTCCACCGTCACACCGGTTGACTTCGGTAAAGGAATTCGATGATAGTGATTCGCATAAGATCCTTGGTTTAAGTTGGTCACCCGCAACTGATATGTTCAGTCTTAAAATTAGCTCGACTCCGCCAACTTGTACCAAACGCGTTATCCTAGCATGTGTGGCTCGGATATGGGATATAATGGGTTTTGTAGCTCCTGTCGTTTTATATGCAAAGCTGCTTATAAAAGAGCTTTGGCTTTCCAACTGTGATTGGGACGACACCGCTCCTGACAGTGTTGCTAAGTTGTGGGCTCGCTATAGAAAAGAGCTTCCAATGCTCGATCAGATACAGATTCCTCGCCATGTTGGTATAGTACCAGACACTGTTGTTAATGTGGTAGGTTTCGCAGACGCCAGTGAGAGGGCTTACGGGGGAGTGGTTTACTTTCAGGTCCAAAATGGCGATAACATTTCAGTTTTCCTCATTAGCGCAAAATCAAAGGTATCTCCTCGTAAGGTTGTCTCTCTTGCTCGTCTCGAACTCTGCGCTATTCTTATGTTGGTTCAATTGATTACATCTATAGTCAAAACTTGTCGTCCTCGCATTAATATAGAGAGAATTGTAGCGTTTTCAGACTCAACCGTTGCTCTATGTTGGGCCCACTCTTCACCCCATCGATGGGGCACGTTTGTCGCAAATAGGGTGGCTAAGATTCAAGCTGAATTGTCACCGGAAAATATGTTCCATGTCGCTGGAACAGAAAACCCAGCTGATTGTCTCTCACGTGGTTTGCTTCCCGCGCAAATTTTAAATCATCCGCTTTGGTTTTGTGGCCCTCCCTGGCTGCATACCACTCCTAACGAGTGGCCAAATGCTCCGTTTAACCCCGCTACTGTTTCAGAACCACCCGAGGAGAAGAAACATACGCTTGTAGTATCAGTTCCGCGTGAAGAGTCAGTTGTTTTGTTGTTGTCTAATCGAGTCTCGTCTTGGTCGAGACTACTACGCTGTGTAGTTTACGTCCTAAGATTTTTGAGATTATTACCATCGCGTGGTTCTATAATCGCAGCTGATTTGGATAGAGCTGAATCAGTTGTACTTCGAGAGTTGCAGAAATTTTATTTTTCAATAGAATTTCGTAGTTTAGAATCACATAAACCTTGTAGTCCCGCACTTCAACATTTGAAACCATTTTTGCAAGACGGACTCATTCGTGTCGGTGGCCGTCTGCGAAATGCTAAGTTAGAGTTTGAACAAATGCATCCAGTAGTTCTACCACGCAGGGATCACGTTTTGGATTTGTTGGTGGACTATCACCATAAGGTGAATTGTCACGCTGGTCCCGATTTATTAATGTCCATTCTTCGACAGAAGTACTGGATACTTTCCGCTCGCAATTTGATACGCACTAGAGTGCACAGATGTGTGCCCTGCTTTAAGCTCCGCCCGCGTTTCAACGCGCCGGAAATGGCCGACCATCGTTCTTGTCGTGTTGTACAGACGGTGAAACCTTTCATACATACTGGGACGGACTATGCTGGACCGTTTAAAGTCACTATTGCCCGTGGTCGTGGTATACGTTCCACAAAGGCATACATTTGCCTATTCGTTTGTATGACAACTCGTGCGGTTCACATAGAGTTAACCAGTGATTTGAGTACGCAGGGTTTTATGTCTGCATTTAAACGATTTTTATCTCGCCGTGGTCCCGTTAAGCGCTTATACTCTGACAACGGCACAAATTATGTTGGAGCGCGACGCAATATTTCGGAATTACATACATTCTTACGCTCCAAGTACTACCAAAGTGAATTCGCCCATGTCTTAGCTGAGAATCGCATTGATTGGTGTTTTAATACGCCAGCAGCTAGTCATTTTGGTGGCAATTGGGAGGCGAATATTAAAAGCCTTAAGTCGCACCTGTTTCGGGTCATAGGCGAACAGATTCTCTCGTACGAGGAGTTGAGCACTGTACTCGCTCAGGTAGAGGCGCTGATGAATACGCGTCCGTTGTGTCGGACTTTGTCTAGTGATCCATCGGAGCCACTAGCGTTGACGCCGGCTCACTTCTTGACGACGACTCCTCTTAAATATTTGTCCGCTTTAGATGTCGAGACGGACAAACTGCAGCTCCACCCGCGTCACGCTCTGCTAGATAGCTTAGTTCAGTCCTTTTGGAAGCGATGGAGGACAGATTATCTGCATACGCTGCAGTCGCGTCAAAAGTGGAACACTCCTTCAGATCCAGTCACAGTCGGTACTGTGGTGATACTGAAGACTGAGAGTGCGCCTCCTCTGCACTGGCCTCTTGGTGTAGTGGAAGAAGTTTTTCCGGGTTCGAACGGAATAACGCGAGTCGTAAAGGTTAAAACCGCAACTGGATCGTACCTGCGTCCGGTTATTCGCCTCTGCCCTCTGCCTAATCAGTAGTAGTGGCATAGTTAGTTATAAGTTGTTTCGCTACCTAGTATTGATAGTTTAGATTAGTAATAGGGTTTAGTTTCGCTTTTGTTTTTTTCTTTTCTTTGAAGGTAACCCTTCAAACCCGGGGGGAATGGTTGCGCCAATTTGCTATGTTCCGCGATTTTGTTTTTTGTAATTTATTTTTTTGGCCTGGCAATCCTATCCCTTCCGTTTTCCGCCCGCACGACCTCTAGAAATGATTTGACATTGACGTGTGTGCATCGATTGTGAATGTGACCGCACCGCTAACACGCCCGCTCGAAATTACAAGAAAATTGGCTGTTTCGTGATCCAACCATTCAAAACTCAACAATAGTGCAGTGTAGTGCAAACAGGACCTGGCAGTGGTTAAATGTGCGAAGTCGAGGATCGCCGGCGCGGTGCCACGTGGAACCTTCGAAGTCAAAAGGTCAGTGTTCCTCCCTATCCCATGCCAGGCACAGTATCTGCATATTGTTAACAAACCTTAGATCGCTTTTTAAACCTACAGTCCATTAAAACATCAAGCTTATTTGCGCAACCAATAAGGGTAAATGGGAAATGAGGTTTAAGGCCAGGTTTTACTCATTTTGAACTTTTGTAAACCTCTGGAAATCCACAAATATAAAAGATAATACTATGAAAAATTATTTTATTAAAATTGACTATATGATCAACCACCGGGCAAATCAAAATATGATATAAATTAGTTGGCGTGATAAAAAAAATCGCGAATCTGACCCTAACTTACGATTTCAAACGTGTACGAGTATGTCTACGAGATTACGTCACGGATTTATTTGATAGTTACAAAAAAATAATAAAGCTCGTATGTTAAAAGGACTTCGCAAAAACAAAAATCTTTACTTGTTATTTTTTTTTTTTTTATAAAAAATAAAACCGCTGTTTCGGGGCCGCGAAGTCGATATAGACCCGGATGGAGTTCATACAAAATACTCAGTAACTATAACCGGCCCTTAAAATTGTACACAGCGCACCTTTTAGGTACGTTTATGTACCATTTTGTGTGCGTTATCCAATAAAACGCTCGTATAAAACGTATTAAATTTATTTTAGTGCCGCCCTTTCACTCAATGTGTAAGTATCGTACGTTTATTTTTTTATTCATCGTTAATCGATACAATATAATACGAGTATATAGGTATATAGATCAAGTTTATATGCGACAAGCACGATCTTTATTATCAGCTCCAAAATTACACCTTTACCATGAAAGTAACACAAGTTGTAATGTTAGTATGTTTGTATTTATGCATGTTATTTTATTCATATTATTTGTAATTTTAAAATCGTACTCTGGATTCTACCCTTTATTGTGTGGCCGCCATCGTCAGGGCGGGAGGGTGCACGACCGACCAGGTCCGGGCAGGCACCATCCGCACTGACGGCACGGGCATACAAGCCGTTACGGTTAGCTGCCCCGTGACGGCGGCCAAAACTATAACGGGGGAGGGCCGAAGGATTTTGGTGGGCTGGGTCTCCGCGCAGGTAAAACTGCTGGAGCCCAGACCTCTGCGGTGCTACCGCTGCCGCGTGGGACACCACGCCGGGGCATGTTGCGCCGCGGAGGTGGACCGCAATGACCGCTGCTTCCAGTGCGGTCAGCCTGGGCACAGGGCCGTCGAATGCCGCGAAAAGCCGCATTGCTACGCATGTGCGGCGGCCGGCAAGTCGGCTGACCATCAGGCTGGGAGCAGATCCTGCGACCCCCCCACCAAGGTCAAGGCCAGGGTCCGGCCCATCCCCGGGAATGTCCTCACCGTCGCAGCCACCTCTGTGGCCGCCGCCGCTATTGCCGCCTCAACCGCCGCGGCAGTGCCCCCAAGGAGGGCTCCGGAGGAGACTGTAATGGACTGTCAATAACGGCACCATTACGTCTCCTCCAGGCGAACATCAACCACTGCGCCCCTGCTCAGGATCTGTTGCTCCAGAGCATGGCGCAGTGGTCGATCAACATCGCCGTAGTCTCCGAGCCGTATTACGTCCTGCCCAGTGGAGACTGGGTTCAGGACCTGGACGGCTCGGTAACTTTAATCTCGTCGACCGCCGCCGGTACCCCGCCCCTCGAGCGCGTCACGAGGGGCCGGGGTTGCGTGGCAGCACGGTTCGGGGACATTGCAGTGGTAGGCGTCTACCTGTCCCCGAACAGATCTCTCGGCGATCTCGAAATCTCCCTGATGGAGCTGAAAAACGTCGTCGTTGGGTTTAGGGACCTCCCCGTGGTCGTTTGCGGGGACTTCAATGCCTGGAACGAGGCTTGGGGTTCCCGCTACACGAACGGGCGGGGTCGGTCGGTAGAGGCCTGGGCTGAGGAGTCCGGCCTGGTCGTCCTAAACCGGGGCTCTGTCTCCACGTGTGTGCGGATGCGGGGCGAATCAGTGGTAGACCTATCGTTCGCCAGCCCCAATCTGGCGCCACGTGTCGTTGACTGGCGCGTTATGGAGGGCGTGGAGACGTTCTCAGACCACCGGTACATCCGGTTTGACGTCTCCGCCCAAACCTCGACCGCGCCGGTCCGGCAGAGCCCTTGTGGTCCGCGGTGGTCGCTGAGGCAGATGGACCGGGAGTTCCTCCTGGAAGCCGCGACGGTACAGGCCTGGGTGCAAGCACCGGACAGGCCTGTCGACATCGACGTCGAGGCAGAGTGGTTCCGGGAGGGCATGTCGCAAATTTGCGACGCGGCAATGCCCCGAGTCCGTCCAGGACGTGCCAAGCGCCAGGTGTACTGGTGGTCGCCGGAGATTGCGGCATTGCGCAATGCATGCAATCACGCGCGGCGCCGGTACGCCAGGTACTGCAAGCGCCGCAACCGCCCGCCGGATGCGGATGCTATAGAGGCGGAGCTATACGAGGGTTACAGGGTGGCGAAGCGCACCCTCCGAGCGGAGATTAAGCGGGCCAAACTGGAGGCCCGCAACGTCTGGCTGGGGTCTCTGAATGCAGACCCGTGGGGACGCCCATACAAGATGGTGCGGGAGAAACTCCGCCCTTGGGCTCCCCCGCTGACTCAGAGTCTCCGGCCCGAGCTCGTGGAGGCTGTGGTCGGCACTCTGTTCCCTTCGCGGGGGGTACACTCCCCCCCGCCCATGGCTCCGCCACCACCGGCAGTACCTGACGCGGACCACGACGACGACGATGTTCCAGAGGTGACCGAGGAAGAGATGAGAGTGGCGGTACAACGGCTGAGTGCCAAGAATACCGCCCCAGGACCCGACGGCTTGCCTGGAAAAGCCTGGGTCCTGGCCATGGAGGCTCTCGGGCCTCGATTAAGGGGGCTCTTTAGCGCATGCTTGGAGAGGGGCCAGTTCCCACTTCGCTGGAAGACGGGAAAACTGGTCCTCATAGCGAAGCCGGGGCGCCCTGCGGACTCTCCGTCCGCGTACCGGCCCATTGTGCTGCTCGACGAGGTGGGCAAGCTCTTTGAAAGAGTCATTGCAAACCGCCTCGTCGCGCGCCTAGCACGGGTGGGGCCGGACCTTTCGGACGGACAGTTCGGCTTTCGCAGGATGCGCTCCACGGTGGATGCCATCATGCGCGTGCGAGCCCTCACGACGGGGGATGCGGTGTCCCAGGGCAGGTGTGTCGTGGCAGTGTCTTTGGACATTGCCAACGCCTTTAATTCCCTGCCCTGGAGTAGCATTGGAACGGCACTCCGGTACCACCGGGTGCCCGACTACCTCTGTCGTGTGATCGAGGCCTACCTTTCGGAGAGGTATATTATCTATCCCGGTCACCAGGGAGAGTGGAAACGTCGAGAGATGTCGTGCGGTGTTCCGCAGGGATCGGTACTAGGGCCACCCTTGTGGAACATCGGATACGACTACGTGCTGCGAGGCGACTTCCCCGACGGGGTCAGCGTGGTCTGCTACGCGGACGACACGTTGGTCCTAGCGCGGGGAGAGTCGTACCGGACGGCGGTCGAACTAGCGACATGCGGGGTTGCGATAGTCGTTGAAAGGATCCAGCAGTTGGGACTCGAGGTGGCACTGCACAAGTCCGAGGCCATGTGCTTTCACGGCCCTCGGGGTGCGCCACCACCGGGTTCCCAGCTAACGGTAGGAGGGGTTCACATCGGCGTCGGGTCGACGATGAAGTACCTGGGACTCGTCCTCGACAGCTGGTGGAACTTCAAGGAGCACTTCCAACGTCTGGCTCCCAAACTGAATCGGACTGGGGCTGCTCTCGGGCGGCTCCTGCCCAACCTCAGGGGACCAGACGCCTCCTGCCGGAAGCTCTACGCGGGAATCGTTCGGTCCATGGCCCTTTACGGGGCTCCGGTGTGGGCACCGACGTTGCAACAGCAACCGAGGGCCCAGCTGAATGCGTGCCAGAGGGTCATGGCAATACGCATGGTGCGAGGGTACCGAACGATTTCCCGCGAGGCGGCGACCCTCCTTGCTGGCCAACCGCCATGGAATCTGGAGGCAACAGTCCTTGCACACATGCACGATAAGCGCATGGAGATGCAACGCCGGGGCGAAATTCCGCTGCCACGACAAGTCGAGGCATGGCGGACAGAGCTCCGGCGGGATCTCATGGCGAAATGGCGTCAGCGACTATCGCAACCTCGTTCGGGGCGCGCCACAATTGGGGCGATAAGGCCCATCTTTGAGGCGTGGCTGGAAAGACCTCACGGCGCTCTCAACTTCCGCACGACGCAGGTGCTTACCGAACACGGAAAGTTCGCTAAGTACCTGTTCCGGATTCGTGCGGAGGATTCGCCCGGGTGTCGCCACTGCGCGGAACACCCGGAGGACACGGTGGAGCACACTGTAGAGGTGTGCCCCGCCTGGGCGGAGCATCGCCGTGTCCTCGTGGGGGCGATCGGCGGCAGCGATCTCTCTCGCCGGGCCTTGGTTCAGGCCATGGTCCGTAGTGAGGAGGGATGGCAGGCGGTCGCCTCCTTTTGCGAAGCAGTAATGCTAGCAAAGGAGGAGGCCGACCGCATCAGACAGAGGCAACGGGGCGCTCGCCCCAGCCGCCGCCGGGATTGCGATCCCGATTTCCGGCCACCGTAGGAGCGGGCTTGCGGACGGCGTGCAATGGGTAGCACGCTGTCCGATCGTCCGGTAACCAGCCGGACCGAGCCCAAGTCGTCGACGGCGCGTTCTGTTCCCGCGCGCCTCAAGGAACTGTCAGCAAACCGAAGAGGCACAGCCTGCTAACTGCAGGCAGGCAGGGTCGAAGCCTGCTGGGGTCAAGGGCCGTTTTCTGAGAGGAAGGCTCAGCCCCGGCACTATAGGCAACGAAGGAACGGGGTAGGTTTTTAGTCAGTAAGAGTCTGACACTACTTCCCGCTCCGCCCAAGGGCGGGATTTGTCATTGGATGATTTTACCTACCATAAAAAAAAAAAAACCCTTTATTGTGTTCTATCCATTTATCTATCTTCATCATCATCTCCATCTTTTTCTTTGATTTGATCAATAATTTCTAAATCTGCGATATATAAGAAAATGATAACATAAAAACAAGTTTTAATCTATTCAAGTTTTTCAAGAGATAGTTTGATGTTTATGCAAATAGGATTCGATACTTAATCTTCATTAAGAAGCTCTCATCATGACCACACTTGATGAAGTTTCCAATTTTGCATAATAATATTACGAAAATAGCTGAGAAGGATTTTCTAAATAAAACCTAGTGAATCAGTACTTTGTATCTGCACATGTTACGAAAACATTAATTATCATAACCACAGAAATCGTAATAAATTATTAAGATTTCTGTGATCATAATTAACCTTTTTTATTTAGTAGTATTTCAAGCAACAGTAACATTAGACATTGGATCCAATTAATGTTGGGACAGTTTCTTGGAAAAACATAAACAGTGGGCCGAAAGCGTAAACATGGATTTGTACGAAATATGTCTAATTATTTTTTATTGAAAAGGTTCTCCTTCGTTGTGTTTCTACCTATTTAATTATTATTCACTCAAAATTGAACAAAAAAATCGGTCTTAAAAAAAATACTGAATAACAGAAAATAAAAAGAAAACAATGACATTGAAAAGACCCACAAATGTATATTAATATATATTTTTAAAATTTATTCTATAATAAATATTTTGTGAGCTATAAGTATACAAATATTTAATGTGTTTAAGTTTTGTTGTGTGTGTGCATTTATAATTTTAATATCCAGTGCAAAATATATCTCTCATAATATAAGGTTTGCTGTAAGAAAATCCAAGAGTGGATGAAGCTCGCCTGTGTACATCAACTGTCCTATTTTTATTTTATTTATTACTTTAAGTGTGTATATGTCACCGGAAAACTGTAAATGCCGTAAGATTATAAATTATTACAAGAAACTGTAAACTATTTTTTCTAAATAAGACACGGTTATGTTGGAAACGAATGACTTTAGATGTGATTTATCGTGTACAAAACGATTTTTTCATAATATGTCAAGAAACTATAATCTCATAAAGATTTATTATAATCATACGGAGTTTGCAATATTCCGGTGACTATTATACACCGTTAAATTTTGGTCGTTTTAATCCTGCGGAGGGTCGATTGTGTACATGAAATCCTATCGATCTATAAGATTTAGAGAGTACGAAATTAATTTCAGTTTTAGAAAAAAAATATTTTATTTTTTAATTTTATCTTTATAAATCGATAGTGTTTCATGTACCGAATCGACCCTCCACGGGATTAAAACGATCAAAATTTAACATTGTATACAACAGAATATGAAAATGAAAAAACAATTTACACTACTGTTACATGATTGTTATATGCTATACCACTTCCAGCTTTAACAACACTGAAATGCGACTGTTATGAGTGGATTGCAGTGCCGAAATAGCCCTGCTGGCCCTTTTACTACACTTCCGCGTAGGGCGCGGCAGAAAGCTGCATGTTATGAAAAACTATAAAGGAGACTGCCTAGGACACCGTATCATAGACGAACCTGTATAGGAAGAACACCGTAAGCAACAATTTGTGCTTTTTGCTGGAATGGGCTTTCTCTCGCATAACTAAAAAAATATTTATAAAAATATTTTAATAGCAACTAATCAAATTAGATCAGTACATATCTGAATAATAAGTTATTTAAAAAGATGATATTTATTATTTATATATTTTTAATAGATAATTTATTTACATCTACAGGCATAACAATATTTTTATCCTATGTTAGTACTGAATTACAAATCGTGACAATGAACGTGCCATTTTATCATAAATACTTTTTTACTATGGAAGAGAAAACACATTTCTGCAAAAAACGTGTTTTGTCGCTTACGGTGTTCTTTCTAAAAAGGACAATGTCGTAGTGTATCAAGTAAGTAGGTACGGAAATAAATACGTCACGCTCCTATTCCCATTTTAACGTGTAAACAGCGCAGCGTATCGCACACGTGCATAGCGGTCATTGTACACATTTATAACCCATTTGGTCTTCGTTTCACCCCCGAGCGCACCTGTTCGATGTGTTTGCATATTTACTGATACGTTCCGTGCATGACAGGTAACGGTGTTGGTCTGTGATGAAACGGTCTAGTGGACCTACCTATTCAAATACTTTTCAATCATTTCAGCCGAAAGACGTCTACTGTTGAACATAGGCCTCCCCCAAGTGGCGACATAGTCACCGGTTCTATACGCCCCGCATCCATCAGATTCCCGCTACCTTCACCAGGTTCTTACTACACTACAAAAAAAAAACAATACAAAAAAATGTTTTTTTTTTGCCTGACGCATTCCTATCTTGGACATGGAATGCTCATGATACGGTACGGTGTAATATGCGGTCTCGTTAACAAAGCAACGCAGATCAAATAGCAGAGCTATTAATCCCCGTGTAGGAGGCTCAGATATAAAATGTCCTTCTGACAAAATTCATGGCGTTTATCGGTTTCACAAATATCTCCCATGGTCATTGTTGCTTTAAGAGAGTACTAAATCTAAATAGCCGTTGTTTAAAATAAACATTTTAAAAATTTTATGAACTTCCTAATGCCCGTTCTAAGGTCTCTTAGCCTGAAGGTGTGAAGTTATGAGAGGAATTTTTTTATTGATTTACGTTTCAGTATTTTTAATTTTTATTGTTTACGTTTCTTTATATTTGGTGGTGGGACGACCTAGACGCTTTTTCTTAAAGATTAGTCATACTGAACTCACCAAATGAAGAAATAGGTATCAAATTAAAGCATTTATTTCAAATAAACCATTTAAAGGCACTTTTGAATTGTCAAGAAGTCAGTCAGAAAAATGAAATTAATTGCACATTCCAAAGCGTAGACGAAGTTTATTGCATGTTCTTCTCCAGAGAGATCTAGATGGATACTCTTCTATTTTAAGTCATTTTATGTATTATAATAATGCCGGTACATATGATTTACTTAAACAATACGTAACTAACTATATTACAGTAAAATAATAAAAGCCCTACGCTAACTAAAACTAACTAAAACATGGCTTCAAAAAACTCTTCCACATCGCTGTCGACCGACAATGTGTCCAAAAGACTGGTGGGATTGCTGCGCTGTATGGCAGTGCTTATCCTCTGTCCGAGGTAAAAGCCAGCTCCACTGGTTGCATATCTATTATTGCTTCTGTTATATGACAAATAAATAAATAGATATAAAAAGATGCAAATATCCGTCTCAACCATTATGAAGGAACTGAAAGTTCTAACACAGACGCCAGCGTCAGGCAGACATGTGGGTATTAGGGAGAGATTATTAAACAGTAGTCGGAGAGCTTGTGTCCATCTGAGCCTGGCATTTCTGTGAGTGTCGTAATGGGCCAACTAAACTCCCTTGTACCATTATCACGAAGAAGAAACCTCAATCTTTTATGAGTAAATATTATGAGTGCAAAAACAAGTTCTATTTGTGTTTGCAAAACATGTTTTGACAATTAAATGATTAGTAAAATGGCTTGGCTGTCCCAGCGATTATTTATTTGTAATGAAACGTGATGGGGAAAGCCCATTAAGTTTTGAGTCAAGAGCCCAAATAAAACTCAAGGCTGAAACTTTACTGAAGTTCGCTAATCAATACGAGTTAGTCTTTGTAACTATTTTTAGAAAATGTTTAAATAAAATGGTTTCCGTTTACGCAATACGTCACGCGTCAAAGTCAAACTTTGCAGAATGCTGCGGGGTCGCTATTATTATACCAATATTGTGAGTAGATACTTTGTACTTCCCTGATAGTCAAGTTTATATTCAATTAAATCCGGAACAATTCATCTTAATCAGTGTTACTAAAGTAATTGTTGTTTACTATTAAAGTTTCAGTAGTCTGTTAACTCTTCAGTTCAATGACACCTGGGTAAGTAAACCTGCGCGATAATGTTACTTGAGAGCTCCGGACAACAACCTTTCAGCTATCGTTGTTACTAGTGTTTATGCTTGTGTGACTATAGTATTAGCAGCTATCTGGCAACATATACATAGAAATCAAACTATTTTTCCCAGAAATGTGAGTCATGTTGGAAAAGTCAAACATTAGTCGCCTAATGTAAACACTCTACCACACATAATGTCTGAAATTACATAATTTGTAAATAGGACACACTTTTTAAACTCCGTCGACCTAATTCTTGTATTCGCAAGCTTGCAGTATTCTGAAAGACTTCAGTTGTTCCACATAACTGTTAACCGCCACGGCAGAGAAAATAATCTAAACGAAATGTAGGTCTTTATAAAATGAAGAAAATATATTATTTAAATAAAACAAATGTTTCACCAGATTCCATTCATAAAATGTTCACGCTGCGGGTGTTATGTAATCAAATTAAACAAAATGAGGTTACAGACTGACATTATGAATAGTGTTAGATATTAGCAGAATAATTCGAAATGCGTTTACTTCATCGTTTGGTGTTCTGCAAAATGTAGAAGCGGCAGTCTTAACAAAATGGGCGGAAGACATTTTCAAATTGAAATGTGTTGATTTTTTTGCCGTTTGGGTTTGAAATACGGGAAATAGTGTCAGACTCTTACTGACTAAAAACCTACCCTGTTCATTCCCTGCCTAGGATCCATGGCCCTGGGATGCATTTTCATACCTCCCCAAAGGTGACCAGAGGGCTGGGCTTTACTTCAGTCAACGAATCAGCATTGCTTTCCAACGTGGCAATGCTGCCAGTGTTCTGGGCACGTTTCCCATTGACATCGATGTAGATGAATTTTTTGATCCCAATGTGTTCCTTTTTTACCAATTTGAAAATATTGTTATTTTTAGTTTGTATGTATACCTTTTAAGTTATAATATTTATTAGTAAACAGTTAAATAAATAAGTGCAGACAGTTTGTCATTGACACAATGTGTTCATTTATTATTAAATACTCGAAAAGATATTGAATGCTCGTCATTTGATATTGAAGCGTAAACCTGATGGATGGTCGTCATTGCGAGTATGTTCACTAGTTTGAATTTTTCGAAGCCAGATGTACCAAACTGTCAGTCGTGCAAACGAAAGTAAGAATAAACTCCCTATTTATAACTCTTGTGAATAATGTTTACTTTTGGTTGAAAATAAACGGAACGAGATTCCCATTCTGAAAAAAAAATGGGAATGGGATCTGCATGCAGTCATTCTGCGAATACTTTATATAAGTCATATTTCAGTAAACAAAAACATTAACAGGAAGCGAAATTATTTTATCGCGATGGCTCATTCACTCTGTCTTCACATTACTACAAAATAAATTAGCATTATGGATCAGTAAACCATTTTATTAGTTAAACTTATAAATAGTTTTGAATGAGTAGGTAAAGTATGCTCATCAGTACCTACCTACAATACAGCTTAGTCTTTGATCTGGTAATTCATTGGCTTCATTCAAGTATTGTGTTGCAGTAGTTCACGACATGGATGGTCAAAGACTGTGTGTTTACGAGGCGATAAATTCCCGAGCTGCGGTGGCACCCGGCCACGCAGTTACACAATTGGTTTAGCGAGCCGTTTACTAATAGTTGTTCCTGTTGTTGATCTAGCAACAACGGGTTAATTGGCTCTATAACTCTGTCTTAACAGAACGATCATCACAAATCACATTCATAATAACACCTTCTATGTGATTTATTTCAATCTATGTCTGAAACATGTCAGCTAGCGACATAATTCTGCCACAATATTTTACAGTTTTTACAATACGGCAGTAGGAAAGCGTATCTCAAACTGTTGACATAGAAAAATGACTCATCAAGGTGTTAATCAAAACATAAAGTGTAATCTGCGACTTCATCAATAAAAAGTGAAAAGGTGAATGAACTAAATGTGTGTCAATGCAAAACTGTAGCACTTCAAGGTAGACATTTACTCTCAGCAAAGCAATGACCAGAGAAATATTATAAGTATTTAAAATATGCATATCATACATAAGTCACTCAGGTATAATTCAGGAGGAAGGAGTCAACAACTGTGTGATTCCTCAAACAAAGGTAAATCACTGGTTGTTTTGCAACAATATTTATGTTCCGTGCATTGCGGATTACTTTAACCTCTGGTAAACCAAACCTTCCATTTACAGAAAACGTGCAAGTTTAAAAGCTGTTTGTGAAAAAATCAATTCTAATAGCACCCGTTTATAATAATAAAATCAAAATCATTTATTTCAAATGAACTACATATTTCCAGGCACTTTTGAACTGTCGAGAAGTAAGTCAGAAAAATAATGCTAATTGCAAATTCCAAAGCGTAGTTCTCTAACTTCTCTATGAAGAAAAATTGGCAGGCCACGCCATGTGCAAACACACTTTTAATCTTCTACGGATATAAAAGGAGAAATTGACTGACTGTCATATCAACGCATAGCGAAAACCACTAGGACTAGGAGATTGAGATTTTTTCTTTCTTTCTTTCCTTTTATGAAGGAGGTGAGTACTAAGAAAGAATTTTCCGAAATTCACTCCTTATGGGATGAAACGGAGGTCCAAAGTTCGTATGGATAAACCTACTTTCCCACGGGCGAAGCCGCTAGCAAAAGCTAGTCTTGTTATATATTAAAATGTAGATTCATGTAATCGAGTACTTCAATTTCGTTATTAATATTAAACAGAGAAAATAAACACCTGTAAATCACCACGATCAATTGAAATCAACTTCATAGCTAATAAAAATGTTTTTTAATATTTATAGGCCACCTCTTATTGAACGAGGTTTCTGGAACAGCTGATCGCTGCAAACGATGGAGTTATGAAGGGCTCATTGAGTTACAAGTCACATAAAAAATAGTAAGGTTCAGTGTTCAATTAGTCATTCGAGAGACAGAACAACGATATGTTTGATGTAGTGTTAACAAATTATAATGTCGTGTATAATGAACTATAAGTCTTGTTTATAATGTTCATTTATCCCGGAGAAGCGACCTCGATCCGTCACTGGACCTTGTTCGCTCTACGTTCTTATTCATTCATAATTTCAGAATTCTACTGTCTTTGTACACGCGATTGTTTTGATATATCAACCGAATCTAATGAAATAACATTGAAACTAGACACACGACGTATCAATTCTCAATGCTCTTCCTTTCTACGAAAGAACACGAAGATGGATAGCGAAATTGCAAAAAAAAATATCGCAAGACTACTTTTCACGACCATGGCCGCCTTGAAATTTGAACAGTTAATGTATTAATCCACGTCTTAGATTTCGGATACGCGAAGGATTTTGATCGTCTATTTATTTACACATTACTTCCTCCTCATGTAGGAAGTTGAGAAAAAAAGACTATTTATTAAGCTTTCAAACGCTTGTGAAAAATGTTTGATTGGATATGGGAGGACCAGATGCAGTGGCGTAGCTAGTCCCACAGGGGCCCCTTATAAAAAATATTGTTTTTTTTTTTACAAATGCTTGGTTTACCCTACGAGACGGTTGTAGATAACATTTTGGGAATTTTTGCCTACAACGGGGCCCCTGTAGCGTGGGGAGCCCCGTATCATTGATACGGCAGATACGGCGGTAGCTACTCCCATGACCAGATGTAAACAGTAATACAGTCATAACATAGGCTTACGTAATTAATCAGTTTATTGATATAATGGAATGTGATGAAATCGATCAAATAATATTGTACATTATAGATTTTGGCGGGAATTTCTCAAGTCATGCTGGCTGCTTAAGACTGTTTTAGCTATTCGCAAATTTTCTTCTAGTGGGTGAATATAAACTGGTGCAGTTTTTTTTTAATCAAGGATCTACATAAATTGGACAATTGGTATGTGGAATTATTGAAACAGGCGTGATTTAAGCAAAATGGAGCCGAATATTTTATTGTGATATTGACCACCTAGAAAGCTGACATTTGCTGCAAAAATATTACAATATATTACATGTGTATTCTAATGGAAAATTAAGTAATATTCTGTATTAAAATGCTTATTAAAGGACATTGCCAAACTTTATATGGGAGTTGGACCAAGTGCTGCCTAGAATGAACACATAGTGCTTTTTGTTCCTCAGGCCAACACCAATCACCCAACTGACGTGCTCCAACATCTGTCCCACGAGTCGAGAGAAAAAAAATGTTTTGTTGTGAATTATATAAATTAATAATCACTGAAAAGAAACTTGGCTAAATATACAACTTTACGTAAACTGTAAGGGACCAGCAGGGCCGAAACCTTCTGGAGCTATGGATTGACTACTGAAAGGGTACCTCAGGATCTTGTGACGCAAGGCAAACAACAAACAATGGTGTGGTTTTAGTCAGTAAAAGTCTGAAACTCCCTCCTGCTCCGCCTTAGAGCGAGATAATTCCTTGGATGATATATTGGATGAAAAAAAAACAGTCTGTAAAAAAATATAATACCAATAATACAAGAAAAAGAAAAAGTACGAGAAACATACACTTAATAAGTCAAATATTCACAAAAGAAAGTTTAAATAAGCCAAATTTACGTCATAATAGGTTTTGTAAACCTGAATAGTGAATGTTATACCAGATAAACTTAACCGACAAAGAATATGATTGACATGATGAAAATGGCGACGTCTTTCCTCCTCACGTTGTTTGCTTTCATGCGACATCTGTTACTCGTCACGTGTATTACTGCGACACTAATTTAATTCGGCTAAAGGCAGGTACATACTGCTGTAATGTAACATGCAATGTAACACGCAATTAAAGAATTTGTCGTCCACATTGTCGCAATGTATCATAGAATGTAGCAGAATTCCTATAGTGTGGACGCCTTGCGAGCGCAAACCGTGCACACTATGCGAGCGAACAGAACATGTGCGCGCTGCGTCCTCCTTCTTGAAATGCTCCTTTAGTTAGCAGTCTGTACCCGGCTTTAGGCTACACAAAGCTGACCGAATGTCTATAAGATAAACACGTGACTTCGGTTGCAATCCCTCAACAGAGAAAACGTGAGTGAAGAGAATAATTGTTAAGATTCAGCCGTTTTGTAAATTGTATAAACTTCATGAACTCTTAAAAGCTTTTGTTTACGTATACGTCTGTCGTCCGTCTGTCTAGTTGTCTGTGAAATAAGGAGTAATTTAGAATTTTTTTTTTTCTAAAGTTGCTAGAGCACTGTTTTCAGTCTTTGAGCTCACGACCCCATTGTAAATAAAAAATTGTAGGACCGTAACAAATGCAGAATAGCGAGAGCAATAGGCTCTTAAGGTGTAAGTCTGATACGTTTTAAATTGCACACTATTTGCGAGTCGAAAATAGAACAAAAAAATATTGAAGAATAAATAGTTATAGTTTTTTTTACTGTATAGTTATACTCGTACTTTTAGTACGGGTATTGCATAGGACAAGTAACCTTTGCTTTTTATTTCTAGCTAGCATGTACTGTAAAAACCTGTCCAAGCCCGAGTCGTAGACGGCGCGTAACGTTTCACGAGCGCCTCAAAGAGATGTCATCAAACCGATGGGCCTAGCAGCGTCGAAGCCTACTAGAATAACGAATGTGAAAATGAAACCTGGGGCCCTGAAACAAAGGCGAAGAAGGAATCGGAGTGAGTTTTTAGTGAGTCAAATTCTAACACTATCTCCCGCCCCGCCCAAGGGCGCGGAGATGTCATTGGATGATTTTTCCACCGAAAAAAAAAAACAATATCCTGTCAAAAATTAATCTACATATACTGTTAACGTCGTAAGATTGTTTCGTTCTCGACTCATCACTTTGATATAGACAACACTAGATACATTGTTTAGGGTCGTTATACGTTATTTTTATCCAGTATTCTATGAGAACCTCGTCTGTGGAATGCATTGCCAGATCCTATAAAACGCGTTTTATTTAACCTGTTTTCAAAAGAATTGTTAACTAAGATTATTATCGATAGTCACCGTTGGTTTTTGCCGATATTATGTGGTATGTATTTATTTATGTATCTATTATATAGCATATACTAATAATATGCCTCCATTATAATAATATATTATAATAAATAACAATAATAATATTCTACAACTATCACACAACGCCGTCTAGATGCAAGCTAAGCGGAACTTGTGTTGAGTACTAGACAACAGATAAACATACTTATATATTTCTAAATACATACATATTATAGATAAATTACACCCAGACACAGAACAAATGATCGTGCTCATTACAGAAACATTTATCCTGGGTGGGAATTGAACCCACGACCTCCGGCAAAGTAGTCAGGGCCACTAACCCACAAGCCCGCCAAATACTGTTGCTTTTTGTCAATAAGTATGTGTTTTAGAAATAAGTTTTTGTGTCTTAGTATAACTATAATAAGGTATATAATAAATAAAAAACTAATAAATAAATACGAGGTCATAATTGTGTATCGAGAGAGATAAAAATGGTTTTACTTGCCGACCGCGCAACCAGGTTTCCAAAATACTTCAAGAACCTATACATATCTTACTTAAAAACCTCGTTCCAGTACGCATATCACTAAGTTCAAGATAAAATCCTTCAATATAGCGCAGAGATTACAACAGAAGGTCAGAACGACACAATATATGGGAATATCGATAAATAAGCTTGCAGCACCAATTAATCAGGCCAAAGCTCTTTGTGAAGATAAAAACATGAATCACAATATGAATCAGAGCGCATGAAATTCATAGTCAAGGTATAAATAATCTCGATCTCAAACATTTAATGAGAACCATTACCAGAGCTAAATATTTAGTAATTTTCAACAGCAAGCAGATGCAGAAAGATGCCAAATATTTTAAAAATTTCATTATCATAAAGGAGCTCTTAAATACAGTTATTAATAATCTTATATTATGCTTATATTTCAAACTGATTAACGAGGGTTTTCCAGGAGTAGTCAACAGTAGGTATGCATATGTGCAACACCTGTGTTTAGTCGCGGTCGGCCTTGTGGAACAAACACGGAGTTCCTATTCATGTGCCGGAACACATCAGTGCTGGGAAATATATTGTTAGGCCGTCTCTTCACGGCCATGGAAACTTTTACAACCACTATCTGGCAGGCTATTTGATACTGTCAGCAGGCGACAGCTGCATCCAGTTCACAAATAACGAGCAAAACAGTTATTTCCAAGTTTCACAAAAAGGTTAGCTGTCAGAGGATGTGAGTATGTCTTTATGCGAAGTTACAAGGATGTTCAAGCATTTCAATGCCACTGGAAATGGTAACGCCTACAACAAACAATTCCTTTGAATATACATGCCTATTGTATATTTTTGGTACCAATTTTATGATTTTACTGAAACAACGCACCAGCATACTTAAAAATAGATCAATGCGGAACAAACATTATTTATTTGCAGAATTTCATAACTTCAAAGTTCGATTCTCGAATATCAGCTGCGCTGTATAAACAAGATATTCTGATAAATCTTTTACAATTATGAGAAACCGCAGTTTTGCGTGTGTGTGTTCAGTGTGATGTTTGTTTATAATGACTACCACTCATACTTCGGCAATAAAATTCAATAACGTCAATATTTACGACGAATTACATTTTTTGAGAACTGTATCGATTCCAGTTTGTATTGGCAGAGATATTAAGGTGCTGCAGTTGTTAAGCGGCTTTACCGGCCGGATTTTCCGGCAGCCGCCACAATGTTGGCACGTGATACATTACGAGTGTCTACCATCTCTTTCAGCTCATTTGCAGGCTTTACTCGAAAAGCCTTAAAGGCAGCCTTCACGTGACTGACAATTTCACCGATTTTATTTACCTTGCGTCGTATCGTCGTTGGCTTATTACGTAATGGCCTTTTTATATGTTTTCACTCGTGGAACAGTTTTTTTGCTCCATCAGTAAAATCTTCTAATTTGTTTTCATTAACTTTAGTATTGTTTGTTTTTATACGAGGTGTTTTCATCGGCTCTTCGTTCAGGTTTTCTTAATAACCTTTTAAAAATCGATGAGCTTTTTGAATTTGTTATTGTTTTTTTGAGTGCATCATGTTGCAAATAGTTGCGTAGTATATTGATTATATGCAAAACAATGACGGATAAGTGTCGTGGCTAAATCCCGGCTTATACTAGGGCATTATGCATTATCAATGTTATCCTATGTCTGAGTGTCTCACCCTTATCTTAACTGTCCACGTGGAGTACTTTCAACAGCATTATCATCTGATAAAATGTTAACATTAAAGCATGGAGTGTTTAAGCTTGGATGAGAGTCCATTTTACTAATTTTGTTTTGAATTCAATAAAACTAAAAAGTGATGACGTCATTGGCACCTAAAGTCAAACAAACACAAATGTTCCAGCCAGTTGAGACAACAAAGCTGAGGACAGATATGTTTTTATTTAATTAGACTAAGGTTCAATTACTTCATCATATACGCCGGTTGTAGGTACGTCATTGCTAATGAGGAAGAGAGGAGATCCTGCTAATGAGGAAGTTGAGTTAGCTTGGTGTACTACGCTCCGCGAACATTGTTCTTAAAGGAAACAATGTTATCTGAAGCACATAATTGAATTTAATACAGACTCCTCTCCCTACATATCCGAGCCTGTCTCCATTCTTAATTTCCGCTCTGTTTAACTTTTGGACTGCCTATGTCTGGAACGTTTCTCGTACATTTGTATCTCGAGTTCTGATTATTTTCCATATGACATACCCGATATATGCCTAGGTATATCATGTCTATATCTATATGTCTGAAAATTAACGTTCACTGATTGTTTTGTTAGTCGATTTGACTTCAAAAGCATTTGTTAAAAGTATATTTGGTCAAAAACATGTTTTGTTTACCATTTCGATGTTAACGACTTCTATTGAAGGGCAATCACAAAAATCCCGTGGCGATCACAACATGTTTTCAAACAGAAATATAGCAATACTGTTTAATCTAGTTACATATTCCGCAGGCAACTTTCTTCCGGCAAGCGGAACTCGGAAGAATCATATAGAATAAACAGTATTGTCCTTGCGTAACTGTAAAATTGATTATGTTACGCGAAAATCAACCTTGACTCGAGTGTTTAATAATGTTAGAATGTCGCCATTAAAACTGGCGGAAAGCAGGTTTGAGATAGAGACTAGAGATCACCTTGTCTATGAAAATAGCTTCTAGACGTAGCATTGACAACAGCAAGATTAATGTTCGAAGACTCTCAAACATAGACGTCTAGGCGACTAGTCTACATACGTAAACTGGTATACTGTAGGTTAATAAGAAGAGGATGTGCGTATTTTAAAGTATTTTATATTAACAAATTACTACTAAGTAAAATGAGAATATATCTATCTCCGTTACTCTATGTCTACAATCGTATGCGTCTGTGTTAATGAATAAGCGTATCATGAAAATAGCTAATCAGATATAATATGTTACTCCATAAATTTATTTTCATTCGTCACTAAAACACGTGTACAAATTAGAGTTATGAAGCAACAAACATATTATTGATATTTACACGAGTTTCACGACAATCTAAATGAATGTTTTGTTAAAAATGTAATGCTCTGGTAACTGGTTATTTTGTCCCATTATCCTCAATTTCTAAGATGGTAATTTCTCTTATTCATGAAAGGTAAATAAATTTCTGTAATTCTTCCACGTGTCTGCGTTATTATTAATTTATTATAGTAGTAGGTATATCAATATGTTAAACTTACACGCGCCACGACTACATATTTGGTACAAATTTGTTTTCCTAAAAAAATGTAATAGCTATGTGGGTACGAATGAATCAGGTCAATTACTTTTAAATGTTTAACTTATAACTTTTATGGTTTGTCGACATCAAATACACAATACATAGTTCAATGTTTCACTATTACTATTGTACTGAGACTTTCCCAGCTTATTAGTCGTAGATGACGATAAGTCGTTGAACTTTTCGAACCTCAAAAATCTATGATTAAACTGAACTACAGAACTATGCTTCACTCAAACACTGTAAACTTTGAGGTGTTACCACATTGCAATTTGATAGATTTAAAAATAAACTGGTAACTTTTCATACGATGTTTCATAGACTATGAACAAATTATGTAATCACAGTTTATCTGTAAAAGAAAAGCTAATTTTTAAGAAATAATTTCACCATGAGAAACCACTGAAATGATTGCCTACAGAAGTGTTTATAATTCAAAAAACTATGATGTAATTAACATGGTTAAATTTTGTCATAAACTTGTGTAGCTTCTCTCAAACAAGGAAAAGTTACGTGGCGAAAGAAAATATAAATATCGAGAAGTTAGCTCTGCAGTCGAGAATAGTCGATTACTCGGGAATATCAGTTTTCGAAGCCTTATGACTGCTCCGTCAATTACTTCGAAGAACTGAGAAATTAAACAAGCTATTTGAGCTTACAATGCAGTTCTAGTAATTGGTAACTGTGAATCTAATTTTAAAGTTTAATTCATTTGTAGTGGGATGTATTTACTGCATTATGCAACAGCTACTTTTTACTGAGAAGTTATCAGGTAAGATAATGACGTTATATGACTACGTGACGTGTTACTATGTAAAAAAATATATTCTAATTGGAAGATTTATTAATTTGTTACACTATAGGTCATACAATATAGCCGGCCCCGGTGTTGCCCAAACTAAACAATTTTATTATATGAGCTTTTTATTATCTGAAGGGATATTTATACGGTAATAGTTTAGGTGGATTATTTTATTACAACATAATCTATCCGTGTGCATGAAAGAGTTACAAACACATACACATACAGAAACACACACTTTCGCCTCTGTAATGTGATGTATCCAACGACCATCTAGTACAGTTTACGAGTATCTATCTATAAAATAGTGAAAGAATTTCCAAATTCCAGACTGCGAGTCCATGGATTATTCTCCACATGTACCTATACAAACTCATAAAAAAACACTCTTTTAAAGTATTATTATCGTATCGCCGACATACATTACTTTGATGTCTATAAACTATCTCGTAGAGCATTCTAAAAACTGACAGATAGAAGGAATTATCAAACACAAAATACAAGTTTCCTATTTATTAATGAACTTGCAATTGTCAGACAGATTCCAAGGTCTAACGTTGTTTTCATATTTTCTTGACAGCCAAGGCAGCTTAACGATGTGTTTACCAAAGCTTCGTGGAAACTCGCTGTCAAGAATCAACATTGCAATCTTCATGGTCGATTTGCACTGAGGCTTTTCACCACGCTACCAATAATAATAATAATATGAAGTACACAGAATTACAAGAGGATATCACCAGAGTTTGGAAAATGAATAGAGTCACAATAGTTCCAATAGTAATATCAATAACAAGTGTTATTCCAAAACAAATATTCAATAGTTTTAATGTTGTATCAAAATACACATATCTAACACTACAAAACACTTGCCGTGCAGTTAAAAAAAAAATTACGACTGAACATAGATAATAATTTAAATGCAGTACAAAACGCTCTACCATCTTAAACTATTAACTAGGATCTCATCTTGGTTTACACCCGTGAGATCCTAAGAGAACACCAGGTGATAAAATCTAACTCATAAACCATAATAATAATAGATATTAACGTAATATATCTACAGATGCATAGTATTTTGTTTCATGAAAATTAATGTTGTTCGTTAGTCTAGTTAAAACTAAAAAAGGTTTGTCCGATTTTAATTATTATTTTTATTTTGTTTTGTCCACTTTTTAAAGGCGTGGTTTGTCAAGAGAAAATAAAATAGGAAGTAACAGTTGAAACGTTTAAATTGATTGAAATGTGAGACGTAATTTCACGGTGGCGAAACCGCGGGCGGCAACTATTGGTAATATATTTTCTTTATAATAATTTCCACGAGTATATTGAGAGAGATTAATTCTGTCTCAACAAGGCGGGTTTGTCTTGGATGTGTGTTTAAGTAAACGTACACCTTTTTTCTGGCGTTAATGATCGTTATTACAGTAATTAGCTTACACACGGAAACAATATACGTGAATTTTAAGAGATTTTTGAGAAAGACTACTTTTTTAAGATATTCAATTAATCAACTTTGCTTTAAAAATATTAAATTTTTCCCTTAAACAGACATTTATATATTTTTTATTATATTTAATTTTAAAATTAGGGTATAGGTATATCTAGTGAATCTGACTATTATAACCTTTACGAAGTTCTCGTGCCCTCGTTTGGACTTCATCTTCATCAGTTCGATGGTATCATTTTCATTAAGACTGTTTGACTTTCTTTCGTTGACTTGCTTAAAACTAAAATAGTTTTATTAGCCATTTCGAGATATCTGTGTGTTTGTGAAGTTTCGTGGACCATTTTTAATCTTCTTCATCAATTGGTATTTCTGGAATACTTGATTTCTAACTTGATGAAAATACCAAAAAAACTACATAATGTGTCCATGACATGGACACATTTTTGATAGCAATCTGATTGGACTATTTAAAATTCGAAAATACTGGGTGTCTTTTTTGGACATAAAAATATACAGAGAAGTAAAACGATTTTTGCAATAAAAAATATTTTTGATTATTTTGATTAGTGGCCCTTTTGAATTTAAGCAGCGATGTGTGGCCATCATCAGGACTGGATTTTGATAATAAGCAATCTGGAAGTTATCAAGAATATTTGAAAAAAAAGTATCAGTTCATGAGTTTTTTTTTTTTTTTTTTTTTTTTTTTTTTATGGTAGGTAAAATCATCCAATGACAGATCCCGCCCTTGGGCGGAGCGGGAAATAGTGTCAGACTCGTACTGACTAAAAACCTACCCCGTTCCTTCGTTGCCTATAGTGCCGGGGCTGAGCCTTCCTCTCAGAAAACGGCCCTTGGCCCCAGCAGGCTTCGACCCTGCCTGCCTGCAGTTAGCAGGCTGGGCCTCTTCGGTTTGCTGACAGCTCCTTGAGGCGCGCGGGAACAGAACGCGCCGTCGACGACTTGGGCTCGGTCCGGCCGGTTACCGGACGATCGGACAGCGTGCTACCCATTGCACGCCGTCCGCAAGCCCGCGCCTACGGTGGCCGGAAATCGGGATCGGAATCCCGGCGGCGGCTGGGGCGAGCGCCCCGTTGCCTCTGTCTGATGCGGTCGGCCTCCTCCTTTGCTAGCATTACTGCTTCACAGAAGGAGGCGACCGCCTGCCATCCCTCCTCACTACGGACCATGGCCTGAACCAAGGCCCGGCGAGAGAGATCGCTGCCGCCGATCGCCCCCACGAGGACACGGCGATGCTCCGCCCAGGCGGGGCACACCTCTACAGTGTGCTCCACCGTGTCCTCCGGGTGTTCCGCACAGTGGCGACACCCGGGCGAATCCTCCGCACGAATCCGGAACAGGTACTTAGCGAACTTTCCGTGTTCGGTAAGCACCTGCGTCGTGCGGAAGTTGAGAGCGCCGTGAGGTCTTTCCAGCCACGCCTCAAAGATGGGCCTTATCGCCTCAATTGTGGCGCGCCCCGAACGAGGTTGCGATAGTCGCTGACGCCATTTCGCCATGAGATCCCGCCGGAGCTCTGTCCGCCATGCCTCGACTTGACGTGGCAGCGGAATTTCGCCCCGGCGTTGCATCTCCATGCGCTTATCGTGCATGTGTGCAAGGACTGTTGCCTCCAGATCCCATGGCGGTTGGCCAGCAAGGAGGGTCGCCGCCTCGCGGGAAATCGTTCGGTACCCTCGCACCATGCGTATTGCCATGACCCTCTGGCACGCATTCAGCTGGGCCCTCGGTTGCTGTTGCAACGTCGGTGCCCACACCGGAGCCCCGTAAAGGGCCATGGACCGAACGATTCCCGCGTAGAGCTTCCGGCAGGAGGCGTCTGGTCCCCTGAGGTTGGGCAGGAGCCGCCCGAGAGCAGCCCCAGTCCGATTCAGTTTGGGAGCCAGACGTCGGAAGTGCTCCTTGAAGTTCCACCAGCTGTCGAGGACGAGTCCCAGGTACTTCATCGTCGACCCGACGCTGATGTGAACCCCTCCTACCGTTAGCTGGGAACGCGGTGGTGGCGCACCCCGAGGGCCGTGAAAGCACATGGCCTCGGACTTGTGCAGTGCCACCTCGAGTCCCAACTGCTGGATCCTTTCAACGACTATCGCAACCCCGCGTGTCGCTAGTTCGACCGCCGTCATCAGTTCATGAGTGAAAGATTTAGAATCGAAATGAGAACCTCCTAAATTTTTTAGAAGTAAGTTTAAAATAATGTAATAACTGTAGATTGTTGCTAAGCTTACGGCACATTTGAGTCTCTTAGTGTAGGGTACGTTATTTTGGGTTATGAATGGCTGTAGTAACAGTATTGAACTCTTTGTCAGAATGATGAATGTTCTCTTAAATGTGCACTTCGAAGAAAATCGGTCAACATTCCGTATTGTTTACTTATGTCTACCAATAGTACTAACATCCGCTCAAAATCTGTACGTCCATTTACTTTCAAAATATTTAACATAGGCATGTACTGTTTGGGTTTAGATTTGGAATCCTTGTTTATTTAAACTCTGAGAAATAAATAGGATTGCTCATAGTATGCAATTTGTTCAGGGCCACGAATGCATTCTGAAAATATGTATTCAATCATAATTTCAAAATCGCAAACATTTTCTTATTTTTAAATATGGGAGATACTGTTTCCTAAATGTATAGATACGAATATGTTGTTAATGTTGATGTCTCACGATACACCGTTAAATTTTGGTTGTTTTAATCCCGTGGAGGGTCGATTCGGTACATGAAACACTATCGATATGTAAAGATAAAATTAAAAAATAAAGTACTTTTTATCTACAACTCGAGTTAATATACGCATGTACGAAATTAATTTCTTTAAGTAAACGAGTCAATGACATTGTAGGTAGTCGTCGGTCGTTGCGTACTAACTACCTACAGTTCATTGGCCTCGTTAAGCTGACGTTTACTTAAAGAAATAAATTTCGTACATGCACAAATCAATTCGATTTAAAAAAAGTACTTTATTTTTCATTTTTATCTTTACAAATCGATAGGGTTTCATGTGCCGAATCGACCCTCCGCGAGATTAGAGCTATCATCAATGATCGTAATAAAATAATTGTAAACTAGCTTCTGCCAGCGGCTTCGCCCTCGTGAAAGTCGGTTTCTCCATACAAACTTCCAAACCCCGTCTTACCCCCTTAGGGGCAAAGTTTCGTAAAATCCGTTCTTAGCGTAAGTCTATTTAGATTTTTTTAAATTGAAAGGACATCACCCACGGTCCATACATTTTTGGTCCAAATTTAAAAGTGCCGGCCAAAGAAAAAAAATACAATATTCTGTTAGAACTCGTTCTTACGAACATTTTTTATTATGGCAACAATGCTGTGGGAGCATTAGCCTCGGTATTATTTAAGTTCAAAAATGATTAGTTTTCAAAGAAAAACTTTCTCAAAAAATGAAATATCCCATACATGACAATAGTTTAAAAAAAATGCAACAAAAAAAAACAGCCAGTCTGTAGATGTGTCTTTATTGCGTTATTTTTTTTAATTTTTTTTTTGTATTTTTTGTTATTTTGGAAGAATAAAAATATCGGTATATGTAATTCTCAATGCTTTAATTGTTTAGAACAGTCAAGCCATATATTTATCTTTTAGAACCACAGTAATATTTTTTAAACCCAAAAACATAATAAAAAATAATAAAAATAAAAAGCATAATTATGACGGTGAATTTTGAAAATGAGTGGACGGTCAATATCAGAAGGCGGGGTTGCGGTGTCTCATAGCAGTGTTAAAGAAACGCTTGGAAAGCGTTTCATGAAATGCTGGATGACAGGGATTTTATGATCTCCCCTGAAAATCCCCTTTTGTGATCAAAAAGAACTCTCATTTCAGACATGATAGGCTTCGCGGATTTTTAGGAATCGCTTTTGAAGTATTTGCCATACATGGAGATGGTGGGGCTTTGCATCTGCGAAGACAGAGTAAGCGTATTAAAAATGCAACCATACCTACGGGTTGGCAGAATTTAGTGGAGCCTGCTTTGTGCGAAAGCGGCACGCGTACGTTCAAGTTTGCTTTATGTACTCAGCTAAGGTCAAATGCTGATCTAGGATCACACCGAGCTTGCTTCTCCCAAGGTATCGGATTGGTATAGGTATGTGGTGATCAGAGGGAGACCCATGAAGAACCCTTGAAGAACTCCTGCTCGTATGGGTGGAGATCTCCCCACTATCGCATAGAGGGAGCGCTACCATCTGGTAGTCAATAGTGGAAGGTACAATTCAAACAAAAAGTTTCGCAAGATGAGTACTAGACAATCTGGCACACCGAGTTGATATAGCTTAAATGATAAACCATTATGTTACACTTTGTCAAAAGCTTTCGTTGAGTCAAAAAACTAGACGTCCATCATCGCGTTATGCTGGAAACCATTGCATGGGTGTTCGACGATTCGCTTGACTTGTTCGATTCGGAAACCAAACTACCGTTGGGAATAACACTCATGACTTCAGCATAATCTCTGCGCCGCTTTAGGTTTTATCGAGGACATTGAATGGACTGATGAAAATGTAGCTGGAGGTGATAAACTTGACTTGGACTTGCATGGTTTAGGAATACCGATATTAGTGACCTTTTTCCACGCTTGGGGGAACATGTTATTCCTTAATGCACCATTGAAGATGACGGTCATTAGTATTATGAGTTGGGATGGGAAGAGTTTAAACACCTTGTTTATGACACCGTCAGAGCCGAGGTCTTTTCGGGGCTGTAGCTTTTTGATGATATTCCCCACCTCCTCTGAGATAAAGGGGAACAAAGGATCTCTGCGTTCAACTTTAGCGTCTCTCATATCAAGATGAGTTTTATCTATTGGTTGTGGGCATTTATTTGTTTTCTCGCTGTATTTCGCTTTATCAGTGTTATCGAAAGCAATACTCTTATCGGGGCGAATAAGAACAGACATAGAAGCCTCTACTTTCTGTAAAGGTGCTAGAAGGCGAGGTGAATGTGTTCTTGCTCACATTTCATCCAGCACGCGGCACGCTGCTCTGTTGCTTGAGCTTTGTTTACTTTGCCGGGAGTTGCATTCTTTTCGGTTTTCAGACCACATACATTGCCCAGGAGTTTCCAGCGATGGTCATCAGTCACTGTGATCTCCCCTGAAAAGTCATTCAGGACGGATCGTATGTGGTCCATAAGTGAATCGAACGCTGCTGTCGTGTCAGCGACTGAGACTCAAGAAATCGGGGATGGAATCTAACTGATTCAATATGGTACTCGTAGATTTTGATCTTCCCGTCCACGATCAATTGGGACAGGAGTGATACAATATCACACACCTTGCTTTAGGTACCTACTAAAGTAACAGATAAGATATTCGAGGTGGGGCGAGCGTTCAGTGGCTAGGGGAGGACGTGTGGTGGTAAACGGCAGCTACCTGGAAGTTTCTATTCAAACTCTAACTCTTTGTTTTTACAATTCATGTTACTGAAAATGTACAGAAACTGATTTTTTAAAACTTAAATAAAACCCAGGGCAATGGTCCTACAGTTTTGGTGCGATAATAAAAAATGCTCACGGAGTCAAACTCTAACAGACTGCCATATTTTTTTTTCTTGGCCGGCACTTTTGAATTTGGACCAAAATAAATGATCTCCATCTATTCTAATAATAAAATCGTTTTATATAGGTACGGTAAATCACATACAAATTCATGTCATAAAAAAATAGTTCACAATTTTTCACGTTATTATAAAATCAGTTACAGCTTTTGAAATTTTCCGGTGACATAATATGTTATCATCTATGTGTACACAAGATAGCCGACAGAGGACAAATTATCGGTCACTGGGTGATTGAATGAATGTATAATTTAATATTTCTGTTAAGTAGCAATAAATAGGTACCCTGTAAACGGCGAGCAATGGATAGCACGCCGTGCGCCCATCCGGTGACCGTTCAGACTGAGCTCGAGTTGCAAATGGTGAGTAGTGTTCCACGCGCGCACCAAGTATATGACAACAAACCTGTAGGGGCCCAGCAGGGCCGAAGCCTACTGGGGCCTTTGGTTAATAGCACCTATTAGTACTTGGTTGAACAGACATTTAAGAATTTTCCAAGAGTTCATAATGTTAGTGTTGCTCACCTCCATTATTACGTGAATATGAAATCATGTGACTCACCAGAATTTCATCAGAAAAGCGACAGGCTACCAAGATGGCTCCGTCCCATTGGGTAACAGGGCAATAACAGATGATTACGTAGCTGTTGCCAAAGAGAATTCTGCTAGCTTCGAACAATTTTATACAGAGTAATATATATGAAGTTAACATTTAAGTAATGATAAATAATAAATGATATTTATTTTGCAAATAGGTTTTTCAAAAACACTTTCACACGACATTTTTTTTGTCAGTTTAAACTAGATGAGGCCGGTGTTTCCTAGCTGACTACCCTGAGAAGAAGCATCGAAACAAACTCAGGGGTCACAGTCTCTTTTAAAGTCCATACAGTAAATTTGTAATGGTCAAATAATCTGTAAATGTATAATTGCAAATTGGATATACAACATTATTTTCTCTATCTACTCGTATATTTTTTTACCTTTTATTCATTTTTAAATACTACAGAAAAAAGACACACAAGAATCATCATTATTACAATTAAATAAAACATTTTTTTTAGTAAATGTGAAACTTGAATATAATTTGTGTTGGACACCATCGAGACTAAGTACAATACAGGTCACGGCAGGTTATTGCGGGCATTATACACCAGCGTGCGGTGGACCGGATGAACCGGTGACCATGTTTATGTGTGGACATCCAGGTAACATAACAAGCTTACCAATTTGTGATTTTTCATGATACAGTTATGAAATTTTGCACATAGATTCTTTGCTTAAATGCTAGACCCATGTTTCTTATGTCGCATATAAAAATAAAAAAATAAGGTGTAAGTTTATTTTTTTCTTTTGTAATTTTTTTTTTTTGCTATGGCAAATTAAATATGGTGGTTTTTAGTAACATATAATTATATTGCACTAGCTGTTGCCAGCGGTTTTGCCCGCGTGAATCTAGAAAATCATTTTAAGGGAACATACACTTGAAGTTCCAGGACGTGATCTACCCGTGTGCTAAATTTCATTCAAATCCGTTCAGCCGTTACAAACATACACACAACACACATTCACATACTTTCACCTTTATAATGTTTACAATATTAATATGATTTAAGGAAAGGAGATCGAATTATCGAACACACGCTGCGTTGTCAAGAAATTTAATTACCTTACATAAACCACAGACTTTTTAATTCGATAAAAAATAAAACACTTGAGCGTAAATCCGCAATTTTCCAGACAGGCTCATTGTCAGATGCAGACACAATTTGCAAGTACTTCAGCAAGCTTACGAACGGTCGCTTCGTATCCTGGAGTATTTTACAGGTTTTATTATGATTACAACAGAGCTTTCGGACCATCATCATATGACGTCACATTTGC
The DNA here is from genome assembly GCA_958295575.1 of Leucania comma. Lineage (NCBI taxonomy): Eukaryota > Metazoa > Arthropoda > Insecta > Lepidoptera > Noctuidae > Leucania > Leucania comma. Next base: position 19,912,445 of record OY282468.1, read on the forward strand.
TCCATTTGTTGTTAAACTTACAACAACGTCTAATCACGTCTAATAAAGATATATTATTTTATTGTTTGTACTACGTCACATTATGCCAAGCAGCGATAGTAAATTCCATCAGTTAAACTTTTCCTACAAGTAGTACTTTAGTAGACTAGCTGACTCTGAAGTCGCTTTTCTGCTATATAAATTGTCAAAGTAAAAATTGGGGGTGGGGGCAGGAGTCCACGACCTATTCTCAGACCTATCAAATATACCTAAAATTCATTAAAATCGGTCAAGCCGTTTCAAAGGAGTTCAATAACAAACACACGAGATTTTTAAATATTTGATTTATAACTTTCAGACGTCTGACGGCTGATAACGTCTAATAAAAATATTTAGGTATCTGTAACTTAGCAAATGTATTAGAACAATACCTAAGATTTTGTTTAATAATAATAATAATCCTTTTATTATCAGGCAACTAATCACACATAATCTATGTGTGTATTACATAATCTGTGTGTGTGTGTGTGTTTAATGTATGTACTGTGGGGGTGAACCCAAATAAATAAATGTTATTATTTGCAATACATTTCATAACACCAAGAAACCATAGTAAATTCCAACAGTTAAATTTTTACGCCACAAAAATTGCAAATGTCAAACATTTAGAGCCGCAACAAATCTAATTTGGTCCCAACCGGCTCAATTGATATTACAAAAAAAAAATCTATTTTGGGCGGGTTATTATTGTCGTCTACTACACACTGTTCTGTGGCAATGGGCAGGGTATATTGCCTGCAGAACAGATGGCCGTTGGGGCCGAAAAATTCAGGAGTGGCGACAGCGTATCGGAAGACATGTTTTGTTTTAAAGCCTCCTACAATGTAGACCGATGAAATGACCTGGTAAGGGTTGATTGAATCCGATGAATGCGAGACGCATAGGGCCGTTCATTGTAGTGAAATTTGGGGGGTTTATATCCAACTGTAGATGCTTTTCGTCTGAAATGATGATGATGATGATGATTTGCGCATCTCACGAGAACGACACTGGGCTGAAAGTGTTGAAACGTTTCGACTAAAAAAAGAGCTGCCCTTTTCATCCGTTTTTTATCCGCCCTTTATCTGTCAAGAGCACATATCTCGACACGAGGCTCTGGCTTGTTACTGTTACATGTTTTTGTCAGAATCGTAATTGCCTTGTTATAAGAGTGTCCACCATTGAGATTTTGATAATGTATTACAATAACGTCTACATCTGACTGCATAATACTATCATTATACCCAATGCTGAGAACATTACAGTTGTTCCCAAAGGAAACTTTTTTTGTTAAATCTTTTTGTTTTTGTAAATATATTTTTAAATTAAGAAGTAAAAAATCAAAATAGTTTTTTGGCTGTCAATTGTATGGTGTGGTTGCCATTTTCCCTCATCCTCGAAATCCTCAAATCTTTGGTTTCCAGAGCCATCTGAAACAACAATAACTGATTTTCCAGCAAAATATTGTTGGGGGTGGAAGGTAATCAAAAACTTTTGCTTTTGTAATTTTTGGATTTATCCCTGGAAGCACTACTTTATACATTATTACTTTTACGTTGTTCTGGGTTCTGCCATATTATAAATTATATCAAAGAAAAATGTGGTGGGTGGGGGTAGAAGAATAAAAAAAAACCTACGACCTATTCTAACACCTGTATTTATAAACAAGTAAAACTAAATACTTGAGTAAAAGTAACTAGTTAAGTAATAATTTCTATTCTATAATAGTTAAGAAAAATTTAAATTTTGAATGAATATTTCAAACGTCAAGTAATGACTTAATAAGATTCTACTTAGTGACAAGTAATTACTTCTTTATAAATACGGATGTTAGACCTACCAAATAAATGCAAAACATTTCATAATAATCGGTCCAACCATTTTGGAGGATTTCGATACTAAATACTGTGACACAAGATTTTCTGCTTGACAGCGGTCCTACTCATTTAGAAAATAGTTGTTTTTTCTTTTATCTATCAAATTCACACAAATTATTTGCATTCATTCATTCTATATCTGCATAGTCTTTAAAAACTATATTTGTTTGCCAGTCCTTAAGTTAATGGTAGCTATTTTTCATGCGATCTCCTTCGATCTCACAATATTAACATCCTAATCTGTAGAGGTCAGTCCGAAATAGCGTAACAAACATCGTCGCTCAAGTAGTTATCGAAACTAAACAGAGTAATGTATCATTGACCCCATCATGGACACTAGTCGAGTCATCTTCCGATCATGATCCAGGGTCGGCGCCAGGAAGTGTTTACGATTTCCATTTTAAGGTCATACGATCCAGTTACCTCTTTAGATAATCTCTAATGCGTATTATATCAGTTCTAAACTAATCATGCACACATTGACATCTCTAGGTCAGCACAGAAGGCTGGAAGCAAACACTTACCTTGATTATTTTAAACTTTTATTTCAGTCTAGCAGATGATAAAAGTGCATTTGTTTGTTCAGTAAATACGATAAATTTTATATTACCTTTGAAATCGTGAAACGTAACTCGCTTCATAAACACACAAGGCTAGGGAAAATATTCGGTGGAAATTTATAGAGATGAAAAATCAAAGGTGATGACTATTTAAATTACTTACCTTTCTGTGTACGTTTTTCTGTGCAAATTTTTGTTGGTCGATGTCCTGACGAGACCGATTGATAGGTTATCAAAAATCCATGGGTCGTATTTTCCCGTAAAAGCCCCTTGACCGTTCACTGACTCGATGTCGACACACAGTGAGTCCTGGGTCGTACTCTTCAGTGCAAGATTTATAAATGGAAAGTTCGTAAGGTCAACGTTCTCTTATTGATCTGTGTATCTTACTGACACTGATCGAATTTTAATTAGTATCGTTAGTTTGTAGTCGCGTGCTCGAATAATGTAGTCGATTAAGGAATTCGATATTCATTTGGGTGCCGTAAACAGAGGTAATCTTATACATGAAGAGAGATTGGAATAACAATGAGTGTTTATGGATAAGCTACTCAAAACACATATATTCATACCTTTAGAAACTATTCTCGACAGATGGGAGTACATTTTCATAGGTTCGTGTAACAATAAATTAATAATTCAAAATCAAATTACAAATAGAAATCGAATGCCTTTTTTAAATGACTTGTGCGTCAAGAGGTCATTCAAGTTTGTCTTTCATAATGGGGGTACTTACTTTATAAAAGGTTAGAATTCCAGAAACATTATTACGCGTTGCAAAGCCATTGAAAGTTAAAAGTTCAGTATTATATAGTAAAACAATAAAACCTTTTATGTATGAAATAATAGGACAACATAATGGTCGGTATTATGTGCCTGTATTATTAAGTCATTGTTAGTAGTCACTCTTTTGTGGTGATTATAATTCGATAGGTTTCTTTAAACTGCGATCAGTACCTCTACCATGAGTTTTAAGCAATAGTATTCGTCGCTACTCGATATCGACGCCGTAAATATTTTGTATGGCAAATTTTGGTTCTGCAAGTGACCGCTAGAGGCGCTGCAAAATTTGCCATACAAAATATTTACGGCGTCGATATCGAGTAGCGACGAATACTATTGCTTAAAACTCATGGTAGAGGTACTGGTTCAAACTGAAGGAAGGAAGGAAGTATCAGAATAGCTAATTTTGCCAACAGTACATATTTGGTAAAATTAAGAGAACCATCAATTTTCTTTTGTTTGCCAAAGTTTATTTACCTTTCACATTTTTACCTTTTTAAAGGTATAAACAAATAACATTTTCTTGTTATTAACACCGATTTTGTTGATAAAAAATCTTTGATCGTTTTGATGAAAACTTGTTTTTGCTACGTATTTCAAATTCTTCTTTAATTCTGTGCCTGGTTCGTATTATAATCTAGGTATCGATTGAAGAGAAATCATACCACAAACAAACTCTGGTTTATAATGAAAACAAATATGATTACGGAGATGGTGCATTTTATTTGGATTTTTTAATGAATTCTTATAACATTTTTAAAGGAAAGGTGTTGAAGTACCTACTTGTTCAACAGGATGTGGCCTGTCTAAAGAGTGTCAGCTATTTGTTGATCGTGAATATATCTGGCGCCATCTAAGCAGTTTACGATGTCTTAAAACTCGCTGCTAATAATATTTTTCGGCAATTACTCCCGCAAAGTTTATTTTTTCTCTGCATCAATGATAAATATATTTTATTGCTAGTATTAATTGCTTAAGGCAACCTAAAATAAACAATCAAAGTACCTAACATCAAATGTATGCTTCAAATATGAGTTAGGTGTGCAAATATCATTTCTCGGCAGTTTCCGAAGATCAATGCCAATACTTTAGACGCAATTTAGTTATTTTAGGGTTTAGTCTGACTTTTGTTATGAAGCTGAAGTGTCTGCCAGAAGCGGCCATGCAACACTTGACTCCTTGAGCGTGATCGATCGTGTAGTTTGGACACGAGTTATCGACATCATACAAATGCCAATTGAATAAGATTTCTATTCAAGAGCGTTGAATTTTATTGTTCAAATTTTTTCAAAACATAAGAATTTATAAATAACTGAATTTAGCTTTCCGTTGAATGAACCATGTCACCCAAAACATTGGAAATCTAACAATTACCTCTAAAGCAAAAACAGTAAACGTTAAGGCGTGAATACAAAACAAAACAATACCTAAAACAATGGTAAAACAAGAGAATAACGCTTTGTATCGCTTTCCGATTTATCATTATTACAAATGTGTCAAAGTCCACCGTTTATTGTTTATTGCCTTTCATCAGCCGGTTAATAAGACTTGTTTATTATATTGCGACACTATTAAATTTCAAAGAACTGATAATATTTTGACGAACCGATGACGCTCCACGGACATTAAAACGTCGGAAAATTTTAAGAACAAATAAACAGCCGTTAGGAAAAGTTTTAGTTGAATTATTATTAGTTAAATACGAATATAATTATAGTATTGGAAGGTTTTCAGTCATTAATTTTATTAAGGCACATCTGTCCTAAACTTCTCGCTAATATCATTTGTCTTCGCTCGCAAAGTATTGAATCATTTCTTCCTCGTATTTTTATTTTATTATGTGTTTACTTACACTTTGGACTTTCCCATGTGACAATTTTGGGATCATCCTATTTTTGTTTACCTTTTTGTACCTAGAATCCTAAATCTGCAAAACACTCTCTGAAAAACAAAATAGAATTGAGTAAAAAAGTCTGAACGTATTGGATAAATGATATTTATTTTGCAAGTAGGTTTCAAAAACACTTTCACACGTCATTTTTTTTCCGTCAGTTTAAACTAGATGAGGCCGGTGTTTCCTAGCTGACTACCCTGAGAAAAATCACTAAAACAAACTCAGTTATCAAAGTCTCTTTTAAAGTCCATACAGTAAATATGTATTGGTTAAATCACACGAGGACTATGCAGATTTGTCTTAAATGGTATTTTGAAGAAAGAAAAATATAGATTTGAGTGGGCCTGTCCAGTTAGTGCAAAGCATTTGTCAGTATTCGCAAAGCTCAACTCAGGACTACTAAGGAGCTCAACGACTTGACGAACAATACCAAGGAAAGGATTTTGGGTAGGCCGCAGAAAATACTCAAATTGCCAGACATACTCTAAAAATTACTAAAAAGAAAACGGAAAAAAATAAGTAATCCACATGATCATTTATCTCAAGGAGTCGTCAGCAAACTGTAGGGGCCCAGTAGGTTCGAAGCCTAAACTGGGGCTTTGGGCAGGTATGAAAATGGTTCCAGGGCCCTGGAACCAAGGCAAAAGAGGAACGGGGTAGGTTTTGAGTCAGTAAGAGTGTGACACTATCTCCCGCTCCGCCCAAGGCCGGGGGGTGTTATTGGATGATTTTACCTCTCCAAGAGAGGAGGCCTTAGTCCCAGCAGTGGGAACATTAAAAGGCTGATGATGATGATGACCTACTTTCAAATAAAATACAAGATCATTTATAGTAAAGCACGCAGGGTCATTCTAATTCTGAGTCATAGTCAGTGCAGTATGGCTAGACTACTCGAAACATTTGAGTTGATAAAACTAAACTACTAAGCAGTAACAAACGATACAACTCTAAATCTTCAAATGTCTCTAGTACTTGTACATGGCTTTATTTATCTTTATTTCAAGTAGGTTACCCTTAAATTCGTTAGTATTTCTTATCCCTGGATATATTAAATAGAATAATACCTAATGTAATACCCCGCTTTACGCGAGGGATACGTTCCGGAAAAAATCGCGTTAACTGAAATTCGCGTATATCGAGGTTTATGATTAAACATACTCAAAATTTAATACAAAAAAAAATACGAATCATTTTAATCAATCACTTTAATTCCAAGAACATTTATGCAATACATACTATTAATTATTTTTTACGGAAAAATACATCTATAGTCTTTTAGGTAACGTTTTTTTACGTTCTTGTAAAATACGTTCATAACACCCAACACTGTCTTTAATTGTTTGACACACGGTCAAGGCACGGTCGTCGTTATTGTCTATAGATGCAATATGTCCAAACCTGAATAAATTTTTGAAAAAGCATTTTGTGACAACGAGGGAATCTCCATAGAACAAAGTCGAAGGGCGGGGAATTCCCAATTCTTCAAACAGAATGCTCAGAGGTAGCGGGGATTCCCACGGCCATAGATAAGTCGATGACTACATTATGTTTATACGCACTCTTTCGCGTAATGCGAGGCATTTGAGCGCGAAATTTGAAATTCGCGTTATAGTGAAACCGCGCATAATGGGGTCGCGTAAAGCGGGGTATCACTGTTATTAGTTCACCATCCGGAGACTTCTACCTTCTAGTCTTGCTAGCAACAATGCTCAGAAGAATGCCAAGTTTTATAGCTTAGTCACTTTGGCCAGCTGCATCCTTTAGGGCAGGTTCTAACCCTGCCTCTGATCCAAATTTGCTGGACCCCCAGTTCTGGGGTCAGTTCTCCATTAATTAGCCGTTAAGGTTGAATGATCCCGCCTTACAACATCCCACTAATGTTATAAAGAGTAAAGTTTGTGAGTGTGTGTGTTGGTTGCTTCTTTACACTCGAACGGATAAATGGATGTAGATGAATACTGGCATACAGAAACACGAAAATCTGGAATCACATAACATGTAGGATAACTTTATAAAACGTTATCCTACATGTAATTCCAGGAGTATGTTCCTTTGGGGAAATTTTATACTTTAACGAAGACGAAGCCGATAGCAGAAGTACTTATGGAATATATTTAACTTACAGTAAAGCTTTGCCACGCGGTCATACAGGTATAAAGACGCCTAGCTGCGCATGCGTTGACAACTAGCTGCACGCCTATATCTATCAGATGGAACTCGCTGCCGCAGATGTCAGATCGAGACTACAGTCCGGTTGCCTCACCTCATTTGGTGACCTGAGGAAAGTGTAGGTAAGTTCTATTTTATTCTACTAATTGAGTGAGTTCGCGTGACTTAGGAACTTTAAGACTCTGATTTTAATTAGAGTCTTAAAGTTCTTTAGAAGTTCGTTTCTTTTCTCAGATTTCGTTTAGCTAGAACATCCAATTGACCTTACACCTTCGGTTCCGATAAATTTTAATCGGAGCTTATATCGGAAGTAGAAACAAGTTATCCCGTGGGGAACCTCTCCCTCCATCCCCGCTGTCGATTACTCTTTAACCGACTTTGGAGGAGGTTCTATGTTCGGCTGTAGGTATGTATTTTTTTTTTATGTATGTTCACCGATATCTCGGTCAATTGTGGACCGATTTCGAAATATTTTTGTTTTGATTGAAAGATTATACTTCCGAGTTGGTCCCATAGAAATATTGTTTTAATCTGATGATGAACTACGAAGATATAGAATGGAACTCTTCAAAAAACCATAGCAGAACTGTCGTAGTAAAACTTTTTTATTTCTCACTTTTTAGTTGTAGTACTAAAAAGTGTGAAATAAAAAACTTTTACAAAAAAAAAAAATACAACCGACTTCAAAAAAACACCAAAAAGTGCAAAATAACTTTAATTTCGGAAGTCGGTGATAAAGAACGAAGAGACCAAACTATTATAGAAACACCGACTTCCGAAATTAAAGTCATCGGAATCGGAAGGCTCAGGCACGTTGCGGTTTGGTGCTGACACTGACGCCTCGTTGACGACTCGGCGTCGGATATGTGTGATCGAGTTCATAGAAAATGTATGTATTACCGATGTTTTTTTAGACTCCTGTCGACACACGTTGCTGCCCCGTCAGTGACCCGGCACAGATGTGTGGGGATAGACCTTTAGATTATTACGTAATAGTATAAATAGAGTACCTACAAATAAATTCGTAACAGATCACAACATCATTCCTCTTGAGAACGCGTGTAATTAGTACATTAGTGTTATTGACTCCAAAAGACAATTTCAATTTATTATCTTGTTATTAATTTGAATCGTATTTTCCATTTTAAGGCCAGGCCAAACTTCAGTTAACGTTTTCGTCCAATTGAAATGTCGTTAACCTCCAGTTTCTTCAGTTCTGAATAAGAAACTGTTGATAAATCAAATGACAACATTTCTTGAATAATTTTCTTCAGCCATAAGAAATCAAAGAGACGGCATCTACCTTAATATGGGAAAATAACGTAAGTATCCATTGAAATAAAATACTTGTGGTATCTAACAAAAGCTTATACAGATTACATTTAAGTATTTTAGCGTTATTACACTCCATATATTTTTATATGTATCCATACTTTATAGCTTTTTCCGTTGGTCCCATGAAGTTTTTTTTTTTTATGGCAGGCAAAATCATCCAATGACATCCCCCACCCTTGGGTGGAGCGGGAGATAGAGTCAGACTCTTACTGACTAAAAACCTACCCCGTTCCTTCGTTGTCTTTCATACCGGGGTCGACCCTTCTTTTCAGAAGCCGACCCTTGGCCCCAGTAGGCTTCGGCCCTGCCTGCCTGCTAGCAGGCTGGGCCTTTAAGGTTTGCTGACAGCTCCTTGAGGCGTGTGGGAACCGTACGCGCCGTCGAAGACTTGGGCTCGGTCCGGTCGTTTACCGGACGGTCGGAAAGCGAGCTACCCTTTGCTCACCGTCCGCAAAACACAGAATCCCGGCGGCGGCTGGGGTGTGAGCCTCGTTGCCTTTGCCTGATGCGGTCGGCCTCCTCCTTCGCTAGCATTACTGCTTAGCAGAAGGAGGCGACCGCCTGTCATCCCCCCTCGCTCCGGACCATGGCCTGTACCAAGGTCCGGCGCTAAAGATCGCTGCCGCTGGTCGCCCCCACAAGGACACGGCGATGCTCTACCCAGGCGAGGCACACCTCTATTGTGTGCTCCACCGGGTCCTCCGAGCGGGCGTCTCCTCACTTGCCATGTTCGGTAAGGACCTGTGTCATGCGGTAGGTGAGGACGCCGTGAAGTCTTTCCAGCCACGCCTCAAAGTGGGGACTTACCGTCATAATTGTGGCCACAATTATGACGGTATTAACGTAAATGACGCTAATTATGGCATCAGCGACTATCACAATCTAGCGGTTGCGACAGTCGTGCTGGCGGAACTCTGTCCGCCATGCCGTGGCTTGTCGAGGCAGCGAGGCAGAAATTCAATTCAATTCAATGTCAATTTATTTCAGATAATAAAACCCATAAAATTACATAAAGACTAATTAAAGTTAAGTTTTCAATAATAATATAATAATAATACGCCTCGCTTCGCCTTCCAAAGGTCCAGGACCTCAGAGTCCTGAGATATACAAATACATAAAAATAATAATAATCATGCATACGTACAAGGACTGTTGCCTCCAGGGGGGCTAAAAAGACCATTTTAGCAGAATCATAATAAATTAATCATATTTTTTTATACGACAATATTTACAAGGAATATGATTCTGATATGCAGTGAATTGAGTATGATTCGACTAATTTGTGCAACCATTTTACGAACATTAGAAGAATTGCTTATGATCTGCTTTTTTTTTTTAACGTAGGTAAAATCATCCAATGACAAATCGCCCTTGGGTGGGGCGGGAAATAGTGTCAGACTTTTACTGACTAAAAACCTACCTTTCCATTCCTTGCCTTTATCCTGGGGCCTTTGGTGACAGTCTCACATAACCTTTGGCCCCAGTAGGCTTCGGCCCTGCTGGACCCCTACAGTTTGCTGACAACTCCTTGACGCGCGCGGGAACGGTGCGCGCCGTAGACGACCTGAGCTCGGACCGGTCTGTTACCGGACGGACGGACAGCGAGCTACCCATTGCCCACCGTCCGCGGGCCCGCGCCTACGCTTATGATCTGCTAGGAATTCGGAATATGATTTTCTCTAGATGAATTGCTCATGTGACGTTTTTAGGCCCGCTGATCCCATGGTGGTAGGCCAGCAAGGAGGCTCGCCGTTTTGCGGGAAATCGTGCGGTAACCTCGCACCACGCTCCCATGAGGTAGGTTTATCACAAGAGCGATGTATTATCCGGTATTTAAATCATCCTATGTATATAACTGTACAATTTTAAGCTTATGCAAATATTGTCGTACACTTTTCTTTTTTTTTATGACAAATGGTCTCTGGGCCAATTAATAATAATAATAATAATAAATCTTTATTTCCAGGTTTACAATTATACAGTCCAGATAGTATTCATATGTGGTTTGCAATACATACATGGAGAAAATTGTAAATTAACACACAAATAACACCACTGATACCCAAGCTAAGATTAAACTTGTATTATGGGTATCAGGACTCTCTAAGTTGACTAAGATAATACAAAAGAGTTCGGAGTTACATCACATGTTTCTTTATTAATATTGCGAGTAAAAACAACAAAGGTTAAAAATATTTAGCTATATAGAAATAAGATAAAAACTGGATATAATTATCACTTTACTGAGAAACTGTTCCTTTTTCCAAAATAAATAAATATTATTATTAATGTAATATTTTATGTAAGACCTGTGAAGAGGAGGTAAGACCTAGATACCTACCGAAAGGGCTTGCTCAATAAGATATACCTGGAAAAGTTTGGCGGAGGTCTTTGCCCAAATAAGTATGCTCTATTTATTAATAGTTTATGCATTAATGAACCACTGTACAAAGGCGGACTTAATGCTTTAGGCATTTTCTTGTAAATTAAGTTCGTGAAAATGAGTTGTGTAAATATTTTTTTGTACAACAAGATATTATTCTATTCTATGGCAATTAGCTGAAGTGAAGTTTTCTATCCGTGAAAGATTACCTTTTACAAACATACAATTAATATATTACCATTTGCTGTTAGGTCAATGACTTCCTCCTTCCAATAATTAATTACGTGTGTACAAGTTACGAATCTTGGTGTTAGTTCAATTTTGTTACAGAACTGCTGATTGGGTCGTACGTAAGGGACCGTAAGATGCTACTTATGTAATTATGAGATTGAACTGTCAGAGGTATTTCCTCCATGGGGGAAGTGCGCGGTCATTCACCTCCCAGTCAATAATAATTACCTTTAACGATAATACGGTATTAGTTGTTGTTGACATAGTTTTATGATATTTATTAAAGTAGATTATTTTATTTTATTGTGTTTAATATTGTTATGGTCTGGCTTCTAAGCCCTTTGGTGATCGGAATTTTAATTAGTTTTATTACATATGACATTTTTAAACTGAAAAAAAAACTACTTACAGCCTTCAGTTTGACGGCATGGTTGGTGCAATTGTTGAGCGTTTGGCTGCTGCGCTGCGTGATACGGGTTAGATTCCCGCATGGAACAAATATTTATATGACCTACAGATAGGTGTCCCAGGTCTGAGAGACTTGTGCATGTGAGTTTATAAGTTTGTGAAAGCATATACAATACAGTAGTGGGCACAGTTAAAAAAAAGTTATTATTTTTAAAGATGGCTTATTATTTACTCATGATAAACTAACTCAAAAAACCAGTGACCTGTTATTATATATAAGATAACTTTAAGTAAACTTTCAGGTAGGTACCCCACCTTAAACAGACCCTAAGGTACCTTCCGAAAATAAACCCCAACCTCAAAAAGTACCCAACCCTTTCAATGCCACTTGACCCATTAGGACTACGCGGTACTATGAGTGCTACGCCGTAGCGGGGACCCTTAAAGAAATGTCATAGTAGAGCGTAGGCGGAGGTGCGTAGCAAATAAATATGGGCTGGGTAAACAGCTCTGTACTATAAGTACAGTACGTTCGACGGTTCTTGGCGCGCCTGAAGTTAGGCTCTGCGAACTTTAGCGCTTGTGCACTCGTAAAAAAAATAAATGGTTTGAAAAAATAAATGCCAATAGCAGTTTTTATTGCTGTTAACAACTGTTATTGGTATTTATTTTTATAAATCATTTATTTGACGCGTTTATTTTGAGCGCTAAAGTTCGCAGAGCCTAACTTCAGGCGCGCCAAGAACCGTCGAACGTACTGTACACACGTGAAGAACTCTCGAGTCATTATCCCCTTCTAATGTGTGTGTACTTCCAGTACCTTCACCTCGAACCAAAACACCTCGACCCAAATTGTTTTTTTGGATAAGACGTGCTAATACGAGAACAGTTACGGTTTTATGTATAAAACTATAACAATGAACCTACGTGCTTATTTTAGCTCAACAGTATTATTCAGGATCGAGGGGTTTGAAAGCAAAGAACATAAATTTTAATAGGTGTTCTAACTCTGATCCTCGTTTGACTTACGAGTTTATTGACTTATTGCTACTTGTTCAGGCAAAGAGATGATTTACTTAACTCAGTAACATAGCAACGCATCTTGAAATCGTGTAATTAAATACTGTGAAGCAAGTTTCAATTCCGTGACAGTGCCTTGTATAGCAGTAACTATACGAGGCACTTTCACAGAATTGATTGCTCAAAGGTTTTGCCCGTGGTACTATAGTAATAGTAGCACGGGCAAAACCTTTGACCTCAAAATATAAATAGTATAGTTTATTAAGGTACGAACATTTTTATTATACTAACATATTTCTCAATGAAAAATTTGGTTACATTGATGCCTATTTTCTGTGTAATGTACGGTATCTCAATGTATCTAAATCTCTTTGAAATACGTGCCGTAGAATTTATTCACAAAAACTTTTTCATTCATAAGAAGGATACCGTACATTCACCTGGAGGGATGAAAAGAAAATTAAAAAAAAAACTGGGTACTGTCACCTCTGAAATATTTACTTTGAAGATGATGCTATTCTAATAAAGCAATATTTAATCATTTATAAATGTTAGTTTAATATTAACATGTTAGTTCTTTACATAAATAAGTTTCAAATAATGTTGGGGCGTTTTATCTTTAGATTGACTTGTGACGTCATCATCATCATCATCATCATCGTCATTTCAGCCAAAGTCGTCCACTGTTGGACATAGGCCCCCCTCAAATGTCGCCACAATAAACGGTCTTGTGGGACATGTGACTTGCAGATTTATATTCAACAAGCAGTCCTGACAGAAGTTGTTCAAAAAAAAAGAAAATAGAGAAGCCGGTTGCAGCGCCATCTATTGGGTCTCGAAATATCATACAAATCGGTCAAGTAGTTTTTTTTTAATTATTGATAGGTTCGCGCTTGTCCGCTATCTCACCTGATGGAAAGCGACGATGCGGTCGACGATGGAGCGCGCTTACTTAGGAAGAAGTAGGCAACAAACACACTTACAGAAGAATTATATATGTGTATAAAAATTTATTATTTTCTTTCGCACATAGAAAGGTTATGAAACTGAAAATAAAAAATAAAATAAAATGAAACGTTACAAATATGAAAGGGAAACAATACCGTCGGACGGCAAAGAAATACTTAATAAAAAATGCAACATGGGTCTGACATTTCCAATAATTGTTTATTTTCTAAGGTGTTGAACCTTAGGATAGCTCATTTACTTCTGCGAAAATTCCACGTACCAGTATTATTGTAAGAGACTGTAATTCTAGAAAAGGAAAAGTTAATTTTCCACCAGAGGGAGTCAGTCCCCGTTCGACAACAAACAGATTGCAGGCTCCGGGTCAAAGGTCGCGCGGCCGCACGCCGCGGGCCGACGAACCTACTGCTCGCTGAAGAGCCTGTTTTCTTTCATTACTTCTGACACCTCTGGATAATTTACCCTCATCCTTGAGTACATTATCATAATGTTTTACATAGGCACGCTCCATAATTACAAAATTAATGAGACATAGAGTGTTTTTCATGTAAATCGTGCGGATTTCATCACGCATGCGGGGCTGCTGCGTGCGCATTCTACGCATTACAATAAATAAATACTTGTATGAAAAGGACATTTGCGGGGGATACGCGTGCGGAACAATCCCGCATGCGTGGTGAAATCTGCACGATATCAAAAACACACATAGACATGATATGTCTGTGATAAAAACTGTGTTTGTGTAAACCTGTGTCTGAGATATTGCTCGGATGTGCATACTATATGTGTAACGAACAGGAGAATGTTGAAACAGATGTGTAGATATTATGTAGAGTGATGAGAATTAATAAAATGAGAAATGGTTATATTACAGGAAATTGGGAAGTGGCGCCCGCGACTGAAAAGTTAAAAGGGAATCGGTTGTCTTGGTCATCTGAAGAGGAGATACGTGTAGATGTTTGGAGAGTGAGAGTGAGAGGTCAAAGAAAAAAGGGATGATTTTTGTGAGGAGTGATATGAAGGAAAGGGAGTCAGCGGTAGCGTAACGGTAGACAGAACAGAATGAAAGAGAAAATGGTGTTGCGCCGTCCCTAAAAAACACGGGACAAAAACAGGAAGATGATGATGAGACATGCTACTTGTATACCTAGCATGTCTCATCATCATCTTCCTGTTTATAGTACGATAGTGCCTGTATAGGCACTAACGAACAAATTTTAAGTTTGTAGTTGTAATAATTTGATTAATCAGTGAGTGGTATTTCGCTTTTATTTAAATAGATTTGTAAATTTGTGCCGGTATTATTGTATTGTATGCTGCTGTTGGTTATAGAAAGAAAATAACCCTTCTTGCTTTCGGGTAAAAATTGATGCTTCTCGCTACAGATGTTCTTTGATTGATTTTTCAAACTTTGCACCATCTACCTTTTTTTGTGCCATTATCATAGATATCAGAAAGGAAACTGTATTTTACATGTCTATGGTCACTTCGTTATATTTTTAGCCGTAGAAGCTAATGAGGAGATTTTGTGTTTAGTTTATGTAAATTTTACTCAATATCTCGCTGATTTTGATCCGGTAAACTATCATTGACTTTCCTTAGTATTGTTTGGTCGTTCTACTTGAATCACGTGTATGACGAAGGGTCGATACCCTGGATACAAAGCGAATATTACCCACTGTCATAACACAAAGAGTATGGTAAACCCAACAAAATGAGGATTCGATGATGTATTTTAATACGCTACTGTTCTGACAGCCATTGTGGACCGTTCATTCCTCATTATCAGATTTAGCGCCGACCTGCGTACATAAATAAACAGGCATTAACCGCCTAACTTAATTCACTTAAATCAAAGATGAGAATAAAAAGCTATAAAACCGGGTACATTGACCTTGAAAAAAATTAACGGAGAATTCCTGATAAAGTTAATGACACGATGTTATTTAAATTTTCAGTGAAAGAACTTGGTAATTAAATTGTTTCAGAATTATTATGCGGTTGACGTAATCCTCTGAACAAAAATAAGGAAAAGAAACGCACCTGCTTGCTCTTAATCCACTCTATATACACTTTTCGACTAACCTGTTGGTCTAGTGGTTCGTGGCCCTGACTGCTAATCCAGGGGTCGTAGGTTCGATTCCCATCCAGGACAAATGCTTGTGTGATGAGCACGTTCATTTGTTCTGTGTCTGGGTGTAATATTTATCTATGATATGTATGTATTTAGAAATATATAATTATGTTTATCAGTTGTCTAGTACTCATAACACAAGCGCTGCTTAGCTTGAGACTAGACGGCGTTGTGTGATAATTGTGGAATACATTTTATATTGTATTATTATTATTATACTTTGGACCAAGCATCACTATCATTTTATACAATATAAACATAAACTGACTGACTGACTTAGCTAAAAGTAAAGGTCCTAGAAGCGTGAAGTTTTGCACAAGACTTCTTTTTACAAAGTAAACTATCACTAGAAGAGGATTTTCTGAAATTCACCCCCTTAGGATGTTTTTAAAAATCATGCGGATTTCATGACGCATGCGGATTTGCACCGCATGCAGAAAATTTCAAGAGGCAAAAAAACACGTCCAGTGTGCGTACGATATACAATAAATACTTGTATAAAAAGGACATTTGCGAGGTTACGCATACGGAGCAAATCCGCATGCGTGCTGAAATCCGCGGGGATGAAACGGGGGTCCAAGGTTTGTATGGAGAAATCTATTTTTACGCGGACAAAGCTGCTAGCAGAAGCTAGTTAACCATAAAGCTTTATGACTGTTGTTTTTTTTTAAGCTTCCAAAAAAGGTTTGCTTCAACAGGTGCACGTAATCTTAAAATATAAATCATCTCCGTTCCACCATCCAAACTTTGAGCAATTCATAATAATCTATATTCGACAGACTCGCCTGTACCTTATCTCCTGAACCTTTGGGTCATTAACTTAACCTCCAACGTTTTAATTACAACGAGGTACGGTGCTTAAATAAATTCCTGGTTTTACTGCTGGGCCTGTAATGATCACCTCGCTTTAGGAGTCAACGTCCTAACTCTCTACTTGACACAGATTCCGCTAAGCCGTCCGCCATTGTATCTTCTAGTACAGCTTAACGGAGAGTTACTGCCGTCATGTGTGGAATCCAAGATGTCCTGAATATTCATTATTGTCCTAATATCGAGGTTTATGTATGTTTTAGTAAAGTTGGCTAGCTTTTGGCTTACTGAGTTTAGGGTTAAAGAAATAATTCTGAAAAGTTATGAAATAAAAATAGTCAAAATTAGAAAATAATGCCACTAGCATGATTGCTAAGTGTCACCGCGAACGGGCCTCAAAAAAGTGCCGCCACAAAAAAAGGCCGCCTCAAAAAAAAGCCACCACCGCCGCACTCAGGCCACAAAAGAAGGCCGCCACAAAAAAAAGATAATGTAATGTGTTAAAACTCTCTAAAATTAAAATATATCTAATATTGCCGAGAGCAAACAAAACTTCCAATAATTCAAAATTTCAATTTATTTTAATATTTTCATACCACACTGAAGACCTTTGCCAGTTTGAACGGTATTATAACTATAATAAAGATACTCAATACTTCCATCATATTACATTTTTAATAACGTCCCACATTAAAAATTTTAGGTATCTTAAAAGGAAATGAAAAAACAAAGTCAATATCGAATTTTTTTCCTCCTTGAAATATGTTTATATATGCAAATCATACAATTTAAATAGGCACGTGTAAGCAGCCTTGCATTAAATTCTATTACGGGGCAGAATAAGTTGACTCTTCAGTAAATTACCTGCAAACGATCCAATTGCGTAATATGAAAAGACCACGAGTCGGCATAAATTTATTGTATGACCTTATACTGTGGAGAAATAGTCGTAGCTCAAATTACCGATGTTCTAAATAAGGATCGGCGGTATCATTTTGTATATATTATAGTAGCATCGTGACGTAGGCTGACCATTTTACGTCCGTTTCTGTGGCTATCAATCAGTGCTCAGTTTCAGTTCCCGAATTTGATGAAATATTGTAAGCAGATCGGAAGTTTTCAGTACCAAACTCTAAATTAGTCAGGAAAACGCCAAGATACAAGAAAATTTACAAAATCATCTTTTTTAAATTCGCCTGTAACACTAGCAATCGGACAATTACTTGCATTAAACTATCTGAATTGGTTGATCGTGTTTTTCAATAATTCAAACAGATTTGATTCGAATAATAAACTTATCGAATCGTTTGACTAATACAATTTGCAAATCTTGCCCCGAAGTATACGAAATGAATTTTCATCCGAAATCAATGGGTCAACGGCCGCTCTTAAAGTTCAGAACACTCGAGAAATTATTGTAAGGCTTGAGAATTTCTTTTCAACTAGTTTCTACTTGAGACTTTGGGTATGTGAAATTAGAATTTATCTCAAGGGAATAAACTACTGGCGTAAAAAGTATCATATGCCTTATTCCAAGGTATAGTATGCTCTTGTGCCATGTTTCATCCAAACTCGTTAAGATGTAAAGAGGTAAAAGACAAACTGATTGAGTTACTTTCGTATTTATATTTATAAGTATGGCAAATTCTCCTAAGCGAAATTCTCGACAATATGCTTTAAGCCAGTTGATATAATTAATTAGAATTTTGAGAATTTAAAAACAGTTATTACATTTACTATTTGAGCAGTAGTGGACGAGTGGTAAAGAACCCGACTTACTAGTTGTAGGTCGCGGGTTCAAAACCAGCCAGGCGTATTACTTTGTGTAATTTATTTCATCACCACTGCTCTCAAAACGGTGAAGGAAAACATCGTGAAGAAACTGGCATGTCCTAGAACTAAAAATTCAGAGATATGTGACATCCACCAAGCCGCACTGGGCCCGCGTGGTGGATTACGGCCCATTCCCTTTCCTAGAGAGGAGACCTGTGTCCCAGCAGTGGGAAAATTAAAAGGCTGATGATGATTACACTTAATTGATATGCAAATATTTATATCTAATTATACAGCAGTTATTTAATGGATTAACGTATCAATGAACGCGTTTATTTAAACCTCGGAAAGTACCGCGCTCATTACTGAGCTTTCGCGATTAAGTAGATATATTGCCAAAGCCACCACGTTCTGGGGCTATTCCATTGTGTAGAAAGCCAGTTATTTTGAAAAGCTAGGGTCACCGTACTATAAATACCTACTAAAAGTAAATTAACACATTCACTAAATAACTCGTCTGATTGTTTATCTCTAAACGGTCATTTATCATTTCTTTTGAAAGTATATTTGAAGCGTCTTTTAGATGATGGAATTATTAAATTTACTAGAAAGTATGGTGATAAAATGTGCCTGACACTTTGATCGATGAACAAAAATTTTATAAGAAAATCAAACGAAAAGCCTTGAAAATTTTAGCAGTTCAGTGTAAGGTTGTTCAACTTTTGGACAATCAGCTGTAGTACAAAGTTGCCCACACCACTGGACTGCAGTTGATTGCTGATTATCAACTTTAGAACGTATTCGGTAGGTATGAATGTAGTGGAGGTCTACACCGGTTGGTGCGACCGGCGAGAACTTGACGTGAGAGTCAGGTCCTGGTTTAGGTCATGATCGTGGCGAAGCGAGCGCAGTGCAGTGTGCTCTTTCTGTGAAGCAGTAATACGAGCGTCGGAGGTTTTTTTTATGGTAGGTAAAATCATCCAATGACATCCCCCGCCCTTGGGAGGAGCGGGAGATAGTGTCAGACTCTTACTGACTAAAAATTTAACCCGTTCCTTCATTGTCTTGGTTCCAGGGCCCTGGTAAGCATTTTCATACCTCCCCAGAGCCACGAGCGTCGGAGGTGGCGGAAAGCTTTAGGAAGAGATCATCCTCACGCCCCAATCACCTCAAAAGACGCCGCGGGTATTGGTAGTCGCAGGGAGATTCCAGTGCAGGCCTACGGACGGCGCGCTATAAGTAACTTATCGTCTAGTAAGGTTCAGGTCCGAGTCGATGGTGGTGTATTGTGTTCCACTCGCACTGGGCTCATTTGAGCCGATGCTAGTCAAGGCAGCATTATTGTTCGGAAGTTGGGCCGCAACCCTAGAACGTAAACGGCAACTGAAGGAACACAGGAGAGTTTTTAGTCCGTAAAAACCTGACACTCCCTCTCGTTCCACCCAGAGCGGGAGGGGTTATTTGATGATTTACAAAAAAAAAAGTTTGGACGTTGTTTTCATAAAGACAATTGATGCTCGTGACAAGAAAAAATTAAAAACTATTTACTTGAGACTTCGACATTATCTGGATTATACATCATCTAGATCATTTTGATCAAGACATGTATATGTTACCGGCAATCTGTATAATTCACGTATTCTATACAATACCGAATGCACAACCGGTAATGTGTGTAAAAGATGTGAGCAGGGAAGGAGGTGATGTCA
Source organism: Leucania comma (assembly GCA_958295575.1). NCBI lineage: Eukaryota > Metazoa > Arthropoda > Insecta > Lepidoptera > Noctuidae > Leucania > Leucania comma. The sequence goes on from OY282468.1 coordinate 19,932,515, forward strand.
TTTTGGGGCACCCCGACAGGGACAGGTTGTACGGAACCCTTTGATTATAGATGGAACCCTAGTATGGTTCGTTTTTTGATTTTGATGTGTGATTTTGTGTGATTTTGGTGTGATGTGGACGAAGGCAATGAAAGAAGCAGGGTAGGTTTTTAGTCAATACACTACACTATCTCCCGCCCCACCCAATGGCGGGATTTGTCAATTGATGTTTTTACCTAACATAAAAAAGGGACAGGTTAGGTTAGGATTATTTTTATCACCATCTGAAAATAATAATAAAAACGAAAATAAAAAAAAAAATATGTAGATTGTTGGTAAAATATACATACACAGTTACATAAGCCACTATTGAAGAGACCAAGACACTTTAGAGATGGTTTTTATTTCATTTAGGAATATAGTCTCTAAACACCGCATTCATTTCATAATTCCATTTAAACTGTGATGCCCCAAGAGGACACCGGTGTCCGCACACGTATTGTCTTACTATTGTGTCTCTAATTACGATATTCAAAAGGTTAAGATCAGTATTGAAATCTAATACCTACGTACAGAAAGTTTTGAAGCGGTAAGATTTCTTTTCATTAATCTGACATTTTAATGGTATAATAGACTCGCCCACGTACTTGAAAATTATGTCATAATTGGGCAAATGTGGGTGTTGGTACTTCACGCTCCTGGTAGTAGTATCTATGTCTCCTCGGGGAATATCGGTGTGATATATGTTACTATGACCTTTAATTCAGTCTAGACTGAAATAGAAGTAATGTGTTTACGATGTTAATATTGTATACAGTCGTAATAATGCCGTAATAGCATGCTCCTCTGACGGTGTATTAATACTAAGTTTATTTTACGTTCAGTTAAATAAATCTGAATGGAGGAATGATTGAACACGCGAGGTTAAGGTGATTATTGCAATCCATGCTGTAACATCAAAGACAAACTGTTTACGTTAAAAATCAGGAAACCGGTAGCTTTGCATTTAGAAACAGGAACTGATTATTTTCTCCTCTCAAAAGTAATAACTTCTACACTAATAAAAAGCTTGCAATTTCTGTTCCGGTTTTTCTGCTGATTGAAAAAGATAGGATTACAAGAAGAGATCACAAGTGCATCATCGACATGTAAACCGTTAAATTTTAGTCTTTTTAATCCCGTGGAGGGTTTTTTTTTTTTTTTTTTTTTTTTTTATATTTTATAAACTAGCACTTGACTGCAATCCTACCTGATGGTAAGCAGTGATGCAATCGTCGATGGTAAAGCGCACTAGTTTATTAAGAGCCTATTCACTCTAGCCTTGAAGACGCCTAAATTATAATTGGCCGGGAAAACCGCAGCAGGCAAATTGTTCCAGTCCCTCGATGTACGCGGTATAAACGACGAGGCAAAACGCTTAGTCCGGACCGTGGAAGTTTCAACAACGTAAGGGTGGATATTCGCCGTACGCCGGGTTGTTCGATGATAGAAAGGAGATGGCGGTATCAAGTCATGCAATTCCCGCGCACACTCTCCAAAATGCATCCTGTAAAACACCGAAAGGCTGGCTACTCTACGCCTGTGCTCGAGGCTTTGTAGATTGGACTTAACCAAGTCTGGATCACCAATTAGCCTCTTCGCACGCCTTTCCACCGAGTCCAAAGCTGCTAGGTGGCATTTTGCAGCACCAGCCCATATGTGGCTGCAGTACTCCACACACGAACGGACTTGTGCTTTGTATAAGATTAGAAGCTGTTCCGGTGTGAAGTACCGCCGGACTTTTGCTAGAACGCCGAGTTTCCTAGCAGCTACCTTAGCTTTGGACTCAATGAACCGCCCAAAGTTGAGGTCTGAGGAAATTTCTACCCCCAAGAGCTGAAGGCGGTCGGTGCACTCCAGGGATACATTCTGGAAAGCAGGAGCCAAGGTGAACGGGCTCCTTTTGGCGGTGAACAGACACGCTTGTGTTTTGGTGGCGTTGAATCCCACAATATTGGCTTCGCCCCATTTGGAGACTGCCTGAAGTGAAGCATTCGTCCGCTCCACCATAGCCTCCCTTTCAGCCTGGATCAGCTCTTTACTAGCCCGAGGAGTTGGCAGGTATCTGTCTACAACTGTGCTATCATCTGCATACCCATAGATACCGGGCATCAGCAGATCGTTGATATGCAGGAGGAAGAGAGTTGCAGAGAGAACAGACCCCTGAGGAACTCCGGCATTAGTCGTCATGGGCTCTGATGAGCATCCGTTGACAACAACTCGGAGAGACCGTTCACTCAGGAAGTCTTTTACCCAACTAATCAGGCCAGGGGAAATGCCGTACGCTGGAAGCTTACTCAAAAGGCTAGCGTGCCATACCCTGTCGAAGGCCTTCGAGACGTCTAGAGAAACCGCAATCGCTTCCCCATTCCTCTCGAGGGCCTCGCCCCACAAGTGGGTGGCATAAACTAGTAGGTCCCCAGTAGATCGATTGCGGCGAAACCCGTACTGTCGGTCACTGAGGAGATCGTTACCTTCCAGGTATGCCATGAGGCGCGAGTTCAATACACGCTCCATAATCTTGCAGAGTATGGAGGTTACCGAAATCGGCCGATAGTTGTTAGGATCGGCACGACTGCCCTTTTTGGGCACGGGTTGTACATTGGCAAGCTTCCAGGACTTGGGCACTATTCCAGTCCTAAATGAGAGGCGATACAAGCGAGTCAATACAGGAGACAACTCGGGCGCACAAGCCTTGAGAACTATCGCTGGTATACCATCTGGTCCACTAGCTTTATTCACGTCTAGACGACACAGTGCTCTCAGAACTTCATTGTTCCTTATGCGAATTTCGGGCATCGAGGTGTCGCAGAAAGGCAGAGTCGGTGGAGTAGCACCACAAGTGTCAAGACGAGAATTATGGGCGAAGAGAGATGCAAAGAGACCTGCTTTCTCTCTCGCGGTGTGAGCCAGTGTTCCATCAGGCTTAACCAGCGGAGGCAGTGTGGGCCGACAGAAGTTCGCTTCGACCGACTTGGCAAGGGACCAAAAAGCTCTGCTACCGGATGGCTGTGCAGAGAGCTTTGTGCCAATATGAGTAATGCGGTCAAAGCGAGCCTTCCTTAGTGCCTTTTTGTAGGACTTGGCAGCTTGGTTGAAGGCTCTCTTCTTTGAACTCAGATCCGGAGCTTTGCGGTCACGAGCATCAACCCAGGTGAGAAACGCCGAATGCTTAAGCTCTTCAGCTTTTATGCAATCGGCGCTGAACCATGGGTGAACTGAGCCACCGATGGGTACGTCGCTATAAGGGATGAAATACTCCATAGCTTGACGTATCACATCGGATACGGCATCTGCACAGCTCGACGGATTTTCAGAAGAGAAGCAAACCTGCTGCCAAGGATAAGACGCAAAGAAGTGCCGCATCTCATCCCAATCTGCCGACTTGTAACGCCACATCCGCCGTTCACCGCGAGACTCACAGTCAGGTGGGGAGAAGGACGATACAGACTTCACCAGACAGTGATCTGATGTTCCAAGTGGTGAAGAAACTGTTACGATACATCTGTCCGGATCGGTGGTCAGCAGAAGGTCCAGACAATTGGCAGTATGACCAACTACATCAGGCACCCTGGTCGCTTGCTTCACCAGCTGGGAAAGGCCCAACGATACCGCAAAGTTTCGCGCTTCTCTTCCAGCGTGGTCGGTCCTCTGGTATGGGAAAAGCCAGTCTCGGTGGCAGGCGTTAAAGTCCCCCAGAGCGACAAGCTGCGCATCAGGGTGCCGATGCAGAGCCTTATCGGCAGCTTCACTGAGCTGGTCAAACATTCGAGTCGTCTCCTGATCACCGCTGTGCGATCGGTAGACACAGGCATAGACGATTTTGTCCATACCAGTGTCCACCAACAGCCATAGCGTGGAAAAATTTGGGTCTTCAAGGTGACGGAGACGCTGACAGCAGATGTCATTACGGACGTACACACAGACCCCGGCACGCTGCAGAAAATGATGCTCCAATGAGTATCCCGGGTAGTTGATTCGGTACATGAAATACTATCGATTTGTAAAGAAAAAATAAAGTACTTTTTTTTCAAAAACTCGAATTAATTTAAGCATGAACGAAATTAATTCTTTAAGTAAACTAGTCAATTACCTTGTAGGTAGTTGTTGGTCTAACTACCTACAGTTCATTGGCCTCGCTCAGCTGACGTTTACTTAAAGAAATTAATTTCATACATGCGATAATTAATTCGAGTTTTAAAAAAGTACCTTATTTTTTAATACTCTCTTTACCAATCGATAGTATTTCATGCACCGAATCGACCCTCCGCGGAATTAAAACGACCACAATTTAACGGTGTATTATTATAAATGCTTTTACCCCATCAAGAACACCAACCTACATAAACACATTGATCAGCCTGAGATTGCACTAAACCATATTTTGTTAATAACTCAGTGAATCTCCTATTCCAACAACGAGATGCCATACAATGATTTATTAAGTTTTAAAACACAATCATTTTTAACTGATACACCAGCCAGACTAGAGGGCTGGCTCGTTCATTGCCCAAAGAATCAGCATTGCAATTCAACGTGGCATTGCTGCCAGTCTTCTGGGCACGTTTCCGGATGACAGCGAAGTGGAGGAGTAAATAACAATATGCAAAAAAAATGTACGTATACGAGTATTTAATAATGAAATTGTATATGACTATGGGCCAAAATGTTTGATAAAAATGGTTAATTTTAATATCATATCGTTCGACTTCGTGGAATACTTTCGCCCAACTTTTACAACAAACCTCCATGAAACCTTAAAATTTTATTTAAAAAATATTCAAAGGCCAGTTCTTCAGTGACAGTGACAGTCTGTCAGTTCAATACACAGATTAGGGAAATTAACGTTGTTTTATGTTTAAATATAATAAGCTATTAATATTATTATAGTATTCACCGATGAATCGATAAAAATGTATCCAACCATAAAACTGCTTACTTATACTGACAAGGGATGCAACGGCGAAACTCTTTAACATCCAGGCCACCGGACAGTGCGGCCTCGGTCCCTCTCGATGTGGCACTCTCCAAGCCTGAAGACGAGCAGCTTTTCTACACGGCGAGCGTACACTTCCTCCGAAAGCGTCTGGAGGAGAAGAGTAATCGGCCTCTGAAACCGCAAGACGCCACACAAAGCTGCTGCAACTTGACTAGATCAGACACCCATCGAAATACTCATGTATACAAGGTTCCAAAAGTAGACTTAGATAACTGCCCGCCAAGAGGAGAAATACGGTCACTCTCAATGAGCCAAGTACTACCGTTTCCTAAATCCAATAAAGACGGCTTTTTTGCACGACTGAGGAATACTTTCCGGAAGACCAGACGTCCTGCTGACGTTACTGTACAGAACATTGAGGAGTCAGAAATAAAGAACATATCAAACTTTAAATTCCCCAGAGTTTCACGTCTACGACACCCTCACTCTTCATGTTTACTCAAAATATCTGAGGAAAACATAAGAAGTCCTAATGTAAGACGTTCGAGAACTAGCAAAGGCGATCTCTTAGAAGAAAATAAGTGTGTGACTCACGCTAGAAGGTAGTTTTGTTTGTATTGTCTTTTATGTTATTATATACCGTATTTTATTTGGATTGACATTGGACTTTTATTCCATTTACCTATTAATTATTTACTGTTTTCTATTGTTAAAATTTAGTCACTGTTATTTATTCTTCTGGTGGTGAAGTAACATCCTTCAGAACTTTAGGGCCGAAATGGCGTAAAAAGGACGCTCGACGGGCAGCCATAGCGTAACAAAGCGCGTGTGTTCACGCGGGCGGGCGGACCGGATTATTACTACACTACTACTAGTTCAACTTTAACGTTGTGCATGTAATCGAGAACTTAATGTATTATTAGGGTGATTTAATATCGTGCAGATTTCATCAGGCATGCGGGATTGCTTCGCATAACTAATTACGTCGATAGCGTATGTGTTTGTTACCGAGATGTAATTTGTACGGTTAGGTTAGACTATGAGTACCTATGCTATAATCATGGCCGTAAGTCTCCTCTGTGAGGAGTGACTGGAGAGGCGTAACGGGGCGTCCTCACCTTTTGCAAGACGCAGGTCCTCAGAGGATATAGTAAGTTCAGGAGAATCCTGCGCCGGATCCAGGCGGAAGAAACGCCCGGGTGTCACCATTTGTCCAGATCGGTAGAGCATTCGTTGGAGGTGTGTCCCGCTTAAGCGGAGCACGGAGCGAAGGAGAAAGGTAGATTGACGCCTCCTTCTGCGGAACAGTAATGCTAGCGAAGGAGACACGTGTGGTTTTAGATGTAAAATTCTTAAAGGCCTTCCTTTTTCACCATTTTTCCCATCTTAAAAAAAGGCCTCCTAGAGTAATTGGGCTTGGCTCAATTCGAGATCTTATAAGTTTTCAACAGCAATATCAGCTGGTGAATCTTGTTTACCAATTTTGAAATGTTTTTGGTGAGATAAATGTTATGATCGTTCTATGGATTCCAACGCTATACTCACACATAAACTAACTTCAATACGAGCAACTTTAATTATCTTGAAACCTCAAAGTGTGACTAAAGAATGATGCGTATGTCATCATGCTATGACAACTGCAAACGTGGGCAGTATCTCGAAAGTTCTCGTATGGCCGACATATTAGTAGAAACTAGGAAGCCGTATAGTACGCCCTTCATCAGTGCTCACCCGATACTTGTCGTCTGGGGGCGCGTCTCGTAACGTCACAGGGCGCCCGGTCAATGCCTCTGGCCCTGAGCCCCATTCAGACTAGACAATAAACTTGATTGATGAATAGCTACATTCATAAAAACTGCCGTAATCTAAGTGACATGGCACATAATCATACGTCAAGCCCATACATCAAATAACAGCGAGGAAGCAATGTCTTTATATTCTGGTATTTTCTCTACCCCTTTGTTGTTTTGTGATTAAAACAATGTGAAACTGTCGACCCTTCATGGAACAAAAGACTTACTCAAATTTTAATTACACTTGGTTAAGGGTCCGTATAACATCTTTTCCTTTCCTTTTTAATAGTGACACTTTTCTATTGATGATAAAAAAAATAGCAAATCAATTTATACTTCCCTTTATACGCGTACATCGAAGGACTGGAACAGTTTGCCTGCTGCGGTCTTCCCGTCCGATTTATAATTTAGGTGTCTTCAAGGTTACAGTGAATAGGCTCTTAGTACACTAGTGCATTTTACCATCAACAATTGCATCACTGCTTACCATCAGGTGGGATTGCAGTCAGGCACTAGTTTATATAAATAAAAAAATAAAAAATTTGAACGAAGTGGCGGCGATCGCTTGGTCCAGGCCCTGGTTCAGCGAATGGTCGATGCCCGCTAGGGCTACAAGAAGTATCTGAAACGTATTGGTCCTAAAAATGCAAGTACAAAGGTGTTGTTTAAGTCTGTAAAGTCTTCCGCTCGGCTCAAGAGCGAGAGAAGTCTTTGGATGTTTTCCCACAGTCCCTGCGTAAGCTAAGTAGTGTTTGTTGCTGAAGTCTGGATTTCCAAATAGCAGCAACCTAGGTATTTAAGTCAAGAGTGAATAAGTTACTTATAGCTGGCCTCTTGGTCTAGTAGTTAGTGGCTCTGACTACTATACAGGAGGTCGTGGATTCTCACCCAGGACAAATGTTTGTGTGACGAGCACGATCGTTTATTCTGTATTTGGGTGTAATTTATCTGTAATAGGTATGTATGTACGAATATTGAAACTCGGTTGAAACTCTTGGGCCGTGGGGACCGAGTGCTCATGCGCTTTTTAAAGATCTCTCCAAACGTTTAGTTGACACTTCGCGTGACAAGGGCTGGCTTTTACCTCGGTCAGAGATTAAGCATTACCATTCAACGTGGCAATGCCGCTAGCCTTTTGGGCACACTTCCAGTCGACAGCGATGCGGACGAGTTTTATGACGCCATTTTTTAGTTAAGGTTTAAGTGTATATATAGTTTTAATTAGTGTTTTATATAATGTATATAATTATGTATTTGTGAAATAAATGTGACTTTACGAGTATTTAGAAATTTAAAAGTATGTATATCGTTTATCCAGTACTCATAGAACAAGCTCTGCTTAGTTTGGAACTAGGTGGCGTTGTGTGAAAGTTGTGGAATATTATTATTATATTATATTCTAGGCAAGCGTGCTGCATCAGGTGAAATAGTGGTGAAACACGAGTCTATTATAAAAAAATATTCTGGTACTTTGCACCCAAAATATCCAAATTTACTTTTCTTCTTCTATAAATTGTATTATAACCTGTTAAGCAAAAAATTCCAAAGGTCTCGAAATTTTCAATCGAAGAAAAATATTTATCAAGTTCAAATTTCAATGCGAGACACGTATATTTATATACCTTTATTTATAGATATAGGCCCCTAAATTCTGTGGCAGTCGTTGAGCCTTAATTTGTAACAGGCGATGGCAATGACCTTGCCTAATATGTAAGGCTATTTTCAGATCGCATAATTTTGACGCGCGTTTTCAAATCGCGCGTTTAGAGTGAATAGGCTCTTAATAAACTAGTGCGCTTTACCATCAACGATTGCATCACTGCTTACCATCAGGTAGGATTGCAGTCAAGTGCTAGTTTATAAAAAAATAAAAAAAAAATAAAAAAAAAGACATCCTTATATAATATGTACCTAACAACCGATCACATGCGTGCGTGTTAACGCGCGTCAGCGAGCGTCAACGCAGCGCTCAGAGAAAAAGTTTCTATGCTCTATCTGTTTGGGTACTTAACTAAACGTAAACAATCTTGATTTGTCTTTTTATTTAAAAAAAAATCGTATTAAAGACAAAAATGATTATTTAAATTTAGTTAGGCAACACTAGCAACTTCAATGTGGCTGTCGGCTTACATCAAGGGTCGGCTCTCAGCCCTTACCTCTTCCTGATAATAATGGACGCTCTGACGTCGGACATTCAGGAAGAGGCTCCCTGGTATATGCTGTTTGCCGATGACATTGTGCTAGTTATCAAAAGTGGCCTAGAGGTCCAGAACAGATTGGAGGTGTGGTTGCACAGACTGGAGAGTGTTGGCCTGAAATTAAGTAGAACGAAAACGGAATACTTGTTCTGCGATTTCGGCGGTATCTCCAATCCATTGCCTTTAGCTCTCGCCGGAACGCCCATACCGATCTGCTCCGACTTTCGGTACCTCGGGTCGCTCATTCAAGGGGACGGTGAGGTAGACCGAGACGTAACGCACCGGTTATTTACCTTGAGTATATTAGGGGAAGTTTGAAAGTGGCGCCAGTGACTGAAAAGTTGAAAGGAAATCGTTTGTTGGTATGGTCATGTGAAGAGGAGGGATGAAACGCATGTTACTAAAAGAGTTATGAGTCTACATGTGGATGAATGGAAAGAGAGAGGGAGACCAAAGAAGAGATGGATGGATTGTGTGAGGAGTGATATGAAAGAAAAGGGAGTTAGTGATAGCGTGACGACTGACAGGAGAGAATGGAAGAAAAAAAGCATGTTGCGCCGACCCCAAATAAAACGGGATAAGGGCAGGAAGAAGAAGAGGACCTAACATCGGTTTAGGTAAATAACTATTTAGAAATATTTTTAGATTAAATTTTTGGACATTTTTTAGGTAAAAGACATGTCAAGATTGTTTACATTTATTTTTGTACCTAAACGAATGCATTATAGACTCAGACGATCGCGCGTTGGTTCGTACTTTGATATTAATGTAAAGTCAGTTTGCTGTTCAGTAGAACGTGCACTTTTCATGTTCTAAGTTCTACTGAACTAGACTAACGCTCAGTGACGAGTACTCTCGCAACGCGCGTTAGCACTTATCATCTTATCTCTCTTTAAATTTGATTGTGCGTGGACGCGCGTCAACGCGCATAACATGGGAACTTATCCCAGCCTGAAACTGCATGAATTTTAAATAAATAGGTTTAAGGACACGGCTGCGAAACATTCTTGTTATAATAAACAACAGATACGCTTTTGCTTATTTAAGAATTAAATATTTGTTTTGCCAGCGTCATTGAGTTTCTCAACATATAATTTAAACGATCACGAATGTTGGTTTAACAGTGTCTATTTAGTTTCCGGGGTGTTCTTCATACGTTAATGCGTTACAATAAACAAGTTGATTTTTACTTGTGCAGTCAAAGAATGATAAGGTCGAACATTCGTGTGCCAATATTGATTTAAGACTTATTTTCCTTGTATTTTGTTTTTGATGTGGTAAATCATCTAATAACGTCTCCCGAAGAAGAAGAGAGCGCAGAAGGGAGCTAGAAGGTGAGTCAGTTTTTTTTTAACTTTTACTGACTAAATCTACACTTATGTTTCTTCAGTTGCGTTTTGAGTTCCAGGACCACGAGTATCCCTTACATACTTTTCCCCATATCCCTAACAGGCATCGGCCCTGCTGGGCCCTTACGGTTTAAGTCGACAACTCGATCTACCCATTGCTCATCGTCCGCGAGCCCGCATCCTACAGTGGCCGGACAACGCTCAGTGATTCCCGTCACCCGAGGTTCTTACATTTGGTCTTTTGTATTTAGTGCCCGATCGAAACTAGTTATCATGGCCGAACTCAGATTTCTGTGTCATTCGCTCAGTTTCAGGTGAAACTAAAACCGAAACTTCAAATAAAATGTCATCTTGTCATGAGGAAAAAAATCAATCCGATTCTCTTTTTATTTTACGATACAGCAAAACAAGCAACACATAACGCAAAAAAACGTTTTAGGAACACATTCATTGTGCGTACAGCAGCAGTAGAATTTCCTACCGGAGTCTGTGTTTCCAAATTGCTATAACCGAGGAGACTTTCAGTCAAAAGTAAAGGTTACTTCTAAGCAAGCGTCCTCCATCATCGACCACATCTTTACTTACCACCAGATGAGATGGTGGTTTAGCGCGACCCTATAAATAAAAAAACGGCAAAGTTTGCAGTGCAAGCACAAACTGAAATAGACAAGCCACGTCATTTTTAAATTAAATCTTATTTTAAGAAAAAAGAAAACTGGGCAAGTGCGAATCGAACTTACACACTGAGGGTTCCGTACAACCTAACTTATGCAAATATTTCAATTCCCAAATCAAGTCGCGAACACTTTTCCGAATCAAAAAAAAGTTCTTTTTTTGTGACGTAACCACAAATTTAGAGTTTTCAGATTTATTCCTTTACGAGTACTATAAGACCTTGCTTCATGCCTAATTTCAGGGTTCTAGGTCAACAAGTCTACCCTTTGAATTTTGATTCGACATTTTTTCGCGACAAAAACGGTTGCATCTTTTTTTTATTAACTTTGAAGTTTGATTTTTTCACAGCTTTAAGGGACCGCAGATTATAGTATATGGTTTTAATTTCAATTCGATACGATAAAAGATCTTGACAGACAGACAGACGGACAACAAAGTGATCTTAGATAATATATATTTATAAGGGTTCCGTCCGTTTTTACCTTTCGAGGTACGGAGCCCTAAAAAATAATATTACGGTTTATTAGTCGATTATAAGGGAAGATCTTCAATTTGCAGAACCCTAGGGCTCTACTTAGGTACATAGGATTCTGCCTCGCCCTAACACTGCTACTTCTTTTTGACATAACCAATTTAATCGAAAAAAAAATCAAAAAAAAAGATTAAATTTAAATGCACTTTATATGATTTAGCTTGATAGACTTTCATTTTACTAATTGTGATTTTAATTGTGTCTGTTTTGATTATTATTTTTTATATTTGTATATGAGAATAGAATAGCATGGAATTGATAAATTATTATTTATTTTATTTATATCGACTACTAAGGGGGATGGCACTGCTCGCGTCCGTAGGATTTACCACCTATTCCTAGGCCCACCCTACACGTGTCCCCCGGGTGGTGCAAAACGAGCAACAACGCCGGGTCTTGGGCGGCGGTTAATTAACCCGACCCAGCTACCCTAACAAGGTGGCTCTTGTTGAAGATAGGAAATGATCTTCACAACCCGTAAATCCGTCGAGTGATTGACGGAAGCAGGGGCATTGACTTCATCGTCCGTGTCATGAGGTAGAAAGCCTCTATAAAAATTTACCCTAATCCTAAGGTGGGCAACGTGCCGAAAGGATGCATGGCTTATAGGGAGTTAAGTCACTAGCGCCAAACTCGACGAACCAGGCAAACGTCGTTGTATATAGCCTTCTTAAGGGAATAGGCGTCACCCCTTAAGTGACCTTATAGTTCGTCCTGACTCGTGGGAACAATATGAATGAAAATAATAAAACTACAAATAATCAAAATAACATGATTCAGCAAACATTTCATAAAAGTATGTTTATAAGAAATCGTTGCAACAGCGTACCGTCCCTATCAACTGCAGCGACGACAGAAACCTATGAGGACAAATCACCTGAAAAGAAAGAAAAAGGAAAGGGATCAACTACCCAAGAGAAACAAATTGATAGAAGCACAGAGAATACATGGCAAAGAGACGTAGTCCCCCAACAAAGACGAAAAAGAAAAGAAACAAGTCCAATACAACGTGACTTCCAAAAAAAAGCAAAAAGTGCAGCTATTTACACCATACCCACAAGCAATCAGTTTGAAGTTCTTGAAACCGAAGACGCAAACATCACAGAAAAGGTGTATACACCCAAACCTGAGCCAATCTTTGTGACTGGGGTAATAGACGTAACTGCCCTCAAAGAGAAACTGCACAAAATTATTGACAACAAGTCCTATACTATGACTACCTTACGATCCGGTCACATAATTAAACTAATGCCTGTTGACATACCAACATATAAAATTATAAGGGATAACTTTACAACTAACAATATCTCTCATTACACATACCAGCTCAAGAGTGAGAGAGTGTATCGCGTTGTCCTTAGAGGTCTACATGCTACAGAAAACATTGATCAAATAAAAATCGAACTTAAGGAACACCAGCATGACGTTAGGCAGATTGTTAATGTAAGACATAGAACCACTAAAGAAGCTCTACCAGTATATTATGTTGACCTAGAACCCAAAAGTAACAATAAAGATATCTTCAACTTAAAATATCTATGTCAGTGTAAAGTGACAGTAGAGGCTCCTTATAAAAAAACAGAAATACTCCAGTGTAAGAGATGCCAGAGATTTGGACACTCAAAAAATCAATGTTGCAGACCCTATCGGTGCGTCAAATGTGGTAACGACCATCCCACTTCATCATGCACTAAAAAACCTGAGACTGAAGCCACCTGTGCAAACTGCCACGAAAAACACCCGGCTAGCTATAAAGGATGCATAAAGTATAAACAATTCAAAGACAAAATTACAAAGTCAAATACAAAACAAAAACAAATGACACAGCAAATTCAGGAACCAGAAATAACACAAAAAGTGCATGCACCTAAAATGACACAAAGAACGCTCCGATCTGGAAACAGGGCTACTATAGAACATAAAGAATACCATACACAAAACGCTACCTATGCGGAAGTGTTAAAATCTAACATAAACGAGACAAACCAAACAGAAGGTCAAACAAGCCCTAACAACATCACAGAAATACTGGAAAGTATGTTCGCTAACCTACAACAAGTCATGATATCCATGATGGACAAAATGATGGATCGTATGGTCCAACTGATCGCAAGTCTGGTATCAAAATGATTTGTAATTTGAAAATTATGACATGGAATGCCAATGGCTTGACGGAGCGTCGTCAAGAACTCCATACATTCCTAATAACGGAAAAAATTGACGTAGCATTGATATCAGAAACTAGATTCACTGCCAAATCACACATAACATTAAAAAACTTCAATGTCTATACAACAAATCACCCATCGGGTAACAGCCATGGAGGTACTGCAATAATTGTCAAAGAGAATTTAAAGCATCATGTACAGGAGGTATATCAAACTGACAAAATTCAAGCAACTTCTATCAAAATACAGCTTAGAGACAAATCAGACATAACAATATCCGCAGTATACTGTCCACCTAGACACACAATAACTGAAGTCGAGTATAAAGCATATTTCTCAACTCTTGGGTCCAAATACATATGCGGAGGGGATTGGAACGCCAAACATACCCATTGGGGATCTCGGCTAATTACTCCCAGAGGAAGACAACTACACAAAGTAGTACAAACGCTTCGACTAGAATTTATGACACACTGTAAACCAACTTACTGGCCAACAGACCGAAACAAGGTACCGGATCTTCTTGACTTCTATCTAACCAAAAACATCAGCCGAAATTATATGACTATTGACCATTGTACTGACTTATCTTCTGACCACACACCAGTCATACTGAATGTCAACTTAACAGTTGTACTTATAGATCCTCCTATAAGAATCTATAACAAAAACACAAATTGGGAAACTTTTCAAGAAGTGATAACCTCCGAGTTAGACATATATAAACCAATACAGACGACAGATGACATAGAGACGGAAATTGACAAACTGAATAAAGTTATACACAGTGCAGCTAAAATGGCAACCAAAACAAAGAAAAGACTACCACAGAAACATAACGAGTATCCCAAACGAATCAAGGAACTTATAGCAGAAAGGAGATACCTCAGAAAAATATGGCACAGGTCTAGATATCCACCAGATAGAACAGCCTTCAATAAATCCTCTGAAGCGTTAAAAAAGTTAATAGTAGACTTTCAAAACGAGAATTTACAAACATTCCTGTCGAGCTTGACCCCATCTAACGATACGAATTACTCACTATGGAAGGCTACAAAAAACCTAGATCGTCCGAAAACACAGATACCTCCGATCAAAAATAACTCTGGAGACTGGGCTAGATCAGATCCAGAAAAAGCTACAGTTTTCGCAGAACACCTTTCCAGAGTGTTTCAACCACATCCTGACACAACTCCTGAACATACTACTCAAGTAAAAGAATATCTTAAAAGTCCACTACAAATGTGCCTACCGATAAAATGGACAAGTCCTCGGGAAGTATCAAAAGAAATAAAAAATCTGAGAGACGGAAAATCTCCTGGTTATGACTTAATAGACGCAACCCTACTAAAAAGATTACCAAAAAAGGGAATTATGCATATAGTCAAAATATTTAACGCTTGTCTTAGACTCTCGTATTTCCCTGCACACTGGAAGATAGCACAAGTCGTAATGGTACCCAAACCTGGAAAACCACCACAAGATGTTACCTCGTATAGACCCATCAGTCTCTTACCGGTCATTGGGAAACTCTTTGAGAGAATCCTGCTCAACAGAATAAAAATTCATCTCGAGGACATAATTCCGAACCACCAATTTGGGTTCCGAGAGCATCATGGTACTGTAGAACAGGTACACCGTATTGTAGATACAATAAACCGAGCGCTAGATAGCAAACAGTACTGTTCCGCTGTCTTTCTTGACGTAAGCCAAGCTTTTGACAAAGTCTGGCATGAGGGTTTACTATATAAAATAAAAAAAATGTTACCAAACTCATTTTATCATATTATAGAGTCATACCTCCAATACAGATGCTTCGAAGTCAAGCTAAACACTGATCTCTCAGCCTTGTATGAAATAAAATCAGGTGTGCCACAAGGTAGTATACTTGGACCAGTATTGTATACGATATATACGGCTGACCTACCAACCATGGATCAAACCATAGTTGCGACATACGCAGATGACACTGCAATACTGTCCACACACACTAACCCAGCAACAGCATCCGCTCAACTCCAACTGCACCTCTATGAAATAGAAAAATGGCTGAAAACCTGGCGAATTAAGGTTAATCAAAATAAATCGTCCCATGTCACATTCACTCTCAGAAGAGAAACCTGCCCCGTAGTGACGCTAAATTGTGAAGATATTCCACAAGAAGAACATGCTAAATATCTAGGCATGCACTTGGACAGGAGACTAACATGGCAAAAGCACATCTGGACTAAACGCAAACAACTAGATACCAGGCTACGCAACATGTACTGGTTAATAGGTCGGCATTCACGTCTCAAAGCGGAGAGCAAAATTATCGTGTACAAAGCCATCTTGAAACCAATTTGGACTTACGGCATTCAACTGTGGGGTACAGCCAGTAAAAGTAACATTGAAATCCTTGAAAGATTCCAAAACAAAACATTGAGATTAATCTTCAACATACCGCATTACATAAGCAATAAACATATTTACAACGATTTAAAAATTAATACTATTAAAGAAGAGATCACTAACTATAGTGTTAAATATCAAGAGAGACTATCTGGACATAAGAATACACTAGCTATAAAGCTCAGTGGATGTGGATCACTACAGCACAAACGTCTAAAAAGGCATAGTGTTCCTACGCTTCTGGATAGATTCTGCCACATGAAGTGAAAGCCTCCCACAAATTGGCGAGGCTCACTGTTACTAAAGACACTTCAGATGAAAATATCAGCCAGAAGCAAGGCTTATTGTTAATTAAACAGATTGCCATGATGCAGAATGAAAAAGGAAAAAAAAAAAAAAAAAAAAAAAATTATATCGACTAACAACCTGAATTAATATTATCAAAATCTAAATTAACGCGAACGAAGCCGCGAGCTAAAACTGGTTTTCAATGAGAATATGACACAAATAAAATTTCGATTGTTTTAAAAATTTGTATTAAACATAAATTGTACACCAGAAGGTACTAAATAAAATAGTAAGAAATTAAAATCTAAACTTATAACTACGGTGCATTTACATGCCTAATTTGTTCTATCACAGGTTTTTTGACGAATTCTGTCGATATGCCTTAAGGAGTCTGCCCACTACACTGTAACATACCATAACCGTGCTAAGAACGTAACTAGCACGGAAAGAAACAGGACAGGAACGACTATATCCTCTAGAATGCATAGTAGTCATGCATAACGATCATCGTATGCGTTTACAACTCGTATGCTACAGCAACAGTTTGGCATGTACCTATGCTTATTTTACCGTTGCCGACACGTCCTCTGTGCATGGTACACGCCGGTGTTGTTCGGTGACGGAACGGACTAGTGGACCTACCTAGTCCCATACATTTCAATACAATAATTTCTTTGCTTGTCGCATTGTATACCTAATCGTAGTGTGGTACCGTGTAATAAGCGAACTCCTTTATTTTAGCTACCTTAATTAAATCTTATATATAATAATCATCTTACTTAAATAATCTTATCTTAAAGCTTTAATAAAATTATTAATATTATTATTTATTTATAAATATAATCCGCCTTCTTGGGCAATAAGATAAACACAAGTGATGTTCGTGTAGTGGTTACGTGAGTTGTAACATTTGTGTAATGCAAATTAAAAAAAAAAACTAATATGCAAATGTTATCAAGAAGTATCTTATCATGAATAAAAAACGACACTATAATCTTAAATGACTTAAAAAGTTCAAAACTTTGTCTACAGTCTATCCTCATCATCATCATCATTACGATTTCAGGCGAAAGACGTTCACTGTTGGGCATTAGCTGCCGCAACGACGAACACCCAAATAGGATACATTGAATTAACAATTCAATGGTACATTAGGTTGACAATACAATGTATCCTATTTGGGTGTTCGTCGTTGAGGCAGCGCTGCGTTTTCTTGAAGAATAGCATCACTGTGCGTCTCTCATCTCTCACTAGGTAATCGGTCCAGCTTGTAGGAGGCCTTCCAAAGCTGCGTCTTCCGATATGCGGACGCCACTCCAGAATATTCGGGCCCATCGGCCATCTGTTCTGCGAGTCATCATCATCATCATCATTTCAGCCAAAAGACTTCCACTGTTGGACATAAGCCTCCCCTAAGCGTCGCCACAATGCGAGTAATCTATCCTAATTCTAAATAATACGTGACAAAACTAGTCTAACTTAGGAATGAAAGAAGAAAGGTTGAACAGCTTATAAGCCATACAACATATTAGCCAAACATAACATAATATCAAGCTTACAATAATATTACGATGGCAAAAATAATTACTTATGAAATAAACAAATCCGGCCGCCAGGCTTGCGGTCGAAAATCGGCCGTCTCGTGAGTTTTGAAATAAAATAGCGGTTTCCACGGCGGCTTTAAAACCGTTTCAAAGGTATTTTTAGCCTAAAGGTAAGGTTTATTCGGTAAAAAAGGATTTCCCGCTTCAAAAACTAAAAATGGTAAAATTAGTCATATCATGCGTGGTGTCCTGAATCTCAGAAGTTCAGAACGAACTAGTTATTAGGCTGCGACTTATTGATTGATTTTTAAAAGCACTGTGAAGAAAATGTTCCAGATTTTCCGTGTTAGTTTTTTATAATATAATTATGCTTGTTTTCAGTGTAACTTCAGGCCGTTTTCCTTCAACTGCCTCGCGACTTCGGGATCCAATTCTTCCTCTCGAAAGTTATACCCATAATTGATGACTTCTTTTGCTACTTCATAGTTTTTCTTCAAGGAGTTTAGCCAGATAGTGTAGGAGTAGTCCGGCCATGTCCCTCCGTAGCGTTCTGGCAAATGGCTGGGCGATATGTGTTTGTGCAGAGAGGTGTGGTCGTGGCCATGGAAGTAGATCCTCGACCGCATGGTGGAATTCAGCAAAGGTTTGAAGATGTTGTAGATCTTGTCAAATAACCACGAGTGGTTGATGATGTGTATGGCGTAAGTTGTCACCGGGAAACAAGACTGGAAACCAAAAAAAATAGTGATGTATTTATTTATTTAAAATTATGTAAATATATTCTTCTGATGAGTTTATGATATTCATAAATATGAGGAAGAATTTATTAAAAATTGAAGGTTCTCGGCTATTGTCATCATCTTACTCATTTATTTTAATATACCTAATCTTTAATTAATAATAATTCTGGTCAATGCTGCTGACCCGGTATTTTCATCAAGAGAGATTGTTCCGACATCAAAGTCGGAACTAAATGGCAAAAATCAACATCGTGGTATAGGGTTCTCTGCGCCGACGCTTAGTGTTCCACCTACTTTTCAAAGAGATGTCAGCAAACCATAGAGGCCCAGCAGAACAGCAGGCATCGGCCTGCTAGAGCCATGGGAAAACGTATGAAAGGGATACTCGAGGTCCTAGAACGCAAAAGGCACCAGAAGATACAGTGTCAGTAAATGTCTGACACACCACCCACGGCCCCCGCTTCATCCTAGACTTGGAGAAGTAAGTCATTAAATGGTTTCCGTTCTCAAAAAAACTGGGTGAGTCAGACTCGCACACTGAGGGTTCCGTATAGACTAACTTATCTAAAGAGTCCAACTGAATCAAGTCTCGAACATTTTTCCGAATCAAAAAAAGTGGTTTTTTTTTGTGACGTAACTATAAATTCACAATTTTCAGATTTATTGCTATGCTTGTGTTATAAGTCCTCGTTTCATGTCAAATTTCAGAGTTCTAGGTCAACGGAAAGTACACCATCAATTTTAATTCCCTTCAAAGTATCGAAATATACGTTTTTTGCGACATAAACGACATAATTTTTTTACGTTAACATACAAATTTGAAATTTTCGCAGCTGCAATGGACCACAGACCTGAGTATATAGTATTAATTTCAACTCAATATCTCCACGCGTTCCCGAGATAAAGAGTCTTGACAGACCGACAGATTGACGGACAAAAAAGTGATGCTATAAGGGTTCCGTTTCTTCCTTTTGAGGCTCGGAACCATAAAAATACTTACCACCATAAGTTTAACTATTTTGGATGCGACGGAAGGTGTGATCTGCCACGCGTGCTGGGTACCAATGTTCTCCAAGTCGAAGACTGCAACTCCTCCCAATATCTGCGACCGCTGCTCCAGAAGACCAAGCTCTAACGCCATGATGGTGGCTTTGAATAAGTCTTCAACAGGTATTACTTTTGGGTTCCAGCAACCTGAAAATACCCATTATAAATACATATAGTATCAAGATCGAGAAATGGAAGGAGTGGAGGGAGGCCTTTGCCCAGGAGTGGGACAGAACGGGCTAATAAATAAATAATAAATAAAAAAAAATAAGTATCAAGCTATGTACTAAAAAACTATACATCTAATATCCATTGAATTATATTTATAGTATAGGCTCGTTATTTTTTTTTTATGGTGAGTGTCTAATGACAACTCACGCCCTTGGGTCTGCTCCAGCAGGAGATAGCGTCAGACTCTTACTGACTAAAAACCCACCTCGTTCCTACGTTGCCTTACATACCAGGGCCAAGTCTTTCTTTCAGAAGCGAACCCTTGGCTCCAGTAGGCTTCGACCCTTCTGCAGGGGGGTACGGCACGTTATATTCGTGAACCGTCGATATTTTATAGGAATAATATTATTAGAAGTGCAAAAAAATAACTGTTGTTGATAGATATGTTACATCTTTTCTCAAAAAAAAAAATTTGTTTTTTTTTAATCAGTAACTGAAGCTATTCCAATAATATTTACCGCCACCATGTTATATTTTTTTCATGTTATTAATAAAGATCACAAGTTTGACACCACCGACACTAAGTACAATACAAGTCATGGCCGATCATAGCAGGCAATAGGCGCCAGCGCACAGCTGGATGCGGGTGCAAAACAACCCCTCAGTGCCCCGGATGACCCGGTAATCATGTGTTTGTGGGTAACATAACAAGCTTATAACTGTGTGATTTTTCATGATACAGTTATGAAATTTTTTTCCTAGATTTTTTGCATAAAAATACTAGACCCATGTTTTGGGTTTGGCATATACTAAAAATAAGGCTGTATTTTTTTAAATATATATATATTCTAGATAAATTACACGCAGACACAGAACAAATGATCGTGCTCATCACACAAACATTTGTCTTGGGTGGGAATGGAACCCACGACCTCCGGCATAGTAGTCATAGCTACTAACAACTACACCAACAGGCCAGTTATATCTTATTCAAGATTTGTATTTTTTACTTTTGTTATGATTTAATCTATAGTATAAAAGAAAGTCGCGTTAGTAACTATTAATTATTATTATTTATAACTCAAGAACGACTGAATTGATTTGGCTGGAATTTGATAGGGATGTAGCTTAAAGCCAGGAGATGGACATAGAATATTTTTTATCCCGTTAAAAAAAACCAAAAATTGCTCATTTATTGGTTTAGGGTAGAGTAGGGTAGAGTAAAGTAGCGTAGGGTGGGGTGGAGTAGAGTAGAGTAGAGTACAGTAAGATAGAGCGGGAGCGAAGCCGCAGGCAAAAGCTAGTATCGCATAAATTCAACATGGTCTTTCCTTTATCCTCAATTAAGTAGCCTACTGATCGTAATAAACATACCAAATAATCATATATTTAATAAAAAAAGGTGAATTAGATATAATTCAGTTACAATTTTTTTTTTTTTTATTACATTAGGTTAATTTATTTTATTTATTTATTTATTTATTTATTTATTTATTCAGTACAGCAAAATAGCCATTAATACTAAATTAAATTAAACCTTTCACTCTGTCTTCTCACAGAACCTTAAACTTTCTAGTAATATCGTCTTCCATTCATCAGCAAACAAATCCAATCCAGGGTTGGTCTCCACGAGCGCGTTGAACATCGTTAGCATACGCGGTATAGGAGAGGTGGATCGAGCTACAGTGCGACAAAATGGGACATTAAATAATTTATGCTTTCTAGAGCGATTGTAATTATTTGGAACAAATAATTGACACAACTCCGCATGTAAGTCGGATGCGTCAGTGTAACCATTGATAATTTTAAAGGCTGTTGTAATTTGGTCAACAGCCCGTCTTACTTTCAATGAGTTGTAATTTAAGCATCCGAGGATAAACTTCGTAGGATACATGTATGGATAATATCCAAATAGACGCTTGTATAGGTACCTGAGAAAAGCTTTTTGAACTTTCTCCAGCATAAGTGTATATGTAACCTCATGAGGGTTCCATACACAAGCGCTGGTTTCGAGTTTACACCGAACTAAAGCATTATAGAGAAGCTTTATGACTGCTTGGTTTTTAAAACATTGACTGTTACGCAAAACAAATCCTAAACGTCTAAATGACTCTTTAGCCAGGCTTAATATGTGCGTATGGAAAGTTAGTTTTGTGTCAAATTGGACACCAAGGTCTTTCACAGTCGAAACTCTAGTTATAAGATCATTGTTTATACTGTAGTCGTACTGTATAGGACTCCGCATGCGGCCAAAGCTCATTATTTGGCATTTGGAGATGTTAAATTCCATCTTGTTGGTAGAAGCCCACTCACTCAGGGCATCTATATCATGCTGGAGAGCTATACAGTCAGACACAGAGTTAACATTAATAAAAATCTTAAGATCGTCAGCATAAAGTAAACACTTTGCGTGTTTTATTATTTGTGGGAGATCATTAATCATAATCAAAAATAGCAGGGGACCTAAAATGGAACCCTGACTCACGCCTGATCGTGTATGATAGACATGCGAGTTGTATAAGCCAAGACGAACAAATTGCTGGCGATCTCGAAGATAGTCAGAAATAAAAAGAAGAAGACTTGGTGAAAATCCTATGGCACTTAACTTACGTAGCAAAATGTCATTATTAATTCTATCAAAAGCCTTGCGGAAATCAAAATACAGCACATCCACTTGCTGTCCGTGGTCCATTTGAGTAGAAATAAAATCAACTAAAGTGAGTAAATTAGTGCTAACGGACTTTTTATTACGAAAACCATGTTGTTCATTGCACATATAAATATCGACTTGCCTTTGAATTTCCTTATACAAAATATGTTCAAATACTTTAGCAGGGGCCGACAATATGGCAATAGGCCTGTAGTCTTCAACAGATGTTTTTACTCTTGTCTTGGGTATGGGCGTAACCCTAGAGAGCTTCCATTGTGTCGGATATTTTCCAGTGCTCAAAGACAGATTAAATATATGACATAGAGGTTTGGCTATGGATGCTTCAGATAGTTTAAGGACTTTAGCTGGAATGTTATCTGGCCCGACAGAGCTACTAAGCTTCAACTTACTTATACCGCGTTCTACATCTTTAGGGAAAAAATTAATTATGCTTACAGAATTACTGTTGCTATGTGTGTCAAGAGCACATATTTGGGATATGTTTAAGTCAGGGGTTTCGGGTAAGAAAACACTGGCGAAGAAATCAGCAAAACCATTAGCCGCATCAATACCAGACAGTGATTGACCCTGGTAGTTGATGGTGGGTTCAAAGCCTCCTTTGCACCGCAGAGTGGAAATATGTCTCCAAAACTGTCGTGGGTTGAGTTTGATATTATTCTCAACACGATGTAAGTGTGAGTTATAAGCGATTGTGATACGATGTTTTAGGTTTGCTCTTAAGTCAGAAAATGCCTTGTAAGCTAAAGAACATTTAGACGCTTTCCAAATACGATGTAGTCTCTGTTTATGTCGAAGATCTGTAATAATATCTCGAGTATACCAAACAGGATATCGTTTGCGACTAGCTCTGTTTCGTAGTTTCTTTGGCATACACTCATTAAAAATATTGTAAACAGTTTCATAAAAAATATTTGTGCTAGAAGTAATATCAGTTGACTCTAGAACGGTACTCCATGTTTCCTGATTTAGTAAAGCAGTAAGACGTTCATAATCGCATTTATTAAAATTCCAGTCCGTAGACCTATCACTGTTACAGGCTGGCATATGGCGAACATGTGGAGCTGTGTCAAATTTTAAAGTGATATCAAGTGGTGGGTGGTAATTATCAGGAGGTACCATACCTTCTGTCTCGCTAACTGATACTTCAACGCTCTCATGGACCAACACTACATCTAGCATACCTCCATGCAAATTCTTCACAGCGTTCCTCTCTGTCAAACTACAAAAAGACAAAAAATAACAGAAATAGTTGTTAATATTAACCGAGGCACTATTCAAATTTAGATCCCCACATATAAACACACTTCCCTTTATATTATGTATAAAGCTTTCTACTTTACAAAACCACGACATGTAGTCGGCATCACTAGCACTGGGTTTTATGTACACGACACACACAAATATCGAGCGACCATTTAGGTTACACGTAGCCCAGAGATCTTCACCATCATCCGTTTCAAGATCCGGACGTCGGGTCATGAGAAGGCCTGCTCGCGACAGCAGCATAACACCGCCACATGGAGTTCCACGATCTCGCCGTATCACATTGTAACCATTACTCGTAACTTCGGAGTCTTCAATTGAGTGATCGAGGAATGATTCGGTTACAGCAATCATATCATGTTCCAGGAGTAGTAGACTAGTTCTCCACATCATAAGCTTGGTCTTCAGTCCGCGGACGTTTTGATAACAGATATCGATAGTTGTGGTTTTGATAGTTTTACTGTTGGTTGCCGCATGAGGGACGAAAAGTATGCTGAGTCTGCCTAAGTTCCTTCTTATTCGATTTATAACGACGAATAAAGGGAAACCAGAGTTTGATTTGGGCATTTAAAGGCCAGACGTCGACTGAGAAAATCGTATCAAAGTGAGGAAGAGGTATTCCAATCTTATATGATTTGTAATGACCTTTGGGTCTGAGTTCATCAACCGTACAACTTGCCGTAGGACATAGCTGACGTAAATAATGGCGGACGTCTTCGACATTGGATTCCATATTCCATACATGGATGTACTTCCTTACTTCGGCAGCTTTCAGAGTTGTTACATTAGTCCCTGCCTTGCCGGATAATGATTTGTGCTTATTGTACAGTTCTAGACTAGGCACGGTCTGTATTTGTGGTTTTGGAGCTGCTCCCGTGCAAATGGCAAAATTATTCAGCCCCGCCTCTGCGTCTCTAGGTAAAATTTGCTCAGGTGTTATTTGCTGCAACTGTGATGATTCCGGTTGGGTTAATGTAACTTCATCAACAATAGATATGGAGCTGACAGGAGTGACGACATTTTTTCCTGATAACTGCTGCTTAACTGACTTCTTTTGCCGCTTGCGTTTTTTATGTGCTGAAGGGACATTGGATTCCAGAGGTTCATCTATGGATGGTTTCTGATCATCTTCTAGATGCATCTGCACGGTACTCTGCAGACGTTCTTTTTCGAACTTCTTAAGTTTGGAGTCCATTATGGCCATTTGGTTCGAGTAAACGTCAAGCTTATCATGATAGCAAGTAATTAAGGTCATTGCTTGACATAATTGATCGCTGAGAGTTAGTACTTCGTGGCGTAGAAGACGTATTTCAGAGTTTAGCTCACCAGAGTTTGACGGCTGGATCTCATCTATCTTAGGTATTGACGAGTACTTTCTCCTCAGTGTTACGTTAGGGTCATGGTTTTCAAATGGGTTTCCAATAGACCCCAGGGTACTATTATTCTCTGGGCAAAAAGAACATTCCCGGCAAGTCCAAGAGTTCACATCTACGTCATGTATGTTTTCATTGTAAATACAAGAAATGTGAAAATAATTATTGCATGCAGTCGAAGTGCAATGTAGATATTGTTCATATGCATCAATCGTCCCGTCACAATTAAAGCAAATCATTTTATAAAAAAAAGCAATAAATAAAAAATAAAAAGAATATTAAAATATTTCGAACGCCGTCGGCCGCGCAGGTGTTCTACATGCAAAAGGCGCGTAAAGCAAATCAATCAAAGCGCTGCATTAGAGTCGCGTTTCAATCAACATCACCGCGATAAGCAGCTGACAGCGCTGGCGATCTTCGTAAAGTTTGCAGGTGTTCAACGTGCAAAAAGCGCGTAGAGCGAATAAATCAAAGCGCTGTCGTAAAGTCCCGTTCCTTCAACCAACGCTGTATAGGTAGCTGCAAGCGCTTCCGTCACCAATGCATGCGATAAAACGAGTACAGCACAGCGCGGGCGCTGTAGCAGGTCTGCGTCTAACCAGATCAATGTAGCGTGAAGCACTTGACAGCGCTTGGTGTGCACTAACGATGCGTAAGGAACGCGTCCCTGTTATTTGAAATGCGTTTGTTAACAGTTTTAATGTTTTTGAACTTTAAACTATTATTCTTAGTTTATTACACAAACAAATCACACAGTCAGCTTGCTCACTTCTTAACAAATAAAAGTATGTAAGTTATAATGATAACTGATCACTTTATACTACTTTTTCTATTTTATTTACGGAACGGTAACGCACACGATGTCGCTACTGGCGCGGCCTACCTTTAATGACGTACCTATCAAAAGTCAGTTAACAAAAACATACCAAGTTTTTGCTTTCCCACAGATTGTTAAGGAAAAAAAATGTAAAACAAGATAAACTCTCACGTTAATGAATTTAGAGTTTCTTTTACAACGTGCCGACAAATTCTGATAATTGGCAACTGATTTTGACGAGTTAGCAACAAAATCTATGAGAAAACCGAGCTTCATTAGGTGTCCTAGTTTTGTAATATAAATTTGGGCAAGCTGGGGAGAGTCTTGGATCGGCCACCTATAAACCCCTCTAACTTTTGAACCACTGACCGATCGGGCTTGCGGACGGCGTGCAATGGGTAGCACGCTGTCCGATCGTCCGGTAACCGACCGGACCGAGCCCAAGTCGTCGACGGCGCGTTCTGTTCCCGCGCGCCTCAAGGAGCTGTCAGCACACCGAAGAGGCCCAGCCTGCTAACTGCAGGCAGGCAGGGTCGAAGCCTACTGGGGTCATGGGTTAGTTCCGAAAGGAATGCTCGGCCCCGGCACGATAGGCTACGAAGGAACGGGGTAGGTTTTTAGTCAGTAAGAGTCTGACACTACTTCCCGCTCCGCCCAAGGGCGGGATTTGTCATTGGATGATTTTACCTACCATAAAAAAAAAAAACCACTGACCGATAAATTTTGATATTTAGCGAGAAATTTCAACTAATTAGCGGATAAATTATTTAGTCGCCGAAATTAAAATCTATGATGGTGGCCAAGCCAGTCTCAGTTATACGTAGTAGATAGGCTATAAACTAGGCTAAGGGATTGTTCTGAAGCGTTACCGCTAGCCTGGAACACAAAGGGCCACTAAAGGAACACCGGTAGGTTTTAGTCAGTAAAAGTATGACACTCCCTCTCGCCTGCCAAGCGAGAGGAGTTATTTGATGATTTCCCGAACTTAAAATAATTTAGAAACTAATTTGAACGCACATTTATCCGAGCCGAACGCGTCGAAAAAATCGAAATAAAAGATTTTAGAATTCTGTGTTTTGGAGTCCTTCCAGATTATGCTATCAATACGTTCGACTCGTTCTGCTCGGATAAGTGTGCCTCTAACCTAGCATACTATAAAAGTCAGTAATTAGCGTATTACTGAGTTTTATATCATAATAAATTTATTGAACCATTTGAACCATTGTTACAAAAGTTGTCTTATAATAAAATTATCATAACTTAATATAGGTCTGTAACTGTTGACAAGCTTCATTGTGTAGCAGTGGCTAAATGTAATTTAAAGGTTAACGACCTTCTAGGTTCGTTTCATTGTTCACTCACTTCGAATTTTTTAAACTTCTACAACATTTAACTAGCAATGCCAAAATCATAAGCCGAAAAATACCGAGTTCCCACTTCGAACAACACAATCCCATACTACGCAACTATCTCTTTCTTTCTTATGAAATAACTCCTATTACTCCAACTCGTTCCGTCTCGCTCTAGCACACAGAAAATTGTACCAAAGTAACTCGCTGCCCACCGGCTTATTATGGTTATATGAGCAGTGCACAGGTGCAAGCGCGGCAGAAAAAATCATTCATGATGTAGTAATTGTAATGATTCCAAAATAAGAATGGATTTAGCTGCATAAAACTCACACTGACAAGAAAAACACTTTATTTGGCAGGATTTTTTATAAGATAACGGCGTATGTGGGGCGAATTTTTCGTTATTTGATATACTTGTCGTATTTTATTTGTTTTTAATGTTTTACTGTGGTGGCATAGTTATAATGTACAGTTCAACATTTATTTTGTGTGTGGTCGCGGACGTCATGGATAGATAATAATAGATTAGATATTTTGTAGATAGTGCAATGAAATTTCGTTTTCAAAATTAAGTTTTGAATTAAAATAAAAATGTGCAAATAGGCCGTGCCACTCCAAATATGACCATTATTTATTAACGCAGGGATGGATTTGGGTCTATTTTCTGCATCATTGAGCTGGTGGTATTTAGTGAGTGAACTTTTAATAATTCGGCTTCCCTTCTGATAATATCCTCGCTTCGCTACTGTTGTGGAGTCTATACGGTGGTCCCCAAACTCGGCTGAGCCTGTATCTTGGGGACCAGGGTTGAGATATGAGTAAATTTAGTTTTGTCACTGCAATAAAGATATAAAAGTAGAATCTTTCAAATTAATAATAACTGGAGATCAAAGTGTCTTAACTAGCTGTTGCCTATTTTTTTCTTTTTTAGTTTAAACAATTACAAAAACAAAGCATGCTAGGACAGTTAAAAGTTAAAATCCTTGGAAAGGAAGGAGCTTTACCCGGAAAGTGCAAATCATATTAGTAAATTCTAGAGGAATAAATAATATTCATATTATCTATTATTTAAATATCTTCCGCTACAGCTCAAAAAAGTTCTAGTTGGCTCAGTTATAAAACCTGTGCGCCTTGCTTTAAAAATATGATACATTCTTTCTGTCTTACCTATTCTATAAAACAGAAGTCTGCGACCATCTTGATCTCTGTATGGGGGCACGGCGATCACGTCAGTGTCTCCTATTTTCCTCAAGTCCAGCGGGAAAATATTATCGAACAGTTCCGGATTGTCTTCTTTGAATTTGTAATAGTTTACTATCTGGAAGAAAAAGAAACAAATAATTTAAAATATTAATGTCTTAAAAAAAAGTAACAACGACGTTGTCGTAGACGGTGTCTTTGTTGTTGTGACGTTGTTGTTATCGTTGTGACGTGGTCGTTATTGTTGTGAGGTTGTCGTTGTTGTTGTGGTGACGTTGACGTTGTCATTGTCGTTGGTGATTGGTGTCTTAAAGTATTGCAGTGGTGCTTCCATTGAAAGTTTTACTTCTTATTAGAACTATGTCTTACTATTAACAATGGCTATCCAAAATGTGGATGCTGTCTCTTTTTGAGATGCCATACATTTTTTCAATAGAAAACTAGTGGTTACAGCTCACAGACTCAGATCGGGACATTTTCCATGTAAGAAATTCGCTTTCTTGATGAAAAAGGTAACCTCTCCCAACTGTGAGATGTGTGGAGTTTTAGAAGATATCATCACTTGTTAGTGGAATGTGTTCAGTATGAGGCTGATAGAAGTAAGTTGTTCAGGGTTTTGAAGTTGAACAAGAACAATATAGGTACGTTCCACCAAACATTAAGTAAGCCGACTTCCGATGATGCAAGAAAATTAGGGTACAATGGGACTGACATACGCTGTGCGTTATAAAAGTCCCTAAACGTTTAAAGAAAGAAAAAAAGAGGGATAAATGACACTCATATATCTACTAAAAGAATTATGAATATACACATAGATCTATGGAGAGAGAGAGAACGAGGCCAAAGAAAACATGGATGGATTGTGTGAGGAGTGATATGAAAGAAAAAGGAGTTAGTGATAGCCTGATGGTTGACAGGTCAGTTTGGAAGAAAAAAATGTGTTGCGCTGAAAGGGAAGGAACAAGTCCCTTGTCACTGGAGGTCGGCGCGACACGCTCTAAAGGAAAAACGGAACCCTTATAGGATCACATTGTTGTCTGTCTGCAGGTCTGCGTGTCTGCGTGTCTGTCTATCAAGACCCTATATCTCGGGAATGCGTGGATGCATCAAGTTGATATTAAAACCATATACAGATTATCTGCAGCCCCTTGAAGCTGTAATAAAATCTAAATTCTAAGTTAATGCAAAAAAACGTACCTATATTTTGATACTCTCAAGGGAATCAAAATTCATAGGGTACTTCCCGTTGACCTTGAAATTTGACATGAGGCAAGATCTTATAGCACAAGTACAGAAATAAATCTGAAAACTGTAAATTTGTTGATGCGTCACAGAAAAAACGAGGCTCGATTTGGGGATTGAACTATTTAGGGTCCCGTAAAAAATAACTTTATGTAAGTTATTTTGTACGGAACCCTCAGTGTGCGCGTCCGAC
The DNA here is from genome assembly GCA_958295575.1 of Leucania comma. Taxonomy (NCBI): domain Eukaryota; kingdom Metazoa; phylum Arthropoda; class Insecta; order Lepidoptera; family Noctuidae; genus Leucania; species Leucania comma. Next base: position 19,962,479 of record OY282468.1, read on the forward strand.
TCGCACTTGCCCAGTTTTTCATTATCTTTATCTTACTAAATCATCGTATTATGACTTTCAGCAAAAGATGATAAATAGATTTTTCCAAAAGCTTAAAAAATAAGATATATTCCACAACTATCACACACAACGCCATCTATTCCCAAGCTAAGCAGAGCTTGTGTTATGGGTCCTAGACAACTGATAAACATACTTATATATTTCTAAATATATACGTATCATAGATAAATTACACCAAGACATAGAACAAATTAATGTTCTCAACACACAAACATTTGTCCTGGGTGGGAATTGAACTCACGACCTCAGGCATAGCAGTCAGTACGTACGTAGTGTAATACGAGTATTCTAGTTTCCGACGGTTTTATTTCGATAGCACACATAGCCATGTATGGGTAATCAAGGTTCTATACCTAAATTGTTATAGAAAATGTCGTAACTACGTATCTAGATTTTAAGCATAAGTCACTAAAAAACTCGTCTGGGCTCGTAATAAAGTAAAAATCAATCAATACCTGTATTGCCACTTAATTGATTCAATTAAACAATAACGAATTGATTGTCCAATCCATTTCTACAAAATCAAATTAACAAAAATATTTGAATCTTGAAACATTTTTCTTATATTTCGGTCTACATTTGTTGGGGAAAAATTTGAGTTACATAACTTGTCTATTTAATTTTCAGAAGCCGTGTTATGTTTTGTTTTTCTCTTTTGCTAGCAAAAGTAAAATGGTTTGTCAATTATTCTAATAAGTACTTCAGAATTTAAAATAATAACGTTGTAAAGGAAACTCGTTGTCCTAGAACGTTTCAGGGCAAATGAATGACATAGGTTTTTTGTCAGCAAAAGTCAATAATCATAATAACAATTTTGTATTTAAAAATTTAATTTATATTATGTGAATATTATCAATAAAAAGAATAATAATATGATTTTTACACTACCTGCTCGATAATGTCTTATTATATGTCATACAACCCTCACTTAAAGCAAGTCATTATATCCTTAGGCAGATAATGTAGTACGGGCAATCCCTAGCGAATAATGAGATTTGAATTTGGAACGTGAAAAACCAAAGCAATTGAGTTAAAATATACGTGGATCAAATAAGTTTAATCAAAAATCGAAGTGGCCATTAACAAAAAAAAAGAATAAAATGTTACTGACGAGTCTCTGCAAAAAGTAATGAATGAGCGGGAGTGTTATAGAAAATTAAAACTACACAATCTAAGAGTACTAAAAATTATTGAATGTGTAGTTTTAGAAGATTAGCTTGTAAAGATTACTTATATTTCTCTAAAATATGTAAATTGTCTTTTAATTATCTCACAGATGGTCTGAAAAGTAGAGTATCTAACACGGGGATAAACCTGTCTTTGTCTTGGGCGGCTTGAACTCCTCACTTCAATCAGGTTTCTACATTAACTCCCTCGCGTTGCTCGGGAGTTAGTTATATATATCCCTTACTAACGTTCGGAATTGAAACTTCGCAATCTCCATTTCGTTCGGAATTCATCATGCCGCCCTCGACTTAAAGACACTGCTATATCCTCTAGTCACATAATCTACTATTATTTGCAGAGAGGTAACGGCGGTTGTTGAGTAGTAACGTCCCCGACTTACGACTGGTAGGTCGCGGGTTCAAGCCCAGCCAGGAGCATTATTTTGTGTAATTTATTTCATCATCACTGCTCACAAAACGGTGAAGAAAAACATCGTGACAAAACCGGCATGTCCTAAAATCAAAAATTCGAAGACATTTGACATTCACCAACCCGCACTGGGCCCGCGTGGTGGATTACGCCAATTGCCTCTCTTAGTCAAGAGGCCATGATTATAGAATACATAAAGGAAACAGAAAATTACTTTTGGACTCCACACTAGGTCGAGCCTGTCTCATGCAGTCTGTGAATGAGGTGACCAACAAAGAAAACTAACAAAACGACCTTAAAAATAAACCAAAAATAAGTCAATTAGGTTTACCTTTATGTTATACAAAACTACTATCTCATAATTTGCCAGAGATTACCATGAGCTCTTAACATGATTCATTTTACGACCTAAACTGAACTGTATAGGGTAAATAGCTCCATTCCTTTTTCTCGCTCACCCGACTGCCATTTTAACACATCGAGGCAAATTCCCTGTTTAGTTTATAAAATAAGTAAGAGAAAGTTAAACATTAAATCTAAAGCGGGTTTTGTAAAGATAGGATGTATAGAGATTGACCTCAGAGACCCAACATGCTCGTATATCAGATTAATGGAAAGTTGAAACTGCCGATGGTAAATAAGTTATAAACTTGCTTCTATTCCTTACCTGGAAATAATTACCAACGTAAATAGGTATATTAAAGTTCAGCTTCTTGCGTAAAAGTAGAAAATTATATCAAATAAACATACTCCCGGGATAAAACCTGCCAAGTGCGAGTCGGACTTGCGCACTGAAGGTTCCGTACAAACCTATGAAAACATTTCAATTTATGAATCGAGTCGCCGTTGCGCCACCGGTAAATGGTGGAGATCCCGTACAGGAGATACGTACAAAGAGTTTTGGGAACACATTCTTTATGCGTACAGTTAAGGAGTGGAATTCCCTGCCGGAGTCTGCTTCCTGATAACTATAACCTAGGGATCTTTAAGTCAAAAGTGAATAAGTTACTTCGGGGCAAGCGTGCTCCATCTTCGGCCACATCTTCACTTACCATCAGGTGAGATAGTAATCAAACGCGAACCTATCCACATTAAAAAAAAAATGAGTTTTGGAGATTGTTCCGCAAACCGCAAAGATTTTTTTGTGACGTAACTACAAATTTACAGTTTACAGATTTGTTGCTAGACCTTACGTCATGACAAATTTCAGTATTCTAGGTCAACGGAAAGCACCCTATGAATTTCCCTTGAGAGTGTCGAAATTTACGTTTTTTGCGACGCAAACGGCCGTATCTTTTTTCCGCTAACTTAGAAGGTTGATTGTATAAAGGATCTTGACAGACAGATAGACAGAAGACAGAAAGTGGTCCTATAAGGGTTTTTTTATGGTAGGTAAAATCATCCAATGACAAATCCCGCCCTTGGGCGGAGCGGGAAGTAGTGTCAGACTCTTACTGACTAAAAACCTACCCCATTCCTTCGTTGCCTATCATACCGGGGCTGAGCGTTCCTCTCGGAAAACGGCCCTTGACCCCATCAGGCTTCGACCCTGCCTGCTTGCAGCTAACAGGCTGGGCCTCTACGGTTCGCTGACAATCCTATAAGGGTTCCGTTTTTTCCTTTTTAGGTACAGAACTCTAAAAAGTACCTATACTATATATCTTAATGGTCCATGGTCAAGACGTGTGCCAAGTTTCATCGAAATCAGTTCAGACGTTTAAGCGTGACGTAATAACAGATACACAAATATATAAAACAGTTTTATTGATCTGTGCACATATACAATATAATAGATCTTTTCCTTTGAAATGCATTGTTTCTCGTTTTTTAATATGAGAAAGGTTTTTTTTATTAGCTTTTATGGTAATTAGTACCGACTGCGATATTACAAAAAATACAAAGAAACCAATAAATACTGTATAATACATAATTATGAGAAAACGATAATGTATCTTTAGTATAAAATTTATTTGAACTTATGATTCCAAGTCAATACAAAGAATAATACTTCAAAGCAAACCAATTAAAAAAAAACAGCAATTTCATAGGTCCGGAGGACCTATTATAATTGTACAAATAAAAGTATTGTACAGCTTAACAAGAAATAAAAAAATAATATAATACGCGGAATATAAGTTGAACCAAAATAGCGATTGACTTTAAATGCTTAGTAACAGATCTTCGGTTCTCAATCAAGCTGCGCGTAACCATAGGAACGACAACCAGTTAGGTTTAACTTATTTGCCGCGTACTATACAGACTTTTACATTACTATAGAGTGAAATGTCTATGAACGATTGATTATAAAATGACTATTTGAACTGTCTTACCAATCTATGGGCTCGTTTTGGAATAAAGTTGCGGGCGCGCAGGAATCTAATCAAAAAATCGTCATCCATACGGTGAGGAGTGCATTCACCACGTTCTGGAATTAACAAAACAAACAAATATGAGTGAATATTCATAGAATATAATGAAAGGAGTCTCTCTGAGTAGTGTTAAATATATCTTTCTGCGACGCTGCTACACTTAGTAAGAGCCGGACCTCACGATGCGTTGCGGCGCCGCACCGCAAATATTTCGACGAATCGGCGGGCCATACGAGCGGGGTAGCGTCACTCATGAGCCTGCCGGTTCGTCGAAATATTTGCAGTGCGGCGCCGCACCGCACCGTGTGGTTTTTTAACGTAGGGCAGTAGCGGTGGACGGAGACGCCTGTGGGAGACGTCCTGTCCGGTGTACCAAGGACACTGACTTCCACGGACACCTTTCAAATCCAATTAATAATCAGGATTGTTTTTCCGGGACGTTTTATTTTTGAATATTTTAGTGACGGCAACATACCAAGCACTTGTAAAACACAGCCCACTTCAATTTTCTTTAAATTGATATAAACTAGTGTTTGATTGCGATCCCACCTGATGGTAAGCAATTGCATTCGTTGATGATGAGGCGCACTAGTTTATTAAGAACCTATTTACTCTAGCCTTGAAGACACCTAAATTATAATCGGACGGGAAGACTGCAGCAGGCAAATTGTTCCAGTCTTTCGATGTACGTGGAATAAAAAACGAATCGAAATGCTTAGTCCGGACCGTAGAAGTTTCAACATTTCATTTCTACCCAAACCCCAAAATAGATGAGGATAATAAGCGGTTGTTATGTATTATTCAAATGAGTTAAAGTACTTTATGGTAGTCCAATACGTTAAATCCTAAGTACATTGTTTTTATTGCCTCGGTTTATTGTTATTGAGTAAATTGCATCGATTCATGCAATTCTGATGCATCATTTTCTGTGATGTCATCTTGACATTTGTCAAGATCAATTGAATCTCCTTAGCATTAGCATTATCAGCCTTTTTTTGTTCCCACTGCTGGGACTCAGGCCACCTCTCTAGGAGAGGACATGGACCGCAATCCACCACGCGGGCCCAGGGAATGTTGGTGGATCTCACATGTCTTCGAATTTTTGGTTCTAGGACATGCCGATTTCCTTACGATGTTTTTCTTCACCGTTTTGAGAGCAGTGGTGATGAAATAAATTACACAAAGTAATACGCGTGCTGGGTTTAAACCCGCGACCGCATACAACCTTACATTATCCAGTCTCAAATGTTAACATTTTATTACTGTACTGTACAAGTTTATTTTGTTGTTACTGAAATTGAATTGTTTCTAAATAAATTACCAGAGTTCACTGATTTCGCTGTATACAAGATTGTAAATTGAATTTTTCCATATTTACTTCACTTATTGGGATTTATGGGATTTGTGAGTACGGATTCTTACACAATGATAATGTAATATGCTTCCGAATATAAGAAATCATTCTCAATCGTATCACCATGCGAATAAGGCTTACTGATCCCAGCGAAACCTTATCAGAATACTGTAGATACGTACCTATCGTCTCTGTCGGCAAAATACCTTAAGGTTACTATACTTCACTTTACCTCATGTATCCTCCATTATAGCAAGTTCAACGTCCTGTCCGCTGTAACTGCGCGCACGTATCTAAATAATTCGCTTGTATCATTTTAGTTGCGGCCTCCGCTTACGAAGCTTGCCTTTTTGTTCACGTATGACGTTTATCCTTTGAATAATTTAGAAAAACAACCGCAAACTAGCTTAGGCCTAGCTTTTTCTTATGTTATTTTTGGCTCGCAGGAACGTAAGTAGTTTTTATATCTGTACAACATCTCTCTAGCTTTGTTTTTTTCGGTAGGAACATCATCCAATGACGTCTCCGCGCCCGGGCGGGAGATAGTGTCAGACTTTTACTGACTAAAAACCCACTCTTGTTCCTACGTCCTATGTCATACCGGGGCCGAGCCTTCCTTTCAGAAATGGATCCTTGGCCCCAGTAGGTTTCGACCCTGCTGTGCCCCTACGGTTTGCTGACAACTCCTCAACTCCTTGAGGCGCGCGTGTAACTGCATGCGCCGTGGACGACTTGGACTCGGTCCGGACCGTTACCAGACGTTCGGACAGCGAGCTACCCATTGCTCGCTGTTCGCAAGCCCGCGCCTACGGTGGCAGGAAATCGGGATGGAACGTAAGGGCCGTTGCCTCACGCGCGTAGCCTCCTCCTTTGCTAGTATTACTGCTTCGCATAAGGAGACGAGCACCTGCCACTCCTCCTCGCTTCGGACCATGGTCTGTACCAAGGGTCGGCGCGAGAGATCGCTGCCACCGATAGCCCCGACGAGGAATGCTGCGGCTGAATACCTGGAGCGACTGATTATTTGACTTCCACAACCCAGTTACTGGGCAATACATGTGACTCTTTGGATAAACTGATAAGCAGACTTTCTGGCCTCTGACTACATGTAACGACTGTAGAAAATCTACAATCGAAAATCTCAATGACAACCGGGAGCAACGGCTTTTGTAGCTGTATGAAAAAAATAATTGTTTTCGCTCCATGAAGCCCTATCTAGTACTATCAAGCCCTATGTAGCCCTGTCTAGTACTTTTTGACCAGTTAGACGAATGTAAATGTACCTACTGAACTTGGCAGATTTTTTTCGCGATTTCTGGTTTGGTCCCATAGTAAAAGTTGTTTGTTATCATGACTACAATCACATGTTTAAGTATTGTTCAATAAGTACCAGTCACCGTATATAATTGATATATCTACATCTAACTATAAAGAATATTATTCAAGCAATAAGTGAATAACAGAAACCTAAAGGTAAGCTTTGAGTTCGACCAGATTATAAAAGTAGAACAGTTAACATAGCTCTTATTCTATATAGTCTACAAGCGATATGCATCCTTAAAACTACTATATACAAAGTTCACTGCTTCTAATTCATGTCAGGGTCGCACACATCTCGCCCACAACCATTGTTAGACTATCTAAATCATTGCGCCATATATTAAAACATTATAATAACTAATTGCCTACTCGTGATCTGTCTCATCTATAAAAACTGACTACTTTATCTTGATCACAAATGTAGGTTGCAGTTTTGTAGTACTATGACAATGATAGAGCAGCGGTTTTCGAGTGGTAGGTAGCGGCTTCAAACCCAGCCAAACACATTACTTTGTGCAATTTATTTCATCACCACTGCTCTCAAAACGGTGAAGGAAAACATCGTGAGGAAACCGGCATGTCCTCGAACCAAAAATTCGAAGACATGTGACATCCACCAACCCTCACTGGGCCCGCGTGGTGGATTACGGCTCATTTCCTCTCCTTGAGAGGAGGCATGAGTCCCAGCAGTGGAAACATTATAAGGATGATGCTATGCTATGACAATGAATGACAATAATATTGATTTCATGACAAGTTAACTTCTGCCAGAGGCGTCGCCCGCAAGTCGTAGATTGCTCCATTCAAACTTTAGACCCGTTTCTGCCCCTTAGGGGGGAATTTTGGAACTTCCTTTTTTATTCTTTGTTTACATCATAGACGTCCGATAACCTAGTGAGAGTCGCAGTTGTGGCGACACTTGGAGAGGCGATGTTCAACAGTGGATGTCGTTCGGCTGAAATGATGATGATGAAGTTTTAGAATTTATTTTTTAACTTTATCTTTACAAATCGATAGTGTTTCATGTACTGAATCGACCCTCCACGGGATTTAAACGATCAAAATTTAACGGTGTTTATTTCGTCTGACAGATTCGTAACAAAATTCTTTATCGTGCCGAAAAAAGTGGTAACTGAATTCATTCATGTAGGTATAAGAAGCTAACTAGGTAGAATAATATCTATCCGATTAGCTGTTATATGTAGGAATCTCCTCATAGCTGTTTTTAATTAATTGGCTGAAGACGTGCTGCCTGCACAAGTTGCACAATACATACTTATTCTTATTGTAGGAGCTATTTTGTATGATATACACCGTTAAATTTTAGTCGTTTTAATCCCGTGGAGGGTCGATTAAATACTATCAAATAGTAAAAAAAAATTAAAAAATAAAGCACTTTTTTTAAAAAACTCGAATTAATATGCGCATGTACGAAATTAATTTCTTTGACCTGTCGCCATTTCATCCATCCTGCGTTGATCCGATGTATTACGCTTGAGGTGTTTTTTTTTTTTAATTAAATAATTTGATTTTAAAATACTTTGATTAATAGTTGTAGTGTAACTGCTCAAATAACCTAACATAAAAATCCACTTTGTTAACCAGTTTAGTAAAAAGATGTACAATATTCATTTACGCGTACCAAAACTCGCATGTAACAAAATGCTTTTTTCTTTTTTGTCGTCGTGTTAAAACCCAAAGTGGGTATTTACCGGGTAAATACCCGATGAGTATAAACCCACCGCCCATGTCTAATCACAACATTGCAACAACCGCCGCCCTTGCACGTGCGTGACGCTGATTCACCCGCAAACCGCAACAAAGGACTGGCGGCTACATCGAGTATGCTCTATATACGAGTATATCATATTTGCACGTGGTTATCAGGACTTCCACAAATAGACACTGTATTTTAAGCCTTTGTTGTGCCCTGCTTTATGTTAATTTATTTAAAACTGATTGGCATCCATACACTCGAATTAACGTTCATTAGAAAACATGTGTCAGGCAACTACCATGAAGTAGTTTGGATTTTTTACTGCAACGGACCTATGTTGTGGTGTACCCGTCTCTTTTAATCTTAAGTTTCTACATTTATCTACTTGCTTCCACATGTGCCAAATAAATAAATTTTCTTTCTTTATTTCTTTTCTAAATGGAAATTAATGGAAAATATCAACAGAATCAAAAGTACAAGCACATCGATCAAGCCGCGTTGCAAGGCTGAGCGCCCTGTGAGTGGATTACTGATATAATTATTGGTTTTTCCACGGTTCCGAGAATATAAATTGGTATTTTTGCGTATTTCATCACGCATGCGGCATTGCTCTGCATGCAGAAAATTTTAAAAGCAAAAAAAACGCGTAAAAATTACAATAATTATTTGTCTGAAAAGGACATTTGCGGAGGTTTCGCATGCGGAACAAACCCGCATGCGTGATAAAATCTGCACGATATTAAAAACAGCCTTAGACAGTGTATTTTCTGTTAATCAAGCCTGTATCACAGTCTTTTCCTAAAGCTTACTATATTACATTAACACCCAGGCACAATGTCCTGCTAACTGCACCTACTTTATTTTCTACATTACAGACAATTGATCAAAACAAAAGGTTATGTAATGGCGACCACGTAGGTACCGGAAAACGCAGCGTTGGGAGGCCTCCCAGAAGGTGGACCGATTTCCTGCACGCATAGAACCGGTGGTTATGATAACACTTGGGGGAGGCCTATGTCCAATAGTGGAGGTCTTTCCGCTGAAATATCGATGATGATAATGACCAAACCGTTATAAAGGTGTCAGACACGACAAAGTACTTACCGTAAATCATTTCCCTGAGCTCATAGATGGCCTGGAGTCGGGTGTTGGGGTCTTCTCCCAGATGCTGTTGAGCGTACTCAATCAGCTCTGTCGGAGGGTCGCCCAGGTCCAGCTCTACGCTATAGTCTGGAGTCGGCATCTCGGCCTGGAGAAAGAAATATATTCGATTTAATTATGTGAACTTAACTTCTCTCTTGGCTATTTTTAAGGATTAATGTTTTGAATCTTTTGTCGTATTACTAAAGCTCAACAATACATGAAAACAATGGCAATATGAACCACTTCTACTAAAGAACTAATCCTGAAATCACGAAAGAAAAAAACAGCTGCTTATTTCTCTTTGTTCCTATCATATTTTAAGCTATGTATGTGGGTCGTGCTTGGAAGATTGTCAGCAAGGTTGTAAGCGTAGCTAATTGCTTGTCTTGGATGTCTAACAACTGTATTTATAAAGAAGTAATTACTTATTACATAGTTAAATCTTGTTAAGTTATTACCTACTTGACGTTTGATATCTTCATTCAAAATTTTAATTTTTCTTAACTATAGAATACAAATTTTTACTTAAGTAGTTACTTTTACTCAAGAATTTAGTTTTACTTGTTTATAAATATGGTTGTTAGAGCCAATTTTAGCTAGTTATAGTGCTTATTATTAACAAATCAACTAAATGAGTACTAAATCAGATTTATAAATGTAATCCAAACAATTCATAGTTTCGGTTACAACATAAAATTAGCATAAATGCGGTAAGTCTATCTATCAATGGTCAGATAAGCTTCTAATCTAGTCAACACTAACCTTGAGATCGCATTGAAATGATAATGAATTTGAATAACTATAATGAATCATGACATGAGAATAATCATTATTTTGATAATATCAAATCCCAAAAATATATTCAAGACTTATAGTTTTTTTTTTTTTTTAAAGTAACTTGCAATCACGTAATAAAGACGAAATTATTATTTTTTTACCATTTGATTTGATTTGGATTTTAACCTTTTTGATTTTAATGCATTCTGTAAGGTCAATTCAGTTTTATGAGGTTCTTAGTAACAATTTCAAAAGCAAAACAAAAGTAACAATTTCAGAAGAAACTTAAATCTAGGTCTATGAGTATGTGTGTGTGTGATGGTGTGTGTATGTGTTGTATCTAGGTATGTCTTGTATCTTTGTTCTTGTTCGTGGTTCTGAAATGCAAAGCGCAACTAAAGTAACTTACTGACTAAAACCGTAAAACCCATATGGATTTTACGGTTTTAGTCAGTAAAAATCTTATTCTCCGTCTAGCGCGAGCGAGAGAAATTATTTTGTAACATCCCACCGCAAAAAAAGTCAAATTTAATTTAACATCTTGCAATGATCTAAAAAGCAAGGGAAGGACTTTAAGAATGTACCTAAATATGTTGATAATAACTAGCGCGAGATAGTAGAATATTATTCTAAGCAAATAATATGGAATATCATCAAATAATTCCTCTCCCGCTCTCATCGTCATCAGCCTCTTCATGTTCCCACTGCTAGGACACAAGCCTCTCTGAGAGAGGGAATGGGCCGTTATCAATCACGCGGGCCCAGTGCGGGTTAGTGGATGTCACATGTCTTCGAATTTTTGGTTCTAGCACATGCTGGTTTCCTCAGGATGTTTTCCTTCACCGTTATAAGAGCAGTGGTGATGAAATAAATTACACAAAGTAATGCGCCTGGCCGGGTTTGAAACCACGACCTACAACTCGTAAGTCGGGGCCCTCTGTAATAGTACTTAAGAAGCATTTTATTAAGACTTGCCGCCAGTTGATTTAATGCCTTGTTAAAATGTATAGCTTTAACGATTTCAGACATAGTATACGCCAGTAAAACGGTTGATTTATATAAATTACTAGCTTCTTCCAGCGGCTTTTGCCCGCGTGAAAGTAGAAAATATATAGCCTATAATATCACTCAGTTTTATTTTTATGGTAGGTAAAATCATCAAATAACAAATCCCGCCCTTGGCTGGGGCAGGACATAGTGTCAGACTCTTACTGACTAAAAACCTACCCTGCTCCTTTCATTGCCTTCATTCCAGGGCCCCAGGGTTATTTTCACATAATCCTTGGCCCCAGTAGGCTTCGGCCCTGCTGGGCCCCTACAGTAAAGTCACTCAGTGACAAAGTAAAGTTATACAGGTGAAAAAAAAAATCGGTTCAGTACCATCAAATGGGCTTAATACGAAGGGGTGAATAGAAACCAAACTTTGAATCCGGTTTTCACTTAGTTATATATTATTGATATCTATAAAATTTTCAGTTTTAATTACAATTAATGAATAAATAAAAGCCCAATGCTGATAAAAAGGGTTAAATAACGTGAAAATCGCCTTAAATTTTTTGTTCCTATTCACCTTCTATGTTTTGTAGTTCTTTATTTTATTAATTAAAAACAGAAATACTAACATTATATTTGTACATTACCTAATATTACTACCTGATCTGGCAAAAATTGTTATGTCATTAAAATTATCAAAGAAAAAGTAGGGGGTAGGAGAGTAAAAAATAATCTATTCTCAGACCTACCCAATATATACAAGAAAAAAACCATAAAAATCGATAACAAACACTATGGCATGAGATTTTTATACATTACATTTGTATAGATTATTAGCTAAAGGTGTCGTTCCAATTAACATAAAATAAACAAGTACCTAATTACTCTGTTACGTCTAGATATAATATTATTTCTTAGAAATAAATCTGACTGAATAACTTTACGTATATCTCTTGTAAATGTTACTTCCTATGAGTGAGATTCTCTTAGGATCGTAAATGATAAATAAACATCGCAATATTACTATTTCTGGTATATTTCTGCTTACAATGATGAATTAATTCGCAATCATTTGAAAGGAAATTGCAAGTAAAAGCAGTGACATTATCTACGCAACAGTATCTACCTACTTATTATTATGAAATATTAAGGAATCACTGAGCTTTTACTCAGAGCATTGCGTCAAATAATGCAGACGCCTTCCTCTTACCTAAGATACTGTTTACTTAGCTATGCAGATGCACAATTGTTTATTCTGACGAACGAGAATTATATTTGTTTGTCAGAATAAATAAAGCTGAGAAGAAAATAAAGTGAAGTTTAACTCTACAATCCTTATTTTTGTATCTACAAATGCTTGTAAAAAAACTTATTTAATTCGACTTACTGTAGTTTCGAACACGTTATGTTCGGACACAGTGTCCCAATTGTCAATTTTTAATTTCAATATTTTTTTTGTGACGATTCATAAAATAAAAATATTTTGTAAAGTCATTAAAAAAAGTTTTGTTTGATATATTAATTTATATTAGTCTAATTTAGTCAATCAAATAAGGAATATCTCGTCAACAATCACATTGATTGATTTAACTTATTTACTTATACACCGTTAAAGTTTGATAATTTTAATACCGTGGAGGGTAGATCCGGTACATGAAACACTATCGATTTGTAAAGATAAAATAAATTTATTTCTTTAAGTAAACGAGTCAATGACCTTGTAAGTAGTTGTCGGTCGTTGCGTACTAACTATCTACAGGTCATTGAACTCGTCCACCTGCCGTTTACTTAAAGAAATTTATTTTGTAGTCATGCACGGTCGATTCGGTACATGAAACACTATTTCATGTATCGAATCGACCCTCCACGGGATTAAAACGATCAAAATTTAAGGGTAGGTATATATTAAAAATGAATCCATGTTTCCCTTGGTCTATGAACTAAAGTTATAAACTAGAGACATCACCCAGCTTCGCGGGTGCTAATGTTAGCTAATCTGTATAAGTACTCGTGTATAGAAGGCAATATAAAAGTCCTCACTCAGTGACTTATTACCGCCCACCCCTTGGATCTCTAGGTCCATGTTTTTGTACCCTTCTTTTCTAAATATTTATTTTCTATGCACCTAACCTATTGTTTCTTCTGTCAAAAAAGTTGGCTTCAGTTAACTGGGAAGGAATACCTGAGGTAGTAAGTCCTCCTTTGTACCTCAGAGTGGCATAAATAAATATAAGTAAGAGCTGCACTAATAAGACAACAATAATACCTACAATTTCCTCAAGCAATTTTCTACTTCCTAAATAAATTAAGTAATCAAGATTAAACATAAAAGACGTATAATATCGTAATAAGAATGCACTTTTACTGGATTGATAGCTTCCTGAACTCGACTATAATATATTAAATAAACCAGCGAAAGGAATACCTACACTGATTAGCTTTACGACCGACATAAATGCTACAGCGATTGAGTGGTAGTTTTATAACCGAGTTGCTAATAAGAAAAGTGGTGGTCTGGACGACGGCGCTATCAGTGCTATTAATCGGTGTATGGTCAGTGGCGTGCCTGATACCTTCATAGGGGGCAAGCCGAGGAAACCTTGACTAATCTTTACCTAATATTCCGAAATAAAAAAAAAACTCGAGCTAAAATCCGCCGTCATGAATCATCAGTGCACGATTTTTTGCTGCAGTAATCCTGATTTTTAAGTTAATGTATTAATTATACGATAATCCGCGGAACGACTATTCCCGACGTGATCTCAATACCCGGGGTTCAAAAAATAAAAATAAAATAAAATGTTCTCAGTATAAATAATATAATAATAACCGCGATGTAGAAAGTAGGTCTGGATTATCAACGCCATATAGTTGTAAAACTGGAACTAAAAGCATGCGTTAGTTCAGTTTATACATTATTGACGGAAAATCTTAACACCGCGATGTAGAAAGTACGTCTTCATTAACAACGCCATCTAGTTGTAAAAATGGAACTAATTTTTAAAACATGTTTTGTTTGCACAAATTGGTTGTTATTATTTTTATTTTCATTTGTTAACATTATGATAGAAATTATGTAAACATCATACCTGTATCATAAATGACGTAAACGCAGCAATCTATAGATATTTTTGGGCAACTCTTGTCCGCTTTCGATTCTGATAAATGAAAAACGAAATTTCGTCACATAATTGTCGAGAAAGCGAAGTTTCTATTCGCGTTTTACCAAAACTACAGAATGAAATAACAGCATTCAAGTGTTTTTGAGAATTCTGATGTCTTTTCATGGCACCAGCGAAATTATTTAAGTCACTATAACCTGATGTATTCCAAGCATTCAAGTATCATTTGAGAAAAATACGCAACACCAACAAAACAACTTGTTTAAATGTGAGCAACCTGCGATCCATTGAGTTTTATAAACTGAGCGATGAAACTGCCTATTATGTGATTTAGTTTTCTGAGAAATATTCAAATCAGGTGTGGGTTTAGGTGAAGTTACGAGTTCATATTTATCTCTAAAATTCAAAGTATTTACCTTGCCGAATAACGATTTTACACATTTCAATCCCTCACAAGGAACCATTGCATGCGTTTCCGAATTCATTTCCATCCAAGATAATAAACTTTATTCACTTTAAAATCAAATCAGTTACAGCAAAAACTAATCATAAAACATTAAATGACAGAAAACTTATAAAATCTATCAAAGCAATTACACACAACACGACAACCGCTCAAAACAAATTTAAACTAATTTGTTTGTAGTTTGCAGAAATTATTTACGCATCATAGAGGGCGCGACGTAATTTCCGTACGCTATATTTATCTTCATTCATGCTTCAGTCAAAAGCCTGGACTTTATTTCATACAAATCAACCTACACACACATACACATTTTTGAACTACATACTCATAATATTAATGTTTTTATACGGAAAAAAGAGATGGAAGTTAAGCCGAGTATAAAAGCCCAACAAGTGCCACAAGGACAAACGATATACTACAGCAATAGAGTTCGTCTCTTTCTGTTCTCAAGTGTTAGAGCGAGATCGCAATTTGCACGTGGGCGGTTTGGCAACGATGCATTATCTTATGAATGAATTGGCAATTGTTCGTTCCGAATTTTGTCAAAAGTGATTATAGCGCGAATCCAACCAAAGCGCAACGTCGCAATACTCACAATAATTAGCCCTTATATTTTGTGACTATTAAATTTGGTCGGATTCGCGCCATAATCGCTTTTGATGTAATTCGGAAAGAGGGTTAATAATGTTCGCGCGACGTAAAACGCGCGAAGTTTAAAGTTTGAGTTTTTACTTCAATTTTTAATTTTTATTGATATGCATGCAGATTATTATTTTAATTAGGTGGGATGGTGGTGGTAGGTAAAAGCCGGGCTTATTGGCTTCTACTGGTCGCACGTCCCTGTGTATGGTACACCAGGGTAGCATTTACAGAGAAAGTGTAGAGAAAAGTACCTGCACTAGCCGACCTGCACTGGCCAGGAACAGGCTCCCAGTAGACAAACTAGTCACGATACGCCTGTTTCTAAGCAGGAATTACTTTCATTATGTCCAATATGGCCGCTTGTACCGAGAGATCCGAGCGAAATCGTAGCTCAAATTGTTTTACATAAACCATTAAAAACAAATGCGCTATCAGATGCAAATAAATGCGTTACAAATTTTCCCTGTATTTAACCCAAATCAATGCCGAAACATAAATCCATTCATATACAAATTTTCATATCAATACAGTGATTATTATTATTCAAAATTCATCGTGAAACCACGGTACGGTAAATAAAATTATTTCATAACGCGATTTTTATGTTGCATTCAATTTGTATCTGTGTACATTTTTTCTCTTAATTAAGTATATTTTTGGGTAATCTATTGTCTGTAACAATTATATTACATTGTTATTTTGAGTGTATAGACTTTATAGTAATAATTCTGAAACAGACAGAAATAACTCCTTACTTTTGTATTTTAAACCACTTTTATAAAAGAAGGTAGTTTTTTTTAATTTAACCAAACTAATATCTTTATTGTCCTGTGTTCTTCGATTTGTATACAATTTGTAATCTAAGTTACCTAAGGCCCTGTTTACGGAGACGCGGCGCTTTAGGCGTCGTCCATTGCAGCAGCGGGCCGCATCATCGCGCAAAACAAACATATGGCAATGTACGACGGACCGCCCGACGCGCCGCGTAACGCGCCGCGTCTCCGTAAACACGGCCTAAGTTAGTAACCAAACGGTAATCTGGCATCTGTGTTGTAAATGTTGTGTTTACCCGTCATTGGCATTGTATTACAACAATACCTACTTAAGATTTTGTTTAATATGTGTGTATATGTATATGTGCGGTGTGTGAACCTAAATAAATAAATAAATTTAGCTGTAATTTTTATATTACTTTAGTACTGCATCACTTAGGAACGATTGTTTATTTGACGAATATTTGTCCCGATATCCATCAAATGAAAAAGAGTTTCAGATTAGTCCCATGTATGATCAAAATTTAGTTATGATAATGGTACTCTCAACTGCCTGAATATTTTAAGTACATACTTACATAGCACATCAAGTTTAAGTACTACCTTAAAGTACAACATTTAATGAACTGTTGCAAAACTAAAAAAAATTACCGACACTGACAGCTGTACACAAGTACACAACCGACGTATGGTAAAATTTTATAAACAACACGAACTAGTTCACATGCAACATCTGGCTCATTACTTTTGCCCTCTATTAAATTTTATTCTTTCACTAGTTTGTGTCAGCGGATTCACTCGCGCGAAAACAAAAAAAAAATCCTCATGGTGATACTCCTGGAATAAAAAGTATCATAGTAAACAACATTAGTTTTAGTCTATGCGAAACCTGATACACCTGTCTAGTATTTTTATGTAAAGAATCTATGTACAAACTTTTTAAAACTGTATCATGAAAAATCACAAAGTTATAAGCTTGTTACGTTACTTGGTTGGCCGCACAAATACATGGTCACTGGGCCATCCGGGCGACAAAGGTTTTGTTTTGCACCTCACCAGCTGTGTGTTGGCGCCTAATGCCTGCTATGATCTGCCCTGTGATGTGACCTATGTTGTAACTAGTGTCGGTGATGTCCAACTTGTTAACTTTTTAAAATATTTTTGGGAAAAAATATAAAATGGTGTAAAAATGATAGCACAGGCATCGCACGAGTGCTAGTAGAAAATTATGTCAAGGAAACATACTTCCGACATAATAAGTACCTACATACTTTATATGCTAACTACGTGTATGTACCAAGTTTCACCGAAATCCAAAAAACACACACACAAACTGTCGTCTTGTTACTGTAAAGTGTGATACCGTCGAGTGTTCTGTTACCATTATCATATAATACACGTAATTCTTACGTAACCAGATTATCACACGGTAGTTTACATTTTAAAAACTTGTTTTTAAGATTTAAGTTCAATATACTTTATGTTTGGTTTACGTTTCCAAACCATTTTGTAAAAATATTTTGAAACCAGGCCTTTTGCGCCACAGCTTATTATGTTAACAATTTGTAGTAACATGGTGTCCAGTGTTGAAATAAAATAATATCAGTGATCAAAAATAATTTGTCTATGTAGGTACTGTTACAAAGTTGCCGAAGGCTACTATAGTAAAAAAGACTTTTGGCTTCTTAGCAATTTATATAGTTTTTAACTGACTTTGATTTCTGTTTATAATAATAAAATTTATTAATAAAAAAAATGTCTTTTTCATTAACATCAGTGACAGTGAAAAAACAATTTACATAAATCTTAACTCTGGTCCCGATTATACAGGCCTCGCCTAACTTCTATCCCAAGATATAGTCGCTGCCTAGTATAGGGACCTTAGAGACTACATAATTGAAAGTCACTAACGGTTAGACCTACATTAATTTATGATTATTATAAATGAAGGAAACAATTGTAAAACTGATTTAATAAAGTTATAATTTGTCATGTATTTATTTATCTCGAGGACCGTGGAATCCTGGACTTTCAAAGGCATTCGAGGAGCCGATGCAACTCGCACAGAGTTCCCTAAGGCCGTGTTTACGGAGATGCGGCGCATTGCGCGGCGCGTTGGGCGTTTCGTCGTACATTGCAGCAGCGAGCCGCGTCATCACTCGCGCAAACACAAGCATATGGCAATCTACGACGGACCGCCCGATGCGCCGCGCAACGCGCCGCGCCTCCGTAATCGAACACTTAGACCTTTTTTCGTGGTCTTTTTTGGTACCAACCAACGAATATCATTGTACGCGCTATGCTAGTGCATCCAAGAAAAACCTACGGTCAGTCGAAAATTATTGAGATAGGTATATGGGAAATAAAGATAAAGCTATGGTTTTGGGAGGTTTAAACGCTTTTTCCTAACATGCTGTCTGTTGATGTTATTTTTACTTAGGTGATGTAGGACACTGTTTTGTATGAAACGCACGAGATTATAGTATGTTTGCTTTTATCAAATTAGGTTAATGTTAATTGCTATGACATAAATCAGTCCTTTTTTTAAGTGTTAATGGACTAAATAAACACAGATAGATAGGTAAAATGTACCAAAACAGAATGTACCCACTAAAAAAAAAAAAAAATGTAACCTTCACTATTAAATCATAGGAAGGGTACCTACAGGCAAAGAACTGGGAATGTCACAATAATTGTATATTTGTATTGTTACTAGTATCACATCTATCATCGTCATCATTTCAGCCAAAAGACGTCCACTGTTGGACATAGGCCTCCCCCAAGCGTCGCCACAATGGCCGGTCGTGTGCGTGTATCACATCTATGTGTAATATAAATTCATTCTCTAATACTGGTTTCCTCAAAAACTTAACAACTCTCTTTAAAACTACGTTACTGCAAACTTGGATCGGAATAGAAATAATTGATCTTTTGTACTTTAAATGGTTTTTAATCTAAACCATTTAAGAAAGAACATTCCCTATTCTTTACTGGTCACACATCTATGTACCTATAGGTATAGAATTTCATTCTAAACTACTGGTTTGCACAAACTACGATTTTGCAAACTTAGGGCTGATTTTATCATTCAATATAAAAACTTAGTTCAACTAAACTCAGCTTAGCGTAATCTAGTTTAAAGACCCGTGTCGTAAACATGGGCGACAACAAAAGAATTGAAACTGAGTTTAGCGTAAACTAGGTTCAAGTCATCGCAGTGAAACGCAAAATGAAGCTAAAATCTCGATTAGGCGCTCAAACTGCGCTTTGTTTGAACGAATCGCGATTAGTTTATTGGTGAATTTGGCTCTTAATATTACTAAAAATTCACTACACTACTAAACTACACTTCTAAACTTTAAATAAGTTTTTCTCAAAATCGGTTCAAGAGGACATTCCCTGTTCTTTGCCTGTAGCCTTCACGGTCTAATATGGGAACTTGTAGGTACTATCGCAAATCACCGAAGGTTACATAAGTAGTTACGTTTATGTGCTTCACAAGGGCAATAAAATCAATGCATTTATAGTGTATCTGTTAGCTTGTAGCGAACTCAATACCGCGTCTGTCTGACACAAATATGCTTATTTTAGTAAGTATCTAAAATTGGGGTCAATTATATCTGTGTGTATATGCTCACTATATGCATAGTGAGATTTATAGAGTTTTCATGCGTGATCAAATCAGAATTTAACATATCCGCAGGAGAACTAAGATAATGCGGACTGCTACTTAAGGTTGATTCTCCTGCAATGAGCACTGTGAGCAGTGCATCTTGCTCGTAGATAAGGTGGTAGACGGGGCTAAAGGATCTGCAAAGAAAGGAGCGGCCTCCGTTCAGTGAAAGACGTAGTGTTGGTAAGCCAAAGAAACAAGGTGGACCGATAACCTGATGAGGGTCACGGGAATCCGGTGAATGTGAGGTGCACAGGATCGGTCGTTTTGGCGCCACTTGGGTCCTATGTCCAGAAGAGAACGCATTTGGCTGAAGTAATGATGACTATATATAGCGGCTTAAATCGTTAAGATAAGAGCAAAACTCAACCACCTACGACCATCATACATCATCTAAATCAAATATTAAAACCTTGTTCTCTTTAATTTGACTAAATTTGAATTTCTAAATAACTATTATAGCCATATTATAGCCATTATTATATCACAATTTGTACCTATATGTAACTTAAATCAAAAAGAAGTTAAAAAAACAATAACAGATGTTTGTTCTTCTACAGCTGTGGCTAAATAGTAGGCTTATTAGAATAACAATTATTTTTCTTCAAAATCAAATCTCGTGATTAAATAACACTCTAATAACACACACGTGCCTCTAGTATCATTGGTAAAGGCTATTCACACGTAATTGTTACGTAGATACCTACTTTTAAATATGTAGATAGGTAGGTAACTTGCTAAATATTAGAGACCGACCGAAGTTTCGTTTTCGGTTTCGGCCAAAGAGAAGGCCGAATATTTGACTCGACCGAAATTAGCGTGTTTGAGCTGACGGTTGTGATAGATAGACTAACTCGTTTTCTTATGTATGTAAAATTTTTTATGTAAATTAAAATACAACATTAAAAGAGAAAGAAAATGACCCGTACGAGGCAAAAAACGCTCTTATCTCAACGTATGCTGAGTTGTTTACTTTTTGTGTTAAATTTTTGTTGTTACAACACCAGGTCATAACAGAATAGGGCTTGGTGATACCACGGGTACCCTCATAAGGAACACAAATTAATGATAGCTAATAAAAAAATGAACTAAAACTTATAACAATTATAATAAAATTAAAGAAAAGTGTGAATAAAAATGTACTGTAAATATAATGTGCCATGTACCGACGCCTCCCTTTAATAATCTATTTATTCGATTATTTAGTATTTTACTGCTCATTCAAGGTCAACCGCCATGATGGTCCAACTTGTGCGACAAAGATTATAACAGGTTTTCGGGTCTAAATCGAAGTGGGGGATTGCGCGTAACCATAGCAAATGGTTCAATTTAATTTCCGCTTACTATACGGTTTCGGCTTCGGTTACGGCCGAAACTGGGAAGAAGCGTAAGCGCAAGTGCGATCGTGTATGGAGTACTGCTCTCATCTTTGGGACGGATCTGCCCGATACCAGCTTGATGCGCTTGAGACTATTGAGAGGCGAGCCAAGTGGATCATTGGCAATGATGCACTCGTCGAGTCGAGGCTTCAAAGTCTTGAGCATCGACGCCGAGTTGCTAGCCTGTCGGTTTTCTACCGGTTACATTTCGGGGAGTGTGCGTCGGAATTGCATAGCCTAATTCCGCCTAGCCCGTTCCATCATCGGACTACCAGACGTACGGCGTTGCGCCACCGGTACATGGTGGACATCCCACCTATACGCACAAAGCGTTTTGGGAACACTTTTATTATGCGTACAGCTAAGGAGTGGAATTCCCTGCCGGAGTCTGTGTTTCCTGATGGCTACAACCCGGGAATCTTTAAGTCAAGAGTGAATAGGTTTCTTCTAGGTAAGCGCGATCCATCGTCGACCGTATCGTCACTTTCCATCAGGTGAGATAGCGGTCAAGCGCGAACCTATCAATAATAAAAAAAAAAAAAAAAAAAAAGCCGAACATTCGGCTACGGTTGCGGCTAAAAATCGAGTTTCGGTCGATCACTACTAAATGTATGCGTTGTTTGTACCCTGACCTTCAAAACCGGTGATATCCACTTCTAGTTTTAAGCCTGCGATTAGTCTCGTATAAACGAATATAAGTATTATTAATTTAACTTCTATTCATTAATAGGCAAACAAACGTGACGTAAAGTCGACTTTATATTTGGTGTAATATAATAATGAATGAATGTTTTAGCAATAAGCTCTAATAGTATTTTGTTTTATTATTGATAGTCTCGTACTTGTACCAGTATCTCACCTGATAATAAACAACTATGTGGTCGACGACGGAAAAATAAAGTTTTTTTTCAAACTCGTATTAATTCACGCATGTACGAAATTAATTTCTTTAAGTAAACAAGTCAATGACCTTGTAGGTAGCTGTCGGTCGTTGCGTACTTACTAACTACAGTTCATTGGCCTCGCTCAGCTGTCGTTTACATAAAGAAATTAATTTCGTACATGCGTGAATTAATTCGAGTTTGATAAAAAAGTACTTCGTTTTTCATTTTTATCTTCACAAATCGATAGTGTTTCATGTACCGAATCGAACCTCCGCGGGATTAAAACGACCAAAATTTAACGGTGTATAATGTTTATGAACTTTTACTTATTATTGTGTAGGAAATTGCCGTTTAATGAACGAGGAAAATTTGCATTGCACTCTCGGCTGACTTTAGCTCAAACGTTCATTTGCTTAAAAATATACCAAAACGCGCTTCACTTCTAGCCTTCTACATAAAGCAAATATCTAGTTCCAATCTATTTCTACATATTTCACATTCTGAATCATAAAAAAGTTACCTTGAATTTGAACACGACACAAGGAAGTGTGTTTTCTTTGTCACTAATTTGATATTATTTTGCCGATATATTTTTAGACTATAATGTTTATTAAGAACAAAACAAGTATCTGTTTGTTAGTCTGACCTTCACAACCCAGAAATTGGGTAATAAGATAATTGACTCTCCCCTAGGGACTTATAACTGGCAAAATCTGGGTTTAAATAAGAGTATCGTATTGTTCAACATCATAATAATTTCAGCCGAAAGTCGTCCACTGTTGGACATAGGCCTCCCCCAAGTGTCGCTACAATGAACGGTCCTGCGCGTCTCGCATCCATCGGATTCCCACAACCCTTGCCAGGTCATCGGTCCACCTTGTAGGAGGCCTTCCAACGCTACGTCTTCTGTTACGTGGTTGCCAGAACCTTTCGGCCCCAACGGCCACCGTTCTGCGAGCAATATCCCACCCATTGCCACTTAAGTTCGGCGAGTCTTCGTGCTGTCAGTACAGCGTTAGTAGAGGTGCATAAATTATTTGTATAAAACCAAGGTTTATGATTTCAATTCAGTAGGAAACCGCTCTAGCAACATTGTGTATGGTGGGAATCCTACGTTATCGGAAGTCTTCTATTGGGCGAACAGCTAAGGAATATTTTTTCTGTAAGGTAACACGGAACACAACCGAATTAAAGGCGCCTTCAAATTAGTCGCATAATAACCGCGCGACGGCAGCGCGGCACTATGCGTCTAATTTGTGTGACTGTCGCACTACAACCTCGCTGCGGCCGCTCGTCATTTATTTATATTAAGTGACAAAGCAACGTAGCAGGCAGGCAACGTTGCCATCGTGAGGCACTTTGTGGCTAATTCGAAGGCAGGCCCCTAACAACGCAACGGAAGTAACACTTGACTTAAAGACCCCAGGTCCATGCTTACTTCTAAATAAGCATGAACCATAGTCGACTACATCGCTTATCATCAAGTAACACCATAGGCAAATGTGAGTCTACCAATAATAATAATAATAACCACATCGCCGTATCTCTACGTTGACGTCGTTGTAGGGCTTGCGCGCTCCAATAGACCCTAGGTCTGTATCGGTAACGTTTGCTTCGCCGTAACATGCTTAGGGTGAGGGACCAGACTGAAAGAGATACAATCCGCAGGGCAGTTTTGTGGTGGACTGTTGGGCATTTGCGTCCCCACAGACCCGATCTCCCGGAGAATTCTTGTTCTCCATCTTAGGCTTGCCTTTATTGGACGAGGAACAGAGCTTCCACCTCTCTTTGGCCTTGGCTTAAGTGGAGATTCGCAAGAGATGTATAATCCAGTAAGGTGCTGGTAGGGATCTTGACTGTACTTGCGGGATTATCCTGATAGCCGTGGTATACCTCTACATTCCTCAAGCACCTCAGGATATGTTGCCCTCATGTTGCTACGTCACTTCGTGCTAGCGGCCGTTTTTATCGATGGATATTAATAACATTGTTCAGGCAGGGGCCATAGTTTTAAAATAGTTCCTAGTAATCAGTTCACTTAAGACTTCAAAAACCATAGCCCATCTTTGTTTTCCATATGTCACAATAGTTTTCACCAACCGGAAGATGTCCTTGGTTGCACTAGCATTGCGCATACAGGGATAATCGTCGGTTGGCATCACGTTCCATTAATATTATCTAAAGGGTCTCTACGATTTGGTTTCGGCTCCTCGTATGCCATCCAAAGGTCCAGGACTTCAGGATTCTGAGATATACTGATACATAATAATAAATTATATTTTTTATATTCATATTGAAATATTTAAAAATATAATTTATAAGTAAAAAAAAATTACCAGTCTGTACATAAAGCGCCATTTAGATTTGCGTACGGGCTATCCAACGCAATTAACAATATTTTCAAGCAAAATATTGTTAATGTTATATAGCTACTAGATTTATTTGTTAACAACAGTAGGAAAAGTATACTTTCCTTTTCTGCATCGTAAATTTATATAGATCGTTAAGTTTTAGATTTCGATCTATGCTGTTGCAAATATTGTAGGTTTATCTATTTTATTATCTCCTGCTATACAATATTTGCTTTTTTTCGGTGGGTAAAAATCATCCAATGACATCTCCTGCCCTTGGGAGGAGCAGGAGTTAGTGTCAGACTTTTACTGACTAAAAAACCCACTCCGTTCCTTCTTTGTTTTTCATACCAGGGCCGAGCCTTCCTTTCAGAAGCAAACTCTTGGCACCAGTAGGCTTCGACCCTGCCTCCTGGCAGGCTGAGCCTCTACAGTTTGCTGAAAACTCTTTGAGGCGCGCGGGAACTGTGCACGCTATCGACGACTTGGGCTCGGTCTGGACGGTTACCGGACGGTCGGACAGCGACCCATTAGCTACCCATTGCTCGCCGTCCGCAAGCCCGCGCCTACGGTTGCTATACAATATTTGCTTTTTCAAATGCCTTGTTCTACTAATACATGACAAAATCCTACTAATATTGCAAATACAAAAGTTCGTATGTTTGAATATTTGCATCTTTTTTTGGTTTGTCTTGAGTTATTGTTATAATATATCTTTTGTTTTACGTGAGAAATCATTGAATGACTTCTCCTTCTCTGAGGGGAGCGAGAAGTATTGTCAAACTCTTACTAACTAAAACCCACAGTGTTCCCTCAATAACTGCTTTGAACAATCCGTACCCCTGGAGAATTATTATCCTGGTAGTATAGTACGCGGCAAATAAATTGAACCATTTGCTGTGGTTACGCGCAGCCCCCCACTTCGATTGAGACTCAAAAATCGGTTACTGCACATCCATGTCGCCATGATGGTTCAACTTGTGTGACAAGGATTATAACCTATTTGCCGCGTACTATACATTCTTGTGGGACAAAATTCGACTATATTACGAGTGCAGCCGTTGACAAAAGCGAGTGTGATCACATCTCAGGAATAGATATACTCCGTGTAGTGCGTGGACCTCTTCGCTCGAGGTCTACCATTAAGGTTGTTTGCGAAATATAGACACATATGTAATTGATCTTTTGATATTAAAATATCATACACATCGTGATTCACCTTGGTCTTATACGGCTAGTAACCAAATGTAGACAGATATTTAGATTATTTTTGACGCTGTTACAAGTTTTTTTACTGGAAAGGATACAGACACTGCGTAATTTAACTTACTTACCCACGTTTATCGTACCAAAGTCTAATATGTTTATGGAACAAGGGCGTGGGAATATAATAATATGCAATAAATTGGTAAGGCAATAAATGTTAAAAACTGCTTAAGAGCGTTGAAAGGATATACCTACTTTTTATATTATACTTTATACTATTTATATAGTTTTTTTTTAACTCGGATTAATTTACGCATGTACGAAATTAAATTCTTTAAGTAAACGTCAGCTGGGCGAGTTCAATGACCTGTAGGTGGTTAGTACGCGACGACTGACAACTACCTACAAGGTCATTGACTCGTTTACCTAAAGAAATTAATTTCGTACATGCGTAGGTATATTAATTCGAATTTTAGATAAAAAGTACTTTATTTTTTATTTTATCTATACAAATCGATAGTGTTTCAGGGTTCGGATCGACCCTCCACGGGATTAAAACGATCAAAATTTAACGGTGTATGCATTTCTACTGTTCGCCTAATAGTAAGTTTTGGCACCGAGTTGTCGCTTCTGATACATCGCATTGATGGTTTCTGCTGGTATGTTAACACGTCAACATGATTGTAAAATTAAATGACGTTGTTTGATAAATGTAATAAAAAAACTGGCTTACCCAAAAACGAGGTTATGTATATATTATAAAAATATATATTATATAAAAACATCCTTAATTTTAATCATATTCTACCAGGCAATTGTAAATTTTTCCGCTTACATTGACTTTGAATCACGATTTAAAACGCCAAGGTTTTCAATTTTGTATCTCTCTACATTGATTAATAGTAAGTGTCGGAAACTATTTATCATGTTATGTACAACTGTTCTAGGTACACAAATCTTGCATTCTAGCTTATTTGCATCTTGGCTTGGAACTGTCAATTAAATTTTTAAAGAAAAGCCGTGAAAAGTGGCACATTTTTTAACTTTATCACAAGAGGAAATCCTAACTATGCAACTGCAAAGTGAGGGCGAGTATAATCTTATTATGTTATATATTTTTTGTTTGTAGAAACTCGTGAAACAATTAAAACTAATAAAAATATTTCTGGCACCATTTCGGATATAAAAATCACGTTTCTCTAGAACTTTGTATTGAACTTTTAGTAGAACTTTTACTTTTTTCCTAAGAACTAATTTTCCGGTCATAGAAAAATATATGAGCCTAATAGATTTCTAATTGGTACATTACATTTTTTTTAATGAATTTAAATGATGATTGTTTTGATCGTATTGAACAGACTGAATGGTTTTAAATAGTATGACTGAATCTTAACCAAGAAGATTTATTTTGACATCGTACTTTAGCCACCGAGTTGTCACGCTATTATTCTTTATTTTAGTTATTTTAGAGTAATTGTTATACAAAACTGATTTTCCTATATCAATTGAAATGTGAAATTCTGACTGTTCACATTTTAATTGATATAAGACTGATTATAGAAATTATCATTTATAATTGTTACTGTAAGCTATTTAATTGATATATAAAACTGATTATTGTGATTCATCATGTTAACTATTGATTTTTGTAATCGTATATTAATCCATATCATTTATCAACAATTCTCTGATTTTTTCTATAACATAACCCTACTTAAGGTTTTTCATTCAAACTATACAAACTGCTTAAAAAAATGTACAGTCTGAAATACCACTCAAAAATATTAATAATAATGGAATTCCTCTTTCGAAGGTACCGAACGAGGTTTAGCTTCCGAAAAACTTACTAAAACCAAGCTCAGGCAGGCACTTGACTTTGTTTAATTAATTTCATCAATAATGCTCTCAAAACAGAGAAGAAAATCAATGGAAGAAAACTGGCATGTTCCTGAACCAAAAATTTACCAGCCCGCACAGGGTACGCGTAGTGGCTTCCCACTAAGGAACATTATA
This sequence comes from Leucania comma, assembly GCA_958295575.1. Lineage (NCBI taxonomy): Eukaryota > Metazoa > Arthropoda > Insecta > Lepidoptera > Noctuidae > Leucania > Leucania comma. Next base: position 19,990,317 of record OY282468.1, read on the forward strand.
ATATGGCTGATTAACATTATCATCAGATAAAGGCAAAATAAAAATTAGCATGACTTTTAAAAGTACTATAACAAAAAATACAAAAATTCTCTGGAACAGTGTCTTGTTGCTATTCTTAGCACCCGTATTGCAACTTTGAAGAAAAGAGCTGGTATGCGACCGGTTTGATTGAAAAGAAAACAAAACAACCGACGTATTGTGCAGCACGACTACGTTACTAAATGACTGCTGAACAGTTTTTTAAAAAACAGTTTTTCTTTGTATTACTTGCGAACTTAGTCCATTTCTAAAATGTTTAATAGTGGATTTTATTAGCCTATCTCCATACAGAAACTCAATTTTTTTTTACTGATGCACCTTAAAAATTGTGTTGTAATTCATCATCATCATCATATCAACCGACAGTCCGTTGTTGGACACAGGCCTCCCCAAAGTGTCGCCACAACGACCGAGTCTCCATCAGATTTCCACGACCCTCACTAGGGCCTCAAGTGTGCTATTACAATATTGTCAGAATGGTCTATCATTGATTTCATAATTGTTGATTTTGACAAGTTTAGTAATCTACTAATATACTGGCGTCAATATAACTTTCCAATGATCAACCACCAACACTTCATTGAGAGAAATGGCATAGAATGGTAATCTCATACTTACCTACATAATGAATTTTTGCCTTATATCATAAAAAAAAACATAATAAAAACCAAACACTGATACAATAACAAAAACAAAACACTGAAAACGCCGGCCGGCGGCCGCTCTAAACAAATAGTAAGCATTAATGTCACTTTGACTTTGACAGCTAAAAGACCTCTGACCTACCAATGATCGGTCAGTAAGAATTTTGCAGATTACGAACTTTTAGCAAAATGACAATGGAATCGTGTTGGAATGACAAATTTATAAAAATAGCAGACTTGGGCCCCAGGTCATTTATTTTTATTTATTTATTTTTTATTTTAACACTTTATGCACAAACGTACAGAGGCGGACTTAATGCCTTAGGCATTCTCTACCAGTCAACCTTAGGGTGATGGAGAGACAAATGGTGGTAGGTTCATCGGTCTACCGTGTGAAAAGCCTGTAAATGGTTCAATTAAAATAAACGCTTAGAATTTGTATCACTTGGTACCGTAATAATAGTTAATAAAGTAACAAAAACATACAATGTATAATATACACGATTATAAAAAAACGTTCCTTTTTTGCTCTTAAAAGCAGCACTTTTTGTAACATGTTTTGTCTTGTGTATAATTTATCAAATACAAATGAATTTATTCGTTATAGGTACCTTTTATCCAAAATTTATTTTATTTTAATGCGTAAACTGTGTTCTTGTTTTAATTTATACAATTATAATTAGTTAAGTATTTTAAAAGTATGTAAATAGCACATGATTAATTGTTTTTATTATTTATTAAGTTCCTCTTCCTTGTTATTTTAGCTTAGTCTATTATTCTTTCGCATATCTCTACTTTGAATTGCATACGAATAATAAAAAAGTTAGCTCATGTAGAGCCTCTTTCATGAGTACCTCTTTAGACGGTCTAGACGAGTTACCGTGGCTCTAGAAGACAATTGAAGGAACACAGATGGGTTTTAGTCAATCAAAGTTTGACACACTTGAGAAGATCTATATCTAACACATGGTATAAAAATAAATACCGAATCGAGTTGGGACGGTTGTCAAGCCGATAGGCTGGTGAATATTATATAATTGTTATTAATACAAAATAATAGTCTTATACGATTAAGTCGTATGGTTCAATGCACAAAGTTTGTCTGTCTTTATCTTCTAGCCTAAAAATATGTTTCATCACTTTTGTTAATTAACTGTTTTCAGTATGAGACGGTATTATTGTATTCGAAGGTTGCAAACTTAGTTTATTTCTAACATGTATAATAGAGAAAATTGTTAGAAACCCGCATACACAAGTGGTTGGCTGGAAGTTACAGAGGTGCTCGTTACCCACCAGGGGGCAAAGATTTTAATAATATATGCATGATATCAAGCTTCTACTTAATTGGCCACATGCATTTCCTTCAAGAAGCTTTTACTCACGATGTAACATAATCTATATACATATAAAAATCAATAACTGTTCGTTAGTCTCTTTAAAATTAAAAAAAAAAAATTAGACGATTTGATTTTGATTTAAAAGAAAAATTCTATAAAACCACATAAAAAATTCACAATTGAAAATTTGGTATGGAAATCTCTTTGTATTTTTTTTAATTAATAAAATCAAGTGCTTGACTACGCTGATGGTAAATAGTGATGCAATCGTTGATGGCGAAGCGCACTAGTTTATTAAGAGCATATTCACTGTAGCCTTGAACACACTTAAATTGTATTCCGACCGGAAAGCCCTCAGCAGGCAAATTTTTCCAATCCTTCGATGTACGCCATTTAAAGTCGGGAAGTACTAATTTCTAATGCGAAGTCGCGGGCGGCAGCTAGTAATAAGTATTTCCTTGTTCATATTGTATATTACTTATCATGTAAAGTATATCTGGGAGATTTTTAATTGAATGACACTCAACCAAGCTATGTTGCATGGTAGTTTCGCATTCATCTTTAAACAAATTGTAGACTTAAGATTTTTTAATCAAAATAAGCTTTTACGGGGTGATTGTACGTCTAAAGCGAGCCTAAATCGATAAAATATATCTTCTATCTTCACCTTGACACTCAACCTTGACTGATGAAATTACGTTGACCAAGGTTAACTTAGGAGATGGGCTGTAGGTGTCACGCTGAGTTCGAGCAGGCAGCAATTTTGTACTGTTTATTATTGGTGCAGGAAGCTATTGATACTTCATTATAAAAAGAACAAAATTACGTGTTTGTTTGTCGATATCTGCCGAATGTCAGCGATGAGCAATATTAGGCGTTGTATAGAGGGGCTTAATAGGTAACAGGGCATCTTTTATTATTTGCTGATGGTGATCTCTGGGCGTTTTAGTGACATAAAAAGAATCTAATACTTCTGGGATAAAAACAAAAAAAACACGTATGCGGAAACAGAAAAAAAAACCAATATAGCGTGCGAGCGAGAAAAAGGGATGGGATACATCATATTTCGCTCTATCCCTTTAAAAGTTCAGTTTGTTTCGTCAAAATGATCGCATTAAGAGCTTGTGGTAGGGCCTACGATCCGGTTAACAGAATTATTTCACTGCTTAACGATTACATTATTGCTGGTTGCCTATAGGCTACATTTTGTCCTGAGTAAATGAAGGATGCTTGTACAATTGGTCACGCTTGCCATGTGAACGAAGCCGCAGGGATTAACTACAGGTAGGTAATATACCATAGGTTAACACGATTACCTTCGATGATCAGTTTAGCGGTCAAGTTTGCCTAAAATAGAAAAAAAGAGACCTGTTTTGCGGTTTTGTTCGACCTCTAAGTGCAACAACCCGCTTTTAGCTTAACAATAATATTATATATATCGCAATTTCTTACAATATTATAAGCAATTAATTTGCCTTAATGATGAAAAAATGTGTTTTGAAGTTTGCCTTTCAACAAGACAGGCACTTTTTACAGACTTTAGACAGGTACTTTTTTGTACAGGTACCTTTACATTTTTGTTGGAATTCGGAATGTAGCGGTGTGAACATAACATTTTCGTTTATTTATTCAACACAAATACATAAATGCCTTAGACATTTTTTACGTGGAGAGACTATACATTTACAATGTAACATTGAAAAACAAACAGACAAATTAAAAAATAAATATATATATAAAAAATTACAGTAGATATTAACGAGTGTAATTGTAATTTGCATCTGGTAAAAAAAAAAATATTTATAGATCTAATTTTCAATATTTTACAATATTATAATCAATATACATCAAAAATGTTTTTTGAAGTTTGCCTTACAATTTAGATAAAGTGCCTTTACGTTTTTGTTGGCATTCGCGACGTAGTGGTGTGATTATGATATTTTTATTAATTTATTGCAAAACACACGCACAAAGGTAAACTTAATGCCTCGGACATTTTTACTAGTCAACCAAGCGTGGTGGAGAGAGTACACATTTTCAATATAACATTGAAAACAGACAAATATACAAAAATTGCATTTTTGTCACGGGTAATATCGAGTATAAAAAAGTTATTTTAAAATTACTGACAGATACTTCAATTTTATTTACATATATGTTTAGATTAAATCATGCAATACATATGTACCTACAGAGCTGGAAATTTTCCACCAGTTAACCAATAAATATTACATTGAAAAAAGAATGACACAACACCAAAAATGATTATATAGCTCAAGTATAAAATTAAAGAAAAAAAAAATGGTTTCTAAATATATATTGATGCTTAATTAAATAAGGTGTTTTACCGGATCTTACTGAGTGTTTTATTTTCCTTTTATATTACGAAGCTGCAAGCTTTGATTTGAATAAATATTTTTTTGTTCATGTTAATAAAAAAACCGGCCAAGTGCAAGTCGGACTCACGCATGAAGGACTCCGAGTCCGTACCGTCCGTACCAAAAAACAACAAAAAAAACCCATTTAAATATTCATTTGATTGTTTTTAGTATAAGCAACAGAAATAGTTATATCATCTGTGACAATTTCAACTGTTTAGTATCTATGTAGTTAATATATGCATCGCATAATATATTACGCATCTTCTTATGTTAATGAGGCAGAAATCGTCAAAAAACTTAGCTAAGTACTCTCATGAGACAACATATTATCGGCGATAAGCAAATAATACCGCTCAAGTTGTTTTAACTAACATCACTATAGAGCGAACAGACTGTACAACTTATAAGTAATATGAAGTAATTAAATAGTAATAGTGGGAAATTATCAAATATATTTTCCCGTCCCGAGTTAAGTGAGGGAGGCGCCATTCGAACAATTCATAGAATAGATCAACTTTTTTAAAATTTGTATGTGTTCACACTGTCCACCAGTTGTAGTAACTGACTTTGTGAATGATTGAGTTTAATCACTGAGTTCTGTGCCGACATCCTCTCTGTTTGGCGATGCGATAAGAGAGTAGTGCGAATTTATAATATTTTATGTTTTACTAGGCTACTGCAAGCGACTTTGCCCGCGTGATAGCAAAAAGTTATCCCAAGGGAACATTCCCCAGGGATAAAAGAGTATCTATAGGATAGTGCTATTCCAGGACATGGTCTACTCGTGTACCAAGTTACCTACATCGAAATCAGTTAAGCCATTCGAGTGTGAAGAAGTTACAAATATACACACGCTCACAAGGTTTTGCCATATATTATTATTAGTAAGAATAATAAGCTGCGAGCGCCTTCGCCCGCGAGATAATAGAAAAATATCCCAAGGAAACATGTTCTCGGGATAAACAGTACCTATGTGCTGTTCTAACACAGTCATGGTATACCCGTATACCAAGTTTCATCGAAATCAGTTAGCCGTTTGAGTGTATAGAAGTTAGGAACATACACTCACAGACTTACTCATTTACAGACTTTCGCCTTTATTATATTAAAAAAATTATAATAGTGTGATTTATTACCTACTCTTTATAATAAATTATAATGATCAGTGAATATAATATGTTTTATACCTAGCTATTTATAGAAATCCCAACCCTTACAAATTTCGGTACGTTATTAATATTGTTACACAAATTATAATACATTGAACTCGTAATTTGTATATTGTAATAAATTATTTTGAGATATATCATTTTAATTGTATGTTAAATATGTGTATATTTTTATTCCATGGCAAATCAAGCTTGTTTTTTAGTGACCCATACCTCAAAAGGAAAAAACAGATCCCTTATAGGATCATTTTTGTTGTCTGTCTGTCTGTCAAGATCCTTTATCTTGGAAACGCGTGGAGATATCGACTTGAAATTAAATCATATACTCAGGTCTACCGGTCCCTTGAAGTTAAAAAAAAATAAAACTTCTAAGTTAACGGAAAAAAATGGTACGGCCATTTATATTGCAAAAAATGTATATTTCGATACACTCAAAGGGATCAAATCCTTAGGGTACTTCCCGTTGATTTAGAATCCTGAAATTTGGCATGCAGCAAGGTCTCATAACACAAGTTTAGGAAAAATATTTGAAAATTGTAGTAACGTCAAAAAAAATGCGATTTCGAAAAATCTTCGTGACTCAATTCGGGAATTGAACTGTTTTCGTAGGTAAGTTTGTACGGAACCCTCAGAGCGAGATTCCGACTCGCACTTGCCCGGTTTTTTTATTTTATATATTCAATCGAATTTGTAAGAAGAATTTACTTCACAATTTTTTTGATTAACCTATGAACCAATATTTTCGTAAGTAACACCAATCGAAAATCATATATTGCCTTAATACGAGATAATGTAAAAATTGAAATATTTAAATATGTGTGTGTTACATTTTTTCTATACAGGATCTGCCTAGCTCGGGCACAGTTGATTTTTTCTTTATTTCTATTAAATCTTCAATTTATTGTTCAAACTTGTACAATGATAAGAACAAATAAATTTATAATAACTAATTGAATTGTAAAATTATGGTTATTATTGACATCTCTACAATGTTTTTAAAACTAATAACGAATACTTTACATGATATTGTTTAAAATATATTTTCTTACACGGCGGCCTTCTTAAAACTGTATTATAGGCCAACAGAGTGTGTGAAACACCTCAATTGGTACCTATAACAAGCAAACACTGTTTCATTAGCATGATAAAAGAAATGCGATTGTGCTGAGTTTATGTAATACATAATAATGCGCTGTATACCGCAGCTGTTTATTTACCAAACAACGCGACCGTGCAATTTCTGAGTCATCCTAGTCGCCCACACGATGCAACAAATACTTCACTCAACGAATACCTATATTCCTAAAAAGGTAAAGCCGAGATAGACAATATTTAAAACAAAAATACAATCAAAGTTTTTTCAAGACCAATGAATTCATACAATTTCATATAGAACCGCAAAAAGTCATTCAACTCTCCTCAAAATTTCATCCCAAAATAGCTGGTTTTTAAGTATAATTACGTTTTATGTTTATGGACAATTAAAATCTTAACCAATAGAAGGGTAAAAGGAAATTAACAAATTAGTAATAAGTGACAAATCTTGAAAAGTCGTTGAACGTTCGGGCAATAACCATGAGTTCAGGGGTCACAAATCTTTCCTCATTTTCTCGCGGAAGCAATATTTTCATTGCCATTGATGTTTTAAGAACTACAAATAAATAAATCACGTATAAGATTTACGTGTTTCATAAGAAACCCTTATAAACCAGTGAAATATTCTGACATGTTTTTGGCACGATATTTTTTTCTTGTTTTTAATCCGACTGATGTTTTTTTTTTCACGTTTGAAATAACGTATTTTTTTTTACTGTTTTGTATACATACACGTAAAAAACAAAATATATCATATATACTCATACACACGGGTCACTTCACTATATAGTGAAGTGGATGGAAGACTATAGCCCCACGTGTCTGACTGCGAATGAATAGCTATGTGAGTATCCGCTGCTGTGCGTCGCGGTCGCCAAGGTCAGCAGCATCGAACGTGAACCAAAACGACACAACAGACACAACCGGTGATTTTCAAAATGTTTCGAAAGAAAGAGAACGTGCTTTTTGATTATTTCGTAACCGAAAGGAATCGAAATTCGTAATTTAAGGTCAAAGTGCAATACCCTATTCAAGTGTGACCTTGGAGCATTTTTTTTTGTATGTAATTAACACGGAATTGGTAAGAAGTGGCCCAGAGTCGAGAACAATAGAAGAAGAGATGGAGGAAGGTCTTTGGCCACCAGACGAATAATACAACCACATTTATACTTTACACATGTCACACTAATACCATAAAGGCGAATGTTTATATTTATTCATGTGTGTTTGGTTATTTATGTGGATGAAATTTCTTACATGATCTACGTGTTTGTGTTTGGTACACGTAGACCATGTAAGAAATTTAAAATAGAAATAGCACATACGATACTTTTTATCTCGGAAGTGTATTCCCTTAGAATAATACGACTGTTCCTAGGTAAACTCTCGAATCTGAAAATACGCATTTTTCTTTAGTTCTTTTTAAGCTTAGTATAAAGTTTTATATTAATGTGCGTACTACAAAAGTTAGTTATCAGTGCTTATTGTTTTTATGAATCCAAATTTATATACAGTGGAAAAATTATTAATAAACATAAAATGAACTTCAAATCGCTCGCCTACAAAGTGAGCTTTTTCACTTTCGATACTTTGACTAGGGAAAGTCGAATATTAAATTTTCACGCGGTCACTGGTAATACAAATAATTATAATAACGTCCATCAAAAGGCTTGTCCTTGGGTATTAACATTGGCATAGCGCGTACAAGGGTAATCGTCGTTTGATTGAAATAAAATAATTATATACATAGAAATACATATTTAACGCATTTAAAAATTAAGAGTAGTAATTTAATTCATCCATATCGGGATTACGCGCTTTAGTCGTGGAGTTGCGGATACCAGCCCGAAATACAATACAATACAATACGGTTCAAGGCACCGGTGTTTGAGGTTTCCTGAATCCTGAGTGAGGAATCCCTTAGAAATATATTGGACGTGTCCAAGAGTACTGCTTTCTGTATCAAAACTTAAATTCAACTGCCCAACGAGAGCCTCCTTAGATGTCGTCAGAGTGGAAGCTTTTGGCTATTAAGTCATTGGCCGTCACGTCCGTCCGTGACTCCCACATGTCGACAACCTGGCCACAATATTATGTAATATGAAAAATGTCGTAAGTTGGCATTAGTCTCTCTTATTCCTCGTAGCAGGTTAATCCAGAAAGCTATAGGTACTCCTGGACATGTCGCGTTTTATTAGAAGATTCTTTAATAAAGAACTCTGGCCACCTACTGGTGGCCAGAGTTCTTTGTACGTAGCGTAGTCGTGGCGTACTGGGAATGGGTCCAGGGTACTGGGCCCTGGACCCATTCCCACTACGGGTAACCTAATTTACTGCTTTTTTTTTATTTTAAATGCGTTTTAAATATATTTACATATGTCAATATTTAAAAATCTAAATTTTATGTTAATGGGACCATAAAATATCTTGATTCGGCGGCTAGGTAAACAAAATTTTAATCTGGCTTGAGGCTGACATATGGGGGGTGGCTACAGGAGTTTTTGTGCTGATAGTCATGGCGACAAATGGCACAATAACCAAGAGTCTCATTCTTCGATGAGAAACCATGAAATGACTCCTCCCGCTCTGATTAGAGGAAGAGCCAAAATCAGACTTTTACTGACTAAAAGTAACCTGTTTCCAAAATTACCATTTGTATTATAAGGCCCCGGTAACTCTATCCAGCAAGACCGCAGCCCTAATAGGGATCGGTCCTAGTGGGCCTCGTCCGAATACCTGAGGAGGCTTTCGTGGGCAGTTGCATCAACCGCTTGATTCAGACAGCAGAAGCCCTACCACAAGCTCTTAACGCGATCCATTTGATAACCTAAACTGAACTGTCAAAGGGTTGGAGCTATATAGGATGTATGGCTTTATCTCTCTTTCTCACTCGAACGCCTCTTTTGAACCCATCATGGTAAAGCTCTTGTATTCCAAGATGCGACGCATATTGTTAAGAGATTCCTTTCTCAGAATCCGTGACTACAGGTAGCTTGAAACCTGTTCCAGATGCCGGTGGGCGTCAAGGTTAAAAATGTAAGTAAAAAATGCCATTGTAATGAGTGTGATCCGATTCTCATTTATTTTAATAATTTTCTACTATCAAGGTCATTATACCTCACCAGGTCACCAGGTGATCTCATACTGAATAGTCAAGAAACCATAACGATATCAAGGTGTGTTTTGAAGTATTAAAAATTCATAATACGATTAACCATGGATTTAAATGACTCACGTGGCATTGATATTACGTCGAGATCGAAGTTGTTAGGTAAGTTTTACTATGTTACTGTTATATGGTTTTAAATGATTAGCAGCCCATATGACATAATAACTAGAAATCGATCTTTGACCAACTAGAACATTTAGTTAAGTAGCGCATCCAATTTTATTGATAAACAAACTCTATGCCTTAGATTCGATAGTTTTCACTGCAAATTGTTTTTCTGTTATGAAAACTATCGAATCTGAGGATAGTTCTTAAAAGACAAATAATAATTGTATTATTTATAAATAATATATTACATTAATAACATACCTTCGTTACACTGTTGGTATCTGTCATTGTGTCGCACAACTACTAATACGAATATTAATTAAGACTATTTAAGAGTTGACATTATCTTTATCAAAAGTCGATTACCCGAATTATCAGTAACGTGGAATATTTTACATTGAAATTAATCAGTTACCAACCTCTGATGTCTGTTAGGATTCATTTTTAATTTCATTACACAAAAGATAAGGCTGACAAATGTATATTTAATTTTAAATGAAATTAAAGAAATATTGCAGCGTCATATTCTTTGGGTTAACTTCCGAAAGGAATACCCGGCCCCGGCACGATAGGTTACGAAGGAACGGGGTAGGTATTTAGTCAGTAAGAGTCTGACACTACTTCCCGCTCCGCCCAAGGGCGGGATTTGTTATTGGATGATTTTACCTACCATAAAAAAATATCTAACTAAAAAATATTTATATTTTTACTAGAATAAAAATGGAGTCCTATCCTGTGTACTCTGAATATGGTAATTGTTTCTAGATTCTCAATAGATGACATAAACAACTTTTGCATTTCCGTTCGCTAGTCATCGGAAAATGTGACATTCTACCTATACATAATAGGAATAAAGAATGATTATTCAAATGTCATTCTAAGTAGTGCCCATAATAATAAATTATGATCTACTACACTGATTCATAGCACGCTCATTGTAAATACGATAAAGAAAACAATCTTCACAACAGTTATGACATGACGACATGTATAAAGCTCTAGTAAAAATAACATAATAAATGCATGCTTCAATTATAATCTTTCAGTTGAAAAAATTACCTAAATGCCTCAAAATAAACATTATGTAAAATTATCCAAACAACACTTATTGATATTAGCAGGTTTAGATAAGATCTACATGATTTCAATAATATGATTTGTTATCGTACCTTGCCAAACAAAGAGCCAAAACGAAGCACAAACTACTAAATAATGACATAAACAAGTTAATGAAAATAAAATGATAACTGAAAGTTAGCATAGATTTTTTTTCTGTACACCAAAATGCTAAAAAATAATTCGAAATTCAAAAATACCTCACCCTTAAAACAAACAAAAGCACAAAGGTAGGCGCGCACGCAGTGTTGCGTCCCGAGGAGAACTGCGCGGGCGCTCAACCGCGGTACGGTCGCACAGAACACGGTACACTCGCGCTCAACAGGCTCCTTTACTGGCAATAAGTATTCACGCAAATCCATACGTATGCTTTATATGCATACATTTGGCACCGGCAGTACTATGCCTACACGTGGGGCGACCACGCCAAAAATAATTACCACGTCAATAAATTACATTGTATTACAACCTAAACGAAAGTAATTTTCATGTTTAAGAAATTAATAATTGATTTTTATGCATAATATTGCCAGTTGCCGTCTACTGCCCCGCAGTACAAAAGAGAGATAATGCAGAAGACAATCTACATACGTCTCGCACTCGAGCAACGCACACATAGACACCGCTCACACACACGATATCTTGTACGTGACTAAACCAGTGCAAGATCACAGAGTACTTTTTCTAGCGACAGCCAAGCGTAGGTATAAAAAGTGAAGTACATACATGAGATTGCCTTCTGTTTCTATCTATTTTGTGCCCGCAACCTGGGTCAAGACCGCTTTTGTTTTGACCTTTGTCTAAGCCAAAATTGCAATCTTTAACCTTTTGTCGATTCACTTCGGTCATAAATATTTATTAACTGAAGAGGATTCTACATAAAAAAACAGGCAAATATAATTCTAGAAAAATATTTTTCACATTTTATCTTTTAGTTGTCCTTTCCAGATTATTTAATTTTAGTAATAAATTCATCTATTTTATTATTATTTTTGGGCTGCAACGGAGAATTTTTTTGACAAAGGAATCACTAAAGCCCGACTTTTTTTTGTTAAATATTTTTATTTGTGAAATAAGCTTATAATTATTGAGATATGATATTCGTTATAGCTATACGATAGTTTTACGAAGGTGAAAAAATAAACATATTATTTTCCCATTTGGCCACTTTACAGGAATTTGCCCTTTATTTTTTGTTGAGTTGGGAAATAACCAAATAACTTCTTCTGCTCCGAGTGGGAGAGCGTGTCAGACTTACTGAAACCCACCCGTTTTCCTTCAATTACCCTTTGCGTTCCAGGGTCACAGCAACTGTTTCGAACAGGCACGGGCTCTACTGCGCCCCATCCATTTTGCTGACATCTCTTTGAGGCGTGCGTGAAACACAACACACCGTCGACTCAGACTTGGTCCTTACTGGATGGCCGAACGGCGAGCTACCTATTGCTCGCCGTCTACAAGTGCGCGCCTACAGTGGCCGGGTATCATCCAGGGACTCCCGAAGCCCGGACCGTCTTCGGATAAGTCAACAAGTGACAACAAGGCCGTCGAGGCCAACAGCAGTGATTGTGATGTGACGTCTTAAATCATCGTAATGCACGTGTGAGAAAGAGATAGTGCTATTTGTCCTACTCTCCTGTACAGTTCCAGCTGTCTCTCACATCGTATAGCATAGCATAGATTAATTTAGCCTTATAATCTTCCCACTACTAGGACTTAGGCCTTCTTCTGCCACCACGCGAGCCCAGTGCGGGTTGTCACATCGTAATCATGGTAATTTGAAGATGTTATAGTAGGCATGGATCTCGCCTTCAGAGCAAAAATGGATAGAGATCAAACAGGATCTAGAGAATTAAAAGAAGAAGGAATAGGAAGGCAAAACTAAATTTAAAAGAAAAGAATATTATGACATACGGTCTATAAAATTTTCTTACGTATTTCTGCGTATGTAGAAGCTAAATTCTAATTAACATAATACTTTTGTGAGGAAAACACTTAAATATACTACGGCTACCTACAATGACCAAGTTAATAAATTAATGTAATGTATTTGCTATTGAACACGGGTATCATGGTTTTTTTTTTATGGTAGGTAAAATCATCCAATGACAAATCCCGCCCTTGGGTGGGGCGGGAAATAGTGTCAGACTCTTACTGACTAAAAACCTACCCTGTTCCATTCATTACATTTGTCCCAGAGCCCCGATAACATTTTCACATAACCTTGGCCCCAGTAGGCTTCGGCCCTGCTGGGCCCCTACAGTTTGCTGACAACTCCTTGAGGTGCGCGGGAACAGTGCGCGCCGTAGACGACCTGAGCTCGGACCGGTCTGTTACCGGATGGCGAGCTACCCATTGCCCGCAGTCCGCGAGCCTGCGCCTATGGTGGCCGGAAATCGGGACCGGAATCCCAGCGGCGGCGGCGGCGTGTGCGCCGTTGCCTGAAGCGGTCGGCCTCCTGCTCCTCCTGTTGGTGTGATGAACAAAAACCAATTGAATACTCTGAAATTGAGAATGATTTGTTATAATTATACTACATACAAGTGTTATACATCAAATTAGGAATCTTACCTACTTGAATTAAAGAACAATAAATTACTAGCAATTATTCATCAATCATGTGTTTTAAAAAAGGAATGTAAATGACTAAGCAAAGTTTTTTTTACAACTATCAAAATTGACAGCTGGAGACAAGGGCTTTATGGTCATAGTCTGAATGAAATAAGAATTGCAGACCTCATTTACAGTAATATACCCACCACCATTATTTTTCTTTGGTTTAACATTATATAACATGAATTTCATTAGAAAATATCCAATGTTTTACATGTGAAATAACCTTGACCAATTAAATAATTGAATGTCAAACCAAACTGCTTCATTAGATAACTTTTGATTCATAAAACAGGTCTATGATTTCGAAAACCAACAAGTCTAGTAAAAGTAATCATGGCTAATAGATGATAATATATTTATATATGATTGTAGGTTTTGTTTCAAGTACAATGACAGTTATATTTACATATCTAACTCGGTTTTTTCAATAATTTAGTGACTGTGTTCGTAGTATATTGATGTCCAATTCGAATAATAAATCTTTCGAATAACAAAATCGTTTCGTAAGAGCAGTTTTAAGCTAATGTATCTAACAATTGTGACTTTAAAAATTCTTTAAAAACCATAAAATTATAAATCAACATTATCTATGCATGTTTCACTATTTACTTTATTCTATCTAATGAAAATAATTTGGTAAACACGCAAATGGATTTCTTTGGTGAAGTGTGTCATTAAGGTCATGTTGATTGGATTTCGCAACGGGAAACGTAATAAAAGGTTCAAAATCTTCCATCAATGATGTAAACAATAACAACAGTAAGTAAGGAAAATTACCAGACAGAAAGCACTTACTTTAAGGATTGAAGAACAATGGAAGAAATTGCAAAGAGAACATCGCGTGAAAGAGGTGACCTTGAAGACGAATTCAAGAAGACAAATGTGTAAACAAATCTCTCTACATCGAATGGGTCACAGTCGTCACAGACTTTGTTCTTGTGTTTAAAAACTAATGCGCATTTGCACACATAGATGATGCCTTAAGATAGCTGGTTTTTAAGGTTCCATTTTTGTTTCAATTCTTGATACAATTCTTTGTTCCATTCTTGGTCCATTTCTTGGTCCCTTTTCTTTGTCCAATTCTTGGTCCCATTCTTAGTCCAATTCTCGGTCCCATTCTTGGTCCATATATTGGTCACATTCTTGATCCAATTCTTGTTCCCATTCTTGGTCCAGTTGTCGGTCCCATTCTTGGTTCATTTCTTGGTCCTATTCTTGGTTCGATTCCTGGTCTAATTCTGGGTCCCATTTTTAGTCCAATTCCGATGAATTGGACCAAGAATTATACCATTCCAAGCCATGGACCTTTTCTCTTCAGTTTAAAGACTACGCTCTTTTTCTCCCGATTCTTATTTTTTTTTGTCATGATTTTGGGGATAGTCAGTATAGATGGATAATTTTATATGTTTTAAGCGTATTTATAAGATCATAACAGTACTAAAAGACGTTCGTTTCCTGTTAGCCATGTTTGTTAGTTAATACTAGGCTATTAAACTACGGCCGTGTCCAACTATTGACGAAGTTATGACAGTATTTACTTTAACCAATAACGGTGCGTCAATCTTAAGGAATCGGGAAAATGTACAAGCTGGTTGAACAAGGTGTTATAAGCTGCATTTCCGTATTTAGAGAAAATGCTTTTACAAGCCATAAAGTTTTCCAAACATACGGACGTGGCAACTGTGGCAAGAGCTGACTCAACGCAGAATTAACATGTTTTGCTGGTCTAGAGCTCGGAAGTGATGATACATGAGCTCCTAGGTTTGATACTCAGGTCGAGTAAAATTTTATTTGGTGGTTCATCTGAAGTTTCTCAGTAAACTGTATTCTGGATGAATTCCTTTTTTGAGGTGCGAAATCATGTAATGACTTCTCTTGCTCTGGGGCAGAGCGAGAGGGTGTGTCAGACTTTTACTGACTAAACGCTTTTAGTACATAGTAGTGGTACTTAGTAGTTTGTAAAACGTTAAAACAAGTGGAGGAGGACCACTATGTTCCTCCACTTGCCTTTGCGTTCTAGGACCACGGGTTTCCCTTTCAGAAGTCAACCCATGGCCCCAATAGGATTCTGCCCTGCTGGGGCCCTACAGTTTTCTGACACCTCTTTGAGGCGCGCGGGAACACCACGCGCCGATGACGACTCAAACTCTGTCCGGATGGTTACCAGATGCAATAATAGTTAATTTGGTTATTTTGTCTCTGCATCACCCAAAGGTTGACAGGTAGAAAATGCCTTAAGGCATTAAGTCCACCTCTCTACTGTTGTGTGCATAAAGAATTAAATAAATAAATGAATGAACGGCTACCTACCCCTTGCTCTCTCGTCCGCAAATCCACGCCTACGTGCCACCATGTACCAATAGTACACTTACATAAAAATGGAATGACCTAGCAACAGTTAATTTTAAAAGAAATGGCGGCATACATTTAAGAATTGGACTCACATTAACAAATGGAAAGGTTAAGAAGCCATTTGTTAAGTAATCGGTCAGGTTAATGACATACCAACATATAATTTTTTGCATCCTTGGTCCACCAACCCGCAATGGACCCGAGTGGTGGATTACGGCTCATTCCATCTCTAAGAGAGAAAGCCCAGGACCCAGTAGTGGGAACATAATAAGGCTGATAGTTTCTATATGCAAACTTGATTTCAAAAATTATTTTTTTATCCAGTTGTTAATTTAAACGATTCGATTATGTTACCACGACTAACTTGAAAACGACTTTCTTGAGAGTCAATAATGAAACGGGTAAGATTTGATCAGGCTTTCAAAAGATTGGTAATCTTACATACTATCAAAAACATTTAAGCGCACTCTCGATTGCAGTTCCAATTAGGACCTTTGATGTGGCAGTTGGCACACAAGAGATTTCACTGTTTCATAAAAAGTTCACGTAAAAACCAAAGTAATTGTTTGACTGTGTTTACCATTTCACCTGCAGACTTTCAACACGATTCATCACTATATTAAACATCTTCCTTGCTTAATTGCCTTTTCATTAATTAAAATCTCCAGTTATAATAATGTAGTGCCTAATTATTTTCATTAACCTTTGTTTATTTGGGCTCTAGATGAGCTTACTTGGATCTTGTATTGACTTCGGTAATGAGTTAATTTTTTGTCTAAGTTTCTCTTGGACTTTCGTTGTTTATCTCTGTAACATATATGGTATAGTTCGTATAGTATCCATTTTTTGAGCATGTTATTTTTTTTTTTCAGATCTTCTTGTTTCTATTGTTACTACAATGCCATTTTTGGTCTCCAGAACTTTTTCTGTACGTGCACATTTTCGGCAGGATTAACCTATATATCGCTTTAGCTGCACCCTAAGAGACTGGTAGATGGCAATGGTTAAGAAGCAGGGAAAGGTAATTGCAGGAAAAAAAAAAATTGTTTTCTTAAATTTACAGTTTTTACACATTAAATTAACTATCATTATAATACACTGAATAAAAAAAAAAAACCTAACAATAAGTTAGATTACTTTTAGTTAGTTCTTGAGGGCTTTTTTACATTTATTTTTTCTTGTTATGTATCCAAAAGGCTGGGGCATTGCCACGATGTATGGCAATGTTTATTCTCAACCCAAGGTCTTTAAACAATTTGCGGGCACTCGGACCCGTCGATCCAAGAGTTTCAACCCCAAATCGGTCCGAAAATACAACAACCAACAAGTTTATTATATTTCCACAGCTTGAGGTTTTTTTTTTTTTTTACGGTAGGTAAAATCATCCAATGACAAATCCCGCCCTTGGGCGGATCGGGAAATAGTGTCAGACTCTTACTGACTAAAAACCTACCCTGTTCCTTCCCTGCCTTGGTTCCAGGGCCCTGGTATGCATTTTCATACCTTCCCAGAGCCCCAGACTAGGCCTCGACCCTACTGGGCCCCTACGGTTTGCTGACAACTCCTTGAGGCACAGCTTGAGGTTTGCCACAGCAGCAGCGGTTGTTCCTAAAGGTCCACGAGTCCATTGTTCTCAAAAAATGTACTTGTTCGAATGTTTGATATGGACTCATTGGGAAGTGTACATACCATTTTAATTTTTTTTTTTCCCTACGAGTCCATGAGAATGTTTGTTACAGTCAGCAGTAACAGCCTTGATAAGGGAGAAATGTCTAATATTTCTATGACATAAAAGACAAAAACTTTTTTTATTTCATATACGCACTAATTAGGATACGTTTAAAATTACTCATGACACATGTCTCCAAAGAGGTGAATAGTCATAAACATGAAAAAAAAAACAGTTTCATAACAATTACAGTAATTAATTTTAATCTCACACTAAAATACACTACACACTTATAAATCACAGTTTCATAATTATCAAAGTAAATCAAAATAGTCGTAGTTGGTAACTGTTTATTTTTCCCAAGGCTTACAAACTCATTAAAACAAACAAGAAATTGTTTTTACTGACTGTACTTTGGGAAAATGTCGTGGACCCGGTTTTTTTTTTTGGTAGGTAAAATCATCCAATTACAAATCCCGCCCTTGGGCGGAGCGGGAAATAATGTCAGACTCTTACTGACTAAAAACCTACCCCGTTCCTTCATTGCCTATCGTGCCGGGGCCGGGTATCCCTTTCAGAAGCTGACCCATGACCCCAGCAGGCTTTGACCCTGCCTGCCTGCAGCTAGCAGGCTGGGCGTGTACGGTTTGCTGACAGCTCCTTGAGGCGCGCGGGAACAGTACGCGCCGTCGACGACTTGGGCTCGGTCCGGTCGGTTACCGGACGATCGGACAGCGTGCTTGCTACACATTGCACGCCGTCCGCAAGCCCACGGTCGTGGACCCGTTGGGAATTGACATTTAAAATACGATTTTTTTTCATGGATTTAGTGGGAAATTAATAACAGTAGAATCATGGACGTCTGGGAAAAACCCGCAGCAGCACCAGTACATCACCACGAGATAGGAACATGAGATGGCACAAGAGTATCGACACAAGTAGCATCCAAGACTAAAGGCTTACCTACTACCATGGAAATAAAGACATATCGTCCGGTCTCATGCCATCGTTGCGTGCTAGATCATGAGGTTCCAGGATTGGAAATGAAATTTAGTGCTATGGAAAGTACTGTGCAGAACTAAGAAACTGCGTTTTGTCCAACAAAGACGTCATCTTTACTCGTACTTCGTCAATTTTTTTTTTTTAATAATGATGCCCCACACTAACAATTACCTACTCCTGTATGGTGGCATCACAAACAGGTAAACTTACATACACAAGACACCCAGACAGGGAACAATAATCTGTAGGCCATACAAATATTAATTCCGCGCGGGAATGGAACTCACGACACGTAACACATCAGCCAATAACTCAACCACTGCGCCAACCGTGTCGTCATCTTGATATACAAACAATTATATTAAACAATATTTAGAGCCTCCTTAATCACCAAGTTCAATCAACATTCACCTTGATCCCAAAGACTATGTTTAACGAATTAGTTTTTCATTCAAATGAGAGTGCAACGACACCTAATTAATTTAATATACCTATCATAACTTAAAATGATTGCTTGCCAAAACAAATCGAACACTCAAATATGATTTGGACATTTGGACAGTAAAGGTTAAATAAATTTTAGTATCTACCATGCATAAAATACTAAATGTTAAGTCGTAAAAAGTAGGTATTTAACATTGGTGAGCATGATTATACACATCGGCGTTATTTAGTTAAGCATTAATTGTATGCTTAACTAAATAACTAAATATTAAAAGGGCAAGCATCGTAAGGTACAATCCTTACCAGTACCTCTACCATGAGTTTTAAGCAATAGTATTCGTCGCTACTCGATATCGACGCCGTAAATATTTTGTATGGCAAATTTTGCAGCGCCTCTAGCGGTCACTTGCAGAACCAAAATTTGCCATACAAAATATTTACGGCGTCGATATCGAGTAGCGACGAATACTATTGCTTAAAACTCATGGTAGAGGTACTGGACACAAAAAGTAAACGGCTCCATGTTTTCGCTTCAACAATTAATAATAAATATCAATCATTTATTGTCAGGCGTCTTGACCCATAGATACATACCTTGCAGACTAACATATATAAAGTAAATACTATTTATCGTTAGTAAAAAAGGACATAAAACTATTTTCGTAACATTTAATAAATACACACACACTACACTTAATTAATTTAAATCGATCATTGA
Organism: Leucania comma; assembly: GCA_958295575.1. Lineage (NCBI taxonomy): Eukaryota > Metazoa > Arthropoda > Insecta > Lepidoptera > Noctuidae > Leucania > Leucania comma. The sequence continues at coordinate 20,010,176 of OY282468.1, forward strand.
TAGAACTTTTTTCTTCCTTTTGGCCTAATGCGGTCGGCCTCCTCCTTTACTAGCATTACTGCTTCGCGGAAATCTGATGACATACAACCAACGACGACACTTAGGAGAGACCTATGTCCAGCAGTGGACATCGTTTGGCTGAAATAATGATGATGATGATGAATAAATGTCTGAATTTCTACCATCTATGACCATATTGTTATTTTGTGGTTGACATTACCTGTATATGAGTCTAATAAATTGTTATTGAAACACTAAATTTTCCTGCTAGAATTTTTATTACCCATAAAGCAACAATCATCTTGACCTCTATGGCTTGAAAGGCAAGACCGGCTGACAACTAAGTTGCTATCAATTTGTATAATCTAGCATGTTGCTCAGCATGTAAACAAAATCAAATAAGTATGTGTTAAGTTCAAAAATTTACAAAATAACACGACTAAATGTGGCATGGCATTGCCGACTAATCCTGTATGCACATCGTTTAATGCTCCGATGCTCCATGTGTGAACCCTATGCTCATTCAGAAACCGGTTCGTCAAAGTCAACAACCTAGCCGGTGACGGGGATGATTTATATCGAATTATTCGCTGATATTTCTCCCCTTGAGAGCTTAATTTTAAGTTAATATCATATGTATCTGATTAGATACCTATCTATTTACTTTCAAACATCTTTGGGCATCATCATTATGTGAAGAACAACATAAAAAAAGGGAGTAAGATAGCGCGACAGTTAACCAGAAATAATGGAATATGAGAACGTATTCATAGATCATTAATAGTCGTTCTAAAAAGTAGAACATGTGATTTTGTTTTCGATACAAACACATTTTAATGTTTTTGAAGTATTTAGCAGCAAATGTATCGAGTAAGCCTTCTCAGCAAGCTTCGTTAAGGTAGTCAATACTATGATAAACATTTTCAACTCCATTTTATCGAGCTCACGCTTGTTTCAATAATTCCAGTATTGTTCAGTCGAGCGGGCACTCGAGTTACGACTACACCAATTTTACAACTCAATATCCACTAGGAATCAATTAGCGAATAACTAAAACAGCCATCGAACTTCATTCGAAAAAACTTTGTCAATAATTTTACTTTAAGACCTTATTTTAAAGTCAAAAGCTGGTTATTTCGCTGAAACTCAGTAAGGGCTAAATTCACCAATAAACTAATCGCGATTATACAAAACAAAACGCAGTTTGAGCGCCTAATCGAGATTATAGTTTCATTTTGCGTATTCACCGCTATGAATTGAACCTAGTTTACGCTAAACTCAGTTTCAAGTCTTGTGTTTTCGCCCATGTTTACGACATGGAATTTCGTAATTTAAACTAGATTACACTGAGCTCAGTTTAGTTGAACTGAGTTTTTATATTGAATGATGAAATCAGCTCTTAGGGCTGTTATTATCTAGTTTAAAGAACCGTGTCGTAACATGGGCGACAACAAAAGAATTGAAACTGAGTTTAGCGTAAACTAGGTTTAATTCATAGCGGTGAAACGCAAAATGAAGCTATAATCTCGATTAGGCGCTCAAACTGCGTTTTGTTTTATATAATCGCGATTAGGTTCTTGGTGAATTTGGCCCTTAATCAAGAATTACTGTTAACTGGGTTTAGGCAACCTGACAAAGACAATAGAATTAATTAATACCATGAAAGAAATGTAAAATAAAGAGCATTGTTGTGCTTTGTGACAATGCCCACGCTCCTTAAGTGCCTTTTGAGATAAATGTTAACGGTAAGTTCAATGTACAAAGTTGGTAAACAAATTAGATTACACCTTGAACTTAGGCTTTAACCTATTATTGGTTTTATCATGTTTCATTTTAGTAAGGTTACCCTGTATAGAGTGAGAGTTGATGACTTTCTTCATGGAGCTTACCATGCTCTGAAGACGTATCTACGAATATTTTTGACATTGGAAAATGAAATTCGAATGGAGCTACGCAGGTCACCTAGTAAGGCGCGGTGATGATTGGTGGAGCAAGGAAGTAACCGAGTGGTCGAAGGACTGCAGACAGAAATATTGGTTGTCCGATGCCGAGATGTGCAGGAAACTGGATCAGACTAGCACTAAAACGTGGGGGTTTCCACAAGAACAGAGAGACATATAATATAGATTAAATTCAAGATTAAAAGCATTTATTTCAAATAAACCATCTACCCCACTGCCACTGTGAAGAAGTCAGTCTGTAAAATGATGCATTGGAACGCCAAAGCGTAGATTTCTATGGAGAAGATGCGCAAGACACTCCTTGAACACTCTTTTCAACCATGTTAAGTGTTACAAAAGTCTCTATTACATGTTTTTTGTCGCTATTATTATGTGAGAACAATGTATAAAGTTAAAAAAAATCTAAATATATAAAGAGGTATCCATACTAAGCTGCAGCGCTCGTTCACGGACATGACGCGTATATCAGCACCACCATTTTGAAGGAAAGCATATGGAGTGAGCTTGACCAACTTTCTACTGCGAAGTTCAATAATGTGCATATTCTCAGCAGTGGGCAAAATCAAGCTGTGGATAATAATGAAGATAAAGATCAGCGTTTGAAACAATCTCACGGCTTTTGACCCGAAGAAATAAATATTTCTATACTACAACGCACGTATTTCTATTTCTTCAAGTTATTAAACTAATTAATTATCTTGTTAACAAACAAGCTTCAGGAAATTCATTTAGTAGAAATTTCAAGCTATTTTAAAATAACTTGAGATCATAACTCTATTTTTAATATTTTTAGGAAGAATTTGTAGCATATATTCTTCCAGTACCTATAATGTGTTTAAAATGTTTGGTTTTCTTCCGGAAAACACGGTAGGGAACATTGAAAATCTGTAGGCGTATAGTTCATCGTGTTCTTATTAGTACATACCTATGTATTTTACATATTATTATTTTCTTCCGGAATATTGTTTAGCACATAATAGATACTTCACTACCGGTAGAAAATTATACAGGCTTCTTATACAACATTTATGACCTTTGTAAAGGTATATTATATCATAAGGCTTTTTTATGGTAGGTAAAATCATCCAATGACAAATCCCACCCTTGGAAGGGGCGGGAAATAGTGTCAGACTCTTACTGACTAAAAACCTACCCTTCCATTCATTGCCTTTGTCCCAGGGCCCGTGGTGACATTCTCACATAACCTTTGGCCCCAGTGGGATTATATCATAAGGTAATAATTTATGATCGCTTAGGAACTGCGATTAATTTCCCTACCCATCATTTTCCGCACAGTAAAAATTTGATTACTGGTACTTCATTGTAAATTATTATCACAATGAGTTTAACACTTCGATCCACAACTACCCAACTTGTTCATACAAAAGTAGACTTTAAACATCGGAATTAAGGCCTATAGTGGCGTGGATGTGAGAGGACACCGGTGTCCTCTGAGCTAGGACAGATTAAATAATTACTAGTTATGCCTGATAGACGACATGTTGTGTAAGAAGACGTTGTTTATTATATATAGAACAAGAAAAATAAAAACACTAACAATTGACTTGTTGGTCTAGTGGTTAGTGGCCCTGACTGCTATGCCGGAGGTCGTGGGTTCGATTCCCACTCAGGACAAATGTTTGTGTGATGAACACGATCATTTGTTCTGTGTCTGGGTGTTATTTATCTATAATATGTATGTATTTAGAAATATATAAGTATGTTTATCAGCTGTCTGGTACCCATAACACAAGCTCTGCTTAGCTTGGGACTAGACGGTGTTGTGTGATAGTTGTGAAATATATATAATATATATATGTATATATATATATAAAAATAGGAAGTTTTAATTATATATATATATTATATATAATTAAAACTTCCTATTTTTATATTATATACATTACACAAAAACATTAATATATACACTAAAGGCTTCCTAACTTTTTTTTTTTTATGGTAGGTAAAATCATCCAATGACAAGTCCCGCCCTTGGGTGGAGCGGGAAGTAGTGTCAGACTCTTACTGACTAAAAACCTACCCCGTTCCTTCATGCCTATCATGCCGGGGCTGAGCCTTCCTCTCAGAAAACGGCCCTTAACCCCAGCAGGCTTCGACCCTGCCTGCCTGCAGCTAGCAGGCTGGGCCTCTACGGTTTGCTGACAGCTCCTTGAGGCGCGCGGGAACAGAACGCGCCGTCGACGACTTGGGCTCGATCCGGTATGTTACCGGACGATCGGACAGCGTGCTACCCATTGCACGCCGTCCGCAAGCCCGCGCCTACGGTGGCCGGAAATCGGGATCGGAATCCCGGCGGCGGCTGGGGCGAGCGCCCCGTTGCCTCTGCCTGATGCGGTCGGCCTCCTCCTTTGCTAGCATTACTGCTTCGCAGAAGGAGGCGACCGCCTGCCATCCCTCCTCACTCCGGACCATGGCCTGAACCAAGGCCCGGCGAGAAAGGCTTCCTAACTAAAATATTGCTTCAAAAAACTTCTCCGTATCGCTGTCGACTGGAAGTGTGCCCAAAAGGCTGGCGGCATTGCCACGTTGTATAGCAATGCTTAATCTCTGACCGAGGTAAAAGCCAGCCCTTGGGTCACGCGAAGTGTCAACTAAGCATTTGGAAAGGTCTTTAAAAAGCGTATGAGCACTCGGACCCCATTTTCCTTACTAAAAAAATATATATACCAAAAAATATTGATTGATGATGCTCAGAAGACGTGTATATATTTAATGAAATAAAATATGATAGCCAAAAATGTCTAATAGTTTTCTTAATAATTTCAGTATATTCATTATTATTATTAGATTGATTTATCGTTTGTATACCTTTTTTAATAACAATGATAAAAATAAAACTAACAGGTTGAAGTTTACGAATATGCTTTTAAAATTTGGACGTCCATACTTTATTATTTTACAAAGATACAGTGTGACTTAGATTATAATACTGCAGCAATTTATCAATCAATATTCACAGTAATACTATTAAGAGGTTTATTTTTACCTATTTGTTACTATTTTTGTAATTAATAAACTCGAAAACTGAAACGATTTTAAAATTTCTTTTACTTTATCACCGAGTGACATAAAAATGCGAGTGAAGCCGCTGTTAGACGCTAGTGATATATGAATTGCCAAATACAAAAGATTGATTCAACTATCTTTGGGAAGACATTAAACTTTTAATCACAGATTTTTTTTAATGTAACAGTGTAACGCAAAGGTGGATTTCTAAAAAAAATACACTGATTTTTAACCATTGTAAAGAGATGATTTCTAAAAAAAAAAAATTGGACCGCTCACACCAATTTTGATCTGCTAATGAAAACTTTGTACGAAAAGTCCTATTTCTTTCTTTTTGGTTATTTGCTGTCTTGTTAAAGAAAGTTCTGCGTTAAAAAGAAGCATTTTTTTTTAATATGACTACAATATTTCCTATATACATCCTATATATTTTTACTTAAACGTAAATGTAAGTTTTTTTTTGGGGTCCGTATCGCAAAAGAAAAAACAAAACCCTTATAGGATCAGTTTGTTTTCTGTCTGTCTGTCAAGACCCTTTATCTCAAGAACGCGTGGAGGTATCGAGTGAAATTAAAACCATATACTGAGGTCTGCGGTCCCTTGAAGCTGTAAAAAATTAAAATTATATACGCTATTCACGTCTGCATTAAACAAAAGAGGTCCATGGAAGCAAGTGTATACAATATTTATTTTTCGAGATAAATTCAAACAATTTTAATAAATAATGGTTTCAATATAAAATTTTAATTTGGGTTAAGTTAAAATTAGATATATTTGATTATTGTAAGGTAAGTACTAAATACTAAGATAAGTAAATAAATGTTTTTTTTTTTAATAAACAACTTTATTTCATTTTTTTTTTTAAATGGTCGTATCAACAGGTTTCTTCCTTACAAAATATATTAATTGTACACAATACAAGGTAACAAGATTATTATTTAACATTCTTACAAATAGAAATAACTCATATTATACAGCATAATGAAAAGTTTTCCAAGTACTGACAACCCCTGTTACTTTTGGGTTTTTTAGCATGAAAACTCGTAGTATAAGTAAGAATTATTAATTTATTTAATTAAAAGTCTCATACATTCAGAAGATGAATAGTTTAAATTAATTAATTTTCCTTACTTAAGTACAATAGTTGATTATAATAAATTCAGCACCAATCTTAACTGTAATATAGCACAATATACAGATATTGTACTTTTATTACAAAGTGTACCCTAAATAAATAAAAAAATTAACTTCTGTTTAATGCTATCGCGAATAAAGTATATGTTAACAGAAAAACAAAAGATACGGCTGTTTATGTCGCAAAAAAGTGTATTTCGACACTCTCAAGAGAACAAAATTCATAGGTTACTTTCCATTGACGTAGAACCATGAAGCAAGGTCTTATAGCATAAGTATAGGAATAAATCTAAAAACAAAAAAAAACTTTTTTCTATTCCGAAAAATCTTCGAGACTCGATTCGAGAATTAAACTATTCACATAAGTTTGTACGAAACCCTCAGTGTGCGAAAACGACTCGCACTTGACCAGTTTTTTTTTTAATTAAAAGCAAGCACATACAGTAAGTACCTGTATCATGACGTTTTTTGTCGGGTTGAATATAATAAGTATAAAATAAAATGACAGTAGTCTTTCAAATGCCCATGTGTAATAACGTTTATGATTAAACACCATGTTCTCACAAAAAAAATTACATAAAATTACTGATAAAAATCTTGAGGATTTGTTAACATGGGTAAAATAAAAATTATTTATTTTATTATGATGCTAATTGCTTAATTTTATTATTCTTCTAATGGTTGTTATAGGTATTTGTTCCGCACATATTTACTTAAGTACCTGTCTAATCTTCAAATGATTTTCCTAGAACGGCTCGCTAAAAAACAAAGCTTTGTGACATTGAGGGTATTTAAGAGTATTTCGATGCTTTGCAATGCCACAGTATTAAAAAAATATGTTCAATTCAAACAAATTTACAAGCTAAGCGCAACACTTTTCCAAAATAGCATAACGCATGTTTAATAGAGAACAGAACTAACTCATAAAAGAGGATATTTCAAAATTGAACCTTATTATTGAAACATATTTTTTAAGATTCAAATACCTTCTTTTTGAGTTAGGTCTCTTTTCTATTAAGCATACGATAAGTCAGACGTATGTGAAGCGTAGACGTTGCGTTACGGCATACACTACTAGGTAACTGTCTAGACGCTACGATTTAACCATGGTAACGATATGAAGAAATTGCGTAGCGCTACGAAGATTTTGTGTAGCATTATGAAGAAACCGCGTGACACGAATAATAAAGCTTCGTAACACCACGGACGAATCGCATTGGTACTACGACCAAATCGCGTATACGCCACGGAAAAATGGCGTAGGCGCTACGACAAAACCGCATAGGCACTAAGAACTAACCTCGTTGGTGATATGAAGCAACTGCGTAGGCGTTACAGAGAAACTGCGAGAAATGTTCTACGGTTGTCTTTGGTCAAATTTGTTATCTTAATTTTAAGCAAATAATATTGGCAACGACGCACTTGTGGCGCATCAGTTTTTGTACGCACACACGTACAAGCTGGTAACGCAATCAAAATTATTCAAGATAAGAATTGATCAAAATGGATATCTTCATACTAAAATATGAAATTGATATAAGGATAAAAAAATACCTATTTTTGCTGAAATCGATTTGTAACCTATTCTGAACATATTACTGTCAGGATGTGCGTTTATTATGTTACATGATTATATAATTTCAAATGGGTGTAAAATATTTTTATTAAAAATTAACAAATAAACGTTATTCTAATTCTCTCCGTTATAATTTACATGAAAAAAAAAGTTACTAAAATACAATTTTATTTTATATTGTGAACCACTGTTTTTCTTTGTCTAACAATTTATTTATTTCTGACATCATTTAAGCAAGTAACATTGATGCTAAAGAGATTGGAATATTAAAAAATGTGACCGTGATAAGCTTGCTGACCTTTCGAAAAAATTCATGAAGAAGTTTGCAACGACAGCCGACATTTTTTTAGCCGCAAAGTATTTTTTATGAGTTGATCTATAACATCTTCTTTGCATTTTTTGAGGTATGTGGTACGTAGTGTGAAGTCCCACGTAACTCCTTAAAAAAAGAAGGATCCTCTGAGCCGATGGTGTTGTGTCTGGTCTGGGCAACTGCCTGGCAGTTGATTTCGAACTGTTGTATACATTACTAATTTTTAATTAGCACACATACTTAAAGGGCTTATTAGAAAACGTCTTGTTATTATTCAAATATAGTCTCAACAAATAATATTCATAAACAGCAAAGTTATGAGCGTTTGTTTATATCCCAAAATGTCACTGAATTTATGGAAATATAATTCAATAACCTGTCCATATTATATATAATATAATATGGACAGGTTATTGAAGATGAATGAAAGAATGGTAATTGTTATAAATGATTGATTCAATTACAAATCAACGTGGATCATTTTTGTGTACTAATTAAATTGGGGTGTATGTTCTAATCGAGCGGAGGACTCTGATACTGAAATCCAGGATAGTTTATAATATGTAGCAGCACAGATGTCGCTACAGTTGCGTACCTATCATAATAATTTTTGAGACACTAAACTCAAGCTTAACTGGCATTCTGCTTGAAAGAGAGAGAGAAATTCACTTCAACCTATAAACAAAATATAATTGAAAATAATTTACGATTTAATCCATGTTATTTGTCAATATTCAAGTCTGCGCTTAAATGGTGATTTTGAACCAATGAGAGACATTGAGCCGCATTTGCCGCTTTCTTTGTCAGCGTTTATTTTCCCAATAGTGTATATACCTATAGACTCCAAGAACTCCTCAGTACCTCATTCTATAATTCTTTTGGGGTTAAAAGAAAAAAATACCTAATCGTTATAAGTAGGATGTATATACTCGTATCTATATATCTTTCACGGGAAAACAAACGCTCCTGAACTACACGACAAACTATCCCAACTTGTTGCTCGTTCAACTCGAAATAGGAGGAGCACTTTTACTGTATTTGGGCGTCGAACCTTCTCTCAGGCTCCGTGTCCTATCTCTCAGCACAATTTCCACGCTCAATGCTCTCTTAGATTCAAAGAAAGATTTAAAAGCATTTATTTCAAATAAACCATTTACAGGCACTTTTGAACGGTCAAGGAGTCAGTCTGTCAGAAAACAAATTATGCTAATTGCACATTCCAAAGCGTAGATCTCTATGGAGAAGAATGTGCAAGAAACCCCATGGACACTCTTTTCAATCATTTTATGTATAACAAATATCTCGGATACATGTTTCTTGCCGCTGCTATTATGTGAGAACAATTTCAATAACATAAAGACGAAAAAAATAAATTAAAAAAGACATTCTAAATATAGATATTAGTAGAGCTAGACCTGACTGTAATGTGTTAACAGATGAATGGAAGGAAACCTTGTATTTTTCTGTATGTGTGAAATATTGTGAGGTGAGTGTATGACTGCTACGTTGCTGTATTTAATTGTTATTTTGGTCATATTTTATATTAAAACATATCTTTAACAAATTATTGCAATTGGCCAATGGCCGCACTTCGTTAAACCAATAATAAAATACTAAATAACAAAATATTTGACAATAATAGCCTATTGTCAAGTATTTTGGCGAATTAAATTTTCGTACCCGTAAATTTCCTTTGTCTATCCTGTTCATCCCATACTACATATATATATTTTTATTTATGAATACATTACAAGCTTACAGTCCCGAAACCAAAACGCTTATAATCAGTAACCAATATAAAAAAAAAAACAAAGTTTACGAAATATAATTGTCCTAAAAACAATAAAATCGTCACACAGAATTAAATTTTAAATAAAATTCTCAAGATCAGATCAGTATCAAAAATAAAAACCAAATTTAATACCTCATTTTGGTAAGAGAAATACCTACACATTAAAGTTACTAAAAGTACTGAATCTTACTATGAGCATTCTTCTTGACTATTATAAATAAACAAATAAGTAGTTCTCTACGCAATATGACCATTATATTATATCATAACTATAAACACAATGTTCAATGACCATAATATTATTATATCATACCACTGCTTGCAATGCCCCTAACGGAAAATTTAAGAACTAGTCATACGTAACCGAGGTCGCTAAACGTAAAGAAGTAAAGGCTGTATTTACTTGACGGGACGGCTTATTGATGTTGCTACTCGGCGATAGATGTCACTGTATTAAAGTTACCTATAACTGTTTTTCGTTTTAAGCTATTGAACTCCAGATGTCGTAGCGGACGGTTGGTTATTTTTGAAATATTTTTACTTTGATAGCAGATATAGAACGTAATTATTAATTTTTTGCTTTTTAATTATGCAATAATTTTATTTCCACTGCTTGCTTCAGTTTTTTTCTGCTAAAGTATATATAATAAAGGAAATAATTGAGACCGCCAGGATAGCCAGGATAGAAAAAAAAAACAGAGTATTTATTAATTTTATAAAAAAAAAGTTCAAATATTAACAAGTGTTTTTTTTTTTTGGTCTTTCAGGGCATTATTTCAAAAGTCTACAAATGAAACCTAAACTGTTTCATTTGTAGACCTTTTCAAATTCGCAATAGTAAATTAAATTCGATTTAAATTAATTGTCTCATCACTTTCTACTACGTGGGGCGTGCAAATTTAGTACATAATAAATAATCATTAATAATATTTTTTTTTTTTTTTTAACATCATTAATAATAAAAAATATTAGTTTAGTACAAATTAAAATTTACAATTAGTTGCATATCACTTAAAAATCTTAACTTAAAATAAATTTTAACCTATGGATTAAAAAGTTAAGGTTTTTTTCATAGAAAATTAAAGCCAGTACAGAGCCGATATTCAGGTATAAATCGAGAAGCTCTTGCAATATATTTGGGAAAAAAATTGACGCGATCAAAAGCGCGGATTTATTTTTAAACATATGATAAAAACACGGTTTAAATTCAAACTGTTTTAAACATTTGTTTTATAACCACTTGTTTTAATCATGCCAACCCTAAATAAGGATCAACATAGATCATGTCAAAACCAAGCCGCTCATACTGATCATGAATAGTTCGAATATTACAAGTCTAAATAGTCGTTATTACAAGTCTAGATTACTTGTAATAACCCTCTACTCGAACTATAAAGCATCTTAGACGTAATATCTATTTTTTTTTTTTCGGTGGAAAACTATCAAATAACCCCTCCCGCTTTCAAGAGTCAGTTTTAGATTTTTATTGTGTTCCTTCAGTTACCCTTAGCGTTCCTGGACCATTGCAACCCTTTCGAGCAATCCCGTAACCCAGATATAAAATCTACCTACTATTAAAAAGTATAATAGTGACTTAATCAAAAACAATATTCGCTTAAAACGAATTCTCTATGGAAAATTAAAAATAAAGATTCTTATTTTAAATTTTGACGTTTAAAATAATACTCTTCTTATTTTAAACTAGCTTTTGCCCGCTGCTTCGCTCCCGCTCTACCTTACTCTATCCTACTATACCTTACTCTATCCTACTATACCCTACTCTATCCTATGCCAATAAATGAGCAGGTTTTGGATTTTTTTTAAATTATTATTTAACGGGATAAGAATTATCCTATGTCCATCTCCTTTTTCTAAAGCTACCTTCCCACCAATTTTCAGCCAAATCCGTTCAACTGTTGAGTTGAGTTATAAATAGTGTAACAAACACGACTCTCTTTTATGTATATAGATTATATCTTTATAGGACTTCTAGGAACTTTTAAGAACCGGTTAACTGTCTGGTTAAAATTGTTTGTATTTAATGCCGATACAAAAAATCAATTCATAGGTTTTTTATGGTAGGTAAAATCATCCAATGACAAATCCCGCCCTTGGGTGGGGCGGGAAATAGTGTCAGACTCTTACTGACTAGAAACCTACCCTGTTCCATTCATTGCCTTTGTCCCAGGGCCTCGGGTTTTTTGTTTTTTTTTTTTGGGTAGGTAAAATCATCCAATGACAAATCCCGCCCAACATTTTCACATAACCTTTGGCCCCAGTAGGCTTCGGCCCTGCTGGGCCCCTACAGTCAATTCATAGGTAGCATCTTGTTTGTCACAGTAAATCCACAAAACGTTTTTTACGATTTACGATACAGGTAATGAAAAAAGTTGTGTATAAGTAGTTTAATCATTCTGAGGGCTAATATAAAGGTTAAAAGTAACGGGAAAAGAACATTCAAATAAGATTACTCAGAATTGTAAGGAAAGGTCGTCATGTGGGAAGTCATATTATGAAAGGTCTTTGAATTAAGTTTATCAACATAAGACTTGTAGGTAAAATATGAAGTAAGTGAACACAATACATTCTTATTCTTTACTGCATACAAAAACATATCTTAAACTCGTACAAAAACCAATCAATAGTCAATCCGCACTAGACTGGCCTGTGGCTGGAAAGGCCCCACGGCGTCGTCACCTTCCGTTTGGCGCCCTCCTGCCGGAAGCTGTACGCGGGAATCGTTCGGTCCATGGCCCTCTACGGGGCTCCAGTATGGGCACCGTCACTGCAACAGCAGCCGAGGGCCCAGCTGAATGCGTGCCAGAGGGTCATGGCAATACGCATGGTGCGAGGGTACCGAACGATTTCCCGCGAGGCGGCGACCCTCCTTGCTGGCCAACCGCCATGGGATCTGGAGGCAACAGTCCTTGCACACATGCACGACAAGCGCATAGAGATGCAACGCCGGGGCGAAATTCCGCTGCCACGACAAGTCGAGGCATGGCGGACAGAGCTCCGGCGGGATCTCATGGCGAAATGGCGTCAGCGACTATCGCAACCTCGTTCGGGGCGCGCCACAATCGAGGCGATAAGGCCCATCCTTGAGGCGTGGCTGGAAAGACCTCACGGCAGTCTTAACTTACGCACGACGCAGGTCCTAACGGAACACGGAAAGTTTGCCAAGTTCCTGTTCCAGATTCGTGCGGAGGATTCGCCCGGGTGTCGCCACTGTGCGGAACACCCGGAGGACACGGTGGAGCATACTGTAGAGGTGTGCCCCGCCTGGGCGGAGCATCGCCGTGTCCTCGTGGGGGCAATCGGCGGCAGCGATCTCTCTCGCCGGGCCTTGGTTCAGGCCATGGTCCGGAGTGAGGAGGGATGGCAGGCGGTCGCCTCCTTCTGCGAAGCAGTAATGCTAGCAAAGGAGGAGGCCGACCGCATCAGGCAGAGGCAACGGCGCGTTCTGTTCCCGCGCGCCTCAAGGAGCTGTTAGCAAACCGAAGAGGCCCAGCCTGCTAACTGCAGGCAGGCAGGGTTGAAGCCTGCTGGGGTCAAGGGCCGTTTTCTGAGAGGAAGGCTCAGCCCCGGCACTATAGGCAACGAAGGAACGGGGTAGGTTTTTAGTCAGTAAGAGTCTGACACTACTTCCCGCTCCGCCCAAGGGCGGGATTTGTCATTGGATGATTTTACCTACCATAAAAAAAAAAAAAATGGACTGGCCTGTTGGTCTAATTGTTAGTGGCCGTAACAATTAGACCAACAGGCCTAATTGTTACGGCGTAGTAATGCTAGCAAAGGAGGAGGCCGACCGCATTAGGCAAAGGCGCACACGCCGCCGCCGCCGCCGGGTTTCCGATCCCGATTTCCGGCCACCGTAGGCGCGGGCTCGCGGACGGTGGGCAATGGGTAGCTCGCTGTCCGTCCGTCCGGTAACAGACCGGTCCGAGCTCAGGTCGTCTACGGCGCGCACTGTTCCCGCGCGCCTCAAGGAGTTGTCAGCAAACTGTAGGGATCTAGCAGGGCCGAAGCCTACTGGGGCCAAAGGTTATGTGAGAATGTCACCACAGGCCCCGTGACAAAGGCAAGGAACGGAAAGGTAGGTTTTTAGTTAGTAAAAGTCTGACACTATTTCCCGCCCCACCCAAGGGCGGGATTTGTCATTGGATGATTTTACCTACGTTAAAAAAAAAAAAAATGGACTGGCCTGTTGGTCTAATTGTTAGTGGCCGTGACTGCTATGCTGGAGGTCATGGGTTAGATTCCCACCCAGGACAAATGTTTATGTGATGAGCACGATCATTTGTTTTGTGTCTGAGAGTAATTATCTGTAAAATGTATTTATTTAGAAATATATGTATAAGTGTTTATCAGTTGTCTAGTAGGTACTCATAACACAAGCTCTGCTTAGCTTGGGACTAGACGGCGTTGTGTGATAGTTGTGGAACATTATATTATATTATTATTAAACACAGACTACTGTATAAATAGTGTTATGCTACTGCTTAATTTAACGTATAGCAAATTATATTTTGCATGTAAGTAATTAAGTCTAACCTGAATAGGTATTTATTCTCACAATTAAATCTTTATGATGTGTGAGCTATTGCACTGAATGCTCCCGGAAATTATATGTGAAGACAAAATTTTTCATCGCTGAAGGAACTTTTTACCTGCAACGATGAAAAATATGCTTGTGCAGACTTTAATTTTTCCTATCACCAACTCCACTGACGTGTGTTACTTTGATCTAAACGCGGCCTTGATAGATAATCAGAAATCAAAATCAAAATATTTTTATTTTACATAGGCCTACATGGGCACTTATAAAACGTCAGAAGCTAGTGCGCGGTTCCAAATTGGTCGTTTCCTATGGAGAAGAACCGGCAAGAAACTCCATGGTTACTCTTTTAAAAAAAAGTTTATATTACAATATTTTCGTATTACAGTATTCATTAATAAATTATGTAAGGACAATGTAGACCAGTCAATATTGTACCAGAAAGCACAACAAAATTAATCATAAAAAAGTGAGTCATGATAAGAAGTAATCTAAGATTTGCGGAGTCTACAGTGTTCTCACATTTACATTACAGTTATAAAGAGGCTATATAAAAACAAGAAAAAATAAATAATTACAATTATCATAATTATAAAAATATTGCAAAAGCAATGTGTCAAAATAGAAAGTAAATAAGTGTCACATATTAAAAACAAAGATGGAGCAGTTAATAGACACATCTACATAATATCAATGAGTTACAAGGGGGCCACATTTGCAGAAGCAGTCATTGCCAAACAAGCGTGTCTTCGACATAGTCTTTAACCTTATACTTTAACTTGATAGGCTCTACAACATGAAGGAAAGCAACTTTTCAAGAACTGCATCCAGTTCATATTGTGGTAACGGAAACGGAAACGTAATAGAAGGTTTCTGTACTCTGGATTATTAGGTAACTTATATTGTATGAAGCACTTTGAATACATATTATGTATAATAATTTCCGCTTGGTGGCTTGGGAGGCAACCTGACTTCCATGACTTCCATGACTAAAACAATTTTCATTTCTTTCTATCAATTAATAGTACTCATCTATGAAATTGCTGTTTCTTAATCTTTTGAACACCGTAATTAGAAACACAATAGAAAGACAATAGATATGCGAACGCCGGCGTTCGCTTCGGGCTTGAGTAAAACTGATTGCTTTGAAGTGTTTATATCTTTGAATTGACCTGAAATTATAAGTTTAAACAAACTTTATATTAAAGGTAAGTTATTCTTTTTTTGAAATTACTTTTTTATTGGTTTCTTTGTGTTTTGTATTTTCTGTAATATTGCAAAACCTATAATGAACACCTGTGCTATGTAAACCGTAAACCTTTTAAAGTATCATTATCTTGCTACTCGTAGTTTGCAAGTTAATTAGAGTAATAACAACATGTGACCTCTTTAGATGCCACAATATTAAACCTGAGGAAATATGTCCATGTGTCGATCTTCAGATATGAGCTCAAATGGATGCCTGTTCACCAGAGAAGAAGTTTGCGTGCTTCGACTACACCTTTATCTCTATTCAACTCTTCTACTCCTCCATCTTATATTACTTCACTTTCAATTTATGTTCTTCATACAGTAGGATTCTGCGTTCTTCTAACAATCTTCTACCGTTTTGTCAATTTCATACTTAAAATTTTATTCATTTTTCTTCTATTTTCTACACTAATAACCAGTAGCAGCATTAGGGTAGGGCGCGGTTGGGCGACCGCCCATGGGCGCCAGGTATAAAGAGGTGCCCTTTACAATACGTATGCTGTACGTATATTTTGACTTGTGACCTACCAAAACTTCCATGGAGCTGCATAGAAATATCCTCCACAGATTTTTATAAATTGTAAGTTTTTCAAAAAGATAAGAGACAGAGGGCGCTGTAGAAATCTCGCCCAGGGCGCTGGCAGTGCTAATTAAAACCGGCACTGCTAATAACAGAACCGTCTTATATGTACCTATATTATATTATAATTATATGTATATGTGCACTTACATATTTATTTTAATATAACTAGCAGCTGTCAGCGACTTCACTCACGTGACAGTAGACTGATACCGCTAGGTCATCATTTAGGGTTATAAGAAATGGCCTACCAGGTGATAACCTAGGGTTATACAAAAATGCCAACGACCTGATTTAAAAACGACCAAAATATACAATAAATGGGGACGGAAGAGTTCGATAATGGGTAGCTCGCTGTCCGTCCGTCCGGTAACAGACCGGTCCGAGCTCAGGTCGTCTACGGCGCGCACCGTTCCCGCGCGCCTCAAGGAGTTGTCAGTAAACTGTAGGGGTCCAGCAGGGCCGAAGCCTACTGGGGCCCAAAGGTTATGTGAGACTGTCACCACGGGCCCCAGGATAAAGGCAAGGAATGGAAAGGTAGGTTTTTAGTCAGTAAAAGTCTGACACTATTTCCCGCCCCACCCAAGGGCGGGATTTGTCATTGGATGATTTTACCTACTTTAAAAAAAAAAAAAAAAAAAAAACGTATACACACGTGTACACGTGACTTTTATATATTATAGAAGATTAATTGTTTTTTCTAAATTATCTCTTCATATATAAAAATGAATACCTGTTTGTTAGTCACGCTAAAACTTAAGAACGGCTGGACCTATTTGGCCAATTTTGGTTTTGAATTCGTGATACTCCAGAGAAGGTTTAAACGATGAGAAAATATGAAATATTCGCGAGAGAAAACCATATTTGTGCCTTTGTGTTTCATAACACTGAGCAACAACGGTTTTCCCACCTAAGCGATTTATATTGTTTTTGTTAGGTATCCTATACCTAACCACAAAAATAATAATACATACTTACATTTGTTTAGCTCCCGTTATCGAAATAAATGACTTGCGAGAATTCTCCATATTTACATTTTGTTCATTGCGATAGTTACATTTAAGCAACCTCTATTGAAACAAGTTCAGTCGTGTTCGAAGCGCGATACAGTGAGGTACCAAAATGTCACGCAGCTGCGTAAATTGTCCAGATAAGTTCTGTTATGTGTGTGGAAAATTTACACCAGATAGCCAAAAAAAGTCTTTTACGCCGTATATTGAAGAGTGTTATTTTAACTATTTTAAAATTAGAGTTGCCAATCTAGATAAATCGTGGGTGCCGCATGTCTGCTGTACAACGTGCTACAAAAACCTGACCGATTGGTCTCATAAAAAAATTGCAAAACTACCCTTTACGAGACCGGTCATTTGGCGTGAACAAAAAGATCACATTACTGACTGCTATTTTTGTCTCACTGATCTCAAAGGGCAAAACAGGAAAAAGAAACATACTCTAAAGTATCCCGACGTGAGTTCTGTGGACAAACCAGTTTACTGTCATGAGGATTTGCCAGCGCATTCATCACTAGACAATGAGACATCATCAGACAGCCCGGAAGTTTCGCCCCCTGATCCAGAGTTTCATGAGCCTTCTACTAGCAATGCTCCAGTGTTAGTGAGCCAAGAGCGACTCGATGATCTATCCAGGGATCTTAATCTACCGAAAGAAAAGGCCGAACTTTTAGGATCACGACTTAAACAGTGGAATTTGCTCGAACCCGGAGTCGTCATATGTAAATATCGCAAACGTCACAGTTTTGTTGTTGATTGTTTTTCGAAAGAGGAAGGCCTAGTATTTTGTAATGATGTTAACGGCCTGTTGGTTAAATTAGGCCATGAGCATGTTCCTTCCGAATGGCGACTTTTCATCGACTCCTCTAAGACTAGTTTAAAAGCCGTGCTTCTAAATAATGGCAACAAGCTTTCATCCGTTCCTGTAGCGTACAGTACTAATTTAAAAGAAACGTATGAAGTGATGAGACTTGTTTTAGACAAAATAAACTACAAAGACTTCCAGTGGGCTATCTGTGCTGATTTAAAGGTAGTTGCTTTAATATTGGGACTCCAAACTGGCTATACCAAATTCTGCTGTTTCTTGTGTGAATGGGATAGTAGGAATCGGTCGGAACATTACACTCGAGAGCACTGGCCTGAAAGAACAGCTTATATCCCTGGCCAGAAAAATGTAAAAAATGTACCATTGGTCGATCCCAAAAATATAATATTGCCACCTTTACATATAAAGCTAGGGCTAATAAAAAATTTCGTTAAGGCCATGGATAAAAATGGTCCTGGGTTTCAATACTTGAAAAAAAAATTTCCTTCTCTTAGCGATGCCAAGATAAAAGAAGGCATATTTGTTGGACCCGACGTAAGGAAACTCATGAAAGATCCCGAGTTTCTGGCAGCATTAAACGACGTTGAAAAACAAGCCTGGTTGTCCTTTGTAGATGTGACCGAAAATTTTCTCGGCAATCATAAATCTCCGCAGTATGTAAATATCGTCAAAACCATGTTACAAGCTTATCAAAGAATGGGATGCAATATGTCCTTAAAAATACACTTTTTGCAATCACATCTTGATTCTTTTCCACAAAATATGGGAGCCGTAAGTGACGAGCACGGAGAGCGGTTCCATCAAGACATCGCATCATTTGAAAAACGCTACCACGGCAAATGCGAACCCTCTATGCTTGCAGATTATTGTTGGTCCATCGTTAGAGAAACCCCAGAGTCGTCCTACACTAGAAAATCCAAAAGATCTAAGCAATCGGAACCTTTTCAACCATTATAAATATTATAATTTGTAAATATTCGTTCTTTTTGTTAACAATCATAAATATTAATTTAAAAAAAAACAAGAGCTAACTCCGACTTTTTATTTACCGTGCGTATATACCTTGGCTACGAAGATTTAAAAAATATATGCTTTCCCTAGGTGAGAGAAAAAAGTTATTATTTTGTTGCTCAGTGTAATTAATCATTAGGAATCTGACAATTTTTTTTTTCTTTAGTAGTAAGTTTTTCTTTGAACAGCGATCTAAGGATCAGGATGTAACAAGTCAGGATGTTTTGATGAACAAACGACTTTACAATATCCACTTCACAAAAAACTATAGCCTTCACCCAGAAATAGAACGGCAAACCTTTTAAAATAAAAATATAGATATATAGAATATAGATCAGTACCACTTGACAACAAGAGAGTCGTGTGAAAAGAATTTTCACACAAATATGACTCTTGAGGAAAACATAAACTCAGAAATCAAACAAAGAAGTGGTGAAGTGGTGGAGTGGTGAAGTGGTGGTGGTGGTGGTGAAGTGGATACATCTATCTATCTATCTATCTTATTATTGGAAAACAGATTGCCATGAAGCAGAAATCATCAAAAAAAAAAAATATAGATCAGTAACTTAATTTAGTGTCTGAATCATACGATACTAAAAAAAATAATGTGACATGCTATGATAAATTAATTTGACATCTATATCTGGACCAATATTTTAATTAAATGTATTCAACTGTTAAGTTTATGAAATGTATGGTACATCTGAAAATATTATTAAACCTTTGACATTTGTGTATTATGAACACATTTAATTTTACATGTTTTTTTTTTTCTAATTTTGCAATTAAATATTAATAATTATACAGATTTTAATAAGTACAATATTTTCACACCTTATTAGGTAATGATACAGTGCTCTCTAATGATATAGAGCAGTGGTGGCCGACTGGTAATGGCCCCAACTTACGAGTAGTAGGTCGCGGCTTCAAATCCGGCCAGGCGCAATACTTCGTGTTATTTATTTATCACCACTGCTCTCAAAACGGTGAAGGAAAACATCGTGAGGAAATCGGCATGTCCTAGAAGCAAAAATTCGAAAACATGTGACATCCACCAACCCGCACTGGGCCCGCGTGGTGGATTACGGCCCATTCTCTCTTCTAGAGAGGAGAGAGGAGGAGGGAAAATCTCGTCCAGTTCACGTTGATCAAATAACTAAAGCTTTTTATCCTTATTGTTGACATTGAAGGTGACTTTGTATTATATTCTGCATACTACATGAACTTGACTGAACAAGCCAACACCTACTTATTATATGTAAACCATGACGCGTTAAAAGTTAGTCGTGCGAGCAAGAAAGAGCTATACCTGCTGCACCCTATATAGCTCCATCTCTTTCTCATTTTGTCATACGGATCATGTTAAGAGCTTGTGGTAGGTGTTCTGGCATTAATTCAGATTTGTCTGTATGCTGTCTGCTATCTACAGGTTTTTTTTTATGGTAGGTGAAATCGTCCAATGACAAATTCCGCCCTTGGGCGGAGCGGGAAATAGTGTCAGACTCTTACTGACTAAAAACCTACACTGTTTCTTCCCTGCCTTGGATCCAGGGCCCTGGTATGCATTTTCATAGCTCCCTAGAGCCCCAGACTAGGGACTCAACCCTACTGAGCCCCTACAGTTTGCTGACAACTCCTTGAGGCGCACGGGAACAGTGCGCGCCGTAAACGACTTGGGCTCGGTCCGGTCTGTTACCGGACAAACGGACAGCGAGCTACCCATTGCCCGCCGTCCGCAAGCCCGCGCCTACTGTGATCGGAATTACTGCGGCGGCTGCAGCGTGAACGCCGTTGCCTGATGCGGTCAGCCTCCTCCTTTGCTAGCATTACTGCTTAGCAGAAGGAGGTGACCGCCTGCCACTCCTCGCTCCGGAGCATGGCCTGTACCAAGGACCGGCGCAAGAGATCGTAGCCGCAGATCGCCCCCACGAGGACACGGCAATACTCTTCCCGCTATCTACAGGTGCATGTAGGGATTGCTTATTGTAGAAAATGTAATGATTGGCTGTCCCAATTCACGCTTCTACCTGTTACAAAGTAACAATATCTTCAATTCACTACTTAGTCTAATCAATGATTACATTCAGCTCTTAAGAGCTGGCGAAAACCCATCGACATTACAGGAAGTGATTTAATTACTTAATTACCAATCAACCTTTTGCGTTACAACTTCTGGTTAGTTCATTAATTGACACCTTCAACTTTAACCGGCATTGTGGTGCTAATTACATTCACACTTTGTAAGTACATATAACAACGGCATAAAGATAATCACTAGTGAAAGAAAGTCAATCGAAGAAAAGGTCAAAGACAAACAAAGTCCAAATAAAGTTGTCGCTCATGCAAAAGGAGTATTTTTATCTCTTTTCCTCCTTTTCAAGAACATTGTCGTCCCTTTTCCGCCCTCTTTCAGGAGGTCCTAACTAAATCTTCCCTCATGTTGTCATTCCACCTGTTGGATTGGAATTGGTCCGTCTCACTGTAATGGTGCGTCCACACGATACAGATTTACGTTGATTTTATAAACACCGCCATTGTTGTCTGGCCCTCTAGCCAAGTTACAATCGTTTCGTTTAGCGTGAACGCTTGGAGTTTGCCGCGCCCCTAATTCTTTTGTTCTGACCTTGTGACTGAGCGTTGAGATGACGTCAGAACAAAGGAATTGGGGGCGTGGCACAGCCAAAATTCGATAGAAATCTACGTAAGCAGTATTTCAGAGATTTTCCATTTGGTATCTCTTTAGTAGCAGCTCGCAGATCTGTGCCTCGTACCTATGTCTAAATCCTAAGGCTTGCCAAGGCTGCGGGACTGAAGGAAACAAATTGGTTTTTAGTCAGAAAAAGTCTGACACTTCTAGACCATCCACCCATAACGAGCTAAGTTATTTAACGACTACATACCTCAAGAATTGTCTATTCTAGGTCAGTCCCGTCAGTAAAACCGTAGGGGGGGGTTGTGTGAAAGAGAACCTCAGGATCCTGGAACGAAGGTATAGTGGATTTTAGTCAATAAAAATCTGACACTCCCTCCCGCTTCGCCCTAGAGTAGGAAGTCATGGGATGATTTCCCACCTAAAAAGACAGTACATGTGGACACACCATAAGAATCCTTGAGTCCTTGACACAAATCGGTAGTCGAAGCTTAACCTTCATTAAGTCGTAGTCGCATTTAACAAAGTATTAGTTACGTTAACATTCATTTGACAGACATTTATTTATAATGAATTAACTATCTAAATCATTAATTCATTCTCACCCGTTAATGTTTATTGTTTCTCTATAAAAACCACCTCACTACGATAACTTCAATCTGTACCATAATCTGGTGGTGAAACATATTGGCAAAACAGTTAACAACGATGTCGGCACTTGGAAGAGAGGATTGCCTTAGATAGCTTCAGCAACACTTTCCTTCATGATGCAAATCATAACAAGCAAGTAGGGTTGCCAACTGTTTTTGGAAAAAAATAACATATCATAATTTTTTGATAGCGGAAATAAAAGTGTTTGGAAAAAAAACGTTTTTTTTTTATTCTCCTATAGACAATTTTTAAGTGCTACTAACATACTAACAGATTTTCATTAAGTAATTTACATTTTCAGAAACATATTTGTGTTTTAACGTAGAAGCGTCGATAAGTTTAATATTATTCATATTAGTGCCTCATATTAAGCATCACAGTAACGATTATAGTAACGAAATAGAGTATTTTCATATACGAGTACCTACTTTATTATGCAAAAGGTATATTTAAGTACTAAAAAATTAAAAGTAAGATACGTTATTATAAAGAATGATTAACAGCCCTACAAGCAAGCCAAGTTCAACTTAACGTAACAACAATACAGAAGCAGCGTGGAGCCAGTAGAGTAGCTCCGATAATATAGGCACGCGGAGAAAATAGAGGCGCGCGCCGCAATCTACCGTCAGTCTTCGCCGAGCTTTGTGCGACGACGCCCGCATGCACCAAGCCGTAACTCACACTCCTTAACAAAAACATGACATAAAACCCATTCCTAATTCAAATCTAGTCACGCGATACAACTGCCAGTTCTTTAAACGTGTAAAGGGTCGCCTGTGTTTACTTAAGGGTTAAAGAATCGATCGCGAAGCTTTCAAAGTTGCGGTAACCATGCCGGCTGAAGCAGAAGCCAGGATCGTGCTCCGGGACGTAACACCAGAGAGTGAGTACATTTCTTTCGTTTAGCTAATTAGTTATGCGTCTCATGTAACCTATGGTGTTTTAAAACCATTATGTGTAAGCATTCATTGAGGACAATGACAAATGATCTCAAGCGACATAAACTAGGTCAAACTCATGTCATGTCCAATCCAGTACACGGACTAGCTTTCGTGTAAAACTTTAAACCATTTCAAGTGAACTTGACAAATTAATTACTCTGTACCTCTACTTATTCCACAAAGCATTTCGCCGGTTGTATCACAACAACAACTGACAACGACTGTCACGTGTCCAATCCCTTTCAAAACATTTGTAAAGAAGCTTCAGCTGATTTTGATCATATTATTGAGTAAATAATACAAGCATAACAATCGGAAGGGCCAATGACAGTGGCTTCATTGTCACGGCGGTGAATCACGCCGCTCAATTGTTAGCTGTCGCATTTATATTGAGGAAGGCGTCGGAAATCATTTAATCTGATGTTATGTTTAGGATGTCAGTTATTGATACTAAAACGTTCGACTCAAACTTTTATTCCGCATCCATTATAGAGACCACCATCATCATCATCATTTCAGTCGAAAGACGTCCACTGTTGGACATAGGCCTCCCCCAAATGTCGCCAGAATGAACGATCCTGTGCATCTCGCATCCATCAGATTCCCGTAACCCTTACCAGGTCATCAGTTCACCTTGTAGGAGACCTTGCAACCACTCACACAACACTCCAAAACCTTTCGGCCCTAACGGCCATCTGTTCTGCGGGCAATGTACCCTGCCCATTGCCACTTAAGTTTGGCGATACTTCGTGCAATATCGGCAACCTTGGTTAGAGACCAACACAATAATACAACTGTATAGAATTTAAGGTCGTTTTCCAGAAAAGGTGAATGAATTCACGGGTCTCAGTTCGAGTTTTGAGTTACGAAACACACAAAAATATAAAAAGGTGAACCGCGAATGTAGCAACTTTACCAAAGCAGAGTCATCGAACGATTGAGACTTGCGCCATAGACTTGTGTTTCAAGAAACTGATTAATCTTAATATGTAACCATCTTACGAAAATATAAACATATGCAAGCAGGCCTATAAACATTTCTTAATACGGACAATGCGGTGACACGAAGGCTTCGGGTTTATTGCCTCAAGGTTATCAATCCGGGTTTCACCGAGTATTGAATAACTTTATTTCGCCCTTGATTTGTCTGTGTAATGAATAGCTAAACATCCATATTATTATCGCCAATATCACCCCGAGTTCTAAGAGAGCTCACAGGGGTAACGGTTTAGGTATGATTTGATGAAAATATCACACAACATGTAATGACATTATCTTCTCCTTCTCTGTACTGCTATTTAATCTATCTATAATAAAACTAGCCTACATAATAAAACAGTTGCTTCGCCTGTGTAAAAGAAGAAAAGGTAGACTCCTATATTACACTTATAAAGTAGCATTCAAAAAGGCGAAAAAAAAATAAAGTTTTTTATTTTTCATTGAAAACAAATACAAAAATACAAATGTTTCCTTTATATAACATTATTACTAATTAGGTATAGCTATTAAAGATTACAAATATAGAATTACTTACTTAATCTTTAATTATGTATTTAACATAAATGAACTTCGACCCCTTAGCAAAATTGTCCGAAACAACTTTCCTTGGACTTCACGATTTTCTTAAAATGAGCGTGGGAGAAAATGGCGCGACATATTCACTTTATACAATTAAGGTATATTTTACGATGTTTTCAATGTTAACAAAGTGATCATCGGAACTTTATAAATACGACCTACCGACTAAAATGGAAATGAAACCATAACTACAGATCTACAAGTCAATTTCAAAGACATTGCCAAAAGAAACGTGTTCACGGTCGTCCGTCTTGCATAAAACCTCTTTTGAATAAAATTCTTGCCACCTCCAAGAACGAACTTGTATTTCCGACCGGTCAAGTCTAAGTTGTAAACAATTACAAAACAATTAAATCGATTAAAGTAAGTAAAGACGGGTGAGAAGCATGGCGAATAACGAAACATTCTTTGTATTAGCTTTTTTAGGGTTCTATAAGTAAAACGGGACCCTATTACTATGACTTTGCTGTCTCTCCGTCTGTCTGTCACCAGCATATATCTCACTACCTATGTATTTCTGCTGCCGCTATAACAACAAATACTAAAAACAAAATAAAATATATATTTAAGAAGGCTCTCATACAACAAACGCGATTTTGTTTCTCTTTTTTGCTCGATATCAATAATCGCAACATACATGCACTTGAAATATTCACAAAATACTCAGTTGTATTTTTATTTTAATAAGAAAATTAAAGTAAAATAGATATTTTAGGAGGGCACCCATACAAAAAACGCCATTTTTGCCTTTGTTCTGTTGTTTACCTAGTCAATGGTACGGAACCCTTCGTGCGCGAGTCCGACTCGCACTTGGCCGATTTTTTTCTCTCTCTTATTGCATCTACCACTATTTTTTTGTGCATCACACAAAATTTGACTGATAGGAAACCTAGGAAACGCCTAAAGCATTTAGTATACTTTCGTGTGCATAAAGTATTTAATAAGTACATATACTTATTTTGCACACACACTGAATAGTTTTCAGTTTATGCAATGTAAAATCTAGACAACCGCAAATCTTTTTCTAATTGATATCTATGGTTCAGGTCCTAATAAAACTAGTCAATGTCAGACATGACAATACCAATAAAGTTTTTTGTAATACTGACGCAAATAGCAAAAATACCTGATCAACTTGATCAGATATTTCTTACTACACAAATACTTATCATAATTAGAATATTAAAATGCTGTAATAAAATTTGAAATAAAGATTAGCGTTAAACTTTTTCCACCACCACCTTACCACCAGATTATTTTTTGTCTGGTCTGTGGATCTAGTGGCTAGTAGGCCCTGACTGCTATGCTGGAGAAGGAGGATTCAATTCCCACCCAGGACAAACGTTTGTGTGATAAGCACGATCATTTGTTCTGTGTCTGGGTGTAATCACTATGTTTTAAAGATCTAAGCAATATGTATGCTTAAATCTTTAAAAGTCCGCAACGGATTTTGATGTGGTTTTTTTTAAATAGAGTGACTCAAGAGGATGGTTTATATGTATAATATACATGCATAATATATTTTGCAAATCTGGGGTGGGTCGCTAGTTTATCTATAATATGTACA
Source organism: Leucania comma (assembly GCA_958295575.1). Classification (NCBI taxonomy): domain Eukaryota; kingdom Metazoa; phylum Arthropoda; class Insecta; order Lepidoptera; family Noctuidae; genus Leucania; species Leucania comma. The sequence continues at coordinate 20,036,602 of OY282468.1, forward strand.
TTGTACACCACAAGCTCTTTTTGGTTTGGGACTAGATGGCGTTGTATGAAAGTTGTAAAAAAAAACCCTATTATTATTAGTTACTTATTACAAACTTGATTATGGTTTACGGAATAACCTTTAGGTAATGGTACCTACTAAAATAAAAAAAAACTACCAACCAACCAACTACTTACCAACTTGATTATGGTAAATTACTTTTTTTTGTCACAAAAAAGTAAGTGAAAAAAAAGTAATTTTCACGACAGTTAGTTTCAGTAACCTTGGTAGAAGCAAAGTGCCAAATTATATTTGGTGTAATTCTTTTGTCAAATTGTGTTCCGTCTTATTACAGAGCCCTACAAAGAATCTTTGTGACTTACCACAACTTGTTTGTAACCCATGTTTTTTGTGTGGTAGGAAATTATCTAATGACTTCTCCCGCTCTAGGGTAGAGCAGGAGGACGTTTAAGACTTTTATTAACTAAAACCCACCTATATCCTTCAGTTGCCTTTTACAGACTAGGACCACGGCACGGGTTTCCTTTTCAGAAATTCCCCCGTTGAACCTTGTTCTGTCCTTTTTTATGTGGAATATCCTTAAACAACTTTTTCCGCTCTAGGTGAAGCGAGAGGGAGTGTCAGACTTTTACTGACCGTAACCACCTTGTGCTCCTTCAGTTGCCCTTTGCATTCTAGTGTCGCGGTAACTCTTTCACATTCATGTTCTGCCTCGTGCAGTTTTATTGCACTTATTGTACTAAAAATAAACGCTACTGGAGACAAACGGGTTGTTTCGCTTTTTTATTTTTCTCGAAGAATTACCAAGGCTACGTCGCTGTCAGCGATAAGACCGCCTTTGTACCCATAGATTTAAGTTCCTGTAAATTGTTACTACATATTTTGGTGTACAATAAAGTTTATTGTATTGTATTGTATTGTTGATTTCTGTGCCATTTTGCGAAGAACCTTTCTGGTCAGTTTTCAAAAATGTTAATATGAAAATGATAAATGATAAATGATAATGTTGAATGATAATGTTGTTATGTTCTGGAGAGAAATAATCTCAATTATACATATTATAAACATCTTATGTCACAGATGTTTTTATCGAATTCCTCCGAAACGGTTCGTCCTATTTTTATGAATGGTTTTGTAAGTATTTATACAGTTTAATAAAAAGGTAAATACATAAAATACCGAAGAAAAATTGCACCACAGTCACTCTAACTACAATATACAACAAGCTAAAAATACACACGTAACTAACAGCCAACATCACTATGATAGGCCTGAAAATAGGCATTTTTTTAGCCACCTAACACCCATTTTTTTCTTTCACAATTTATATAGCCGAACAACGTTTACCAGCCGGCTAGCCAAGTTACAATCGTTTCGTTAACGTCGAACGCTTTGATTTGGCCACGCCTCCCTTTGTTATAACCACTTGACTGAGCGTTAAGATGACGTCAAAACAAAGGATTTGGAGGCATGGCCAACTCAAAGCGTTCGACGTTAACGAATACATCGTAACTTAGCTAGGGGGGCAGGTAAACTAGTTTATGTATAACTAATTCCACTTAGAGATAAAAACTTCAAAAGCTATGAAAGCATCTAGTCCACTTACATAATAGGGTCATAATCATTTTAAACACAGTTACGTATTATTAACAATATTAACGAGTCTATATACAATATTAACTGAGCGTAATTGACCACTATACATCCCGTGGAGGGTTGATCTGGTACATGAGGCACTATCGATTTGTAAATATAAAATTAAAAAAGTTTTATTTTTCTAAAACTCAAATTAATATACGCATATACGAAATTAATTTCTTGAAGTAAACGTGTCAATGACCTTGTAGGTAATTGTCGGTTGTTGCGTACTAACTACCCACAGGTCATTAGCCTCGCTCAGCTGACGTTTAATTAAAGAAATTAATTTCTTACATGCGCAAAATTAATTCGAGTTTAAAAAAAAAACTTATATTTTAATTTTATTTTTAAATCGATAGTGTTTCATGTACCGAATCGACCCTCCACGGGATTATTACGATCAAAATTTAATAGTGTATAATCAAATGAATTCCTTTGACTAGTATTCACATGGTCCCAGGACTGGTGATGTAAAAACTAATGCATATTAAATTGAGGAAGTATGACTGTTGCACTCCCTGCATGCATATTGTAACGGTGCTTATAGGTTATTTGTCATGGAGACACAGGCCAATCATTTTCGTATTAAAATTCGAAGAAACATTGGTATGTATATCAAATCTTTTTTGCAATCCATACCAGGTGGTAAATATATAAAAAAGAAAGCAATTATGGAGTCTGTAGGGCATACTAAAATTTTTAATTCTTCTTCTTCTCGAATCGATGGTTTCCATTTCCCTCAATTTTTTTGGGCCCAGTTGGTTGCCACGTTTATAGCAGCGTCATTGGCGTTTTTTAGGTCCTCCAGGGTGCATTTGTAGGGACATATTGGACACTCCAATAAGTGGGCCATTGTTCAAATTTTAAATGTTTCCCACCGTATCAAAAGGAATTATTTTTATTCTTCTTTTAGTGTCGAAAAATACATAATAATTACACTAAATTCAATTGGCCTCTTTGTTTTGATTCAACCGATTAGGTACCTACGCGTTAAAGTAAGTTTTCAGATCGGACCTAAATATAGGTACTTCTGTAGGCTAACTAAGAGTTTTATAACAAACTTGATCATATTATGGTAAACTTTAAGTGTCGCCGCATACGGGCCACAAAAAAACGCCGATGAATATTATGAATATATTTATACATTTTTTTTTGTGTACAACCAAGTTTTATTCTATTTTAATCTATTCGATTATGTATATAGATTTCACAAGATTGACATAATGAATTAAGTAATAAATAATTCATATTACATTTCTGTAGAATAGCAGAATCACATTTAGACATTTAGATAGTTTAAACAGTTATTATTCACATCATTTTACATCATACTGCCTAAATACCGCTGGTCTGTTCCCACTGAAAACCGTTGAAACGATTTAGTAAGGCATATTTTTTGTGTTAAGTTTAATTTCAACATTGTTTTTAATAATACCTAAATAAATAATAATCACACTAATATTATGAAGGTGTATGTTTATTGCTTCTTCACGTTCAAACGACTTAACAGAATACGATGAAACTTGGTATACGGATAGATCATGTCCTGGAATATAACACAGGATACTTTACTTTATCTTTTGGGATAAATTAATAAACGTGGACGAAGCCCCTAGAAGAAGTTGGTATAGTTTATATATATATTTGTATAAATCTCATTTAATACTTATAAAGTAATAATGACACAAAAGACACTTCTTTAATTACTAAGCGTTGTGTTTATCAAACCTCAAACTTTCACAGTGGTTAGACCCATAAGAGGAGAAAGCGTAACAAACAAACAAAATGTAGTTATAACCATATAACAAGCAAATTAGAGCTCCGGAAAGGGAACTATTTAGCGCGCACAATGTTGCGACCTACATAAAAATAATGCAAGGTCGTTTCTATATTCTAAATAATTTATTTATTCAAATAAATAATTGTACGTTGAAATAGTCTTCATGCAAATGAACCTAAGTTCATATTTTATTAACAGATAGTTTAACCGCGAAGTTTTTTTTTTATAATTCCTAAAAGTATATGATCCACTGCAGTACAAACAAAAATAAAAGAAATAAACATATAAATACTAGATAATAATACTACAGCTAATTTAGTACGATGACGAGAAAAATATCACAAAGATGCCTCTAAAACTACTTTTATCGATTAAAAGTCTGACTAAATCATGCAGTAGGTAATTCTTATTCGTTGTCAGATTATTCTATAAGCAACTTACTACTGTCGTAGTGTTTTAATTCTATAATAAAATCTGTCGATTTTAGTAAATTGCTTAAATATTTTAAATTATACAAACATTATCTTTGCGTATATCTTACTTTTCTTTGCTGTCCGAAAGAGGTCCTATAGTCCTTTTGACGCTAAAAGTATTATTAAAGTAAAATTAAAATTCCTATATTTCAGGTAAGTACATAACCCATATCATACTTAAACATATCATTCACGTTTAGAATAAAATAAATAAATTAATTAAAATAATAACAAACTACATTAGAATCCTTACAAATATTTTGATAAAATGAAATTCCAAATATTCATTAAAAGTTAAATGTCAAACATCAAATTAATAAAATTTAATTTTAAATTATTGGGAATTGAATGTTTGGCTGTGAAAAAGATAGATAGAAAAAGACTATTTAAAGCGGAGATGAGAATGTTGAGATAGATATGTGGTGTGACGAGAATGGATAGTGTAATAAATTAGCATATTAGAGGAAATTTGAAAGTGGCGATAGTGACTGAAAAATTGAAAGTGAATCGTTTATCTTGTTACGTTCATGTGAAGAGGAGGGATGAAGCGAATGTTACTAAAAGAAGAGATTATGAGTAAACATGTAGATGGATGGAGAAAGAGATACAGGCCAAAGAAAATATGGATAGACTACGTGAGGAATGATAAGAAAGGGAGTTAAGTAATAGTGTGACGGGTGGCAGGACAGAATGCCGAACCTAAATAAAACAGGTCAACGGCAGGAAGATGATGACTCAGCGATAATAGTGTTTTAGCTAAAACGAAACGCTTAACAAAGTTAAGCTAGTTAAGCTAGCTATACCTAGAAAAGTCAAATTAAATGGTTGCCGAGGTATGGTAGTGGCCGAGTGGTAACACCCTTGACTTCTGAGTTGCAGGTCACAGGTTCAAACCCAGCCGGGCGCATTACGTGTAATTTATTTCATCACCACTGCTCTCAAAACGATGAAGGAAAACATCGTGAGGAAACCGGCATGTTCAAGAACTAAAAATTCGAAGACATGTGACATCCACCAACCCGCACTGGGCCTGCGTGATAGATTACGGCCAATTCCCTCTCCTAGAGAGGAGGCCTGAGTCCAAGCAGTGGAAACATTATAAGGCTGATGCTATGCTATGCTAAATGGTTACCTACGTTTGATGTTACGTAAAACGCTTCCTTCTCTTCATCATTCTTTTCAACTGCTAATAGCTGCTGCCGCGTTCTCAGATTACCGTGGTCATCACCAGGCAGCCATCCCTAACGATGAGCTAATCACGCATGTAAATGTGATGAACACCCTAAAAATGAATTGATGCGAATGTCCGATATAAAACAAAAATGACTTTACCCTTGAATATTCCAAACTGAGTAGCTACCTGCTTGTTATTTTTATTAATAGATCAAATTATACGAGGTTGTTCATACGGAAGATCCTTACCTGAGTAACCAAAATACCCCAACCGTGATGTTTTCCTTTACTTAATTACTTTATTTTGTTTGTGAATTTATCAGTCTAACACTTTTATTTATTTATTTATTAAAGCTTTATGCACTAGTGTACAAAGGCGGAATTAATGTCATAGGTTTAATTTTCTGAGAAATTTATTATTAAGTTCTTTAAACTTTATATACTCATGCAGATGACATTTTCTAACAGACAGACAGTAAGTTATTTTGCTACCAAGAAAACACGAGTTCAAATCAACCACAAATTAATAAGGATGCGATGATAATATTTTCTATGGGATTTTCTTCATCTGCAAAAGAACAAAAAAAAACAAATCTAGATTTCTTCAGAATCCTGCCATTTTTAACACTTGACTTAAGCATAATTACAATGCATTATCACTAATGTTTTATAGATTTACGCGTTGCGACAAAACCTACATTTTATCGAACTAAAAAACCATTTGGAAAATATTTTCAACACAAGTGTAATTATGGATACGTTGACAACATGCAATCATTGCACGCATGCGGCAGATCTGGTGCAGCGACCGGTGTGATTGACTATCGATTTACTTCGTCTGTAGTTAACCCACAAGAGAATGACATGGTTTGGTCAATCACGTCGGGTTCGAAGAAAATTACGCTCGTGTAACAAGTCATTCGGTTGATTACGATGGTCACTGCATCGGAAAATTGTGCCTCACTATCGTCAAAAGTTCTTGTCATGGGTTGTGAGAAACTCAATATTAAACGGCGCCAGTTAGGGATGCCTGTCAAGCCTACGGATTGTTTTTTTTTTAATGATATCAACTAGTGCTTGACGGCGTTCCCACCTGATAGTAAGCAGTGATGCAATCGTTAATGGTGAATCGCACCAGTTTATTAAGATCCTATTCACTCTAGCCTTGAAGACACCTACACCTACATATATCGGATCCGCTACCACTCACCAACCACTGCGCTCTTCTTATTAATCTTATTAATTACTGAGTAATTGCGCCTAAATCTTCGCATGTTTTTAATCTACAAGCCTAGACTTAGTATAATATGCATTTGATGTGGCACTAATGGCAAAAGGCTACAATGATTTAAGTGAGTATAAATAAATAAATACTAAATCATGAATAAATCAATATTGATTTTCAATCACAAGATGCAGATGCAGCGACCTCAGGTGTCACGTATCACAATACGTCTTAAGGGCAGGTTGATAGGCACGTTTGACGCCCGTGACTTTAGATTTAACCGCGCGATTATAATATATAGGGTGACTGGTAATTAGAGGCCGGCACTTAAACACGTGATTGTAGTCATGATAACAAACGACTTTTACTATGAGATCAAACCTGAAATCGCGAAAAAAATCAGCTGGTCAGTACATTTATGTTCGCCTAACTGTTCAAGATGGCTGATTTTTTTGTAAGAGGTATTCTGAGAGGTATCCCATACTAAAAGTTGTTTGTTATCATGACTACAATCACGTGTTTAAGTATCGGGCACCAATTACCAGTCACCCTATATACAACAGCCCAAAACGAAATGTCCGTTTAATAAATATATGTCAGGAACATGCAGAATAAAAACGCTCAGAAATTTAATATTGTCCTCACTATATTCGTATTAATAAGTAAAATTTAAACCAGAATAAACATTTAAATGATAATTAGTTCATTGAAAAATAAAAAGCATACTTTTTAAATATAATTTAAAAAAAATATAAATACATAAAGAAACGTAATTACAATAATAATTGCAAAAATGCTACATAATGCGGTGCATCGGCCGTTCGAACTTCGAATATACGAAAGAACGTAATTTTATCATAACCAAATTTTACGTGTTTTATTTTTGTCGCTTGTCATCATGTAGGTAAACAAAAATGTTATGTTTCATCTAATGTTAAATATAAGTTGTTTAATGACAAATTACATGGACTAATGTCATTGACATATAAATAACCCTTATATATCAGTGACTAATGCGGTTTAAGAAGTTCGAGCGCCGCCTATAGTGGGTATGAAGTAAGCTAACCTAGCTGGTCTGCAACCGGGAATAAACCCCGTAGTAACAGTAAATACGTAATTGTTACAATAAATTTAGTCTTATAATGTTCTAGCTGCGTATATACTCAAATTTCCTCTCTAAGAGAAGGAATGGACCGTAATCTATCACACGGGCCCAATACGGATCGGTGGATGTCACCTGTCTTTGAATTTTTGGTTCTTGGACATACTTTTGAGAACAGTTAATTATAATAGTCCCCATATATCAGAGGTTTTTTTTAATCATATGTAATAATAAATTCATTTTTTACTGGCTTTGAAAACCTATTGCAAAAATAAAATTATATTTAATCTTTAATATGTAGGTACCTAGTTTACTGTAAATACATATTTTGTGTTAAATTTAATTTAATAATTCATTGTAATTTGATTTAATTACCCGAAATTATATGATGTCTTTTTTTCAAATCAATTTAAAACAAAATATTTAGAGGTCATATAAAGCTTTCGGAAGTCACAGTCGAGCTCCTTTCTACCATCGAACAACCCGGCGTACGGCGAATATCCACCCTTACGTTGTTGAAACTTCCACGGTCCGGACTAAGCGTTTTGCCTCGTCGTTTATACCGCGGACATCGAAGGACTGGAACAATTTGCCTGCTGCGGTTTTCCCGTCCAATTATAATTTAGGCGTCTTCAAGGTTAGAGTGAATAGGCTCTTAATAAACTAGTGCGCTTTACCATCAACGATTGCATCACTGCTTACCATCAGGTATGATTGCAGTCAAGTGCTAGTTTATTAAAAAAATTTAAAAAAAAAAATGTCACAACGTTGTTTTGTGGTACAAAGCTTTGAATCACAGCATAAAAATAGACAACTCAGATCACAAATAAAAAAAACATTCCAAACGATGCCTTCCAGCTTTAAGGAACTCGGAACGCATTACTGTACTTTACCTGAAGAGGATTACAGATTCTCTTCGTGCATTGTGCCAGAGTTGACCAGTGTACGACGCCTGACAATAAACACCGTAAAATTTTGGTCGTTTTAATCCCGTGGAGGGTCGATTCGGTACATAAAACACTATCGATTTATAAAAATAAAATTAAAAAATAAAGTACTTTTTTTCTGAAACTCGAATTAATATACGCATCTACGAAATTAATTTCTTTAAGTAAACGAGTCAATGACCTTTCAGGGAGTTGTCAGTCGTTGCCTACTAATTACCTACAGTACATTGGCCTCGCTCAGCTGACGTTTACTTAAAGAAATTAATTTCGTACATGCGTAAATTACTTCGGCTTTAAAAAAAAGTATTTAATTTTTCATTTTTATCTTTACAAATCGATAAGGCTTCATGTACCGAATCGACCCTACGCGGGATTAAAACGACCAAAAGTTAACAGTGTATATTGCCTTAAACAGCGTGACTTTGCCCACTTTTTAACAGTGCACTAAACGCCTTATGAGCTTGTTACTAGATATATAAACTGTTTACCTTCGATTTAAAGCCGGCCTCAACATAGGACCATGAACTATATTTGCATTGCGCAATTGAATATTCGATTCGGAAAACCAAAAATAATTTTATTTACTACACGAAAAGATACACATTTCATTGTAAAAATTCAGAATACGTTGCACTATGCAGCATATTGTCAATTTTCATTTATAATATATATAATATTCCACAACTATCACACAACGCCGTCGTTCCCAAGCTAAGCAGAGCTTGTGTTATGGGTACTAGACAATTATTACTGATAAACATACTTATATATTTCTAAATACACACATATTATAGATGATCGTGTTCATCACACAAACATTTGTCCTGGGTGGGAATCGAACCCACGACCTCAAGCATAGCAGTCAGGGCCACTAACCACCAGACTAACAGGCCAGCCACATTCCTAATCCTGTATCCATATTGTCGCAAACTCCATTACTTTTCCCTTTATTTATTTATTTATACTTTATTGTACACCAAGATTAACCAAAATAATAACCATATACCTATAAACAACTTGACGCTCGCGGATGCACTAGAGTGCTAACCATTATCAACTGTCGATGAGCTGGGAGAAAAAAGCAGTTATTTTTTCTTCACAGTATCAAAAATCAAGGCATAAACATCTGTTCCGCAATCTTTTAATATATTTCAAAAAGTTATTTGCAACCCGCCCGGCCTTGAACGGGTCCAAATTATACACATGAATTTACATCGTTTATCGTTTTGCCTACTAATGAAAACCGTATCAAAATACAATGCGAGTTTTAGAAGAAGTTAATGGAAAGAAAAGCTTTTTGATAAATCTATTTACCAAAGTGTATGTCTAACTTATTCGCTATCAAAAACATCAAAATGCCATATTATGTCGCAAATCACGAAGAATGTTAAAATAACAACACACAAAAAAATGATAAAATATTTCCCTGAACAAATCTAGGAATTTGAACAAATACCAGAATTGGTTTCGTGAAATGACAATAATACTTATCTGTAGTTATTTAAACAATTTTTTATAATAACATACATAATTATAATAATTAGTAGATGCAGTAAGATGTAACATTGATCTCAAAAATAAACTTAATAAATGTAACTCATAATTTTAAAGATTATCCATGGAATTTCTTGCACGTTCTTCTTCATAGAGATCTACGATTTGGAACGTGCAATTTAGCTTCACTTTTTCAGACTGTCCGACATATTGACAATTCAATATTGCCTATTTGAAATAGATGTTTCTGATTTCTAATTCCAAGGGTTAACGTAACTGACATTGGTCAAAGCTATCCTTAACATAGACCTAAGCTTTTCAACTCCACAAGGTCTATGAAACTACTTCTAAACCGGCTTTTAAATGGCGGGTGAACAAACTAAACGTACCCACGTTTACCAGTAAAACTATTAAGTGTATACGCAATTATGATGTAATAAAACATACGCCATGAGCCATTTAAAATACAAACGTGCAATGTTAATAGTTTACACATATAATTATTACTCAGTTATAACTTCATTCACGGGTAACTTAAATTTATATTTTATACTAATAGGGAAAACTAATACTAAATAACTATAAATAGGGAAATAAATAATAAACAAGGCTTATGCTTTGCCTACTTAAGTGTATATCTTCTTACTACAACTAATATTGAGAATTTTTGTATGTTTATCGTCAACAAGTGACATGGGTCTACCATGGTCTGTGGTTCTTTAAGAAAACGCAGCGCTGCCGCAATGACGAACATCCAAATAGGATATATCGAATTAACAATCCAATGTATAGGTACGTTAGGTTCATAATCCAATGTATCCTATTTGGGTGTTTGTCGTTGAGGCAACGCTGCGTTTTATCAAAGAATAGCGCCACTGAATTCGGTTGTGTGTTCCCGTCAGACGAGCAGGTTTCAACTACAACGATCGCGAAACTACAAAAGCTGGTTTTGAATTGTATTCTGTACTTATTTATACCCATATCTGTAAAAGAAGAAATTAACTGACATATCAAAGCACAGCCGAAACCACTGGGACTAAGAGCATTAATTTTTTCATAAGGTTTCATTTTATGACGTAGGCGAGCACTATGAGAAGATTTTCTAAGATTAAGACCCTAAGAGAATAAAACTGGGCTTCTGTATGGAGAAGCCTTAGATTAAATCAAAACAGCGGAAAATAGGCGACTCGCCTCTAGCGCGTAGACCGCTGAAATCAGGCCCGTCGCCTAATTGCGGCTAACGCCACTAGGCTACTAACGCCACTAGGCTACTAACGCCACAAGGCTACTAACGCCACTAGGCTACTAAAGCCACAAGGCTACTAACGCCACTAGGCTACTAACGCCACTAGGCTACTAACGCCACTAGGCTACTAACGCCACTAGGCTACTAACGCCACAAGGCTACTAACGCCACTAGGCTACTAAAGCCACAAGGCTACTAACGCCCCTAGGCTACTAACGCCACTAGGCTACTAACGCCACTAGGCTACTAACGCCACTAGGCTACTAACGCCACTAGGCTACTAACGCCACTAGGCTACTAAAGCCACTAGGCTTAAACACTAGGCCATCAGGACACGACACGCCGACAAAGAGTCGATAATAGCAAATTATTGCTAAATTGGTGGACACAGCATCCGAACGAGCGTCGACCTACATTTCAGATAAGAGATCATTTATTCAGGACATCATCGTAACAGCATGGTCACTATCAATATCACTTGCCATTTCTAGCCGACCACAACCGACCTCATTTTGTAATCTCTATTGTGATTGGTTACTGGTCATTTGGTGACAGAAGTTGTGTGACAAAATCATCAGTAAAACCGATTTCTGTAGGCATCCTATACTGGTGACTTGCCTTGGTTTCGTACGGGTGCCTACCTTTTTCTAATATTTTAAGTTAATAGGTTTGTGTTGACACACTTATGTAGTATAAGTAAAAAAAAACAAATTCTGCGTTACGTTCGCCTTCATCAGCTATCCTTAGGTTTATTTTTTTATTTATGTTTTGTAGGTATGCAATAAAGAAAATAAATAAGTGAAACTTTTACCATACATTGCTGGCATATATTTTGTTTTTTCTTTTCGCCAAAAGTCCAACCTTGGCCATTCCTTCAAGGACTGTATGTGAAATCAATAACAAAAAGAATTATGTCTAGCAACTGTAACCATATAGCGGTACTGTTAGCACCTTTACATCTGACGTACAACCGCCCTAGATAATAACCAACTTAACCTATTTTATCAACAAAATCTTCAAAATATTACGTATTACACTAGCAACGCTTTTAAACGTATCTTCGTTCGGTTACGGTTCATGGACTTTGTTTTTTTTTTGCTATTGATTTCTCATATTGTCCTCTAACACATAAACTAGGTTTCATTTCTGGTGAAAAGAAAAAACAAAATAATGCCAAAAGTTTGCATTGGCATTTCATTTTGAGTATTAAAAATCTTTAATCAAAAATCAGTTTACCATTTTTGGACCATATGACACCATATTTTAGTATGTTTTTAGTAAATTTAATCCATTTACGGATTTTTTTATTTTATTGTAATTTTACAATTTTTTTAAATTGTTAATTAAAAGTGTATAAATAAAATAAATTACTCTTAAAGAAAATAAAAATCATGCATGTTTATGATACTACCTCGTGAAGCTGTAAAAATGTACCAAAGACTAAAGTACCAATCAATAAACGTAGAGTTAATCCGTTATGTAAATAAAGTAGTAAAGCTTACAAATGGATAACTATAAATAACGTGAATAATAACGTTTAAATTGAAGCCAGACGTAAAAAGCATGCACGAGTGTAACCCCAAAATAACTCGATCGATACATAACATAGTTGATAGCGGGCAAATGATACACCTTGAACTCAACGAGTTTAAAGTCACAAAAAATAGTGTCCATTGTCAGTCTGTTAGACAGCAGGAAGTGACCATAACCAGCTAGATTAAGTAGCATCATAGTTTGGGCAGAACATTCTACGTATTGGTCTTTTGTCCATTTTTTTTTCCTGAATTTATTTATTTATTTAATCTTCATGTACAATAGTGGTACATAGGCGGACTAAATCCAACAAGGCATTCTCTACCAAATAATCAACATTTGGGTTAAAAAGACAAAACTGTGGTAGGTGTGCACAATAATAAATAACAGATATTTCAAATATAATATAGTATCATTAAAATTAGCTACTTATAATAATAATATACGTATATATGCTAGAATGTTAGAATAACTTTGAGACTTGGTGTATGTGTATAATTAATTATAATAGTATATTTTTTATTTACATGTTATATTATTTCATTGTCAGTCTTTGTGTGTGTACAAATTTTCCTTTTATTGTTACACACGGTATCTACATCTCTATTTTCTTAGTCTCCTTTCGCAGGTGTGCTGGAAGAGATTTCTTTAGAAATAAGCATCACCTTTATACCTATTTATCTGTTTCCTTCTTTTCTTTTATTTGTATGTGTGTACATAAAGAGTTAAATAAATAACTAAGTAATATGTATAGGGATATGGAACTGCTCCTTCTTAAATTGTTATTTCTGTTCTTTTGTTTCTAGAGGTGGGCGTTGATAGCTGCGCCTCAGTTTCAAACTATTCCAGCTATCATCGTACTTACCTATGCAACACTATTTTGGGTATATGCCAAACCTGAATATAGTTTGTTCAGAATCAGTAAATGAATCGACTCCAATAATTTTACACCATGTTATATTTTTCCACAAGTTAGACACCACCGACACTAAGTACAACACAGGTTACTGCAGGTCATTGTGGGTTATTGTGGCGCTCAGCTGAGTGCAGGAGCAAAACAACTCCTCAGTCTCCCTGATCGCCCGATAACTATTTGTTCGTATATAACTTTGTGATTTTTCGTGATAAATATTTTTTTTACATAAAAATACTAGACACGTGTTTCGGGATTCGCATATATATAATAAGTTTGTATAAATTATGTTTATTTTTAGGCTCTAAATAAAGATTTTTATTATTTTTTATTATAAAACCTGTCGCTAGTCCAAGTCATATATATCTATATGACTTGTTATAAATGTAAATGAAGCATAAATATCACATTACACAAAATTGCGAAACTTAGTCAGAAACATTTATAACTATAAATGTTTCAAGTTAAATTTTTTTTAAATGTCTCAACACTGAAATGCTGTTTTCTTCTTTTTTTTAATTTATATAAACTAGTGTTTGACTGCGATTCTACCTAATGGTAAGCAGTGACATAATCGTTGATGGTGAGGCGCACTAGTTTAGTAAGAGCCTATTCACTCTAGCCTTGAAGACACCTAAATTACGATCGGACGGGAAGACCGCAGCAGGCAAATTGTTTCAGTCTTTTGATGTTACAAACTATAAACGAAGCAAAACGCTTAGTCCAGACCGTAGAATTTTTAACAACTTAAACCCTGTATATTCACCGTACGTCGGGTTGTCCGATGTTAGAAAGGAGATGGCGGAATCAAGTCATGCCATTACCGCGCACACTCTCCAAAATGTATCCTATAAAATACCGAAAGTCAGGCTACTCCACGCCTGTGCTTTGTAGACTGAACTTAACCAAATCTGGATCTTCACAAGCTTTTCCAACGAGTCCAAAGTAGCAATCTTTGCAGTTTCTTGTCTAACCTTTCGTCCTTATCTAACCATCTTCTCAGTCTAGCTGGGGCCTGAGGACTACTACTACTAGCCCTTAAAGCGAGACCTAAACTAAACTGCTAAAAAAATGGAACAAAGGAATGGAGAGTATCAGAATACTCTCTCTCGTTTCACCCAGAACGGGAGAAGTGAATTGGTGATTTCCCACCTAAAATAAATAACTAAAAAGATGCCCAACGGTTGTTTTCCTCCTCAATTTCATATAGGACTAAATTATAAAAAACATATTAAACATGATAATGCAGTGTTATTTTTACTCTCAATCAAAAATAACCCACATTGATAAGGATGTAGGTTTTGAGGATGTCCTCGATTTTGCAACAAGTAATATAAACAAAACATAATTTAATGAGTTTGTGGCAGTAATAATTTTTCCCTCTTCGATAAGAAGCCACTGAAAGTATTAATTCGGTGTATCCTGGGGTGGTTTCGTAACTATGGCAAACACTTTACGCCTCAGCCCGTTACGATGGTGTTACACAACTTTTCAGAAGAATCAGACCCCAATGAAAAAACAAATAGAATTTCATTGTGATTAAAATTAACGTTTTATGTAACAAAGTTAAACTTGTAAATTGTTCTTATTATACTTACTTGTAACATGACTGCGAAATGTAGGTAAGTTAAAACTCAAGTGGTGACGGATGGCCATTTTAAGGAATGTATTGTCATATTATTAAGTTTACAATACTACTTGATCATAAAGGATATAAGAATGGCCCTATAGATAATGGAAGTATAGAGCTTATTTTTTGAGGTTATGAAGCCCTAAGGTGAGAAGTCATAAAATAATAAAGAATGGAAGAAAAAAACGTTTACTCATGCCTCATACAATCGTATAAAAACTAGAAATACGTATGAAAAATTAAAATGATAAAATCTGGGCAAAAAGACGCCGTATCAACTCGAACCGTTCTTTTGTATGAATTTGTATGAAACTTCCTACTGCAACGCACACTAATCGGATTTGTAACGTTATCACCTCGCCTTGAGACAAGCTCACAAACCGTAGTGCGGTGCGTGGTCGACTTGTAGTTCCCGCGCTTACTGTTCTCCGTACCCTAGCTTACGGCTCTCCGTACTCTAGCTTACCTTAGCTTCAAAATGATTGAACTAGTGCCGCCTAGCCGTCAACCAGCGGACGGCGAGCCTCAAGCGCGGCGTCGCCTAGCTGAAGCCGAGTCGACGTGCCGGAGCTTCAGAGTGCCTAATGTGAGTTTGTTTTACGTAAACGCGATCGACACGTTTATGACGTTCGGCGCTCTGATTGGCCTACTCGAAGCTCTTAGCCAATCAGAGAGCCAAACGCGGTAAACGTTTCGATCGCGTTAACGTAAAAACATCTCGCACTCAGCACACTGATCCGCTTACGTTACGTGGTCATTACGTGGACGCCTGTTTGTCGCCAAGGGGAAAGGCGAGGCGGTGACAATCTGACCCTTACACAGCAGTGATTCTTCCCACTGCACACAAACATACAAATAATTCAGCAGCCGTAGTTTCTTATTTTTCTTCATTCTAGTCAAGCTCCTTCGGGAAATACCGAACACGGTTGCCAAGATGTTCAAGTCTACCCCGAGCACCGAATTACCTACCAAGGTCCATTAAAGCATGGCCACATGGCTTATAGCCAATTTACCTTTAAATTGCTGGAAGCATTGCACAAAGAGTATAATAAGACATAAAATATACACTCACAACTCTTTATGAATACTCTTGTAATTAAGATAAATTATTGCTGTACAGAGGAAATTGCATCATATTAACATTATTGTAACTTTAATGATTTATTATTGACTTCATCAATGAAATATAGGGTACGTCTACAAAGGAACCATTAAAGGTCTCGCCTATAGAAATATGTCTCGCCGTATATAATGTGTTACGGACATAGGTACTTATCAGCTATCATTCTTTGATCCTGAACGTAAGAAGGTTACCGGCAAAGGACAAAGGAGAAGATTTGCTTCCTTGCCCCTTAAATACCCACCTTTAAGCGTAAAAAGTCGTAACATTGGAGCCGAAAGGTACTGGCGTGGCGAACGCGCATCGGAAAACATTGTGTTGGAAGGCCTCAAGGTCACACAAGGTGGACCGATGACCTGGTGACGGTAGCGGGAATCCGATGGATGCGAGATGCACAAGACCGGTCATATAGGTGACACTTGTAGGAGGCCTATAACCAGTACGTCTTTTATCTGAAATGATGATGACATTTATGTTATAGCAGCGGAGTATGATCATTTTTGAAACCACCTTTGTTCCTTTATTTGCCCTTTGCATTGTATAACCACGGTGACTCCTCCAAACTTTCTCGCAGCCCTAGCAGGCATCGGCCCTGCTGGGCCCCTTCAATATTACTGACATTTCTGTGCGCGTGGAACATTAAGTGACTTTCGGCTTGGACCTGGTCCTTACCGAACGCTCGTCGTCTGCAAGTCCGCACCTTCGGTGGTCGGGAGAGTAAAGAAAGAAAGAATATAAAATGAAAATGATGTTTGTCCTTTTGAGATAATTTTCTACTATCACGCAGGCAAAGTCAATAGCCGGAGCGAGTTAATTCTAGCTAATGCTCCAAGCTTCAAAACTCCAAGGGTTAAATCAAGCAGTATATTTTACCTGAATATCTTGTATCCTTGTTTGTAAAACATAAAGTAATAAAACGATTCAATACTCACAACCACAAATCCATTTGGTCAAAGATGATGTCTAAATTTAGAACTATATCGCACATAAATTAAGTTTTTGCTAAAGTTCTTAATATAGAAGCTCAGTAACGTATGGTAAAAAAAAAAACACTATTCAGATACAAAAGGAGGTAAAGTCATATAAAATTAACAATTTTACCACTTTTAAAATTTTACCTCGTATATAAATAAACACGCCATTTTGCAATCTCATTTACCAAAATTATTTTCGTTGAGTGAGAAATATAATACATACATTATAGTATTAGACAATTATACAGACATCGCCTTGTTTTTGCACTTTTAACATATGATAAAAGTCATACCATACTATAGAATATGTTATTTTTAGTAAGGGTCCAAAATATTCGTAAAATTATAGATAATTTAACCCTTTTCACTTCGCATTCGTCGAAATTCACTATCATCGAGCGCCATAGACAACTGCAATGCCTGTCAAGCCCCAAGCGGACACCGGTGTCTGCACTCCTATTGTCTTTTTATCTCTCTGTCGTGTCTCTAATTACAAATAGGTACTCAAAGGGTTTCTCTGTTATAGCCAAGTAGTGAGAAAGGATTAGTATACAAGAGCAGTAGTAGTAATCAAAATCTCAGTATATCAGTCATTGTTAGGCTCACGGGAAATTTTAAAATGTTACCCGTGGGCCTAAAACGCTACAGGTATCTGTAGGAACATGGGTTTTTTTTTGTGGGTAAAAATCATCCAATTACAACTCCTGCCCTTGGCCAGAGCGGGAGATAGTGTCAGACTTTTACTGACTAAAAAACCCACCCCGTTTTTTCGTTGCCTTCTTACCAGGGCCCTGATGGATTTCAGACATAGTCAGTAAAAGTCTACCACGCTTTCTCACATTTTATAGACAAGAAAATATTTATAAATTATTTGTTTTCAATTATTTTGTATTTAATTTTCATATATTGGATGAATTGTTATTTAAATTGAAATAATAAAAAGTGTATTTGTATTTTACGAAATTGCTAGTAACTAGATGTGGACCAACTGCATGCTAAAAATGTAAAATCTAAATATTTGTATGACTGAAATGCCGAATATAGTGAAACCCCATAGATCTTAACAAATTGTTAGCTACTAAAATTTTTGCAAATAAGTATATCATTCATTCATTCACTCCATCCTGGAGTTGAGTGGTCATAGGATGATTTCCCATCTCCCAAAAATAGATAATTTATTATCTATTTCTTACACACGAACAGAATAACGAGTAATCGTAAATCTCAAAGATAAAAACATAACGCAACACAGACTATACAAAAACGCATGCGTTTGCGTGACTTTTCACAAGATGGAGACTCCCTTTATCATCTTATCTTTATTATTACAATGTACTAAGATAACATTGATCAGCTGTTCAATTGATTTCTCGGAAGAAATCACAAATGACACGTTCCGTTATTGAGTCACGGTCAGGCGGTAAGATAAAAAGTTTAGGAAGTAAGAAACTTTGCAACCTTGTGTTTAATGAATGAAGGAGAAAAAGTTAAATGCATATGTTTGTTTGTTAATTGATAGTTACAGAACTGTAATAATGCAATTACGTGTTATTAATACGTATTAGTGCATTCCTAAATTAAATATGTACTTGAAAAATAATTAAGTGACTTCTCTCGCTTTGTGACAAGTATCAAACTAGGGCCACGATATTTCTTTCGAGGCGGACGGCGAGCAATGGGTAGCTTGCCGTCCGGACGTCCGGTAACCGTCCGGACCGAACCCGAGTCGTTGACGCAGTACATCGCGCGTAGTGTTGCGTGCCTCAAGAAGTCAGCAAAATCGTAGAGGCCGAGCAGGGCCGAAGCCTATTGGGTCTATGGGTTGTGCGAAAGAGAACCCTGGCTCCTGGAACGAAGACAGAAATGGATTTTCAGTAAAAGTCTGTCACTTCCTTCCGCTCTGCCCTAGAGCGGGAGAAGTTGTTGGATGATTTCCCAACTAACAAAAACCCTAGGAGCAAGTTAAATAGGTACTCTTGTGCGTTTTTTTCCTTAGAATCGTTAGTGGGAGGAATGTAGCTTATCCAGTCCTACTTCTTAACCTCCTATTTTATTTTGAGAAAAAAATCCCTTATACAGATTAGAATAACAAACCAACTATTTCGACATCTAAGGGCTGATTTCATCATTCAATATAAAAACTCAGTTCAACTAAACTGAGCTCAGCGTAATCTAGTTTAAAGCGTTATTTTACAGTTAAATTTCTAAACGCTGATGCAGTCTTACGCGTCGTGTAGATATTCTAGATTTAAACAAAATAATAATTAAGATAATCGAAAAGGTAAACGAAACAAAAAACAATAATTTATTTGCGGTTGAAATAGTGTGTCTATAAAAATATTATGTTAATCCGAGCTGAATCATTGAATGTAGTAAACAAGTCCGGTGATCCTAGTTTCTTGCTGCGGTCTTGGAAATATTCCGCGCAAGTGCCCTTGAATATCTACAAGGTAATATATCGACTCTTTCCGCTATAAAGGGCGTAAAAACAAAATTATAAAAAAATATAAACTAGTGCTTGACTGCAATACCACCTCATGTTGATGGTGAGGCTTACTAGTTTATTAAGAACCTATTCACTCTAGCCTTGAAGACACCTAAATTATATTTGGACGGGAAGACCGCAGCAGGCAAGGTGTTCCAGTCCCTCGATGTCCGCGGTATAAACGACGAGGCGAAACGCTTGGTCCGGAGATATTGACTTTGTGATGCACTCTTAGTTAGATTTTCATGAACTTTCGATCTATAATATTTAAACTTTTGAATAGCGTAATTAGAGACACAATAGAAAGACAATAGGTGTGCGGACGCCGGCGTCCTCTTGGGAATTAATGAATTAAAACGTTGTAAAATTATTGCGTAAAGACTACCCAAAATTTACTTATTGAAAGACGTGTAGGTACGCAAAACTTTTCCGTTTTTTGCTTGGTTTTTTGCACATTGTCAAAAGCGTGATATTAATTGGAATTACGTCCTTGGTAGCGGAAAGAGTCGATATAGACCGTCTATGTAACTTTGAAGGGGCTTCACTATAAAACGGTTTTTTTTTTCTTTTGACTTCGTACGGTATTTATGTATTCAGCCAGTGTCAAATTTAGAAAGTATTTTTTTAATGACCTAAATTACTTTGACTGGCCTGTTGGTCAGTGGTCTAGTGGTTAGTGACCCTGACTGCTATGCCGGAGGTCGTGGGTTCGATTCCCACTCAGGACAAATGTTTGTGCGATGAGCACGATCATTTGTTCTGTGTCTGGGTATTATTTATCTATAATATGTATGTATTTAGAAATATTTAAGTATGTTTATCAGCTGTCTGGTACCCATAACACAAGCTCTGCTTAGCTTGGGACTAGACGGTGTTGTGTGCTAGTTGTGGAAATATTATATTATTTTTATATATTATTAGTACTTGACTGCGATCTCACCTGATGGTAAACAATGATGCAATGGATGATGGTGAACCACAAAAAAAAAACAATTAATATTTAAGATTTTTGATTTTGCTCGACCCTTTTAAAAAAACAAGCTTTATAATTAGCTTTCAAATATTTCCGTGACGTAATCTCATAGATATACTTACACGTTTGAAATCGTTAGGGTCTGGTTCACGATTTTTTTATCAAGCCAACTAATTTACATATATCATGTTTTAATTTTTGCTCGGCGGTTGGTCACATGGACAATTTTAATAAAATAATTGTTCATGGTGTTCTCTTTTATATTTGTGGATTTCCAGAGATTCAAAAAAGTTCAAAATGAGTAGAACCTGGCCTTAAGAGCCTATTTACACTAGACATGAAAACACCTAAGTTATAGTAAGACAGGAAGACCGCTGGCGCTGCCTGCAGGCAAATTGTTCCAGTCCTTCGATGAACTGACTGGCCTGTTGGTCTAGTGGTTAGTGGCCCTGACTGCTATACCGGAGGTCGTGGGTTCGATTCCCACCCAGGACAAATGTTTGTCCTGTGTCTGGGTCTTATTTATCTATAATATGTATGTATTTAGAAATATATAAGTATGTTTATCAGCTGTCTGGTACACATAACACAAGCTCTGCTTAGCTTGGGACTAGATAGTGTTGTGTGATAGTTGTGGAAATATTATTATTATTATAACTTTGTATATATGACGAGGCTAAACGAGTGGACATTCGCCTTACGTCGGGTTGTCCGATGGTAGAATGGTGATGCCGGAATTAAGTCATGTAATTCCTGCGCACACTCTCTTAAATACATCCTGTAAAGTACTGTATCTTTCAGTAATACAGTAGATATACAGTTACATTGTTTACAATTAAAAAACAGTTGTATACATCCTAATATTTTGTAGTATCTGGCAACAAATTAATCGAGTTGGCCTTCTCGACATACCTCACTGTGATAGTCAATACTTTCTACCATAAAAATCGAAGTTCCATTTTTCCGAGGTTGCGCTGTTTCAAGGATTCTACATTATTGTCAAGTTGAAATAATTATAAAAGTAAAATAATTTTACATCACAATATCTATCAGGAATCAATTTGTCGTTTACTTAAACAAATTAATTTCGTACAAGCGTAAATTAATTCGAGTTTAAAAAAAAGTACTTTATTTTTTAATTTTCTCTTTACAAATCGATAGTGTTTTATGTACCGAATCGACCCTCCGTGGGATTAAAACGACTAAACTTAAACGGTGTATAAATAACATGTTTCATTAAAATAACTCTGTCTGTTTATTTGTTTGTTACCTTTTTACACTTTATAGTTTCATTTTACGCCTCTACCTGGACGAAACCGGTTGCAGAAGTTAGTACCTATTATAGTATTTCAATGGATACAAAGTGGAATGCATATCATATGAGTGAACGACCGAGACCTTCAACCAACGCATAAGAAATTTGAAAGTAAAGGTTAGTGTAATCGGTTGCGAGAAAACAACATCAAAATGAACCTTGCATAATGCATAACTCTGTCAGTTTTTACGCTCAGAGGAAACCTTCATTTCTTCGTATTCTCTGTTCTCGTATGATGATTATATTTTCATTAATTTTTGCTTATACCTTTATCCTCAAATATAGACACGGATCGTGGGGCTCTTTGGACCAATCAAGGAAAAAGGCATTAAAGTATCTACAGTTACCAAAAAACTGTATTTATTTTATCGGTGGTCCCAAAATATACTATACTTCAAAAAGGTAATTATTTTTGAAGGAGGAAGTTGGGACCTCGGTCCCAGTACAAAGAGCCCTACGACCAGTGGGCAGGACCAAACTATCTACAATAGTAAAAAAGTCTAAAGAGTGATACAGACGTGATAGATAGACAATATTTTACTAATAGGTCTTACCTTTGGAATTTCCGTTTTTTAAAACGGGTTCCTTGGAATTGTAAGTTCAAATAAACTTTATATTAAATTCTTTTTCTGTTTTTATATTATATTCTTTTTTCGAAATTAGGTATTTATTAGTTTCTTTGTGTTTGGTATTTGCTGTAATATCAAAGCAACCCGTTTTAAAGGTAATGACCGACTGGACATTCGATTTCGGGAAGTTTCGGAAAAAAGTCTAGTTTTAGTCGGTTCAGTAACTTAAGTAAGTAAATTTTGATTATTTCGTTTCATCGTCATAATATATCAGTACCATCCATCACGTCATCGCGCTTCTGCAGGTAATTTAACTAATCCTTGTAAGTTTTAACGAATGCATGACAGCAGTATGGGTACAACCATTGTCTTGCCAAACATACATAAATTAACAAAAAGGTTTTATTTTTATTTACATTAGTCTTATAAAAATGGAAAAACACTGCGCTTAGTATTTTCTAGTAGTAGTTAAAAATAATAATATGTACAAACGGGTAGAAAAAGAACTTATTGGGCATCAAAAAATTCATCCACATCGATATCAATGGGAAAAGTGCCCAGAACGCTGGCAGCATTGCCTCGTTGGATGGCAATGCTGATTCGTTGACCGAAGAAAATCCCAGCCGTCTGGTCACGCGAAGAATCGACCAGCGACAAAAAGGTTGAATATCCAAAGCAAATAAATAGAATAAATTCTTAAAATCCGAGGCCAAGTCCTCATGTCCTTCGACTACTGACCTGGTTTCTAAATTTTCCACAACACATGTGATGAGCATTTAAAGAAAATGCCTTCACAATCAAGTAATTTATTCCCTACGGAATGTATCTGGACTTAATTAATTGTGAAGCCATCTGTTGAACAATGATAGAATTCTAACTAATGACTAATTAAACATCATCAGACCTCGGTCATAGTGCAAACGAGAATGACACATTTTCCTTTGAAGATACAGCTCATGTTTGCTTCTTATCTCTACACAAATGCCGATAATGTCATCCTGCTTTGTTCGTTACATATAAAGTTGTTTATAGTGAAATTAGGTCGACGATTTTATTTTTCTGCGTCGAATGCCCATCGCCCAGAATACTCTCTCTATCGCATAAACTATGTAATAATAATTGTGAATAGCAATGAATAATTCATTGCTATTCACAATTATTATTACATAGTTTCTCGTTATGGTTTTAATGAAGATTTCTACGTTTGTCAACAAAAACAAAACTTTAGTTTATATACCCCTGCGACCCTTTTTGTTTTGTTTCAGTGCAATGCTTCATATAATTTGATTGTGCTTTAGCGTATTATCTGTTAATTTTTCTGCCTTGCATCTAATAAATGTTTCCTATCTTAATCCATTACGTAATGTGTTGCTGTACCTAAGCAGCAGCAGTTATTACTTAAAATGTTATTTTTATATAATTATTTTAATATAAAGCTACATTTATTCCGACATAGGTACAAAACGAGTAGGTACTTACGTAAATGACGGTTTTGTAATGCATAAACTAAATCACTTTAACTGAATCAATTCTTGGTTTATTCAAAGTATACAATATAAACACAGGACATCAATTCAATCTAACAAAGGTCAGTTCAAAACTAAACGAATAATATAAGTAGTAAGAAAGTAGAATAGAACTAATATATGTAGGTATATGTAAAAGTCTCGTGTTATTCAACTGCTCCGAAACGACTTGACCGATTTTTATGAAATTTGAAAATGTTTAGTAGCTAGGCCTTAGAATTTTAGGTCTTAGAATATTTTTTTACCCTCCTACTCGCATTCTCCATTTTTTTTTTCTTTATAATTTTTTAGCAACTTTGTTTTATACTAAGAGCTGATTTCATCATTCAATATAAAAACTTAGTTTAACTAAACTCAGCTCAGCGTAATCTAGTTTAAGACCCGTGTCGTAAACATGAGCGACAACTAAGGGCTGATTTCACCATTCAATATAAAAACTCAGTTCCACTAAACTGAGCTCAGCGTAATCTAGTTTAAAGACCCGTGTCGTAAACATGGGCGACAACAAAAGAATTGAAACTGAGTTTAGGGTAAACTAGGTTTAATTCATAGCGGTGAAACGCAAAATGAAGCTATAATCTCGATTAGGAGCTCAAACTGCGTTTTGTTTATATAATCGCGATTAGTTTCTTGGTGAATTTGGCCCTAAAGAATTGAAACTGAGTTTAGTGTAAACTAGGTTCAATTCATAGCGGTGAAACGCAAAATGAAGCTATAATCTCGATTAGGCGCTCAAACTGCTTTTTGTTTTACATAATCGTGATTAGTTTATTGGTGAATTTGGCCCTTAGTAGTTATAGTAATAAGGCAGAACAACGTTTGCCTATTTAGCTAGTCTATTAAATAAAAATTTAGTGTGACAGTGTTTGTTATCGAACTCCTCCGAATCGGATTGGCTGAAGTTAATAATTGTTTTTTTTATTTTTTGTGGGACGAGTGTATTAATATTTTTTTAATATTATTATTAGT
Source organism: Leucania comma (assembly GCA_958295575.1). Lineage (NCBI taxonomy): Eukaryota > Metazoa > Arthropoda > Insecta > Lepidoptera > Noctuidae > Leucania > Leucania comma. The sequence continues at coordinate 20,061,687 of OY282468.1, forward strand.
GTCGCCAACATTACATGCACTGGGTATTTACAGGTTCATTTTATAACACTATTCAAGTGTTGCAACACTTAAAGACAATCACAACATTAACATTGATTTTAAAACCGCATAAGATTAGTTAGTTAATTTTCATTATAAAAGATGTCGAGTAGAAGAATATTAATTAGAATTATGTCAATAGTAATAACACAAAAACACAGAATAAGAAATAAAAATGGGAATTCATAATTACATTACATTATAGAAGTACATTATGTCTAATTGAATAAAATAATTAAATGATTGAATTAAATTAAATTAAAAAAGGAATACAATAAAATGAAATAAAAATTAAATGACATGAACTTTTACACGTTTGGCATTGATAGGACAAGATAGTTTTCTTTAACTTTTGTTTGTTATGATGGAGAATGTCGATAGAGCAGGCTTTAGAAATAACATTTTGTACTCGGCCGTTATTCTGTTCAGAGGGGAGTATTTGCCCAGATTAGTTTTACTTTGTCGCGAGCGAAACAGGTTGTACTTACTTGGCAGGGTTTTTTTTTATGGTAGGTAAAATCATCCAATGACAAATCCCGCCCTTGGGCGGAGCGGGAAGTAGTGTCAGACTCTTACTGACTAAAAACCTACCCCGTTCCTTCGTTGCCTATCGTGCGGGGGCCGGGTATTTTTTTTTTTATTATTGATTGGTTCGCGCTTGACCGCTATCTCACCTGATGGAAAGCGACGATACGGTCGACGATGGAGCGCGCTTACCTAGAAGAAACCTATTCACTCTTGACTTAAAGATTCCCGGGTTGTAGCCATCAGGAAACACAGACTCCGGCAGGGAATTCCACTCCTTAGCTGTACGCATAATGAAAGTGTTCCCAAAACGCTTTGTGCGTATAGGTGGGATGTCCACCATGTACCGGTGGCGCAACGCCGTAGGTCTGGTAGTCCGATGATGGAACGGGCTAGGCGAAATTAGGCTATGCAATTCCGACGCACACTCCCCGAAATGTAACCGGTAGAAAACCGACAGGCTAGACAGGCAACTCGGCGTCGATGCTCAAGACTTTGAAGCCTCGACTCGACGAGTGCATCATTGCCAATGATCCTCCTGGCTCGCCTCTCAATAGTCTCAAGCGCATCAAGCTGGTATCGGACAGATCCGTCCCAAAGATGAGAGCAGTACTCCATACACGATCGAACTTGCGCTTGATAAAGTTTGAGCAGCTGATCCGGCGTGAAGTACCATCTGACCTTTGCGAGGATTCCTAGCTTTTTTGCAGCCAGTTGAGCCTTTGCTTCGATGTTTGGCCCAAAGTTGAGAGTAGATGTCAACGTTACACCAAGAAGATCAAGAGTATTCCTTTCGGAAGCTGACCCGTGACCCCAGCAGGCTTCGACCCTGCCTGCCTGCAGCTAGCAGGTTGGGCCTCTCTTTGCGGGGACATTTATTAATACTTTAGATACCAACTCTGGACAATCGACCTCTCCATTAACTAGTTTGTACAGAAACATTTAGTCGAGAAGTTGTTGATTTTAAATCTAAAATTCAAACCTAGATTTAGAAACGATTCAAAAATTAGTTTAATGCTCATCTTTGTTCTGCTTACTATTTACGTCATACGCATAATACAACAATTAGCAATTTGATTACCAACCGTGCCACTATAGATAACTACACAGAATAATGGAATAGTAGAAGAAACTAGTATCTGCCTTAACTAATTAAACTTCACCAAAACACATTATCCCGTTGTCCTTAACATGTCCTATTATTAAAGTGTAAGTTGTGTGATAAACTTTATTTTTAGACTAGACAATGACCCATTAATTCGATTGGTGCCGGTGTCTGTTTATGTACGGCAAGCACGTGCAATCGTGCATTAACCTATCGCTTTGGCGTCTGACCAAACATGCGCTGTGACGAGCCTGCGACTATCCCTTAAGCTGTGACGTCACCATTCTCTCATCTGACATCCGTGGGAGCATCGGAGAAAACATGGATTGACGCCATATCACGAACGCGAGTTCTGGTCTTATTTTAGTCAGCTGCTGCGAGAATTATGCCAGAATGCTACGAGTATTTCCCGGTTTCTACAAAATCCATGCATGCTATCACTAACTTCCTTTGCTTTCATATCACTCCACACACAATCCATCCATATTTTCTTTGGCCTCCCTCTCCCATCTATGTATACTCATAACTCTTTTAGTAGCTTGCGTTTAATCCCTCTTCTTCAAATGACCGTACCAAGACAATCAATAGGTTCAATCTGCTCTTATTAAACGGTGATTACCTAAGTGAGCGCGAAAAATACAAATGTTCACCAAACATGCCAACATACTATTTTAATGAAGTGGTTTAAAACAGCAATTTCTAGCTACGTTACAAACACGCTGAGGTAACCCAAGAGATTATTATTTAATTTGCACACAATTTGAATAAATCAAAGCCAAGGCCTCACTTTCACAGACGAGGCTCGCTGACCCAGAATCAATGATACACATTTAGAACATATTTTAACAACGGTTTACGTTCTAGTCATATTTTTGAGAACATGTGTCTTCTTCCTTAAGGAATAATGAATTTGGACTTAATTTTTACCATTATTTTTATAAAAAATTCGCTCGCGATTCTTTCTACCCACGCCACGTAACAATTTTCCAGGATGTAATATTCCTGAAACATGACCTCTAGACACCAATATCGATGATGGAGAAAATAACTGCAGAAACAGACAGACTGAGTGACGTTTGAATTTGTAATATTTATGTGAGAGTCGGGTAAATTGATTGACATCTCATCAGCCACACTAATCAAAATGAAAAGTACAAACAATCATGCAGTGTACGAACATGATACATAGATAATTCGATTAGCACGAGTGTGTATCAACAATGTAACGTGTTGCAGGCCAACAATGTAACATGTTGCAGGCTAATCAATCATATTAATAAAGCGATCACAGTCCAAATAGTTGGTAGATAGCTTCACTGACTACCTCAATACGTGTGCAGATGACGCGATTAAAGCTGTAATAGGAATAGACTTGGCCTAGCGCTGAGCATGGAATTGCCAGCAGCGTTACATAGTTAATAATTGACACACAGCGTGTGTTTTCTATAATTATATGCACTTTCTTCTTTTAATAAAATAATAATAGGTCTCTACTGATAAAATTACCGTTTTTTTAAAACGGGTTAAGTACTTTGAAATTTTTAACTGTCTTCGGATTGATTTGGAAATATAAGTGCAAATAAACTTTATATTAAAGGGAAAAAGAAAATACAAAAACCAAAGAAACCAAGAAATATCGTTACAAAAACAAAGAATAATGAAGTTTATTTAAACTGACAATTCAAAATCAATCCAAAAATACTCAATATTTTATAGCAATCCGTAAATATGTGTACATAGATGGTGTTGAAAATTGTCACAGGCCAATATGGACCCTGTCGGGCACAGCAAAAATTAGAAGAGAGGAAGAGGGCTATCTAACAATTCATGGAATTCAATAGTTCTGTACCTAGATCTAATGTGATGCGTTAGATATCACAGTTCAAAGTAACCCGTTTATAAAACAGGTAATTTTTTTAGGTAACGTCCTATTGTGTACTGTATGTAACATCGTAGTGATTAGATACTAGCTAAGTAGGTACTACAAAAGGTTTCGCGCTCATGGTAGGAGAACATTATCCCAAGATACTTTCAGGGTAAAAAGTATTCTATACTTATCCTATTCCAGGAGATGTTCCAACCAAACCTAAAAGAGATGACCACGTCTCATCGAAATCCATTCGTAATTTCAGACGTTCGGCCTTTTACACTCACAGACTTTCGATTTTATTATAATATTAGCGTGATAGGAAAGATAAATTGTCTTAGAATGACTAACGTAAGTTTTAAAAATGTATATTGATCGTCATTTGTCTCTCAATAATGTGTTTTTGTGTTCCTTTTTTGTAATAAATACTTTTTCGGCACGCTTCAAGGTGAAGATGCGTCTGAGTCCTGAAGTATCTAATATTGACCCAATATGAATTTAAACGATCTAGGTAAAACTAGCGTGCCAAGCTTATTTTATGGTTCGATGAACTAAATAATCGAGATTACGGTCCAGTGATCCGAACATAGGTACTTAATGGTTCACGTTAGTGAAGCCTACTATTGTTTTTTTGATATTTTTGGTATTCATAATAATATTGAAAAACTAGTCAAATGTCCATTACATTTTGCAACATAGAATTAATTGGAGACCATTGTTGTTATAAGCTATATATAAAAAAAGTTTAACAAATAACACTGTTTTCAGAAAAACAGTGTTATTTGTTACTTTTTTTCATTTCAAGGTTTATAACGCCACCTAACGTCCAATGGATTAACTAAGGCCTGTGACACAAGAATTGGTTATTGTTGAACGTAGTTAAGCTACTCAATAATAGATGGCGCTATTTTACAAATCTTCTAACGCATATAATGCAATCATCGAAAAACCCTTTTTTAATACATCAATGAGTGCAATATACTTATTGATTTCAAATTTATATTTCAATAAATAATATTACAATTTATAAATTACAACAAACTCGATTTTTACAAAAAATCAAGTTTGTTGTAACCCAAAATCACAGCTATATTCCCCATACGGTAAGGCAGTACTATCATGTATGATCTGGCTATTGACTGACATAGGCAATTACCTACTTACATATTTATACTCATTTAGCTTAATTGACAGTCAGCAAGTCTAATGTAATATACACTGAAGGCTGGACTTTCTTTTCAACTTTAAGATTTTTTATTAAGTACTTATAAAAATATATATATATTTTATTTTAGAAAATTAAAAAAGAAATGTGACATCCATTATGACGCTATAATAGTAAAAAAAAAGATTCGTGCCTTAAATTGAAGACGTTGATTTCAGTTCATATAAGTTGACAAATACGAATCCGGGTATTATAATACCAATTCTTTTTTATTGTGGATAGGCTCGCGTTTGACCACTATCTCACATGATAGTAAGCGATGATGTGGCCGACGCCAGCACGCTTGCCTAAACATTTCGTGCAGCAAAAACCGTACCTACATGGGTTTCACCTCGAATCCAGCTATAAAAGAACAAAACATAATTATACAGAATAATTGATGGCCTCACTCTAATACTTTGAACTATACGCTACCGGCAGTCAGCAGAGTAACAGATTCGTTTTATGAAATATCTTGTCAACTCGCACATAAAACTTTCCTGTAAAGATAATTATGATAATTTTTTTGTTGCATGTAAGGTACTACCTGTACATTAAAGGGTCGAGTACCTGTTGGTTCTAGAACAATACAAAATACATGTACAAAATAAATATAACACTTGAAGCGTTAGGGACATAAACTCATGCAACCACAGTTTAAAAAATTACAAAAAAAAAAAAAAAAAACTATAGCATAAGTACCAACAAGTATTTGATCCCTGCACTTTTCAATAGTTACGATTGACTAAGAAAGAATCATAAAATGTGTTTTATTTATTTTTAAATACCCACAAATTTATTTATTTTTTGGATTTATTGTATACCTACATTGCATTTGAACCAATTGTCACAAACAAGCGCAAATCCCGCCGACAATCTGTTACGCAGTTTGGTGGGTTTATGAAATGTACAACATTGTTGGTCCAAATAAACAATTTATTTATTTAGATACAAGACTTCGAAAGAACCTGCAAAACCTAGCTTTTATAGGGTTGCCACAGAAGAATTTTAAAAAACTAAAACTTTTATAATTTTTACTGTATCATATAGCTGTAAATAATATTTTACTTGACTACGGCAAAGCCAAAAGGAAGAGTAATGATTTTAGCAGTCTATGTATCCATATGGACATGTACGTAAAGGTACCACAAATGCATACTGATTTGGATGAATGAGATGTCAACCGATTCAAATAATTAAGGTCCGGATAACATAATATATAAGAATATAATCAATATAGCAGTCATAGCGGATGTGACAACGTCGTCACATCCGCTATGACTGCAAAATATGACATGTTCTTGTTCCTTCTATAATTGTTCATGCACACTGTACAATAATTGTACAGTGCACTTTACTTTAATTAGTAATAATACACTAGTGTAGATACTGAAACAAAACAAATATGACACGAAGCGCATGCAACGTGTATACCCCAGCACAACAACTGGCCGAGCCGGTATAAACCGGTTTCTCTCTGTACGCAACAAGCGGCCAGTTGACACGCACACACGTGCCATATGGTTGTAGTAGTGTACCTATCGTACCGTCGCGTGTCGGTCGTTGTTTGACGTTTTGGCTCTAGTTGCTCTGTACTACCGGCATCGGTCCGATGACCACACAACCGTTTACTGTAACGTCACAGTCATTCATGACGATCGCGATGTATGTACATTTATCTTCTAACACCGTCATTATTAAGCTATTGAGAACAATAAACGTAGTCAGTGACACCTACCCGTGAAGCAATACCGGCCGACAGTAGACAAACTCGACGCTTAATATAAGCAAATGTTGGGTAGCCGAAAGTCAGTCTCGTGATTAGGCGCTTACAGCAACGTTGTATAGTGAATCGTATCCAATAAGTGGAAAATATATCGATAATTTTGTAACAATGGTAAAAAGTAAGTAAATCTTGCTATAATTTTGATTGTAAATAAATTACATCCAGTAATATAAATGATCACCAACCTTTGATAGAAATTCGCTTCGGAAACATCGGTTTTATATCGTTTCAATTGAGTCAGCAGTTCTGTAGGTTACCTACATTATAAAATACAAACAACTGCAGATACCCGACATTTGTGCATGTGCTTTCTTTTACTTTCATAAAATGGCAGATTCGACTAGTATGCCAATTTAAATTAGTTATTAGTGCTTTAGTAATGATAAAATAATAATATTAGTGATCAAGTATTTACAAAGGAATCTTTTTCCTATATTTGTAATGCAATCAACTTCCAATCTCACCACACCTGTATGTAGCATTATATATAACACAAAATATCTCTGAATTTATTTTATGCTATTGGAATACAAGCAGTAAACCTAATCTTAAACTTCGTGTTGGGTAATTCAAGTTCTAAATCACTGATTATTATCTCTCATTGAATCTATTCACATTCTATAGACCCTAGTCACTAAACTGAACTAACCACTCGTATGTACGAATTGCATCTTAGATGAGGTTAATAGAATACACTAATACAGACTTTGTTGTGCTCGACAGGGTCCTTATTTGAACCTCTTAAACAACATACCTACCACATTTCCAACATTATGGAATGCAATAAAGTATTGAGTATTGAAAAATTATTACAGATCGAAATAGGTAGATACCTAATAAAACAAAAATTATGAAATCGTGCACCAGATCAAATTGTATCGATAATAATAAAAAACTAAGTGCCTAATAATGCACCTGTAATACTACAAACACGCGATGTTTGCATCTAATATTTCACACGAATCTTCAAGAGATTCATTAAGGGCCGGTTGTAGTCTCTGTGTATTTCGTATGAACTTCGCCCGTATCTTTGTCGACTTCGCGGCCCCGAAACAGCGGTTTTATTTTTATAAAAAAAAAACTAACTATATTTTTGTAATTTTCAAATATACCCGTAACGTAATCTCGTAGACATACACGTTTGAAATCGTAAGTTAGGGTCAGAATCGCGTTTTTTTTTATCAAGCCAACTAATTTATATCATGTTTTGATTTTTACCCGGCGCTTGCTCATATAGTCAATTTTAATAAAATATTTTTTCATGGTATTCTCATTTATATTTGTGGATTTCCAGAGGTTTAAAACAAGTTCAAAATGAGTAGAACCTGGCCTTAAATACTGAAGCATCAAGATAGTCTTGTCATGCACACTTATTAATACGAATTTAGTTTAGAATCCTTGTAATTACTGCCATGAAGGCAAGTTACATGATGTTATTTTTTAATTCCAGACTAATATAGTTTATGATTGACGTCATAATCATAAATCATCACCTTCTTGTCCACGTCCTTATTTATTTGGGTTCGACGCAATAAATCTTCTATAAATAGTTTTTTGAATTGCATTTCTGTTTATTGCCTTAAAAAAGAATTTATGCTGTGTATTCCTAATAAAGCTTGAACCTAAGTAACCAGTGGGTGTATAATAAGATGAAACTAAGCTGTAAGAAGTGATTTTGACTATCGTACCCAAAATCAGTATGCTGAACATTGACAGCCAGAATCATTAACTGTCTTATTTTTATCATTTAATCGCAAGAACATTCATTATTCACCGAGAGGACGCCGGCGTCCGCACAGCTATTGTCTTTCTATTGTGTCTCTAATTACGCGATTCAAAAGGTTAAAAGTTAAGTAATTTGATTTTGTTGTCTATTTTTATGAATTACAAACAAAATACTAGGTATGTACTTAATATCAGGACAAAATATATGGACATAATCAAATCGTAGTGCATTTCGTAGCTATTTAAAAAAAACTATTTCAAATAGAGATGAATGGTTGCCAACGAATTCCTCAAGTCATTGCAGAAGCAACTTTCCACATATTGGCACGTGTTTATTTATAAGTTTTCACTAAAATAAACAAGTGTTTTCTGTTTATTCTAGCATTCCAGATCCAATCATCTATTGTAGTTCTATTGATATTAGTCATGATTAGTCACTTTCTTCATTATGTCATAAAATATGCGCACTACCTCAATAACATTTAGAATAATATAAAGGTATTTTTTCTTATTTATGAAACTGTCATTAATCGGGTTTTTTTTTTAAATGGCATGGTTTGGATGACAGCAGAACGAAAATATGTACCTTGAAGATGAGAAAAAAGGATAGGTAGCTACATTGTATGCATCCGACAGCTGTCATCCGCACCATCCTATAGCATTTGTACTATAGCGCATAAACAAAGATGATTAAATCTTGAAACTCATCATTTATATTTACTGTGTAGGAAAAACCATAAACTAATTAGAAGAGATACTGTAATTTGTCTATTCAATTCAATTTAAAGATAAAAAATGTATTTCGCATAGGCCTACATAGACACATAAAATGTCGTTTTCTATAGAGAAGAACAGGCAAGAAACTCAATGGTAACTCTTTTTAAAATAATACTATGGGTAATAATGTTTCTTATAAAAACAAAACGAATGAATGAAAGTACCTAAGGTCGAATGAGCGTGATTTTTTGAGGTAAGTCACGTTATTTACAATTCTTTCGGTTCCATACGTACATAGAACGGCCTCCGAGACATCCGCACCAAATACATATACTTGCACAACGCTATTATAGTTATCTGTCCTTCTACATAAACAAAAAACCGGGCAAGTGCGAGTCGGACTCGCGCACTGAGGGTTCCTTTCCGAACAAACTTGGTAAATTGCGGTATACGATTTATGACGTCTTAAAAAAAATTACCTACTAGATCTTGTTCAAACCAATTTTGGGTGGAAGTTTGCATGGTAATGTACATCATATATTTTTTTTCGTTTTATCACTCTGTTATTTTAGAAGTTATAGGGGGGGGGGGGGGACATTTTACCACTTTAGTGATTGTTTGCGCAAGAGACATTCTCTCGCGCAAACTAATCAGTTTAGAAAAAAATGATATTAGGAAACCTCAGTATCATTTTTGAACACCTATCCATAAATACCTCACACGTATGGGTTTGATGAAAAAAAAAATAGTTTCAGTTCTAAGTATCTAAATACCCCCAAAATTTATTGTTTTTTTTTTAATACATCCCCTTACCAAGTTTCAACAGTACAGTTCTTAAAGTTTCGGAAAAAAGTGGCTCAGACAGACATACGGACGGACAGACAGACAAACATGACGAATCCATAAGGGTTGTGTTTTTGCCATTTGGCTACGGAACCCTAAAAACAAGTAAACCCAAGTATCTCAAATTCCTTCATTTCAAACCTTATTTAACTAAAAAAAAAACCTAAATAAAGCCAAGTAATGGAAATTATTCATCAATTAGATGATTATATAATTCTTTTTGTGAAGTTCTATACTTAGATCATTGCACAGTAGGTACCGTAGGTACAACGGAATATTTTAACGTTTCAGAAATATTCCACTGCAATCAAATTGGTATTAAGCCGAAGCAGTGGTTTAATAGATTAAGGTAGATATTACTTTGTACCTAATAACCAGTTTTTGTATGATCGAATGACGTACATTATACAAATAAGGATTTAAAATTTAATATGCAATTTTGTATTGTTAAAATTTTTGATATCGGTAACGAATAATGATGTACTACAAAAAAAAAATGAAGGTGGTCAGGTCACTTTCATCATCTTGGGAATCATCTTTTGTTTTGTTAGGGTTGTAAATATGTCCTAGGGGCCCAGCGGTGCCAATGTCTGCTAGGGCTATGGGGAATTTCTGAAAAGGAAACCTGTGGTCCGAAAACGTCAGCTGGGCGAGTTCAATGACCTGTCGGTAGTTAGGCATTGACTCGTTTACATAAAGAAATTAATTTCGTACATGCGTATATTAATTGGATTTTTGGAAAAAAAATACTTTATTTTTTTGTTTATATCCACGGGATTAAAACGATTTAACTTTAACGATGTATTAGCACTGAGATCTAGAGCAGATCCTTTAGATCTCAATGGGATTTCTTGTGATATGGCATCCATAACAATGCTCTGATTCGTAATTGAGGATATACTTTCTGATTTTTAATTTAATCGAGGAAAAAAGCGCTTTCTGACCGGCCCCCCTAGCCAAGTTGCAATCTTTTCGTTTTGCGTTAACGCTCGGAGTTGACCACGCCCCCAATTCGTTTGTTCGGACAAAGGAGTTTGGGGCTTGGCTAACTACAAGCGTTAACGCAAAACGAAATGATTGTAACTTGGCTAGGGGGGCGGCTCAGTGACCACAGGCAAAAGATAGAGGCTGAGGTATTCGATGTATTTGCTATTTGTGGTCAATTTCAAGATCCTATAACTTTATTATTGGTGAATAAATTTTCTATAGTGTATCATTGTTATATTAGTTTGGTCATAAAACAATTTATTAAGTGAATCTATTCACTTTCAAATACTAATTAACGGAATCCCTTAACCGTTCCATAACGTTTTTTTATACTTTTCAGTCATTCTTGATAACATTTCGGATATGCACACACAAATAAATAATTTTTAATTTAATAGTTTTAATTTAAAACACATTTAGTGTTTAGGTAGTGTTTTTAATTGTGTATTTGTGAGTTTAAAGTTTAAATAATAACCAATTCAATTAAAAAATATATTAAAAACAAATAGATAAATGCAAAATAGAACTTATTAAGGACTTCTTATAACTTCCTTGAATTCGTTGAATTTACAGTAGTATAAAGGGATTCAATCGTAGTAAACTGTCTAAATGCTTAAATATATTATTATATAATATTATTCTAAAGAATTATTATTCTAGATTATTTATGATGGATGAAATAGTAAAACAAAACTTATAAAAGGTATTTTTTCTGTGTCTTCTGTTTCTTGTCGCGCTGAATTCTGAAACTTTCAACCTTTGCACACTGAACAGCAATACAAGTTTTAACGCTTGCTTCTCTTTTTTGCAGTATCGCAGCACATGCTGACGGACTTGGAGAAGATCCCAGGGGTGCAATTAGGAGACTTCCTACTGCAGTTCGAGCTCGACGAGCCTCGGGAGTCGGTGCGGGAGATCGCCAGGAAAGAACTTCGGGAGACACCAGAGATCGTCAAGCCTGCTGTTGAAGAACTGAAGAGACTGCTTGAAGGTAAGACACTAAATTAAGCCTACTTTCTACAGACGCTTCATACACCGTTAAATTTTGGTCGTTTTAATCCCGTGGAGGGTCGATCTGGTACATGAAACACTATCGATTTGTAAAGATAAAATTAAAAAATAAAGTACATTTTTTCTAAAACTCGAATTAAAAATATACGCATATGCAAAATTAATTTCTTTAAGTTAACGAGTCAATCACCTTGTAGGTAGTTGTCAGTCGTTGCGTACTACCTACCTACAGTTCATTGGCCTCGCTCAGCAGATGTTTACCTAAAGAAAATAATTTCATACATACGTAAATTAATTCAAGTTTAAAAAAAAGTACTTTATTTTTTAAATTTATCTTTACAAATCGATAGTGTTTCATGTACCGAATCGACCCTCCACGGGATTAAGACGATCAAAACTTAACGGTGTATACACGTGTAACAAACACGCTTATATTATAAAATATACTCGTATATCACGCTTATATGTATATATATTATACGCTTTGTGTACGTCTGCGTGAAGCGTACGCTGCGTCGACACAGTTTCATAGTTTTGTATGTAAGCTTTACGCAGGCGTACACCAAGCGTACGAAGAATACGCGTCTATGAATGTACGCGTCCGTGAACAGTAAACCTTAGTCTATCAGTACCTCTACCATGAGTTTTAAGCAATAGTATTCGTCGCTACTCGATATCGACGCCGTAAATATTTTGTATGGCATATTTTGCAGCGCCTCTAGCGGTCACTTGCAGAACCAAAATTTGCCATACAAAATATTTACGGCGTCGATATCGAGTAGCGACGAATACTATTGCTTAAAACTCATGGTAGAGGTACAGACCCGAGCTTACCGTCACATTTTTAACTTTTCTTTTGATCATCCAAATCAGATAATTTGATGCACAATTTCCAGTTGTCGGCCACGATTAGCTGAGAATTGGTAATGACGATAATCATTAGGTACACACAATTTTTAATGGGCTCCAATTAACTTCGAATTAATCAGTCATTATGTCACTGATTGAATGTGAAATGTCAGTATTGTTGGCATGGGCTCCGGGATTATTTGAAGGCTGGTGAATTGTTCAAAAGAGTTACCATGACCGTGGAACGCAAAGGGCAACTGAAAGAGCACAGGTGGGTTTTAATCAGTAAAAGTCTGACACACTCTTGCTGCACCTAGAGCAGGAGCAACATTGGATGAGGTAATAATCAATCCTCAAAACTAAAGGCATTTTTGACTAGTGGGTATATAAGGAATGGAGCTTATTAACATAGTGGGTGCCTAACATATTCGCTAATGTAAATTGCAGTGATATTTGCTCATTATAAAATCGAAGGTTACCAAAACTAATTCCAAAGGAATAGACCAGAACCAGTTTAATTTGACATTGGAATTATGATGTTTAGGTATTCTTGAATTCGATGCTAGGGCCAAATTGCGTGACCTTTTTGGGAAACTAAGTAAAATGGGGATTGGGCTTGGCGTGTGGTCACGCAATTTTAAACTAATTTAGCGGTAGCATCGAATTTAAGAGTACCTAAAGTCAGAATTCTAATGTCGACCGATCGGAATTAAACTCGAGAGTAAGCCCCCAGAGCTGGAAGTCAAAAATATCCAAATGTATTGTTGCGCTTGTGCATTTCTCAATTTGCTTGACCAGCGAAGCACCTTCTGAATTATACAAATTAGGTACTTAGCTAATATAGAACAATAAACTTGAGTAATAGTAACCTTGAAATGCACAAGTATTGTCTAAATTAACATGTGTTGGTAACAATGGCCTTTGAGTACGTAAATACAATTAGGTACCTATCTCCACCTGCCCATTTACCTATAGTTTTAGTAGTCCTATGTAAGTAATTATCACAAAGATACTAATGATTTGTTTCAATATCCGGAAACTCAATGACAGCATAGCTCAATAGGCTGATATTGAAACAATAAAAAAACTCGAGAACATTCGTTAGCAGACCAATAAAAAAAAAAACACGAAAAAAAAAAGATCAATGAAAAAGTTACAAAATCAATAATCGTCAAACAATGGACGTGTTTAATCGATATCTTCTTTACATTGTTTAATTTGATCAGGCAGAGAGTTCCTTATCAATAAAATTTTAAGTAATGAAACTGACCATATTTTATTTACCCTGGTCCGTGCGTCACTGCGAAGTGCCAACTGAAAACCTGGGTGTCTGACGCCCAGCAAATGCTGAGGTGGCCACCCTTTCGATACGGACACGCTTGGCGCATTCTGAACTTTTTTCTTTTTTTCTTTGTATTTCTAACTGTTGTGCTGTCTGTCCAGAATAAAAGTAATTCTATTCTATTCTACGAGTATCTTTGTTGCACCCCATAACTACTTCCGACATCTTCATCTTCTCAGTCATTATCTGGGGTCGGGTCTTCCCACAATTCTCCAACCCGGGAGAGTCTGTCCAGTAGGCTAATGGCGAGCGGCAACTCTCTCTCTCTCTCTTTTGTTTGAATAAACACTACTTCCGAAATGATATTCAAAATTGCATTTTTGGCTACAACACCCAGTACTGCACTTGAATCGACTGCTTCATTTTTCCGTTATGTCAGACACATAGTCCTATGTATCAGACATGAGCCTTTTCATATCAACCAGTGGATTGCCACTGAAAATTTTCTGATGGGTCATTTCCTGGGATTTGTTTATAAAGGTTAATGCATTTCGACCTAGTGTTGGCACCTATGTGGACTCGTATACACTGTACATGTTGACATACTACAAACCTTTCACCAACGTGCTGTATCTCATCATCATCATTCCAAGCAAAATATGTTCAGTGTTGGACATATGCCTCCCATAAGTACCGCCATAACGACCGATTCTGTATTTGACGCATCTATCAGATTCCAGCGACTGCGTCTCCCAGTCGCGGAGTACGCGGTCACCACTCCAGGACCATTCGATTCCAATTACCATCTGTTTTGCGAACACTTTGCCCTGCCCACTGCCATTTACGTTTGCCAATCTTTCGGACTTGAGTACTTTCTACGAGAGTACACACAAACGAGTCAATGACGTTGTAGGTAGTGGTCAGTCGTTGCGAACTAACTACCTACAGTTCATAGACCTCGCTCAGCTGACGTTTACTTAAAGAAATTAATTTCGTACATGCATAAATTAATTCGAGTTTCAAAAAAATACTTTATTTTTTAATTTTATCTTTACAAATCGATAGTATTTCATGTACCGAATCGACCCTCCGCGGGATTAAAAAGACTAAAATTTAACGGTGTATATCCATAACAAAAGTTATGCAACTCCGTTACCAAGCTGTACCTTGTTGCTACACGAGCCATAAACTATGATAGCTATTCGCGAGTCCAAATCTATCTATATAATGGTGACAGTACGCAATGACTCATTCGCTTGTAATTATTCCGTACGGGCCAATGACCGATTGGCGTTCACCAATATGGCCTTAGCTATCCCAATAGACCGCAAATCTTAGACATGATGACAATGAACGATTATTATTGCTACCGGACCACGCTTGGAAAATGACCGGTGATTACTATGTTTTGTTATAGCCCATCTATTTGACGAAAAAGGTGTCTAAGGAATTATCTTAGCTAGTAATAGAAGAAGGTCATGTCTTCAATGAGATTCGTTTTATATTAACTTTAAACCACTTTAAGGAAAACTTATTAGGAAAACTTTTTGGATAACCTATCACTGCGGATAGGTTTTCCAAAAAATCTCTCATCGCTCATCTCCTTTTTACTTCTTGACACTGCAGTTAAGATTTCGCGCGATTTTTTATCATCTAATACTTACTTTAAGTGAAGTGAAAGCAAGTGTCAAACTTTTACTGACTAACATCCACCTGTTATCCTTCAGTTGTTCTTTGCGTTTCACGGCCGCGGTAACTCTTTCGAACAATCTTGTAGCCCTGGCAGGTATCGGGATCCGTCCTAGCGGGCGCTGTCAAATATGCTTAAGGCCGTGTTTACGGATACTCGGCACGTTGCTCGGCACATTGCTCGGCACGTTGGGCGTTCATCGTACATTGCAGCAGCGGGCCGCGTCATCGCTCACGCAAACAAAAATATATAGCAATGTACGACGGACCGCCCAACGCGCCTCGTCTCCGTAAACGCGACCTAACGCGCCGCCATCGACTCGGTCCTTATCAGAAAATGAATCTATTGCTTACCGTCCGCAAGCCCGGATCTACGAAGACTAGGAATCAACTTGTAACTTCCTTCGTGGCATCTTCTGCGGCCGGGGTGTAAGAAAGTACTCTCCCTCACGCTTCAAGACCACGTGTTGTCTGTCAGTATGTATTCATAGTAAGTCGATATGATTTAATCTGTTAGTAATTGAAAATTAGCCAGTAAATATTCACTAAAAAACAAATCAACGGTCATTAGTTATTTTTGGTGATCCATTAGCACTTCTATATTTAAGGATAGGCAGGTAATGGTCACGTTGTTCACGGAAATCATATTACGACAGAAATCTTAATCATCAGTTAGGATTGACGGTGACATGTCATGGGAAATCTACGCCACGGAAACGTAATTGAAACTTACCTTGATAATGGACGCGAACTGTTACTGACACTGGTATTATGACATCTTGGAAAATTGCAGCGTCACTAGAAAAACAACATGAAATAACATAATCATTTCGTTTTTAGGGACCATCTGACCCTTAGCAAAACGAACTTTGTTTTTTTATGGCTAAAGTTTAACCGCGTGCATCGCAGGGCTGGAAAAACTATGTCTTAATTCAAAACTAGAGTGAATAGGCTCATAATAAACTAGTGCGCCTTACCATCAACGATTGCAGCACTGCTTACCATCCGGTGGGATCGCAGTCAAGCACTAAGTATTTTATATCAAATAAAAAAGGGGCTATTCAATCTAGTATCACGTTAGCAGGCAGCTGTCTTGTGTAAGCGAGTTTACATGTTTCTGATCGCACCTACGATACGTTGTGGGCTCGCGGACGGCGGGCAATGGGTAGCTCGCTGTCCGTCCGTCCGGTAACAGACCGGTCCGAGCTCAAGTTGTTTACGGCGCGCACTGTTCCCGCGCGCCTCAAGGAGTTGTCAGCAAACTGTAGTGGCCCAGCAGGGCCGAAGCCTACTGGGACCAAAGGTTATGTGAAAATGAAACCCGGGGCCCTGGGACGAAGGCAATGAAAGGAGCAGGGTAGGTTTTTAGTCAGTAAGAGTCTGACACTATCTCCCGCCCCACCCAAGGGCGGGATTTGTCATTTGATGGTAGGTAACTACCATAAAAAAAAAACCCACACGATACGATGTATGTAAAATCTATGAAAAAAATATATATTAGGTACTAATATTGACCCGTCCTCCTCTTATCAGCAAACAATAATAGTAAAGCTCTTACTCTGCTCTATGACACCATACTCAACATAAAAAGAAAAGGTCTAAAGTATTTTTAGCAGTCGCGAAATGTCATAGAAAGTCTTTTCTAAATCTTCCACAAAGATCTAAATAAAAGATATTAAAGAACTAATCAGCTTGTCACGAAACTTGAAGAATGACATCTCTTGGCCTATTTATACACACATTATTAGACCATACATGAGAAAGCAGTTTGACCGTACGTGCGAAAACAAACATATCATGTCTACAAATATTACTTGTACAAAGAATTCAAGCTAATGGATTCATTGTACGTTAATTAATATTAAATAGGACATGGTTGTACGTTTGTTACGAAACAAAGATCAAGTTTACAAACCGTATACAGGTTGATTTTGTTTACTCGTACATTTTTAATCGATATTGTGCACAATGCACAGGGTGTTTTAGTTTCACAATCTTTGATCAATATTTCAGGAAGTTAAAGAAAGTTATTTATATACTTGCGACATAGTAATATGTGTTATTCCTTATGTTCTGGTCGAGTTATGTGAACATATATGTACTAGATACGTTTTTTTTTTCTTGCGTACTGCTGAGATGTAAAGTTGCCAAAGAAAGAAGAAAAGAAGAAGTTGCCTGCCTGATGGCTACAACCTGGGGGTCCTTAAGTCAAGAGTAATAGCCTAGTTACTCTTTACTTCTAGGCAAACGCGCTCTATCGTCGATCATATCATCGTTTACCAGTAGGTGAGATAATGGTCAAAAGCGAGCCTACCACTATTCTTATCCACTGATTATTTTCACCCTCTTTTTTATGTTTATTTTTATGTTGGCATGGGTAATAATCAAAAGAAATCCTCTCCCTCTGGATCAACCAAGAGGGATTATCAGACTTTGAATGAAAAATCAATCTTGTACCTTCAGTCACTTTCGAACACTCCCGCAACCCTGGCAGGCATACACTCTCTGTGATGTAACTCCTCCAACTCTAGGAGAAATAAAAGGGTATTTCAGATTTTTACTGACTTGCCAAAGCCCAGCCTTGTTCCTGCAGTAGCTCTTTGCGTTCAAGAACCACGCTGGCTAACATCGGCCCTCCCTTTGAGGCTACTGTCATTGCCTGAAATATTGCCAATGGATTAAAAAACGCCTTGTAGCTAATGACCACCCTGTATCAATCGTTGCGTTTCTAATCTATGCTCGAAGGCTGCAATCTTAGTGGAGATAATAATTGATCTCATGTTAACATTATGTTTTATTGTCTACAAATACATACTAAGTAATTTACATAATTTGTAGTACATTTCTATTACAAGTTTGCGAAATGATTACAATATCAGTTTTCGATTATTTTTTTCATCACCACTTCTCTCAAAAAAGGTAAAGGAAAACATTGTGAGGAAACCGGCATGTCCTAGAACCAAAAATTCGAAGACATGTGACATCCACCAATCCGCACTGGGCCCGCGTGGTGGATTATGGCCCATTCCCTCTCCTAGAGAGGAGGCCTGAGTCCCAGCAGTAGGAACATTATAAGGCTGATGCAATGTAATGCTGTAGTACGCACCTACCGTCAGAGCCAGTGCCTATTTTTCATCAATATACCGTATAATTAAAGAATAGATCAGACCTGGAAAAACCAGGTATCTACATAAATTGTAAATAATTTCAAACAAATATCATTACGTTTGTTTATTATGTCCAGTTTTATGTTGAAATGTGGTAGCATTCGATAAAAATATAAGAAATCAGTATCGGTGTCACTTACCTGTAGATTTTAATCCCGTGGAGGGTCGATCCACTATATGAAACACTATCGATTTGTAAAGATAAAATAAAGTACTTTTTTCTAAAACTCGAATTAATATACGCATGTACGAAATTAATTTCTTTAAGTCAACTGTCATTTAAACATCAGCTGATCGAGTGCAATGACCCGTAGGTAGTTGGTACGCAACGATCGACAACGACCTACAGATCATTGGACTCGCTCAGCTGTTGTTTAAATGACAGTGTTTCATGTACCTGATCGACCCTCCACAGGATTAAAACGATCAAAATGTAGGCGTGTATAATGTTCTATCTCACGTAGGTTGTGTGTGGGTTCATACACTCTGTTTTCCTGTGTGCTTAGGTCAAAATCTCGCTAAATTCAAATTTACATTTATTTTTGCAATTTTCAGGTCAATGTCAGATTCCATGTTCATTAAAATATGATTCACGATCGTAACAAACATGGCTTTAAAATCATTAACCGCTTGCATCGAATTGATCGGACGAGTGTTTTCGTGTCCTATTCGCCAGGGTCGTGTGTTTGCGACTGGATCATCTCGTTTAGCTCAATTTCGTGGACTATCCTAAATAAGTTGGTCAAGGTTGATCGCCATTTTGGTTCAACTTATATGCCGCGTATTGTACAGGCTTGAGCGAGGCAACGTTTTCGCTAGATGGCGCTAAACTATTTTTTTTTTATTTTTTTTATGTTTAATGTATAAAGGTGGACCGATGACCTGGTGAGTGTCGCGGATATCGGATGGATGCGAGACGCACACGAACATTAATTGTGGCGACACTTGGAGAAGGCCTATGTCCAACAGTGCTCGTTTTTTGGCTGAAATGATGATAATGTATGAGAGCATTATTAATTCAAGAAAATGGGATTTGTTAATCGCTCATTCTACTTTATTGAACTTAGTCTTTACTTAACTTTTACCTCGGTCAGAGATTAAGCATTGCCATACAAGGTGGCAATGCCGCCAGCCTTTTGGGCACACTTCCAGTCAACAGTGATGCGGAGGAGTTTTAAGACGCCATTTTTAGTTAGGAGTAGGTTTTAGTGTATATAATAAAGTTTTAATTAGTAAGTGTTTTAAATAATGTATATAATTGTGTATTGGTGGTAAAGAACTAGTTGATTCATTAATAAAATGTTTCTTCTGTTTTCATTAAGACTCGGAATAAAGCATTCTTTTGCAAAGATAGCTTTCTATATTAATGACATATTTCGGTAAATATTCTAAATAAAAACTTAGTAGTATTATCACCTCAAACTGTTCAAGAAGAAGACAAAAAATTAACTGTGAATCTACACAAACATACAAAACCAAATCGCCTTCGTAAAATATAACTTCTATACAGTTGCTATTTCCTCCACACTTCACACGGGTTTTATTTAATTAAATTATGATCACATATTTTAAAACTGTCTATCACTTGTCAAATAATAGTTTTTGTATGTACTTTTAAATAAAATCTCTGACTTTGTATAAATAAATAGTGACATATTATATTTGACCTTTTGCTAATGATTATGTTATATGTAAATCTGATATATCTACAATAATATTATAAAGCTGCTGTTTTTGTTAGGTTTAACGTGGTAATCTCAGGAACTACTGGTTCAAATTGAAAAATTATTTTAGTGTTGGATAGCCCATTTATCGAAAAAGGCTAAACCATTTGTAACATAACAATACGACCAATAAGAGAGGAGTAGAGAGTAACGAGAGGACAGCGCGGAGGACAATTTTTTTTTGAGGACATGTACGAGTAATATCCTTTCCCGCAATAGTAATTCTAGTCGGTCCTTCATTTTCCCTTCGTGATTCAGAGACACGGTAATACTTTCGAATAATCAAACCACCCGTAAGGCCTGGTTTCCACCAAAGCGGAGAGGAGAGGAGACGAAAGATGTGTTGAGAAGCTGGCAGGTTATTTCCACCAAAGCGGAGAGGAGAAGTGTAGCGGAGAGGAGACGTGAGCTTGTAGCAGAGATGTGAGCTGTAAGAGAAAAGGCGCGGGGAGAAGGTAGGGTGCAGGGTGCGAGAGTGATTGCACCACCCGGCCACCTAGTTAGCGGTGTGGCTGAGCAGAGAAGTGCCTAGTTAGGCACTTCTCTGCTCAGCCACACCGCTTGCTCGCTCGCCGCTCAAAATTCTATAGAAAAATAAGATATCTCCTCTTTTCTCCGCTTGATCCATTTCCACCAAAGCTAAGCAGAGAAAAGATGAGGAAATAACGAAATCGGATAGGTTTATTAAAACACATCTCCTCTCGTCTCCTCTCCTCTCCACTTTGGTGGATACTGGGCCTAACTACATACCTGTATGTATATCTTAATTTCTAAACAAACACATATAATTTATTAGTATTAACCTTAGATTAAATCAAAACAACGGAAGATAGTGACTCGGATCTAGCGCGTGGATCGCTGAAATTGTGACAATTGTCACGATTTCACATCGGTCGCGACGATCACACACATTCGGTAACGCTATTTCGCTCGCACGACAGCACCGGCTCTTATCTCTGTCTTTGTCTATGACTACAGTTGGTGTAGATGTGTGAGTTTCGAATCCAGGTTTTCTGATTGCTATGTTAGCGCGTAACGGATTTGCCTTTGATCAATGACATTAACAGACCATATGTTTTCTTTTGCAGAGGATCAAGACTTGCACGTGCCAAATGATAGTGAAGCCTGGCTGATACGGTTCCTGAGACCCTGCAAGTTCTACCCTGAAAGCGCCTACGATTTGGTAAGCAAACCAACAGTTTCGTATATATTATTCTATAGCACTTTATTATTACTTCGGTAGCGAATTTTTTCATAAATACCGTGAGCTTTTTAACCTATACCTCTTGTTAATTTTTCATTACTGGTGTACAAACTATACATATTTTAAACTGTCCACTACACCATATCAAACCACAACCATACTAGGAACGTAACACGCATGGAAAGAAACACAACACGGTTACACACTATGACCACTAGAGCGTATCATACATGCATAACAGATTTTGGTGACCGTAGCGTCTGCGTATCATCCGCGTAACGTACGGTTCTATCGGTTGTAGTAGTTCACATGAGTTCACGCTTTGTAGGTACTTGCGACAGTACGAAGAGCGAGTGAATATTTTTATTAAGAAAATTATTTTATACAGCTATTTATTTATTATTTTTTCTTTGCACGTTTCTAGCACAATCATAATATATTCATGGTATAGTACAATAAATAGTAAGCAGACTCCATTAGAAATGGAGTCCTTTTCCGTTGTGGAAAAAAGTTTTTCAAGTGTGGTTGACTGATGGAAACCTTTTTAATGAAGCAAATGCGATTACTACCTGGTACTGAGCTTCGAGCATATTTAATAAATTTGCCTAAGTATATAACAAAGTTCCTGAAGTGATACTTCTTGTTCACTTATCTACTTAAGTATGCATTTTGATATGATTCACTCATCATACAGATGTAATATTTAGAGTTGTACGATTTTAATAAACCACAATCTTGTTACTGAGATATTTTTATTTACTTTAAAAGACACATAGGAAATAAAATATCTAGTCATCATAAATAACGATGACTATAAATATTTAAATTGCATTAAAATCCTTTTTTTACAGATCAAACGTTACTACGGTTTCAAACTCAAACATTCGAAGCACTACGACGGTCTCATTCCAAGCAAGGAGACCAACGTGTTCAACCACAACGTGCTGACAGTGCTGCCAACGCGCGACCAGTTTGGACGACGAGTTCTGGTGTTGGAGCTAGGAAGTAAGTAAACGTGACGCAGGTGATCCATATCACAACAGAATTAAATGCGTTCAGACTGCACTTGCTGACAGTGCTGCATACACATGACAAGTATAGGCGACGAGTTCTAGTGTTGGAGTAAGGAAGTAGGTAATCGTAACGATGCTAATCCATATTATAACAGAATTAAATGCGTTCACACTGCACTTTCTGACAGTGCTGCATACACATGACAAGTATAGGCGACGAGTTCTAGTGTTGGAGCTAAGAAATAAGTATCTAAGCATGACGATTATGATCCACATTATAATAGAATTAAATGTGTTCATCCTGCACTTGCTGACAGTGTTGCTCACATGCGACCAGAATGGGCGACGAGTTCTTTTGTTGGAGTTATGAAGTAAATAATCATGACAACGGTGATTCACATCATAACAGAATTGAATGCGTTCAACCTGCATTTGCTGACAGTACTGTATACACGCAACCAGGGTTAACGACGAATTCTAGTGTTGGAGCCAGGAAGTAAGTAGCAATGTAACCGTGGTGATCTGTAAGTAGGAAAAACCAACATGTGACCAATACAGTCGACGAATAGATACAGGTATTAGAGCTAAGAAATAAATAGCCGTTCATGTGGGCTATACGGTAAGTAGTGATGGATATAGTATAATTAATAACCTACGTCCTAACGTACATATATTAATAGCAGTTCAGACTAGTGCTTCGTTGTGACAGTACTGCCAAAATAGGCCACAAACAATAATATTATCTACAGTGAGCACGATTACCATCTTTAATTCATATCATCATGAATGCAAAATCTGCCTAATTTTTTATACATGTAGATAATAAGTAAGATAAACCGCATTAGAATCTGACCACTCAAATAGTCACGCAACCATGCCCGAGATAATGATGAACAAATAATACGTTGCATACTATACCCACACTCGGACAGAACAACTATGGACATACATAGCTATCTCATCACAGCCTACGTCACATAATATTGCTATGATCATCATTTTAAGCAATATTCACGTGAGCAATTGATCAGACGTAGAACTTCATTATGATAATTCTTAAAATATCCGGATATTTGGTATTATAGTAAAAAACCTAGACAAAAATCTAAGCTGCAACGCAAGAAGTATTTAGCATAGCATAGCATCGGCCTTATAATGTTCCCACTGCTGGGACTCAGGCCTCCTCTCTAAAAGAGAGAACGGGCCGTAATCCACCACGCGGGCCTAAAGTAGGTATATTTTTTAAATATTTTTTTTTTTTCTAAAAAGTGTTCATGACTATTAGTAATATTTACCCTACATGCAAAAATTTTGTAGAGTATTGTAATCCAAACATGTCCATAACTTAATTCAGTATTTTGTTACTTAACGATCTCTTACATTAATGCCTCTAATTTCAAGTAATTTAAGATAATTGGTTACCAAATTATACCACTATCAACACTTTGACTACGTCTGCAAAATATTGACGAAATGAGAGTCAGTATTTCAAAATACTGACTTTCATTTGAACCATGTGTTTCGTTACTCTTAACCTTATTATAATGATAGGATCCATCACTTGGTAGGTAACTTCAATTTTACTTATTGATCCATACTTTTTCCTGCAGAATTTTATAAAAATTTCCTTATTAACTTTCAACCTCTCTTCTTCAGAGAAATGGAAGCCAAGCAAGTGTTCCCTGGACGAGGTGTTCAAGGGCTGCGTGCTGTTCCTTGAGGCGGCCATGTTGGAGCCGGAGACGCAGATCTGCGGAGCTGTCGTCATCTTCGACATGGAGGGCCTCTCCATGCAGCATGTGCTGCAGTTCACGCCTAGCTTTGCCAACAGAATCGTTGATTGGCTACAGGTTGGTACACAAAAGTGTAAAAAGATGAAATAAACGATGTCACTCGGACATTTTTAGATGAAAGCCGATTTCACAAGATTATGTACATTCCTAATGCGTTGGTAGTACGAAGCAGTGAAAGCGATGATGATATGGCTCTGACTGCTATGCCGGAGGTCGTGGGTTCGATTCCCACCCAGGACAAATGTTTGTGTGATGAGCACGATCATTTGTTCTGTGTCTGGGTGTTATTTATCTATAATATGTATGTATTTAGAAATATATAAGTATGTTTATCAGCTGTCTGGTACCCATAACACAAGCTCTGCTTACCTTGGGACTAAACGGTGTTGTGTGATAGTTGTGGAAATATTATGGCTATGCCTTAGATAACAACTTCTA
The DNA here is from genome assembly GCA_958295575.1 of Leucania comma. Classification (NCBI taxonomy): domain Eukaryota; kingdom Metazoa; phylum Arthropoda; class Insecta; order Lepidoptera; family Noctuidae; genus Leucania; species Leucania comma. The sequence goes on from OY282468.1 coordinate 20,086,655, forward strand.
ATGCTACGTTTACATGTGGGCCCAGCCTCAGCCAATCGCCATTGTGTTGACGGAATTTCCCCGTTTGTACAATGCCTACACAATAGCGATGGGCCGAGGCTGGGCCCACATGTAAAGGTAGCATAATACCACATTAAGAAACATACAGTAGACATGTAGTGACACTACATGTCTACTGTATGTTTCTTAATGTATAATGTCCTACTAAGCGCTCCATACATACCTACAGTATTACTTGTATTTAGTTGGGTTATCATTTGGTTAGCCTGGTTAGCCACCACGTGGTTGAAAAAAAAATGCAAAGCAAGTGGATGATGATGAGAGGGATGTCCGCGAAAAATCTATTTTACACGAAATTTATCCAAATAGTTTGTCAAAACAACGTCTTATTCTAACTTATGCTTCTGTATGTTCTAGGAAGCTATCCCCCTCCGCATCAAAGGCCTCTACATAATCAACCAGCCGTTCATCTTCGAGATGGTCTTCAAACTCTTCAAGCCTTTCCTGAAGGAGAAGCTTCGTTCCCGCATTGTCTTTATGGGCAGCGACAGGAAGACGCTGCATGAGTATATCAGTCCCAAATGCCTGCCCGACAAGTATGGCGGCACCCTCAACATTCCAAGCGTCACTGGAGGACAGTGGCTTGAACTTCTCCTCATGTGCGATAAGGAATTCAGTGGTAAGCATCTACAAACAATTATTTTTTAAATAGATTTTAAAGGTACCTCTCGACAACCGACCAGCACCACAACGTCGCTCGGTAACTACTCGTTGTCGACTGATGGTCCCACCTGTTAGATGCCGCGTGTCAACTAGTGGACGTTGCGTGGTCAACGAGTGCACATTACGTAGCCCGCGAAGAGATGAGTTTAGTATGTTATGGGCTAGGAATGAAGGGAGGGGCAGCGGTGTGCCGCCAATGCATCATTTTCGCGTGTGAACCACTCGCGGACAACGCGTGCATCAAGACAAGCGTGTGGGCAACGGATGATCACTGAGCGGTTCTCTGCGACGTCCGCGCGTGATCAGCTAAAGGCGAGGCGCTAAAGAGTTTTATAGCTAGTGTATACCACTTGGTTACAAAGAATATTAACCACTAAGGCGAGGCGATGCTGGTTGGGTGGCTCTAATGAGCTATCACCTAAAATGCTCTAAGCGGTCTTACATGCGATTCTTCATAATAAGTCCTTTGTAGACTGAAACCGCGCTCCAAAGATATTGTATTGTCGTGTCAATCATGTCACACATTCGTACTTAACATGAACGTGACAATAATATTAATATGCAACCATCAAATTAATATTATAAGTTACACAAATAAGGAAGGATGAAGTGCACATGATTTAAAAAATTATGAATACTTAAAATATAAATGTAGAGAAGAGGGAGAGGAAAGCCCATGAAATTGATTCATGCACGGATTGTTTTAGGAATAATAGTCATGATGAAAAATGGAAATGAATTATAGGTTGATGGTTAAAATAAATGGGCTAAAGTAGAATAGATAATATACAACCTTATTTTTAATATAATTTTGCGAAACTTGAAACACGGGTCTAGTATTTTTATGCAAAGAGTCTATGTACAAACTTTCATAACTGCATCATGAAAAATCACAAAGTTATAGGCTTGTTATGTTACCTGGTTGTCCACACAAACAGATGGTCACAGGGCCATCCGGGGTCACTAAGGGGTATTTTGCTCTCGCACCCAGCTGTGCGCTGGTATCTAATACCCGCTATAACCTGCCGTGACCTGTGTTGTACCTACTTAGTGTCAGTGGTGTCCAACTTGTGACCTATTTTAAATATTTTTGGGAAAAAATATAACATGGTATAAAAATTATTGGAATCGGTTCAGTTACTGATTCCGAACAAATTATATTCAGGTTTCGCATATACTAAAAATAATGTTGTATATTAATGTTACCACAAATGTTACACTGACCTCAAGTAATATGGAGCAACGGCAAAAGTTAATCTTTTGAATACCGTAATTAGAGACGCAATAGATAGGCAATATTTGTGGGAACGCCGGCGTTCGCTTGGGGCTTGAGTAATTAAGTAACAACAAAAAAGAGAGAAGTAACTCACCTAATGTTGTAAATTTTGTTGCAGCGATCAACTCATATGGATACAAGAAGAAGTGAATACAGCGCGGGCGCACACAGGGACATGGGCGGTTTTATGCAATGTGATAATGAATATGCATATCGTGATAATGATACTTAGATTATTATAATACGTACAAACCATAGTTTTAAGGCCTAAGCCATTGGCATTTTTGTGTAAGTATGTAGAGGTATGATGTAAAAATGAATTAGTCAAGAATTTCAACATGATGTTTAAATAGATGCCTGAAAATTGTTTGATATGCATTTTATAGTACATCGGACCAATATTAGAAATAGTGTAAACGAGCAACTTTTGTCGCTGCAACTACTTACTTTGTATCTCAGATCGAGTTACAGGTTTTTAAGAAAGTGTGACGGAGACAAAAACAAGTTGCTGGGCAACTAAGGCCATGGACACGTAGCTTTATAGACGCGTATTCGACGCGTAGCTTACAAACAAAACTATGAAACTATCGAAGAAGCGGCAGTGTCGAGCTATCGTGACGCGTCTATGAAGCTACGTGTCCTTGTATAGCAGGCCATAGTTTTGTATGGTCGCTTCACGCAGGCGTACACCAAGCGTATAATGACGAATACACGTCCGTGGACAGTGGACTTATGTTGCTCATAGGTGGCCCTTAGTTTATTTTATGCAAAAGTATATAAACTATATATATTTTGTAAAGCTGTAAATTAAGCTGCAATTACACAGATATACATTTGGTGTTTATTTACGAATGTCTACATAAAAACGTTTCGTAAAATAAAGCAGGCTGTGATTTCCTAAAATGTGCGATATTACTAATATTATGCTATAAGGTAGCACAATATTGCTTATTCATAATTCTGAGCTTATCAATTATTACAAATTTTATATTTTATATTAATATTTATAAATGCGAAATTGACAATAACGTTATCAAAATTAATTAATTTACCGATTTGTATTGCCTTATGACTTGGCGGTAAAAAAATGGAAGTAAAATACGAGTCCATGACAAAAATAAATGATATTATATTATAAATAGATAAGTATACATTAATATATAAAAAATAAGGTTAACTGTATTATCAAAGGTATCTCGTAAATGTATAATACTTACTTAAAAGACAATTTAGCTTGTACCATCATCACCACTCATGAGATATACCTATATAGTTATATACCTACAAAGATAAATGTTACTAAATATGTATTTTTATAATTAACTATTATTATACCACTTATTATACCTTTAAAATTACATTCATATTATGTTTAAACGGTAATATTATACCACTTAAATTATCCTTTTATTTATTAAGTTTATTGAAGTATGAAATAAAAAATGGAGTAAGTAATAAAACAATTTTATATTAAAAAATCTGGCTTCTTATTTTATAACACCAACCATGTTGTACTTTACAAAAATAGTAGATTTCATTATTCTTATTTATTAAGTCTACCTAGACGCAACTATTTTAGATCCATTTATAATTGTAGAGCATTATTACTTTCTTACATAAATATCTTACTTTGCCTTATTATTAAAATGCAATAATTACATTCCTAATTAATATGTCGCGAGTCCTTAATTTGAGCATTTGAGTTCCATTTTGTACTTGATCCATGACTCGTTCTACGCCTTGTTATTGTTCACATTCTGCACGTAGCCGTAGGAGTTCGCCACTGAAATCGAAAGGGATCATGTTCATTGTACATTCAGCTCATTTCACTAAACCCAACATAGTAGTACAAAGACCCCATCAACCAAGCCTTTGGCGGGTTCAATAACAGTGAACTATACACCTGATCAGATCGAGAACAGTGGTGGCCGAGTGATAACGGCCCCGACTTACCGAGTTGTAAGTCGCGGGTTCGAACCCAGCCAGGCGCAGTACTTTTTGTAATTTATTTCATCCACACTGCTCTCAAATACGATGAAGGAAAACATCGTGAAGAAACCGGCATGTCTTAGAACCAAAAACTCGAAGACATGTGACATCCACCAATCAGCACTGGGCCCGCATGGTGGATTACGGCCCATTCCCTCTCCTAGAGAGGTCGAGGCCCAAGTCTCAGCAGTGGGAATATTATAAGGCTGATGCAATGCAAAATACATCAGATAATTTCATAACACATCATGTTGTGTAATATTTATTTTTATTTTAAACGTTGCCCCACACTAGGAATTACTCCTGTATCGTGGGTGCGTTCACAAACATGTAAATTCACATACACAAGACACTCAGACCCGGAACATCTATCTGTAGGCCATACAAATACTTGTTCCGTGCGGGAATCGAACCCACGACCCGCACCGCAGCAGCCAATCGCTCAACCAATGCGCCAACCGTGCCACGTAATAAATGGACACGCACGCAACTCCGGACATCATGCAATCATTTATTGAAGAATTCAGTCGCCTATCTTATCCTAACAACTTATTCACACCGGACAAGAATCATCAATATCCGTTAGCATTTTGCGATAAGAAATCGCTGAAAACATAAAATCAATTGAGAACCTCCTCCTTTTTTTGGTTTTAAAACAACTACCTACCATTCCCGTATTAACCCCTACATGCTCAAAACTATGAGTAAGCTTGGAGCAAGACGGCATACCGAAGACCATTCTCATTCAAGGTCACACAAAGTCACCTTTCACCCTACAAGTTGATGGATGAAATGCGTCACCCGCACATCGAAACCGTGCTAAATGACGCAGATGCTAAACAAACAGTAATAAAAATACACCTCACGACTACATTCACCACAGCGCTAGATTTTGATAGTGTTTGTTCTACAAAGTCCACCAACTGTATGATATGAAGGATCTCAGAATTCTAAAGTCTACATTTATTTATTTGAACTGAACTACTCAAAAACACTATGCTAACTCACGCGATGACCAACTTTCACACATTATACATACAGTCTGCGGTCTTTCCATCCGATTATAATTTGGTTGTCTTCAAGGCTAAAGTGAATAGGCTCCTAATAAACTAGTGCGCCGCATCATCAACGATTGTATCACTGCTTACTATCAGGTGGGATCGCAATCAAGTACTAGTTTATATCAAATGAAAAAAAATACAGCAGTGTTAGTAGTATTAGAAAAAAAAAAAACTTAATTAGATGTCATGTATTTTTTGTATGTGGAATATTATCACATGATTTCTCCCGCTCTGGGTGGAGCGAGAAGAAGTATCAGAGGTTTACGACAACACAGTGATCCTTCATTTGCATTTTGCAAAGAGCACGGAAACTCTTTCATACAATCAGCTACCCTGGCTAAATAACGTCTAGCCTGTATTCGTCACAGAGATACTCAGAGAAACGACGAGTCACATGTAGGCGCAATAATGATAACAGCGGTATAATAAAAAGGAACAAACCTATACTGATCATTCCTCTCAGAGAAACTGGATTCTGTATGAGCTCTACAACCTAACCTTGTTAGGGGACAAGGGACAGGGTCAGGAAGATGGAGTTGAATTCCTTCTTTTCGAATCAATGGTAAACTCGTTAAACTGTTTGGGCCCAGTAGGTGGCTACGCTAACTGCAGCATCGCACTCTTTAATTTTTTTTTTATTTGATATAAACTAGTGCTTGACTGCGATCCCCCCTGATGGTAAGCAGTGATGCAATCGTTGATGGTGATGCGCACTAGTTTATTAAAAGCCTATTCACTCTAGCCTTGAAGACACAAATCCTCCAAAGTGTAGGGCTAAAGTCACTTAGGACACTCTAACGTATGGCTCATGTTTTGAACAGGAGCACCGCACTCATTAAATTTCTGACAGGTCTATAAACCTCCGGTTTCGTCAAGTTGTGTTTGCAACAGCCTACCTGGATGCGATATTATATACTCACATTTATACTCCTCCTCATAATGCCTCAACATCTTCCACAGCACGTCACCCGTGATCTCCGGCTCGGGCAGCAGCCCACCATGCCTCTTCCTCAAGGCCTTCGGGTCCACGTGCTCCATCAGCGAGCTCATGTTGGTGCCGTGGAAGTGGACGCGTGAGCGTAGCTTCTCTCGCATGAACGGCTTGAAGATGGCGAACAGCATGTTGAAGATATACGGCTGGTTTATTATGTGAACCGCTTTGACGCGAATCGGTACTGATTCCTGAAATAAGAGTAGAGACAGATATCAGAAAATAAGTTTATTCGGCACCCTCAGATATAAACAATGTAGAAAGAAGTACATAGAAACTTAAATTAAAAAAAAGCAATATGATACATTATGTACAGTCAAGGCTCAAAAGTGCAGTGGCACTCTACCGACACCAAAGTAAAAGAGATAAAAGAGGGTCAATGGATCATTACCCATTTAGTTTGGAGCGAGGAGGGATGGCAGGCGGTCGCCTCCTTCTGCGAAGCAGTAATGCTAGCAAAGGAGGAGGCCGCACGCGAGAGGCAACGGCCCTCACGGCCCAGCCGCCGCGAGGATTCCGATTCCGATCCTGATTTCCAGCCAACGTAGGCGCGGGCTTGCGGACGGGTATGGACAGCTATGGGTAGCTCGCTGTCTGACCGTCCGGTAATCATCCGGACCAAGCCCAGGTCGTCAACGGCGCGCACTGTTCCCGCGCGCCTCAAGGAGTTGTCAGCACACCGTAGAGACCCAGCCTGCTAGCTGCAGGCAGGCAGGGTCGAAGCCTACTGGGGCCAAGGGTTTGCTTCCGAAAGGAAAGCCCGGCCCTGGTATCTAAGGCCACTAAGGAACGGGGTGGGTTTTTAGTCAGTAAGAGTCTGACACTATCTCCCGCTCCGCCCAAGGGCGGGAGATGTCATTGGATGATTTTACCCACCACCAAAAAAAAAAAAAAAAAACCCATTTAGTTTGTAGCATAGTATCTAAAATATTGAATAAACTAGTTGCAGAACACTGGACTTCTACTACAAAGAAATTTTAGACAGTTTAGCATTGTTAGAGTGCAACTGCACTTTTGACCCCTGACCGTACCTGACGCTGATTTTCAACATTGAGTTTCATATATTATAAAACAAACTCAAACAACCCCGCGTCTGTCTGTCTCTTCACGATAAACTCAAAACTATTCAACGGATTTTTATGTGATTTTCCCAATAGAAAAAAGGAATTCGTATGGAAAGTTTGGGTGTACAATTCCTCCCCTCCCGTCCACGAGTCGTATCCCTCATTACTGAGGGTCGTGAAGTTCCAGCTGGATTAGTTTCTCAGTGACGGTGTCTCGCTATCTGTGACGGTTTTTGGTGTCGTGCGGTGCGACGTGCGTGTACAATAGGTACATGCATATTATTATAGTAAAGAATTTCAAAGATTTCTATTAAATTAGTCGTTCGAAACTGGGTCGAGTTCCGGCTCTATCGTAATAGGCCGCAGAAGTCTCTATATTTGAATACATTACTGATTCATTGCAAACTTAACTTTTTTTTGTACAAACATGGGTCGACAAAGATCATGAAATAATCTAAACATACATCGTACATATTCAGTAATTTCTAGTATATTATATTTATAGCAAACTCGATAAAAAAAACCTATTCTTAAATTAAGAATAGGTTAACTACTAAACTACTTTCCAATTTCATAAACAAAATCTATAGAAACATGACCTAGAAAAGCAGCTGACTGGTCAAACAGGTAGTTGTATGCTAGCCCACTTCACGTGTTGCCTTCATTGCGTAACATATCTCTGCGGGTCATCGGCCTCCATTCGACCAGTGCCGTATCTAGCCTTTTATGTGCCCGGTGCCCGTTTCTGTAAAAACTGCGCCCCTAAAAACGTCCATGCTGGATAAGTTTGACCGTATGACACCGGTCCTCACCGGACACGAGTGTTTCGAGAGGTACATGGTCTAATATAATTATGGTGGAAGATTGCCTCACTTGGGTAAAGGCTCGCCGTGTCCCCTTAGGATAACTTAGGAAAGCCTGAGCGCCCAGTCCTGGTTCAGGTCATCGCTCGGAACGAAATGAGAAACAGTAACCTCCATCTGATAAATTGAATGATAAAAAACTTGGCCTTGGTTTGATCATTTCTGCTTCCCATCGGGGACTGCGCGCTGTGCCAAGGCACCGCTGGCACCGCGACCGTAACGCATAGTTACGGCTCTTCATTCGACCAGCTATATTTTAGACCTAATAAATTTTTGACTTCGTAGCGAGAAATAATTGAATACATTGCGTTTTAGAACGTTTATCGAGTCAGTCAGATAAGTATCTATATAATTATTTGCTGTTTATGAAACGTTTTAAATCAAAGAGTATCCGTTATGCGAGTCAGAAGAATATTAATGTCTAATTACCGATTAGCAGCCAAACATATGGTTCTTAGTATTCACATCCGATCAGACGGAATATTTGCTGAATTTTTGACCAAAACTCTCCCAGCCTACTAATTCTAACCTTTGACTACCCTTGAACATGATTATAGAATCAAAACTTCAAAAGTACATAATCAAGCTACTTAATATAAATTATATAAAATAAATGCAGCTGACCATTACACTACAAAACTATTAATATTGATCGTTTCCAAAGCAAAAGCAAAGAACGAAAATAATCTACGACGCACGAGGATCCGTGTGCTCACAAAAACACAACACAAAAAATAAAGTATGTTGCGATGCAGTAGACTTAACACGTTAACGACTATACATAATATCGTCAAACATGCTCTTGCTGAGGTTAAAGTTGAAAAGAGTCTTGTCATTACCAATCATAAAGTATAATCGTGAATACTTCAAAACAAATAAGATAACACTGGTCAAGAGTGAATAAGTTACTTCTAAGCAAGGGTACTCCATCTTCGTCCGAATTATCGCTTACCATTAGGTGAGCTAAAAACACAAGCGTAAAACTATCAATAATAGGAAAAGAATTACAATTTTATCATTACCTGTATCCAATCAAGCACCATCTTAGCGTAAGAAGGCGTGAACTGCATGATGTGCTTGAAGGACAAGCCCTTCATGTCGAAGATGCTGATGACGCCACAGATCTGCGTGCGGGGCTCTGCCATCGCCCCCTCCAGCCCCACCTGGATACCGCGGAACACGTCCTTTAAGGACACCTCCTGTGGGTTCCATCTCTCTGTAAAATTACCAAGACATAATAAGCAAAAGGTATACAGTCACGTTTACATAATAACATTCACTCGAACTTGTTCTGGTCACGTGTTTTTACATAATAAAAACCTGTAGCCCCAAATCAAAGCAAAGCTAAAGCCAGTTTTTCTCTACAATGCGTCATTCTGTTGTGAACTTTTTCTACTTCACACGTGCCTTACCATTATAAAAATATATAATTTTTATGTATCTTAAAAAAAGTTTTACCAAATAAATAAGGATTCGAATTATTTCACAATATATATATTTAGTTTGGTTAGATTCGTTAGGTATATTGTATACAGTCACAATATATTGAAACAACAGGAAAAGTTGAGATTTTTTTAGGAATTCTGGTCATGGAGTTGATTTAATTGTGCTCGTAAAGGTTCAAAATGGTTTGTAATTTCATTTTGTAAAAAAAGGAAGTTTTTGTTTATTGAAATCAACACTTTTTAAAACACATTGCTGTGCTACGTTGGACTATATAAGACAGTAACTGTTGTGAACTTTTTCTTTAATACACGCGCCTTACGATTATAAAAATATTGTTTTATATAATAAATAAATAAAGGTTTGCCAAAAAAATAAGGAGTCGTTTAATTTCACGATATACATACATTTAGTTACGCAGGTAGATGAGTAAATATACGGTCACAAAATTATGTTGAGCCAACAGGAAAAATCGATATTTTTTTAGATATTCTGTTCACGTTTAAATATTTTTTTATGTTCTAAAAGTTTAAAATGTTTTATCTTTTGAGTAACAGAACCGTTTTCATTGTAGTCAATACATTTTGGAAAATATTACTGCATTATGTGGGACTAAATATAAATATGAGTGTAACTATTTATAAATTTCTTTTTTTAGTTTATGTTAATTCAATATCATTTAAATTCAAATGATAACAAGGAACTTGATCATTATTAGCTAACCTCTCAGCTAGGTTACACAAATAAGGAAATATAACACTTTACAATGTTCCTATATAAATAAAGGCGTTTCTGTTGAACATACCTCAATATTACAAGTAAATAGTTTTAGCCTTACTTCATGCACTAATTCATTCATCAGTACCAGTACTTAGTTAATATCGGTTCCATGTGCACGCAGCGAAATAAAATAAAAATATCGATATCATAGTCAAATCGTGGAATTTATTATTTCATGAAATGACGGATAATTGCGTGAAATTAGACTACATTGATACAAAAAACAATATTAAAAGATACAATTTGCTCTTTCATTGTTATCAGAACAATAATAAATAGTAACTAATGATTGAAGTGATGAGAACTAAACATCAATTAAGTATTGTCAGAGCGTATTTGTAATATTTATGTGTAATGATCAGCGCCATAATAAGATGCGTGATGCGTGTAGGCGACCTACCATAATAATTACACTTGCAATATTCCTCATCGACTTGATGCTATTTTGTACTCGTCAATTTGGTCGTCCTACACAAATTCATTTAATTTTGCTCAATAGACACAGTTTTATCCACTTTGTTAACATAATTACTAACATTTTTTAGTTCGCGTGAAAAGTTTTATATTACCTAATCCAAGGGAACTTACTGGTATGTCGTTATCCAGGTCATAATCTACACCTGTAGCAAATATCATCCAAATAAGTTCTGCGGTTTAGCCATGAATACATTACAGACACACAGACAAACTTTCGCATGTATATAAGTATGGATACCGTGCTATGTAGATTCTTAACCCGAACCTTAGACGAATAGATATATGTGAATAGACATTAGTTGTCGATTACGGAGACGCGGCACGTTGCACGGCGCGTCGGGCGGTCCGTCGTACATTGCCATATGTTTGTGTTTTCGCGAGCGATGACGCTGCCCGCTGCTGCAATGTACGACGAAACGCCCAACGCGCCGCGCAACGCGCCGCGTCTCCGTAAACACGGCCTTAGATATTCAAGCGTAGAAAATTGCCAAGCAAAGCAATCAAGTGCACCGCAAGATTATGGTGAGCTTCAAAATGTTAATATTGCGTGGATCAAAACTTATTACGAAACAGTTGGTATCATAAGGAATTTAAGAGCACCGAAAACAATCACGTAGAAGGACTATCAAGAAGCCGAACTATATAACCAAATTATCTAAAGACATAAAGGAATCGAGATTTCTTCCAACTTTTAAAAGACACCGTATTTTAAATATTAATCAATTTTAACTGTTCAGTAATATTACTTTAGTTTTTTCTTTCTGCGATACCTGTTGCTTAACTTAATCCTTGTTTTATTTTGTTTTCCTCATAGAAATGAATATGTTATTCTTTTTGAGCGAATAAAGTTAATTTAAAATACCAACCTCCAGATTCCACTAAAATAATGCGACGTCCATGCTGATCCCGGGGCGCCAAAATGGACACAATGGAATGTTCGAACGGGGCTCGAATGGCCGAAGGAAGCAGGTCACGGCAGTAGTCCCCATGTGCTATCCTGAACTTGTAGTATGCTTGAATCTATAATGAGAAAGAAATAAAACTTAAGTTATAAATCCCCTATTTTTCATATATTCTAGTAATAATACAGTTTTATCCCTCCCCCTCTCCGCCATTTGAATAGCCTGTTGGTCCAGTGGTTAGTGGCCCTGACTGCTATGCCGGAAGTTATGGGTTCGATTCCCGCCCAGGACAAATATTTGTGTGATGAGCACGATCATTTGTTCTATGTCTGGGTGCTATTTATCTATAATATGTATGTATTTAAAAATATATAAGTATGTTTATCAGCTGTCTGGTACACATAACACATGCTCTGCTTAGCTTGGGACTAGACGGCGTTGTGTGATAGTTGTGGAAATATATTATTATATATTATTATTACTTGATACCCCGCTTGGCTGCATTGGCAAACATTCGGTTGCTCATTACCACTTCCACTCCTCAGGCTGAACCGGTTTTGATAATAAAATATGTATAAAAGCCATCGCTAAAAGTCCTGCTTTCAAATAAAAAAACCGCATCGAAATCGATTCACCCGTTTAAGAGCTACAGTACCATAGAACACAAGCATATAGTGGCCAAATATATAACACCTCTTTTTTTGCGTCGAATAAAATAGGTATGTTTATCTAACATCACACCTACTCACTTTGCTCAAAGGCTTCAGCAAGCCTAGCCAAGTTTCGACCATTTAGTGTTGAATCGCTTTCTACAATCGGTAACACCTCACCGTAAGTACCATTATACCATAAAACCACAGGATCTAGCGATGAACATTCATCATCTTCCTACCCTTTCCCCATATTATTTGTGGTCGGCGCAACACGTTTTTTTCTTCAATTCTGTCCTGTCACCCGTCATGCTATCACTAACTTCCTTTTCTTTCATATCACGCTTCACACAATCCATTCACCTTTTCCGTGGCTTCCCTCTCCCTCTCCATCCATCCACATGTATACTCACAACCCTTTCAGTAACATGTGTTCCATCCCTCCTCTTTACATGACCATGCAAGACAAACGATTCCCCTTCAACTTTTCAGACACTTTCAACTTCCTCTAATATACTCATTCCCCACTCTTTTGCCACACCACACATCCATCTCAACGTTCATCTCCGTTACATGCAATCTTTTTTCATCCGTCTTTTTTACAGCCCAACATTCTGATCCATAAAGTCTTATCACAGTCTTATAGATTTTACCATTCAACTTGAGATCCGTGTTCACAACAAGTTGTTCCAATGACTTGTCGCCATTTCATCCATCCATTGTAGCGATGAACAATGTAAAAGTGATTACATTTCATTCTGTCTGTTTTGAACGATGTGAACTTATTAGCTACGAATTTTATTGAGATGATGTCGTTCCTATATATTTGATTAGCTATCTAATAGCGTTAAAGATTGTAGATTATTATCAACTTGACTAAGCCTGCTGGGTATCTTGCCAGTTTGTTCACGTACCATGAAATGCCACCAACCAGGTATTCGTTTAAAATCCAGGCTGCGGCAGTTCTGATGGAAGAATCCAATATCGCTTTGCGCAAACCAGGAATCAAACTGAGCACCTTGCTCTACCCAGCTCTGCAGCGTTACTTAAGCTTATACGTAGATAGAACAAATTTATTTATGTAAATCATAATATGATTTTAAAAGAGTGTCCATGGAGTTTCTTGCACGTTCTTCTCCATAGAGATCTACGCTTTGGAACGTACAATTTAGCTTCACTTTTTTATGGACTGACTGACATTTTGACAATTCAAAAGTGCCTGTAATTGGTGTTGTGCTCTCTAGCAACGCCACCTTATATTTTATTATTATGATATAATCCATTTCTATGTACGGCCAACGTACATGACGTACATGCATTGTTTGTGAATGTACGACTTTTAATTTAAAAGAAAAAAGTAAATTAATGTGGCGTTGCTGCGGAAAATTCTCTGTAGCAACGCCACCTGTAATCAATATTTGTAGATACAATTTCAGCAATTTCTTTGAAGTTATCTATTGTACGAACGCTGTGTATTATGTACACGTGATAAGTATGAAAAAATAGGGTCCGTAACGATACTTCGAGAGTCACATGGTCGATTAACGGAAAGTCGACTGAACGTTTGATCGAATACAATATATTTGCGAAACAACCTTTTATCGCCTTTAACCTTTTAACAGTACTTCGATTAAACGATTTATCGAATATTTATTAATCGATAGACTGCTCTTTCGAATGAGTTGTAGTTGTGATAGTAGTGTAATAATTAAAATTAAACTAAAACAAAAGATCCCAAATCTATTAACCTTATATAATATTTTTTTACATGACTGCCCCAAAAAAGGACTGTTATGTTTTCAGGGTTCATGTATGTACGTGTCCAGTTGGGTAGGTCTAACTTCGAGAAAGAGGTCAATCGTCGAATCCGACTCGGCTGGGCGGCGTTCGGGAGGATGCGCGATGTCTTCTCGTCCAACATACTACAGTGTCTCAAGACGAAAGTCTATGATGATTGCCAGTGATGACATAGGGCTCTGAAACGTGGTCGCTTACAATGGGCCTCATAAGAAGACTCAAAGTCATCCAAAGGGCAATGGAAAGGGCTATGCTCGGAGTTTCCTTGCGCGATTGAATCAGAAATGAAGATATCCGCAAGAGAACCAGGGTTGCCGACATAGCACGTAGGTTTGCCAAATTTAAGTGGCAATGGGCTAGGCACATTGCACGCAGAACAGATGGTCGTTGGGGCCGAAAGGTTCTTGAGTAGCAGCCGCGTACCGGAAGACGCAGCGTTGGAAGGCCTCCCACAAGGTGGACCGATGACCTGGTCAGGGTCGCTGGAGTCCGATGCTTGGGGGAGGCCTATGTCCAACAGTGGACGTCTTTGAGGTATCGTTAGAATCCTTGCATCGTCTCGAGTAACAGTGGCATTGAAAAAATATGGAAATGCAATGTGGTGGGTAAGTGGTAAATAAATGAAAAACCCACCCATTTTTTTTTTTTATTCTGTTTATGCATGTGATTATCGTCTAGGATTTGACGAGTGGATTTCAAAAGTATAAATATTTTGTTTTTATTTGCCTTATTATTATGAAACCCCAACTAATAATATCAAAAACAAAGATGAGCCAAGTACAAAGATCGTGACGAGAAAAGCCAAAACAGTTAGACATTACATGAATATTGTAATTTTCGTTTGTTGCCTTTGATGAGCCTAATATTCACTATAAAGTGATAATGTGCATTTTTAAGAGACCGTGACTATTTAATTTGCTCTATCAGTTGATGTGACGATACACATACAATACGCCAGTAAGCAAATTGTTTTTTTTTAGTTTCTTTACCAGAAGGGGTAGGACGAATTTTGCTATGGTATATTAAAACTAAATTTCAACCACCAAAACGGCATTGCAGGTTCAAAGCAAATTGGGTGTTATATATTATATTTATGACTCGTCTTCTTCCTGCCCTTTTTCTATGTTAGTTGTGGTCGGCGCTACACGTTTTCTTCTTCCATTCTGCCCTGTCACCCGTCATGCTGTCAATAACTTCCTTCTCTTTCATATCACTCTTCTCACAATCCATCCATCTTTTCTTTGGGCACCCTCTCCATCCATCCATATGTATACTCTTGACCCTTTTACTAACATGTATTTCATCCCTCCTCTTTACATGACCATACCAAGACAAACGATTCCCCTTCAACTTTTCTGTCACAGGCGCCACTTTCAAACTTCCTCTAATATACTCATTCGTCACTTTAACCTTTTTTGTCACACCATACATCTATCTCAACATTCTTATCTCCGCTACATGCATTCTTTTTTCGTCAGTCTTTTTCACAGCCAAACATTCTGATCCATACAGTATGACAGGTCTTATAACGGACTTATAGATTTTACCCTTCAACTTGAGGGGCATCCGTGGGTCACAAGTTGTTCCAGTGGCCTGTCGCCATGAGTGGATCCGATGTGTTACGTCTCGGTATACCTCGCCATCTGCTTTGATAAACGACCCGAGATACCGAAAGTCGGAGCAGATTGGGGACTTTTTATACTATTAGAAAGTATTTTAGAGTAGTCCTCCGACTGCGATGATAATTACAGTTTTGTAGATCAAGTAGTTTCCGAGATTCCGTGTTTAATCAACGAGAGACTACTTTATTCACTTTTCTATAAATTAAGAAACATCAGATTTTTTATTTTTAGTTAAATTATTTGACATAGCAGTCGTGTTTCTTTTTTTAATTATTTGATTTTTTAAATACCTGTTTGGGAAAAAAATATGGGATGGTGTAAAAATTCTTGGAATCGATTCAGCTACTGATTCAGAACAAACTATGTTCAGGTTTCGCATATACTAAAAGTAATTTTACATAACAACTTACACTTATTCGAAAGATCAGTCTGTCGATTGATAAATATTCAATGAATCGTTCAGTCGAAGTAGCGTTTGGAGATAAAACGTTGTTTCACAATATATTCTATTCGATCAAACGTTCAGTCGACTTTACGTTAATCGACCATGTGACTCTCGAAGTAGGTACCCATTGTTACGGACCCGAAAAAATATGTTAATTCTAAAGTTTAATTCTCAACTCACAAATTGTCCCATAAAGTGTATTAAACTACTGTATTTTAGCGGTTACTTCAAATTGACAGGAAAATTTAAACAAAATAAGTTTCATAAATAGAAGTTATTTCGACTGTCTCTATACCTAGAGTAGAATAACTCTCGAATCTGATTTATATTTCTTTTTTTATTTCGGTTTTAAGCTTAGCTTTAAAGATATCTATATGGTATCTTTTAATGTGTGTAATAAAAAAAAATATAATTATCAGGGCTTATTCCTTTTTTGAAATCGAATAATATCGGAACGTAACAGTTTAGCCGTTGTATATGAACGAAAGTTAAGTATCGCGAGCGTACGTGGTAGTGGCGACTGTGAAAAACGAGACGAAACTACCGGTTTCCCGAGTGTTCGCCGCTCTTCGAAGCAGGCCGCCGCAGTCTGAATATAAAAAAAAAAAAAAAAAATTACCGACTTCAATATAAAAAAAAAACCACAAAAAAGTGTAAAATAACTTTAACTTCGTAAGTCGGTGTTTCTATAATACATAGTTTGGTCTCCTCGTTACTTAACACCGACTTCCGAAATTAAAGTTATTTTGCACTTTTTTTTTACATTGAAGTCGGTTATAACTTTTTTTTTAAGTTTTTTATTTCACACTTTTTAGTTGTAGTACTTGTAGAAAGTACCCGTCAGCCAAATTTAAATAAATACCTTCCGCCATTCGGTTCCATCATCAAATCAGCATGCTTCTTTCTTCAGTCAGTCACCGACAACAAGTATAAATAAAGAACTTTACTTGTTACGACAGTTCTGCTATGATTTTTTGAAGAGGTCCGTTCTATAGAGAGAGATAAGAGTACCTATCGTCACAATTCCAATGTCGACCGATCGGAATTAAACTCGAGAGTAAGCCCCCAGATCAAATTAATATTTTTATGGGACCAACTCGGTACTATAACTTTTTAACCAAAATAAAAAAAAAACAAAATTGGTTCACAATTGACCGAGATATCGGTGAACATACATATAAAAACGACAGCTCTGCTAAGAAATTTTTAAGAGTTTCGTTCTATATCTTCAAAGTTCATCATCAGATCAAAAATATATTTTTATAGGACTAGGAAATCGGTCTACAATTGTCCGAGAAAAATACATACAGTCGAACATAGAATATCCCAAAAAAAAAACCCCAAACCCCTCCTTTTCGAAATCGGTTAAAAAGCCGTTTCCGATTGTGTACGTGGAGATACAGGAGGCGTAAACCTAACTTCTATTTATGAAATCAGTTTTCCCTGTCAATCTGAAGTAATCGCTAAAATACAATTTGTGAGTATAGAATTAACATATTTTTTTATACTTATCACGTGTACATAATACACAGCGTTCGTACAATAGATAACTGCAGAGAAATAGCTGAAATTGTATCTACAAATATTGATTACAGGTGGCGTTGCTACAGAGAATTTTCCGCAGCAACGCCACATTCATTTACTTTTTTCTTTTAAATTAAAAGTCGTACATTCACAAACAATACATGTACATCATGTACGTTGGTCGTACATAGAAATGGATTATATCATAATAAAAAAATATAAGGTGGCGTTGCTAGAGAGCACAACACCTGTAATTGGTCTATTTGAAATAAACTATTCTGATTCTGATCCTTTTGTCGCCAAAAACAATTATAAGCTCCTTGCAAATTAACATGAGTGCTTCTGCACTTACTTCAAACAAAAACTACCTATATACCGGAGTTCACAACAAACCTCTATGTACGTAATTGGTCATATTACCATGACCTATTCAAATAAATAACATCTTATAAATGCACTTAAAATAGCATTGGTATTAAAATGTTATTCAAACATAGCGGTCATCATAATTCTGTTCAACAATGTGTTAAGTGTTTTATAAAGTACTAGCTACTGCCAGCGGTTTTGCCCGTGCGCAGTCGAAAATTATGTCAATTGATCATACCGCCGGGGTAAAACAGTAGTCTCTGTCCTAACTATGTCCAGGATCATGGTCTACTCGTGTATATGCCAAGTATCAACCAAACCTGTTCAATTGTTGATACGTGAAAAGGTAAAAGGTTGAAAATGGAGGATCCTCGTTTTCTTTATTATGTCTGGCGGGCAACTGTCCGATAGTTGACTTCGGGCTGTTCTATATGTTCTGATTGCACGGCGAACTCTGATAACGCGATGCAGGCACATACGTACATGGTCACTGGGCCATCCGGGCGACGGAGTAGTCCCGCACCCAGCTGCACCCTAGCACCTAATGCCTGTTGTGACCTGTGTTGTACTTAGTGTCGGTAATGTCAAACATTTGACCTTTTTAAATGTTTTTGTGAAAAAATATAACATGATGTAAAAATAATTGTAATCGATGCTATTATTGATTCTAAACAAACTATATTCAGGTTTAAAAAATAATTTTGTATAGATGTCGATACAGATCCATAAATGTTAGTAAAACTGTGACTGAAACAAGTACATAAATATTAGAGAGATACTCTCAGATCTTTATACAAACCTTTTTCAAAGCACTTTCAGGGTAGAACTTGCAGGGCCTGAGGAACTTCAGCAGATAATCATCTTTCTCAAGGGGGACATAAAGGGATGGCTCCTCTGAAACAAAAAATACATATCGTATCAATATCGTCATTTTAGGGTTCCATACCCAAAGGGTATAAACAGGACCCTATTACTAAGACTTCACTGTCTGTCCGTCCGTCTGTCACCAGGGTGTATCTTAAGAACCGCGATAACTAGACAGTTAAATTTTTCACAAATTATGTATTTCTATTGCCGCTATAACAACAAATACGGCACTCCCATACGAAATGACTTTTTTTCCATTATTTCCAACGGACCGTACGGAACCTTTCGTGCGCGAGTCCAACTTGCACTTGCGACTCGCTATAGCGAGGAGTGTCTGGTTTATTCCAACCACTCTGGGTATACCCAGAGTGGGAAGAATGAAGAGTATACTTAGAGCAGGAGATGAAATCAAGAAATTATAAACGTTTATTTCAAATAAACAATTTACAGGCTCTTTTGAATTGTCAAAATGTCAGGGGATCAAAAACAAGTGAAACTAAAGTGCACTGTCCAAATATGGAAAAGAATAGGTATGCAAGAAACTCACACACACACACAATCTTTTATTTAAATCATATTATGAGTTACATAATGTTTGCTTACATATTTTTGTAGCTCCTGTTATGTGAGATTGTGCTCACATAACAGAAGTGATAAGAAATATGCAAGCAAGTTTTATACACCATTAAATTTTGGTCATTTTAATCCCGTGGAGGATCAATTCGGTACATGAAACACTATCGATTTATAAAGATAAAATTAAAAAAGAATGTTTTTTACGTTTTTTATAAAACTCGAATTAATATTCGAATGTACGAATGTAAATTAATTTCTTTAAGAAAACGAGTCAATGACCTTCTAGGGAGTTGTCGGTCGTTGCCTACTATCTACCTACAGTTCATTGGTCTCGATCAGCTGACGTTTACTCAAAGAAATCAATTTCGTACATGCGTAAATTAATTCGAGTTAAAAAAAAGTACTTTATTTTTCATTTTTATATTTACAAATCGAATAGGGTTTCATGTACCGAATCGACCCTCCGCAGGATTAAAACGACCAAAATTTAACGGTGTATAGCTGTAGATAAATAATGAAAAAAAAAAAAATAACCCACTAGCAGCTAAGAGATGACCAGTCTCAATAATTTTACTATTTGAAGACAAACTCAAAGCAATTCTTTCAATTAAACCATTTACAAGCACTTTTGACCGGTCAAGGTCGGTCAGTCAACGTTTGTTTATGAAGCCTAATTCAATTTAGCCTGCGATGAGATCGGTAAGATCTCAATCTAATAGCTTGACTTCGATCCGCTGTCGCTGCACCAACTTATAAGTACAGGTATATTTTTTAAGTGAAAAATCATTAAATGACTTTTCAATACACTTACTGGAATACACGCTCTTATCCCATCTCTTCTAGGCACGCAAATTACTGTTTTCCTCACTCGTGCAGAAAAGTACGCGTGCTCGCCCCGTCACAATTATATTACATTTATCGTATCAGACTAGGCACGTGTTGACCCCCACGTGGTGTGCGTCAACCACCACGAGTCGTAAGTGTATTGAAAAACGTCATTTGATACACGTGCAAATTTTTCACTACAGCCCTCGCAGACTAAAATCTGCCTATATTCCTTTATTTGCCCTTTGCCCTTTTGAAAAGTTTGAAATAGTTACCGTGGTCCTAAAGTACCAAGGTAACTATTTCAAACTTTTCAACAGCCGTAGGTATCGGCCATACTAATTCCCAGTTTCCAAATATCTCTCTGAGGTGTGCGTGGAACAGTATGAGCCATTGACTCGGACTCGATTCTTTCTGGACGGCCAGACGGCGAGTTACTAACTTGTGTGTCTCCTAGAAGCATCGACCTATATTCTTGAGAAGTAGTTACCTACCACAGAACTTTAATGATCGGTGAGTGGATGATTCGAATTATATGTATTTTGATACTGCCACCTATAGTATGAGTATAACTATATATTTACAAGAAATATGGTTTACTGAAAATTTAGGAAAAAAAAATCTGACTTTATCCATAATTAATCTTATCTTACTAATTACGATTAATCAAGAGCCGCTATATTTTATCAAAACAGTAGCTTCAATTGATTAACGTTATTTTATTTCCCTTCACTGAAGCGTGTCTGTTGGATGCAAGTAACTTTCCTAGACTGTGAAGTAACGTACGATAATTAGAAATCGCGTAACCAGTTCTATTCAATGATATTATGGCGATTAAGAGTGGATTCATTATACCTATATTACCTACGTTGCGCAAAAATTTGAAACACGTTTGTTCATCTAATAGACAACATTTGTCGACACTAGGTCAATTCATTACTTTTTATGGTTACGCTTGTACCAGATACTTAGCATGCAACATATGAAAACGTATTAACAGAGATGAGAATGTTGAGGTGGATGTCTTAAGTGACGAAGCTGGATAAAATGAACATAGGTAGAAAGTTAATGTTGGAAAGTAGCTCCAATTACTAAGAAATCGAAAGGGAATCGTTTGTCTTAGTATGGTCATGTGAAGAAAAGTGATGAAATGCATGTTACTAAAAGAATCTATAATATAAAAATGAATCGGTGAATGTGTTGCTAAGCGTAAATCTCGAGAACGGCTGGACCGATTTTGCTAATTCCTTTTTTGTTGTTTTTGTTATTGTTAGGAGAAGGTTCTTAGGTAGGATTGGGTAAGCTAGAGTAGGTGACAGTAGGGTAGTGTAGGGTAAAGTAGGGTAGAGTAGGGTAGACTGGGGTAGAGTAGCCAAAAGCTAGTTATGAATATAAATGTGGATAGCTGGAGACGGAGAGGAAGGTCAAAGAAAAAATGGATAGATTGTGTGAGGAGTAATATGAAAGAAGGGTGTCAGTGATCAAGATGGTTGAATGGACAGAATTGAAGAAAAAAAAAACGTGTTATTCTCACGCCAAGTAAAACCAAGATGGTACGGGAGAAACTCCGTCCATGGGCTCCCCCACTGACTCAGAGTCTCCGGCCCGAGCTCGTGGAGGGTGTCGTCAGCACTCTGTTCCCTACGCGGGGGGTACACTCCCCCCCGCCCATGGCTCCGCCACCTACGGCAGTACCTGACGTGGACCACAACGACGACGATGTTCCAGAGGTGACCGAGGTAGAGATGAGAGTGGCGGTACGAAGGCTAAGTGCCAAGAATACCGCCCCAGGACCTGACGGCCTGCCTGGGAGGGCCTGGGTCCTGGCCATGGAGGCTCTCGGGCCTCGATTGAGGGGGCTCTTTAGCGCATGTCTGGAGAGGGGCCAGTTCCCACTTCGCTGGAAGACGGGAAAACTGGTCCTCATTGCGAAACCGGGGCGCCCTGCGGACTCTCCGTCCGCGTACCGGCCCATTGTGCTGCTCGACGAGGTGGGCAAGCTCTTTGAAAGAGTCATTGCAAACCGCCTCGTCGCGCGCCTCGCACGGGTGGGGCCGGACCTTTCGGACGGACAGTTTGGTTTTCGCAGGATGCGCTCTACGGTGGACGCCATCATGCGCGTGCGAGCCCTCACGACGGGGGATGCGGTTTCCCAGGGCAGGTGTGTCGTGGCAGTGTCCTTGGACATTGCCAACGCCTTTAATTCCCTGCCCTGGAGTAGCATTCGAACGGCACTCCGGTACCACCGGGTGCCCGACTACCTCTGTCGTGTGATCGAGGCCTACCTATCGGAGAGGTTTATCATCTACCCCGGTCACCAGGGAGAGTGGAAACGTCGAGAGATGTCGTGCGGTGTTCCGCAGGGATCGGTACTAGGACCACCCTTGTGGAACATCGGGTACGATTACGTGTTGCGCGGCGACTTCCCCGACGGGGTCAGCGTGGTCTGCTACGCGGACGACACGTTGGTCCTAGCGCGGGGAGAGTCGTACCGGACGGCGGTCGAACTAGCGACACGCGGGGTTGCGATAGTCGTTGATAGGATCCAGCAGTTGGGACTCGAGGTGGCATTGCACAAGTCCGAGGCCATGTGCTTTCACGGCCTTCGGGGCGCGCCACCACCGGGTTCCCAGCTAACGGTAGGAGGAGTTCACATCAGCGTCGGGTCGACGATGAAGTACCTGGGACTCGTCCTCGACAGCTGGTGGAACTTCAAGGAGCACTTTCGACGTCTGGCTCCCAAACTGAATAGGACTGGGGCTGCTCTCGGGCGGCTCCTGCCCAACCTCAGGGGACCAGACGCCTCCTGCCGGAAGCTCTACGCGGGAATCGTTCGGTCCATGGCCCTCTACGGGGCCCCGGTGTGGGCACCGACGTTGACACAGCAACCGAGGGCCCAGCTGAATGCGTGCCAGAGGGTCATGGCAATACGCATGGTGCGAGGGTACCGAACGATTTCCCGCGAGGCGGCGACCCTCCTTGCTGGCCAACCGCCATGGGATCTGGAGGCAACAGTCCTTGCACACATGCACGACAAGCGCATGGAGATGCAACGCCGGGGTGAAATTCCACTGCCACGACAAGTCGAGGCATGGCGGACAGAACTCCGGCGGGATCTCATGGCGAAATGGCGTCAGCGACTATCGCAACCTCGTTCGGGGCGCGCCACAATTGGGGCGATAAGGCCCATCCTTGAGGCGTGGTTGGAAAGACCTCACGGCGTTCTCAACTTCCGCACGACGCAGGTGCTTACCGAACACGGAAAGTTCGCTAAGTACCTGTTCCGGATTCGTGCGGAGGATTCGCCCGGGTGTCGCCATTGTGCGGAACACCCGGAGGACACGGTGGAGCACACTGTAGAGGTGTGCCCCGCCTGGGCGGAGCATCGCCGTGTCCTCGTGGAGGTGATCGGCGGCAGCGATCTCTCTCGCCGGGCCTTGGTTCAGGCCATGGTCCGTAGTGAGGAGGGATGGCAGGCGGTCGCCTCCTTCTGCGAAGCAGTAATGCTAGCAAAGGAGGAGGCCGACCGCATCAGGCAGAGGCAACGGGGCGCTCGCCCCAGCCGCCGCCGGGATTCCGATCCCGATTTCCGGCCACCGTAGGCGCGGGCTTGCGGACGGTGTGCAATGGGTAGCACGCTGTCCGATTGTCTGGTAACCGACCGGACCGAGCCCAAGTCGTCGACGGCGCGTTCTGTTCCCGCGCGCCTCAAGGAGCTGTCAGCACACCGAAGAGGCCCAGCCTGCTAACTGCAAGCAGGCAGGGTCGAAGCCTGCTGGGGTCAAGGGCCGTTTTCTGAGAGGAAGGCTCAGCCCCGGCACTAGGCAACGAAGGAACGGGGTAGGTTTTTAGTCAGTAAGAGTCTGACACTACTTCCCGCTCCACCCAAGGGCGGGATTTGTCATTGGATGATTTTACCTACCATAAAAAAAAAAAAAAAAAAAAAAACGCCAAGTAAAACAGGACAAGAGCAGAAAGATGGTGATGAATCAGCACTCGTTAGTTACTATAATTGGCAATTAATTTAAACAACCACAGAAGTTTATACGTGCTTGACAATTGGCCACATTTAATTTTCATAATTGAAAGTATGCCTAGATATTAATAATAAACTACATATTTATTCATATTATTTATGCTTGGGTGTAAATACTATTTTATTACCTTTTTCAAAAATCATGAAAACAAAAAATCATGTTTCCTTACCTAGTTTTTCATGCTCTTTCGATGTGTACATTTAAAATTGCAATACGGTGAAGAAAATAATTTTTACAACACAATATTTTTTAAATCTCTCTATAACTTGTTCACTAAACTGTTTCGTTTTTTACTTATTACCAAAAGTATGAGATTTGAACCTTTTGTAGTGGAACAGGTCTATATCTATATGTCCCTACTCATTAAAGTAAATGATAGTATAAAAATAATTAAGTAAATATGATCAAAAATAACTGATTACCAGGCTTGATATAACCTATCTTAAAAACCTAAAGCGTATCCAAATCAGTTGGTTTAAATTACTAACAATCAATTGAGAGATATGATTGCTGATATTCGTATTCAGCTGCCCGCAACATGGACACAAATTGTTATGTTAGTTGTTTTTAGACGTTTCATAATTATGTTTAAAACAAGATCATGAAAACAATTAAATCTTAATACAACTTGTGTTTAAATTCTAAATTGGATAAACGTGTTGTTGTGCGTCTTTAACAAAGCTGAAATAATGAAATGAATTGACGACCAAGGCCAAACAGCTGAAGCCTTTAGCCATACAAAGGAATTAATAATGTAATAATTTATTACACAACATGTTTAAAGGATACAATCAATTAGATGCTTGATATGCCTGAAAGAGTACCTCGACATATTTTAATTTATAAAGACAACCCGCAAATTGACGCTCACAAACACATTACATTATTTCGGAGTTTTTTGAAGGTGATTCAGGTTAAATAAATGGGTTTATAATATACCTTTGAAGATAAAATCTTGTATAATGTTTGGTTTCGTAACAATAATAATATAGGAGGTACCTTTCTAAATACATGTTCGATTCGGACAAAACAACAAGACAAGTAGAGTCATGTCTCTGAATGTAATTGCTGTTTCTTATAAACCAGTATTAAATACTATAAATAGTGAGAAGGGATTAACTGCGGGATTTTTTGGACTTTTGGAATTCAATGGCTGTTTAAATCATTCGCAAATTGATTCCTGGTGGTGTTGTTTGGATATAAAATTGATGTAAGTTTATCATGTCTACAGAACTGAACAATTTGTGAAGTGAAATCATTGAAACAGGCGCGATCTCCATAAAATAGAGCAGGCTATCTTTAATACACCTCAGTAAAATTACGAATAGGATGACTCAAAACATTTACTACCAAATACAGAACAATAGAATATGTTATATCCACATTGTAATGGGGCACAAAGTGACCGTATTCTGTATCAAAAAGTACTTTAACTTATCACTAGCTAAATGCAAAAACCGTGCGAATTTTTCTAAAAGAAAAAGATACCTGTACTGTACAAACAACAATTCTCGAATGAATATTTTTAGAATTGCAAAAACGGTTTTTATTTTTGTGACTTTTTTTTAACAACAAGTTTACTGTTTTCAGATTTATTTCTATACCTGTGCTAAAAGACCTTGTTTTATGCCAAATTTCAGAATTCCGGGTCAACGGGAAATACTCTTATGAATTTTGATTCCTTAGAGAGTATCGAAATTCACGTTTTTTGCGACATATACGGCCATATCTTTTTTATTCGTTAACTTAGATTCTTAGAACTTAATTTTTTTACAGCTTCAAAGGATCTCAGACCTGAGTATATTGTTTTAATTTCAACTGGATACCTTCATGCGTTCCCGGGATAAAGGATCTTGACAGAGAGACAGACAGACGGACAACAAAGTGATCCTATAAGGGTTCCGTTATTTCCTTTTGACGTACGGAACCCTAAAAATTGGGAGTTAATCACAAATTTGCAAAATTCTTAGTCACTGGCTCGCTTCAAAATGGCGGAGCTCAGTGGTGATCACGTATCATTTTAATTTCTTTTTTTTTCAGTTATTTCCATTGTTCTCACATAAGAGAAGCGACAAAAAATATAAACATGATTTCTATGACGTGATTTGAATGAGTTTCCATGGAGTTCATTGCACGTTCTTCTCCATAGAGGATATGCTTTTGAATGTGCAATTAGCTTCATCTTTCTGACTGACCGACATTTTGATAATTTTGACTTTATGTGCGAGGTTGAAAAAATATCTACCATATGATTGACATAATCACGAATCGATTATTATTAAAC
The DNA here is from genome assembly GCA_958295575.1 of Leucania comma. Taxonomy (NCBI): domain Eukaryota; kingdom Metazoa; phylum Arthropoda; class Insecta; order Lepidoptera; family Noctuidae; genus Leucania; species Leucania comma. The sequence goes on from OY282468.1 coordinate 20,113,217, forward strand.
GTCGGAAATTATCGATTAAATTGAGCAATCATTCAGATAAGTACCTAGATGGAGCCAATACCTAATGTAGGAAAACTTAAATACTACTCATTTTGTGTACGAATGCCTGAACCACACCCCTCCCCCCCTGCCTGGCCATGAGCCTGGCTGCTAGGCTATTTTCAGGGGGCACTGTGACCTGGCAATCTTTTTAAACATCGCTTTAGTTTTATAAATTACATTTTCACCTTAACTAATAAGCATTATCACCATTATAATGTTCCTACTGCTGGGACCCAGGCTACCGCTCAATGAGAGGGGATGAGCTGTAATATACCAAGCAGCCCCATCGCAGGTTGGTGGAGGTTGTACATCGTTTTGAGAGCAGTAGCGATGAAATAAAATGCGCAAACTAAAGCGCCTACCTGGGCTTTAACGCAAGACGTACAACATGTAAATCGACGTCGTTATCTTAGATCTTAACACCAAAATTATAAACATCTAAGGTTGTTTTTAATATCGTGCAGAATTCATCATGCATGCGGGATTGCTCCGCACGCGTAGCCCCCGCAAATGTCCTTTTTATAAAATTACTTACTGCAATGCGTGTTACACGCACGTAGGATGCGGGGCGTGATATCAGGCAGCAGCCCCGCATGCGAAGCAATTCTGCATGCGTGATGAAATCCGCTTGATATTAAAAACACCCTAAGGAGGTGCTAGTCAACCGAAATGGAAGTACTACGCGGCCTTTACAACTGGGGTATCGTCTACAGAGATACTACGCAGCGTCCCTGGTGGTGCTACCCAACGTTTACGGCGGTGCTACGCATCGTCTATAGTAGAGCCATATGCAGTCTAGGATGATGCTACATAGCGTCTACGGCGAGACTACGCGGCGTTTGCAGAGGTGCTACGATTTGACTACGCGGTGTCTATGTCAAAATGAAAATATAAAAATACCTACACTTATTAATGCGAAGTAACTATAAAAATATTTATTTCATCCCGTCACTTTCGCTAAACGTTCTCACAAATTGCAAGCTAAATGTATAACATTTTTAATGATATAATATTTATTTATTTCACCAAAAAGTTCTTATTGTATTTTAAGAAATAAATGCTTTAGAGCATATACTAAACTGCTATTTAAGAAGATAGAATTTTCTAAAATGATATACCGACGGCTAATACCTTTTGTGAAATACTCGTATGAGAGATCATTAACAACAAAGAGAAATCTTGCTCCTTCAACCCAAACGATTCGCTAATTTCACTAAAACGCACTGCGTTATTTCAGTATTAATTATAAAGCAGTGTTCCTAAAATAATATTCAAAAGTACTTTAAAGTTTGGCAAACTAGTTGAGTTCTTGGAATTGGTGGTTTCAGTTTACCTGTGGTACCTAACTTTACACAGAATTAATTATATTGATTTTTCACTTCACTAACAAAAATCCTTTGTCTGGTTGAGAGTACGCTATGATTAAAGTATATACACCGTTAAATGATCGTTTTAATCCCGTGGTGGGTCGATCTGATATATGAAACACTATCAATTTGCAAAGATAAAATAAAAAAATAAAGCTCTTTTTTCTAAACTTTTACTTAAAGAAATTAATTCCGTTCATGCGTAAATTAATTTGAGTTTAAAAAAAGTACTTTATTTTTTAAATTTTATCTTTACAAATCGATAGTGTTTTATGTAACGAATCGACCCTCCGCGGGATTAAAACGATTAAAATTTAACCGTGTATATGTTTCATCGAAATCCTTTCAGACTTTACACCATGAAACGTACGGAGTGGCGATTCAAGGTGAATGCACACTAATCCGAGCCGAACACGTCGAACGAACCAAAAGAAAAGAATTTTAGAATTCTTTATTGTAGAGTCCCTCCAGATTCCGACAATTCAACGCAGTTAGGTGTGCAGGGTTTCATAGGATTTCATATAAAGAATTCTAAAATTTTTTTCTTTCATCTCGTTCAACACTTTCGGCTTGGATAAGTGTGCATTCACTTATACTTTTATTTTAACGTTGCTGTTTTACAAACAACAAATAATACAAACGTAATTGTATTGCGGATTTGCGGCCCAGCTATCATAAGGATAAACAATTACGTGCTAATCAGTAGGTACATGCAAGTCTTTGTTGTCATTGTCATAAATAATTAACGGAATTCATAATTAAAAGTAACGCAATGTTTTTTTACCCGACTGCGCACAAAAAGAGGGATATGTTTCGACTTAGACATACATACTTGCACTGAGGTTCACTCTGAACTTTATGGTTCCTTTTTCAAAAGACCATCTCAGACTCCAATCTGCATGGTTCTCATATGATTTGGCCATTACATGTTTGTGCATGCATTTAGACTTTGACCCCTGAATTTGTTTCGGTGTTTCTTCTCAGGGTAGTCAGCTAGGAAACACCGGCCTCAACTATTGACGTGTAAAAGTGTTTTTAAGAACCTATTTGCAAAATAATTATAATTTAATTTATCATTATCATTTATACATTCATCGCCGTTTAGGCTCTAAGTCGTGCTAAAGAAATGTATGTAGTAATGTGTGTAGTTCTTAATGTAATTTTATTTTTGGTGTACAATAAAGAATACATATATCTATCTATCTATCTGTGTGTAGCCTAAACTGTTTGATGCATTTTAACTTGAGAGATGTCATTTGAATCTTCTAAGTTGTGACTGTTGTGAGTATGATACTGATAGCATCAAAATTTAAAAAAAAATGGTGTATGTTTGAAACTCAATTTTTTTTGTTACTTTGTCATGTAAAGTATCAAAATAAAGGTCTCTAAGTGCTTGTTTTCGGAGGCGCGGCGCGTTGGGTTGCCGTCGTATATTGCCTTTTAAGTTTGAGTTTGTGCGAGCGATGACGCGACCCGCTGTTGCAACGTACGATGAACGCCCAACGCTCCGCGTCTCCGTAAACACGGCCTAAGAGACGACACCAAAAGTATTAGTCACTAAAATATAGGAATCAATAAAAGTTAACAGTTTTAAAAACTCAACAGCAAAAAAACGACTATAAAGTTCAAATCAGTCAGATGCAGTTGGTTGAAATCCTTTAGTCCAATCATAAATTTGATGTCGTCAACTGCATCGTTTTTTGTGGTCGGATTTTTTTGCTTTGTCAACTATTTTTAATAGAAGTCATTCTACGTATTATAAAATAAACGACGACAATAGTAAATAGATATAATAGTAGATAGATATAATTCGTTGGATGTTAAAAAAATAATTTAGTATTTGATATAAAAACGGGTAACAAAATTTCGCAAACATGTTTGTTGCATTGTACTCGTATAATCCTTTGTTATTTTTTGGTTATACTCGTAACTGACTTTGTTTTGTATGCAAAACAGGAATGAAAATTGATTTGTTTATTTATTTTTATTAAAACTTTATGCACTAGTGTATAAAATCATCTTTCTCTTGTCCTCGATAACATAAGATTGTATATAATATCACTAATATCATACCGATTTCATCATGCATGCGGATTTGGTACGCATGCAGAAAGTTTCAAAAAGAAAAAAAACATGCGTTACAATAAATACTTATATGAAAAGGACACATGTGGAGGTTACGCATGCGGAGTCCATCCGCATGCGTGATGAAATCCACACGATATTAAAAACACCCTAAGGCAATTAAAAAAAAAATAGGGTAGAATACCTAGAGTAGTTACCACTTTCTGTCTACTACGCGTGTCAACGTTTAGAAAACAGGCCAACGTAACGTCTCTCTCTTGATTCGTTTTTATACCATTTCTGTTCGAGATGTGAAAGGGAAAGCATTAAAACCTCATTTTAATACTAACTTTCGTTTTATATATGCGTGCACTTTGCTATTATGTGCCAACTCTCGCTACACACAAGTACAGTGAAACACATTATAGAGTTTTGTATATCTCTACCTGAGATTTGTGCTAAGATTTTGACTACATTAAGCTAAGATGATTTTGAAGCTTACTAACTTCAACTTAAAGACAAATTTTCAATAAACAGTTGTATCTTATTTCAGAGATACGAAGTGACCTTAATCATTTTAAAGAAATTTTTATTTTAATGTTAAACTGTAGATATTTGATATTTCACTTTAATAAACATTAATTATAAAAATTGACGACTTCGCTTTTACTAACGTTCTTATAACTTGATTCGCTTCAACATGCAAGACAAGCGCAATAGCTTTAAAATATATTGCAGAAAAATATTTTTTTTATATAAGTTCGCCATGAATCTTTACAAGCTATAATGTAGGTTCTCGGAATGGTTTTCTTTTTTATTGTTCAAACAGAATTAAAAGATATTATTTACGTTCATTACCAATAGAGTTTAAACACTAGGTATAGATAACGAGGATCTAATAACTATGATAACTGTATCAACAATTACAAAGTACGTAATTTTCCAACATAAATAATATGTCAAAAAATAAAACCAATAACTAAAAATTTATAATAAAGTTAACTCACTTTTTAAAAGATCTCGTAGCTCTGTCAGAGCTTGCTCGACCACTTCCGGAGTTTCTCTCAATTCTTTCTCGGCTTTTTCCTTAGAAGCTTCATCGTCAATGGGGTTGAGCTCTAACATTATTTTATTACCACCCCATGTCACAAACGGTACGCCATCAGATCCGAACTGTATTTCCATTTTTATTTTTATATTTTTTTATTATTTTACTTTATACAAATTATGATCTTGTTATATTTTTAATTTTCGCTGAGTCCACACTGTTCTTGGCGTTAGCAGATAATCCACTTCAAAGTAATGCGTGTCAGCAGATTGTTGTTAGTCGGTCACTCGACACAGTTTTTTCAATGTAACTATACGCGTGAGAGGTTAAACTAATTAGTTATCACTACTTGAGCGAACAAACAAATATACTTGATAGTTGTAGCGCACGCTAAGTTCCCGAAGCGTTTGAGTCGGTGATTAAAAGTTGTGTATACTTTATAGAGACTTGACTTGCACGGGCGTCCGCGCGCCGGCTGCGGCGATAGTGCTTATTGGAGAGGCCATTGTGAGCCCATCTTAACGGTATCCCACCACCACGCCATGGTGGCAGTGAACGCCGTTCACTTGTACTCTTAACAAATCCCTATTATCAATTAAATAAATAACATTTGAAGCCTAAATTATGTACGAGTAAATACCTGTTTTAAAAATTTATACCTGTTATTTAATAATCTCGAGTCACAGTGTTTGATATCGAAGTCCTCCGAAACCCTTTAACTAATTTTTATGATTTATTTTATTTCGTAGGTCTGAGATTATCGTTATTTTTACCATCCTACCCCCACAATACATTTTTTTCTTTGATAATTTATATCAGAACAACGTTTGCAAAGTCAGCTAGTACCTTCTATATTTATCTTACTTATCATGTTTATATTTCCTACTATTGAAATAGTATCTAACAAAAGAAAGAGTTACCGCAGCCAAGGGGCCGCAATCGAAAGAATGCACCGAGTAACAAAAAAACACAAGTTAATACACAGAACACAGGATTGTAGTCAAAAAAAAATATTTAAAAAAATCCTCTCTCCCTCCACCGAGAGCAAGAGAGGTTATTTGAAGACTACTTCCACGATCTAAAACCAAATATAGAGCACACATATACGAACTTCAGTTCAACTAGATCAGAAGCCTTGTAAGGCAAACTTATTTAAACAATGCAACCACTCATAAGTTTATAAAATTCCTTTGCAGTCACTAATCGTTTCATATAATACGTACCATTATACTTAGTAAGTATGTATGTGAAGACTTTGTCATAAGGTGAAAAGGTCATAAGGTGGAAGAGCAATTCGGTGTTTAATCATAGAATGAATGCAGAAAGCATTATAATCAGCCCTATAATATTCCCAGTGTTTTGATAAGCCGACGCCTGACGTCGGCTTTAGGAAAGATATTGGGCCGTAATCTACTAAGCGCACCCCGTGCAGGATGGTGGATGCCACATGTCTTTGAATTTTTGGTTGTAGGACAAGCCGTTTTTCTAAAAATGTTTTCCTTTTACCGATTTGAGAGCACTGATGATAAAATAATTTATACAAAGTAAACCACTTGCCGGGTTTTGAACCCATACGAATATCATTTTTGAAAGTCGAGGTCGCACTGCGTGCATACGTTATAGCATTATATTGAGGGGGGAAGCTGCAAAACGAATAGCATTATTACTAACGTCACAATGAACCAACAGAACGCCTTTACAAAAACACACAGCATCTTTTTACTTATTAGTCGATACTCCGCACTGAAAAATGATAACGACAAGAGTTCTGAATGAAGTTTTCTACCGTATAACAGATCAGTTTTGGGATAATAGAAGCACTTATTCAGTGACCTTAATTAACTCCTTCCGAAAAGACTGGCCGGTAATTATAAAGGATGGACCTTGGTCGTAGAAAAGGAAGAGGCCATTGACCTGTGGGACATTTTAGCCCAATTGGATAGATACATATGTATGTAGTTCTACTTAATCCTTATATTGACAAGCCTCATCAATGGAACGTCAACGTAAAGATCCTTTGAACATAGCGTCAGTTATTGTACCTATTGAAATAGTAAACTCCGATAGAAAACTCATTTATTCAGACAAGCATATGTCAATGACCAAATGAAACAATATATTTATAAGAAAAAGCATAGGCCCCAGAATAGTTACTTGGGCTACACCATGATCAATAGTTTTGTCATTTTATACAGCAAAAATAGACCACAATAAAGCATATAATAAATAAATAAAGACTAATTTCCTAACCAAATTTGAAACGCAAGCAATCTTAATATAAGTATAGTAAGCTGTGATACAACGATAAATTACCACAACTCACGCAACCGATATTACTGGGGTCTAAAAAGAGTCTACAAATGTAGGATCCCTACGTAGCTACTACCTATAATCGACGGTATACGTGTTTGTTGACAATGCAATGCTCGTGTCTTCTCTATATAGGTTTAGGTAGAGACCTTCGCCCTGCAGTGACACAGGAACAGACTATTAAATAAAATAGAGTAGGTACCTTTGTAAATATTTGTTGAAAAACTTGTAATGAAAGCTTCAGTCGCGACAGAATAATTTATCAAATTAAACACCAATATTACGTAAACGTAATAAGAGCAAAGGCACCGACTAAACTTGACAAACTATTAATCACAATCTCACAATCACTTTGCCTAATCACTTAGGTTTTACGATATATTTTTCAACACTGTCTCCAAAATCCGCTCCTACTCCTACTGCTTTTAGGCATGCAATGTTGTCTATTACACAGAGCGTAAGTCATTTCTCATAACAATTTGTAACTAAATATAATGTTTAAGTAATTTTACCTAGTATTTTGAAGTTTGAAGTAAAAATAATTTGTTGCATACACTCAGCTTCTAAACGCCTTTGACCCGGGCGTTTATTACCACCTCGACTGCAATGACAAACTTTGCCATTTATGGTATTTTTAATGACTATAACAACCAACCTACGACAACAACCCTGAGCTTGTCTGAGAATAGATCAATATTTACGAGTACAGTAAAATAGCACTAACAGTAATCAAATTGGCATAAATTCTATTAACTCGTACGTATCAACGGAAAACTATGAAATACACAATTTATATCGATAGCAAATCATGTAAAAATAAATCTGCTTTATTGGATTTTATAAACGTCAAACGACATCCCAAAGAGTATAATAATAATAATAGGCGACATCCGTTTTGTCTCGTCAAAACATATAAATTATAAAAAATTACCGAGAAAGAGTAATTAATTAGGCATTGACAGCCTCCTTGGTCCGGTCGGCTCCTGCCGAATCTGGGGGGTCCAGACGCCTCCTGCCGGAGGCTCTACGCAGGCATCGTTCGGTCCATGGCCCTTTATGGAGCACCGGTATGGGCGCCCACGCTGAAGAAAAGGCCAAAGAACCAGCTGAACGCGTGCCAGAGGGTCATGGCCATACGCATGGTGCGGGGATACCGCACGGTGTCCTGCGAAGCGGCGAGCCTCCTTGCTGGCCTGCCACCATGGGATCTGGAGGCAACAGTCCTTGCACACATGCACGATAAGCGCGTGGAGATGCAACGCCGGGGCGAAAGTCCCCTGCCACGACAAGTCGAGGTATGGCGGAAAGAGTTCCGGCGGGATCTCATGGTGAAATGGCGACTGCGACTGTCGCAACCCAGTGCTGGGCACGCCTTAATTATGGCGGTAAGGCCCCTCTTTGAGGCGTGGCTGGAAAGACCTCACGGCGTCCTAACCTTCCGCATGACCCAGGTTCTCACCGGACACGGTAAGTTCGGGAGGTTCCTGTTCCGGATTCGTGCGGAACCGACGCCCGGGTGCCACCACTGCGTGGACTGCCCGGAGGACACGGTGGAGCACACGGTCGAAGTGTGCCCCGCTTGGGCAGAGCATCGCCGTGTTCTCGTGAGTGCGATCGGCAGCGGCGAGCTCTCGCGCCAGGCCCTGGTACGGGCCATGGTCCGAAGCGAGGAGGGATGGCAGGCGGTCGCCTCCTTCTGCGAAGCAGTAATGCTAGCAAAGGAGGAGGCCGCACGCGAGAGGCAACGGCCCACAAGGCCCAGCTGCCGCGGGGATTCCGATTCCGATCCTGATTTCCAGCCAACGTAGACGCGGGCTTGCGGACGGCGAGCTATGGGTAGCTCGCTGTCCGACCGTCCGGTAAACATCCGGACCAAGCCCAAGTCGTCAACGGCGCGCACTGTTCCCGCGCGCCTCAAGGAGTTGTCAGCAAACCGTAGAGACCCAGCCTGCTAGCTGCAGGCAGGCAGGGTCGAAGCCTACTGGGGCCAAGGGTTTGCTTCCGAAAGGAAAGCCCGGCCCTGGTATCTAAGGCCACGAAGGAACGGGGTGGGTTTTTAGTAAGAGTCTGACACTATCTCCCGCTCCGCCCAAGGGCGGGAGATGTCATTGGAAGATTTTAACCACCACCAAAAAAAAAAAAAAAAAAGCCTCCTTGGTCCGGTGCTTTAAAGTGCTTCTGTTCATCATGAGATCCAGATTCTTGGATCGGGAAAAGTGTTGGGTAATGAGCATTTCATCTGTTCCTATTAGCTCAGAACGTAGATTTGTGCTCGGTTGATATAACTGACAATATATATGTTGTAAATTCGTGTGCCGTGATGTTATGCTTAAACAGTCGTTGACGAGTTGTTTTACATCAGTTTGTAAGTGTGGCATAATCAAGCAATACCTAATGTTGAATAATGGCTACTTTTCAACTACTTTGTAGCACATTTCTGCTTAATCGACTCTTCACTCTTGCATTTACGAACGGCTGTGCTATTACTATGTATGAAATATTGTCAAAACAATGAATTGTATTGTGCTGCATAGAAGATAAGCCCAACGGATGCTAGTTTCCGAGGCGTTTCTCAGGGACTTCACAGTATTGTAAAAATAACATTGAGCAATGTGTATAATTGTCAGTAATCAAAGTAATATTTGAATGACATTGTTGGGGATAAATGCCAGGACTCTGACTTTATTATAGTACTAGCGACAAACTCCAGCTTCACACAAGTGTAGAAATCTTTGAAATTCTCGGGTTTTCTCTACTATAATCCTTTTAAACCTTCCTCATGAATCACTATGTCTTCAGGTGAAAACTAAATAAAAATCCGTTCAAGAGTTTTTGAGTTACAGCAACATTAATATTTAACACAATTAATTAGTTTTAACTAAAAAAGAAAGTGGTGTGATTGAAGGGAACTGAATAAAACACAAGATAAATTATACAAATTTATTTAATAACCTAAATGAAACGCATAAGGAATCGGATGCATTTCGTATCAAACATATGTATATATTGAGCAAGTCAGGTATTATCATCTCGTACAATAAAAATATTACAAACCTATAGAAAAAATACAAAAATAATGCTTGGAATGCATTTGCTAAAGGCACTTTAGGCATCACAAGAGAAACCATTTCGGTACTAGCACTAAAGACACACGAATAAATGTCACATTTTTTCGAAGACATTTCCAATATACTTTAACTTAATTACTAGTAACTCATTGCATGGTCAAACAACAATTCAGTATGGATATTAAAATTTATTAGAGGCTAGTGAAAAACACTAAGGATGCGTAATCATTTAAACCTACGAAGATAGGCACTTCGCATTTGAACTTTGAAACACTCTCCAGTCACATATCATTCGGAATCAGATGGAATTTAAATGCGACGAAGTGCTATTCCGTGCAAAATTATGTATCGTAATATTTGCAATGTAAAATTTAATCAAATTATATGAAATATGGAAGGAAATGTACTGTTTAAAAATAAAGACTGTCAACCAAATGCTTAATATACTATCAAACGCAAAGTAACCACATTTGGTGATTAAATGGTTTAGAATTGGCACCATACGTCTTCACTGTCACAGCCATACCGACATGCGAGTTGTGCTCAAACCACGGGAACATATTCTTTCCTAAATATATCCTAAATAAATAACAACTCTGCCATTACAAAGTGTACCTACAAACATGTCATGAAATTCGCTCATGTACCATGGAAATTAACATTTCTGTACCACATACAAACAATTATTCTAAATAGGTACTCGTATAACTTGAACCAACTAAACGTTGCACATTCATATAAAATACCTAAAACTTGCATAGATGAAACATACAGCGATTGATTACTCAACCGCAGCTATCTAGCCTGTGTCGTTGACTTAAAAATAGCCTTAAAATTATAGCCTTACATTATTGTCAATATTTATCACATAATATTTGTTAATCATTCACACACATTCTATATTTGGAACTATGTTAAGCTACCAAGCTTCTTTGAATTTCTTCATCTAAATTCTAATTTTGGTAAAATCTATACTTACATAACAAAGAACCCTGATTATGGAAGAGCTCAAGTATTATACTACTGGTGCTCGGGCACATGGCATTATCTAATGATTACCTCATCACCTGCAAGCCAGAACTTAAGAACAACGGCTATTCGAACACGTACTTCAATTTGTTTAAGTCTTAAAGAAATTATAAACTAAATTACATTGAGAATAGAATAAACAGTAGGTGCGCTTTGCCAAACGCGACGCATTAGAAATGTCTTGCATTCGATAAAGAAGAAAAAGAAATGCATTTTGTGAAACAACATTTTAAGTAATTTGATGATAAAATAACACGAAAATTAAATACAGCATCCTAAAACAGAAAACCATGAGGTTATAAATATGTTGTACTAAAAGACTGATCTGAAATCTTCGTCTCGATCCACGGATGACAGTCACCAGTTTTTGTCTACTACTACAGGCCTATTTTAACCGAGACGGTTCTTGAGGCAGCTACGCGTGGAGTATCGTCACGTGAAGCGAGAGCTCAACCATTCGCCCAAAGACGATCGACAACAAACTTCCGAAGAGCTACCTCAAGGACCATGTCATTTAAGCATTAACAGCCCTAAATACATGCTACTGCCTACGTGCTCTTGGCAAACCCGTAGGTATTCCAGTTGTTAATATGCGGCAAGACGTCATTGATGACCGGGTACCATTCGGCACCCGAGTAGTCGATGGCGGGCAGCTCGCCGCCGTAGTCGGCAGGCAGGTGCGTCGGCGCCATGTACTTGTGAAGGGACGACATTTTGGAGCCGTGGAAGAAAATCTGAAAACGAGGAGGCACATGATTACAAAGATGAATAAGAGCTTTGGAAACTAAAATTCGGTTATAAATCATCTGCAAGTTGGAGAATATTGCCACTTGTAATCCAAGGACATTAATTATTAAATGTATTATTAAATGAACAACTAACAAATGCCATTTGTTTTCGTAATATTTACATTGTATTATTTATTACATTGTATTATTAAATGAACAACTAACAAATGCCATTTGTTTTCGTAATATAGAGGGCCTAAAACGTAGTAACAAGATCTTAAAGATCAACGAACAGGCTTTTCAATCGGCAAACAACCAACTTTACATAGGAGAGAGGTTTCCGCCAACTCAAACTAGATGGCGTTAAGTGATCCAAGTCTGATGGCAATGAAAATATTCTCAATTATGTTACAACTCGTTACAAACAGCTTTACGCAAAATTAGTCAAGTGTTCGCGCAAGCTTCTAATGCAAAGCAAGGAAAAGGCAACGTAACTGCACATATTTTTAATGTAAATTGTGTTTCTAATGATAGCTACAACGATGAATTTCTTGCTAATTATTAAATTACACATATTTAAGTGCAATTTAAATAAAATTTAGGAGCAGTAAGCGTCCTTCCCCGTTCAATGTCACAAGGTTTCACGAGTACTTATTAGCACAACCGAATGTACTCTACCAAACGTTTTATTAAACGGTTCATTGACAGCTTTGAGGAACCACTCAACAAAATCCCATCGTGAATATTAAGCAGCAAAGTGATAAAGTGACGGCAAATGAACTTGAAATTGCTTTGTTTTCATTTCCTTGTATTTTAATTAAGTACATTTGTGTAAAAATATTTCATGTCCTTCAAATCTTGCATCATATCAGCAAAGTCGGCAGCACGGTTGGTGATTGGCCGCTGCGTTGTGAGTTGTGGGTTCGATTCCCGCACGGAACAAATATTTGTATGGCCTACAGATAAGTGTTCCGGGTCTGGGGGTCTTGTATAAGAGTTTAATGTTTGTGAACGCAACCACAATATAGGAGTCTTTCCTAATGTAGGGCAACGTTTTTATGTGTTGTTTAATAACACTAGGTTGGCGAGAAACAGATCTGTTACCGTCAAGACTCCAGAGAATTTAGACTCCTTCTTCTTATCCTTTATTAGCTTTCCTTGCTATACTTCTACTTTGTAAGTTTATTTATTTTCATTTTTATATTACTTACTCTGTTCTTCAACTTTTCCCTGATGAAGGGCTTGAACATATTCCATACGACGTTGAAGATCATGGGCTGCTTCACGAAGTGCACCTCCTTCAGCCGGAGTGGCATGGCGTCCTGGATGAAGGTCAGGAGCCGTTTAGAGAACGCTGGCGTTAGACCCATTGTCTGTGAACAAGTTAGAATAGGAATAAGTATCTATATAGATTGGACACGATGAGGCAATATGTTTCCATAATACAATTCTGTTTTCCTATCCAATGATAACGTGAAGTTTCTGGACATTCACGGAATGATTGACATCTGACCTATAGGCAGTGTCGATTATGACCGCATAACAACCGCAAAAAAAAAATTCTTAGCCTATAAAAAAAGATATCATTGGACAACTAACCTACTAATTATAAGAATATGAGCCAATTTCGCTTGAAGATTCTCGAATGAAGAAGCCTGATAAGCGGTATAATATTTTCAGCTTATTATGTCAACATGGAAACGATAACACGTGGAATTTTAAAGACAATAAATCGTTATGAGTAATTTTAATCAGTTCGATTAGACTTCATTTGGCAAGTTTTGTGGGTGAGTGACCGAATATAGTCGATAACCTACGCCCTCCGGCTTGGCAATCGCGACTGCGCGACCAGCCATCGGTTCCGCCTCGGGTGACGTCGGTCAGTGATCCGCGCAATCGCAGCTCTTAAATACATTTTGTATGCGTCTATCGTTACTGCCTCACAATATTCCCATTTATGGGCTAATGCATATTTGTATGCAACTATATGAATGCATAAATTACAACGCATCCTAGAGATATAAGTAATCTGATTCCTCATTGACCTACAAATGTCTGGATCATGAGTTGATTTATGTTCTTAATTAATAGAGGGATAATATCTTCGTTATGATCCTTGAACCTTTGGTCAAGGTTTCATGTGCCATATTGTGGATTAAATATCATAAAATTCCACAATATTTTTAAACTATTATTGTAATTTATGACTTATAAACGTTGCTTGCATTTGTTGAAGTCATATGAATTGTTCATAAAACGTGTTTTAAAATAGAACTACGAAATAAAAAGACGAAAAACAGACTCTGACAATATACGAGTATCTAGGAAACAAACAAATTAACGGAGAAAGATAATGTAATCAATCAATTATAAAACATGAGCCACAGCACGTCGTCTAAATCCAGATATAGGTGAAAAACCTGACAGGGAGATCAATTAAAAAGCCTACTAAATTATATCCACAAAAAGATTACCTAAACACTGAGTTAATCTTTGGAACATATGGCTTTTAATCAAATTCGTAACAGTGCTATCTATTCAATAGTAAGGCCAAGGGATCTAAAGATAATCCTTAATTCTTAAGATATTAAGAGCTGTATAATAGTGACGTTTTTTTATCCGTTATTAATGAATTTATCAGAAGGATTTATAGTTGTAAAACATTTAATACGTTTAACAGAAAGCACGTTTTTACATCTGTGCCATTTTTTAGTAGCTCTACATAATGAAAAGCAGCTTGCGCAGCTCAGTTATGTAAAGCAAGTAAGATGATTGCATCCCTCTCATCTAAACACAAGACATTCTCTATACATAACGACCCAGTTGCGGCTGCGCTGACCACGAAGGTCGATCACTCCGGGTTGAGGAGCAAACAAGTGGAACCACGATATCAACTGTTTACCCAAAAGTCCGTGTGGTGTTTACTATCGTCCTTTACAAAGGAAAACCCATTTCCTTCTACTTTTGACAAAGGATGTTTGACTAAAATATTGATCTTCAGTTAAGCTAAAGTTTATGTTCTCCTAAATGGCTTCACGGCCGGACCACTCATGTTCAATTATATCAACCGCTAGTTGAGCTTGCCCAATATCCGCTCCGATTTTCGTAACATTCGCTGTTTGGAACTGTTATACTGAGGTTAGTTAATAGCAACATGTTACTTGGTTGCAGTTTATTATACATAAAGTTTAATATAATAAATCAGTGTAATAGCGGCTCTAAGGGCACATCAATCTGTCAAGATGGAAAGATCTTTTATGTACTGTACTCCTATCTGTAGTGATCAGCCTCGGACGTGACGCCCCTTGACAGGAAACCCTGAGCAAGTACGTTTTCCTATGGACGATGATTATTAATCAACTATGACTAATTTCTTTAGATTCCATACAATGATACGTTAATCTGCATTTGTTTCTCTCACTTGATTATCGTAATTAACTACACTATTGTTTGGGAAAGTGTCAGCTGTAAGCACACGTGACATTCTTAAATGTTGTAGATTTTGAAAAATTGGAATTTAAATACACGTTTTAGATTTGGCCATTGTTATTCGATGTGTATCAAACAGTCTGTTGATCTGAGGAAATTAATATCAGATATACGCTCACGTACGTAAATGTTAACGTTAATCAATTACATTTTGGGGACTGAGTCACCCTCGTCCGTAGGGGGATACCCACAGCTAGGCCCTACACGTGGTCCCCGGGTGGTGCTAATCAGGTGACACTAACTGGTGGTAGGTTTCGACCGATGGCTTGTGACCACCCACTGGGCAAAGGCGTACCGCCAAGCGGCCTAGCCGTGTTCCGGTACGATGCCCAGTGTAGCCAATTCAGAGGAGTTGGGTCGAAGTGGCGGTTCCATTGCATGCAGACCAGCCTGCCTCGCGTTGGTATTGACGTATCGGGAGACTAGTCGCGGAGGGTAGCGGGATCCGAGGCACGGTGCACCGCTGGCCGACCGCAGTTAGTAGGGGGCCCAAGTAATGTGCTAGCCACACATGAAAGGCTGCCCCGCCAACTGACGAAAAATCCCGGAATGCACCATCGTGCTGGTTGGCGACCAGATGAGAGGGCCCGATGGTCATTTCCGGGGGGGCTCGGGCGTCCCCGCAGTCTCCAGACTAGTACCCCAACGATGCCGTCCTGCCAGTGCGTGGCTGAAGGTTAGCAGCATGGGATTCCATCTCACTTCCTTCTCCTCTTACCTTCACTCTCAATATGCCAAGGTACAAAAAGAGGAACGGTAAACAGCGGCTGCACTCCCTCTCACTTAAAGTG
Source organism: Leucania comma (assembly GCA_958295575.1). Taxonomy (NCBI): domain Eukaryota; kingdom Metazoa; phylum Arthropoda; class Insecta; order Lepidoptera; family Noctuidae; genus Leucania; species Leucania comma. The sequence continues at coordinate 20,129,153 of OY282468.1, forward strand.
CACCTCAGCAATATACGAGGTCTGCACTCCAATCTCGCAGCAGTCCATCATCACCTGGAGACTGAGAGACCATCCCTCTTTTTTCTTTCGGAGACGCAGATTAAAAGTCCGTCAGATGTTTCGTACCTGTCTTACCCAGGGTTTATCCTGGAGCACAATTTTAAACCACACGCTGGTGTGTGTTTGTACGCTCGGGACGACATCTGCTATCGGCGTCTCCGCAACCTTGAGGATTCCAGGTTCTCAACGCTTTGGGCGCTGGTGGACACAGGAATGGATAAAATTATCTATGCTTGTGTCTACCGTTCGCACAGTGGAGATCAGGAGACGACCAGGCTCACACAGTACCTCAGTGAGGCGGCGGATGCGGCTCAGCAGAGGTACCCTTCCGCACAATTGGTGTTACTGGGGGATTTTAATGCCCACCACCAGGATTGGCTCTTCCCATACCAGTGCACAGACCATGCTGGTCGTGAGACGCGAAAGCTTGCGCTAACGTTAAATCTCACTCAGCTGGTCCAGGGAGCTACGAGGGTACCAGATGTTGATTCGCACACGGCCAATTGCTTGGACCTTCTGCTGACAACAGATCCAGACCGCTACTCAGTGTCGATATCATCACCGTTAGGGAGTTCCGACCACTGTCTGGTGAAATCTGTATCAGTCTATTCTCCGCCCGATCCCTGCCCTAGAGGCACCAGGCGGGTTTGGCGATATAGGTCAGCAGATTGGGATGGCATGCGATCTTTTTTCGCATGTTATCCTTGGCAGCCTACTTGCTTTTCTTCGGATGATCCATCGTCGTGCGCAGATGCTGTGGCAGATGTGCTGCGGCGGGGGATGGAGTACTACATTCCATTCTCCGACGTCACAATGTCTAGCCTGGCTCGCCCTTGGTTTGGTGCGGAGTGTGATCGCGCTAACGCGCTTAAACACGCGGCATACCAGGCTTGGGCCGACGCTCGTATGCACAAGGCGAGTGACGTGAGTCAGAAGAAGAGAGCCTTCAACAGGGCTGCCAAGTCTTGCAAGAAGGTGATGCGGAGGTCTCGGTTCGACCACATTAGCCGCATCGGGAACAAACTCGCTTCATACCCTGCTGGTAGTAAAGCGTTTTGGTCCCTGGCTAAGTCGGTTGAATCGAACTTCTGCCGTCCCTCACTACCACCGCTGCTGAAGCCCGACGGGTCGCTGGCCCACACTGCTGAGGAGAAAGCGAATTTGTTTGCCTCTCTCTTCGCGGAATCTTCGCGTCTAGATCCTGGTGACGCGCGGCCCCCTGCTTATCCTGATGGTTGCGAGACGAGTATGTCGGATATTCGCATCCATCAGAAGGAAGTCCGTAGGGTGCTACGTAATCTTGACGTGAACAAGGCTAGTGGTCCTGACGGGATACCGGCAGTTGTGTTGAAAACGTGTGCGCCTGAACTGTCTCCAATCCTGACACGCCTATTTAGGCTCTCATTTGAGACCGGAAAAGTGCCGACTGCATGGAAGCAAGCTAATGTACAGCCCGTGCCCAAAAAGGGTAGTCGTGCTGACCCAGCAAACTATAGGCCAATCTCAGTAACGTCCATTCTCTGCAAGACAATGGAACGTGTACTCAACAGTAAGCTCCTGGCATACCTAGAAGCCAATGATATCCTAAGTGACCGACAATACGGATTTCGCCGAAATCGGTCAACTGGTGATCTTCTAGCGTATGCCATCCACACCTGGAGTGAGGCCATCGAGAGGCACGGGGAAGCGCTTGCCGTCTCCCTCGACATCTCGAAGGCTTTCGATAGGGTCTGGCACGAAAGCCTGATTAGTAAGCTTCCTTCTTTCGGTATACCTGCTGGATTGTGTGCTTGGATCGCAGACTTCCTGAGGGACCGGTCCATCCGAGTGGTCATCGATGGTTGCTCGTCTGGTCAAATGACCATTAATGCCGGGGTCCCTCAGGGGTCAGTGCTCTCGGCAACATTGTTCTTGCTGCATATAAACGATCTGCTTAAACCCGGTACCTTTGGGTATGCAGACGACAGCACTGTTGCTGAGAGTTACATATCTAGTGCACGAGCTAGTGGGTCCCAGATCCGGATTCTTCGAGAGGCTATGGTTGAGCGGTTGAGCTTGTCCTTGGAGGCTGTCTCGGAATGGGGCGATGCCAATTTGGTCAGGTTCAACGCTGCTAAAACCCAGGCGTGTCTATTTTCCGCTAAAAGGAGTCAATTCAGCCCTGCTCCAACTTTCCGGGGTGTAACCGTGCCAATATCCGACCATCTTGATCTTCTTGGTGTAACGTTAACATCTACTCTCAACTTTGGGCCATACATCGAAGCAAAGGCTCAACTGGCTGCAAAAAAGCTAGGAATCCTCGCAAAGGTCAGACGGTACTTCACGCCGGATCAGCTGCTCAAACTTTATCAAGCGCAAGTGCGATCGTGTATGGAGTACTGCTCTCATCTTTGGGACGGATCTGCCCGTTACCAGCTTGATGCGCTTGAGACTATTGAGAGGCGAGCCAAGAGGATCATTGGCAATGATGCACTCGTCGAGTCGAGGCTTCAAAGTCTTGAGCATCGACGCCGAGTTGCTAGCCTGTCGGTTTTCTACCGGTTACATTTCGGGGAGTGTGCGTCGGAATTGCATAGCCTAATTCCGCCTAGCCCGTTCCATCATCGGACTACCAGACGTACGGCGTTGCGCCACCGGTACATGGTGGACATCCCACCTATACGCACAAAGCGTTTTGGGAACACTTTTATTATGCGTACAGCTAAGGAGTGGAATTCCCTGCCAGAGTCTGTGTTTCCTGATGGCTACAACCCGGGAATCTTTAAGTCAAGAGTGAATAGGTTTCTTCTAGGTAAGCGCGATCCATCGTCGACCGTATCGTCGCTTTCCATCAGGTGAGATAGCGGTCAAGCGCGAACCTATCACTAATAAAAAAAAAAAAAAAAAAAAATTCGCCATACCTGACCTAAACAATTGCACTAACTTGATTAAGAACGCGGTAGTGGCGATTCTCACGGTTTAATGATACCAATATGTTCTCACAATCATGATGTAGACTACGTGATAGGTGAACAAAGTATGTTAATTTCGCTGATCCTAACATATAAAGCGGCGGGACACCTTACAGCTTCGACCTTTCGATCGTTCGTGATGTGACTAGCTATGGTATTAATAGTGTTTATTGGTAAACACACTTCCTTACTTCTTGGAATTCAGACTTTACTTTACTACCGGAAGGAAGAGACCGTTTATTTGTCATAGTAAATACCGACCTTCTAAATATTCTGGTATTGTACACAGTAGTGTTGTAAACACAAAAATATAGAGGCCTTACAATTACAATCAATCATTAAGTGACAATGTCAATTTCCCCAAACATGCAAAATTAGTATGATAACGTTAACCCTTCAATGATATAATATTGGAAGAAGTTAATATTAATCTTTTAAAACTAATAAAAGCTAATCTGCTTACAAAATGATAGATTACTTTACGTACAATGTTGATAAGATAAACATTCCCTGATATGTTAGATCCTGTTCAACGTTTACAATTAGTGTTACAATCGAAGTACTAAGTACATGGAGTAATCTACACGGTTTGTTTTTGTATAAAGATAATTCAATATAATAATATACACTGCATCACACAAGTGCAATAAATATTCCACATTTATTGTAAACGTACATACAATTTATGACTATTAATATTTGCATAGAACGTGTTGCGTAATATTTGTTATCCTGTCGCAAAATTTAATTGCTTTATTTCATCATGAACATAATCATTTCAGCCGGAAAGCGTCCACTGTTGGATATAGCCTCCAAGTGTCACCGTAAATCCATCTGATACCCGCAACCCTCATCAGGTCATCGGAACCTTTCGATCCCATCTACCACCAGTTCTGCGAGCAATGTACCCTGTCCACTGCCACTTAGAAACCTCCCTGTCCACTGCCACTGCCGCTAGAAATTTTATTCGGGTATTTGAAGAAAACAAATAATATTAATAAATAAATAGATAAAATGCAGATTATGCGTGTGTAATTCAACGTTAAGTTTGTAAAGTGAAACTTAGAAAGGTATTGACATAAGGTTATTTCTTCAAGAAATATCCTTTTTGACGGTATGGATAAATCGTTATGACCCGCACCTGGAAATATGAAAAATCATACAAACTTGTAATTGAATCCACTTATTTGTTTTATGCTATGGATAAGCAATACTTACCTTATGTCAATACCTTTCTAAGTTTCACTTTACAAACTTAACGTTGAATTACACACGCATAATCTGCATTTTATCTATTTATTTATTAATATTATTTGTTTTCTTCAAATACCCGAATAAAATTTCTTTTGCTCCAATATCACATTTCTCGCTGGTGTGCAACCGTCTGTCTGTCGCGCTCAGATGCTAATGGCATAGTAAATTATGTAACATGCTACTATGCACTGTATTGATGGCGGTGGCTCGAGACCGGTTTTATTAGTCATCATTGGAAATTTAAACGTACTCAAAATTTTATTGACTATGGCGTTATTTGGTTTATTTACATACCTACACAGCTAAAACACACATATTCGTCTTCAAAATTATTTGTTTTTTGTATTTATTTGATGTATCATATTATTAAATCACATTATACTCTTATTCTCATCCGTGATTGCACCCAAGGTTCAGTTGAAAACCAGCGTCAGGCAACTGCTACGAAGTTGTCTGGCATCATGCTGAACTGAACCTATTTGGCGCAGCCGTGAGGCATATTCTTGTTGCTGTTGATTTTTTATTTTTTTTTATTTTTAATTATTATTTTTTATTTATGTTTAAGTTTTAAAACTTGTATTGTGCTTCATTGCAGGCCAAATAAACGTCTTTTCTTTCTTTCTTTTTTCACTTAAGTTTGGCGATTTTTTGGGCTATGTCAGTCACCTTAATTCTTCTGCGGATCAGGGGCGTAGTTACCGCCGTATCTGCCGTATCAATGATACGAGGATCCCGCGCTACAGAGGCCCCGACGTAGGCAAAAATTTGCAACACGTTATCCACAACCATTTATTTATTTATTTATTTAAATAGAACGGCCGAAGCCAATTACACTATTTAACTTAAAATTAATATTTTGTAACTCAGTCATTCATCCTTCTCACAAAAATTCAAACATTCCGACATTATCACCTTCCATTCATCCGCAAACACATCAAGACCATCTCTTAAAGTAAACCAAGCATTTGTAAAAAAGTACATTTTTTATTATACGGGGCCTCTGTATTACTAACTACGCCCCTGCTGCGGATATTTTCATTGCTGATCTGATGCATTGATAATTTAATTGATCCTAAGTAGACCTCAAATACACGTAGGTGTCAGATTATTGCTAAACCGCGATATATTGAATCTTTCAATTCGCACCACTCACTGTAACATCATAACAAATCTTTAACCGATCCGTCCACTTTGACTTGAGTTAAGAAAACCACAAGAAATATTTATAAGTACAAGATCCTGTTGTTATATAAGGCCAGGTTATACTCATTATGAACTTTTTTAAACCTCTGGAAATTCACAAATATAGAAGAGAACACCATGAAAATTTATTTTATTAAAATTGACTATATGACCAAGCGCTTGGCAAAAATGAAAACATGATATAAATTAGTTGGCTCGATAAAAAAAAATCGCGAATCTGACCCTAATTTACGATTTCAAACGTATCTATGGGAGTACGTTACGAAAAATATTTGAAAGTTAAAAAAAAAAATAAAGCTTGTTATTAAAAAGCGCTTCGCAAAAAAAAATCTTGAATAGTTATTGTTTTTTTTTTTTTGTAAATATAAAACCGCTCTTTTGGGGCCGCGAAGTCAACATAGTCCCGAGGCAAGTTCATACAAAAAAACAGTGACTAGAACCGGTCCTTAAATCAAATAAATAATAAATAATACTCCTTATATGCACATGTTGTTATTTCGTAACTACGCATTGGAACAAAGATAAGTGAACAATGCAGAGAGCGATGGCACGCTAAGACATACTTTACACTTTTCTTTGTTTGTAACATACAGAAACATGCACATTGTACTTTCAGCTAGGTACCTACACTTTGTTTTAGGGACTGCATGATTCACCAACTCGTCCAGTTGGCGTGGCGACTAATGCAAAAAATAATAATATTTACATTTTCTGTACAATGTGTTCTGAACAGGATTTTTTCACACTGTTTTGACAAGAGAACGATAACAACATCCGAAGATTCATAGTACAATGACAACTTGAATAAGATTTACACACGATAGATATGTAGGTCACTTGGTGAGTGTGAATGTGTCGGCAAGAGTGCGTGCGCATTTAAAATATTTGGCCTTATGCTTTCAAAACAAGTAAAATGAGTAGGTATTTAACCGATCATCGATAAAACCCTAAACAAGTGATGTTATATCTCACAACATGCCCGTGTGACACGGTCATAGCTCTGCGCCTGCGCTGTCACTTCGTTACGATATTCAAATCAGCGCACGCGCAGTGAAAGTGATCCGTCCACTTCCAACACTGATATCGAGTATTGACATTATCTCTATGCTCTAGTCTACACATATTTAGTATGTACTATTATAAATAAACAATGACGTTATCAGTACGTTAATCTGCGCATTTTTTGGATTTCTGCCAATAAACACTGAAAAGACATTTACAATTCAAACAATGTGTACTTCAAGTATCTAATTTTCACCTTTTATCTCCTTGTTGAGTTAGTTTCCATTATACACTTGAATAATAAAGAACACATTATGTATGCAGACACATATAGAATTAAAACAATGGCCTAGAATTACTGACTTATTTGTATTGGTAATTTCCTGAAAAGCAAAGGACCGTATGTGCCAAAACACTTGTGCAAACCGCAATGAACTTTATTACAATAGCAACAAAAGTCACTGACTCTTGCAGGAACTGCGTAATATTATGGCACAAACTAGTTTTAGCAAATAAATCGTTGGATGATTATGACGACACGACAAGTTAGTTGGCACAAATAGCGACATATATATTTCGACATGAAAGAGTCGGCACTCCACTTGCTTGACGTAAACCCAGACAGATGAACGATATGAGACGGGCAATGGGTTACACTTTTAATTTGTTGACCGCAATAGCCACTTTTACGGTACGCGACCAGTTTAAATACGCAACTACGTTGTTATTGCATAAAAAATGTAAAAAACCCGTAGTGTACCTACTTGTAAACAAATTAAAATGTATATCTATCAGTATTAGTTTCAATGAAAATATACTAGATTAACAAACCAACCTTTAAAAAGCGAAAAAGTTACCAGAAAAATGGTCATGAATGATCGTTGAGTACTGACCTGTGACCATCCCATATTGTGGAAGTCCATGATGACGACGGTGCCTCTGACTTGTGACTCGGGCTCCAACATGGCCGCCTCGTGGATCAGGTAAAACAGCCTGAACAGCTGGTCGGCAGTCACTTTCTTCGGGTCCCATGAACCTGACGGATTATAATAATACGAAATTTTATCCTTCATTCATAAATCGTATAAGGAGTATCGCACGACCGAATTATGCAATTGCTGGGTTGAGGTCAGAAAGGCAGTTACTATAAGTAAAACACTTTTATTCACCTGGTTCTTGTTAGACAAAAGGCCGACCCCAACATAGATTGGGCTAAAGGCTAGGCAGATTGATTGATAGAAGAAGCTTGAAAGTAGGTACCATAGATTACTTCTTATCCCAGAGAAATTCACTATTTTATAGGCTAGGGGAGCTAAGCTGCGCGAAAATACTGTTGAATGATGCCTATTTGAAAATCTTGCGTGAGGATGAGCATGACCTATTTGAATGATTTTGAAGTTCACGCTTTTATAAACAGAGTTGAAAAGCAAAACAATGATAACAGATACACAACAAGTCAAAACAAAACAAGACTACGATCATTAAGAACAGTTACAATGTTAAAAGGCAAAAATAAAGGTTGAAAGTGAGTACATAATATAACTAGAACTTTTTGTTGTTACTGAAAAATTAGCTGTCTCCCCCGGTTTCACACCTTCTTTGGTTACTGCACACCGTCTTTGGTTACTGCTCCGCTCCCGTGGGTCGTTTTATAAGGCCTATATTTATGATCTTCTTCGATAAATGGACTATCGAACTCTAGAATGAGCAGAATTTCATCAGTTCGAACCAGTTGGTCCTCAGACTAACAAGTTACTAATACTGAACCGATTTTGATGAAAATTGGTGTGTAGCTTGAACTCCCAGGAAGAACATAGGCTACATTTCAGCTGGCTTCGACTTCGCATCCGCAATAACTGACATTTAAGAGGACAATAATGCAGGCAGAATTAAGCTAGTAATTTTATAGATTACACATAAGAGAATTTTTCGCTGGAAGCTTGCAAGATTTTCTGTTTAAATGTTCGTGTATTCAGGATAAAAGGTTATTCGATAATCACTTCATAGCTGCCTCTTGTGTTATATGTCAGCTGGAGAGAATGGGTTTTCGTAATGTTTTGTATGCGCCACACTGTTCGACTGTCACTATTTATGCATATTGCGCATACGCTTCGGAATACAGAATTAGTTGGACGGTGCTTTAAAGCCATTCCACTAGATACACAGTTGGCGCCTATACCGTGATGTAGCTATTCCCAAAGGGCCAAGTATCCAATAATGATTGTGGGTTTTTTTTTTCTTAAAGTAGAAGACCAAATTGCGATGTGTAGGGTACATCGCAATTTGGTCTTCTGTCTCTGCGCTAACAAAGATAGTAAGACTTGCAACACTCGTATGGCGGTGGGGCACTACGGAGATGGCCAGTGAATAAAACGTTACAATACTTAGCACAAGTCAGTCCTCTGTAACCTGAGGGCCCGAATCCTTCAGTTAGTCCATCTACTCTCTAGTTTCTTTATGCTCAACTCAAAAAATACGTACTAAAAAGTTTGGAGACATTTTAGTAAGTAATTTTTCTTGGTAGTATTTTTTTTCGAGCGTAGTGTTTTTGTTGAGGTACTTGACAACGCCAGGTTTAGGCAACTGAAGGAACACAGATCGGTTTTAGTAAGTAAAAAAGGCTGACCCTTTCCCTCGCTCCACCAAGAGCGGGCGAAAAAATCAATTGTGATGATATCCCACCGAAGCTTTTTCTGATAATATACTTAATTTCCCTGTTCTAAATTCAGATACTCTATTTCTTCACTACACTGAAACGAGCTGAGTGAACGGGCTAGTATAATATAACAAAAGCAAATCAAAGGTACGTAGCATCTATAGAAATTGTTTATGATTCGATAAAGCGACAACACTACACTTATTAAATTGGAGTACGTAATAACAGTCAAAGTAATAATTGATGGAAAGAAAATAGGAAACGCTGGCGTCATTCAAAATCATGGAATCTTTGTCCTCGATAGATCTCCAAGATATCGTATCATCGAGCACAGAAAAATAGAAAGTGTTCTCGCAGCATCTCTGTATTGTCTCGAAGTACAGTCGAGACATTAATCATTACAATCTCTCACTATATTGTTGTTATACGAGGCATTGATGCCCTGAGACACAATCACGTATTATTTTGACAGATTGCAATCTACTTACTCACTCAATGACTGATACTACGTAGAATTCGTATATTAAATACGTTATCTTGTTTTTATACAACGATGATATTCAATTTCTAAGTATCCAAACAAATTTGGAATGTTTTTTGGTTGAATTCAAATATTGAAAGACTGAAGTAGTGTTGAAGTGGATAGCATTAATAGGTAAACCTCGTGACCTCTAAACGACTAAATATAAACACTACTTATTGAGTTCAAAGATTAATATATTGCATGAATATATACATGAGTAGGTACAGTTTCCCAGCCCTTTGCACACATATATTATTACAAAGATTAAATAACAATTAATGAAAAATAAAACAGATGATATTTTTGTCAAGCTTTCTTTTAGCAAGCGTTGTACTACGGTGGTGCTGCCGCTGCGGCTGCAGAGAACCTCAAGCGGCAGTTAAATAATGACCATGTTAGCAGTTATATTTTCGAGCCGTTTGGGGTTAAGAGTCTCGAATCGTGGGGTTCAAGTGTAGACAAATTTTACAAAGACTCTTCCAAACGCCTTCCTGACACTTCACGTAACCCAATGCTGGCTTTTACTTTATACAGAAGATAAGCAATGACAATGCCGCCAGTTTTTTGGGCACATAACCATTTAACAGCGCTGCATACTTTAGATTGTTTGGATTAGTTTTTGTATTGATTTAGGTATATCTAGATACTTAAATCATACTTAACTAACTAAATTTATAATATGTAAATAGTATGTATCACTATTATCAATTCTAAAGGTCACCTTCATTATTTCTAATGAAATATATTTTTCTATTACGTGACTAATCAGCTTGGACCTTATCAAAATGTTTTTTTAGACATTAGGTACCTATAGGTTGAAATAGTGCGACGCGTCGCGGCAAACCACGAAGGAGATAGGAGGACGAATTAAAAACATTTCGCTAGAACTGGTAGTAGGAAGCGAGATGGAGGTAGTGGAAGAGAGATCTTTGCCCAGGGATGGGCCAAAACAGGCACTCAAAAGATAAAAAAGAAGGTAGCTTCCAGTACGTATAAAAATTGTGCTCTATTCTAAACAAAATGATATTTAAGTGAACAGCTTACCTCCAACATTGACTACGAGAACCCTCCTGCCCTTGTGGTCGCGGCCCTTCAGAACATTCACGACCTTGTGGTCTAAGAACGCATCCTTTTCTTGTTCGGGAAGTAAGTTGTCGACCAACGACGCATTGTCGCGTTTGAACTCGGCTATACGACGCATCTGGGAATAAAAACGATACATTTTACTCTCTGTCTCTTAAAAAACGTTGCCCTACACTAAGTTACTATACAAACTATGATCTTAAGTATCTACCACAAAGGAATTACAGTTATACACCCCTATTTTTTAATTAGTGCACAAAATAAATGGCGCTCAATCAGTACCCGTTACTGATCTAATTTGTGTAGTCAAAAGTACAAAAAACGAAATCCTAAAATTGTCCACGAAAATTTGTCATAATTAGTAAATTCATAATTGAATCAATCATTCATAACTACTACTACTAGAAAATACTAAGCGCAGTTTTTAATTTTTATTGCCTTTCATTCATCTTTAATAACCTGTACAATGTTTCCATAAATTGAATGAGATTTTTGAATGTTTCCATAAATTGAAGAGAGAGAATTGAATGAGATGAATATTATTTATTGAATAATAACAAGATCTTTTCTAATAAGCCCCTTTGAGTATGTGTAGGTACTAATTAAAAATTAGTGGTGTATTACAGTGTAACCAGATAGGTTAAGTGATATATTCTGCAGGTCGTTTGACATCATCATCATCATCATCATCAGCCTTTTAATGTTCCCACTGTTGGGACACAGGCCTCCTCTCTAAGAGAGGGAATGGGCCGTAATTCACCACGCGGGCCCAGTGCGGCTTGGTGAATGTCACATATGTCTTCGAATTTTTGGTTCTAGGACATGCCGGTTTCCTCACGATGTTTTCCTTCACCGTTTGACATCCATGTGAACATTTATAGCCGATAAAATATCTATTAGAAAATATATATTCAGTTGTAAATAGACACTACAAGGTGAGGCTTTTTGCAGTATTGTTTGAAAGAGACCCCAGCACTGGAACGCAAAAGGGCAAGTGAAGGAATGCAGGTGGGTTTTTAGTCTGTAAAAGTCTGACAATCCCGGTTGCTACAATCAAAGCGCGAAAAATCATTTGACAAGTTCACGCCCCAAAAAAGAAAGATGAGGTTTTAATTAGGATTTTCAACAACATCTAAAAATGCTTGTTCAACCTCTTTTCTATCATCAAGATCTATAGAAAAGACACAAACGCAGGAGCAGTTTTTGGTTTCGATGAACCCTTTGTAAAAATGATTTTTGAATTTTGTTTTCAATTGGCATTCTCTATTAAGTTAACCTTGGGTGATGAAGAGATAGTGAGGTAGGTTCATTAAAAAAAATATGATGCTTTGAAAAAAGTGTCTGTAATAAGCTTAGGTTAAATCAAACGGAAGATAGGCGACTCGCCTCTATCGCATTGACCGCTAAAATTGTGACTGTATGGCATAATTTAACATCGGTCGCAACGATCACATACATTTGTCAGCTAACACTATTTCGTCCGCACGACAGTGCCGGCTCTTATCTCTGTCCTTGTCTATCAGTAAGTTTAGGTTTGCGATTGCGATAACACTGATCATAGATGTTTGAGTTTCAACTCCAGGTTTTCTGATTGCGATGTTAGCGCGTAACGTATATTCCCTATAACAATGGTTATAAGATACAATCAATTGAAAACTGACAAGTGAAAATAGTAATACATAATTCGATACATAATTCTAGATGTGCAAGCAAGCGCGAGTAGTGCTAAAGGCACGGAAGCAACCACTTCAAAATCAAGTTCTCAGCAAGTTTTCCATACATTTAATTTATGCATAAGTTATCAATGTACAGAACTTTCCGGCGAGAAACTTTAGCTTCAAAGAGAAAACATTTAATGATATAATTAGACGCTAGAGCTGGGCTAAACGTGTTCTTATAATTTGACGGTCTACCTGCTCGCCTGTCTGCTGTCTGGATCTAGCTCATTTGGAACCAGTGTCGTGCCTCTAATACTAGTTATTACGAAGCTGATACAATTTTATCGGCCTCGAACGTTTTTGGCAAAAACTGTAGCAAGGAATTCGATTCTTTTTTATTTTATCTAACGACCTACTAATAAAATAGAGCATTTAGTTATGATTGCCGTGTGTTTCTAATTTGAATATTTTGTTCTTTGTTTTGGAGAAGTTAGCCAATGATCGCCTAAAACATGCCTAAAACAGAGAATTTTTGAAGGAAAAGGGGCGTCCACCTTCATTCACCCAGCAGTGGATCACAATACATACCTATATATCAGGGGTGGCCAACCGGTCTATCTTGGATATTAAGCCAGTCGATCTTGGCTTTACTTTTAGGCAAAGAGTAGTATGGTGCGATTTCTTGTTCCCCATAATTTTAAGTTTTTTGAAAGAAAATCGAACGTACTCCGAGCAGGTTGCACAAACTTTTGAACATTTTATCGTTTAAAATATTAAAACTCTTTCAAGCGTTGTGCTAAAATTTGTGAGCTCACTCGCTCTTTTATCTTACTGTTAAATTAAATTTGTACCTAACTGGTAGATCTCACAAAGTCTAGTTAGTGCTAGTAGTAGTTGGCCACCCCTGCTATATATAGTAGTAAAAACAAAACAATTTGTCAATTTAACTCGATTCTCGTAATGACTTCTTATTATCATAACAATCAAATAGTTTACATTATCTGTGGAATACACAATGGAGCTCGTTTCCTTGTTAGTTTCGATAATAAGCTAATTCGCTGATGAAAACAACCGTGGAGTAATTTGTTGAGGAGAAGTGGAGAGACACTCAGACTACGTGTAGCCAGAATACCTATGTATGCAGCATGTTATGTAAATCACGTAACAACTTGATGAATGGGACAGCTTACACACGCGGCTCATACAAACCACAAGTAATTCATAGTCTATTAATTTACTTCTACTTGACATTGAGCTCGCTAACTTCGGGCGTACGAAATAAGAAGGTATGTGCGTCAAATATGCCATCTGAATACTTATACCATGACTAGTTGCTGCCAGTGGCTTTGCGTGGTTTTAACCTTGTCACCTGGGGGTATGGAAAATAGCCTATGACATATTCTCGGACCTATCAAATATACACAACAATTTTCATAAATATCGGTCTAACAGTTTCGGAGAATTTCGACAACAATCACTATAACACGAGATATTATAGTTTAATTAATATTAGATATATAAACCATTAAATTTTGATGGAGGATCGATCCGGTACATGAAACACTATCAATTTGTAAAGATAAAATTAAAAAATTAAGTCTTTTTTTTCTAAAACTCGAATTAACATACGCATGTACGAAATTAATTTCTTTAAGTAAACGAGTCTATGACCTTGTAGGTAGTTGTCGGTCGTTGCGTACTAACATCGTCGTCAGCTGGGCGAGTCCAATGACCTACAGGTCATTGGACTCGCCCAGCTGACGTTTACTTAAAGAAATTAATTTCGTATATTATGCGTAAATTAATGCGAGTTTAAAAAAAGTACTTCATTTTTTATTTTCTCTTTACAAGTCGATAGTGTTTCATGTTCCGAATCGACCCTCCACGGGATTAAAACGATCAAAATTTAACGGTGTATACATAAGCATTGTCTTGTTAAGGAAAATTGCTGATATTAAAATAATAGCAATCAGACACGCAAGCCTCGGCAATTTTTTTGATTCTTGCACCCCAAATTGCTGCAATTTTAGTGGTGCAACCATATATTTATCAACTTCACGGTCAACAATTCCTTGAAATATAAGTCTAGAAACATTGCTCAATAGAAGACTGTGTCGTTTAGTCAGTTAGTTTACATTTATTTGTGACTTATAAGTACGTATGGCCGTCAAAACTGTTGGGTGAAGATTGATTGCTAAAGCGCAAGTGGCCAGTAGCGACTGATTGCAGCGGTTGCACACTAGCTCCTTTCGTAGTCAGCACTCGGCACGTCCGCTCAAACAGTCACCATACCATCGCAGGCACCACCATGCCGTTGCCTAATCTCTCCACTGTTATTATATTTAATAACTTCTAATTGTGCCTGCCTTTGTATACTAGTATTCACACCTTACGCAATTTATAACGATCTGCTATTTCAATCATTCTATTACGTTTGTGGTTATTTTTAGATTTGCGTCTAAAACGACTAAGTCCGCGTTTGTAAGTCTGTTAGGAATAAAATCTTATACTACTGAACAGAATTTCGTGCGATTTTCAAAAAGAGACAGAGTGATTCATGAGAAAAGTTTAAGTATTATAATACATGCATATCATATATATATACGTAAAGAAAAACCAAGAATTTCAAAGATTATAAAAACCCATTCGAATTTGGGTCGCGTCGCTAGCTCAAAACTAAAAAATTAAATTCTATTGAAAGAATTGAACAATGTGGAACATTA
The DNA here is from genome assembly GCA_958295575.1 of Leucania comma. Classification (NCBI taxonomy): domain Eukaryota; kingdom Metazoa; phylum Arthropoda; class Insecta; order Lepidoptera; family Noctuidae; genus Leucania; species Leucania comma. Next base: position 20,144,266 of record OY282468.1, read on the forward strand.
CAGGACTATTTATAATATAAATTGTATTTATTAAAAAAGATAATTACTTAAATTTCAACACGCAAGTTGTACCTACACAAAACATTCATTGATCTGAATAAATGTGAACCGAAACATGATAATTATCAAGAATTGACGCCTGTCTGTACGTTAGGTATTTCAACGGTCAACTGTTATCAAAAACAGATACCACTACATATGCACAAAAGGTATAAACAATTTATTATACTTAAACGATTCACTAAGACATTACTCGCATGCTAAGTTCCGTAATTAGGCTATATTATCCACCAATTTGCATACAATCATTGCGTTCATACACGTTTTGATCTTCAAATTTACAATAGATCGGAAATGAAATAAATACTTCTTTTTATTGTTGATAGGTTCGCGCTTGACCACTATTTCACCTGATGGAAAGCGAAGATCCAGTCAACGATAAAGCCCGCTTACTTAGAAGTAACCTATTCACTCTTGACTTAAAGATTCCCGTGTTGTAGCCATCAGGAAACACAGATTTCAGCAGGAATTCCACTCCTTAGCTGTACGTACAATTAATGTGTTCCCAAAACGATGGGATGTCTATCATAACGCATATATTGCGGCAACTCCTTATGTTCATCACTATATCAGCATTTATACACAGGACTGATTTATAAGGCGAATACGAGTCACGAATTGTCCTTTCCGCCTGTGGTTACTACCAGTACCTCTACCATGAGTTTTAAGCAATAGTAATCGTCGCTACTCGATATCGACGCCGTAAATATTTTGTATGGCAAATTTTGGTTCTGCAAGTGACCGCTAGAGGCGCTGCAAAATTTGCCATAAAAATATTTACGGCGTCGATATCGAGTAGCGACGAATACTATTACTTAAAACTCATGGTAGAGGTACTGATTGATTAAAAAAATACATGCTAAAGGCGCGATTGTTCGAAAGAGTTACCGTGTGCCTGGAAAGCAAACGTCAACTAAAGGAACACAGGTGGGTTTTAGTCAGTCAGTCAGACAAAAGTCTGACACTCCTCGCTCAGTCGGCACACCAGGACCAGGAGAGTCATAGATCTATGACTTCCATCATCAAAAAAAAAAAAAAAACGCACATCTGTACCTCTACCATGAGTTTTAAGCAATAGTAATCGTCGCTACTCGATATCGACGCCGTAAATATTTTGTATGGCAGATTTTGGTTCTGCAAGTGACCGCTAGAGGCGCTGCAAAATTTGCCATACAAAATATTTACGGCGTCGATATCGAGTAGCGACGAATACTATTGCTTAAAACTCATGGTAGAGGTACTGTTCGTGAAATCCTGTTCTAGAGTGTAATCGTACTCTAGGTAACTACACAAACAATTATTTATACAACATTAAATTTTGGTCTTTTTAATCCCGCGGAGGGTCGATTCGGTACATGAAACAATATCGATTTGTAAAGATAAAATTAAAAAATAAAGTAATTTTTTTTAAACTCGAATTAATTTACGCATGTACGAAATTAATTTATTTCAGTAAACGAGTCAATGACCTTGTAGGTAGTTGTCGGTCGTTGCGTACTAACTACCTACAGTTAATTGGCCTCGCTCAGCTCACGTTTACTTGAAGAATTAAAACGAACAAAGTTTAACGGGGTATAATTGTGCCATCTTAATACATTAATGATATCAAATGCTTCTTGAACAAATGAGATTACATTTATTGATAGTAAACACACTCAATAAAGGTAAACACACTAGTGCGATTTATCTGCCTTTACAACCAACATATATGTCTATTTTGAATGCAATCCGCATTAACATATATAGCATCCCTCTACATGTGCGCATACGCAAACCATTGAGTAAGATTGATTCGTCACACGTCAAAGTGCATCATGGAATCGTGTTTCAAAAATATTTGCTTAATTGCTCTTTCATATTTATATCTCAACCACGGTTGTTAAAATATTTCTACGCATTAATGAATTAACTTCAATCATATGCTCCATCAAAATAATATGAATCATTACTAGGAAATCGTTGCATTTTCTCAAAGTGGAAGAAAAACATTGTTCTTAGAACTGTGAGTCATACAGCGCACAATAGGTTAGTACGTATAAACAATTTATCAATTCATGAATTAGTTACTCGACCTTGCTTAATGACAATATAAATTCTTGTAACAGCAAGTAGAAACAACAGGAACTGTGCATCATCAAAATATGGGTGACACCAATTATTTCATGCCTCCAGGATTTTCCAGACCTCTTTTTTTTAAGTGTGAAAATCATCTAATTACTTTTCCCGCTCTGGGTGGAGCAGGAAAAGACACTCCAGGGTCATTAGGCATTTGATGATTTCTTACGTAAAAAATAAATTCAACTTTGTAGTTGTCGCTATCATCATCATCATCATCATTTCAGCCGAACGACGTCTACCGTTGGACATAGGCCACCCCCAAATGTCGCCTAAATAAGCGGTCCTCTCGCATCTATCTCATTCCCGCGACTCTCACCAGGTAATCGGTCCACCTTGTGGTAGGCCTTCCAGCGCCACATATCCCGGTGCACAGTCGCCATTACACTCCCTTTCGGGCCCACCGACCATCCAGTCTACGACCAATGTGCCCTACCCTCTGCCACTTAAGTTTGGCGATTCTTCGTCAGAAAAAATCAAGCTAAGATTGAAAGCTTGCTCAAAGTTCAATCTTTTGTTACCGTGCTCAGTGCACAGCATGAATGAAAATATACATGTTGAAACTAGCGATAAATCTATTATCAGTTAATGCACACCACTACATAATGTAATTATACCATATCCGGGTCGCGATAACCGATTGGTGAAGACAAGAATATACAGACAAATCAGATCATGAACGCGCCCTTTGAACAATACCTATCGTAATCAACACTAAGGTTCATTTTATTTTGAAATTGTAGTCTTTGTCAATTTTATACCTACTGACATTGGATTGATTGCCTTTGTTCTAATTGTTCTTCGTGTTTATTTAATTGTTTATCGAAATAGTTCAATGTCATCTAATTTTATGAAGATACCTTCGTTGCATGACGATTGCATGCAGTTTTAAATTGAATTAGTTTTCGTACCTTCGTCCTAGCCCAGAAAATTTAACATTGACTCCATTTCGTGTCAATTCAGGTCAGTATAACTAAATAAAAAACTATACGTTTATTATAATAAAGTTCCCCACCGAGTCTGTCTGTCTGTATGAGCGCGATAATCTCAAAAACTACTGAATGGATTATCATGCAGTTTTCATTAATAGACAGATTGATTCATGACAAAGGTTTACGTGTATATTACATGTATTTTATGGGAGGCGACAATAAGGCGAGAATTAAAACAAAATCTAACACCCTGCGAAGCTAGAGCGGTTCGCTAGTACATAATAATATGAAATAAATTCCAAAGCTAAATGAAAAAGTTTCATATTATTTATAAATATAGTTTCCTACTCTAGAAAACACGTGCACCACCGTGGAATTTTCAGTAAAAAGGAAAGCCAGGCACGTGCCTACTTGTTCGACTGGTAATACATACACTAGAGACCTTGCGGGCCGGCGGGCGGCGGCGGCGGCGGCCTGTTTTCCCGACGTTTACAGCACCGTATAACTGGTCTATTGCAAATCTTCCGCGTGAGACATGCAACGCAACAACACAAGGAGTTGTTTGTTAAACAAATAGTGTAGAGTGGTACCAGTACACCACTCTCGACTGTAATCAAATCACAGAGTAAACATCAAATAATGCGCTGTCTTACTCCGCTATAGCAACTTGTAAATAAGCTAAAACTTTTGTATTATACGACGTTTCTGCGATCAAAACTAAGCAAATTCTTACGCAAAACATGGAGGATTACTTTAATAAATGTCAATTCAATATCTTCACACATGTTTAGCATCCATACTGATATTATAAAGCTGACGAGATTGTTAGCTTGAATTGTACAATTCTTTTAATGTTGGATAGCTCATTTATTACTATCTGATGGCTAAAAGCCACTGCAGCCCTCGGCTCCATAACACTCTCGCCTACGGCTCGTGCGATTTCCGCCTCGGTCGCAATGACAAACTTTCTGCACTTGTATCAAAATGTACTATATTTTTATGGATATCATAGTAGATACGTAAATAACAAATTGTACTATAGTTTACAAACTTAGTAACATTATTGCAAGGAAGAATTGAATTCAATCAATATCTACTCGTACATCTTTATAATAGGTTGTTGTTGTCGGATTAACCGGCTCAACAACATGTGCAATATGTTTAGTTGAAAATATGTGTTAATTTATAGAGTGGCTGGCATTGAACGGAGGCACTGTTTATCTGCACTACGCGGTAGTTGCGCGAAAATAAATACGCGGTTGCTATCAAAACCATAATGCGTGTCGGAGAAATACATTCCTGATACGTCAATAGTTTTTAAAGGTACTTATTGTTCTTCTTTTACCCTTTCTGTCTTTTAAGTTGCACCTGCCATGTTGTTTCTGCACAACCATAAGGCGTTGTTTACGGAGACGCGGCGCGTTGGGCGTTCATCGTACATTGCAGCAGTGGGCCGTCTTTAAAGTTACTTATTGTTCTTCTTTTTCCCTTTCTGTCTTTTAAGTTTCACCTGCCATGTTATGTTTCTGCACAACCATAAGGCCTTGTTTACGGAGACGCGGCGCGTTGGGCGTTCATCGTACATTGCAGCAGTGGGCCGTCTCATCGCTCGCGCAAACAAAGACATAATTGGCAAAGTACGACGGACCGCCCAACGCACCGCGTCTCCGTAATCGAGCACTAAAGTCGACTGGTAGAAAATGCCTTAGGCATTAAGTCCGCCTTTGTACAATGTAGTCTTAATGTAGTATAATAAAGTTTTGAATAATTAAAAAAAAAAAACAAAGGAAATTTAGACTGAAAGATTATCTGTCTAAAATTTTTTTTCAGCCAGAGATATGATAAGGAGTATCCTGTTTGTTGAAGATTAGTATAGTTATCAAAATAAACAAAACATTTAGCGTTTACTTCACAAGTGCCTACGCCATTTAAAAATAAAGGTTTTTTTTTATCTTACCTAACTGATTGGATGAAACTTTGCGTTAATGTCTAAGTATTTTCAAACCATCCAAAGACGGACAACCACCCGGAACGGTTCGAAAATACAGTTTGAATTCGGTAGGTGGCGCTGCAATCCGGTTTTCAATTTTTTTTCTGAAGAGAAGCTAGTTTTTGGGCAGGACAACGTCTGTAGGCATCACTAGTCATTTATAAAGATTTAGGGGGTCCTTTGGTAGGTTCAAAATCAGGATATGATGTGCCTCAAAAGACTGCCCGACTGAAATGGGACTGGGTGGCGCGTATTAAGGGTATTAAATTGCTCAATGACCTTGAAGAATTTACCTCTACACTAGTAGAGAAGAATTGACCTCTAAACAGGCATTGCAGGGGGGTGCTGCGCGCGGGGTGTTAGTACTGATTCAATGAAATTTGGAAAAAAATCAATACAAGTTATTCAATTTATCGTAACATATATTTTGGTATAAATTCAATGTATAAATATAGAGCAGTTTTCGAGAAAATATGGCATTAATGTTCAAAAAAGGCCTATTTACCAGATTTTTTTTCTAGAGTTAGGGTATTTTTTCTAGAAACGTAATCAATACAATTTATTAGTAATATCCTTAAGTATCCCCTTCATTTTTTATATGGTAATCGTACATAGGAATAATCTATAAACTTCAATCAACCTAGAAGGTTTTTTTGGATTTGGGCGATGTAATCCCCTTAAGGTATTGTTCCAGGCGCGCTTCAAGGAGATGTCAGGGACCCCTCCCTTGGTAGAATTTGCTATAGACCCCACGCTGGCTTAATCCTGACACCGATCAATGTTCCAGAATGTGTTAAAACATTAATTAGCACATCCAAATCAGTATCATTCCGACCTCCAATTTTCTCATGACCCGACTGTTAGACAAATATCATTTCTACTTATTGTTTAAACGCCGATAATTTTAAAATATAAATAGCGGCAAATAATGATGAGTGATAACAGTTATCTCTTTGTGATAAGCATTGAACTTTGACATTGAGTCGCGTGTCTTATCTCGCGCCTTCCGACGGCAAACGGGCAGATTCCTATACATGTTTACAAACAGAGGAAATTGTTCTATCAGTTGACTAGCGACAGATAAGTTGATGACATTACAGCTGAGGAATTGGACTCATCATTCATGATGCTATTATTATTGTTTTACTGAATATTTTATGACTGCTTTTGCGGGTTTGCGGACGGCGAGCAGTGGGTAGCTCGCTGTCCGACCGTCCGGTAACAATCCGAACCAAGCCCAGGTCGTCGACGGCGCGCACTGTTCCCGCGCGCCTAAAGAAGTTGTCAACAAACCGTAGAGGCCCAGTCTGCTAACAGGCAGCCAGGGTATAAGCCTACTGAGGCCAAGGGTCTGTTTCTGAAAGGAAGGCTCGGCCCTGTTATGAAAGGCAACGGAGAAACGGGTTGGGTTTTTAGTCACTAAGAGTCTGACACTATCTCCCACTCCGCCCAAGGGCGGGAGATGTCATTGGATGATTTTACCCCCCCATCAAAAAAAAAATGCTTTAAAATAGACATATTCTATTCCAGAAGTTTCATACAACGCCATCTAGTCCCAAACGTGCCCAAACTAAGCAGAGCTTGTGCTATGAGTACTAGACAACTGACAACCATACTTATATATTTCTAGTACATACATATCACTACATAGTATAAAACAAAGTCGCTTCCCGCGGTCTGTCCCTATGTATGCTTAGATGTTTAAAACTACGCAACGGATTTTGATGCGGTTTATTTTAATAGATAGAGCGATTCAAGAGGAAGGTTTATATGTATAATACCTGCATAATGTATTTAATATCACCATTGCACCCATGCGAAGCTGGGGCGGGTCGCTAGTTATAGATAAATTAAAACACCCAGATACAAAACAAATGATCATGCTCATCATACAAACATTTTGTCTTGGGTGGGAATCGAACCCATGACCTCCGACATAGCAGTCAGGGCCACTAGCTACCAGACCAACAGGTCAGTCGATAATGTATTTATACTCGTAAATATGTATTATTATGAAAGACTGTGTACCTACTAATTTTGTTTTGAGATAATATTATCTTATTTAGGTATCTGTTCAGCATAAACAAATTAATTTTAATTAGGGCTGATTTCATCATTTAATATAAAAACTCAGTTCAACTAAACTGAGCTCAACGTAATCTCGTTTAAAGACCCGTGTCGTAAGCATGGGCGACAACAAAAGAATTGAAACTGAGTTTAGCGTAAACTAGGTTTAATTCATAGCGGTGAAACGCAAAATGAAGCTGTAATCTCGATTAGGCGCTCAAACTGCGTTTTGTTTTATATAATCGCGATTAGTTTATTGGTGAATTTCGCCCTTAGTTGACAATTTTAACGACACGGTTAGCGCAGTGGTTGAGCGATCGGTGGCTGTACTCCGTATCACGGGTTCGATCACCACACGGAGCAAATATTTATGTTGCCTACAAATAGGTGTTCTAAGTCTGAGTATTATGTGTAAGTGTGTTTACATGTTTATAAACTCCTGAATTGAACATATAGGAATAAGATCTTAGTGAGGAGCAACATTTTAAAAAATTAAGAAAAAGTTTTTTATTTGACGAATGGAGTCCAGAATATGGTGCTATATTAACGGATCGAGATCCTAACACTGCGCTCCAAAACCAAGATAGATGATGTGGCTCAAAAGACTGCCCAACTTAGGTGGGACTGGGTGGCGCGTATTAACCTATTGTTTGACGCGCGCCTCAAGGAGATGTTAGCACACCGTAGGAGCCAAGCAGGGTCGATGCCAGTCGAAGCCTACTGGGCCCACGGATTGTGCGAAAGTGAACCCCCCCCGGGGCCCTGGAACGAAGCCAAAAAAAGGAACAAGAGTGGGTTTTTCCCTCCCGTCCAAGGGCGGCTGATGTCACTGGATGATTTGCTCCCCTAAAAATAAAAGAGGCTGGGCAGGATACGTCTGGTGCATGCCCGACGTACTGTGGGCCAAGTAACACAAAATTAGTGCCCTGAGAAGGAAGTTTGGGCCCGCGAAAAATGGATGGAGGCCTTTACCCATGATGGGACAGACAAAGCTAACAAAAACAAAGTGAGATTGAAAGTTTTTACACTGAAATCTTCAACTTATTTATAGGTGGGACGTTCTCCTTTTTTGCGGATAATCACATGAAAAATAATGAAATATCCTATTATACTTGTTTTAAAAGTTCTCGGGTTTTTGTTTTAAAGTTGTTATTAAAACGCATTTTTGTGTTTTAAATTGGGTAATCTCTTTCTTTAATAACTATTTTTTTAATTTGCGTAAAGGATTGGTCGAAATATACCAACACTTTATTGTACAGACACCAGCACATCAACCTACTTCAATCTGTCAAATTTCTTTAATAGATTTTCAACCTTATCACAATAAGAGAAGGTTAATGTTCGATTGGTAAAATTTGACAGATTGGGGTAGATTGACGTGCTGGCGTCTGTACTTTTACGTTAACACGATCGACACGTTTATGACGTTCGACGCTCCGATTGGCTCGCTACAAGCCTTTAACCAATCTGTACCTCTACCATGAGTTTTAAGCAATAGTATTCGTCGCTACTCGATATCGACGCCGTAAATATTTTGTATGGCAAATTTTTGTTCTGCAAGTGACCGCTAGAGGCGCTGCAAAATTTGCCATACAAAATATTTACGGCATCGATATCGAGTAGCGACGAATACTATTGCTTAAAACTCATGGTAGAGGTACTGAGACCCCAAACACGGTAAACGTTTCGATAGCGTTAACGTAAAAACTAAAAAAAAATATATCTAAATTGTTGAGCTCAACACATGTCAGTGCCATTATTGGCACTTACAATTTATAACTTCTCATTAAATATAAGAACTTCATAATAACTAAAAGAACAAACAGATATAAAAGTAAACGTTCTCAAGATATTGACTATCCACGTTTGATTGTTATTGTATAACATTGTCTCTGCATTACGACGTCCATTATGTAATCTTGTATCTACAGTGTATTCCTACTTACTTTACTATTAATATTATTTTAGTTTATGATATTTCTTATAATTTATTCACATATTAGAATCAACGACATTTTTAACCACTTAAATGTGAAGTTGCAACATTTTGTAAAGCCTCTTTTTAACCGACTTCGAAAAGGAGGAGGTTCTATGTTCGGCTGGATGTATTTTTTTGATGTATGTTCACCGATATCTCGGTCAATTGTGGACCGATATTGAACATTTTTGTTTTGATTGAAAGACTATACGTTTTGATCTGATGATGAACTTCCAAAATATAGAACGGAACTCTTCAAAAAATCATAGTAGAACTGTTGTAACAAGTAAAATTGCTTTGTTTATACCTGTAGTCGGGAACTGACTGAAGGAAGAAGGAGAAGGGATAGAACTGATCTGATGATGAAGCCGGAAGGTAGGTAATAAACGGAATTATGTAATAAATCAGAGTATTGGAGACACACATAATAAAAGTCGCACCAGACGCAAAAAAGGCCAGTTACAGCACTGTTTACATTGCTAATAATATGTTAGTTTATGATATTTCTTGTAATTTATTAACATAATAGAATCAACGACATTTTTAACTACTTAAATGTCAAGTTGCAACACTTTGTAAAGCTTCTTTTTTTGTGCTGGCAAGGTAAAATAAAATTATTCTAATGGTTTTCTTATTACTTAACGCATTATTGCAGTTAATACCTACACATGTTGAATAATAACGACATTAAGATAAAGATACGAATGTGAGGGCCTAACACTGGTCCATAGATCATTGAGAAATTCAGATTTGTTATGTAAAGCCGGGCTGCCGTAACTGCCTACACACTTGAAGACTTCAACCACAGATATAGATATACCTAGATAACGCAAGAGCAACTACTTCGCGTGCCTAGCTTTCGTACAAAAATCGTAAGTAGTCACTTTCGCGCTCAGTCTGCATCGGAGTACAGCGCTAGTCGGGTGCAGTTAAAAATATAAAAATGGTTAATTGTGCTGTTGGTGTGGGGGTGGAGCGAGGGGAGACGCCGTACGCGGCGGCGTCTTCACTAAATAGTGCTTGTGACGTCATAATAGGTAGTCAAAAAATGGCACGTTTGGTTTTCATACAGATCGTGATGCTTGCGTTATCTATGTCTATCTATATCTGTGACTTCAACCCTCAATTGTCGGCGGATACCGCTTAACTTCAGATAAATATAAATTATTACTGCGACGTTTAGTTTGATTTCTTCGAGTACACATCCCGGGAACCAAAGCATACCTAACACAGAGTACGGTTCCCACAGTACCTACATATGCTGTAGGTTTAAAATATGTAGGTATCTTGTTTTTTATCATTAGTTGGTATTTTGTTTTTATCGATGGGTAAAATCAAGCAAAGACGTCCCTCGCTCTTGGGCGGAGCGGGAGATAGTATTAGTATCAATCCATGGCCCTAATAGGCTTCGGCCCTGCTAGACCTCTACGGTTTGCTGACAACTACTTGAGGCGCGCGGGAACAGTACGCGGCGACGACGACTTGGGCTTGGTCCGGATGGTTACTGGACGGTCGAACAGCGAGCTACCCATTGCTCGCCGTCCGCAAGCCCGCGCCTACGGTGGCTGAAAATCGGGATCGGAATCCCGACGACGGCTGGGACGTGAGGACAGTTGCCTCACGCGTGCGGCTTCCTCCTTTGCTAGCATTACTGCTTCGCAGAAGGAGGCGATCACCTGCCATCCCTTCTCGCTTCGAACCATGGCCTGTACCAAGGCCCGGCGCGAGAGATCGCTGTCACCGTCGCCCCCACGAGGACACGGCGGTGCTCCGCCCAAGCGGGGTACACGTCGACCGTGTCCTCCAGGCGGTCCACACAGTGGCGACATCCGGGCGAGTCACTTCCGCACGAATCCGGTGCAGGAACATGCCGAACTGACCGCGTTCGGTGAGAACATGCATCATGCGGAAGGTGAGGACGCCGTGAAGTCTTTCCAGCCAGTCCTCAAAGATGGGACTTACCGCCATAATTGTGGCATGCCCATTGTAAAAGCACGTACGATACAAGTAATTCCTAGTGTGGGGCAACGATTAAAAAAAAAGAACATTGGGTAATACGTAAAAGAACCTCCTTTGTTACAAACATGCACGCTATTTCAAGGAGATGTTCCAACCTTAAGAATGTTCCATCGTCTAAGTAGATTATAATCACTGTTTATTATCCTTGGTATAACCCGTAGGTACCCATAATAACCGGGGTCTAGGACAAGTCCGACGAAATCAGTCGTTAACCGTTTGTAATTGAAGTTGGCAAACATCTACATTATGTACTAGAAGTTACGCAAATTTAGTAGGCTGTAACAATATGACCCCCTTATCGCACTTGTGTGTTAAACATATCTAACGGTTCAATTAAACATTATTGTTAATGAAGATTGTTGTATACTTACTATTATATTGCTAAAACAAAAATATTACGGTTGAAGATTTTACAAGACTGGCCTATTTTTGATGTAGTACACGATCAAAGCCCGACTTGCTATGGTCTAATAAACACACATAAATAACTTAACATACCTACATGAAGTAATTTATTTCAGTCTAGCCTAACTTGGTTTTGGGTCAGTGGGATACATAAATAATATAAATATGAAGACTATAGCTCATTGATATGAGATATATCTATGCTGCAGTTTCAATGGTTTAGCCTCTTGAACTATATTACTAAGGGATGGACGGACAGATGAGTGAGAGCAATAGGGACATTTTTGTTATGGAAACGCAGAAAAATAAGGAAAAAATAATCTGAATAACCCTCAACCACTTGAGGGTTAGTATACTGGGGTTTGATTGAAAGAATTTCACTTTCTATTCCAATTCGGGTTAATTTCAGATGTAGTGATTACAACTGGTTATGTTTAGTGGTTAACAAAAAAAATGTTTATGCTAAGACCTTATACTATGCCGGAGAATCTTAACACCGCGATGTAGAAATTGACCAAAACGGTACAACGCCATCTAGTGACGACTAAGTAAACAAATTTTACTTCGTTGAAATTACGATCGCGGGTTGTTTTAGATAATTGTCCGTGTGCGGTTAAACATAATCATTTGCGCCTTACACAAGAATTGATTAAAGCTAAAAATGATGCAAATTTAAATAAAAATGTTTATCCGCAAATTTTTACTAAATCACGCAATGGATTCTGTTATAGTTTTCACTAATAGAAATAACAACAAATAAAGAAGGTTAAATTATATGTTTGCACAAATGACATAAAAATAAAAACCTTGCGAGCCCAAAAAGGCATCTAACTCATAAAATAGGACAATAGTTGTATCTACACATATAAAATAGGGGAAATTTTTTTTTTGGTATTTATGAATGTTGAGTACCTTTATCATAGGTATCTAAAACACAAAGAAGCAATCTTTTTAAAACATTTTACTATTAAAAAAAAACACAAGGTTATGACCTAAATGTCTAATCAATGTGCATTTTAAAGTGCTTTTTTCCGCAAAACTAATAAAAAAAACTTACCAATGCAAGAGCGCTCTCAGGGTACCATTTGCAAGGCCGCAAGAAGATTGTGAGAAGCTCATCGTCATCTCCATAGCACAAGTCTTTGTTCTCCTTGAGCAGTTCCCGTAGCCTCTCGAGCGCCTCGCGGACCCTCTCGGGAGTCTCACGTAACTCCTTCTCTGCTATTTCTCTTGTTTCTGGCGACAGCTCCACGCTGCGCTCCAGTCTGAACTCGGCTGAACTCATTTTAGTATCTGAAAAGAGCAAAATGAATTAATTTTCTGTTTAAGAAAAATCTTCACGAATCTTTTTTCTCTTAGATTATAGACCAGGAGCTAGCTTTACATTATTTTAGTCATCTTTCAAAAGTAATCGTAGTTGTAAGCCTAATTCTTTAATATTTTGTAATGTTACTGAAGGTATCTTAGCTACGGTAACTCCTAAGATTTACCAGCAAAACTTAAGATGTACTAAGTCTTACTGTAAAATTCCGAATTGAATTACCGATTGATTCGCTTATCGAAGTAGGTGAGTACCTATTATTAACATTTCTTTAATAGTAGTACAATCAGTTCAAAAAAGTAACATATTAGTGATGACTTTCTCTTAAACCAGTCTTTGAAGAAAATTCTAAGATTTCCCAAGTGAGTGCAAGTAAAAACCTGAAATTAGCGATATCAGAGAACATTTCGGACTTTAGCAGTGAGACTTGGTAAATCTAAGGGTTTGCTGGCAAATCTTTGAATTAAATACCATTGATCGGGCTTTTACAAACACAGTAACGAAACTCATATTAAATTATTATAACACACCACTGTTCATACCAACAAGGCTTTTTTTAATCAGCTGGCTTAATCGATCAGATAAACCGTCCAAACTCATTATTCTCAAAGAGCATCGTTGAGTTACGGGCAGTGGAGTGTGTTGACATGACACTGGCCGCAAGGCAAGGACTTATTGTGGATTCCGATCACACTGCGCACGCGCACGTGTCGCCGACTCCACGTTTAAAAACACATCATTGCGTTCGAGATCGATTGCACAAAACTATCGGCTACCCATTGCTAAAATGACCCGCCGGCCAATAGCCGCTAATAAGTATTATTTCTGATGGTGTTAAGCAACTGGGAGGTTTTATATAATCGGCTGGTTTATTTTTGTAACCAACTCGGATAAGTTTTAAACAACTGAAGCTTTCACTTCAAAACTAAGTTTAACAGTTATAGTAATGAAGCTTTCGTAAGATTTATGTGTTTTTTTTTTTATTTAATCTTCATGGACAGTAGTGGTACATAGTCGGACTTAATGCAACAAGACAATCCTTTTCCAATCGACCTTTGAGTTAAAAAGACAACACTGTTTCCTAAGTGACCGAAATTTAGACAGAATTCCAAAATGCCTGCAAATGATTGTTTTGAAATAAATGCTTTCGAAATTTATTTAGTTAAGAATACTTTTACGATATGGTGCACTATCTAGCGGCCTCATCCTTCCATATTATAAAGCACAGTCCCTCACCGCATATCTGTATAAACGCGTTTATCTCAAAAACTGCTGAACAGACTTTCATGCAATTTTATCCAATAGACAGTAATTCTTGAAAAAGGTTTAAGTCAAGTGTATAAAACTACATACATATTATAGCAAAGATAAATCGAATATTTCAAAGATTTTGACATGTAATGACGTGTGTGTGTGTTGTGTTGTTGAGTTGTTGTTGTTGTTGTTCGTTAGTATCGAACGTAATTGACATTGAAAATGCTAATAGAATACAATTATCATTGACATACGAAGTGTAAATACGAAATCAAAGAAGTATATTTGTCAATTAGGGATAGCCAGACAGATTTGATAACGATCATCATTACCAACGATCCTTAACGTAATCTATTTACTATAGGTACCTAATGAAGTTATGTAAATGACACTACAAAAGCGTTTGAAAATAAATTAAATATATCTATAGTTAAGAGCTCTTCGACTATGTATTAAGAAATTGCCATTTATCTTGAGTTCAATCAACTCTACACGAGTACCTAAATCATTGTTCTACATAAATCGCTTACCTATTACAATATACCAGTCTGCCTATTAGTCTAGTCGCAATGACGTCAATTTTTTTTTAAATACGCAGTGTAAGCCAATTAAAATAATTAAGTCACAAAAAAGCAAAATTATGCAATAACAATCTGATTCACATTCTAAAGAAGGTATGCTTGTTTATTGTCGATGTTTTTATTGGCGATGGGAAATTATCAAACTACTTGTCTAGGCTGGAGTTAGACGGCGTGCCACATAAAAAAAGAAAGAAAGAAAAAAAAATAGGAAGAAAAAAAAGAAAAAAAAGAAAAAGAAGAAAAAAAATAAAAAGAAAAAGAAAACGAAAAAGAAAAAGAAAAAGAAAAAGAAAAAGAAAAAGAAAAAGAAAAAGAAAAAGAAAAAGAAAAAGAAAAAGACAAAGAAAAAGAAAAAGAAAAAGAAAAAGAAAAAGTATTTTCTTTGATCCTTGAGACTATGTTCCTTCATTTTCCCTGTACGTTCTAGAGTAGCGGCAATTCTTTCAAACGTTCCCGTAGAATAGGTGTCTGGCTTGACATCGCGGGTTATGACGTATAAACACTTATATTATAAAGGTGAAAGTTTATCTGTATATTTGTAGGTTTGTTATTTCTTCACGCTCGAACGACTGAACGGAAATCGATGAAATTTACACGGGACATAAGACCATGTCTGGAAATAGCACACAGGATACCTTTTATCCCGGGATAATGTTTCAATAACGTAGAGACACAATAGAAAGACAATAGGTGTGCGGACATCGGTGTCCGCTTGGGGCTTGAGTAACTACGTTAATTTTTGATCTAGTACCTAGTTTATAAATTAAAAATAGCAGTTTTCGAAACGTTAATTACTTTAGTACGTTTTTCAGACTTTATTAAAGAAGTACCATTCGACAGATCTAACAGAGAAGATTTTAATTTAAATTTTTGTTTATTGAAAATTATTTATCTAATGATAAAATAAAAATGGTAAAGGCTAAATAATAAAATAAAAAAAATAGCTTCATAATTCAACGCTCTAACGGAAAAAATAATATCAACAGTTTGAGTTACGCCTATACAAAGTTATTTCGGCTTGACAAGTGTGAAACGTCAAAAAAGACTTCTTAGATTTGATGGCCTATAATTAATTATTATTATTAACAATAAGATGAAACTAAACTGTCATGTTTTGATACAAAATTTTAAAGCTTTCTGTTTCTCAGTACTTTGAAACGCTATTTTATATTTGCATGGTGATTAAAATAACTTCATTGTTAACATTTTGCATATATGGTTTGGTAATTTGTTTTAAGTTATTTTTTATTTATTGGTGGAATAAAAAACCATTCAGAAAATCATTATTTTGTTAACTAGTTAATTTAAATTTGTTTCTATACACACTGTAATAAGTAATCCAATTCCGATAACAGTTATTAAAATATAGCGAACAATAAACAGATATAGAATAATGTCCTAACAATAAAATCCATGCTTATAATAATCCACATGCACAAAACGAGCACAACACAGTTCGAACACCGATGCTTGCAAACCTTTGCTCTATTTTTCACTAATAAAAAACAACTGAATTGTGAAAATGCACTAACCTCACTCGCGTGTGTGCACGCGCCGGTGGAAATCACAATAAAGGGCGGAAAATCGATCGTGCGGCGGTGACGGCGCAAGCGAGTGTGCGCGCGCGCAAGCCGACGGCCAATATATAGACTCGATAAGCGCATACGCTTACTTTGTGCCCCACAACCCCAGCCGCGGCGCCTTCTTACTTATTGTACGCTGCAAATAAGTTGAACCAATTTGACCGTCGTTGCTATATGGTTACGCGCAGCTCCCCACTTCGATTGAGACTTCAAACTCTGTTATAGTACGCAGCAAATAAGTTGAACCTGTTGCTATGGTTACGCGCAGCTCCCCACCTCGATTGAGACCCGAAAATCAGTAACTGCGCTTTCAAGGTTGACCGCCATAATGGTTCAACTTGTGTGGCGATGATTATATTGCGTATTCAAAGGCAGTTCAACTTATATGCCGCGTACCTATTGTACATAGTTTGAAAATGCTCGCCATGTGTGTCAGATCTAATTTCTTGTTGAACTTCAACAATTGCAATGTTTTGAGCAAGCGTTGCACGCCAACATTCTTTGTTGGTACAATCTCTTTCCGTAAGCAAGGGATGCAACACCTCACAGCACTTACAATTCGCCAACGACCATGGAGTTTGCTCACCAACAATAGCTACAAAATTAAAAAGGCCACCGTATCAGCTGTTGCTACCTAGTTCAGATCCTCGACAGCCAACAAATTCCACCCTACTTTATTACACCTGGTGGTATACTAAACCATTTATTGCAACCCGCCCGAGCTCCGCAAGGGTGTAACAAATCTTTGAAATTATCGACTTTTCTCTACTTAATAATATGCATGAATTTTACACTGAAATCTTCGTCATCAATCAGTCTGTATATTGGTGTAAACCGCATGAAAATTCGTTCGTGTTTTTGAGTTTATCGCGCATAGACAGACAAACGAGGTCAGGGACTTAGTTTTATAATTATTGTTATTTAAGGACTTCCAAAATTTTACAAATTTGCAGATTAAGTATCGTTGTACACGATATTAGTTTAAAAAAAATCACCTGAATGAAGAAGAAGAAGAAGAGACAACGTCTAACCGACTTGATTTTATCGAATCAAAATCTTTCACTGCAACTGCACGTCTTCCCTTTATTACTGACTGCAGTTATTATGTAAGAATAAAATAGAACAAAACTTTATTGAACACCAACAAGTAACGCAACGATGAGTACAAATGGTACGTATCGATAAGACCTATTGCTGACAGCAAATTCTAGCAGGCAACCTTAGGATGGATCGTAAATTTTAAAATAATGCAGGGCGTAGTCTGCGATGTAGGTACTGCTAACAAATAAATCAAACATTAGCTTCATTATAAATAAGCATATAATATGTGTAAATGATTATATACATAAAATACTTAATAGAAGCCAGATTTAGATTTATGTATAGATTGTGTAACATTTTTGGTGTACAAAAACGTTTTATTCTATTCATCTGTTTACCAACCAACGTCACAAACTTACTATCAAGCCAGTGTTACGAAACATTAAAAAAAAGGATTACAAGCAGTTTTTCAAAGTAAAAGTGTCCACAATGACTCCTTATTATGCAACCAGACGAATCACAGACGTACTCGTACGAATCTGTACAAGTTAAATAAGTGTACAGCTACATAGATACCTATGTGCAGTTGGACAATCGTTACAAAGTAATATGAGTAAAAATGATTAGATAGCCTGATTTACCTACTGCTTGACAAAGGAAATTATCATATGTTTAGGTTCCCAGCACTCATAAGTTATACAGATGTTTTACATGCAGTCGATCTGTGTAAGAAAAACATCGCACAAAGTATTTTCTAGCGTTAGTAAAGATTACAATATTGTAGACCAGTTGCAGGTATGACAGTACATACCTATTTTTTTTAGATGAAAATCATCAAATGCCTTCTCCCACTTTATGGTAGAGCGAGAGGCGTGTTTTTTCTTATGGTAGATAAAATCAGCCCAAGTACATCCCCCGCCCTTGGGCGGAGCGGGAGATAATGTCAGACTCTTACTGACTAAAAACCTACCCCGTTCCTTCTTTGCCTGTCATACCGGGGCCGAACCTTGGCCCCAGTAGGCTTCAGAGGCCTGACAGATTTTTACTGAATAACACCCACCTGTACCTTTCAGTTGCCCTTTGCGCTCTAAGGCCACGGTCACTCTTTCTAACGGTACATAGATACTTCAACTTATCTTTCTCCCACAAGATACATAGATACTTACTATAGTTACTGTCGAATTATCATCATCCCTAGCCTTTTCCCAACTAGCTTGGGGTCGGTTTCTATTCTAAACAGATACGGCTACCCATATTTTATATATATCAATACTCAAAGAACTCAATATCAAAGAGAGATTATCGTCGTCTGTGCAAATACGAATACTCAAGTTCTTCGGGCATATCACCCGTAAAGAGGACTCGATGGAGCGATTGGTGGTGCAAGGGAAAGTCGAGGGCAAGAGATCACGTGGACGCTCTCCAACACGGTGGACGGACTTTATCAAATTGACGACACACTGCAGCGTTAATGAAAACGCCCAAGCCGCCAAACACAGAGCTGCATGACGTCGTATCGCGAGAGAGGCGGCGGCGCAGGACTCGACCGGCCCATGACCACGACCACTCTATCAAGATAGATAGATAGATATATTCCACCACCACCCAACCACTCCACCACTATTTGACCACTCTATCAAGAGTGCACGACTAAGAACCCATATTTTACACGGAGGACTGCCTATCAGACCTCCACAACCCAATTACTGGGCAACACGATACTCCTTGGATAGACTGATAGTCAAATTTTCTGGCGTCTGAATACCTACAACGACTTCCAAAGATCTACGAATAACAACCGGGACCAACGGTGTCAATAATGTTCTTGATATACTTACATATGCTTGAGATTTAACATTGGTGCTTGCCCAGTTTCAAACCAGCAACTTCATGCCTGATAGGCGGGTGCCTCAACTACTGGGCCATCACGACACCCTACATACTATTACGGTCGAAGTCACGGAGTATAGCAAAACCAAATTTATCCCAAGTACCTACTTCAACAATATGATCTTAAAAGAAAGAAAGAAAACCTTTTTATTTGCCGGATAAAGGCGCAAGTTACAGGTTAAACAAAGAATAATTTATTAATTAATTAATTTTCTTTAATATCGCAGCATAATTATGCTGAGATAGGAGCCTTTTTGGCCTCGCACAAGTCCTCTTAATCTTTAAATATTGTTTTCTTTTATTTTTTGTGCGAGTTTCAAATAAATGTTTTTTCTTTCTTTTCTTTCTGTCTACTAATCCATCAATATTATTTTTAATGTCCCTTTGTCACCATTGACTGAAATTCTTAGTCTAATTACAGAACTTACTATATTCCTTTAGTCTTCCTTGAAGGCACACATCACACGTAAAATTAGTGAAACAGTTTTTTTTAGTATATAAAGAAAAGAAAGAGATAACAAACTGTTACGTGTGAAGATACGGATATTTATATAGGATAAGATTGGCGCAATGGTCGAGCGTTTGGCTGCTGCGCTGTGTAGCGAGCGTTAGATTCCCGCACGAAACAAATATTTGTATGGCATACAGATAGTTGTTCCGGTTTTGGATGTCTTATATATTGAGTTTACGTGTTTGTGAAGTAATTCCAAATGTGGGACAAAGTTCAATTTTATTAATTAAATATTTATTGTTTGTACTATCAAAACCTAGATATAATATAAATAAGAATGCTCATCAAAGGTCTTATTTATTTTTTATATGCTTTATTGTACACCATAACCATTAGCCATTGTAACCATTTGGTTGCGCCAATTTGCTATGATCCGCGACTTTGTTTTTTGTAATTTATTTTTTTGGCCTAGCAATCCTATCCCTTCCGTTTTCCTTCCCGCACGACCTCAAGAAATGAAGTGACATTGACGTTTGTGCATCGATTGTGAATGTGACCGCACCGCTAACAACGCCCGCTCGAAATTACAAGAAAATTGACTATTCGTGATCCAACCATTCAAAACTCAACAATAGTGCAGTGTAGTGCAAACCAGGACCTGGCAGTGGTTAAATGTGCGAAGTCGAGGTTCGCCGGCCGGCGCCACGTGGAACCTTCGAGGTTAAAAGGTCAGTGTTCCTTTCCTAATACATTTATCCCATTAATAAACGCTAGGCACAGTATCTGCATATTGTTAACAAACCTAAGATCGCTTTTCAAACCTACAGTCCACAGCCAATTTGCGCAACCATTACTTTTGGTCCTACGAGCAGGATCGTGAATCATTTTCTTGTAATTTCGCAATATAGTATTTGTTCCATAGGGAATAAACGCAACGCGCCTGTTTACCTAGATATAATAGTAGAAAACCCGCATCTAGGCATTTAGGCAACTAATCGTTATTTCGCTCGTATAGTTAAAGAGCCATTGATAATTACGGTACCTACGCCGTCAACCGCACCGCATAATTATAGTTAGCTACGTAAATATCAGCGTAGATATAAATCGATCGCATTCTTTTTCTTGACAAAATTCATTCGGAAGTCCTACAAATTGCATGTAGGTAGACGCATTTCAAAAATACCCGTTCATTGTTGAGTGAATATTTGTAGGAAACGGATAAACCATAGATTATATACGATTATATAGGTTATTCCGTTCGTTCGCCGTTCACTTTGTTGTTTACAATATTACCATATTGTTATCTGATAATTATCGCTTACTTAATAATTCGTTAAGTGTTTGTTTGAGTGTATAGTGTGAATATATCAAAACAAGATGTCTCTTAAGGGAACCAAGGTTAGTACTGATTTAAAGGTTCAGTTAAAGCTTTTATACGCTAAAAGGGACTCACAGTTTTCACGTGTTCAATCAATTTGTGATAAATCTTTGCAAATCTCGGATTTGGCGATTAGAGATGCTTTCTTGTGTTCGTTGGAAACTTTAGATAGTTTGCGCGCGGATTTTGAATCTACAATTAATAATATAAACATTTTAGAGTTGGAGTTAAATCCTGATTACTGTGTGAGTTATCAGGCATTGTCGTCCTTTGATGACTTGTATTGTCGTATCAAACGTATTGCTAGGAGTTTAGAGACTCCCCCCCCCCGCGAGTGGTTTATCCAACCCTCCTCGCGAACGCCCACGATTGCCGCCAATTCAAATACCTGAATTTAATGGTGACATTCGAAATTGGAATTTATTTATAGATAGTTTCGAAAATATAATACATAGGAACACATCGCTGACAGATCACGAGAGATTGCATTATCTCGTAGAAAAATTGACCGGTA
The DNA here is from genome assembly GCA_958295575.1 of Leucania comma. Classification (NCBI taxonomy): domain Eukaryota; kingdom Metazoa; phylum Arthropoda; class Insecta; order Lepidoptera; family Noctuidae; genus Leucania; species Leucania comma. The sequence continues at coordinate 20,165,845 of OY282468.1, forward strand.
AGGCAAAGGCTGTCTGTGCTGGAATTACGTTTAGCGCTGAAAATTACAATTTAGTTTTGAACACTTTAAAAACAAAATACGAAGATAAGCGATTAGTAGCCACCGCATATTTAGATCAATTATTCGATTTGAAAAGTTTTTCCGTTTGTAACGATCATAATTTAGAGAAGTTTTTAAATATTTTCGCATCATCTGTTCGTGCAGTAAAGAACCTTAAGGTCAATGACCTCTGTGACTTTTTGTTTTTGTATATCGGTTTAAAGAAATTAGATCCTGAAACTGTTCGTCTGTTTGAAACGACTCGGCGCGGTAACGAAATACCTAAGTTCGAAGATTTAGAATCTTTTATTCGCGACCATATTAAGGTATTGCAGCGCACGTCGGCACGTCATGAAGTCACGAATAGGACAGGTTCCGATCGCCGTATAGACGCGTCATCGAAGTCAGTCAAGACTGCACATACGCTAGTTAATACCGCCTCAACACCTGACTGTTCTCTGTGTAAGGGTAGCCATACACAGCTGTACAAGTGTTCGGGATTTCAGAGATTATCGCCTAGTGATCGTTACAAGTTTGTCCGCACTAATAATTTGTGTTTTAATTGTCTAAGTGACAAACATCTGGTTACGTCATGTAACAGTGGTGTTAGCTGTCGTAAATGTCTAGCTAGACATCATACCTTCTTACATTTTGAGAGTAGTAAGCTGCCATCGCAGCAGCAGCCTGCGCAGACGCGCGACGCTTGTGACGCGCGGCCTGCTGCAAGTGCAAACGACGTAACATTGTGTTCGCTTTCCGCCGCTGGTACTCAAATCACTACCGTTTTACTTGCGACCGCGCAAGTTGTCATTGTAGATGCCTTTGGCAAACCGCACACCGTTCGAGCGCTACTAGATGGCGCTTCCCAGAGTAATTTTATTACTCGGGATTGTTGTCAACGCCTTGGTTTTAGTTTTAATAATTGGTCATCCCACTCAGAAGTGAAAGGTTTTGGAGGTTTAAAGGCAACCATTCACGGTTCCATTAAAATAATATTTAGTTCACGTTTTAATCGTAATATTTCGTTTGAAATGGATTCGCTAGTCGCAGATAAGATTACGGAACGGTTGCCCACGGTACCGGTTGACACGTCCATGCTGACGGAGTTTAAGAACTTGCAGTTAGCCGACGGAAATTACGCTTTCCCTGGAGATATCGATCTATTGATCGGTGCTTCGATTCTCCCGCATCTCCAGTTATCACGTAAAATTCAAGGTCTTCCGATGTACCCCGCTCCGCACGCACTGGAAACAGTTCTCGGGTTTGTTATAGTTGGTTCCGCACCCGCTTATTTAAATAGTTACTCGACTGTGTCGCACTGTTGCACCGTCGAGCCGCCGCTTGAGTCTACCATCCGCAAGTTCTGGGAGATTGAAGAGGTCAATGTCCCGCCTATTCTCAGCCCTGAGGATCAGGTCACTGAGGAGATTTATACCCGCACGACTACTCGTGATAAAGATGGTCGTTATGTTGTCGCGCTCCCTTTCAAGGGTGATATTTTTTCGCTCGGTGGCTCCCGTGCCTCCGCAGAAAAACGCTTTCTATGCTTGGAACGTAAGATGCAGGCGTCTCCTAAGTTGAAGCAAGCCTATGATGATGTGCTGATCGAATATTTAGATAAAGGTTATATCTCATCAGCGCCTGCCGAGACTGAGGAGACACGTGATTACCCGTTTTACATCATCCCGCACCATGGAGTTGTTAGAGAAGACAAGCTTACAACTAAACTGCGTGTGGTTATGGATGGTAGCGCTAAAACTAGTACTGGCATATCGCTTAACGATATCTTGTATTGTGGTCAGAACCTCCAGGGTAACTTATTTGAAATAATAGTAAATTTTCGCTTGTTTGCTATTGCGCTCTCTGCCGATATTCGGCAAATGTTTCTTAGTATTGGAATCAGAGAATGCGACCGTAGATTCCAACGCTTCTTGTATAGATTTTCTCCGCAGGAACCTTTGAAGGTTTACGAATTCAATCGTGTTTGTTTTGGGCTTAAGTCTAGTCCCTTTCACGCTCTTCGCACTATCAAGCAGTTGGCCGCTGACGAGGGTTTTTTTTTTTTTTTTTTTTATGGTAGGTAAAATCATCCAATGACAAATCCCGCCCTTGGGCGGAGCGGGAAGTAGTGTCAGACTCTTACTGACTAAAAACCTACCCCGTTCCTTCGTTGCCTATAGTGCCGGGGCTGAGCCTTCCTCTCAGAAAACGGCCCTTGACCCCAGCAGGCTTCGACCCTGCCTGCCTGCAGTTAGCAGGCTGGGCCTCTACGGTTTGCTGACAACTCCTTGAGGCGCGCGGGAACAGAACGCGCCGTCGACGACTTGGGCTCGGTCCGGTCTGTTACCGGACGATCGGACAGCGTGCTACCCATTGCACGCCGTTCGCAAGCCCGCGCCTACGGTGGCCGGAAATCGGGATCGGAATCCCGGCGGCGGCTGGGGCGAGCGCCCCGTTGCCTCTGCCTGATGCGGTCGGCCTCCTCCTTTGCTAGCATTACTGCTTCGCAGAAGGAGGCGACCGCCTGCCATCCCTCCTCACTACGGACCATGGCCTGAACCAAGGCCCGGCGAGAGAGATCGCTGCCGCCGATTGCCCCCACGAGGACACGGCGATGCTCCGCCCAGGCGCCGCTGACGAGGGTGATACATACCCGAAAGCAAAGGCCACTATTGAAACCGGATTGTACATGGACGATTTTGTGTACAGTGTACCTAGTGAAGCAGAGGCTATAGAGACCGCTGCTCAAGTAATCAGCCTCATGAAGTCCGGTCAATTTGATCTGGTGAAATGGACAAGCAACTCGCAAGCTACATTAGAGTCGATTCCACCGTCACACCGGTTGACTTCGGTAAAGGAATTCGATGATAGTGATTCGCATAAGATCCTTGGTTTAAGTTGGTCACCCGCAACTGATATGTTCAGTCTTAAAATTAGCTCGACTCCGCCAACTTGTACCAAACGCGTTATCCTAGCATGTGTAGCTCGGATATGGGATATAATGGGTTTTGTAGCTCCTGTCGTTTTATATGCAAAGCTGCTTATAAAAGAGCTTTGGCTTTCCAACTGTGATTGGGACGACACCGCTCCTGACAGTGTTGCTAAGTTGTGGGCTCGCTATAGGAAAGAGCTTCCAATGCTCGATCAGATACAGATTCCTCGCCATGTTGGTATAGTACCAGACACTGTTGTTAATGTGGTAGGTTTCGCAGACGCCAGTGAGAGGGCTTACGGGGGAGTGGTTTACTTTCAGGTCCAAAATGGCGATAACATTTCAGTTTTCCTCATTAGCGCAAAATCAAAGGTATCTCCTCGTAAGGTTGTCTCTCTTGCTCGTCTCGAACTCTGCGCTATTCTTTTGTTGGTTCAATTGATTACATCTATAGTCAAAACTTGTCGTCCTCGCATTAATATAGAGAGAATTGTAGCGTTTTCAGACTCAACAGTTGCTCTATGTTGGGCCCACTCTTCACCCCATCGATGGGGCACGTTTGTCGCAAATAGGGTGGCTAAGATTCAAGCTGAATTGTCACCGGAAAATATATTCCATGTCGCTGGAACAGAAAACCCAGCTGATTGTCTCTCACGTGGTTTGCTTCCTGCGCAAATTTTAAATCATCCGCTTTGGTTTTGTGGCCCTCCCTGGCTTCATACCACTCCTAACGAGTGGCCAAGTGCTCCGTTTAACCCCGCTACTGTTTCAGAGCCACCCGAGGAGAAGAAACATACGCTTGTAGTATCAGTTCCGCGTGAAGAGTCAGTTGTTTTGTTGTTGTCTAATCGAGTCTCGTCTTGGTCGAGACTATTACGCTGTGTAGTTTATGTCCTAAGATTTTTGAGATTATTACCCTCGCGTGGTTCTATAATCGCAGCTGATTTGGATAGAGCTGAATCAGTTGTACTTCGAGAGTTGCAGAAATTTTATTTTTCAATAGAATTTCGTAGTTTAGAATCACATAAACCTTGTAGTCGCGCACTTCAACATTTGAAACCATTTTTGCAAGACGGACTCATTCGTGTCGGTGGCCGTCTGCGAAATGCTAAGTTAGAGTTTGAACAAATGCATCCAGTAGTTCTACCACGCAATGATCACGTTTTGGATTTGTTGGTGGATTATCACCATAAGGTGAATTGTCTCGCTCTGCTAGATAGCTTAGTTCAGTCCTTTTGGAAGCGATGGAGGACAGATTATCTGCATACGCTGCAGTCGCGTCAAAAGTGGAACACTCCTTCAGATCCAGTCACAGTCGGTACTGTGGTGATACTGAAGACTGAGAGTGCGCCTCCTCTGCACTGGCCTCTTGGTGTAGTGGAAGAAGTTTTTCCGGGTTCGAACGGAATAACGCGAGTCGTAAAGGTTAAAACCGCAACTGGATCGTACCTGCGTCCGGTTATTCGCCTCTGCCCTCTGCCTAATCAGCAGTAGTGGCATAGTTAGTTATAAGTTGTTTCGCTACCTAGTATTGATAGTTTAGATATAGTAATAGGGTTTAGTTTCGCTTTTGTTTTTTTTCTTTTCTTTGAAGGTAACCCTTCAAACCCGGGGGGAATGGTTGCGCCAATTTGCTATGATCCGCGACTTTGTTTTTTGTAATTTATTTTTTTGGCCTAGCAATCCTATCCCTTCCGTTTTCCTTCCCGCACGACCTCAAGAAATGAAGTGACATTGACGTTTGTGCATCGATTGTGAATGTGACCGCACCGCTAACAACGCCCGCTCGAAATTACAAGAAAATTGACTATTTCGTGATCCAACCATTCAAAACTCAACAATAGTGCAGTGTAGTGCAAACCAGGACCTGGCAGTGGTTAAATGTGCGAAGTCGAGGTTCGCCGGCCGGCGCCACGTGGAACCTTCGAGGTTAAAAGGTCAGTGTTCCTTTCCTAATACATTTATCCCATTAATAAACGCTAGGCACAGTATCTGCATATTGTTAACAAACCTAAGATCGCTTTTCAAACCTACAGTCCACAGCCAATTTGCGCAACCACCATTTATTTATTATTTATTTCTTTCTTTATTGCACACCCTAACTTATTATAGGACAAACATTTATAAAAAAATAAGTGTACAATAGGCGGTCTTATTGCACAGGGCAATTTCTACCAGACAACCTTTGGATGGACTGGAAGAAAGGAAAAGATTTGGGGTTGTCAAAGTACAACAATATAACTAATAGAAATATTTATATAAATAATACAATAGAAAAAATATAATACATAAATAAATCATCAAATAATAAACTAATAAATATTAATATTAATATTTTATCATTTATATTTTTAAATATAAAGATCATTCATTGTCTGCCACATTTAAAGGTGTTAACCGTAATAATAACTATACGTAGTTACATAATAATATATAGCTATAGTTTTCGGGATCTTTAGACCCCGAAAACTATAGCTATAGCTTCGGGGAGTTTAGGTTTGGCAGTAGGTACAATATTTGTGTTGCAGGTAGCTGTGGAGTTCCGGCTAAGTTATAACATAAGTATAATTTAGCCAAGAACTCTTCAGAATTCTGTGATTCCGGGATTCTGTGATGTTTGTGATTCCGGGATTTTAGAGGAGGAATACCTCCATCTCCTCCATATTAACTATGTTACTTATTTATTTATTTATTTATTTTAACACTTTATGCACAAACGTACAGAGGCGGACTTAATGCCTAAGGCATTCTCTACCAGTCAACCTTAGGGTGATGGAGAGACAAATAGTGGTAGGTGCAATAAAGAGAGAGAAAAGGTGAATACAAGAACAGAAATACTAATAAACCATAAATATAATACAATTATATAATATATATACACAAATTAATACGACGAACTTTAGGTAAATATACTCTACCTGTTCCAATCTCCGATACAGAGCAATGGAGAGCAGTGGTGACAGTCTCGGGTTACAAGTTTAGGTCGCGGGTTCAAATCGAGCCAGGTGCATTACTTTGTGAATTTATTCATTCACGGACAGTAAATAACACTCGTCTTTTCAGAGGCCTTATTGTGGGTTTATTTTACGTTAACGCGATCGACACGTTTATGATCGACATGTTTCGATTCTCTTGTCGAACGCTTCGAGTCAGCCACGCCTCCGATCACAGAAATCTTGATAATTATTATTAAGATTTCTGTACCTCCGATTCCTTTGTTCTGAGAGTTGAGATAACATCAGAACAAATGAATTGGTGGCGTGGCCAACTCGAGACGTTCGACGCAAGAGAATCGAAACGAAATGGTCGTAACTTGGCTAGGCCTGCAGACAGCCAAATGCGGGACACGTTTCGATCACAGTAACGTAAAAACAACTCGCATTAAGGCCTCTGATAAAGGTGAGTGTTATTTACTGTCTCTTCCTATTTGAACCTTCGTGTTAGATAAGCACATATGTTATTATCGGACCCCCCTAATCAGTGGCGGATTAACGAACACAGTCATATAAGAAACCGTCATAGGTTAGGTACCCAGTCTATTAATAAATAACCTTGAAATCAGTTCGACTGTACGATTGGAAGTGCTAGCATAGTGAGATTTTTTTTACTTAATATACTAATTTGGCAAACATAAATACTTATCTTGGATCATTCACAAATTTATATTTGTCCTGGAAAATGATGAATCAAACCAGCAACCAGTGTGGAAAACTATTACTGAGCCACTGCGTGACTGCGTCAACCGTGACGCTAAATAAAATTCTCATAAGGCGCAAAATATTTGTTCATCATCATCATTTCAGTCGAAAAACAACCACTGTTGGACAGAGGCCTCCCCCAAGTGTCGCCACAATGACCAGTCCTGTGCGGCTCGCATCCATCGGACTTCAGCGACCCTGACTAGGGGCCCAAGTCTGCTATTTTTATAAATTCGTCATTCCAACAAGATTCCATTGTCATTTTGCTAAAAGTCCGTAATCTGCAAATCCGATCATTGCTCGGTCTGTGGTTTTTTAGCTGTCAAAGTCAAAATGACATTACAGCTTACTGTTTATTTAGAGCGGCCGCTGGCCGGCGTTTTCAGTGTTTTGTTGTTGTTATTGTATCAGTGTTTGGTTTTTGTTATGTTTTTGTTATGATATAAGGCAGACATTCATTTGTCATTATGAAGGTAATTACGAGATTACCATTCTTTGCCATTTCTCTCAATGGAGTGTCGGTGGTTGATCATTGGAGTCACCGTTATACTCGTATTAGTAGATTACCAAAATTGTCAAAATCAACAATTATGAAATCAATGATAGACCTTTCTGACACTATTGTAATAGCAGACTTGAGGCCCAGGTCATCGGTCTACCTTTTGGAAGGCCTTCTAACGTTGCAGAAAACGAAATATTTGTTACGATACGATAATTTTATATCAGTAGAAGATATTATCCCTTCGCACTAAACAATAAAGAGCTGAAGTCACGGGCGAAACATAGTATGTAGGTAATAATAGATTCTATGAATCTTAGCCCATTATTTTATCAGTAACACTGCCACTGCTGCCAGTCCATAGTTCACAGATCAAAGAAGTTGCTGTACACAAGAAAAGAACAATGTCCCTACGTGAGTCATAAGCACGTAGCTATTGCACGTACTTACACAAAGACACATTTAGTTATTGCGATAGGGATTCGTTGCCCTAACGCCTTTGTTCAAGATGGACGCTGAAACTCATTACTGCGTGACAAATGACAACAATTGTGAAGGGTATTATTTTATATTAAACACTAGCTGACCCGGCAAACTTCGTAATGCCTAATAGTTGGATTCTTTTTTTCGTGAATTTTTCCATATTTTCTCACCGTTTATACCTTCCCTGGAGTATCACAAATATTCAAAAAAAAAAAAAAAAACAAAAAAAAAAAAAAAAAAATCGGTCCAGTACCTCTACCATGAGTTTTAAGCAATAGTATTCGTCGCTACTCGATATCGACGCCGTAAATATTTTGTATGGCAAATTTTGGTTCTGCAAGTGACCGCTAGAGGCGCTGCAAAATTTGCCATACAAAATATTTACGGCGTCGATATCGAGTAGCGACGAATAGGTACTATTGCTTAAAACTCATGGTAGAGGTACAGCTGTTCTCGAGTTTTAGCGAGACTAGCGAACAGCTATTGATTTTTATTTATAAGAAGACAAGCGACTCGCCTCAGCTTCGCACGGGTGCAATGGTGATATTAAATATAATTATGCATGTATTATACTAAACCTTCCTTTTGAATCACTCTGTCTATTAAAATAACCGCATCAAAATCCGTTGCGTAGTTTTAAAGATCTAAGCATACATAGGGACAAACAGTAAGAAGTCACATTGTTTTTAACCGACTTCGAAAAGGAGGAGGTTCTATATTCGGCTGCACGTATTTTTTTATGTATGTCCACCGATATCTCGGTCATTGTGGACCGATTTCGAAAATGTTTTGTTTTGATTGAAACATTATGCTTCCGAATTGGTCCCATAAAAATATCTTTTTGATCTGATGATGGACTTTGAAGATAGGTATCATCAACGGTAGGACGAAAGTCTTCAAAAAATCATAGCAGAACTGTCATTTGTATATGTTTGTTCGCCGATATCTCGGTCAATTGTGGAATGATTTTGAAAATTTTTGTTTTGATTAAAAGATTATACTCCCGAGTTGGTTCCATAGAAATTTTGTTTTGATATGATGATGTACTTCGAAGATATAGAATGGAACTCTTCAAAAAATCATAGTAGAACTATCGTAACAAGTAGAATTGCTTTACATGTAGTCGGAGAGTGACTGAAGGAAGAAGGGGAGGGGATACATAGAACTGATCTGATGATGAGACCGGAAGGTAGGTAAGAACCTGAATTCTGTAATAAATCCGTGTATCCTAGCCATGTTTGGTATTATTAGAATTGTCATGACGATTTGATGATGGAACCAAATGGCGGAAGGTATCTGTTTAAGTTTGATTGAGGGGTACTACAACTAAAAAGTGTGAAATAAAAAACTTTTCACAAAAAAAAATACAACCGACTTCAATGAAAAAAACACAAAAAAGTGCAAAATAACTTTAATTTCGGGAGTCGGTGTTTAATAACGAAGAGACTACACTATTATAGAAACTAACTGACTTCGCAAACGATGTTCTGACGTAAAATCAACAGCCTATGACGTATTCTTAGAGCTATCAAATTACCTGATGAAGCCGCTGGCAGAAGCTAGTCTATATACATAAAAGCGGAGTACCACTCACTGATCAATCATGAAAACTCAGAAACTATAATACCTTCAAACTTAAAATTTGGTGGGTAGGTTCCTTATAGGGTGTAGACATCCACTAAGAAAGGATTTTACGAAACTTCACCTCTAAGGGGGTAAACCGACTTTCAAGCGGTCGAAGCTGCTGGCAGAAGTTGGTCAATTACAAACTCATTTTGTCGACATTAATATTGGCTGCTCAATTAATATTACGTGCCCAATTCTAAGATTTAGTGCTCGATTACGAAGAAGCGGCGCGTTGCGTGGCGCGTCGGGCGGTCCGTCGTACACTGCCATAAGTTTGTATTTGCGCGAGCGATGACGCGGAACGCAGCTGCAATGTACGACGAAACGCCCAACGCACCACGCAACGCGCCGCATCTCCGTAAACACAGCCTTAGAACTTGAAAAGGAGTCAAAATATGTTCTATAATGTGACAGATACACTTGCAGAGCACTCTTTGTGGCCATGCCATCACTACAAGGATGCGTGAAGGCTTGCCTGAAGGAAGGGCCAAAACAATAGAAGTGCATACTTACGTACCTACAGATATCTTGACCTTGATCTTGATTTTGAACGGATGCCCCTCCCAGTGCCTAGTACTGTGATATTTAATCATTTGAATACCGTAATTAGAGACACAATAGAAAGACAATAGGTGTGCGAACGCCGGCGTTCGCCTTGGGGCTTGAGAAACGTAGGTTGTTTTGTTTATAAGAGTATTAGTAATTAAAATAGGATTTTTATGTGATACGAAAATAATTCATGTTTGAGTTAGGCCGTTTTGTGGTAGATTATGAAACAGAAGTAACCTAAGCAAGAGCGTAGCTACCGCCATATCTGCCGTATCAATAATACGGGGCCTCCACCATAATGGGGCCCCGAAGTAGACAACAATTCGGAACATATTTTGCACAACCGTCTCATAGGGTAAACCAAGCATTTGTAAAATAGCACCATTTGCTTTATACAGGAATGGGAATTTTGGTACGGGGCCCCTGTGGGACTAGCTACGCCACTGGCCCTAAGTTTATAACATATTGCTGTTCGGAATGCGTCTTTATACACAACAGATCCTAGTCTAAAGTCTAGACTAATCTTTAGCCTGTATAGGTACCTACATAACTATATCCCTGTGTAAAGTTGTGCCTACTACTCGTACTATGCGCAATTAGCATTTGTAGTTTGTATGTCCTTGTTTATTTCTGAATGCACCTAAGTGGCACCTAAGCACCAATTGTGCCTATCATCGCACTGGAAAAATGATAACTTTTAAAATTCTCACCGGAAAACAAGGTCTCCTTTTGTTCAAGAAGGTCTCAGGGACCGATCTCTATATTTCTGAAGAACCTTTACATATGTACCCTAAAACTGATTACCGTTTTTAATCCCCGACGGAAAAGAGGCGTGTTATAAATTTGGCGTGTCTGTCTATCCATGTGTCTGTCCGTGGCATCGTAGTTCCTACACGAACCAACCGATTTTAATGCGTTTTTTTTTTACTATTTTGGTTCCTACTAGGTACCTGGCTTGGTGAAATCTGCGTGACGAACCCGAAAATTCTGCGCAATCGTTTAATTAGAAAAAAAAGACATTTATAAAAGGGAATTTTAAATTTCTTTGTTTTAAAGATCACAAGACAATGTTTTTGTTTGCAAATTTCAAACTTACCGTGTATTCTTGTGGTTTTAGCCCAAAACCTCTTTGTCATAATAATGACACAAAGGCTGCGCGTGCCAGCAACAGAACTTAATTTTGCTTTCTTTATTCAAACCTTACTTTTGCCCTCGACTTCGTCCACGTGAAACTGCACAACAGCACAAATACCACTATACCACTGCCTACTCGTATAAACTATTCATTTTGGACATGCGATTCATTCCGAAAAGATCTTATTGATTTATTTTACTTTCACATAAAACGGTTACAGGCCAAAGAACCAAATACTTTTGTTAAATATTACGTGAAGACTCCACGGGAAAAATAATGACTGCAAGTGAAACTAGTTTTTAGTACCATCTACAGATTTTTTTATTTATGTATTGTACCTATTCAGTAATCAAAATTGAGTAAAACCATCGGGGTCAGTTTGTAATGGTTGCGTTTAAATCAGTTCATCCAACGTAAGAATTATGTATAGTATCCGCGCTGTCAATTTGAAAATTAGCATGTGCTAAAGCCAGAAAATCTAGTTACAGTAGCTAGTATAGTAGTAGGTATTTTTTCTTTAAAGGGGCATTCCCAAGGAGTATCTTGGAAGCAGAAGGAATATGTGAACTTTTCCTTAAGCCTTGTTTTCGAAGGCGCGGCGCGTTGGATGTTCGTCGTACATTGCAGCAGCGGGCCGCGTCATCGCTCACGCAAACACAAACATATGGCAATGTACGATGGACCGTCCAAAGCGCCGCGTCTCCGTGATCGAGCACTTATGCTACGTTTGTATCTATAGTCTAGCTTTAGACAGCCAAACCGTACAAAGAGTCAGTACTAGTGGTGAAGCAGCAAGCGACGTAGGTACTATTGTTGTTGGTCCCGATGTTGACACCTACAGTCCCACAGCCTTCAATCTGCCCCTGCGACTTCTTTATGGTCTTTGGGACGCGTTTACTGGCAGAGAACTGCACGCAATTTGTGAAAAACATGGTATACCTACCTAAACAATTTCGTCTACGTCACAACCCGTAAGAATGTCCACCTCAATGATATATCTCTACATAGTTCAAGACGGGACCGGGTACTAACTACCTACAGTTCATTGACCTCTATCAGCTGACGTTTTCTTAGAGAAATTAATTTCGTAGATGCGTATATTAATTCGAGTTTTAGACAAAAAGTACTTTATTTTTTAATTTTATCTTTATAAATAGATAATGTTTCATGTACCGAATCGACCCTCCACGGGATTAAAACGACCAAAATTTAACGGTGTATATCTTCGGCGAAGTTAAATTCCGAAGGAGTATAACGAAGACACCAACCTTCAGCTAGATGATGTGCGCTGGTATTCTAGTTCACTTACTAGATGCGAATTCAATTAGGTACTCATAGTAGGTATAATGGTTCGTCATAGAGGTGGACACTTTGTTCTCTTAAATTTTCGAGAGAATGTTCACATTGATTGCAACAATCAGCTTGATAATTTTTAAGTGTTGTTTTAAATAGCTCGATCATACACTAAATACCGGCTTTTAGCCATGGTCCAAAGCGAGGAGGAGTGGCAGGCGGTCGCCTCCTTGTTGTTAATAATGCTAGCAAAGCCAGCAGCAAGAGGAAGCCGCACGTTCAGGCACAAAAGAGCGGCCCTCATGCCCCAGCCGCCGGGAGCAACAAACCGTAGGGGCCCAGCAGGATCGAAGCCTACTGGGGCCAAGCGTTTGCTTCTGAAAGGAAAACTCGGCCCTGGTATGAAAGGCAACGAAGGAACCCTCCCGCTCCGTCCAAGAGCGACAGATATCATTGAGTGATTTTCCCACCTAAAAAAAGCTCTCTATTGATCACTAAACCGTTACCTAATTCAGGTCAAAATGTTCCCAGACCTATTTCATTATTTGTTTATTTATATTTGTAAAGTGTATCCATGAAAAACTTTAATAGAACCAATTTTATAGTTTTTGAGTAATTTTAAAATATTTCCCAGTACTTACTAATAATTAAAAAAAAAAAAAAATACACGCGTATTACGTCTGTCACGATTTTAAATTAAATCGTGAAGGTAATGAAGTGTTTTATTGTTTGTTATTGTATTTAAGAACTTGTTACCGGTATAATTAGTCCTATTCTATTGCCTAGTCCACGTTAAAGTCGATTCGTGAGCCAAATTTCATCAAAATCTCATCAGCCGTTTAGACGTGAAATAACAAATTATAAAATTATATTAATATTGTAAAGGCGAAAATTTATGAGTAGGTACCCACGTGTGGGCGTGTATGTGTGTAGTTTTGTTACTCCTTCTCGTTCGAAAGGCTGAAAAGATTCCGATGAAACTTGATACACGGGTAGACCACATCCTGGGATAGCAAATATATAGGGTGACTAGTAATTAGTGAAGGAATGAACGAAACGAACGAAAAATATTAACAAGTTCATTTCATTCAGCACATTTTGACCAGTTTGGCGAACTTAAATGTACCTACTGACCAGCAGATTCTTTTTTTCGCGATTTCAGGTTTTTCCCATACTAAAAGTGGTTTGTTATCATGACTACAATCACGTGTTTAAGAATCGTTCACTAATTACCAGTCACCCTATATACTGTTTTATCCCGCAATTATGCTCTCTTCGGACTATTTTTTACTTTCATGTGGGCGAGGCCGCGCGCAGGAGCTAGTTTATAATAAAAGAATGGAAATATGTATGTAGTTATACGAAAATCTGATAAAGAGAAATGTTTTGTTTCAAAGGTGGACTTTATGTCCTACATTACAATAGATAGGAAATCTTATCGTGTCAAAATTATTGACATAGGGTACGTTCATTATCAATCACAGACGTAGTAACAGTCTGTAGGGGTCACTTTGGATTACGTTAAAAATATATTTAGATAAGAATATGAATCACATTACGTAACAAGCCAAAAAATTAAAATTCAATGTTTTCATTTGAAATACCAACGTCGTGTTTGTATGCATTGATGCGAGGTCAATAATGTGGAAGAAATCAAACAATGTTCTTATTGTTTTTCCGTGTCAAATACCTACCAGCCGAGCTTTAGAAAATACTGCGTGATTATCGTTTTCCTAAGGATGGTAGTATACACCGGTAAATTTTGGTCGTTTTAATCCCGTGGAGGATCGATTCAGTACATGAAACACTATCGATTTATAAAGATAAAATTAAAAAATAAAGTACTTTTTTTGTAAAACTCGAATACGAAATTCATTTCTTTAAGGAAACGAGTCAATGACTTTGTAGGGAGTTGTCGGTCGTTGCCTACAGTTCATTGGCCTCGATCAGCTGAAGTTTATTTAAAGAAATCAATTTCGTACATGCGTAAATTAATTCGAGTTTTAAAAAAAGTACTTCGTTTTTTTTTATCTTTGCAAATCGATAGGGTTTCATGCCATTTACCGAATCGACGTTCCGCGGGATTAAAACGACCAAAATTTTATACAAATTTTGGTCGTTTTAATCCCGCGGAGGCCCTACGGACAAACATATAAAATGTATAAAAAATTGTATTTAAATCTTTGGATGCACAACACATTCTCATGTTTTTGCACTATTTGGCAAATTAATGTCATTCACGTCACTCGAGTCAGCCTGTTCGGAATTCCTCGCTGAGATTGGCTGAGGTAGTCAATACTACAGTAACGTCAGCTCCATTTTGCCGAAATTGCGCTTGTTTCAATGATTTCGCACTTGTCCAGCAGTTTTCACACTTGAGATACAAAACTACCTACACCAATTTTACGTCAGAATATCCATCAGGAATCAATTTGCAAATAATTAAAACAGCTATTGGACTTCACTTGAAAAAGTCCCGCCAAAAATTGCCGGGTTTTGTTATGACTGTCAACAATTTGGAGAGTCGTGGAATTCAGCTGATGAGTGAGACATGTAGTCCATTTGGAAAATTCTTCATAAATTTTTGGGTATTAAATTAAGTGATGCACAATGAAATACGGCTAAATTCGAGTGTTCCACGTTTTTTAATAATTTTTTTTTAGTATTTATAATGTCCGTTAAATTTTAAAACAAATTATAATAATATGTAATATACACCGTTAAATTTTAGTCGTTTTAATCCCGCGGAGGATCGATTCGGTACATGAATTACTATCGATTTGTAAAGAAAAAATAAAGTAGATTTTTCAAAAACTCGAATTAATATAGGCATAGGTATACGAATTTAATTTCTTTAAGTAAACAAGTCAATGACCTTGTAGGTAGTTATCGGTCGTTGCGTACTAACTACCTACAGTTGATTGGCCTCGCTCATCTGACGTTTACTTAAAGAAATTAATTTCGTACATGCGTAAATTAATTCGAGTTTAAAAAAAAGTACTTAAATTATTTTATTTTTTTTACAAATCGATAGTACCAAACCACCACCGAATCGACCCTTCGCGGGATTAAAACGACCAAAATTGAACGGTGTATAATATAACATAGAAATGTAATAGAAATGCGCTACAATAGCTTATGCCATAGAAACGAAGTACACGTGAATCTAAACACACATCCAAGATCACCCAGCCTTCTTAAGTCGGAGAAGGCTGGGTGGTCTTGGATGAATGTGCTATGATCTCTGTCTTGGCTATTCTAATAGCTGTACCGGCCTATTGAATAGTAGACAGTAGACACACAGTCAATAGTAAATGCACGACCGAGTAAGATAACAATATAAACCCTTTAAATGACAGTTTATGACTATCAGTGGATTAATTCTCTTTGGACACAGTGCTGGAATGTCAGATGTTGCGTCGACGAGTGATAACGGCACGGTCAGCGCAGTGGCTGAACTACACAGGTTCGATTCCCGCATGGAACAAATATTTGTAAGAGCTACATACAGAATAGGGATTTTTACTGTGTTTCAGTATTGCGGGCTTATTACGTCACTTTCAACGTAGAAATTTTTTTCAAAAGGCGTGATATCACGCACAATTCCAACGCACTGCATCCTCACTTTTTGTTTACGAGACAAAAGAAAAAATACGTGACCATTATTTTTTTTTAATCTAACGGAACCACTAGATTATCAGGGGTCCACATCCACCCCCTATCTATTGCATATAAATACTATGGTATGGAAGGTTGTATGGGGCTAAGCAAATATTTTGTTTTTTTATAGATAAGTGTTTTCGGTGCATTAAAAAAGTTGAATCCTTTCATTGTTAACAGAATCATGTAGTTATGACATAAGACTTCTAAAAATAAAATATAACAGAGTAGATAACTAATAATAAAGTAGGTCAATATCTATAGGTCTCCACGTCGCACTAAAGTCTAGTCTGATGAACTTTGATTCAACAGAAACTCATCGTTACTTAGTCATTAACAAATTAATATAATTATTAATTTAACTCGATTGCTCATCGGAGCACATTGCCCGCTCATAGATAAACGGGTCAAACTGAAATAGATAAAGTTTAGTATGCTGGAAATTTCCTAAGGACGATGTGCTATCTTCTGCCCGTGGCTTCGTCTTCTTAAAAAGTGTTAATGGCATTAGCGGTCAGACGTGCAATGTTATTCATTTCAATTTTCTATTAAAATTATTTTTGGTCTATTCTATAATAAAGAGTATAATAACTATCTAACAATTATCAACATGACAAATATCACATAATTATGTCCTATTCGTTAGTATTTAAGATACATATAATTATTATTATTCCAAGATAGATTTTTTCCGAATTATTTTATCCTGCAGTTTTTGAGATCGTTAGTACAACAATACAAAAACTATATACGTATTTTAGGTATTTTAAAGATTGTGAAAGAAGAATTATAATCTATTGTACTATGTACCATTTCATTTATTACCTGAGTTCTTCACTATTACCAAATTTTTCGCAAGTTTTCTATATTTTTTCGGCCATCAATTTGTAAAGAACTAACAAATAAACAGTTACTATCGCATTTATAATATTAGTACAGATTACCACCACGAAAGACTTAAAGGGTGTAGAAAAGAAAAACTAGAAGATCACTAACATGTTTATTTAGGTTAACTAATCCGATCCGTAGCCCCCTACGTCGGACATACCACCACCCGCGTCCGAGCCGAAGCCCCCCATATCCGATGCGTCGGAACCACCATCATCGGAACCGCTGGCAGCTGCATCGTTATCTGAGTTGGTACCACTGCCGCTGCCACTTCCCTACGATACAAAGATATGGGAAATATTATCATATGTCCGTTGCTAAGTGGCAAACAATCAATTCCTAGAGCTAATATAGAATTGTAGGTTATACATAATTATTATGTGGTAGATACACTGAAGGCCTTCTACAAGGTGGACCGATGACCTGGTAAAGGTCGCGGGAATCCGGTGGATGCAAGACGCACAGGACCGTTCATTATGGCGACACTTGGGGGAGGCCTATCTCCAACAGTGAATGTCTTTCGGCTGAAATGACGATGATGATGAGGATACTGAATTATATACATACGTAGATAACTATTTGTCTTAAATTGTTATCTCCCTAATTTTTTCCCAACTAGCCAGGGGTCAGCTTCCAAACTAACCGGATCCGCATCCGGCATCCTTGTTTTTCATGGAGAGACTGCCTATCAGATATCTACAACCCAGTTTCTGGGTAGCACGATACTCCTTAGATAAACTTGCTATCTAGAAATGAATGATGTATTTTTGTTTTCATTATCCCAACAGATAGAGCTAAAGTTCGCAGAGCCTAATTTCAGGCGCGTCAAGAACCGTCGAACGTACTGTACAGTCACTCACAAATCAAAATTAATGGCAATTGGAATGTATAGGTTTTCTTTAGCCCGTGCAAAATTACAAATAGAAGTTATGAAGAAAATATTGAGAATTAAAGAAAAAGGATACAGCTCCGAACGAAGCGAATTCGATACTTTTAGCATTTTGTGTGTCTTGCTTTGAAAATGAAGGACTTCTATTCAAAAGTTTGTCCCATATTTTACCCCTTCAAGGGTGAACTATCCAAAAATCCTTTATTTAGTTAATGAGTACAACAATTTCGTGTTTGTAGTCTCAACGGTTTAGGTTCCATCAGTTAAGGTAGAACTACACTGCGCACACGTGTGCTACACACGCCGATCTGGGCGCGTCGGTCTCCATACATTTTATATGGAAACTAGACTTGTAGAGCTACACTTGATCCACGCCACGCGACGTCGTTCTACGTACAAATCAAGCGTGTTACACGTGTGCGTCGGTATAATGTAGTTCTAGCTTTAGTCACGATGAGTAATTATGTATGTAATGTGAGGAGGGATGAACTGTACCTACCTGATTGCAGATCAGTTTATGTGACTAAAAGAGTGATTCATGTCATGTTTACGGATACAAACGGATTGAGTGATTTATTTCGAATGTATGAAAGATAAAAAAAGTAAAAGAGTGAAGGTTGACAGGGCAGAATGGAAAAAGAAAAACGTATTGCGGCGACCCTAGCTCGTGATAAAATTCGTTTCAGGAGGACATGTGTAGTATAAATAGTCATAGTATGTTTACCTCAAATTTCAAGTCAGTATTGGAACTGTTGAACAGTGTATCCTTGATGTATCGGAACATGTGGTCGCGGCAGATTTCACCCGTGTTGGCGGGCAGCCAGCCACGTTTCTGGTGGCACAGGTAGCCAGGCGGTGGTTCCGGGGCCAAAATCTCCTCAACCTCGGGCAGCTGGATGTCGCAATACTAGGGACAATGTTTACTATTGATAAGATTACCAGAAGTATATTATGTGACGTTGTTTACAACGTAAATTTTTGTCGTTTTTCAATATCTAATCTGTCCTAGCTCAGAGGACACCGGTGTCCTCTCACATCCACGCCACTATAGGCCTTAATTCCGATGTTTAGAGTCTACTTTTGTATGAACAAGTTGGGTAGTTGTGGATCGAAGTGTTAAGTTAGTATTTCTGAAACAAGCGCTTCATCAACCATATTCATTTTGAGTCTCAATGATCCTACTACTCTTAATAAACTTTTATATAAGTAGTAATTTATTTTGGTCCACAGGGCGCATAGACGCGTATAATATCTAGATGAAAGATGAGTTCTAAAGGAAGTTATTATGGGTTGGGCGCTCTTAAAACCTCAACTCAATTTTGAGTAGGTATATTAATAGATGCTAAATATTGTTCAATAAATTGCAAGCCAGGTCATAACACAGACTTAAGCATTTTCCTATTTACCTGATAGAAGATGTGTCGTTGCGTGGGTGTCATGCCGCGCCGGAAGTACACGCTGCCCTCGGCGATGTCGTCGGAGCCCGCGCCCACCTCGGCCGCACTGCGCTTCGGCTTGCGCTCGCGGTCCGTTGTGATGTCTTCGCGAGACATTATCATGGAGCGCACACCCGCTACCAAAAAATAATAATAATAAATCGTTTATTATCAGGCATCTTGGCCCATAGATACATACCTTACAGACTAACATATATAACGAACGCCATTTATTTGAGACATTGAAGTGTCAGTGTGTAAAACAGCTTTATGTACGTTATATTGTTACTTTTGGATCTAGATTAATTAATTACCTATTAATAATAACCAAGGATCAATACCTCAACTACATAATATATTGATTTCGATAACTCTAAACTAAAATTACCAATGCTAAAGCGAGAACTACATTAGACAGACGCACACGTGGGCCACGCCTGAGTTGTACGTAGAGTAGCGTCATGGCGTCTCGTGGTGTGGATCTAATGAAGCTCTAAAGTCTAGTTGCCATACAAAATGTATGGAGACCGACGCGCCCAGGTCGTCGTACGTGGCCCACGTGTGCCCAATGTATTTCTAACTTTATTCATTGTCACCAATAGCTATAATCATAAAATCAATATCACTTTTACATACCTGCATGCCTCAGCCTGAAGTCTAGAGTTTGGTATTTTCTGGCAGCAGGTTCTTTCCTAGGATCATAGCCATACTTCACCCACATTGACCTCCAGGGCCCAGTTTTCATATAAAGAGCTAAACAAGGCATGATTACTTTCAGAGAAACTAGCCTGATTTTTGTGTGGTACCTTATCAAGTTCAATGACCAGATCGGTCTCTCTTCAAAGAGCTAGAAAAGAATGTTATTAATTGAGTAAAGAAAAAATTTATGGCTTATAA
Organism: Leucania comma; assembly: GCA_958295575.1. Lineage (NCBI taxonomy): Eukaryota > Metazoa > Arthropoda > Insecta > Lepidoptera > Noctuidae > Leucania > Leucania comma. The sequence goes on from OY282468.1 coordinate 20,185,869, forward strand.
TAAGAACTCATTTACTGCCAAATACAAAACAGCCATTTTTAGTAACTAAAAGTGGCTTTATTCTATGTTTTGTGTATGAACCGTTAAATTTTATTCGTTTTAATCCCATGGAGGGGGATTCGGTACATGAAACACTATCGATTTGTAAAGAGAAAATTCTAATTTTAGGTAAACGTCAGCTGAGTGAGGTCAATGAACTGTAGGTTATTACTACGCAACAACCGACAACTACCTACAAGGTCATTGACTCGTTTACTTAAAGAAATTAATTTTAGAAAAAAAGTACTTTATTTTTTCATTTTATCTTTACAAATCGATAAAACGACCAAAATTTAATGGTGTATATCATTGACTGACACTTACTCATTAACTGATAAATATAAAACTAACTTCTTAACCCACTTTTAGTAAGTAACTAAAAGTGGTTTTAATCAAAATTTTGTGTTTGTCAGTTAATGAGTTCTTGTATTTTTGAATAATATAAGAGTAACATACCTTCTTAACAACATCATACTCCTCAACCAACCGAGGGTGCAAATCAAACTTGATTTCTTTCTGTTTGATATAAATCTCATGTGGTTCACTTGGCAACTCATTGGTCAGGCTAAATGTATATGGGGAAACTTGAGAGCTTCGTAACATTCTAGTTTTGCTGTGCACACTGTCACCGGGTTCAGGGGAAGACCGATCTGGATACCTCTTGTCAGTGTAAGCGTAACCTATTGGCTTTTCAAATCTTGTAAAACTTGAAGGTATGAGCAGAAGTGGTGAAGGCTGTCTAGAATAATAAACATAACTCCACTTTATAAAACTTGTTACACAGATATTAATTTGAAACAAAGTGTTGTAACTTACAGCATAAAGTCAATAACATCAACTCCAGAAGGCAGTATTTTTTCTAGGGCACAACTTACTGGACCATCACTAGGTCCTTCTCTATGGACAGCCAAGTATTGGAAGTCACACATAGCTAGAATAAACAAGACATCATTAAAATCATGTAGTTCATAAACAGTCCAATTCTGTATTTCATTACTATTGCAAGCCTTTCAGCCAAAAGCCAACCTCCTCCAAATCAGCCAAATCCAGCCACAAACAGTATCTGTGGCGTGATTTGGGAATAAAACAAAAAAAAGAAAAGATTATTGAAAAGAAGATTGAGAAAGATTGTTATGAGATTGAGATGGTTTTTTTTTTATGGTAGGTAAAATCATCCAATGACAAATTCTGCCCTTGGACGAAACGGGAAATAGTGTCAGACTCTTACTGACTAAAAACCTACCCCGTTCCTTGGTTGCCTATCATACCGGGGCTGAGCCTTCCTCTCGGAAAACAGCCCCTGACCCCATCAGGCTTCGACCCAGCCTGCTTGCAGCTAGCAGGCTGGGTTGTTATTCTTTCTTTTTTTCTTTTTTCAGATTGTAATTATAATGTTGTGTGTGTGTATGTTTATTACTTCTTCACACTCAAATGGGTGACTGAATTTGGATAAAATTTGGATCACAGGTACATGTCCCAGGATTAATTTATGATACTTTTTATCCCGGGAGTAAGTGCCCTTGGGATAATTTTCTATTTTCAGGACAAGCCACAGCAGCTAGTACTTTCATAATAACATAAGATACTAACATTCGAATCTAAACATGGTCTTAACACATCCAACCACCGTTGTTGATACAACTTCTCTTTTTATTTCATTTCCTACTTTTACTTTCTTGACTTTCACTTTCAATAGTACCCCAGCTCCTTTCTTTGAATTACCATATATTTTCCGCACAAAAGGATTCTCCGGCTGAAAAGATAAGCCTAAACGTCTTTTGGCAGGATTACTGTAAACCTGAAAAAAAAGAAACAGTTTGGCAATTAAACTATTGTACCTTTATCCTATTCAAAAAATCTCACTTAATTTTATTATTTTGTTATATAGCTGCTGAGCCCCACTAATTATGAACCCTAAAAATGAGACATGTGATGAGGGACATAAGGTACCTGAGAAATGCTTCTAATACCACCCAAACAAGTAATGGCTTTTTCTTCATTTTTTACTATTCCAGGAAATAGTATACCAACTAATTCACGATCCAAATTATTGCTATCCATTGTTGTTGGTCTTAAAATTGTATTTATTTATTTATCAACAAACAAGCAACACATGCTTTTTATTTTGACATTTTGACACAGTCAGTTTTGACTTTTGACATAAGTGATTTTTTTCCTTCCCTCTATTTAGGTAGGCTAAGGTCTTTAACCAGACCGCCTTGTCATTAGTAAGTTACTTTGAGTCAAATTGAGTTTCATTAAAATGCGGATGTAAGTACGAGATATCGTGCCAGTCTCCTCGATAAACTTCGCTAAGGTATTTATAGTATACGGCAAATAAGTTAAACCCATTGCTATGGTTACGCGTAAAGCCCGAGCTTCGATTGAGACCGGAAAATCTGTTACAGTATGCGGCAAATAAGTTGACCTAAACTGGCCGTCGTTGCTATGGTTACGTGCAACCTCCCGCTGTGCCGCACTTCGATTGAGACCCGAATATCTGTTACTAGTTTGGTTGAACTTATATGCCGCGTATTGTAATACCACTGTTGAATACTCCAAAATGGCCCGGACATAGTACTTTGTAATACACTGCTAGCTTACTTAAAATTTTAAAAGTTTTGTGAGTTTTGCAGCTCTGTATCAAGGCATGCCTTTGGTAAAAAAAAAAAGTATTTACGATAACAACAGGCATGTACTAATACTAAAACAACTATACTAAATAAATGCGGCATTCATTTTAAAATTAAATGTAAACGAAGCAAAAGGCAACAGCTGTACGGCTAAACGCTACAGTTATCAACTATTGGCCATTTCAATTTTGAAAATATTGCTATGCAATAACTACCAGAATTTATAGATTCACAGTTTTGAATGTACTGGACAATCAATGTACAGGGCCCCTGTATAGTTATTGCCCAGTACATTTAAATAACTGTAACTATATAAGATTCGTATCCGTTAGTGTTCTGTAGTTTCTAAACCTTAAGGCGAAAAGTGGTTATTTAAGTGATTCGTAACTTACGTTAGGAAATCTTACCAGTGTAATAAAACTTATTTAAATATTCTAAATATTTAATATCACAAACTTAGACTACACTTAATGATGGCTCATTATATTATTATTATTGCAGTCCTTAAAGTTAATATAGTATAAAAATATAATTATGCTTGTTAGAATTACTATCATCGATGCGCCACTGCCTCCACAGCTACCAAAAGCCTGAAAAAGAACAATAATTGAATAACAGTAAAAAAACCGTATGAAAACAAATTAATTTGCTTTTCCCTAATTATATTTTTATTACAAAAAAATAAAAGCTTACTTTTCCAAGAGTACATTTCTTTGCCTTTCAATTTCAAGTCTGTCTTTTTCCATTTTGAGTCTTATATTATTACACCTTTTTTTCTCTAAAAGCTTCTGTTTTTCAATTCTTATTCTTTCTTCTTCTAAATTAAGAAGTCTGTCATGTACTAGTCCTGAAAAAAAAACAAACCTATAATAGGAAACCATTGTTAAAATATGCACCAAACTGCACTGGACCAACATGGAGTAATAAAAGCCGGTCTCTCCCCCCACAGAGAGAGGTCGCGTCATGAGTCCCGACAGTACGAACCTTATACTATTATGCTTTAAACTTGCAACTTTTATGGCTTTTATTTTTTTTTTATTGATAAGTTTGCGCTTGACCGCTATCTCAATGACGATTTCAAAATGTTTGAAAAATTAAGATTAACATAAATACTGACTGACTGGTCTGCCTCTCTTCCATAAAGGTTTCCCTATGACTGGAGCAGAGGACACCTCATTGGGCCCCATGCCAGTATCAGAGTCTGTCACCACTCCGTCTCCAAGACTCATCTCTATGTCTGCTGCTGTAAAGTGCTGCGATTCAGATGGCCATTTCTGAAAATTATTTAATTGTTTATTGTTAATACTAAGAATAATCTCTTCACAATACATGTGCAATGATACTGAAGAGAAGGTCAATGGATGACTATCTAATAAATAGTATGTCTCAGTATAAAGTGATAGTAGATATTATAATGAAAAGATTTGTTATTTACATACAACACTGTTTTGCTTGCTAGGAGAAAACTCATTGTTGAGTGAAGTTCGCCTTTGTACATGAACTGTCTGTATCTCCTTAAGTTATGTTATATTTTTGTGTAAAATAAAGAATTAAGAATTTTAAAGAATTAAAAAGGAAGTTAGTGATAGTGTGATGGCTGACAGGATAGAGTAGAAGAAAAAAAAATGTGTTGCGCCAACCCCAAGTAATATGGGACAAGGGCAGGAAGAAGAAGAAAGAATTAAGAATTTTAAATGAAAACATTCCAATAGAAATAATTAATATGCTGCAGAATATTACCATACTACTTGTAGAAGGATCAGCACTGCACATATCTTCTGTGGGCCCTGTACTTTGTGTAGGTGCCTGAAAAATGCATGAATTTTAATAATACTTAATGATTTTTTGTTTATTCATATTTTAAATTGAACAACATTGATAATAATTAAGTTTTTTTTGAGGATGTCCTTTCCCTCATGGGTGTGGCCATCTCCTTCACTAGCATTACTGCTTCGCAGAAAGAGGCAACAACTTCCCATCCCCTGTGACTACAGACCATGGCATGAACATGAGCCCAGAACCTCCACAAGGGCATGGCTGGTACTCGGCAGAAGCGGGACACACCTCCACCATGAAACTGTATAAAAACAGTTGTCTTACCATAGTGTTGTTCATTGCTGAAGTCTCGGGGACCCCTGAGAGGCCAAAAACTGAAGTATTTGTACAGATAAGTCTTAATATTTTTTCTTCAGCCTCTGTTAGTTGTATGTTAGCATTACAGCCAGGTGTAAATCTGTTTTTTCTTATCTTGAAAGCCTTTTTCTTAACATTTGATTTCCAATCCCTCCATGTCTAAAAACATTTTTTTATTTTCAATGCAAACTGCATATTATGTATATTTATAATCAAATATTACAGTATATGACTAGCACAAATATATATTATATCTACCTGTTGCCATTTATCTGGAGTTTTAATTGCACCAGAACCAAAACCTGAATTGGCATTAAGTTTCTCTGTGATTTTGATCCAGGTATTCGTCTGACGAATTCTTCCTTCTAGGCCTGTAAATTTTCCAATGGCTAATTCCTTGTCATCTTCTAGGAAATGTAAAAGCATGTTTAGCTGTTCCGGGCTAGCTTTCCGTCGTTCCATTGTTGTGATCTTATATGAACCGTAGCGAAATTATGCTTCCATACTCTAGTCAATAATAATTGAAGTTACTGCTATTTTTTATAACTACTTAATCTAATTATTTTCTGTTATAAAACAAAGAAACAAGTGAAACAAAAGTATTTGTTGTTACCGCATTACCGTAAATCAAGTTTGTTTTTTATTCAGCTGTCATTCTGACAGACTTCAAATAAATACCCTGTTCCACGATACAAGTGAGGAATTTCAGATGTTACTCTAAAGTTTTTATCGCTGGTGGTGTCAAAAGCTGGATTTTAGGCACTGTCCACACAGCGATATTTTACCGCGATGTTTTTTTTTCGTCATTCTGTAACACATTGAATCGTATGGAAGTATACGCACAGGCGATAAAAAACCGCGCGAAAAAATACCTGTGATTTCATGCAGATTTGAGGCGATGCGGTGCGGAAATAAATCCACGCGAATAAAAACCTTGCGGTGAAATACCGCTGTGCGGACAGTCCCTAACGGTTCCCTTCTCTAAGGTCTAAAAAATAAGTTGTCAAAAATATTTGTCTATGACTCTATGTATTGCTGCTTTTTCCAGTCTGGCGCAACTCCCTAAGAAAAAAACGATCCGTCCAAAATGTATGAAACGCGTACTAATTTTAATGGCGGCCAAAATGGCGGCTATCGCTGTCTCGCTCTAACATCTATTCGACTCTGTCGCAGCCATCCATCCGCCATATTTATCTTTTACTTCTCAAGAGGTGAATTGTAAACAAAGTTTAATTTTTGTTTTTAATATGTGTTTCGTGAATTTTAAGCGAAAATTCCTAATAAAAGGACGTTTACGTGTACCCATGTGAAGCAATCTGTTGATATGCACTATAAAATCTGTGAAATATGTGGTTTACGAGCCAGCCGGTCGGACGGTCAAAAGCCAATGTTCATGGCTAAATATCCATTACATTAAGAGAGGTAAGCGTAAATAAACGTTCATTTTCAGTTACAGAAAAGGATTTGGTGATTTACAAATCAATTTTAATAAAAATCAGTCGAAAATCTATAAAATAACCTATTAACAGTGCTGTGTAGTGGAATTTTTATCGACTATATCGATAGTTTTAAATATTCATTATTAAAATTTACAAGTTCGTGATAAAAAATGAAATTCTTCAATTTTAAAAATGATCTATCACTACTGCTGGGCATGTTTAATCGACTATCGATACTCTTATAATTTAAACTTTATTTAGTATAATTCAAATAGAACGATCATGCTATTCGAACAATAAATATTTCAGGTATCTCAATATGAAATGCTAATAAGTAATGCAATACATTTTTTTCTTCTAGATGTAAACATTGGATTGGACGTTCGTACGTATTGGTGGAGCTTTTTAGCTCCACCAATTAAACACGTTTGTAGCAAACATTTTCTGCCAAGGATTTTACGAAGACACAACTAAAAAAATCTGCAATTCCTTCTGTGGGACTTACTGCAGAACCTTAGGGAGATGATTGGATTTCTTCTACACATTGGCAAAACTGATACTGATTCGACTCTTAAACGCAAAGGTAAGATTCTTAATTAGAGCATCATTCATGTAAACTTAGTTATATTTACAATTACAGATCTAATAAAGATCAGAATCAGAAATAATAAAGTAAGATAATGATACTTTTAAGGTTTATGCATTATAGAGAATAGGCACATAGGTTATAGTTTCTGTATTTGTTTAACCATAAAGAAAAATAAAATAAACTGTTATTATTAAAATCCGTAAAATGGTGTTTCCTTTAGCGTTAACCACACCCCCACCCCACCTTTGAAACCCAACCTCATTTGCGTCAACGTAAATTCGCTGGTAAGTGGAATATTCCATATCAATTAATGAAACCTTGGGTTTTGTTTTTTGATATGGAATATTCCACTTATTCTTAGTTAAACTGATGGATAAAGTTGGCGTAAATAGACCTTAATTCAGATCCAATATATGGACCTATATTTTTTTTTTTTAAATACTATCGATAAAAAATTACCATGAGCACCTAGATACACCACTATATCGGCCGTTATGTTGGCAGCCCGTTACGTCATGTTTATGGTCATCTATGTCAAAGTTGGTATTGAATCTTAGTACACGTTTTGACGTTTCGTGTTGAACCATTTTTTTCTATGGGAGTCCCGTCTCTTAAACGTAGTGCTTATATTCTCTTTGCTTTTTCCGATAGCGATAATAAACAAACATGTTCATTTGAACAAAAATAAAGTTTGTGACCTGTTTATATTTACGTTTATCGCATCTTATTATAATAAATCAATATGTTACATTATTACTCACCACATGTAAAAACTAAATATCCTACAGCTTTAAAATTATTCATATAAATTCTTAGTAAACTAACTCAATTTGTTTCTTTACAATCAATATACAAAAGCAGAAAATGAATACACTTTTGAAACTAAAAATGTTAAGAGGTAGTGCTTACAAAGAGAGAATAGCTCGGAGACATTTAACGGACTTATCTGACTGTGTCAACTTACCAGACTCCTATCTTTTGAAAAACTGTGGGGTCAACAGAGATGTTTTCCATCACATTCTGAGGATTCTTGAACCTGTTGTCCCCAAGACTCAGAGATCCAACGGTATACCATTTCCTTTAAAGGTGATTTAAATGACTCTTGAAATAACTTAAAAGAATGGTAAAAACTTTCCTCAGCAGCCTCTTCAGATACAAAATTAATCATATAAAACTATTTCTGAATCCCAGGTATTGCTGACACTGTCATTCTTAGCCAGTGGTTCCCATCAGAAGTCAGTGGGCAAAGACTTCAATGTCAACATATCTCAAAAATCAGTGAGCAGAGTTATCAAGATTGTTGTTGAAGGTCTCAATATGGTGCTCAATGACTGTATTATATTTCCCAGCTCAGTGATGCAGAGAGACCAAATAAAAGAGGGGTAAATTAAATTTATAAATTGTAAAATAAGGATTGCTTCATAAATAAGGATCATCTTGGGTTTTTGTTACAGGTTCTACAGAAAGTATCATTTTCCTGAAACTATTGGTTGCCTGGATGGTACTTACATTGAAATAGTTTGCCCAAGAGATGATGAAGAGGCTTTTTATGATAGGAAAGGACAATACTCTATACATGCACAAATTGTAATGTTCCATTTGATTTATGTAATTGAAAAATATTTCCCTGTATTGCTAGTTTACTACATTTTGTTTTTCCTTTCTAGATGTGTGATGCAGACTCTAAAATAATAGCAGTGTGCTGTAGGTTTGGTGGCTCAGCCAGCTGTGCATACATTTGGAATAAAATGAATATCAGACCTTTCATTGAAAGTATAAGCAGGCAGGGAGAAATGAGTTGGCTCATTGGTTTGTTTATTATACTTACTATATAATTTTATATATGTATATGCTTCAAATTAGTAAAGAAATTGTTCCCATTAGTAAAGAAATTGTTCCCTAATAAAAACTCTTTTGTTTCCCAGCTGACAACAAGTATCCACAAAGGGCTTGGCTTATGACACCTATATTACATGCCTCTCAAGGCACACCCGATTCTCAGTACAACCACTTTCAGGGTAGAACAAGAACTTGTATAGAAAGGTGCATTGCCAAGCTCAAAGGAAGGTGGCAGTGTCTACACAAAAGACCACTGCACTACACACCACAGCAGGCAGGTAAAATTATAAATGCTTGTGCTGTATTGCATAATATATGTATCAGAGCAGGCCTGCCAGACCCTCAGCCTTATATAGACCCAGAACCAATGCCAGTCATAAATGAAGTGACCGAGATGCCCGAAGATAATGTTAATGATTTATATATTGGAATTGAAGTTAGAAGGCAGCTAGCAGAAAGAATCTACTACAGTGTGTGATTAATAAGACTGATCTTGGCAGATGCCACATCTATTTTTTACTATGTTATGTTCCGCCTGAATTTGATTAATGAAATCATTGTATACTACTGTGGAAATGTAGTTTCTTGTATTAATAAAAACAGTATTATTAATAAAAATATGTAATACATAATCAAACTTTTTCTAAGACAATTTAATATTAATGCATCAGTATTTGCATCTGCGCCAGTTGGCTGTAGGTGTCGCCGGGCATCCTGTACGCGATGTTACCGGCGAACGTGTTCAGAACTTCAGCTTGTTCACGCAGCCATTCCACTTGCTGGAAAAAGAAACAAGTATTTAAAAAATACAAAAACAATACTAGAAACCAATTCCTGTACAGTTTTTTTTTTATGTAGCAGCAATAACTCTATCTTTATGTAGCTAACTAGCTTTTGCCAGCGGCTTCGCCCACGTGAAAATAGAAAATACTTTTTGAGTTAAATCGTAACATACAAACAAAAATTCAAACCTTGTTGTTCTGCCCTGCTAGCGATTGCGCTTGTGCCGCATTACGGAGCCGTTGTCTTTGCGCCAGTAGAATGGTGCAGAGGGCTCGCAGCACGGCTGGCAAGCTGCGAAGAAGCTCTCCCCGGGCAGTTCGCGCGGCTGATACACGCGCGTCTAATTCACTTGCGTTCAATGGCACCAATTCACATTCCCGAAGCGTCTACACGAAAAATATTTGTACTTTAAAATATAAATCGTATCGTTACGCGACTTATGACATCAAAATTCAGAAAAAAAATGAAAATTTAGAAAGTAAACTGGATGTGCCATATTAATGCCCCAGATCTCTGCTCTCTCTGGTTATGTCCTACCTCAAGAGCGCCTTCAAAGTTTTCGCTGTGGAACTGATCGAAGAACGTCATCAGCTTGCAAAGCTTGGTGTATGCCTCCACCAATGCGGCCGACAACGCGGTACCGTCAGCTGATCGCAATCTTCTCGACACGTGTTCCGCGAGCGTTGACAGGCGCTGGCGTAGCCCGCCCGCGCCGCCTCCGCTGTTCACTACTTGTGCTAGCAGGACACAGAACAGTTCTAGAACCTTCTCCAAATTCTGAAAATTGTAACAAAATATTTAAAAGTTAATGTTATGAAACTGTGACAAAGATGTTGGGTGATGATAATTTGATAACTTACCCCAGCAATATCATACATAGTGATAGCATCTTCAAACAGACCTTTGTTTACCAGCTGTTCTGCTACATTTAGAGCTATAACCTGAAATTGAAAACTGACTGTAGTAACTAGACATAAAACAAGTTAAAACAATAACTCATCATCATCATTATTTCAGCCTCCCCAAAATGTCGCCACAATGAACGGTCCTGTGCGTCTCGCATCCATCGTATTCCCGCAGCCTTTAACAGGTGTTCGGTCCATCTTGTAAGAGGCCTTCCAACGTTGCGTCTTCCGGTACGCGGCCGCCACTCCAGAACCTTTCGACCCCAACGGTCATCTGTTCTGCGAGCAATGTGCCCTGCCCGTTGCCACTTTAGTTTGGCGATTCTAAGTGCTATGTCGGCAACCTTAATACTCCTGCGGATAACTTCATTCCAAATTCGATCACGCAAGACAACTCCGAGCCATTGCCCTTTGGGTGACTTTAAGCCTTCTGACAAGGCCCATGTAAGCGACCACGTTTCAGAGCCATATGTCATCACTGGCAACACACACTGGTCATAGACTGTAACAAACAATAACTATCACTAAAGTATACATACTTTGCTATCAATATGTGGATTGTTGAATTGGTCCAGCAGGCCTTGGCTGCGCAGTCCAGTCAGAGCGTCCATTCGGCCGAACAGGAGGTCGTAATCGCGACTTTCAAGTGCCAGGTCAGTGCAGCAACACATGAATAAGTTCTTACCGCTGGGATCTTTAAGGTTTCTGAACAGAAAAATTATTAATTTAGTAACATATAGCAAGTGTATTATAGGCTATTTAAACTACTTTAGGTAACTTTACCTCAGGAAGAAGTAATAGTGTAAAGCATCAGATGGGTCAGTGAGCTCAAACTTTCTGACATACAAGAGCAGCAATCTTGCCAAATTCAAACGACGGAGTGGTGGCGGATCGTCCGTATCCACAGACACTAGAAAAAAAATATATAATTTTTTAATTGTACTTAGAATAAACGGTCTCGATCCAGCATTGCAGATACTTACATAATGGAGCTTGAACGTTGCGAGGCGTGCCCAGCATGTACACATCGTGAAGAGCTAACGCCATGTGGACGCCATGGACTTGGAATCTGGCAAGATACATTCATTATTTTAATTAACTTGCAATTTTTGTTAGTATGTGCGTAAATGTACTTGACGACGTAAACTGAACTGTTAAAGGGATAGATTTATATATGGTGTGTAGCTCCATCCCTCTATCTCGCTCGCACGCCGAAATTTTAATGGCCAACGTTGCGTTAAACGGGTGCCCGCGCGGTCCCGTACAAAAGTGCTCCGTTGCGTCGCGGCTCACAGCGCGGGCAGCCGGCGCGGCGATACATTAACGTTCTCCACCGACACGGCTACATGCACACTGTCAAAGTTGAACTAGCGACACCGTGCAGTAATAATCCGGTTTCCGCTACGGGAAGCGTTGGACACGACACACGCGCCAACACACGTTGGCCCTAACACGTCATAGTAAGGTCCCTGGTCTCATAGAGTCAGACAGTGACCAGAAGAACTACTGTGCAACATCGTGTTTGAACTTTGTGGAATGGTCTTGGTCAGTACTACACCGCGCGGTGTAGTACTGACCAAGAGTTTGTTGTGAAAAAGTTTTTCATTGAAAACTTATTTAGATCTAAAAACCTGTGTATATTAAATTGCTGCTGAAAAATATTTATTTACCTTGGTATTCTTGATAAGAATTCAATTGCAGGTTCAAATTGACCAGTCAGTGTCAGCATTTGGAAGTACACCACTGGTTTTTCATATGCATGGTAATGTGTTTCACCTAAAAATCGAAAATGAACATTGTATTAGACATCTAAACATTATTTTAAGGGCTACTGATCACGGAAACGTAACTTCATAGACGCGTACTCGTCATTATACGCGTGGTGTACGCCTTCGTAAAGCTTTCATTCAAAACTATGAAATTCTACCGACGAAGCGGTAATAACAACACGACGTTGCCGCTTTGTGGACAGTAGGCTTTAGTTAACTAAAATTATTATTTCGAGATAAAATACCATATTCTTCTAAAATCATCTTCTGGAGATCGGAATAGGAAAAGGTTTCAGTCTCATTGTTGCTGCGTGATTTGATGAAGGATAGCTTGAGCCAGAGGTAGTCGTCGGCTGTTCGAGCCACTTCGTAGTGCTCGTCGCTAAGGTCACAACATCCTATGACGCAGTATACCTGGAAAATTGAGATACAGTTATATAACTAGTTTTGCTCGTGGCTTTGCTTGCATGAAACCCTCTTCCACCCCTTTCAAGGTTAAATTTCCTTTATTCCCATCTGCCACCCCTGAGCTTGCCACCGGAGCAGTGGTTGGCACTACTTTATTCCCATCTGCCACCCCTAAGCTTGCCAGCGGCGTGGTGGTTGCCACTAATAGGTGGCTTCTACCACCGCGATGGTAGATAGTGGTGGCAGATGGGAATAAAGGTTAAATTTCATACACATCACCCATGCGCTTGGTAGAAAGAATTTTTCCACAGTCAAACGTAGTGACTACAACAAACTCTAAGATAAGAACTCGATAAATGCCTGGGTTTACTCTGGATTATATGGAAAGAACATGTGAAAGCAAAAAGGAAGAAGAGGCAGAATTTGTTGCCTGGTTCAAAATCTTGTACTGATAGCTGGGGCAGTAATCAAGACTGCTACTGCACAATAAGTTACTCGCTTAAAATAGTATATTACCTGTCTTATTAATTCAAATACCAATTGCCAACAAGTCAACACACAGAAAAAACAAAGGAAAAATATTTTTTTATGCACTTACAGCTCTTTTGTATGGGTCTGTAGAATTGCGCACTTGTATCCTATATTGAAAGTTGATTGCAGTTTGTAGTTTGTCACTCAAAGGCTTTTCTGGATTCTTAATGTACTCTTCCAGAGCAGATATAAACTCTTCATGATCGCGACTGTAAATATACAAAATGCTATACTTTTGACATCAAAACAAGTTGTAAGGCTAAACCTTACAACTTGTTTTGATGTCAATGTCGATTTGGTTATAAAATTGTTTATCGTATCAGGCGCGTGTCAACCCCCACGAGTCGTGCGTGTATTGAAAAACGTCGTTTGACACATGTGCAAATTTGTCACTGTAGCCCTCGGCTCCATAACACACTCGTCTACGGCTCGTGCGAATTCCGCCTTTACTTTATGCACTTGTATCAAAATGTACTAGCGCTCGCCTCCGCCACAATTAATTACATTTATCGTATCAGGCTGGACGCTAAACAACCCCCAGGAGTCACAAGTCAACCCCCATTTATTTATTTATTCCCAAATGTATTGAAAAATGTCTTGTATCTTACTTACCCGGCCTTCCTCAAACAATGCAGCGCCGCATTGGGGTCACCGCTCCTCAGGCAGTAGTACACCATGGGCCACAGTGGGCGCTCATCGATGACGCCATCAGTCAGCACTTGCACGTTCTGGCCCTGTAGGCGAAGGCCTACGAAGCCCCGTACTAGAGGATATGTGCCTGGTTCACCGCCGCGCATCGCCGCCGCAGGGTTCGCGCGTACCACATCGCTCATGTATAATTTATATCTAAGAGAAAGGGTAGTATTGGATCAACAGTTTAAAACTGACTAATCATTTAGAATAATTGTCTTAAGTTGATAAAAATACTAAAGTGAAGATTTCAAATGACAATGCAAAAACTAAGGGGGCGTCCATAAATTACGTGAGGTGTTTTTATAAATTTTCTGTCCCTCCCTCCCCCCCTGGTGAGATGTCGCGAGATTTTATTCAACCCCCTCCCCCATCCCCCAAATCTCACGTGAGATTTTTCAAAATTTGGGTTTCTTACGTAAAAGCGTTTTTTTTTTTTTTTTTTTGGTAGGTAAAATCATCCTATGACAAATCCCGCCCTTGGGCGGAGCGGGAAGTAGTGTCAGACTTTTACTGACTAAAAACCTACCCCGTTCCTTCGTTGCCTATAGTGCCGGGGCTGAGCCTTCCTCTCAGAAAACGGCCCTTGGCCCCGGCAGGCTTCGACCCTGCCTGCCTGCAGCTAGCAGGCTGGGCCTCTACGGTTTGCTGACAGCTCCTTGAGGCGCGCGGGAACAGAACGCGCCGTCGACGACTTGGGCTCGGTCCGGTCGGTTACCGGACGATCGGACAGCGTGCTACCCATTGCACGCCGTCCGCAAGCCCGCGCCTACGGTGGCCGGTAATCGGGATCGGAATCCCGGCGGCGGCTGGGGCGAGCGCCCCGTTGCCTCTGCCTGATGCGGTCGGCCTCCTCCTTTGCTAGCATTACTGCTTCGCAGAAGGAGGCGACCGCCTGCCATTCCTCCTCGCTACGGACCATGGCCTGAACCAAGGCCCGGCGAGAGAGATCGCTGCCGCCGATCGCCCCCACGAGGACACGGCGATGCTCCGCCCAGGCAGGGCACACCTCAACAGTATGCTCCACCTTGTCCTCCGGGTGTTCCGCACAGTGGCGACACCCGGGTACGTAAAAGCGTTGGATTATTAACGTAAAAAGAAAAAAAAAATTTGCTTCGTGCTTTTATTTACGACTAGTTAAGACTAGTAATCAATATTGCTGAGAGTTATAAGTGTAATAAAAATTTAACAATAGAATACTTAAATCGTGACTACTGTGATTAAAAAAAATAATATCTGCTCTAATTCAGTCCATGGAGAATCATGCGTGGTCTCACGAGAGACTATTGTAACCAACATGTCCCTATGATTTTCAGTAAAATCATCTGCTGCTTCAACTTCGTTCTGATCTAGCCACTCTAAGCCGTTGGCACATCGTCCTGGCAGGACTTCTTCGTCTTATAGACGTATCTTTTGACGTATGCGTTATAAAAATCTTGATAACTCATTTTAAATTAGAGTATGCATTGAGTCGAGTAAAACATTTACAAGAATAAACAAAGCAGGTTGGAACCTGTCTAGTGTCGTGTCGCGCGTTCGGCTGACAGTGGCGCGAAAACAAAGAACGGGCTTCAACTTCAACTTCAACTCTTCATTAATGGCCTTTGTGGAAGAGACACCACAATTTTGCCAATAACACGTACGAACTATTAATATACCGTCAAACGCTGGATAGTATTTAGCGAGAATTAACAGTAAAATGAATATAAATATATTTTTAAATTAAAGAACAAAATAAAAGAATTTCTTCGCAGACAGAAACCGTCCGTCAGTCAGTCAATCTTATGACCACAGATTATGAGTAAGTAAATTATAAACAAGACAAAAACTCTAAAGACTGGAAAAAAAAGTATTTACAATAGTTACAATTTAATTTTGTTAACTTCAATGAATTTACATAGTTTAAATATAAAACGTGTAAACACAAAAGGAAGAAGACATTTGATCGAGGTGGGACTAGGGATATGTGAAGGAATGATATCATGAAAAGAGAAACGCAATTTAGGACAGGAGAAAAATAAATGGTCCACATTTCCTTCATCCAAACCACATTCACAAAGAGAGTTATGAACGGGCTTCATTGTACCGTAAATTCAGATTAAATTGAGCTATTTGGTATAAAACAAATATGGTGGTTTGACAGTCAGTAGATATACAACGTCGAAATATGAATGAAATTATTTTCTTTCGAACGAATTAGTGAATGATTTTAATCGTATTACGCTTAAGATTAAATCTTAAGCATGTACAATCTGGTTTAAATGGACCAAAATAGTTTTTTTTTTTTTTTGTTTCAATCTGAAAAAAAATTGCGTGATATTTGCCGAGACCCCCCTCTCCAAGGTAAGATTAGATGAGATTTGACTCGACCTCCTCCCCCCCTTAAACATCTCACGTAATTTATGGACGCCCCCTAACTCAAGCAACTACACAGTTGAAAAACAAAACTTTAGATAAAAATTCTTAATTTATGAAATCTTTACTTTAGTATTTTTATCAACTTAAGTTTTTTTTTATTGTTTCACTATTTAGCTTGTAATAACGTGTTAATCTCTCTCTTTATCTCATCGATTCTCAACCTCCCATGCACGCTTTTTTAGAATTGACTACACTAAAATAGTAACAATTTCACAGAAATTAAATCTATGGGTACAAATCACGGTGTTATTGCTGAGAGCGAGTAGTAAAAGTAGAGCACAAAATAAACTTGGCATCAGGCCTAAGCAAACCACTATGAAATAAAAGGTTCAAATCCCATCATAATATATGGAACTTTGAAGGAGCCAAATAAATAACATAGCATTGTCCTACAACCAATCTACTAATGTAAAAAACAAAGCTAAAAGTGGACAATACTGTTGGCAACATTTAGCCAATTTATTTTCCACTATAACTTCATTTTGACTTATAACATACCTCTTCTCCAAGTATTTCTTTCCTTGAGCAACAAGACACTGTTGGATGGTAGTATTGCCTCTGGCCTTAAGAGGGTCCTCATCCCTCACTAATGCTGGAATATTTGCCATTGTCTTGATGATCTCCCACATTTCTTTTACTTTCTGAAAATATATCAGACACATGATTATCGAGATATTTGTAAGATTTTCAAGAATCAACATTGATTTATCATGTAATTATCAATATCACCTATCACTGCTTACCATCAGGTGAAAGCATATAAATTATATAAATTAAACAAAAAAGTATGAAACAATTAAATACTTTTCAGACATTAAAGAGGAAAGATGACTTACAGGATCATTAAACTCTTCAGCAACTTGTGAAAATTTCTGATGCAGGGCTGTCCTTGACTTAGATCCTTGGAACACCAGCTTGTTATACTGATGAACTTGTCTGGCATAAGCAGCCTCTATGTTATCAAGCATGGAATGACCAAACTTCTTTGGTGTATCGGCAATACTGGGTGGTTCTGGGGTCCTTTTAAGGTCCAGCCAGTTTTGTGAAGGACCAATCATAGCATTCATCAACTTGATCTTTTCTCTATTCCATTCAGATAGCATATGTTCCCATTTCTGATCTTCTGTTGTTTGTAAGGACTGAAATTGAGCAATTTAATGATAAATAATGTGAGGGCTAATTTCACTCAAACAACACAAAAAAAAAAAAACCCCAAGTGAAAACATTCACGCATAACTTCACGCCATTTGGTTAAACACTATGCAAATGCATATATCTGCATAAATTGTAAAATATTCAGTGTTTTATTTATCTATAGGGTAAATAAGATTTTCCTAAGGTAGTCTTTAAATATCGAAAATAAGCAAACCTCTCTTTTATTCCCTGTATATACCTACCTATAATACTAGCTTGAAAAGTTAATGAGTCTTGTATTAAAACTTACATTTTTGTTTACTTCATCAATAAGTGACAAAATAGCATTTTCTCTTTCATTTCTCAAAAAGCTTTCGATATCGGAGTCAGCGATAGGTTGAAGTGGCTCGAAAGTACGTTTGGAGCTGAGTGTTTCAAGCTTTTGCGATATCTGTTGCAAATCTATTCCTTTAGAACCAAACAAAAGATGCCTGTAACAAAACACAATAGCCGTAAGTCAGTAAAAGCTGGTAGAAATTTGTATATGACATAAATGCAGCAAGTTCTTACGCTTGAATATCATTCGCTCCAGACTGGATAACTCTTGAGTATAGCTCCTGCGACGCCTCAAGCACCTGGCCTAAAGAACGTTCAACCCTCGGCAACTCTTCATTACCCTCAATTTCAGTAGTTAATTGTTCAGCTTGTTGCAAAAGTTTGCTGAAATCATCGTCTGCCATCGTGCACTTAGGTTATCAAACTTAGAACAAAAAAATCACAGAACAACAGACTAAAGTTTTAAGCTCGAATTAATTGCCACTATTATAACTCTAGAAATACATTCGTGACACAGTACATTAATTAATTAAAAACAACAAATATGAGAAATAACGGCCGGTAGGTACGCGCTCTACCTCAAACCGTTTGACATTTGACAGCAACTTGACAGATAGATTGTGTTACCTACTCTAAAAGTTCAAAGTCGCTAGACTCAATTTCAAAAGTCGCTGTCTGATAATGCCAAAGCCAGCTTTAACAAGTGGCCTAGAAAATATTCATAAATAAATAAATATTATTTATATATTGCATCGTCTGCAATAAAACTTGATAAATTATTAACAACTTTATTCTATAATCAGTGCATTTTTATTCTAGTGTCAGTGGTAGATGGCATCAATGCCATCTCACACTTAAACCGACGTCTAACCTTGAGGTTTAAGTGCCGACTAAACGAAAATAAAATAAAGTAGGTTCATTAACGAAACCTTCTTTGAATATCGAGCTCTCAACAAACAGCATGGGCGTAGCTACCGCTGTATCTGCCGTATCAATTATATGGGGCCCCCGAAATAAGCAAAATTCGCAACATGTAATTCACAACCGTCTCGTAGGGTAAACCAAGCATTTATAAAAAAAAAACACTATTTTATACGGAGCAATTTTGATATTTGGCTGTGGGAATTTTGATACGGAGCCCCTGTAGGACTAGCTACACCACTGACAAACAGCAAATAAATTATTTTTTTATTGTTGATCCTGGAACTTGTGTTAAGGTACATTCATCTCCAGCTTCTCCTACTGGGGCCAACGGTCAGGTGAAAATGAACCCCGGGGCCCCGGATCGAAGGCAATGGAATGGAATTGGAATACTATATTTCTTATTATGTGACATTATTCTCTAAAAACGATATCAGTATTTTTATTTTTCGTGTTGAATTAATCTTCAGTTGAATTTAATTTGGAATATCTTTTTTTTTTAATGAGTATCATTATGACTTTCCATCTTTTTATAATTATGATTGAATTTATTTTATTGTGAACTAATAGGATTTGATATATTCTATTCTATTTTTTATTAATGGCAAATAGAGCCGATGTCGACTATTCTGCCAATGTCGAAAGTGAATTGGATAAGCATGTATGTGTATCAATAAGACAAGTAATTAGTATGCTAGAAACGAAGTAACTAAAAATGTATAAATCTTCGATTGATACAGTTGGACTTCATGTGTGTTAGTACTGGACTGAAACAAACAAAAAATAAAGGTACACAAATATTAAAATTGTTAGAACATTAAATATATACACGTAACCACAATTACATAGAAGTCAAGTCACTCATAATTTGATGTTATTGTGACGGATGAAACTCATCAGCGCTACAAGAAGTTCTGGAGAGGGATACGTTAGGAGGGCGGGGACATTTATTGGGAGAGGTATTTTGAATTTCGGGAGACAGCTACATAGGTCTAAAGGTGGGACGTTGTCTGGCAATTCAAAAAATTTGTGATACAAAGTACCTTCTTCCAAGCCAAATTCGCATATGGAAGAGTCACGAACTCGGATTTTTTCCAAAAGACAGGAGTACAGCAGAACCCTAAGCGGATTCTACAAAGGACAGAAATTACTGGCTTAGACATTTTTTTGAAAGGGTAAAACCAAGGTTTAGACTTAACCTTGGCTTACTGTGTAGCTGTACTGCGTAGTAGAACTTACCCTTCTTCTTACCAGTTGTATTCCACTGTTTCTGCCAAGCACATTGAAGACTTGCTTTTGGTAGGTTCAGTAAATCGTACCCCTGATGGGATAATGTGAAAGGTCAGCTGTAGTTGACGAACAAGCTTCTTTATTCAAGGTATCAGCACATCGTTACCCTTGATGCCACAGTGGCTAGGTATCCAAACTAGCTGAACTTCTTTTTGATTATTAAAACACGAAAAGAGGCACTTTTTAATGTTTAAAATTAGTGAGCTGTGAAATTTGCTTTTAAAGGAGTTTTGGACCAAAGCTTGTAGTTTCAGTATATTACAAAGTACTCTGTGGCTTGTAGGCAGCTAAGGGAGTCTGTGAAAATTACGGCTTTGTCGATGTTATGGTGTGACTCTATAAAAAGACAAGCTTCTAATAAAGCCACACACTCGCCCGTGAACACAAAAGACTCCTTGGGGCATTTAAATTGTAGAATAAAATAGGATTTGATATATTATTTTCTACACAGTGTTCCATTGTTATGAAATAAATGACTTATGACTTATAATGAATGAAACACTATCTCCCGCCCCACCCAAGGGCGAGATTTGTCATTCGATGATTTTACCTACCATAAAAAAAACTCTCTCTATATTTACACATTTACTTAAAGAGCAACAATTTTTTGAAAGTTGAATAACTATTTATAAAGTTTCGATTTGCACTCCAAAAGCAGTTCTATCGCTAAAAACATTTTCTTGGCAACGTCAAGTTTAACAAGTTCTATTCAGTTATAGTGAAAAAGTGGCTAAATTGGCAACACTAGATAGATTTGTCAGCTAGTTTTTTTTTTTTTAATAATCTTTGCTTTTGTTTTTATTTTCTTGAAACCATACGTATTTGGATGGTCGATGGGGGCCGAAAGGTTCTAAAGTGGTGACCGCGCACGTGAGCGTATTTCAAGCGGAAAAGTGTCGAATGTCTTAATTTCAGTTTAGTGTTTCGGTTTCAGTGTATGACGTCCTGTAAATGTATATGTTAAGTACACATTTGTGTATCCAGCCATTCAGCAGATATTCAACAAAAACTGTTTTCGCCAGGACTACGTATTTCCAGCACTTTTTTTTCTATGGCCATACAAGCAAACAAATACATACAATAATTAGTGTGTAACGAGAGGTAAATTTGTATGTATAAATAAAATTTGTGTGTCTTATAATTACGAAGATATCCAAGTTTCCACTACGGTGACGTTTGCCAATTTGATGAAAATCATATAAAACGGCTTAGTAGAAAGTTATAATATTTTACACACGTTACTTTGAATTTGTGTATAATGTGTGTAAAAAAAGAATTTGAAAAAAACATACCGTTTAGAAGATATAAAAGTAAACTTAAAATAAGGTTATTAGGTCAAAGCTCTTAAAATAGGAACTCTAGAGTCTAACTTTTTGCGTGTGTCTATAACTTGTAAGGCTCTACTATGTCCTGCAAAGTTTCATGTATGTGCGCTAAGTTATTACTGAGCAATGACATTATTTACTATGACTAGACCATTGTATGTTATGCCGGTCCGCCGCGGTGCACGCGGCTGACGCGGTGGGCGTGGGTATCGGCGTATGCTCGTATTGGGCTTGCGCAGGAACGCAAGTAGCGTAGCTAAGCGACGGCGAAGCGGCCCCTCGCCCACGGACTCGCTCGCTCGCGGAAGTCAGCTTAGGGCACTCACGAGAACGAGAGTTTTTTTTATAACTGACAGGCTCGTATTTGTCTACTAGTTTCGGCTAATGGTAAGTGGCAAAGTAGTCGAATACTAGACTGGGACAATCGCTGATGTCGTTCTCAAATTTATGAAAGAAAAAGGTTTTGCTGATGCCCCTTCGCTCACGTCTAAATTAGAAAATGCTACGCTTCAGGGCGTGTGACACAGCCGCCGCGAGTAACGTGTCGCTATAACACTATCATTCAACGTCAAATCGCATGTTTAATAGAAAACAGACCTAACACAAAAAAGAGGGTTATTTCAAAATTGGACCTTTTTATTGAAACATATTTTTTATGATTCAAATACCTTCTTTTTTGAGTTAGGCCTCTTTTCTATGCAGCATACGAAAAATATTTTAATAACAAGGTCCAATTTTGAAATACCTCTTTTTTGTGGTAGGTCTGTTTTCTATTAATTCATTAATTCCCAAGAGGACGCCGACTCCGCACACCTATTGACTTTCTATTGTGTTCTCACATGCGAAATGTTCGCTCACAGCAGCGGCAAGTTCGGGGTTAGTCACTTATTCAAAGCGAAGCAAAGAAGTTTTGTGCAGCATCAGGACTAATGTTGAATGGTTGGACGATGACGTCACAGTCCTGAGTAGCCTGAGTGAAAAATCTTATTTAGAGATGACTAATAAAGAAAAACTATAAAAGAAAAAGTCGAAGTATATTAACAAAAAAAATCCTAAAAAAATAAATAAAACCAAATTCATTTTCTTTAGATTCTTCAGCACAAGAGTTGAGGGGGGGGGGTAATCAGATTATAATTTTACTTACAAGGGGCGAAGGGGTACAAAATTGGGATAAATCGTTTCACGTGATAAATTAATGTCAAAATTACACACATTTTTATATTTCCAAAATCAGTAAAAAGGTAAAAAAATAAATATGCAAATAATAAAAATGTAATCTAATTTAATTCTGTGATACTAGAGTACAATAATTAGCATAGGTCATAAACACAACAAAGTGTCCTCTCAATGTCACTTCACTTTTCACCAGAGACAATATTACAGATTTAAAAGTTCGTCGCGCAAAAGAACCCCGCGTAAAGCCCTTTTATTTAAATTGTCTATATTATTCGATGTAGATAAAACTCCAATTATGGGCTACCACCGCATTCGCTTTAATAAAAGACGCTCCATCCTTTCCCTATAGGAAACTAAGGGTTATTTAAATTTTTTAGGTCCGAATATAAGGTCAGCATCGGGAGCCCCTTTAGGATGCTGATATTTCTGTCGCACATGTTGCCCTCTGTTGGGGTTGCCACTGCCACCGGAGCCCCCTCCACTTTCCGCGCTGTATTCTTCCTCTTCTTGCCTTTCCGATATATTCAAGGTTAAGCTGAAAAGTTTTTGTCATAAATTAATTCATGAGAATATTTAGCTAGAAAATGTCTTTATTACAGTCGGCGGCAGAGTTTTCAAACCTATAGGTTTGATAATATCCCATACATACAGTTTCATCCTCTCCATCTCTTGTTTGTCCGCCAGTGCCTGTTGTTGCAGGTTGCTTGCGAGTTCAGGTGGAGCATTGAATGATTTGTACTGAGGTTTAGTGCCCTTTCGTACCATCAGCACAAATTCCACGCCCTCTTTACCTTGCTGAAAATAATGATTATTATTAGAATAAGTTCAAATTAATCTTTGATAAACCTTACTTTCTTTTGTGTGCTGTGACAAGTTATAGTTTATAAAAGTAATTGAAATCCAATTACGACAATCAGTAATTCACATACATGCAGATACTCACACCAAAGGGAGGTGGATGGGGGTTGGCACAAACTACCGAACATTACATGCTTAAACATGATTCTTACATACTCCTTTTGCTCGTCGTACATTGACTTACATTACATACCAACAACTGTTCGTAAGTTTTCTTGGTGGTCTGTCGGCAGGTCATAGGGACCGCTATGTCTCGCTGTTGAGGCCTGGTCTCACGCTGTCGCTCCGCTATGTTTTCCATTACCATCTTTTCAAACGCTGATTCAAATTCAACATCTTCAACCTGTAACATAATTGTAACATTAATTCAGGCCCAATTATGTGTGATTTCAATACTTTTGCAAAGTTACTAACAGGTTTTGGGGCCGGCCTTCGGGGTTCATTGGCAATGTCGTCGTTTTGCTGGATTTCACTTTCATCATTCCCTGTATTTTCTGTGATTGGCTCTTCATCAGAACTTTCTTCAGGCAATTGAGGATTATCTGTCTCATCATCAGTCTCAATAATAGTATCTAGTCCTTCGTTCACACTATCGTCGCCCTGATCATCGTTATCAATATCTTCCTCGCCTAGTTCAGGGTATAAAGTCACACGCAATTCTTCAATTGCGTCTTTACATTCTTGCCAACTGGCAAACAAAGTCAGCTTAGGTCTCAGGGTAGTTAAACACTCTTGATATATATATTTTACATAAATAGGAAACATGTTGTCATCAGTCCAATGAGGATCAGATTGCTTGAACCAGTAGTAATTTTGAAAGAATATTAAAAAATAATCTAGACGCTTTTTGCTAGATCCGCTATTAAAATAAGCGCCACAAGTCTCAAGGAGGGCGCAGACCAGTCTTATTCTGAACACATTGTCTGGAGGGTCGAGAGGAGAGACGCTGCTGTGGTCGTTTGTTACCCCGAATGTTATAAAAGAGTACAAAACGGTGAATACATCGCGGGAATCTAGCAGCTTGTAGTTGTAAAGCTCTCCAAGATATCTTACGGTAGCTATCCTCCTCTGATTGTATCTGGGGTGGGGATCTTCCATAGTGACTCTGATCTCTTCTAGAATGGTGTCCACTACTGCAGGAGCTACGGCTTCCTGCCACGCGGCTAGTTCAGCTGTCAGTCGGGCCAGGGCTCTCCTGGCACTGGCCCGCACTCTCCAGCCACCTGCTAGATGCTGTATAGCAATAGCTGCAGTGTCTGGATCATCCCAGTTTAACTTTCGCATCAGTCTTAGAATCTTCTCCTCATTGCTCTTCTGTAAGTCTTCATGAAGTACTTTTCTAATAAACTGGTGCATGGGAGGCTCCTCTTCTTTAGGTTGAGCTGGAGCTTCGGGTGGACATACGTAGTAAAATGCGTTTTCAATTTGCGTCACGTAACGCGAGTCTAGTGCTGATACAGTCTGAAATTTAAGTAAGGAAGTAAGGTATAAATAATTTTGTTTGTCTTAATAATCCTATTAATGTTTTTACATCGTTTTACCTTTTTCCTCATCATTTGCTGCAAGTAGATCATAGTGCGTTGATGGGTATCTGGGTTACAGTATAAAAACCTGCCGCAAGTCTCGAGGAGGTTGCACGCCATTTCAATGTGATGATGTTTGAAGTCGTGCAGAAGTACCTTCAAGCAATACAGTGCTTCCATTTTCGAGTACAGGCTAAATTTCACTAACTCTCCGATAAAACGCACTACTTTTATCTGCAATGCAAAAAAAGAAAAATAATAACCATATTATATAAACACTAATATTTAGCCTGACAAACACTGAAGAATATTGTTCTTACCTTTGACTCAATATTGATCTGATCCTTTTTCCTAACATGATACTTGAAGTCTTGTTTCAGCATCTGACACAAATCTGCACATACATCAGGTAACACTGGGTACAGTATAGCTGCAAATCTTGAGTAGAAGGGCAGTAAATCTAATCTAGTTCTGGCAACACTGAAGAGGACTCGCGTCAGTTTCTTTCTATTATTCTTTGTATTGAGATTCAGAACAAAATCCACTGCAGCATTGTCAATCAACTCTCTATTGATACAGTTTGGCAGTTCGTTCAGAAATGCATCCAAAGCATACCTGTGAAAAAGAGGATTTTATTTTCTGCTCTTAATATTAAAATAAATTTATACCGCCCTTTTCCAAAACGCGATATAAAATAGTTCCGGGACTATAACTAGGTTTAATGCCAATTTAACGCGATTTAAATGTAGTTTGCAGGACTATTACTAGGTTTAATACCATTTAAAAACGATCTAAATGTATTTCCGGGACTATTCATTGGCATTAAATCTAGTAATAGTCCCGGAACTATGTTAGATCACGTTTTGGAATAAGGCGGAAAGAGTTTGTTTGGTTGAACACGTTAATTTCAGTCTCAGGACATAATGGTTCAAATTGAAAAATTCAGCCCACTGGCAAACTGGTTAAGCCCCTTTCATATTAGCAGAAAGACGCGCGGTCTTTTGAAACATGAAAATAAAGTAGCCAGAAGACCAGCGTAGAATAAAAAAGTCGCTTCTCGCGTTTGTCTGTTTATATGCTAACTCCTTCTTAATCACGCTACGGATTTTGATGCGAATTTCACTAAAAGAAATATCAACAGAGATAAAAAAACGGTTGTATTGTATTTTCAGTCTGCTCAAAGCTCTTGTCTGGACGGACGCGTGTTCGATTTTTATGCTTTAATTCAAATCATCGTTTTTGCAATTTGAACTCTGTTCTTACGCTATACGGTTTTGAATACACTGAATCAATATTTATTATACGAGTGAGAGGTCCGATTGTTTGACTCTGTCGCTTAATACATCGGAAACGTTCGTGGCGACTCGTGTAGTGAAGGTGGTCGTTCGTAAAACGTGGGAACGGGACATCCATCCTCTTGTCCTGCTCGCCGCCTGGCGACTTCGGAGGCACCTATTCACTGACACCACCAACTTTTCTCAAGATCTACCTACTTCTTGGATTTTGTCTACAGCAACATAATGAGTGTCCAGAGATCTCCTCCTATGATAGGCACGGGATCGCAACCAGACCTTTCCAAACTGCGTGATGAACCGATTGGCGCGACGAGTAGAAGGAAAAAACAGCTCGAATGTAAATGCGATCACTCAAAAGTTTTACTCGAATTTCAAAATAAAATTATGTTGACGATTACATCCACCCTTGAAACCCAAAATCAAAACATGATGTCCACTCTGGAAGCACTGCGCCAGGATATAATTGGGTTTAGGCAAGATTTGGAGACGATAGATAACAAAATTATTCATTTGTCCAAGGAACAAACAAGCATAATAAAGGATGTAGCCGATTTGAAAACTACAAACACTATCAACAATAGTAAAATACAGACTGTATCACAGGATCTTGTAGTACTTCAGGCAACCGTCGCCAATCTAACAGATCAACTACGTATCAAGGAACAGCAGGGAAGGATCAATAACCTTGAAATAACTGGCATTCCAGTCACAAAAGGTGAAAATTTAATCAATATCGTGCACAACATAGCTAAAAAGATAAATTTCCCCATCACAACAACGGACATCGATTATATCCACCGAGTTCGACGATTTAGCTCGAATAATCCCAGTGTAGACATCGGTGAGTCAACTTCTAATGTTACCTCCAGCCCGAATATCATCGTCAAGTTTACGCAAAAGAAACGCAAAAATGATATG
The DNA here is from genome assembly GCA_958295575.1 of Leucania comma. Lineage (NCBI taxonomy): Eukaryota > Metazoa > Arthropoda > Insecta > Lepidoptera > Noctuidae > Leucania > Leucania comma. The sequence goes on from OY282468.1 coordinate 20,212,821, forward strand.
TTAGCTGCAGTCCGCGCGCGACGAGGCCTCACATCAGCTGACGCTGGACTAGACGGACCGGCGAAACCCATTTTTATAAATGATCATTTAACGCCACAGAATAAACAATTATATAAGCAAGCCCGTCTTCTTGCTAAAGAAAATGATTATAAATATATATGGTTGTCTGAGTGTAAAATCTTAATACGTAAAAATGATACGTCAAAAATTATGTGTGTGTCTAGTGATAGTGATTTAGCTAAAATAAAATGACTATTTACTCATACTCATTATATCTGCATGCTTAGCTTAATACCTACTTGTAATTTATTTATAGTATTTTACTGTAAATTATTTTGTTGTTTTGTTATTGGGAAGGAATGTACACTCATTTATAAAACTTACTATTGTTCAAAATTATGTAATGTTAGTGGAACTGGTTTATTCATAGCGGTCATTACTCGTATTAACAAAATTCGATAACAATAACTTGTCCATTTACTATCAAAACGTGAGGGGATTACGCACTAAATCACACATGTTTCTTTCCGAAGTTTTACAGAACAATTTTGACGTCATATGTATCACAGAGACTTGGCTTAATGATAACTTTCACTGTAGCGAATATGTTGATAACCGATATGAACTATACCGCTGTGATCGTAATTACCAGGCGACCGGAAACGATCGCGGCGGAGGTGTTATGATTGCCGTGCGTCGCGAGCTTTGTCCGTGGCAGCGCAGCGACATGCATTCGTCGCCGCTGTCAGACGAGGTATGGGTCTCCCTGCCTTTGCGCACGAATTCGATGGCGGGCCAAAACAACGTCGATTCTAAGTACTTACACATAATAGTTACGTATATACCGCATGGTACTAGCCATGAATCATTGCTAGCATCCTTTTACGACAGAGTGAGTGAATTTACGTTAAGTAACTATAACGATAAATTCCTTATACTTGGAGACTTCAATGTAACCCATGCTAATTGGTCTTGCAATTATGACTCAAATTCAATGGATATATATACTAACAATGACAAATTAGCTAGCCTTACCGCTGATTTCATGAATTTCACATCCTTATTACAATACAACAATCAATTTAACCATAATAATAGAATATTGGACTTAATTTTTAGTAATGAATTGTGCCTTATATCACAGTGCGAACATCCATTAGTACCAAAAGATTTGCATCACAACCCATTAGAAATTGACTTAAAATTAAACTTCTGTCCCGCACTCAAGCTTCCATCAATAATAAAAAGACAATATTTTAAAGCAAACTATGACTCAATTAAAATTGCCCTTGCGTCAGTCGATTGGGAGAATATTTTTTCTAATATGACCCATGTAGATTCCATGACTGATTACTTCTATAGTGTTCTCGAAAATATTGTGGACGAATTTGTGCCAACCTGCAATTTAATTTCTAGACAAAAATATCCACCTTGGTATACAAAACCACTTATTAAGTTATCTAACGAAAAATGCAAGTTTCACCGTAAATGGAAAACGTATGGTAACCTTCACGATTATTATGCGTTCTCGCTATTGCGGAGTAGATTTAAAAAAATGTCTAAAGATTGCTATCAAAATTTTATCAGGTATTCCGAAGATAATATTAAAAAAGATCCAAATTCATTTTGGTCATTTGTCAAATCAAAAAATGGTTCTAATACCATCCCTGAAAAGATGATGTATAAGGGTAAAATATTATCTACTGGCGAGGAGATTTGTGAGGCCTTTAATCACTATTTTAATTCAGTTTTTGTTCCGATATCATCTCAAAACCACTCTTGTAGCCACAGTTCATCTTCTACTGCAGATATAAGCACAATCAATATTACTTTTGAACAGGTATTAAGGGAATTAAAAAAGGTTGATATTAAAAAAGGTGCTGGATCCGATGACCTTCATCCAATTTTTATATCCAGGTGCGCTGAGGTTCTTGCAAAACCAATAACTTTAATATTTCGCATGTCTATTGAAACTGGAGTTTTTCCTAACAAATGGAAAAAATCAATAATAACCCCTATACCCAAAAGCAATAAAAAGGATATTGTTACGGAATATAGACCGATCTCTAAATTATGTGTTCTGGGTAAAATATTGGAAAAAATGGTAACCTCTCAAATTTCACTCGCTGTTCGTAGTCATATTTCGCAGCATCAGCACGGTTTCCTTAAACATCGCAGCGTAGATAGTAATATGTTGAATTTTTCGGAGTTTCTTGTGCAAGCCATGGACAAGAATCTACAGGTGGATGTCGTGTACACCGACTTCTCGAAGGCGTTCGATAAAATTAACCATGATATGCTTATTGAAAAACTAGCGGGGGCCGGAGTGCACGGCAACTTACTGCGGTGGATTCAATCTTATATAAAAAATCGAAGTCAAGCGGTCTGTGTTAAAGGTTATATATCCCAATTCCTCCCTGTTCCCTCCGGAGTTCCCCAAGGTTCCCATATTGGACCCTTACTCTTCAACCTTTACATTAATGACATAGGATCTATATTTGACCACAGTAATCACTTACTTTACGCTGATGATACGAAAATATTTAAAGTTGTTAATTCCATTGAAGATTGCTCTAATTTACAAAGTGATTTATTAAAATTGCATAATTACTGTACAACAAATCAACTCTATCTCAACATAGATAAATGTTTTATAATGTCATATACGCGGAAAACTCACCCACTTAATTTTGACTACACCATTAATGACTTAATTCTTAAAAGAGTTTCTACCATTAGGGACCTAGGTATAATTATGGACTCCAAATTAACATTTACCCATCACATAGACCGCATAGTCAGCTCCGCATTTCGCAGCCTAGGATTTGTTTTGCGAATCAGTAAACCTTTTAAAAATATTACGACTCTAAAAATTCTTTATTTTTCATTTGTTCGTTCTATTCTAGATTTTTGTAGCGCTGTATGGAGCCCATGTTTTGATATACATATAAATAGAATAGAAAGAATACAAAAAAAGTTTCTAAAGTCACTTAATTATCGCAATAATACTCACGATTCTACATATGAAGATGCATTGCGTAGGCATAAACTAGTAAGTCTTCGTAACAGACGTAATATGTTCGACATTATTCAATTGTTCAAAATTTTAAACTCGTTAACCGATTCTCCTTCATTACTTGGCAAAATATCACTAAAAGCACACGCTCGCCTACCCGTACGCCCCTCACGTACAAAACCATTATTTGTTCTTCCTCGTCTAAATAAAACATATACCCGTAATTCATTTTTATACCGTTCCACTAATAATTATAACAGAGAATTTACAGACATAGATCTTTTTAATATTTCTCTTAACAGCTTGAAAAAAAAGCTAAAAAGTCGATATATCACCTAATTTGAACTTCCGTTTTTTATCATTTCACTAAGTTTTAAACATTTGCTCTTCATTGAACTTAAAACTAAAATTATATTCCTAACGCGTCCTCCATTTAAGAGTTTATAAATTGTACTAAATTTTTCCATTACTTTTGTCGGCACTATAGGTCTTTTGTAAGTAAACTAATAGTTTAAGAATTATATTTTTTGTAATATGACTGTTTGATGCCAAAAAAAAAAAAAAAAAAAAAAAAAAAAAAAAAAAAAAAAAAAATTTCGGGCTGGTATTCGCAACTCCACGACTAAAGCGCGTATTTTGCGTACACTAAAAACGGTTAAACGATTGGTTGCTGCGCAGCGTGTCGCAGGTTCGATTCCTGCGCGGAAAAATATTTGTAAGGTCTACAGATAGTTGTTCCGGATGTGGGTGTCTTGTTTATGTGACTTTATATGTTTGTGAACACACACACGATACAGAGATAATTTTTAGTATAGGGCTACGTTTTTTTAATAAGCTAAAAATAAATAAATAGAATCAATATACAAGGAAGATTTCTGTGTATAATTTGCTGCTATGCATAGCTAGGGCGGGTCACTAGTTGTAGTTTATTTCATTGCTAACATTTTGCCAGTCACTTTAAATTCGTTCTATCGGATCTAGACTTATTACAACCAGAGGCCGGCAGTTAAAGAGCAGCATTGACAGTAACCACCTTACTACAATGTCGGCTTCTGAACCGACTTATTGGCCTACAGATCCAAACAAAGTGCCTGACCTCCTAGATTTCTTTGTAGTGGGTGGGCTATCGAGGCATTATTTTAAAGCTGAGTCCTGTCTTGACAGTTCCTCTGACCACACGCCAGTCATCCTGACAGCCAGTACAACTCTGATAGAATATGAGACACAAGCCACACTCAGCAATAAACGAACGGATTGGGAGGCATTCCGCGAGTACATTGAGGCAAATATCCAGCTAAACGTGGCACTCAAATCACCAGATAATATCGAAGAAGCTGCTAAATATATAACATGTCTTATACAGGAAGCTTGTTGGAAATGTACTCCCGAACTGAAAAATAATAAGGTCTGCACCAATCAGCCCTTACAAATTAAGCAACAGATCCTTGAGAAACGTCGCCTGAGAAGAGTCTGGCATCTGACAAGGCATCCGATGGACAAGACTGCTCTAAATAAAGCAACTGCAAATCTTAAAGTGGAAATAAGACGTCTTCATGAGGAAACATTGCAGTCAAAGCTAGAGTCATTGACACCCACTGCGACCACAAACTACTCACTCTGGAAATTTACTAGAACCTTGGACCGACCTCAAGTACCAAAACCGCCTATAAGGACACCTTTGAATACATGGGCAAGAACGCAACAGGAGAAAGCAAACACATTTGCTGAGCATCTCGCTAAAGTATTTACTCCCAATGAAAATAGCGATGTCGCTTTTGAAAGGACCGTTGAAGACACCCTCTGCCAACCGTTGCAGCTGGACTTACCACCAAAACCAGCTACAACTCGGGAGGTGTGGGGCGTAATAAAAAATCTTAAGGACAAAAAAGCGCCAGGTTTTGACATGATAACAAAGGAGGTACTAAAGGAACTACCCAAAAAAGCAGTAACCTTTTTAACAACACTTTTTAATGGCATCTTGCGCGTACAATATTTCCCACGTTTGTGGAAAATTTCCCAAATAATAATGATCCACAAGTTGGGAAAGCCAGCTCATGAAGTTACCTCGTATCGGCCGATCAGCCTGTTACCCATTCTATCGAAGATATTTGAAAAAATATTGCTCCGTAGGCTTTTGCCCATACTTGCCAGCAATCACATAATACCAGATCATCAGTTTGGATTTAGACAGCAACACTCCACAATAGAACAAGTCCACCGAGTTTGCAATGAAATAAGAAATACGTTTGAGGAAAAGGAATATTGCTCTTCGGCATTTCTTGATATCCAGCAAGCATTTGACAAAGTTTGGCACAGTGGGTTGCTCTATAAAATAAAATGTAGTATTCCTCATAGCTACTACCTACTACTGGCGTCGTACTTGTCAAATAGAATATTCCAAGTCAAAGAGGGTAGTTCCACATCATTGTTTCATAACATCAGTGCGGGTGTCCCCCAAGGCTCTATTCTTGGTCCGATGCTATACACAATATATACAGCAGATCTACCACAAGTACCAGGAGCCATAACCGCCACATACGCTGATGATACAGCCATTCTAGCCAGGAATAAAGATCCAGTTGCCGCGTCAGAAACGCTACAAAAGGGACTTGATGAGATTAGCATCTGGTTAAACAGATGGAGGATAAAAGCTAGTGCCAACAAATCGCTGCATGTAACATTTACCCTGAGACGTGGTGATTGCCCATCAGTCACTCTTGATAGCAATACCCTAACCCATAGCGAAAACGTACGTTACCTCGGTATGCATCTGGACCGTCGAATGACTTGGAAGAACCACATAAAGAGTAAAAGAGATGAGCTTAACATCCGCTACAAAAATCTTTATTGGTTAATGGGACGAAACTCCAAACTCTCTGTAGACAATAAACTCCTGATCTACAAAAGCATTCTGAGACCAAGCTGGATGTATGGCGTCCAACTATGGGGAAGTGCTAGTGACTCCAATATAAACATCCTACAGCGACTTCAAAATGTTATACTAAAATCTATAACAAGTGTACCGTGGTTTGTTACAAATGCTGAGGTACACGGGAATCTGCAAATCAGCACCGTCAAGGAAGAAATCCAACGCAGTACTGAAACGTACAAGAAGAGGCTAGCAAATCATCCAAATGATCTAGCAGTCCAGCTAATACGTACCAGGCATAAAACCCGCTTGAAACGGCGCTTGATCCTGGGATCAGACCAGGCCTAGCCATTTCTATTGAGTAGCTGTCTCCGTTGGGAGGCACGCTCGGCATGACACTACGCACTTCACAAATTTGCTTATAGTCGACGACTGATTGCAAATAAACACAGAGAAGAAAAAAAAAAAAAAAAAACTTTAAATTCGTGGTTTATGTATCACACTCAATAATAGTGTGACTTTCTATTAGTTGAAAAACTCTCGACATTTGGTGTATCTTTTTTTGTTTGCATGTTCCCATAGGCCGGATTTCTGAATTGAGTATTTAAAATTAAAAAGTGTCAAATCCTTTTTTATGTGAGCAGTGGTGGCCAAGCGGTAACGGCCATGACTTACGAGTTGTAGGCCGCGGGTTCAAGGCCAGCCAGGCACATTTGTTTGTGTATTTATTTCATCACCACTGTTCTCAAAACATGCATGTCTTAGAACAAAAAATGGGACCGTGTGGTGGATTACGGCCGATTCACTCTCCCAGAGAGGAGGTCTGAGTCCCAACAGTGGGAACACTATAAGGCTGATGCTATGCTATGCCTATTTTAAAATTAATGCCAAATTTTGACAGAATTTTAGTCAAAAAAATTAAAATTAAAATAAGCTTACTTGTTTGAAACATTGGATGGCTGAGCCTCTTCTTGCTCCATTTCAGGAACTGTAGGAGGCCCTTCGCTGTCACTCAGCTCATCCTCCTTCAAATCTTCATCCAACATTTCTTCAGTTACTGTCTCTGGTTTGCTCTTTACTGTCTATAAGTTAAGAAAATGTAAATATCTCAACAAATCAAAAAGTTATGCAACTTTAAAGATGTACTTATAAAGAATAATTTCGTTTTACAATGCACTCCAGTATGTGTCATCACACGACCCTTTATCACTGGCGTAGCTACCAAAAGGCAAGGCGGGCCATAAGGCTCCCAAGCTCGAGGGGCCCCCAAAACATCATTAGCAATCCTCTTATTGGACTACCAAAAAATTCTCCCGCCTTCGAAATATAAATAATATAGGTTGTAACACTACTTTGAAACTGGCAACAAATTCTTATCAGTAAAAGTCTGAAACTCCTGCCCGCTCCACCCAGGGCAGGAGAGGATTAAATAAAAAAAGGATAAAAAAAAAAGGAATCCCAGTTTTATTTTTGGCCTTGGGCTATTGGTCACCTAGCTACACCACTGCTTTACTATTGTGGTGAAATAAAAATATGCTACCATATGTAAATAAAAAGCAGTTGTACATAAAATAACTAGGACCTGCATGAATGCTCACAGCTCGCAACTTGGAAACATGTGCATTCAAATCATTTATGGTGCAATTAACTCAGTTAGGTCATAATACTACCACTGCTGGGCAAAGGCCTTCCTCCATTTCTTCTGTTATTCTCGGCTTTGAGCCACTTCTTTCTAATTCCTAATTTTAAAAAATTCCCATTTTTCTAACAAACTTTTTTATGTGAGTCTGTGACTGAAGCTTGGATACAATAATTTTGTTGCGTGAAGAATAGAAGAATAAGTTTTATACAAACTTTTTAATCTTTACTTACCTCTTTCACTTGATAATTCGGCATAAACACTTTCAAATCTGGCAAGCTAGTGTAAAAAGTCCTGGTGTCCTCGTCTTGCCAGGGATCTGTGCCTGCCTGCATGGTGAACTCTTCATTTCCACCAATGGTAACAGTGCCCTGTGTTTCAGTCACCGTCAGTGTGAGGGTGGGAGGTTCTCCAGCTTCTCCTAGTTCTTCACCTAACACTTCTGCAAAACTCTGTGCTCCTGTCAGTAGCTTGTCATAGGTAGCCTGAAAAATAAACAAATTGTTAGTGTTCATCAAAGTAGAGTTTAAGCTTTATCCCTTTAATCAAAACCATTCTATCCTGCACTGGGCAAGTAAAGATATCAATAGTCTTCAAATAATTTTGTTGTAAATTATATCAAGTTATCCAAATACCTGATGTTGTTCTAACTGGTCCTTCCTCTCTTGTGACAGCTCTCCCCGGGTATGTAGAGTCCTCTGGTTGGCTGCATGCAGAGCTTGCAGTTGAGCCCTCTCAGCTAGCAAGTGTTTTGTAAGAGATGAGAAGTAGTCTTTTAGCAGAGTTCTAACGGCAGTCTGCTTTTCAGCTGGCAAGAATGGGTTTCTGGGAATAGTAACATTGTGTTTCTGAAAATAACGTTTTTGAGATTATCACATGAATACAAAAATTATTATCAATAGTTCCTTATTTTTTCAACATAGTATTAACAACTTTACTATTTAACAATAAGTGAAAGTAGTTACTTCAGCCGCTTCTCTTATTTTCTTTGGAACCAAACCAGCATAGTCCTCACCACAGTGTTTACAAAATGACAACAGTATTGGTATATTGTTATGCTCCTCTTTATCCATATTTATAAGAACTGTAAGGACATTGCCCAGCAAAGGCAAACCCATTTTATTAGTAAATATACCAACAGCTACCAGCTCTGCATAGAATCTAATATCCACACGTAATTTAGATGAGTTGGTTATCTTATCTGTAGCTTTGAAAGTTAGAATCTTCTGCCAGTTTTCAAAAAAGTTGGCTGAAAAATCTACATAAGTGCGATGGAGTGCTGAACATAAATTAATAGCAGCTGCAATATCAGACATCTTTAGTTTAGCTTCAGCGATTGCTGCTGCCACTTCTGAGATGTATTTAGTAAGATTCAAGGCATTGAAATCTTTTAAAAGTGTATCAATTTGTGTAGCACTAAATGACTTCAATTTCTTCACAAAAGTTGTGTTCTTCTTTAATCCAGAATCCAATTTAGAGAAATAATTATCTGGTGGACGAACACAATTCAGGTTTTGATTTCTAAGTTCAGACTTTTGTTTTATCCTAGATTCTAGGTTAGATGTGTATTCATCGAGGGCTGCTTTCTCATCTTCCACGTTTTCTGTTTGACCCTGTGTCTCTGGCTGTTGTTCACTTTTCTCCGCATCTTTTTCAGTGGACGTCATGTTTATAATAATTACAATAACAATTATTATTTATTAAATCATAATCCCTCTTGTTTCAAAGGCAAAAATTGTTATTTTATTTTCGGTTGGTTGTTATTCTGTTTACTTTTTGACAGATGATGATGACAGACAACGCGTCAAAAAAACCACAGCCAATTTAAACCTAAACAAAACAGAGCATAGGATCTCTTAAAAATCACCCACTCTACAGACTCTACACTATGGCAGAAAAAGTCAAACGAACGACTGCAACTGCAACCAATGCAACTTCTAGTGTGCTTCTAGTTAAAGTTGTAGCTCGCAGTTTGTAGTGTGGTTTGTAGATTAAAATACAATGGCAATGGACGTACTATAATAGAAACTATTTTAATCAGTAATTATGAAAACATGTCAATTCTACACTATTCGCGTAACCTATGTAATTACCTTCATGCCAAATACCAAATTGATTTCTAGTGGATCTTATATAATCAAAGTAGTGGATATTGATTGTGATATAAAATTGGTGTACTATTTTTTATATATTTTCTATATAATTTTTTATTATACTTTTTTTGTAGTTTTGTATGTTTTCCAGTGTTTGCGTAACTGGAAAATATATAGAATCATTGAAAAAGGCGCGTTCTCACACAGTAAAATAGAGCTGAGAATTTTATTGTAGTGTTGACTAACTCAGTGAAGTTTTCCGAGAAGTTTGAATTGAAGACGTGCAAGACATGGCTTGAGAACTTAGTATTCAAGCCAAAAACACGAGCAAAAAAAAATACATAACTCAGTGATGCCAAATTGGGGGGATTCCCCCCAAAACTGGAGGTTTTTTATAGTTATAGAGGGAAAATTGGAGGGACAGTATTTTTGGGGGGATACGTGGAGGTAAAAATCTGGGATTGGAGGGAATTAGAGGGTTTTATGAACAATTTTTTTCCATATTTTTTCATGTTTTATATAAATATTCATGAATTTTAGCCCAAAACATAACAAAAAAAAGCAATCCTGCGCACTATGATATCTGAGTATCTCCGAAGTTACCATACCGCGCCCCCTCGCCCCACGACGTACATCGTTCAACGTTCCCGTCCAAAGTACTCTGTGTTCTCGTCAGAAAGTAGTCGTATTATATTCTTCGGTTCAACGTTTACAAGTTCGCAAAGCTTCCAAACTTCGCATTCGTGTTTGTCTTGTCTCATAAATTGTACGAGTAGAATATAATAATATACTTATTTTTAGCAGAGTACAAAAAAATCCTCCACGACTTGTAAAAAAAGGAGATTCTCAGTTTGACCTGTATGTATGTATGTATGATTGTCCGCAGTTATTTCGCTTTCGGCTGAACCGATTTTGATGCGATTTTCAGAAAAATATTTTTTACATTTCGGAGGTTTTGATATTCTAAGCGACTTCAAAAAAAGAAGTTCTGTTTTTGTAATTGTCATGATGATTTGATAATGGAACCGAATGGCGGAAGGTATCTATTTACGTTTGGTTGAGAGGTACTACAACTAAAAAGTGTGAAATAACGAAGAGAACTAACTATTGAAACACCGACTTCCGAAATTAAAGTTATTTTTCACCTTTTTGTCTTTTTAGACGGTTTTTTTTTAAATTTTTTATTTATGAAATTCATATTTACGAAACATATTTGTATAGGATTTTTTCTTCAAAACTTGAATTTTGGGGGGATTTTGGGAAAGATTTGGGGGGAATTCTTGACGGTCGTCTGGCAACACTGACAACTGTCAATCGCTCTTTCCCCTCGTTCCGAATTGCGTTAAAAGCGATTTTAGCGCGAATCCAACTAACACGCAACGTCACAACTATTTTATAATAACCCTTACATTTTGTGACTATTAAATTTGGTCGGATTCGCGCTTATAATCGCTTTTGACGCAATTCGGAACGAGGGGAATATAAACATTACTTGTAAACGTAGTGCTTATATTCTCTTTGATTACTTGTGTCAATTTGCTTATGTCACGTGCTTGCTTTGCTTGCTTCAAATCCTTCAAATCCTGTATTTTATTTGATCCTGTATTCAAATCTGTAATAATATATCTGCGAACTATTGGTCCTGAAATGTGCGGAATACTATGTGAAATATGTTTCCGTAACAGTAAACCAATCAAGGTACTTTTACCCACCAAGACCGTACCGATTGAATATCTAACCTAGTTTGGTGTTTATTTACCAAAAAAAAAACAATTTTATTTTGTAGGACGCCGAAGTTTTAAAACGCATTAAAAACAGAGGCCCAAATTGCACACGATGTGTAGAAATGGATTTAGATGACGGCATGAATGCTTTTTTCTGTGGAGCAGTTTTGTGGATGCAAGGTCCACAGCTAACTCCTCAGCCTATGGAAACAAATCAAGGTGTTTTATTGTATAATGGGGATATATTTGATGAAACCTGGCCCAGCAACGTCAGTGATACATTGGTGATTCTGGAAAAACTGACAAATGAATCTGTAAGATTTTAATTTACCTTTATTTTCAGCGATTATTTTATTTCTTTTTTGATAATAGTTTTATATCACAGGGAATATCGTCAGAAGAATATATTTTACAACAACTGAAAACACTAAAAGGACCATTTGCCATAATATACTATGACAAAGTAAATAAAAATATATATTTTATGAGGGACAGAATTGGAAGAAGTACCTTGCTGTTTCATAAAGGTGATAATTCTATTATTATTAGTAATGTCTTAGGAAGAAATTATGACTGTATCGAAGTACCTGCAACACATATTCAAATATTAAATTTGAACTCAAACACAATAAAGTTATGCTCATGGAATGATGACTTATCAAATAAGAAATTTCCCATTGAAGACTGGATAAAACAATTGAGAATACAACAAAGTCTACCTGATGATGAATTTAATTTTGTGTATTCTGAGGAGGAATTTATAGAGGAGGTAAATAATATTTGCTTTGTGATTATCATTCTTAATTTTTTTTTTATGATTGTTACTTGATTACTCGTTTAAAGAAACTGAAAACTGGACGAGTCCTAGGTACAAATCCTCTCCGTGACTGGTTTGGATGCCGCTAGCTGTGACTCCCACTGCGTAAGGACCAGCGTGTCGTCAGCGTAACAGTCCACACTGACGCCGCTGGGAAGTTCGCCGCGTAACCATGTTCCACAAGGGCAGCCCCAGTATTGATCCCTGCGGACACCTTACGACATCTCTCGCCCTTTCCAGTCTCCCTGCTATTTGGGCTGATGACAAGCCGTTAGATAGCAATATTACTGTCAGGCATGATCAAAATCCAGTAGTTATCATACCTTACACCTTCACCTTCCTTACCTTCAAGTTCATAATATTTGTTATTGGGAACTGGTGCCGCAATATATCGCAACAGCAGAGTTTCGCCCCGGCGTTGCATCTCCTTGCGCAAAACATGTATGCAAGGCCTGTTGCCTCCAGATCCCACGGTGGCAGGCCGGCAAGGAAAATTTCCGGAGTATGTCTTCGGTGCCGTCATGGTCCGAATGACATGAGACATCGTAAGTGGTGAAGCCGTTAGGCGGGGCGAGTTCTCCTCACGAAGGGAACAGAGCGCTGACCACGCCCTTTACAAGCTTGGGGTCAGAGACTCGTGTGGCAGCGGGGAAACCCAGGTACGGGCTTTATCCTGCAATATTTGGCAGGACTCTCCACGAGTATTTTTTCAGAGACCTCCACTTTGGAACGCCGTATCTTCGCTCGGAGGGTAGAAACGTTTTGCCGCTATATATCCCCCATACATTTCTGCTTCACCGCCCTCCGCATTCACCGGGCGGATGCGGCGCCTACGGTGTTTGGTGTACCGGCAACGCATGCCTTGCGCAGAACTACAATCTCCAGCGACCACTTGACGCCGAGCCCGTCCTGGCCGGATCCGGATCATTGCCATATCGCAAACGCCCGACGAGGCCTCCGCCCCGTCAATATCAACAGGTCTATCCGGGGATTGAACCTAGGGTCTGCACAAGCCCAGGTTCGAGGAGAAGATTCCGGTCCAATTGCATCAGCGCCCACCACTGACCACGTGGGGTCTGTGGGACCGGCGCTGCAGGTAGCTGGGTTAAAAAGTTTTTTATACCATTTTTGTTTTCAGGATGAAGTAGTGAAATACATTATATCAACCGCTAGAGAAGTAAAATGTAAACTGACTGTAATGAAGAAACTATTAGAACACACATTAATAAAGAAAACAGTTTTGAAAGTTACTGAACTGTTAGAAAGAAGCATTAAACTGCGTTTGTTAAGGCAGCCAAATAAATGTAAAAAGTGTTTGAATGATGAAACAGATGGCTGCAATCATTGTACCGTTGGAGTATTATTCTCTGGTGGTCTTGACTGCACAATATTAGCTTTACTAGCAGATAAATATTTGCCCAGGGAACAAACCATAGACCTTATCAATGTTGCATTTAAAAAAGATGAAAATGCTACATATGACGTTCCTGATAGAGTAACAGGAAGGCAATCACTACAAGAGTTGCAAAAACTATGTTCGACAAGGTGATTCAACTTCATCAGTCAGAGTTAATTCTTAAATAGATGAAAAGTAGGATGTAAATAACTGTTTTGTGTTTTTAGGAAATGGGTCTTCCGGGAAGTGAATGTACCTAAAGAAGAACTAGAAAAATACCAAGAGAATACTATAGGTGATCTAGTTTACCCTCGACAAACTATCTTAGACGAAAGTCTTGGAACTGCATTGTGGTTTGCTGCTAGAAGCCAGGATTGCTCAGATACCTCTACATGTAGAGTAAGTTACTCCAAAGTAAAAAAAAAACAATATAATCTTTAATTATTCAGGAAAAATTATGACATAATTCTAATTTCAGGTTTTATTAGTGGGTTCTGGTGCCGATGAATTGTTTGGTGGATATATCCGGCATAGAAACTCTTTTAAACGTAAGGGCTGGCCAGGTCTCAGCAAAGAGTTACAACTAGACTGGAAAAGAATTTCATTCAGAAATTTGGCGCGCGATAATAGAGTCATATGTGATCATGGCAGACAACCTCGAATGCCATATTTGGATGAAGACTTCACAAATTATATACTTCAGTTGAAACCGTGGCTGAGGTTAATATTCAATAAACTTGATTAAATTGGAATGCATTCTGGAGAACCTAAAAAACGCTACTGACGCCGCTATAACAGGTCATTCACGACTTCGACTTCTTTGACTTTCGGCGATTGGTCGACGCCGCTCATAGCAGCACGCGCTTGACCCACCATTTAGCGATACCACTCCGCTCGCCGCTAAGAGCAAAGTCGTGAATGGGCTGTAAACGTGGGCCCAAAAACTTTGAGGGAAACGGAAACCGGAATTGGTTCGGGAAGAAGAATTGAAATTAAACTATAATAATGTAATTTTATGAAAAAACGAAATATGTAATTAATATGTATTTTTTACAGGTGCTTCCCCAGCGAAGATTTGGGAATAGGTATAGGAGACAAGCTCATGTTAAGGCTAGTTGCATTCAATCTTGGAATAACAGAAGCTGTTATTTTACCTAAAAGAGCCCTTCAATTTGGCTCAAGAATAGCAAATAAGAAAGAAAAAGGTAGTGATATATCCAAAACTTTCTTCAAAAATATATTTGTTAAATAAAGTCTTAAACAAGGCCAAAACGGAATTAAGTTTGAAGTTTGAGTTCCCCTAACTATGCAAAATATAATAAAAGTTACATTCATGCAACTCACTCACGCACATGATACTGACTTAGGGCCGATGCTCCTTTAAGCGCCCGTGACGGGAAACCGGATTATTACCTGCGCATTGTCGCTAGTTCAACTTTAACGACGTGCATGTAGTCGTGTCGATGGAGAACTTTAATGTATTATTACGTAGCAAAAGGGGGGCTCCCCGCTACGGTTGCCCATGCGGCGAGCCGTGACAGAGCATTTTTGTATTGGACCGCGCGGACGATCGATTATCACAGTTTCTGCTCTAAGCGCCGCACAGATGTATCAATTTTCGTAAACGTGACGACAGTGTGGCAAAACGGCTGGTTGTAAGATGGCTAGAATTACTTACACATAGTTTGTACATCAAAGGAGTAGGTATGTAATGTAACAAGCAACATTTGTCCCCCTTTTACGTAAGTTACATCTCGAGCCGGTGAGGCGGTCTGGTCGATCGTCGAGCACGGCGCAACACTATTGGTTCCACATCAAATAGCAGCATGCCAGGTTACGGAAAGCGTTCTGTTTAAAAACGATAGTCGATAAACGATAACCGGAACACCCGTCGGACAGCAACATCTCATGCTCGAGTGTTGCTGTTGATGGTTGTTCCGTTACAGTAGAATCTCTCGTAACTACACGTGCAGATACAGGCGGATTAGGAACTAGCGTCTGTAAAAAAACTGGGCAGTTCCACTACACTTACACGAGTAGACGAGAGGTATGTGGAGTATTCCTGTAAGAGAATAGAAATTCGTAGAGGCGCTGTTTAATACTTCTCACACTGGATATAATTCTGAATGTTAATTTTCTCACAAGACGTTCTGTTAGACCGTTTCTTCGAGGGCGATATTAATTAAGGAGCAGCAGACGTCACATGGTGAACTCTCTAACACAGTATATAATTTTTGAATTCATTCGTTATGAAATGAGGCTCGCTGTCTGACACTATCATGTCTATCATCTCGGGACGTTGTCAAAAAATGTCATCAATTATCATGTATTTGATGGGTTTAGTATTGCATCCACTTTGAAAGAGCGTCGCAAAGAATCAACCAATTCCTTCAAAAGGTCCTGCAAAATCAATATGAATTATCTCCAGACTCTCAGGAGTCTGGAGGATGCCAGGATGAAACGGGTAATTCCGGATTGGAGGCTCTGTTCTCTTGGCATCTACGGTACTTCTTGACAAATGTGACAAACGTAATAAGTGCTAAGCACGTGCTAAGGTTATCATTGCAAATATTCCAGGGTTACCTCGGTCTGTCATGAGTACCCAGCGCAAATTCATCGAAGAATTCATTTTTATGCAGGATAGTACCAGGGCTCTTATTGTAAGCAAAGCCAGTATTACGCCATAACCGTAAACCGCTGGCCAGTATATGAAGTTTCAATTGCTTATTTGGTTCATGATATTAATCCTGTAGAACATCTATGGGATGACTTGAAGAGACGAGTCAGAGCGAGAGATCCGGCTCTATGGAGACGCCTACCTGGCCAGCTTAAAGCAGCTGTACAAGACGAGTGGGATGACTGTGCAAATTATATTTGCTCTTTGAAAAGATCTGGGTTGATGACACTGCACAAACCATATAATTAATACAGGGGCATTCCCGAAAAACGAGTAGAAGTGGAAACTTGTCGGGAATTTCTCTATATATTTTTTTAATGAGGTTCATTATTAGTGTTGCAGCCTATTTTATTTTGATTTCCAAGGTGGAAGAATATTTCGCTCGATCAATAACCGGTTTGCTAATCCGGTTTTGAGGGCCCTTGAGCTCGAGGACCCCGGAGCATTAAGCTGCCCTTTAGTAGCTACGCCTCTGATTTTACGTCTTTGTTTCTACCTATTCATATTATAAGATATATAAAAGATGTTCATATTATATAAATAAAGTTGTCTATTTGCTTTGACAACTTGTACGAATAAAGTAGGTAGGTTTTGATGGCTTTAAATCGGTCCTTGACTGAGTTGTACGGAATTGAAATCATCCATACAAGAGATTCCTGGTTCGTCATACCTACAGTCACACACTATATGGCTATTTTAAAAAAAGAAAATAATCACGGTCCCAATCATATTTTAATTAGATTCAACTTGACACTGACCTACAAAATGCAAAAAAATACGATTTGAATTTCGCGGTCTACCTTGAAGCTTTTTATTTTTAATATTTTAACGGTCTAAACTATGCAGTGGTGGGCACCGTTTACTGAGCACATTATTGTGTCATCGTCGTACCAACTTTGAGCTTGTGTACAATAGGAGTGTCCGAGAGGGTCGTTGTCGAATTTTTTACCGACGAACCGTAACCGGTCCTGCGACGACCGAAACGGTTATTAAAAACGGTCCTCGTCGCTACTGGATTGAAGACGAAACTATCGTTGAGTAAAGTAGTTACAGAAAACGTCATTAAAAGTCGTCGTCGTTCTTCGTCGTTATCGCAACTACATAGTTTGAGGACGGTACAAGCATGGAAATAAAATTTGTGCTGTACATAAATAAAGAACCAACATGGCGGTCGACCTTGAATGCGCACTAAACAATTTTCGGGTCCCGATCAAAGTGAGGGCCTCGCGCAACCACAGCAAATGGTTCAACCTATTTTCCCCGTACTATAATTTATAAATGCAGTATTACGCCGCGCCGCCAGCTCCACATATTGGCACCAACTTTCGTAACGACCGCAATATTAGTAAGATAATTTAATGGTGCGTCCACACATTGCCTATTATACTAGTCCAACGTGAAGATGTCTGATGAACTGAGTGCACAGTACAGCTGATGTAACTTGGCGGGTCTGAACATAGTATATTAGGCTCTATGAACTTTAGCACATGTACGTTTGTGTTATTGCTGATAACAACTGTTGTCGCGACTAACGCGAATCCATAGACCAAATATATAAATTCAACACTAGCAACATCCCGAGGGCTATCTTGACTAACTATGGTAAGCATAGATAATAGACTTTACAAATATTAGTTGGCGCGAACAGTAACTCTATACCGCCATTTCTAAAGGTTGCTAAGTTGCAAGTGTACTGTGATAACTTTTGTACCGAGCGTGAATTATGTTAATTAAAGATCTTTCGTGCCGTGTCTGGAAGAGGGACATGTATCCAGACGTCGAAGGCATGAAAGCTAAGTATTACTTATGTTAATATCTTAGTCAAGCTCTGTGTGGTTATTTGGTGTCTCAGCGCAATTGATTCCTATAAATGTTAATGTTAAAGGTGAATGCCTAACTGTATGAGGTTTAGTAGACTCGCTCGGGGTAATATACTGATGGGGCGAGAGGCGTCAGTATGATGAGGCCTGGAGAGTTAATCTCCAGGATCCCGATGCGGAAGGTTAGCGGAGTAGGTTGCTTCCGGGCGGAGAGGGCGGAAGTAGCTGAGGCCTGGCGAGTTAGTCTCCAGGATTCCGGCATGTACGTTTTAACGGGTAGGCTGCCTCTAGTATGATAGGGGTGTGAGCCGAGTCCTGGAGAGGTGGTTTCCTCTAGGTTCCGATGTTACATGGGTGTGTTATACACCAATTTGAGCCAGCTGGTCCCCCCGGGACCTGATCCTGGGGGAGGGAGCTCCGACGGCGATCGGGCTCCTCTTTTAACCTAACCTGATGCTCCCAGGACGTGATCCTGGGGGAGGAGTCCCGAGGGAGTTCGGGCTCTAATATTTATTTAACCTCATGTTTAATGATTTGTGATGAAGCTGTTATTATGCCATATTCATCCTGATACAGCTATTGATTATACACTGTTGAAATGATGTTCTTCAGATGTTATTGTTGGTATATTGTTTATACCGTAAGTTTAGGGTTAATTGCGTTGATATATTCATGTTCAGGGAGCTTTAAACTTTACAGATGGTAGAAGTTCAGTCATAAGCGAAGCAGATGATATATAAGAGAAAGAAATCTATTACGAAGATTGGCAGTTCAGATCGGCAGGTATGTGATGCATTCTAACATCCATGTTTGTTGTACCTACACCGATTATATCATTCATCCCCCGAGATACTTAAAGTGGTGTGAGGTGACGACAAAAATGGTGGAGATGCTGGGATATGCATCACATTACTAAGTACCTAGAAGGCTCATATTTGAGTAAACTAGAGAATGCAGAGCATGCCGGCTGATTTGAGCTGTAATGGTTAATAATCAGATAAATACAATTCAATAATTAGAAAAAGTAGTTAACGCTCGGTCGCTAATATTTCATCACACTCTATACTTTCCAACAAGGAAATCAAGTCATTTTGACTGAAAAGTGGATGTTGTTGAAAAGTACTGAAACTTTTGCTTGTTTTGTACAATATATTCGAGTTAAATCGCGAAGAAAAATCACTATGATGATATGACCACATTATTCTTGAATAAATTTCTTATTTAAAAGTTATTGGAACCCTGAAATTAATAAAATTCCTTATAAACGCAAATTCCAAACAATAGCATCGAACTTCAAAGAATCGTTTATCAGTCGTCCGACGTCAACTGACAGTGACAGCTATCAGACGGTGCGTTCCGTATACAGCGAAGGAACCAGTTAGTTAAAATTATTTGGGAAACTTCGCTTTCGTCACTTATTGAGATTAATATCAGCGTAAAACTCTATTTTTCTTGGTCTAAATTGACTTATTAATTTAACAAGTGAGAATGACTTTCGAAGGATAAGAAAGGCTCAATAAAATATTATTTTGTACGCATTAATATAAATGGCGAACAGAAGTTCGGAACGGAAATACGAATAAAGGAATAATAATTATTGGACGGCATAAAAATACTACGAAGCATATTGTGGTGAATGGTCTTATTATTTAAAAAACTTAAGGAAATCTGTCGAATTTATAATGGGAATAATCAGTGTGAAATAGCTAATTTCAACGTTAAATGTAAGTGAACGTTGTGTCTAAAGGAAAAAGAATATGATTCGCCATATTGGGTAAAAGGTAAAAGGTGTTACCAGATCTTGGATAAATTCCACACTAAAGTGGACTTTCAATATTATTTGAGGAAGCATGAATATTAAATATTAAATAAATGGTGGGAAGAAAAGGAGGAAAAATAAAAGCTATAAAGGCTTTAACTTCTTCTAAGCGTTTCGATGACAAAATTAAGGCTTTAACTAAAATTTAAGAAATATTCTACACTAACATTATCTTGAAAAAATGATTAATGAATGAAGATAAATGAACAGATATGAAGTACTGATCAACTAAAACGGACAATGTTAGATGGAAAATATTACTGCTGGATATCACTTTGGAAGAACGGGAAAAAATTACGTGAAACTTCGACTTTACTACTAATAAAAAATAAGTTATATAAAGATGTCATTTAGTACTGGACTGAAGTGGCATTGGTTGCGGTTTTACCATGAGTGTATATGTTTTATACACTAAAGTAATTATGTGTTGAAATATATATATAAGCTAGAATTAGATATTACGAATTAATTATAAACACATAAAAATCCTCACGAAATTTTCCCATATAATAGAAGGTATCGGGGAGTCATGAACTGTTCGGCTGGTAACTTCATAACTTGTTCGCGCCGAATTTTAGACTTAACTACATAGGTACATAGGAGCGAGATAATTCGAAAAATTAAGGTCTAGCCTTCAACCACACTGGATTTTACACTACGTTGAAAGCGTATTACTTGGATTGGGATAATATACAAGGAATTGCATTAATTAAGCGGATATTTTGATAAAATCGGTAAGTTATACTTATTCCTAAACTTTGTTCAACCGAGTTATTAAAAAGTGTTGATTGCTTAAGTTACAAGACTAATAGGGTACATCTATTTGAAAATTAGTAAACAAGTGCCACTTTTAACGCGAATTCGTTCAGTGACTTTCATAAAATTACAGGTTTAATTAATTTTCGCTAATACTTGGAAAAAAAAAAATGGCTGATAGGCTAAATTTTTCAGTGTCGTTCGTAAAATAAGTGGACATTTATTTTACTTGTACCTAAACTAAGTAGAGATATTTATTATGCAAACTGTAAGGAAATTACTAAGAATTAAATGAAGATTTATACTTGATATTTAAAAATAGTATAAAATTAATATTCCAAATTTAGTTCATAAATCACAATATGATATTTTCAATATTGGTGTCATAAGTAAGTTAATTAAGGTGGTATGGTTTATTGGGAAGTTCACCAACCTACATATTTATGACTGATTGAAGAAAACTTCTAAAACAGAATTGCTATTACCCGATTTTGAAACTTTACTAAGTCTATGAATTTATTCAATATTAAATTTTGATATAACAACTTGTTATTATTTTCACAAAGACTTTG
The DNA here is from genome assembly GCA_958295575.1 of Leucania comma. NCBI lineage: Eukaryota > Metazoa > Arthropoda > Insecta > Lepidoptera > Noctuidae > Leucania > Leucania comma. Next base: position 20,234,019 of record OY282468.1, read on the forward strand.
TCATTGCATAGTTAAACAGGATAACAGACAAGTTAAGACAGGTTGATTGTTTAATTTTATTTTGAATAAGATTTAAGAATAATATTCTGTTATTACTTTTGACAGTTATGTGTTTGTGTGTCCATGTTTATTATGTTATGTGTGTTTTCTTTGAACAGGTATGATTTAAATATTGTGTAATATTTTAATAAAATAAATCAAGAAATGAAAATGAAATAAAAACTATGAAATAATTTAGTGATAAAACTCAATTAAATAAACATATTAATTCATTGTGAATTATAAAGTATTAATATATAATAATTAAAGTATGGGTGCAGATCATTTGATAAAATTCAAATAATTCACCATTTAATATTGATTTATTTTTCTATAATCATACAGTAAATAAAAGTAATTTAATGAGTTTTGAGTTATTACGGGAAGATGTATACTTTTTAAAAATTAATTATGTTCAAGTTTCCAAATTGTTGGTCTATTAGTAGAAGAAGTTTTGAACGGTTAATCAGAGTAGGAATTTAATTGAATGAAGACATTTATAATTATTTATCTGTTGGTTTTGAATTAATGAGAATCTAATTTGAATCATTTCCCAAAACTTATGAAAGTAATACAGGATGCTGAATGATATAGTTATTAGACTATGTAATTATATGTGTGTATTACAGGAATAGACAGCAACATGGAAGAAATACTTTTAAATAGACTTAGGCTCATTATTGAAAAGATTAAAATTGACTTAGGTAACATACCAGATTCTATTAACAGTGACACTTTGACACAAGGGCAAATAACTTATAGCAAATTAGAAGCTTTAATGAAGCGGTTAAATTCGGACCTTTTAGAATACTTTCGTTTAGCAACCCATGCCGAAGCGGGGTTTGAAGCTTCGGATGAAATTTCTCAAATAAGTGAAATACAATTGGAAGCAGAAGAAGCTTTGGCCGTGTTAAATACGAAGATAAATTGTACACTTTTAGAAAATACTAATAAGCGAATTAATCAAGAAAATAATTCATCCTGTCGCCTTCCGAAACTGCAATTACCCACGTTTGATGGAGATATACTGACGTGGCATGAATTTTGGGACCAATTTAGTTCTAATATTGATTCTAGAAATCTGACAGATGTTGATAAACTTTCCTATTTGAAAGCCTCTGTAACTGGTAATGCCAAGAAGGCTATTGAAGGTTTAGACACCACTAATAAAAATTATCAAATAGCTTTATCGATTTTGAAAGATAGATTCGGAAAAACCTCTTACCTCATTGATGCACATTATGCGACTCTTTGCAAAATCAACGTTGCAAAAAATACATCAGAAGATTGTAGAAAGACTTTCAATGAAATTGAAAGGAATGTGAAAATATTGGAATCATTAGGTGAAGATATAAATCACAATCATCTTCGTTTCATGATAATGGAAAAGTTCCCCACTGAGCTAATTTATGAATTAAAGCTTAGAACCAATAGTGACTCTATTCAAGAATTGAGGCATCATTTAGAAAAGACTATAGCTGCCAGGGAAGATGCAGAAAGAATATCTGGAAGGAAAAGGCAGAGTGATAAAGAAAGTAGTACAGTGGAAACTTTACAGGTGCTGTCAAAACGAGCAAAGCATACAAATCCACGCGACTATAAAGAAAACAATAATCGTAGTGACAACAGAAAGGCTAATTTCCACCGAGCTGTAATACACAAAGAGATGAACGTAGGGAGAAGAACCGATAGCAAAATTAATAAGTATAAAAGACTAGTAAATAAAGGCTGTGTATTTTGCCAAGGCAATCACTATAGCGATAAGTGCGAGAAGTTCAAAGGATTGGCAGAGAGAAAATCAAGATTGAGTCGAAACTGTTACCTCTGTTTAAAGAAAGGTCACTTCATGCCAGACTGTACATTTAAGGTAAAATGTGTGCATTGCAATGCAGATCAAAAGCATAATAGAGCTTTATGCCCATCAATTTTTTCCAAGACCCCAGAAGAGAAGAAACAGCTATGACAATCAACGAAAAGGGACTCACGATTTTACAAACAGCCATAGTCAAAGCTAGCATCGTTGGAAATATATTTAAACAAATCAAATGTCGGGTTTTGATGGATTCAGGTTCACAGAGATCTTATATAACATTTAAATTAGCTAAAGAATTAAAACTTTCCATAGAGGAAGAAAGTAATCTGACCATTTTCACCTTCGGGACGGAAAATTGTTATTTGTTAAATGTTATTTGTTGGCTGACGATGGATCACTAAGGAATCAGGCGTATGCGGCTTCCGTTTTCTTAGTCATCGAATCTGAGAAAAATTTTGTCATAGGAAAATCACGTCTTGTACCAATAAAAGACCAGGATACACCAGGTGTATTAATCGGATGTAGATTAATCAAATTTGTTCTTAAATTTATTCATCAAAGCATAACAAGACAAGTTTTATGGACAGACAGTCAAATTGTCATCGAATGGTGTAAATCTAACAAGTTACTGCCACCATTTGTGGCTAGACGAGTTGAGGAAATTAAAAAGAACCAACAAATTGAGATCAGATATATTCCATCGGAGCTTAACACAGCTGACGTCGGAACAAGACCTACCAGTTCGACAGAAGACAGGAAGAAGTGGCTTATAGGCCCACAATTCCTAGTGGACAGTCCAGACAAGTGGCCAAGTGGATCTGTTGCCGTAGAAACCCATTCATTTTCGGCTGGGGAGGGTCCGACGGGAGAAAGAAAGGATGATCCGATGGAAATAAATAATCCAGACATTAACGTTGATAACCCAATGATTAAGGATATAAATATACAAGATAACATAAAAGAAAAACCAGAAGATAATAATATAAAAGATGACACAATTACAAATTTAAAGAAAATTTAATCTGAATATTTTCCTTTGGAAGTAGAAGGAAAGTTAACAAGCTTAAGTCGAAATTTGGGACTATTCACAGATATTGACGGATTACTAAGGTGTAAAGGTCGTATGAAAAATGCAGACTGGTCGTTTGATAAACGATACCCTATATTAATACCCAAGAATGTAGATTTCACAGAAGAAATTATTATGAAAACACATCGTGAAAATAAACATGTGGGAGTTAGTCATACACTTGACAGAATTAGACAATTATATTGGATCCCTCAAGGAAGAAGTCAAGTTCAACGAATAATAAAGAAATGTCCTGAATGCGTTAAATATACAGGAGGACCATACAAGTTACCACCAACACCAGCTTTACCAAAAGAACGTGTTTTAATTACAAAGGGACCTCTGTTAGTTAACAATGGTAACGACAACTGCAAGAGATGGATATGTTTATATACATGTTTAGCAGTTAGGGCTGTACACCTAGAAGTAGTCAATGACCTCACAGCTGAAGAAGGATTACTTGCATTAAGGAGAATGTTATATACAAGGGGTGTACCAGACTTAATCACGTCAGATAATGCGACACACTTTAAGTTAATATCTGAAATATTAGAAGACCAATTCTGTGTAGAAAAGAAAATACGCTGGAAATTTATACCACAACTAGCACCGTGGCATGGAGGATTCTACGAACGGCTAGTGGGTCTTGTAAAGAACTGTTTAAAGAGAACCTTACAGAAACATTTGTTAAAAGACAGTCAACTCGTTACAGTAGTAAAGGAAATCAAAGCAGTCCTTAACACTAGACCTCTGACCAGGGTGGACTCAGAGCCAGATCATGTACTGAAACCTTCAGATTTTCTCACCATGGGGAAATGTATTACAATGGAAGAATCTGGAAAGGACCCTACTAAAATTCAAGGTACAGTGACAAAAGATACTCTGATCCAAAGTTGGAAAAGAGCACTTGTCATCTTGAATGAATTTAAAGATATGTTTTCCAATCGTTACCTTCTCAGCTTACGAGAGAGGTATAGTCACGGACCGAGGGAGCCAAGAGTAACGTCGAAATTGAGTCCCAGGATTGGTCAAATCGTGCAAATAAAAAATGACAACAAAAATCGAATAAATTGGAAAGTCGGGAAAATTGTCTCTTTGATAAAAGGGGTAGATGGCATGTGCAGAGTAGCTAAAGTTAAAGTAGGTGATACCGAGTTCACAAGGTCAATTGCACATCTTTATCCTCTTGAAATTGAAGATGGAGAAGAAAACTGTGTCAAGGGAACAGAACTAAAAGAGACCGAAGAACGAGACCTCCAAATTACAGAATTTCAGTTACAACCACCTGGAAACAAAGTTACCAAAAAACCACTAAGTCCTAATACCGCCGAACTTCCTGTTGAGAGTGATATTAGTAGAGTACTTAATGAAGATGAAAGTACCGTAGAGCGTTCGCCTGTTGTGTATCAAGAAAGTAAAATAGACACTGCTAAGTCTGTTGAACCTAAGTCGTACGTATTATCCGAGCCTGAGTCAAGTGATCAAACTGACTGTGTATCAATAGAAGAAAGTCATGAGTCTAGACCAAAAAGAGTAGCTGCCACACGAGCCCTTGAAAAGATTAAAGAGTGGACGAGTGTCCTGATCACGCTACTTTCGCCTTTTGTCGGGAGTGTCGCGACTAACGCGAATCCATAGACCAAATATATAAATTCAACACTAGCAACATCCCGAGGGCTATCTTGACTAACTATGGTAAGCATAGATAATAGACTTTACAAATATTAGTTGGCGCGAACAGTAACTCTATACCGCCATTTCTAAAGGTTGCTAAGTTGCAAGTGTACTGTGATAACTTTTGTACCGAGCGTGAATTATGTTAATTAAAGATCTTTCGTGCCGTGTCTGGAAGAGGGACATGTATCCAGACGTCGAAGGCATGAAAGCTAAGTATTACTTATGTTAATATCTTAGTCAAGCTCTGTGTGGTTATTTGGTGTCTCAGCGCAATTGATTCCTATAAATGTTAATGTTAAAGGTGAATGCCTAACTGTATGAGGTTTAGTAGACTCGCTCGGGGTAATATACTGATGGGGCGAGAGGCGTCAGTATGATGAGGCCTGGAGAGTTAATCTCCAGGATCCCGATGCGGAAGGTTAGCGGAGTAGGTTGCTTCCGGGCGGAGAGGGCGGAAGTAGCTGAGGCCTGGCGAGTTAGTCTCCAGGATTCCGGCATGTACGTTTTAACGGGTAGGCTGCCTCTAGTATGATAGGGGTGTGAGCCGAGTCCTGGAGAGGTGGTTTCCTCTAGGTTCCGATGTTACATGGGTGTGTTATACACCAATTTGAGCCAGCTGGTCCCCCCGGGACCTGATCCTGGGGGAGGGAGCTCCGACGGCGATCGGGCTCCTCTTTTAACCTAACCTGATGCTCCCAGGACGTGATCCTGGGGGAGGAGTCCCGAGGGAGTTCGGGCTCTAATATTTATTTAACCTCATGTTTAATGATTTGTGATGAAGCTGTTATTATGCCATATTCATCCTGATACAGCTATTGATTATACACTGTTGAAATGATGTTCTTCAGATGTTATTGTTGGTATATTGTTTATACCGTAAGTTTAGGGTTAATTGCGTTGATATATTCATGTTCAGGGAGCTTTAAACTTTACAGATGGTAGAAGTTCAGTCATAAGCGAAGCAGATGATATATAAGAGAAAGAAATCTATTACGAAGATTGGCAGTTCAGATCGGCAGGTATGTGATGCATTCTAACATCCATGTTTGTTGTACCTACACCGATTATATCATTCATCCCCCGAGATACTTAAAGTGGTGTGAGGTGACGACAACTGTTATTATTGGCATTATTTTTTTAAAGCATTTTTTTTACGAGTGCACAAGCGCTAAAGTTCAGACTCGCCAAGTTACGTCGCCTGTACTATATTGTTAATTGTTACAAGACCACGTTGGCAACAACGTGTAGAACTGGCCTTAGAGTTAAAGCATTTTCTTAAAAGTTACGTTACTATCGATAATTTTCGTTAACAGCTCTAAAACCATAAACAAGCTTTTGGTTGAAGTCTGTGGTTGAAGTTTGAAGTTGATTTCATTGATCAACAAAAATTATACTTTCGAGCAGAGAGCACACTTTCAAGTATTCACACACACCACAATCTCAATAGCGTTTGTAGCATTCCGTATATACATATATAAATAAAACATTACCCACACATAGGTTACGAAAATGGCTGCGAATCGTCGCAAGCAGGACGATAAAAATTTAGAAATTTTACGTGAGCTTATTTCACATAATGGTAACAAATATTGTTTAGATTGCAACCAAAGAGGACCTACATACGTGAACAGTACAATCGGTTCTTTCGTGTGTTCGAAATGCTCGGGAATGTTGTGAGTATTGTTTCTGCGTTATTCTGCTTTTGTCTAAATGAATAGGATCAACAAACGGATTCCTGTATTATGTTTCAGGCGTGGCCTTACTCCGCCTCACCGCGTGAAGTCCATTTCCATGGCCACTTTCACGCCGGAAGAAATAGAATTTATAAAAGCGAGAGGTAACGACTACTGCAGGCGCGTTTGGCTAGGCCTTTACGAGGGTGAAAGTGTGAATTTTACTGATGAGCAAAGCGTTAAAGATTTCATGTCAGACAAATATGAGAAGAAGCGCTATTATTTGGATTCGCCTGCTCTAAGTAACAATTCCGTCAATGGAAGTTCCATAAAAAATAAGCCCAAAGTTAAGACCGGAAGTAACGCTTCGGGCTCAACGCCTTTGATTTCCATTTCACCGCAAACACCGAAGAACACGATCAATAACAACACAGTGGTCCAAACTGCGAAAGTGGTAAACAATTTGTTGCCTGCCAACGACACTGGTTACAGACAGCCAGTCAACAATTTGTCAAAGCCTGTTTTGAACACTGTCACTTCAGTACCTGCTGTTGTACCAGCCTCAGTACCTGAGTAAGTCATAATAAACAAAGAACACAAACTATTCCAAGTGGTATTCACCATACTTAACAATATATTATCTTTTCCAGTTTTCCTGTTGATTTTTCTACAGCAAATATTTATAACAGTAGTCAGTTCAATAATAATGTAAACAATAGTTTTGCATCGCCTCCGTCCATGACCTCACAACAAGCATTCAATGCTTTTAGTCCTGCTCAGCCTGCAAGTAAGTTAAAATTAAAAATTTATCAATCATAAGTCTTGTTTTAGGTGGCAGGGTGAATATTTTAGATAAATTGTGTCTTCTATTTTCAGATGACCGATATGCTGCACTGGCAGATTTAGATCTGGCTCTAAGGCAACAGAACATGAAACATATGGGTAAGAATATAATTTCATTACTTTGTTCTAGCTTCGAGGTTGTTTCATGATTCTGGTTGATAACAGCCCTAATTATTTAGTCTTTAAGAAACTAGGAGGATAATAATTTATAGTAAATTTATTGTAATTTAAATTATATGGTGCTGTGCTATTTAATTTAAATTTTGTTTCAGAGGAAAATAATATCGTAAATAATAAAAATCCATTCCAAAGCAACACAACCAATGATCTGTTTGCCAATAGGAACCCATTTTTCAATGGAGGATGGAGCACCGCCACATCTACTGTACCAGTCAACCCATTTATGGTAAGTCTTATTTTCATTAAAATATTTTTTATAATGTAGTAGCAGACCAGGTATAAATTTTATACTCCATAATAATATGAAAAACACAAAAGCAACCACCTCTCCAAAAACAACTATGAGGCCTAGATGATTATAAAACAGGTTACCCCAAATACACACCACACACACACAGGTAACCCTAAATAGGTTAAAATAAAAATTGACTCTGCTCGCTCAGCTTCTCTACGGAAAAACAAAGTAACTATTTTTTTTTTTTTCATAAATCAATGTTTTTATATTTTTGGTACTTTTAAGCATAATAGATGTGGCTACATTTTCAGAACCATGAAATATAGCTTAAGTGTAATAGAGAAAAATCTACAAACAAAGTAACTACAGACAAAAAAGGCAAAATGTCAAAATTGAATTACTAGCATTTTTTTGTTTCGTAATTAAAAAGAAAGGAAACAGCGCTGTTTAGTTGATGCATTGTAAAAAAGTAAATTATATTATAAAAAGTAAATGTAAAAAAATAAATTGTCTAAGAAATAATATTTTTTTTTATATTATACACAATATGTCTTAAAATTGATACCCAATAGGTACAGCAAACTATTTCACGCATTATTACATTTAAAAAATGATGGCAAGATCGAAAACCATGTTTAAGTAAAGATTTTTATTTATTTAATATATATAATATGCGAAATAGAAGTTGAACCAAAATGACGATCAACCATGTAGTAACAGATTTTCGGGTTAGCAAGAGGTTCTACTTATTTGCCACATACTTTATAAAGCATTAAGTTACCAGACAAAACTATCCAAACTTGTTATATTTAATATGTAGGATAACAACTTTAATGTCAACCAATGAGTCTACAGGGAAACACCAGAAAAATATATTGGTAGATAACACATTTACCGGTCCACATTTAATACCTAGAGCTGTGCTATTAATAATAAAATATATTTTAATAATAGATAGCTAGGAGTAAATTGAATATCTTTATGTGAATCATTTTCAGATGTCAATTTGGATTTAACCTTGAAACTGTTGTTTACATTAGCATATTTGTTTGTATTAGCTATTGACAGATCTATCAGGCATGTGACTAGGGTTGCCAACCATACTATAATATATAGTATTGTACTATATTTTGAGTCTGTGTACTATATAATGTTGAAAAAGTATATAGTACACAAAAATACTATGTTTTCAACATTTGACTGATGCTAATGTCAAACGAATGTTTGGTCATTGGTCTGCTATGTTTATGTTCTTTTGTTGCTTGTTTTGCTTTTGTTACTTGTTAATGTCAAACGAACGTTTGGTCATTGGTCTGCTATGTTTATGTTCTTTTATTTTGAAGAAGTCCTAAATAAATTAGTTAGAGAAAATAGTAGCGGTAGCGAAAGTGAGTCCCTATCACCGATAGTCAAAAGGAAACACACAAAAAAGGTTTAAAAAAATATAAACCTTTAACAAAAATATAGTTTTTGATTTATTAGTATAAAAAGGTTGTCATAAGGCATGAAACTTTTATTTTAGAATTTAAATAGTTAAAAATGCAAAAAGTGCAAACAAATATAGTTTAAAAATTATAAATACCTAAATAACAAATCATATTTTTTGCTTTTTCCATAAAATAGTATATTTTTTTGAAGTGTACTATATTTTTTTTATAGCTTAGTTTGAAAAATACTATATTTCGTCGAAGAAATGTTGGCAACCCTACATGTGACTGAATTTAATAGATGTTTCCTAATGCTGAGGCGAGGTGCATCATTTTAATGAGATAGATGTATTTTGCATCCAACTTCGATTTGCTACATCTGTGTATGACTTGACATTGAATTAACTATTATTTTTTTGGACCTGGTAATCTATTGTTTTCTATATGTATTGGTTAATAATTATGTTCTATAATATATGTGATAATAATAATAGAATAAACAGTCCCAACGATCCAGATCCATGAACATCCAATTAGTTTCCGAAATAATTAAAATAATTTTATCATATAATGGTTTTTATATGAATCATATTCTACTAAGCAAGTGCATGTATTGACATTTATGAACTATTTTGATAATGTTATCTACTAATGACTGAAAACGTACAGGAAACCACCATTGATAGTTTGTTTTACTTCCCTACATTTAGTATGCAGTTCACAGAAATAGATGTATGACTAACTGTTTGTATAGTATATGTGGATGGATAATCTAGTGACTCATTCGTGTGATGATAATATTTAATTGGCTTATCATGTTTTTAGCAGTCTACAAATAATGGCGGTTTCACAAATTCCAAGAATCCATTCCTCTGATTGGACTACATGAAAACATAAGAACTAAGTGAGATGTCAAAGAACAAACTACGTAACAAAAAGCACAAACCAAGCTACAAATTTTATGTTATTGAACAATTGTATAGTAGTTGAATAATTTATTAATATTTAGCCATAGTGGGGATACAGTAACGCCTCGAGATTACGCTCTCTTTCATTAATTTTCATGTATTTAACTTTTACAAAATGAGAAACGGCGTAAGTCGGAATATTACTGTATCTTAAGCATTATCAGTCCATAGCTACCACCATGCACCACGCTTGTTATGGTTGTAAAATTGAGTGCCTCAATATGCCTTACATTTTTCAATATGTATTTACAATGATTATATTATTATTAAATATCAGAAAGTAAAAAAATACAAGTATTTCGAATATGGATAGTGAAGTTGGATAATTAATTAAAATGTGTATAAATATGAAATATTTTGAGGAAGACTCTGGTTTTAGCTTTATTCTAAATTATTGAGATGGTATTGTATTGAAATGACCAGTAAATGACGAAGCTATTTATCTACATTAATGTTAGTCTATTTCGAAATTTCAAACACAGGTTAAAGCTATCATAAAAAGTATCAGCAGTGAGTTCGTAAAGCGATGCCTTGTGTGAGTATTTGAGTAAGTTTTGATGAGTGAGTCACTGAGTCAGCCAGTGGCCGGGAGGAGCCTGCGTCCGCGTGATGTCATGCACAGCCACAGAGGTTACTGGCCTTGTTTGATAGACTAGTATGGAATTGTATGGAATGGTACAAAAAATTATTGATAAAATATGTAAGATAAAATATATAAGATTATTGGATATTTTAATGAGTGGGAGCCCGCATTTTGGTGTCATTTGAATTATTCAATACAAGTAAAAGTATGTTTTTCATGTCCATGTATGAATTGATTGATCAAAGAATTAATGATGCTTCTAACAAATCCTACCATTTCAAGTTTTGTTGAGTAATGTATTGTTAACTTTTTGTAATCACCACATGAAATGTAAGTTATTTTTAATGTTATTTAATATTTAACATTTTGCTTGACAAAATTGTACTGAACATTTTCTTAGTCAGGGTTAACATTTATATACTCCTTTATTTTAAATGAAATCAGTTGCAAATGTAGTTGTAATTAGCCAGTTAGAAATTGAGCTCTCAAATTATGTGCTTCATCTGTGATTATAATCAGTTTTATTTTTATTTGCAAGGAGCTAACTTGAACAATTTTTTTATTATTTTCTAATCAATGCACTTTCTTATTTATTTAGTTCTTAAAGTAATTGTTTTTTACTATTTGAGCACTAAGATCTGTTAATTTGTATAAATAAAAGTAATCACTATTATTTTTTATACATATTGTTTTTCTTTGTTTTCCTAAAGATCCCTAATCGGTTGTTCAATATATTTTCAAATCTGAATGACTGGAGTGTGTGCGACCACCATAATCATTATTTTATTTCTTTAAGAAAGAATTTTCAAAATCTTGAAATGTTTAAAACCAAGGCCATCGTCAGCACCATAGGAAAAAAAATTGTATTTCTCGTAAATTCCAGCACTAATTTTCTGCGTAAGTTTTAGGCAGGCGTCGCCAATATTGCATGTCGAATTGTCGATTCTAAGTTTTGATTGAATCAACATGCATTATTGTGGTCCTGCGGACAGCGGACCTAGTGCGAAGTACTCCATCGAAGATTTCTCAGTAAATAAAAATCCATGATTTTAAGTTAAGTGCCTAGTGTGCCTACTAACCATTTGAGAATAGCTTTAGAGTATAGCCTTTTTGTAGTTCAAGCTGGTTCTACAGACGGGGCTACCGAGCTACCGTATAGGTCGCGCGATAATTAAAGTTCGGTCGGCAAAAATAGAAGGGGCATGAGATGCGAAGAATTCAGCGATTGTACACATGCGCCGATTGCCCCAACTTTTTTCATCGAGCAATCTTAAACCACCGCGTGACCTCTATCAACCCACCTATGAAGTTGATTTTTTCTAAGGTCCTTTTTTTTGTGCAGGTAGATACTAATATTATACCAGTTGGGTGCTAATTACTAATTTACAAAATTAGGAAGCAAATGGTGAAGTGTTCACGGACAGGAATCTGCAAACCACATGAGGTTCACCTGTATTCCATGAAGGGGTTTGGCGTAGGTACTTTTTAAAGATTAGGCGCTACTTCCAAAAAGGAGGTTCTCAAATTTTCAAAACGCATTTTTATTTTTTGTTTTGGTCAGCGATATCTTCGTGGAATTTTAACCGATTAAAAAACTAGACGAATAAAACAAAAACACAATATACAAATATTAAGACTAAAATAGATACATAAATACATACATACTAAAATATACGTAAGAAAACAAGTGACAACTATAATTACTATAGCTTTAAACGAAACATAGCATAACAAATAAATTACAAGGATAAGTAATATTCTTTCACTAATATTGTTCTTTCCTTTAGGAAGTTAAAATCTTAAATAAATTAGTTACAGAAAATAGTAGCGATAAAGAAAGTGTGTCGCTCGCTACTAACGATAAAAAAAATCTTAAATTTTTTAACTTTTAACAAAAATATAGTTTTTGATTTATATTAATTTTATGTGTATAATACGCTTTTATTTAAGATAAAAAATGCAAGGTATGCAGACAAATATACACCGTTAAATTTTGGTCGTTTTAATGCCGTGCAGGGTCGATTCGGTACATGAAACACTATCGAATTATAAAGATAAAATTAAAAAATAAAGTACTTTTTTTCTAAAACTCGAATTAATATACGCATGTACGAAATTCATTTCTTTAGATAAACGAGTCAATCGACCTTGTTGGGAGTTGTCGGTCGTTGCGTACTAACTACCTACAGTTCATTGGCCTCGATCAGCTGACGTTTACTTAAGAAATCAATTTCACATAAATGCGTAAATTAATTCGAGTTTTAAAAAAAGTACTTCATTTTTCATTTTTATCTTTACAAATCGATAGGATTTCATGTACCGAATCGATCCTCCGAGGGAATAAAATGACCAAAATTTAACGGTGTAGTTTTTATAAAAATAAATAAGTAGATAACAAACGCTATAAAAATACGTAAAATACTATATTTCGTCGACGAAATGTTGGCAACCCATCTACACAATACCCGAACACCGCCCAGGCTGTTTTTCGGCACGAATCCGGTGCAGGAACCTCACGAACTTCCCACGTCCGGTGAGGACCAGCGTCATGTGGAAAGTGAGGACGCCGTAACATCTTTCTAGCCACTCCTCAAAGAGGGGACTTCCTTACCGTCATAATTATGGCGGTAAGGTCCCTGTAAAAGCGAGCTCTAAAATTTCAATACCCCGACTCGTTTGCCATCCCAAGCCATGGCTCTCGTGCCAAAGGTCAATAAGTTTACCACACAGATTACAGAGAGATACTACGGTTTACCAATGAGCCATTGCTAAGGATCAGGCACAAATGAAGACTAACTATTACTGAGGAAGTCCCAAACAAATGAGCGAATACTACGTCACTTAGTGGTCGCAAGCGTCTGATGAAGCAAAATAGAGTTGGGCAGCAAAACTAATAAGTTAGGTCTAGTTTATTATCCTCTATGGCCTAAGACCTTGTCCAGAAGAAGCGAATTCGTCGCGAAACGTTTCGGGCGAATACATTCGCGCGCTATTGAGATACTAGGCACGAATACATCGCGTCCACAAGCATCGCGCGAATTCAAAACACGCGCGTAAATCGCGTGCATAACGCCAGACCGTCGACTCGCGCGTGATTAGCCCTTTCTGGACAAGCCCTAAGTAAATTATAACGACATATAAGTCAAGACAATTATTATTGACTCTATTATAAAAACTGGGGAAGTGCGAGTCAGACTCGCGCACTGAGGGTTCCATACAAACTTACCTATGAAAACATTTCAATTCGAAAAAAAATCTGAATCACAAAAAAGTTTTTATTTTGTGACGTAACGACAAATTTACAGTTTTCAGATTTTTTCCTATTTTTGTGCTATAAGACCTTGCTTCATGCCAAATTCAGGGTTCTAGGTCAACGAGAAGCACCCTATGAATTTTGATTCCCTTGAGTGTCGAAATATACGTTTTTTGCGACTTAAATGGCTATATCTTTTTTTCCCTTAGCTTAGAATTTTATTTTTTTTCACAGCTTCAAGGGACCACAGACCTGAGTATATGGTTTTAATTTCAACTCGATACCTTTAAGCATTCCCGAGATAAAGAGTCTTGACAGACAGATGGACAACAAAGTGATTCTCTAAGGGTTCCGTTTTTTCCTTTTGAGGTACAGAACCCTAAAAAGCATACACGGCATCGAGATGTCTCCGCTAGCCGCGTAAAAACTCAACAAAAAAAAATTGTACAAAAATAATTATGAGATTTTTAATTATACATTTTTACAAGTGATATTGGTACACTTACACTATATCAGTCAGTCTCTTTACATTTTACATTTTCTAGAAATTGTATGTCACATTTTGTATTTACTGCTTTTCCGCGTGAACACCGGCGTGGAGAAGTTGTCAGGCGTCACGTTAGGGCTCGGAAGTGGTGTCTTAGGGGTTTCGTGAACTATCGACACAGTAGAAGCATTCTTGATGGCATCTGGCAAGTCTTCAGGCAGATTTGCCGGTTGTGAAGATGTCGCCGATGACCGCTTTTCTGATATTGTTTTTAGAATATTCTTCCCAGCTTCTTTAGTCTGCAAATGTATTGTGCATTACTTACACAACCTTGACATTAGAAAGATCAATTTATCCACAAAAAAAATTAAAGTAATTTGAAGGCACTGGATACTGCCCCATGTTCATTTTATTTTCAAATTTTATAGGATTATTTTGATTTAAAACAGTCTACTTACACTTTCGTGCTCCAAGCACTTGTAGGCATAATGAGCGGCATGGTCCAGTAAAGAGAACCTGAGATAGTACTGCGCTAAGTACCGCTGTGCTGCCGGCAACTCCTTGCTTCCCAAGTTTGCCGGGTCCTGACAAGCAGCTGTATATGCTGCTGCCGCACTGTTTGGCATATTAGACTTTTCATACAATCTGAAAATATTTTTATTTTTGCATATTAATTTGCAAGATGTATTAAAAACTAGCTTTTGCCCGCGGCTTCGCTCCCGTTCTTCTACCCTACTCTACCTCATACCAATAAATGAGCAGGTTTTGGATTTTTTTATTTATTTAATGGGATAAAAATTATCCCATGTCCTCCTGGTTCAAAGCTACCTTCCTACCAATTTTAAGTCAAATCTGTACAGCATTCTTGAGTCGTAAATAGTGTAACTAACACGACTTCCTTTTATATATAGTGTATATGCTTGATAAAATTGATTATTCTTATCCTAATCTCAATGATAAACAACCATAATAAGTAAATTCCTCTATTTTTTATAATATGAGGTCAACTACTGAAGGTTATCAGTTACCCATCCATAACAATTTATTTATTGTTGTGATCTCTTGCAACAATAGGAGGTTGCCAACATAGCACGTATAATCGCCGAAATTAATTGGCAATGGGCAGGGCACATTGCACACAGAACAGATGGCCGTGGGGGCCGAAAGGTTCTGGAGTGGCAACCGCGTACCGGAAGACGCAGTGTTGGAAGGCCTCCCACAAGGTGGACCGATGACCTGGTCAGGATCGCTGGAGTCCGATGGATGCGAGACGCACGGAGCCGGTTATTGTGGCGACGCTTGGGGGAGGCCATGTCCAACAGTGGACATCTTTCGGCTGAAACGATGATGATGATGATGTAATGAAGGAGACATCTGTTATAGTAGGGTCGCATTGCCTTATACTACTGCACTTACTTAGCTAGTTTAAAGAGAGCCATTCCTTCAATATCACCAGTACTGTGTGCTTTGTAGTAACATTTGAGTGCATTGGGGATTTTATCCATTTTCTCATATGCTTCTCCTAGAGAAACTAACATTCTCGAGTCATCAGGTTTCAGCTGGGCTGCCCTTGAGTAGTAATATATACAGTAGCCATTCAGTCCTAGAATCTCGTAAGCTTGACCAAGCCCATTCCATGCACGATAATCATTTCTGTTTACATCTGAAATCAATGTATAATATTTCAGTCTCTTACAGTTTGAATAACACAAATGATTACATTTATAAAATTATAATTTGTATTATTTACCAATGGCTTGTCTATAACATTGTATTGCAGCGTTAGAGTTCTGTAGTTCAATGAACTCGTGTCCCATGAGAATCCATGCAGACAGGTACTGCGGGTCCAAAGATAATGCTCGTTGGAAGTACACAACTGCTTTCTGGTGCTCACTTCTCAAACTGTAGTAGTTTCCTGTCAAGTCAAATAACATTGTCTCATCACAACTGTTTTCTTATCTCAAGTGGGTGATCGACGTACGAGCCTATACCGCGATTTTTAAGGAACGTCGGTTTTACTCGCAGTGCTAATCGACTTGTGAGGACAGCCGTTTTTAACGACAAGAGTAGAAGATTAAGCAAACGTGACGAGCCACGACCCAGGCTCGTCGTTCTTATTGCAATAATACACCGGTGAGCTTTACTGACGAGCCATAAGACCGCGGTTTTACTCGCCCGTCGATCAGGGCCTTTAGATACTCTCAAACATTCATTGTTTTGTTTTTTGCCTATCTAATTGAACTATAACTATTATTGACTAATAATAGCTGGTCTGTTCTGTATGTTATAAACTTACCAACAATAGTAACTATTGATGAACCAATTAATGTGTAACTTACCAATAACACAACATGTTTCAACTCTATATTTATCTATTGACACAGCTCTCTGAGCTAAGTTTGCAAGTTCCATTCGTTTTTCTTTCAGATAAAGAAGGTGAGAGTACACATCCCAATTGTCCAGCCTATATGGATCATTCTGGTAGAGTTCACGGAATAGACTTAGTGACGAATCAACATCTGCAACATTTATACAAAATTATTATAAATGTTATATACTGTATTCATAAGTAATGCATTTTTCAACCATGTAATAAGTATAATTTGATATTGTGTACAAAAATTACCCCTTCTATCATGATGGGCGATTGCCATTTGTGCAGTAACATAAGTACTCTTTTCAAACCCTGCTGTAACTAACACCATGTAGGCTTCTAAAGCTTGCTCTGATAATTTCAGTTCAACAAAAGCATGTGCAGCAAAGAAATACATCATCCAATGTTTGGGCAGTTGGAGTGAATCTAATGCTTCATACTCATTAGCAAGCCCTGCGAGCTCCACCCATGCTGCCCACAATGTAGGCGCAGCGGCTACTGCTGCCTGCAGCACTGTTACCGCTTGACTCCGTAAATCTAATTTTTTTAATACCACACCCTCTAGGTACAGCAGATATCCATCTAGGTTATTACGATTTGCCTGAAAAGTAAAATATCATGTAAGGAACATAAAACTGCTGAGTTTAATCGCTAATGCCATTGATATTAAGTCATGGTTTACCTTAAAATAAGAAAGCAAATCCAGTAACACTTGTGTAGACTCAGTATTTTCTGTGCCTAGATCTGTAGCATTGTCTAGTCTTTTTTTCTCACTAGACATATACTGGGAATATTTATGAAGAAACACACATTTAGAACTCAAACAGTTCTCTAGAAAATGTGCAGCCCTGTCGTATTCTTGACAGTCAAAATATGCTTTGGCTAGGGTGTAAGCCTCTTTCTCTTCAAGCGATATACCATCATCGTGAGGAGTTGAAGGGGGTTCAAATGCAATTTTGTGATCTTTCAGAGAGAAATTTAACTCCGCAAGCCATTTGGCTGTTTGTGTGAGGCCTCGATCTGTGCATTCCCGAATGCCATGTAAAATATCGATCCTTACTTGGTTTATATCAATTTGAATATCACCTTTAGAATTCATTGTTAATGGCTGCATGATATTTTACTATAAATAACATAAGACCAATAGATGATTGTGATTACGATTTATTTTATAAAGTTAACCGGGAACAAAATAGCAAAACGGAAAAATTGAATTTGACATTAACTGACATTGACAACACTGACAATTGTCATCTTGACAGATGACACTAGTGAAAAACTAATATGTCAACACTTCTTTTCATAGACAAGAAATTCAACTTTTTGTGGAATTTTATTGCTGTTCACATATTGATGTCAGCAGTGAGGAAAAATATCGATGTATCGATATTTATAAAATAAAAACAATATCGTTTACGATATGTCGAGGTAAAGATATCCATATATCGGTCCAACTTTCCGAGATTTTCGGTTTTTTAATAATAATTCATTTAGTGTGTCAATAATACACAAATTTATTTAAAAAATACTTATATATATTACAGTAAACATAACAACAATTTTTTACATTATTTGAATATGTGAGAATCTGTAAAAAACTTCTTCTTCCTGCCCTTTTCTTTTCCCCAGCCCCGGCCAATCGCAATTGTGTAAGCGAGGTTTCCCCGTTTACACAATGGTGATTAGCTGGGCCAAACCCACGTCTAAACTAGGCATTATATGGCTTTGGCTTTTCGTGTCTATAAAATCATTAACCTCGACAACGTGATAAATATTTACAGTACGCTGTCCTTGTTTTACTACCAGCAAAGAAAAGAACAAAAACATCCACTTTTTTGTCAAGCGGAGTTTTTGAATTAGAATTAATGCTAAAGTTACGGGTTTTGAATTCTTCGTGTCATGTCGTCATGTCATTTTGTTTTGTCAATCAATTCGCTAGGCAATGTTTTAGTTTAACTATAAAAGTTGGATTTTAATTTATGTTACACAGAAAGTCGACTCGATTCAGTTATCGTTAGAATTTCAACGTGAAAGCACTCTCTGTGTGGTGTATATTAGTAGATAAGAGATACGTAAACTAAGAAAGTATTGATTTAAAAACAAGACTGCAGTTCGGTAGTGGAAAAGAAAATTTTAAGAGATGGCAGAAAATAACACAGAAACAACAACAACTGACGTGGAAAGCACCTACACAGCACCGGGAAATGATCCTAAGAATATGCAAGAGGTGACACAATATGTAAGTTTTATATGTAGCTAGTGCACATACTCGTTCATTATTTAACGATTCTAGGTTTTGGTACGACGCAATAATACTGAATATTACACTTTAATTATTAGTTAGGTTATCAGCTAGAAAATATAAATTATGTAATAATTTTACTTTTCTTAAATAATTACTATAAGTTGGTTTATGCATATAGTTCTATTGGTGTTGTGATACTCATTCCATTTGGTATATCATTATGTATTAGTAGATAGTAGTTACTAGCTTAGATCTATATAACATATTATTGTGAATAATTAGCCACATGAATTTTAAAGGTTTAGATGAGAGAAATGATGAAAGGTTCTTTGTCCAAGTTTTTTACCCGAGATGCACAGCATACACAATAATGTGCTAAGTTTTTAATTGCAAAATAATTACGTCCTTGGTATTCAATCTATAAAAGTATATTTATTGGTGTCCTCAGAGGTTAACCCTGCAGCTTGACTTTAATATTGTTTGGCAGTAGTTAGGTTAGGAAACGATTCTAAAGTTATACCATTTTAAATTTTTCAGGTACAGTCCCTCTTACAAAACATGCAAGACAAATTCCAAAGTATGTCAGATCAGATCATAAACCGGATAGATGAGATGGGCACTCGTGTTGATGAATTGGAGAAAAACATCACCGATCTTATGACACAAGCTGGTGTTGAAAATGAAAAGTAGTTTAAAGTAGCAGTGATCCTAGAAGTAACAATCACACCACATTGTTTTGTGCCTGAATCATGTCATTATTACCACTTAATGTCGAGTAAATACTAAAAATACATATATAAAGATATATAGGTGATGTCACTCCATAGGGGGGCTAAATGATTATGTGGCTCATGTATTTATAATTGTTATGTATATGACCACCCACTATAGATAAGATAATATTATTTAAACATAAGTAAAAAGGCAGGAACAGAGCCACAGCCAATTTCACTCCATATTTGTAGGCAATAATTACAATAAAGTAAATGGAGTGAAACACCAATTATTAAGTTAATTTGAAAAGCTAGATAATTGATGTCTATATTATATCAGTACACATATTGACATATTGGACACCATGTATGCACTTTGATGCTGACTAAGCTGTGTTGTGTCGCTATTCACTTCAGGATAGTTAGACTGGTTAGTTTGCACATTAAGATCATAAGTGACATAATTAAGCTGTTAGTGCATGTAATAGAGTTAACAGTAACGAAAACTAGACATAAAGGCATGAAGTTTGTGAAATTGTTTAAAGATATTGGTATCTACTGAATTGGTTAAGATATTAGAAGTGTTCCTTTGTTACATAGTACGCTAGTAGTTGTCTAATCTATGGAAAGTGGATATCACATTAAATGCAAAGCAATATGGAGTGATCGGGCAATTGGTTTCTTGTAAGATTTCACAGTGGATGTATCTGTGTTAGCGCAACTATTTGTATGATTGTCTATTTTGTTTGTAATTAAATTGTGTTATATTATATATTTGATGTTTTTGTTTCTAGAATAAACAAGGGTTAGTATCTGGAGGGTGAATATTGATCAGTGCTGTGCCTGGCGCGGAACGGCACGGGATACATATCGCGTGCACGTTACGATGGAAAATGATTTTAAGGGATCGCAATTTCACATGCGATTTTGTTTTGCTAATAATTTTTACTCTTTTGTAAACTGGAGCTATTATTTTTCATTATAATATATAATATAATATTTCCACTACTATCACACAAATATATAAATGTGTTTTGTAATATAAGCCTCGATATATTTTGTATTCGCCATTCTAAATTACGGGCATAATGTGATGCTTACTATGTATAGGTATGATAATCAAATTCTTATGCTCAAGTAAGATAAAAATGTACAAAAAGAGTGTCTGTATAATATTTACTATATCCATAATGAGTTACCTACATAGTTTTACGGTCAGACGTTTTACAGTCTTTTTGGTGAATCACCCAACAGGATACACCTACTAATACCCATTAATAGTTCTAAATAAAAAACGAGTCGTATTTATAGAGTGTATTATTTGGATAGGATATTCTTATATCATATACCTACATAAAGAATCACATGCTTAAACACACACACACACAACATAATTAAAGTTATTAACGCGATTCAGTTTCTTCAGAAGAGTCTTCATCTTCAGACTCTTCTGATTCCTGCAAAAATAAAATGGTAAATTTTAATATATGGGATTATTCCAATTTTATTCTATAAAAAATAAACATAAAATATTACGGATGTTTCCTCGTCTTGTTTGGTCGGTGAATTATTCATAAGAGCCGCTAGCGAGCTGGATCTAGCCATTCCGGAATTAGCATACTTTTCGGGCGACTTTGCTTTGCGCATGCTCTGTAATGAAAATGATACGATAGATACCGTATTAGTTGAGTACCCTAACTTTATCAGTGTTCTTAGGTATCTTTTGGCTTGGTTCACGCAGAGTTCTTATAATATGTACTTACCAACTGATACCAACCGACCCTTTTAAGGAATAACATCGTAAGCGACAATTGTTTTTTGCAGGAAGGTATTCTAGAAAATATAACGATAACATATTTCCATAAATACTTTTCAATACGCTTAGGTACATACTCGAAAACCCGCTCATATCCCTATCGCTTTTAGGATCTCAATTTACTGTTTTCCGCACTAGTGCAGAGAAATGACACCACCATGGCGGGGTGAGCACAATTGTTTTTGTAATAGCACTCTAGGCTCTAAGCATGAGTCGTCGGTAAACCTGTTT
Organism: Leucania comma; assembly: GCA_958295575.1. Lineage (NCBI taxonomy): Eukaryota > Metazoa > Arthropoda > Insecta > Lepidoptera > Noctuidae > Leucania > Leucania comma. Next base: position 20,255,645 of record OY282468.1, read on the forward strand.
ATTTATTTCTTCATAAATTAGTTAAAAAACGTCGTTTGATACACGTGGGTCACAGCAGCACTCGGCTCTAAAACACCCCCGCCTACGGCTTGTTCAAACTCCGCCTCGATCGCAATGACAAAACTTCCTCTACTTTTATCAAAATGTAGTAGTAATGTAATCAAAACGTAGTCAACAATTCGCGCAAAAAAAAAATAGCAAATTGTCACCTACGATGTTTTTCCTCAAAATCGATAAGTCAAACAGGTACCTACATTATGAACTGTTTACTCATTTTTATTCATACCCAAGCAATTAACACACTGAGACGACTATTGAAAGTCTCATGGAAATCAGGATCGAGAATTCGAGTTGGTCAAAGGAAAATGCACCGCCCTGCATCTAGTTCCAAACTAAGCAGAGCTTGAGCTATGAGTCTTGATAAACATACTAAGGTACTTATAATATTTTCTAAATACATCAGACAAACTAGCTTCAGCCAGCGGCTTCGCCCGCATTACAGTATAAATATATGGAATTTTATACTGTGTTAATTCCATTTTTCTACTGTGCCCGCCGTTGAGAGCAGTGGTGGCCGAGTGGTAGCGGCCCCGGCTTACGAGTTGTAGGTCGCGGGTTCAAACTCGACCAGGCACATTACTTTGTGTAATTTATTTCATCCCCACTGCTCTCAAAACGATGAAGGAAAAAATCGTGAGAAAACCGGCATGTACTAGAACCAAAAATTCAAAGACATGTGACATTCACCAACCCGCACCGGGCCCGCGTGGTGGATTACGGCCCATTCCCTCTCCTAGAGAGGAGGCCTGTGTCCCAGCAGTGGGAACATTAAAAGGCTGATGATGATGATGATGACTGTGCCCGCATGAAAGTTTCTCCATACAAACTTTGAATTCCGTTTCATCATCTTACGAGGCGAATTTTGTAAAATCCTCTCTTAGTGTACAATAAAGAGTATATCTATCTGCTTTATTAAGGCGCCCATTACACGATAGGTTTTGCTGTCAGTTTTGCCACAGTCAAAATTTTGATTAACGAATAACCTACCGTGTAATGGCATGATTGACATAGCATTTGTACTGATTGACGAAAACCATCATTCACCATCATTCATGATTGATGGCAATGACTGACGTTTGCATGACCGTGTAATGGGTGCCTAAAGGAAACCTTGTGCAAAATTTCACGCTCCTAGTCCCAGTAATTTCGGCTGTGCGTTGAAATATTAGTCAGTCAATTTCTCCTTTTGCTTAAATACCCCTCGTTCTGAGTTGCGTCAAACGTGATTATATAAATAATTAAAAAAAAATATATATTTCAATTACATATTACTTTACAAACTTGATTTGGAGATTACTGCTTGTGTTAGGTGACTCTGCGAATCCAACCAACGCGCAACGTCACAATTATTATTCATAGCCCTTTTATTTTGTGACTATTAAATTTGGTTGAATTCGCGATATAATCGCTTTTCTCGCAATTCGGAACGCGGGGATAGATTACACCCATACACAGAACAAATGATTGTGCTCATCACACAAACATTAATTGTCCAGGGTGGGAATCGAATCGAACCCACGACCTCCGGCATTAGCAGTGAGAGCCACTGACCACTAGACCAACATGCCAGTCAATTCCAATCACACTTGTAAGGAACTAGTACAACGTACCTAACCAAAATGGATGAAAATTGTTTATTAGATGATAAATGAATGAAATGCTAACCACTGAGTCCTCATCATTAATAGGGGACTGCTGCATGAGTGATGCGAGTGACGATGATCTTGCCGACATTCCAGGGTTCGCTTGTTTCTCCGGTGAACGTAACTTTCTTCGGAAGTTCTGTATGTGGTCATTGGGTGAATGTTATAAAATATGAAGCAACATAAATAATTTAACTAGTAATATTTACCGATTGATCCTCATTATCTGAAAGACCTGCGTTTAAGCGCTTTACAGAAAAAAACATAACATTAAAAAATCATTTGAGTACAATTTTCTAACTTAAAAATCCTATTAATATTAGAGATCAACTTAATCTTAATTATTTGGTAATGTATCATCCTAAAGTTAAGTAGGTATTAGTTAATTGTAGGTATAAAATATTTTTTTTAAAGGACAATCACAAAATGGCCGTCATGCACCCATGCACGAACTCACCTCCAAGTCGGCCTTATCATTGATATCAGCGATCTGTTGATAAGCAACAGTGAGCAGTTCCACTGCCTTCGCGTGGAAGGTCATCTCGATCATAACGAAATCTGTTAGAAGAGTCTTTAGCTGCTGAAGTTTACGACGCTCGAAGAACTCTGTCTGCTCACTCAAGCCTTTGGCAGTCCGTGACATTTCTGCAGAAGCCTTCAATAGCTCAGATTCTGCATACGTCTATAATAGAATTTAAATTAGGTTGGTATAAACCTATCGCACGGTTTCCAGAAAAAAAAAAGTACATATTTCGGTAAAAGTAAATTAGTTGAACCGAATCAGTAAGTAACCTTGCTAGTTTCTGCTTAACCTTTGGGTAAAACTGGCGAGACGTTATGTGCAGTTATAGTCGACGCTATCCAGTTTCCAATATTATAGTTAGCATGCCTCATAGTTTCAAGCAAAAACAAGATCTATCGTCGAGTAAAATTTCTTTTGACATTATAACTATACTAAAACACAACTAGCAACGATTAATATTATGCAGGCAGGTAAGTAATATGAAGCTGTGAACAAGGCTGTTACATTAAGTACAGACGCCAGCACGTCAATCTACCCCAATCTGTCAAATTTTACCAATCGAACATTAACCTTCCGCTATTGTGATAAGGTTGAAAATCTATTAAAGAAATTTGACAGATTGAGGTAGGTTGATGTGCTGGCGTCTGTACATAGAAGGACTATCGTGCAGTAGTGGAATGCGGTTAGCCGCATATTCGTGGATACATACTTTATGTAGTCAATGTACAGACGCCAACACATCAACCTACCTAAATCTGTCAAATTTCTTTAATAGATTTTCAACCTTATCACAATAATGGAAGGTTAATGTTCGATTGGTAAAATTTGACAGATTGGGGTAGATTGACGTGCTGGCGTCTGTACATGTAAGGATGTAACTGTAGTGTAACGTACAACTTGCTGCCTGTTAAAAGGTTGTCTCTCCCGGGCTTTGTCCAGCACTTTCTTGCGTGCCAGTTCCTTCTCGCGAACGTTCATTGTGTGTTTTAACTCCTCCCTGGCATGTTTACAAATTGTCTCGTATTGACACAGCTCACCAATTATCTGTATAGAGACAATTGTGAATATATACTACATATAATAATGAAGAGGTAAAATTTAAGTTTGTATGTAAGGGGTAAGGAGAACCTAGTCTGGCTAGTTGGCTACGTAGAAGTCAAAGGCTAATCTCTGAAACTACTGAACCGATTTTGAAAATTCTTTCTGGACATGTTGCTGCATTATCCTTATCCTTTCACGCGGGCAAGTTTGTAATAAATGTGGATAGAAAATAAAGGAAAATACCTAAGCAAAATTAGTATGTAAGGATCGTGCATTCGTATCAGTAGTGGTTCTATAGGTAGGTACTGCTACCCCTACTGAAAAAGCTTGAGATTATGTATAAGCTAATTAATGATCGCACATATAAATCTGTAAGTTACTTTACCTTGGCCTCCAAACGCTGCACTTCACAGTTCCGGTACTCTTCAATTGCTGTTAATGTAGTAGACAGATTTTCTAAGCCGTTACTTAAAGACTTGTTAACGATTTCGTTGTTGGCGTAGTCCTTTAGAACTTTTACAAGTTCATCTCCCATGTCACGCAATCTGTTTCAAAACATAGGAAATGTTGTGAGTACCTAGATATGTCAAGAGAGAGTGCCGATTCCACAAGAAAAAGGAGGCAACGGGGATACAACGCAATCCGATACTGTTGTCCTGCAATTAATGAACCAGGTGAGGTTTCAACTTTGGAATCACGGGCACGAGTGGGAACTCTGTTCTGCTGCCGTGCACAGCGACGCTCAGGGGAGACCCTGTTGGTGTCTCCTCAGGGATGCGCTTTAACAGGCGTTGTAAAGCGGCGCTTCCAGAGAGGTCTTTTAAGAGGGAGGTAACGGGACTCTTCTACGTACCGGGCGATTTTTGAAGGTTTTGTTCAAAGGCAAAAATAAATAAAAACCAAAGTATAGTACGCTGTAAATAAGTTGAACCATTTGGTACATTTGCTGGGCTGCGCGTAACCATAACAAATGGTTCAACTTATTTGACGCGTACTATATTTCCATTTTCTTTTTGCAAATAGGTTTTTTACAAACACTTTTACACGTCAATTTTTTTTGTCAGTTTAGGTAAGCTAGATGAGGCCGGTGTTTCCTAGCTGACTACCCTGAGAAGAAACACCGAAACAAACTCAGGGGTCAAAGTCTCTTTTAAAAGTCCATAAAGCAAACATGTAATGGTCAAATCATATGAGAACGATGCAGACTCGTGTCTGAGATGGTCTTTTGAGGAAAGAACCACGCAGATTTGAGTAGACCTGTCCAGTCAGTGCAAGCATTTGTCAGTATTCGTATAGCTCAACTTAGAACTACTAAGGAGTTCAACGAGTTGACGAACAATACCAATGAAAGGACATTTGGGTAGGCCGCAGAAATACTCAAATTGCCAGACATACGTCAAAATAACTGAAAAGAAAATGATTCACATAGTCCTCATATTCACAATGTTAAACGAAAATACAAGTGTAGAAAAATGTAATATTTAACAAAGTAAATATATATGTCTAAATTGAATTTAAAAAATAAATTAATATTGAAAATAAAAAAAAAATATTATCTTTGTCAAATTGTAAAAAAAATTATAAAAAAGCACAATTGAAATATAATTAAATTAAAAAAAAAACTCGGAGAAAAAGAAATTACAACAATTGTAGAAGACGTTACATCGTAGGTACAGGGCAATATTTACCCTAGTTGTAATTGTTGCAAATCAAGAGCTGAGTTACCTAAAGATTGGTTTTAAATGCAGCAGACGTAGTTTAAATAGTTTGTGACAATCGTGAATGATTGGTTTTCGTCAATCAGCACTATGCTACGTCAATCATCCCATTACACGGTAGGTTATTCGTCAATTAAAATTATGAATACAATACAATATATATTTCCATAATTATCACACAACACCGTCTAGTCCCAAGCTAAGCAGAGCTTGTGTTATGGGTACCAGACAGCTGATAAACATACTTATATATTTCTAAATACATACATATTATAGATAAATAACACCCAGACACAGGACAATGTGAAATGTGAATGTGTGACAATGTGAAATGTGGCAAAACTGACAGCAAAACCTATCGTGTAATGGGCACCCTAAAAACTACTAGTTTATGAACAGCAGAATGCTGTACACTTTGATTATAATCAAAGGCTGTATATAAACTACAGCCTAAAACTGAGTAGATACTACCTACAAAATTATAATAAATTTTAATATTTATTTTTGTTATCGATTGTACCGGTACCGTAACTTAATGATTCTGTTTCTTCTTCGTTTAACGGTGAAGCTTAAGATTGAGAATATTCAATAAAAAAATATTTACTTTAGCATGATTTTAGGCCGAATATGATTATAAAAAATAATAATGCGCTTGGGGAATTAACTGAATATTCTCAATCTATTCATCGTTAACATTCTCACCTTGCTGTTTTTCTTGTGTAGTCGCCAAACGCAACACAAAGTTCTCCAAAGTTTTTTTCCACATTTGTGATTCGGTCTTGGATGAATTTAGCTTGTTGTTCATAACTTAAGGAATGCGGATTATCGCCTCTAAACATAATTAAATCGCTACTGAAATAATCTAAAACGATACTTGCTCCTGCAGCTGATTCTTATTTATTTACTTTATTTACTTTTTGGTAACTATGGCAACCAAAGGTAAAAGTGCACAACAAACTTTTCCTACAGAAAAAAATGGAAAATGCTTCGATTTAAAGGATTTTCCGGCACTACATTCGTCACTCATTGGCGTCTTTGTGTGTTTTTTTCAGATTCTTAGTAATTAAATAGGATAGATTTCAAAAACTTGGTAAAAAGTAGATGGCGAATGGAGCTCTATGCTTAGAGTCTGTCTAACGAAAGCGCGACCTGGAGTTTTTTTTTTTAAATTAAATTGGCAACATAATATTGCCGTCAAAAGCACGTCAAAGTCTGTGATTGCAATTGTCAGTATTTTGTAACAAAGAATAATTTTTGAAAATATAATTGTTTATCATGGGTAAAACAATAAAAAGTTATGTAGGAGAGCTGTGAAATACTATGATCAGTAAGTTTAAAGAAAAACAAGAAGAGAATGTAGTTGTTTTCAAAGAAAAACAACAATTTTTAAATACGATCTCGGGTTTTTAAGTTAGTATGACATTATAATCTTGATAATTGTTGACTGACTATTAGATATGTTTTACGAAATGATAATAATTTTTCTTATGTTTATAGATAATCTTGAAGATATTCAAGGACTGCGCGAAATAAATAAAGAAACAATGAATCGTTAAGGAATTTGGAGAAAAAACCTTTACACTTAAAACTAAGCTTTAAGAAGAAATATCTTCACTACCGCACTTTATACGTTCAAAAGTGGTCGAATTGATGTGATGAAATAGCATACTTTGAGGATGATAAAATTCAACATTTTGTGTTATTGACCTTTTCCCGTGACTTTCTTGATAGAATAGTAATATACCAATAAATAAATCTTTACTCGTTTTTGTATTGTATTGGTTATTATAGCTATCCAGTATTGTTCTACTGCTGTGCAAAAGCCATCCACTCTTTCTAATGGTCTCAGTCCCTTACACACATTACATTTCTTAAGCTCCACATCCAGGTTGGTTGACAAACCTTGAGTTTAGACTTTTGTATGTTAGTCAAAGACCAAGTCTGTAAACACCATAGGTCAAATGAGGAGATTACACATGTCCATAAGCTTACGCTTTAGTGATATGGGCAAAGTGCCCTTAAATAGTTCCTTGATGGACCAGTAACTTTTTCAGGTATTTTCTGTTCGACACGTTATTTCTTGGTCTTACCTGGCCCAAGTAGACAATAATATATTTTAAGACTCGGAGATCTGTCCACCTATGTGTACGTTCCTTTTGGAGCTGCTGGTTATGATTTTGGTCTTCAACATTTTTATATGTAAACCAACCAGCATTTGCTCTAGCCCTGTGGCTGTAGGAGAGAACAGGACAATATTATCAGAGAAACGCAAATTACTTAACTTAGCTTCGCTGATGACAATGCCCTTCTCTTCCCATTTGACTGCTAATGTCTGAAATAAGTGGTGAATAACTTTGGGGACAACGGGACGAGTCAAACATGACTCCCTTAAGAGTTTTAAACATAGGATCTAATCTCTCTAACTTGCTGGAAAAAGTATGTGTGGATTCTATTTTTTGTTTTGTAAGGGAATTGAATATTTCTGAGTGTGTGATGCTGTTAAAAGCGTGTTGGTTGAGTATATTTATTTCTAAACATTTTGTGTTCCTCATATTAGGAATTGTCGCAAATACAAAAAAAATACTCAAGTATCAAAATTTTTTTCTCCTAGTATGACAGTAATACCATATTCAATATTTTTTGATTTGACCTCATTTTCTCAGGTCGCGCTTTCGTTAGACAGACTCTACTAGTTCTCAGGTTAAAGCCAGATCAAAACTGCTATTTTATTTATAGAAAGTTCGTCAATCTCTAACTAGCTTACTCCCTTAATGCAGCTGCTCTTCTGGTTGGGTATCTACATCTTAGAGGAAGGAAAACTACATTTAGTCGGATCTATTCACTTTGTGTGTACCCGGCACAATTGGAAATTGTTTAAAATCTTGACTTTTATGGACTTGTAACGCTGCCAAGAGTGACATTATTTAAATTGACATTTGTTTTGTTGTTGCTATTATTTTGTCAGTGCCAAAACCAACAGCTGTTTGTTTTTTGTGTTTGTTGCCCTACATTTTAATAATACAGAAATGAATGAAGAAATAGATGAATATGATATTTACCATCAGGATTTTACGACAGTATCGGAGTGGGAAGTGTTTATTGCACGTATAGAAGAAGTTTTAAATGAATGGCGTTTGTCTAAATCATCTTTATCTAAACTATCAGGGGAGTACACAAAGAAATGGACAAGCAGATCCGAGGAAATTCATTTTCAGAGCAACAAATTTATATTATCTTACCATACTCTTGAACGTGCTAAGTCTCCAGAGAACTCTGAAGTGACGGAGGATAAATCTTACCTGATAGATTTGCACAATGGGATTTGGGAGTCCACTACAAATTTTATTGATGACCTGGATGGAAGTCCTTTCCCAGTGTCCAGTTGGTATGGTTTAAAACGGTATATAATGTTGTGTTCGAGTTTGCCTTTGGTTGATGGAAATTTAATAAAGCTAGTGATGAGCACTGCAAATATTGCTTTTGCCAACATAGACTGTGGTGTGCCTTTCTTTGTCAAAATACGTGAACACTGGCAGCCAACATATTTAGGATTCTATGAAGACAATGAACATAAAGTTAGCTTTGACACAATCCATTTGAAAAGAATTTCAAATCAATGCTCACATTTGAGTGGCCTTGTAGGTTTATTTAAATCAAAAATTGCATCGCCTGTAGCTCTGGATGCTGTTGTTGTTTCTACAAAGTTTTCTTATGAATTAAGAGAAGTTGATGCATTTGCTTGGAAGAAGAGAACACAGTCAAATGAGTTTCTATCAGTGGATGGTTTTGATGTAAAGAAACTGTTAGAACTTCCTTTCGGTTCTGAAAAGAATCCTATACATAGTGTATTGCTCAATGCTATCTGGCCAAAGTTCCGTGAATGTGCCATAGTAGACTCTTCTACATTTTCTGAAATAGATCCACTTATGGCTCCAACTTGGACAATTACCCTTAAAATGAGGGATACCTTCAACTGTCAATTATCTGAAACCATTAGTAAAATTATGGATTTATTAGACAATAATAATCTCCTTATGGACACTCTGGGTTTGAGTAAAAGCTTGGGACTGGTGAATCCTCTCCATAAAATTACTGAAGCTCCCATAACTATATCCAAGTTAGTGAAGGCTGCCATGGGTCAGAGTAGACACATGACAGATTTTAAAGGACCTATAGCTGATGAGCTGCTCATGCCCCTGCTGTACTATGTGTTCCCTGACGCAGTTGAAGATAATACATTCAACTATCCTGAACAATTGGAAGTGGAATTCAAGCAGGTGAGTTGTCATTTGGTTTCACCAGTAGATGGCGCTAGTTATTTCACTTTTAAGAATAGTTCTCTTATGATTTATTTTTGTGTGGTTTGCTTTTGCAGGTGGATGGTGAACAGAAGTTGTGTGGATACGTGAAGACGAGCCCGGAAGATGGGCTGGTGTGGCGCATGTCGGTGGCTGCGGCGCGGTTATTCGACGCGGGTGGGCTGCCTTACCTGGCGCATCTCTGGTACGAGTTCTGTCAGGAGCTGCAGTACCGGTGGGAACATAGTATTCTTGTGCCAGGGTAAGTATTCATTTGTATATTTATATATTACTTAGCATATAGAGTTTGAAATCCAACAATTAGAAGTTAATGATAGGGTATGCAAAAATTGAATGAAACATATAAATACTAAAATTCATCAAAGTACAGTTTAATTATGATAATTTAACATTACAAAAACACCTCTTATCACAAGTTATAATTTAGTTGACACAAATATAATTTATGATCTTGAGCAAGCTTGAGCACCTTAAACAATTTCCAGAATAGCCAATGTAAAAGTAAATTTACATTTTTTATTTATACCTAAGTGGTTCACTTACTAAACACTTTCATACAGTACTTAGTACAATTCTATCTAAAAATAGCACCATTCAGGATAGTCTTTTTATTTTGGTTAATATTCGTAATAATAAATAATTGATTAACTTAACACTGTTATTGCTAAGTATGGAGTATTTTGAAGGATCATAATTATTGTAATTAATATGCTTAGTAACTGATTAATTTCCCAATATGATCATGACAATTATCTTTTATTACAAAACCTAAATACCTATTTAAAAATATATGTACAACTTAATAACATAAATTAATAAAATCTAATTAATCTAAAATTCTTAAGTATAAATAAATATGCACCATAAAAGTTAAAAGTAATATACAAAACAAAATCAGTGGTAATAAGAACACCCTGTGTTCGGTAAAAGTCTGTAACATTCTGCAACCACAGTAAATTGATGTCCTTTTACTGTGAATTAACTACATATTGACTAGTTTTAACTAATCAATGAATTTAATTTAAGATTTATATGATATTAATACACATTGCACACTTATTAAAACGAATTGCATGCCAATATGATATGATTCACAAATTTCACAAATCACTTGTGTGAATCGTGATTTAACTAGTCAAAACGAGTATTAATAATTAATTTAATTTCAAATATATAATATTTACTAAAGATTTTACAGTCCTTGACAATCGTACTTAAGTATACGGAAACTTAGCCAACTGTACATGATCGCAAAGTTTTCTAGTAGGTAACAATATAATTACACTTTACTCAATATTCTATCGGATTCCGGACACACTGGCTCCGCGCTGCTAGTCGGTTGCAATGCGCGTGCGCTCGCCTGTTGGTCTTTTCATGGGCGTGTCGGCGAGAGTGGCGGTGCGAGCGCTGGCCCCGCGCCTCATGACTGCACCACGAGGTATAGCCCGCGGGAATTTTGCGCGAGGGCGAGGAGCGCTCGCGACATGTCACATCTCCCCGCGCCGTGTCCCTTGCACGCTATAAAGGCACTAGTCCGCTCCGGGTCGTCGGGTTTCGCGCCATGTAGATGTCCATATCATGATCAGTCCAGTTGTCGGAAGTGTCACAGTAGCCCATACCTAGAGAGCCGACGCTGTATCGGCTGGCGGGTCGTGACCTCGAGCGCGGCCTCCGCCGGGAGCCCGCCGTGCCGCCCGTGGCCCCGCCAGCTGCGCCGCTTAGCGACAAACGGGACGCACGTTCCGATGCTGCTCCTAAGGACTGACGCGATTGTCGCAGATCTAAAAAGTCAAAGGGGTTTTATTTTTAAGTATTATTTTATAATAACAACGCGGTTCTATCAACAATTATGTAAGAATCAAGTAAAAGCCGGAAATGAAACGAAGAAGTAATCAAAGCGACAGTCCAACTTACCAGCTCGTGATCCTAGTAGGCTACTAGGGTAGCCAGGCACTCCGTAGCGGCCAGAATGGGAATAGCTATGTTGTGATTGACCATCAGCGAGGGAACGAGCTCTTCCAGGACGACCCGGGAGCGGGTCCGGAGGAGCCGGTTCGGTATAAGAACGTGCACGCGGGATCGAACGTGCGCTATAAGCCGACACTTGATCCCACTCACGCTGCTTTCCAAATGCGCCGATCGTAGCCAACGAAGAGAGCGGGCCGTTGGGGCTCGGCGTGCCGGTGAGGCCGCCGCAACAAGGATTGGGCATCTTGTCAGGAGCTTGCGTGTGGAGGCGGTGCACGGTGCGGGAGCGGCGGCGTGACGCCGCGGCGAATACAAGTACAGCCACGACGATGGTGCCGCAGATGGCGGCGCTGGCCGCTATCGTGATCTTGTCCATGTTAGAGGCGGCGGCGGAAACGGTGCGCACCTCACGGCACTGAGAATAAGGCACCGTCTCTGGACTCACGTGAACCTCCTCCAAGGAGATCACGCAGACCACGATACATTCCTGTAAAAAAACAGTCTTCTTTAATAGGTACTTTCATTTTTCCCTATTTAACACTACTTTTAGCGGTTATTTTCTCCATGCTTTCAGCTGATTAAAACTACCTATACATTGATGTACACACCTGAGATGGAACATTTTTGATTTTGAATTCTCTTTCGCTGGCTTCCAAAGGGGGTCCTTGCTTAAAGCTCTTGTCTCCGAAGAGTCGATACACGACGCGGAAGCCGAGTATATTAGCAACATCTGAGTCCCATTGTATGATAACAGAATTGTCTTGCCTGTACGCATTTTTTACAATAACTTCATTGGAATCATCTACTTTTGGTTTTTGCTGTGGGAAACTCATGACAAGCGGAGGTCGCTGGTGTGGGGCGTGGCGCCAGGTGGGGGCGGCGGGGCGGACGGAGGGGACGCGGCTGGGGCGAGCGGTGGTGGTGGTGCTGCTAGCCTGGATGATGGCTGGTTTCGTTGGTACTTCTATGTTATTGCTTATTTCAGTTTCGTGTGGTGCAGGGGTACTGCTGCTAGGAGGCGAGACAGTAGTGGTGGTGGTAGTGCTTGTAGTTGTGATGACGTGACTTAATTTCCACTCATTCAAATCTTTTACTGTTGTTGATTGTCTTTCTGTTGTTGAAGTTGTATCATAATCACAAACTAATTCGTTCGGTTCAAAACTGTAAAACCCTCGCTCACGGAAGTGCGGCGGATTGCCGCAGAATTGCGGATTTCTTTCTCGTGATGTTACTTGTAATTCTCCGTTGCGAATCCATTCAATTATCCAGCGCAGGCGACAGTCACAGTTTAAAAATCGGCCGCCAACACTGAGGCCTCGGAGAGTTTCGTTAAGATGAGAGAATGCTTCTTCCGGCACTGTTGGCAGCGGATTACCATCTAAAGCAAGTAAAGTTATAGCTGGATTGTTCACAAAAGCTCCGACTGGTAACTTATTCAACAAATTGAACCCGATATCTAATACTCTCAAGTCGTTCAATGTTCCTATTGCAGCAGTAGGAAACTCTGGCAGTAGGTTGTTTAAAAGGCTCAATGAGCTCAGTGTACTCTTTATTCCGGCAAACGCATCTTCTCTAAGATGGACAATGATATTTCGTTCCAAGTTTAGAGCAGTCAGTGAGTCTAATCCCTCAAAGGTTCGGCTACCGTCGGGTCCTGGAAGTTCTCTGATACTGTTTTGCGAGAGGTCCAGGAAAGCTAAACTCCGAAGCCCTCTTATACATTCGGGTACTGTTTTTTGTTTCGTGCCTTTTAAGTTTAAATTTTTCAAAGAGTTTTCCAATCCAGTCAGCGTTTGCGGTTCTAATGTAACATTATTGTCGGAAACTTTCAGTGTCGTGAGCTTACGAAGGGTAATAAAAGAATGGTTGGCGATGTGTGAGATGCGGTTTTTGGATATGTCTAAAAGAGAGAGATTTATTAATATTTTCAGGGCTTTTACTGGAACTTCGGTTAGTTCGTTATCTTGCAGGTTCAAGTTTTTGAGATAGGGCCCTTGTCCTCTAAAAGCGTCGTCTTCTATTCGCTTTATTCCACAACCAGATATTTGAAGATTGTGAATTTTAAGGTTTGCAAACATGTTGTGAGTGAGGATGGGGATGCTTGAATTATTTATGTAAAGTAGATCGATAACAATATTTCTTGCGCTCATGTTTAAAGCTGATAGTAGCGTTGGGAAGTCAACCTGTTGATAACAAAAATATGTTGGTTACTTATACTTTTATATTTCATATAATCATTCATAAAGTTATTACTGCGGTAAAAATTGGACTTATACCTGATCACATTGGACTGACAGATCCCTTGCTAAGTTATGTGCGCATACACATGCGGCTTGCAGTGGTGGCGCACCCTCCCACGGACACTCTGCGCTTGCGCAGCGTGCCATCAGCATCATCAGTAGCATCAAACACGACCATGATCGTGTGTGTTTGTATTGTCCCTGAAAATGATAAACGAGACTGGTCAGGTAAAAGATAAAACTAAATAGTAACACCTCATAGGTAATAAAAACAGTATCTTTTAATTAAATGCACTTAGGGAACAATATGCAGGCGTCTATCTTTTCTCTTACGACAGTTATAGTATACAAATAAAAATTGGCCAAGTGTAAGACAACTCGCGCACGAAGGATTCCGTACCATTATTAATGCAACTTTTTTTTACAAAATATATTTTATTACATCATCTGTGAAAATTTCAACTGTCTAGCTACCAATCACGGTTCATGAGTTACAGCCTGGTGACAGACGGACAGTGGGCTCCTAGTAATTGGATCCCGTTTTTAACCGACTTCGAAAAGGAGGAGGTCTATGTTCGGCAGTATATATATTTTTTTTATGTATGTTCACCGATATCTTGGTCATTTGTGGACCGATTTTGAACATTTTTGTTTTGATCGAAAGATTATTCTCCCGAATTGGTCCCATAGAAATATTGTTTTGATCTGATGATGAACTTTGAAGATATAGAACGGAACTCTTCAAAAAATCACTGCAGAATTGTCGTAACAAGTAAAATTGGTTTGTTTATACTCAGTGACTGACTTAAAGAAGAAGGAGAGGGGATACATAGAACTGTTCTGATGAAGAAGCCAGAAGGTAAAAAACAAAACAAAAAAAGTGCAAAATAACTTTAATTTCGAAGGTCGATGTTAAATAATCAAACTACCAAGCAATAGCTTGGTAGTTTGGTTGGTTCAGAAGACAGTGTTTCTATAATAATAGAAACACTGTCTTCTGAAATTAAAGTTATTTTGCACTTTTTTTTGTTTTTTTTTTTTACACTCAAGTCGGTTGTACGAGTATTTTTTATGTAAAAAGTTTTTTTTACCATTTGGGCACGGTACCCTAAAAACGGAGGTAATAAAGCGTACCTACAAATAGACTGTGTCTTATAATACCTATGTGGAGGTTGTCGTGAGGTGGAGTCATAACCATAGAAAGATATCAGTAACTAAAGGTCTTTGATGGTAGACAGGCATGGAAACAATCGAACTGTAATTTCCTGTTTGCTGGCTACTGAATAGATATAAGCTAAGTGTAATGTAACACAAATGTTTAACAAAGCGTAGAGTTCTTCGTTGTTCAATTAAATTATTACTCATCACAGATAAACACATTCAGAAGCCGTTTTTATTTGCGCATTTCAAGTGATAATCTGAATAGCACAGCAACAATGAATGTACTGAGAGCAGTGGTGGCCGAGTACTAACTCCCCGACTTACAAGTTGTAGGTCGCGGGTTCAAACTCGGCCAGGCGCATTAACTTTGTGACATTCCCCAACCCGCACTGGGCCTGCGTGGTGGATTACGGCCCATTCTCTCTCTTAGAGAGGAGGCCTGTCTTCCAGCAGCGAGAACATTAAAAGGCTGATGATGATGATTGATGATGAATGAATGTACGTATATTTATAATCTCCTGAGATACAGGTTCACTACCAAGTTAAGAGCAAATGCTCTGCTTCCTGATCTAGGTAGTGAACATAAAATGTAACAGTGACACTTGTTTGCAAATAAATGATGATGATTATTATTATATTTATATACTAACTTCTGCCTGCTGTTTCAACCGCGTGAAAGTAGATTTTTTCACAAAAAAATTAATTGAACAGGTTGATCTTGAAAAACCTCTTTCTTAATGCTCGCCTATGTTACAATCGAAAACCTTGTATAAAAAGTTCACACTCCTAGTCCCAGTGGTTGCGATTGCGTGTTGATATGTCAGCCAGTTGGTGCTATTCTCTAAGAAAACGCAGCGCTGTAACAACGGCGAACATCCAAATAGGATACATTGAATTAACAATCCAATTTATAGGTGCATTAGGTTGACAATCAAATGGATGGATGGATGTATTCTTTATTGTACACCAAAAATAAAATTACATTAAGAACTTTAGGGTGTCACAATGGGCGGTCTTATCGCTAAAAGCGATCTCTTACGTAGTCTTTGGATGGATTTGACAGAGAAGGAGAAAAAGATACGCAGGTAGTTCATGGTGTACTATTTACATATATACAATACATAACTAATAAAATACAATTATAATACAAGCAATAAATAATATATATATTTAAGAAAGCAGAGAAATAATGTACCAATGCAATGTATCCCATTTGGGTGTTCGTCGTTGAGGCAGCGCTGCGCTTTCTTAAAGAATAGCACCAAGTTTCTCCTTTTATACATAGATTTATTTTATTACTAATTGCTACCTCCAACTGCGTCCGCTTGAGACTCGTAAAATAACACAATGCCATTTGTTCACAATTCCAAATTTTTTTTTTTTGCGCTGTACCCCAATTATTTCCTAAAATAAAAGTATCCTCTGATACTCCTTATAACATCTTCTGAATACCAGTAAAAGTCTCGCCAAAATCGGTCAAGCTATTTCGGAGATTACACGGAATAAACAGACCGACACATTTTTTGTTATTGGTATCGAATATACTTTCCTAAATGATATTGATTTTGCAAATAAGATTTTAAAAACACTTTTACACGTCAGTATTTTCGTCAATATAAACTACATAGATGAGGCCGGTGTTTCCTAGCTGACTACCCTGAGAAGAAACACCGAAAGAAACTCAGGGGTCAAAGTCTCTTTTAAAGTCCATACACAAACATGTAATGGTCAAATCATATGAGAACCATGCAAATTGGAGCATGAGATGGTCTTTTGTAGAAAGAACCACACAGTTCTGAGTGGACATGTCCAGTCAGTGCAAGCATTTGTCAGTATTCGTGTAGCTCAACTCAGGACTACAAAGGAACTCAACGACTTGACGAACAATACCTATACTTAAGAAAGGACATTTGGGTAGGCCGCAAAAAATACTCAAAACTGCCAGAAATTATGTTAAAATTAAGTTAAAAAAGTAATCCACATAGTCCCCAGTCCATAGTAATTCACAATAATAAAATTTACAAAAATGTAATCTTACAAAAGAAATATTGCAAATTTTAAATAATTAAATTTTTATATAAAAGTAATTGTCAATGTCAAATTGTAAAAATAAACAATGTCATAATTGTAAAATAACAATAATCGTCAATTTAAAAAAATAAATAAAAATAATAATGAAAAGGGCAATTTAGAAAATAAGAAATGAAATGACAACAATTATAGTGAGTACTGGAGCAGGTCAATCCCAAGCCGTTTTGTCCTCGAGATATTCTTTTACAGTGTAAAAAGCCCTCTGGCAAAGTTTTGATTTTACAAATGATTTGTATTTATTAAATTAGAAGTGGTTTTAGACATAGAAGTATATACACCGTTAAATTTTGATCGTTTTAATTCCGTGGAGGGTCGATCCCGTACATGAAAGAATATCGTATTATAAAGTACTTTTTTTCTAAAACTCGAATTAATATACGCATGTACGAAATTAATTTCTTTAAGTAAACGACTCAATTACCTTGTAGGTAGTTATGGGTCGTTGCCTACTAAATACCTACAGGTCATTGAACTCGCCCAGCTGACATTTACTTAAAGAAAAATTATTTCGTACATGCATAAATTAATTCGAGTTTAAAAAAAAGTACATTATTTTTTAATTTTATTCTGTCCACAAAAGATGCGTTTCAAAATCGTTATAAAACTAATTCTAAAAATAACTCCCTAGAACTTTGCTCTGAAATAATTACGTACTTAAGTCGGAATTCCTTTATGAGATTCGGAAAAGCCGAGGAAAAGTTTCGGCTGTAATCCATGATTACTTTTTTTAATAAACGTATTTAAGATTGCCGGGGAAGCGTCTAATTATGTAATGGAAATGGTGTGCTTATGCCAAAAGCTTGGAGTGCATAGTATTTGATAGATGGGTGGTAATCAAGCGGTGCATAGACCGTTGCGGAGAAGTGCAGCGTGGCGGCCACGGACTACTAGCCCGGAACATCTGGCTTTCCCTGCACTTGCCTTGCTAATGTGCGGCAAAGACAATCCAATCACTACAATCGTATAAACGAAACTTTACTATGAAACCTCAGTTTTAGGTACATCGTTTCTCTTACAATGTGGACGAAATACGTAACTTGTAATCAATACAGAACAGGGCATGTCAAACATTTGATCTGTGGACACTTGGATAGCCAACGTTTGCGGATGTCCGAAATAATCGATGGTACAAACATTAGGCTCGAGTTGCGGAGAGGGCCGGGGTATATGGAATGGGCGTACTGTGCGATACTTATCTGTGTATGATCATATTGTTCATGAAAAAGTTCCTAGTAAATAAAAACCCTGTAAATACTATTGACCAATGAAATAGATTAATAAATTTTTGAGCGTCAATGAAGCATTTTAAAAATTTAATAGGTCTAAAATACAGCCTTAGTATCTACTTAAGTTATGCGTTAGCCATGTAAAAGTGAAACTTTTTGATTAACAATCACAAAGCCGTAGTAAACAGTGTAGCAACATTGCGGAATGCTTATGTTTTGGTGTAAGTTCCACTAGCCTATTTCCATAAATTTACCAGTCATCCGATTTCGCCGCTAACGGTACTGTTCGCGCAGCACCGGAGACGACTCGCCAGGCCGCGACAGCCTGCCAGTTCACTTTCTCATGGCCTTTGGCTTAGCAAAATGTTCGGAAAGTAGGAGCCTTCTCAAATTAAATTTCATTATCCATTCATAAATAAAATTGATGATTGGATAATTAAGAATTCATCGTGTTACGGAACGTCTATGTGACTTTTGCCTGCTCCCCTGATCATGTTGAAGTGTTGGTATTATTCAGATTGCTTACATGAATTTCCACCTGAACTTTGCAAATTTCGTCAGGTTTTGCCCAACTAACGAACCAAGCTGAGCTAGATGAAAAAACAAAATCACTGGTACAGCTACACACGAAGTTAATCTGGCAGTTTCTAGTTTGACTAGACGGTTTACTTTTCACTGGGAGTTCCTATAAATGAATGATAGTTATTGTTTGTCTAATGCGTGTACACGCATGTATTACTCGTAGGTATGTAATGATTGGCGGTACGTGCTCGCCTAGCGCCGATGCGTTACGGCTGGCATGCGTTATGCAGCAGAGCCTGTGCGGAAGCACATCTTTAGTATGCTGTGCAGTTACTTGAGTACGTAAACACGTAGTCTTGCGCAAGAGCTGCTGACCTAACTACACGCTATTATGTTTCTTATCAACTGTTGATTATTAGCTCAGCTACGATTGTTATGTTTACACGTCCTACGTAAGTTCGACATAATATTTTTTCTTTTACGCTCAGAAGAAGGATAATCTATATAGACATCCCTTAGATTTTTACTGATTTAACCCACATATGTTCTTTCCTTGAAGTGACCTTCGTGGTTTTGGGCCATGGTAACTCTTTCGGACAATCCTGTAACCCTGGCAGGTATAGGCCCTAACGGGACATTACCTATAGGTACATCTGGAGATCAAATACTAACACAAGTAATAATTCCAAAATTTGACTGTCGAGGAGCTTCCAAAATACTCGTACCATAGTTGAAACGTTGAAATTATACATTTGAATAAAGCTTTTAGGATGACTGACCTGAGCATTTAGTAAATTGGTTACGAAGTTTGATAGCAGTCGGGAAAGTTTCTATGTTGAATTCGTTAAATTATTCAAAAGCTGCAAACGAGTATCTCTTCCCTTCTCAGCTTTCTACCGTTAGGCGGCTGTTATTGAATTTGTTTGTAACGTAATATATTCTTTGATTTAAATCACGACATGGCGAGGCTGAAAGTGAATTTCGAGATCTCATCTAAGGAGACGAGGAACAAAAAATGAAACTCAAAACATTGGAATTTAAAGAGAGTTCGAAAAGATTATTTGATTTGAAATCACGAATTGAGTATAAATAATTTTAATGGTAATTAATTAAACATTGAAGTTGTTGTGATTTATTAATTGACTATAAAAAGGAGGATGTTGTATTGAACATAATAATTATGAACCAATTTCATATACCTAATGTTGCAAGAGGAGCTTGACATCGGAATTTGAAATCCAAAACAAACGGACTGTAATACTAGGAATCTAATTGCAATATGTCAAGTTGCTACCACTCTCATTGGGACCCAAATCAAACTTAGATATTACTCCAAAGTTCAAATACTTTCTTCAATAAAAAAGTTCTCAGCTAAGAGTCGGGTTCAGTTAACTTATAACCGCTTTCTATACTTGATAGTGGTTAATAAATCATTGTATTATATTCATATTCCATAAGCATTTATGTTGGTCACAATTTGCGTATGAAAAGATTAATGTTGTTCGAATATTTATTTATATGTTCGGTGCTTCAAAATGTATTTCTGTTATAACTCATTGATGCGGAGGTCGCATGTCAGTTAATTAAGCTAAATAATTCACCAGTTGTAGAGCATTCGGTTTGAGTGGCAGATCGATTAAAGTTTCCCTAATTTCGTGAAATCAATGTCGCCTTCGCCGCACCTCTGTCGGGCCAGAAGGCACATTTTAAAGAAATTATTTCAGCTACTGCTGCTCTCCTGTCATCTTGGAATATGGCACTTCATTTTAGATTAAATCTGCTTAGTATCTTGATGGCAGACTGACAAAAAATATAATTTATTCAATGAAATTACGTGTTCATCTGGCGAAAGCTGTTTGGGATGGGTTTATTTTTAACTTTTTATGAGTAAAAAATATACTCGGCGGTAATAAATGTGGCCAAGCCCTAAACGCGAACAAAGTAGTTATGCTATTTTTTTTAATGAGAGTACGTGCTGAGCAGCGTTTTTAACTGGTTTAAATGAATAAAATCACATATTGGTAGTTTTTAAATTGACTAGCGTTGGAATTTATGCCAATACTGACTTCCTGAGAAATGTAAGTTAGATTTCTTTTACACTTTCATCTATAAATATTTTTTTTAGGAAAAAAATATTACTTGGGGTACTAGTAGAGTCCTTTTTTTGAACAAACTTAGTAATTTATTATTATACTCTAGCCTAATAAGCAATTTAACTCGTAACTTATTACAATACAGTATTGCTATGAGACTCATAGTATGAGTATATTTGTGGATTTATTGGACTTTATGCTTCTGACAAATGAAAAAATTGGCAAAAATGATAGGTCAAAATAATGGCAGATAAGTGATTTTCTTGCAATGTAGATTTTTTCCAATGAATATTTACTTAATATAAGTCAAAATATCATCGCAAAATATCAATTTTATTATCACTTTGTTTGCCCACTCGAAAAATCACCACGTACCAAAAACTTACCCATAGCTCGATAGATGGCGTTGGCGTCGAGTTAGATCGCGCTATGGTTTCGTTACCGCCGATCGTATATAGTCTCCGCGCGGCCATATTCGATTCGATCTTTCCAAAGGTTAAACGGGGAATGATGATCGGATTGGACTTGCGACTGCATGATGTCCACCGCCGAATGTTACGCTTTTGGTGGGCTAAAATCCTTCTGACCCCTAAATTTTTTGAAAGATCTTTCACTTGAGTAAATACAAAATATTTGGACAAAATAAAAAAAAAATTAGTAAAACGTAATAATTTTCGAACAACAATCAGGTATGTTTTTCAATTTTGGCAAAATCCTTTCTTCTGCTTCGCGAAAACTGAGAAGAACAAACTGAAGAAAAAGTAGTGTTGGGTAACTCGCTTAATAAAAGTGAGAATGAGGGAGGCCCTCATTTTACCTCGCGAGGTACTCACGAGGTACCCCTCATTTGAGGCGAGGTGTTTGTACAGAGCTAGCAATTGGATGGCGCTTCACGAGTACTCACGAGTCATAGTTACGTAGCACCGAGCGTGAAAGAGACAGAAAATCTTGCCAACCGCCGCGAATCGCGTTGAGGGAGAGAGCGAAATGCAACAAAACAACTACGTAGGTAATATTTATTAGTGACGTTATTTTACGGAGTTAAGGTTCATAATCATTAAACGCTATAAATAATGTTAGTACTCTATTTGAACCAAAATTCAACGGAATTTACTCACTCACTCATCAATGTTGCTCGTCACTCGCCTCGCGAGTTCTCAGACAAAATACTCACTGTGCACGTAGCACTAGAACTCTGTAAACCTCATGAGGAATTGAATGAGGTGGTTCAAATTTGAGAATCGAGTAACTCTTTCAATTCGTCGAGGCGAGTTACTCATTTGAGGTACCTCACGAGTGAGGGGCTCATCACTAAGAAAAAGTTTCTCCATCAAAATTGAAAAAAAATATTTGACTTTGATATTCACCACTTATTAGAACTTGTTCTATTGATAACTTGGACGATTTCCTTTTTTCATCTCTTTAAATTTAAAAATATTTTACATCCACCTTACGAGTATATTAACACTTATTTATACGACTGTCTCTTCTACTAAAATATTGATGATTGTCGTTCATAAGCGTAGATTGCTCGGTTCGTTCGTTGCTACAATAAGGCGCAGTCCGTGGCTTCATTATCATAAAACTCATTCAAATTATTTGATAATTTTATTTACTTACATCACAAGTGTTGTTATATTGTTATTACGTGACCTACCACGCAGCACAACGCCTACTACGTCATTCGACACCGCTCGCTAAATTAATTCAAGACACGATCGGTATTACTAGCGCTTGAAGAGGCTCTCCTGGCATTACTTTAATGATCCTCAACGATATTTACATTTAAAGAAAGTTTTTTTAAAGTGTTGTTTAGTAAGGAGTGTCTATTTCGATCCGAATTTTATTTATTGAGATCTTTATGATATTTCTGTATCCCACTTCCAACTTGAATCAATAGAATAATATTTTTAGTCAAATTCGAGTACTTTTAACCTCGATTTTGACATTCTAATATTTAGAAATAAAACAATAATGTATGTATTGTATTATTATATATATATACATATATATATGTGTACATTTATTTACTGTTATTGATATAGGTATTTATTTGTATTATCTGATTTTAATTTTAGTCCATTTTAACTTGTATGAATTATTTATACACACTGTGTCTACATTTCTCATCCAACTCTCCTGTCGCAGGTCTGCTGGAAAAAATTTCGTTAGAAATAAGCAGCACCTTTGTACTCTTCTGTTTATATTTGTTCTTTTCTTTTTTTTTAGTATTTGTGTGTACATAAATAAATAAAATAGCAATATGTCAGCGGTTTTGGAACTAAAAATTTAAAAATCTGTCTTGGTAGTGGATAACAACTGATACAGCTCCATGTGACCGATTTTAGAATTAAAGGACTATAATAAGTACATATTTTGCTTGATTTGAATTGTGGATTAAAGTGGTCAGGGTTTGGAAACCATGCACTACTGAACAACGTAGGTGGGTTTTAGTCAGTATAAATCTGGCACGTCCTCTCGCTCTACCTTAGAGCGAGAGAAATCATTGGATTCACTCACCTCAAAAAGGCCAAAGTTGATATGAAGCTCCGTAACCATTGTAAGATATATCTACCAACCCTGATGAAGACTGTTCTAAAACCAGTCTCCTTCTGTGACTTGGTCACAATGACAGTGATTTCCACGGCAAGGTGATGGTTGTCTTCGCCATACAAATAGCTAGTCGGCATCGTAAATGACGTAGATCTCGATCAAGGGCAGATTATGCTCTACTGGGCCAGATCTACACTGATAAGACAATATCTATAGCCGATAATCCTAAAGTACCTATATTCATTCGATCGGGGTCATCGGTGCTTTGTGCAGTTATTATTGATGGCACATTTTGTAACGAAAGTATGGTTAAAAAGGAAATTTACCACCATTGTGGTAGTTTACGAAATTATATTTTCTATGTTTGTATATTTTTTGTGGTGTTTTAAAACAACAGGATCAAGGGTTTGGAAAGGAACTCATGAAAATGTACCTAGTTAATTTACCCCCGTTAAAAAAATACTGAAACGCGGGCTTTATTTGGGCTTGTATTCCAAGTACATAAAGAGCACAAAGATACCAATACTACAAACGTAAAAATAAAATAAATTACATTAATTCAAAAAGTAGAGAGAACATTTTGTGTCCGTAATTGGTTGGACTTATGTTTTATTGTGTAATGTGTTTGTAATCCCCGTAAACTGTAAATGCGTCTTCTAGTTGTCTAGTTCGCATTGCCGCCATTTCTCGCGCTAAGCGAAATGCTTCTTCTATTGTTAGTACCTCAAGCCATCGTTAATCTGTTTGCAGTGGAAGTTTGCTAACTCTACAGTCTACTGTCTCAGAACCTATATTCACCGGCGTTAAATTCTCTAGGATGAAGTGTGTCGTGCTGTGTGTGTATGTTCTATAAATCTCTATTTATTTTCTTATAATTTTAATATATTTACTCAGTTTCCGTCCCAACTATAAATCACTCGGCTTCCGTTGTTTATGGAAAAATGATTATGTCAATAAATTGCGAAAAAAACCTGCGGGTCGTGAAAAGTGCGCTAGATCGAGGCCGGCGATGATTAATATTGTGTCAGACTTTGTATCGGCTGCGATCAAATGGGTCTTATTATGTGAAAATGATTGATTACACGCTAGTTTCCTTTAAACTGTTTAGTGTGAAATTTATTTGATGGGTTTCGCTAATTTGTTTATCGTTTCTCAAAGTTGTTTATAGTCGGCAAAATATTTTGCTCGGAGTAATTAGCGGTCGTTTAATTACTCGGTCGGCTTTATTAAAGTCGGAGAGAGCAAAGAAAACGTTTTTGCTTGCAAAGGTAAACTATTTTCTGCTCCAAGAAGTGTTGGTATGTTAAGAAAGCGTGTTTTTAACCTGATGTGAGAGACTTTTCACATAACGTGATGCTTCTGCACTTAACCTGCGCTTAGAGACAATTTAGTAGACTCATTCATACCTAGCACTTACTTTAAGAAGTGTTTTCAGGGAGCGTTGCAGTGGGTTTTAAGTTTTGTTTACGGATATGAAAACAGTTGACTAAAAAGCTAGTTACGTTCAAATGGGTTTCAGCTAATCTATCCCCTCAATTTTTAATGGGACCTTTTTCTTATCAGGTTAAAGTTTAAGGCGAGGTTCTAAAGCTCTTGCCAAATTTATCTTGAACCGCTCCAAGATATACCGTTGCCATTAAAGTTTCACGCTTTTGACAACGCTGGGGAGAGACGGGTCTCGTTCGTCGCTTACCTCGTGTACTTGAGCCTGCTATTTGGATTCCCTGCTAAAGTTTTAACTGGATCCAAACTTGAAACTGTTATGAGGGTGATTGATTTAACTCGATCGTGTGTACGTCAAGATTGCTTTGATATTAACGTTTCCTTTTGATATCCTTTTAAATTACGTTTGATATATTTTACATGCCTCGGAAAAGCATGTAAAGCTGTTGGTCATCCGGACATCTTTGACAGTCGTTAAAGGCAGTTGGATGCCAGAAAGTCTGACCATTAGTCTATTCAAAGAATATCGTGTTATTCAGGCAGTTGTTCCATGTAAAACACGGATATTCAGCCGCATCTGGTTAGACTGGTAGCCAACACCCAAATTATTTGGGAAAAGGCTAGGGACATGATCCTTTTAAAGTCAACACTAAAAGTGTACTCGTATAATTTATGAAACCGGCTAATCATTTACCCACCGCATACTATAATTTCGCTGCTTTATTACTAACGTGTAAAATACATCTATCGTCTATGGAATGTCGGCAGTGAAACTGCAAGAAAATTATGTTAGCTAGAGCTGGCGACGAACATTCCTTGCTTTACGAATTTATGATGACATTAATTAATATTTTCGTCTTGATAAAAGAAAGAAAGAAAGAAAGATCGCATGGTGATGACAATTTTACCTTGTTTATATATATGTTTGTTTAAAATGATCTCAGTCATGTCCATGTTGATGAAAGGCAAAAGACACAGACGATTTATAGTCAAGTGCTAAAACAGTCAAGCGACTAAAAGATCCTCGGTTCAAAAGCTTTTATAAGTGGTGTTGTGGACTTCGCCGGTGAAAGTTGGTGATTCAACATTATCTCGACCTCCCGAAAGCTTAGCAAACTTGGCCCCACCTTTCTCTATTGAATCATATTATTCATTACCACTTTTACTTACATTATTTAATACAAATCATCTCCGTTTATCTTTTTAGGGTTGTTCATGAATGATTCATTACCTCTGTGTATAGGATGCTGAGTTTTCTCAGAAACATCTAAGCTAATCTCTACAGAAGTGGATTAATTTTTAATATTTGCATGTTTATGAGTCTCTTTTTTGTCACACATAGCGGTTGTTACACATTTGCCTAATAGAGCTTAACGACAATGCGCCCGTTGTGGTGATCTAACCGGCTTCTTACGAGTATGTCGGTCGCTGCGCTGCGCCCGCGCTGGCTTTACTCCCGGAACGTGCGGTATGCGTGCCCCACTTGTGTCACACTTGCCCACTCACTAGATCGCAGCTTCATTTACATTTCATTAGCAACAGATGATATCTCATCAACTTGTAGATGGGTGTTTTATATTGTATTATTGTATCTCAACATCACAACGATTCCAAACATCGTTAAATTTCCAATTAAAAATGTAATCTGCGGATTCTATATTTGTTTTTTTCATTCGAAATATCCGATTTCAGATGGTAAAGCCGATAATACGTGTAGCTAACCTGTGTCAACAGATACGGCACGAGGGCACGAGTATGGCGCGGTCGTGGGGAGCTAATGCCAAACGGGCGTACTTGGAAAATAACAGTCGCAGTGTTTATTTAGGACCGATAGAACTGCTGTTCTGTGGTATGCAGCCTCGATACTACCTCTCGTATTTAACACAGGCAATTGAGTGCACGTACTGTTTGTGTTAAGGAAAATTGGCTCAACTGATGCTATCGAGTGCTTACTTATTGGGGTCTTAAATGGTTTTGGCTTCAATATTGCGCAAAACTTTAAAGGATATCTTTTTCCATTTAGCCTGGTGGTTAAATTCATGAATGAAAAGTAATTTTATAAAAATAATGCTACAATTTTCACAAATCCTAATTAGCCTCGTATACGAATACTAAATCTGCTTCCGTTCGTTTTTTCCTAGCATGAGAAAGAGAAGCCGTCCTCGATATTTCTTTTCAAACAGTTAACTTTTTGTTTTCATACAACTGGCTTGGCTTTGTTGCCTTAATGAGAAATTTTAAGCTTCAAGAATTTCGTAATAGGTTTTCTGAATATTCCGATAGTAGCTAGGTGCATGACGTACTTAGTCCATATCTCTACGTTTGTTAAAACCAGCAAGAATATGTTGTCTTAATTATTTAATTAAAGAAATCATGCATGTATCAGAAAAATAAGTACAGACAGAAACTAATCTGAAATCGTCTCTCTGAGTAGACATCCGTACCTACTAATTAGGGAAGTATAAAAGCAGGTACCGATGTAGTGTCTTGTGATACCCATACAGGTCATAAGACTTACTCAAGTGAAAAGGGTCACCACGGCGATCGACGCGCATGGCTTGGCACCTATTACTGTTTATGTATGTACGTACATATTGTTATCTATACAAAAGCGCGAGATGATACGATGAAAATCTAATATACTCGTACCTTTAGCAGTAGTGAAGTAACTGATGGAATTGTACAATTTGCTTAATTCTACACGGAATTCTCTGTAATTGAATACAGTTAGTACGATTATTGCGAATTTAAATTAGAGCTAATGATGACTATGAATTTCAATGTGGACTTAAAGCTACTTGTTAATCAAACTAGTTTAGAATCCGTTGATTTTGTTTAGTCATTTTGGCGTTTCCTTTTATAATTGCGTCAGAAACTTCGAATATAGAACAAACTGTTGTATGTTCTTCATTTTGTGTTGATTGGCTACTTAACTGCTCGAACTGCCACTATAATTTGTTGCCAAAGTCTCTATCTTGGTTTTAAGTTTACAAAGTCGGATAGACTTCCTGATTCATGTTCTGTTCACTTTTTGTTCGACTTTTGATATCCTTATTAGCAAAGTTAGTGTTCTTGAACTCTAAATTTCGTTTGCGGGTTTTAGCTCGCTTTTAGATTCTTCTCGCACTCCACTCAGTTTAATGTGTATTATATTCAGACAGGCAGCTGGCAGCTCTTTACAACCTACTTCGATTTATAACATCGTCTTTTGCATTATTCCGAAGAAATAACGGCGAAATAGATTTACGATCTGATTGAGCTAAAAGGAATTAGGAAATAGCTAAATCTATAAATTGGAATTAATACTGGTATGGTAAATTGGGATTATTGGACTTAATACCATCAAGTTTTACAAATTATTTAAAAAACTTTGTAACTTCATTTAAAAAAATAATTTTCCGGCCTATTGCCATTTCTACAATATCATGGGTATGCATATCATTCATCAGCTTTTGACCGTTATGTGGCTGAGCATGAGAATGTATCATTAATGTCAGTGATGCCAGCTATTTGTCGCGAATCAGTCCCGTTGGCGCTAGCTGCCGACTCACGCGCACCTACTTGCCACACCCGCTAACCTACTAAAAACTTGACGAAATATCTTAATAGAGACATGCGGTCAAAGGTCTTCAACTAATAAAAATCAAAAAAAGTTTTTGTCTTTATAATTACTTTATTTTATACATCTGTACAAAAAGGCTTGTACTTGGTTAAATCATGTACTTTGTCAGAGCTGCAAACGTTAAGTCTACAATCCTGAGTTAATGACAGTGGAACACATTTGAGGCGATGCCCCTTGAAGCCACTAGGGTGTAAAATGTGGTCTTTATAGACGACATTCACGACTATATTGACTCCACAAAGCTTGCTTAATAGAATTAAAGTTTCGGGCAGACAGCTTTACCATAATCCCCATCGACTCTTTTATCAGTATCGTTTCACCGGGCTTTAAAGTTCGCTCGTGGTGTACATACATACGTATACATTCGAACGTCTGCATCGTCAGGGCGCGGGGGAGGCAAGCGGGAGTAGGGATCCGGGAGGCAATACTAGAGTTTACCTTGTAACGGGTAATGTAGTTCCCATCCAATTATCTGTTGCGTTCATTTAATTAAGCGTGTCACTGCTACTCACAACAGAACGTAAACAAGTGTTGGCTTTTGTCTAACCGTAAATGTGGGTAGAAAGCGCGACTCGCACTCCCTACGATTAGACGTGATGCGTGGCGGAATGACTAGCGGTCAACAATATACCACAGTCCACGTACTAAGAGCAGTTACACGTAAAGAAACATAAACCGTTCATAGTCTAGAAAATTTTAAACTAAAAAGAAAAGTCCTGATACGTTTTGTTCTCTTTGGCCGTGCATTATAACTTATATCTACCAAAGTAGAGTTATTATTGTCTTTGTTATTGTGAAGGGAACCATGCGTCCGTAGTCGCTTTGATCATGTCGTGTTCTTAATTGCGCTGCTATTCGTTGCGGCAGGTATCTCTCGACTAACTCAACATCTGCGCAGACTTTGTAATAGAAAATAACCGGGTGTTGTTAATGGCTGCGATCCTAGAGAGCGCGCGGATAATGGCGGACCGTAATACCGTTTTGGCGGGAAGCGACGCGTGGGTTTGAGCTGCGGATGTTGGGTGCGCTGAAGTAACTTCCCCTTACTCCAATTTATGATTTGGTAATTCAAAAAGAAGTAACGTTTTATAATTGTTTAAATTGTTACCGTTTTAGTTTTCCGGCGCATTCCGCCTTATCCTTTTCCTCATTATAACCGTCAACGATACCATCTATGGATTTTAGAATTCTATCTGTATCGTGATTTCCGTTATTACACCATAATGCATAGCTTCAATGTAAAATAGTTGTTACGTAGCAATTACAGTACGAATGTTAAGCATTCTTGTGATTTTACCGGAGAAAGAATGTAAAGTATTACTATTATCTGCACGCCTGCTTTGTATATAATTGGATGTAGCTAATGATATCTAGGTAGGTATATTTAGACTAGTGTGACAGACTTTGGACTTTTGGAAAAAAGTGCGCTGAAATGTTTGCGGAAAATGGAAAAGCGAGACGATCGACAGCGTAGTATTTTTCTGGCGTTGAAAAGGCAATATGAATCGAAATGAATTCGCTGAGCAATTTCCTTGCTTACCTGAAATATATTTGTTGAAAATGGAAGAGATTCTGTTTTGGATTCAAATTATTCATTCGTCGCAGTTCGCCTTATTTCCGACCTATTTGTTCATTTGAATTTTTATGCAAGTGAAATCTTAATGTTAAATAAATGTTCCGTGTATCGAACGCAAAAAGTGTGTGGAAGGCAGTGAGGCGTTAACGATCGGATGTGGAGATTCGCAGATATTGCCGACAGCCGGTAGCGAGGCGGCAGCGCGCGGCGCCCGTGCCGTGCGGCGAGTGCCCGCAATGCTGGGCCACGCGAGACCAAGTCTGCTCGATCACGTCTACGATAAATAAGACCTATATGCCATGCTTGGGTGCACTCGGCACGTGTCATTTACGACTTCACTATTCGACTATTATGTACTTTTACCTTTGTGGGTTTTCTAAGTAGGTATCTCCGGTCAATTAAAGTGAAACTTAAGTGAAAACATGGTCGTTAATGTAAAACATGGATGATATAATGAGACTAGTCAAACCACTTCATTAATGGCAAGAAACACTGTAGATAAATTGTTGAGATGGACGGTAAACGCCATTCTGTATTAGCTGAATTCACAGTCTATTACAAATATAAAACAGGAAAATAAAAAAGAATACGGTAAACAACCATTTTTATTTGTCGCATTCTCCGAAGCGTTATGCGGCATGTCTGATATCTGTGGAGCCCTACCAACGCGTTAGATCAACCGGTGCTAATGCCCGATGGTAGCCAATCCATCTTCACGCCTCGCCGCGACAGCAACCGTGACGCAAATGAATATTGCACCTGTCGGGGGTCACTGAACCCTGCCAGTACTACTGAGAAAATTATACAGTGGCCTCATGCTACCAGCTAAGAGACATCGTGTTAACATAAAACGAATTCTCTTCTTACTATAATTGACGCACGATTCAATTATGATGCAGTTAACAAGAGATCAGTAAAAATCAATCACAGTGGCTGACAGTTTCGACGACATATGAACATCGTGTACGTTAATGAAAATATATTTGAAACCTAATACAGTGTTGTAGAGGATATCGGTATCACTTTTGCTCCGGTCGGGGCGCTGAATAAAGAATGAGATCTGTCAATCAATCAAGGTCTAGTTACGATATTGCTGAATTCCTCTAGAGCTTACACACGTGTATTTTTAATCTTTCTTGAAGTCTAGGAACCCGTTAGTGTTTTGCCTTTGCCTCTTATCAGTCCTGCAAACCGTTTTATAACCTATTTATTGCTTTAAACAAAAAACACGTTATTGAAAATCATTTCAATAACGTGTTTTTTGTCAGAATAAAGACATCAGTCTTTATTGAAGCAAAAAAGTCTTCCGTCTTCTTTTGTAAAGCAAATATATCACACGCGATACCGTTTTCATTTCATTTCTACAATTCAATTGGGGCATGTATTCACGTTCTGTAATAAAACGGATTTTTATGGAGCGTCTGGTAAGTTCTTTATCTTTTAAATTTCTTGGTGCTTTTCAATTGTCATTGTCAGTAGTGAAGGTGACATAGGAAATACAGTAAATATATAGTTAGATATATTTCTGTAAACAAATTATCGCGAACAAAAGAATTTCTCTATAAATTCAGTATCCGATTGTTATGTCAGGTGTTACAGCAGCACCACGTTTTGAACTGTTGAGTGAACTCGGCGCGTGTCTGCCTACTAATGTTCTGACAACATTGTTATTATGACCGGCAGGTTCTCGTCGACCAGTCAGAGGACAACAGCCAACAAATTGGTCGCGCTGCGAATAGTTAGATATTCTGTTTACCGAACTTATTCGGTTAGCTGTCGAAGCACCGAACAGTCACTAATCGGGTTTAACCTCGCTGGCATGCGGAGTGCGGCGCGACGTGCACTCCGGGTTCATATGTCACATTCAGAGATGAGCATCGTATCGTGCCACTTGACATTTGCAAAAGTGCTAGTACTGTTGGATTTGTTTGAATAAAGACTATTTCATTAATTGTTCTTGATGTTGTCAATGTGGAAAATGTCAACGGCACGAACATACCTATACCCAGTTAGGTATTTCATTCACATAACTAGAACCGTATAGTTCGATTCTAATTAAAAAAGAAGATTCAGTTACCTGTTGAGTCCTCACAACACGTGGCAACGGCAACGATTGGCAAGATCTTTATAATTATTAACAGAAGAATTGTTGGTGTCTATATGCGACAAACAAACATACAATTGATGCCAGACTTCAGCATTGTTTAAAAAATGGTTGCAGGTTCCATTCCTATACTTTATGCAGAGCAATTATAGAAATTCTGCTCTCTGTAATATCCATTGATATATATGTACTACGCACTAGATGAGGCGTGCCGTACAGTCACTTTACTTCACTTAATTGACCTGCAAGCCGAACACTTTTACATTGATGGCATTAGTGCAGTTTTGACGTTCATGCAGTGTCAGAGCGACGCTTATAAATACAAATTTAAATGAACTTGGACATATATAATAATTTTATAGTCAAGTAAGTAAAACCATCGGTTGTTCAAGCAATGTAATAGCTTCTACTATCGTAATAGTACGTTAGAGAAGATATTATTTTATTTAAACTCTTCCCCATTTTACAATCATAGACTAAAACATGCAGATGCTCCCTCCCACAAAAAGCTGAATTAGGTTTTTACCTACAGCTAGATTACCAAATACAGATTTCGCACGGTCTTTTATACTGTTTGAAATTTTTAAATATTTTATTTAATGCTCTTTCTTTTTTTGTATAATTAATAACAAGGATTTTTTTTAAATAAATTACGACGAAATGTCAGCAAATCATGAGGTATCAGTTTTCATCGGTAAGTTTTGTTGTTAAGCATGCTGTCATTCGTTAGCACTTAGGATTACCTACCTGCACGTAATATGGTACGTAAATTATTACGTACCATATTACGTGCAGGTTAATATTAAATTTGAATTAGGTTCAGTTGAACTTGTAGTCTTATTAGTGATTACTGATTTATTTATTTGTTTTACTGTTATTGACATCTCGTTTTTACATACACTATAATTACATTTTGAAATAGAGTATTATTGTAATGAAGTATTGTAGGCAAGAAACTGTGTCACTTCTGCGGCATAAAAATCTATATAGATGACATGTCATTGCACTAAGTTGAACGAAACGCGTAAGTACTAGGAAATGCATGGCGCTTTAGACCTTTTGGTCGCGAAAAAGTATACTCTATAAGCTGTCTTAGCGCTGTAAGTTTTAAAAGTTTTGTTAG
Organism: Leucania comma; assembly: GCA_958295575.1. Classification (NCBI taxonomy): domain Eukaryota; kingdom Metazoa; phylum Arthropoda; class Insecta; order Lepidoptera; family Noctuidae; genus Leucania; species Leucania comma. The sequence continues at coordinate 20,288,671 of OY282468.1, forward strand.
ACGATATAATGGCAATCTAGCGCTGCAGCGATTTTTTGTTTGAACTTTTCAGTATTTTGACAAATAGTTTATATGAACGTGCTTGTCTATCGCAAGAATATAGGTCGATGGTAATATCCCACTCAATAACATAACAAATAGCGGGAGAAAACTACACAAAAATACGTCAAAACGGATTACAACATATTTGAATGAATTAACCTCATTCCAAATTTAAATTTGGAAAGAAAAAAAATGACATGGTAACAAAATTTATAATCAGGCTATGTAACGGGTTATTTTTCGAAAAACGAACACAGTATGTGTACAATATCCAAAGAGCATTCCTCTTTACATGCAACCGCAAAACCGCAGATGTCATCATATTCGCAATCGCATAGGTATACACAATACGCTCACTTAGACCCACAGAGACCTTTAGATATCCATGAACACACCACGAAGGATAGTGTATATGATGATCGCAACATAAACTGTATAGTTGGCTATGTATTGGGAAATCGCTAGTGCGAATAATCTGATAAACACGAGTAGCTTTTGTACAAAAGGGTCGTTAGGAAGGAGCCTTTAGAAATCAAAGTTTGATCTAGGTAGGTACTAGAAAATACGCTTGTTAAGCAGAACGTAAAGAAGGATCCGTTGGTTTCTTTTGTTGTATAGATTTATGTTGAAAACCTCGGCCTTGTTGAATATATTTAGCAACTATGCAACATAATAGCTATGGTCCGGAGCGAGAAAGAATGGCAGGCGGTCGCCTCCTTCTGCGAAGCAGTAATGCTAGCGAAGGAGGAGGATCGTCCTCACGCCCCAACCGCCGAGATTCCGATCCCGATTAGCATCCACGGTAGACACGGGCTTACGAACGCCCAGCAATGGGTTGCTCCGCGTCCGGCCGTCCGATAATAGACCGGACCGAGTTCAACTCGTCGACAGCGCGTAGTGATCCACGCGCTCCTCAAGATGTAAGCAAATAAATCGTAGGAGCCCAGTACGGCCGATGCCCGCTAGCTACATCCGCGGGGAATTTCTGAAAAGGAAAACCGTAGTCCTAGATCGCAAAGGGCAACTGAAGGACATAGGTGCGGTTTTAGTCAGTACAAGCTTGACATGCCTTCGCACTCCGCCCAGAGCGGGAGAAGTCATTGGATGACTTAAGCCTTAGCCCTTAAAGAAAAAATATGTAAAAAAAGCTATTATGTAATTGTCACATTTTGCCGATAAACGATATAAATAAATTATTTCCTTTAATTAACAGAATTAAAGGAGATAATTTATGAAAAACTCTTTCAAATTTGACAGATTGTCGCTGGCTGCCTGTTGTTTTTTTTTTTAAATAAGCCTTGATAAATCTCTACATAGTATAGAAAGTCGCATAAACCGATAAATCAATCATTTTAATCATCAATGCATTTTGGTTTCGACTGATAGACAGAGCAATAAATGAGGAGGTTTTTGTGTAAAATTTTCATCCGTCCGAAAACGAGGCGAGGCACTAGTGATACATAAAATGATGGCTGTTTCTCATTATGCTATTATCTATGTTTCTAATTAAACAATTACAACTCAATGTATTATTATTGTGCTGTACATATAACTATATAAATAAAGTTTTTTTATCAATACCAAACACAAAGTGCTATGGACTTGTGTAAATGTGCAAAAGGATGCTTGTCCTAATTTTAACATATAATCTAGTATAATGTATAATAATAAATTAGAGTTAAAATGCTATTAGTCTTTTGGCTATCATCATCATCAGCCTTTTAATGTTCCCACTGCTGGGTCTCAGGCCTCCTCTCTAGGAGAGGGAATGGGCCGTAATCCACCACGCGGGCCCAGTGCGGGTTGGTGGATGTCACATGTCTTCGAATTTTTGGTTCTAGGACATGCCGCTTTCCTCACGATGTTTTCCTTCATCGTTTTGAGAGCATTGGTGATGAAATAAATTACACAAAGTAACGCCTGGCTGGGTTTGAACCCGCGACCTACAAGTCACTCAACTCACTTGGCCACCACTGCTCTCTGTTCTTTTAGTCTAGCTTGTAATCAATTATGAAGAAAAAAATTGTTAGCAAAAAAAAATATTATTGTATTAAATTCATTCCGAGCATTGTTAAGATAATAATTATATTTTTTCATTAAAACTTCTACCATCTCTCCTAATAAGTTAAAGTTAGTCAGTAGTTATTATTTTATTGCTATTTCACGAATTGTTACAGCATAGATAATGTATGTAACTTTCTTCATTTTTTTACTTCTAAAATGTTATGTTAATGGCATCTTTAATTTCTTCGATGTTTGGTTTAACTACATATACCAGTTATAGCACAGCTTTCTATCATTTATCTTTTGATTAATTACCGATTGAAGATATTATCATTATTATAACATTCTATTAAATTGCATTTTTTTTTACCAAGGTACAAGAATAGTTGAGTTTTCTTTGCCTTTATTGTCAGAATTTTTAAATAAAACAATGCTCATCTTTTGATGCTGGGGAAATCAACTAGTAAAACTTTTTATCTGACTTTAAAATCAGAAGGAGGTTCTCAATTCGGCTGTATGTTTTTTTTAGTGTTTGTTAACGCTGTAATTAGTCATTTATGACCATTTTTCGGTTTTTATATATATGAAAGCATCTATTTTATATTATATATTTCTAAACTTCCGATGATGAGATCTATTCGGAATTGAAGGAAGTCCTCAAATATTTATTACTTAATTATTTTCTTCAAAAAGTCAGTTTTTGCATCCAGTATAACTTGATGAAGTGGAACTGACGAAGAAGACCACAAAAGCCCAATGTAACTTCACGCAACTATGACGAAACAAATTTAATAAATTGTTCTATTGAAAATAGCAGCATCAAACTGATCTGATAATAAAATCAAGGTAGGCACAAAACTCTGTAATACTTAAAAAAATATAGGTATCCTAGTCGTGTTTCGGCTTATTGGAATTGTCATGAAGGCACTGTGGCTATAAATTATTTAATGATTTTAATTGTTATGCTATGGGATACCAAATCTAAAAAGTGAAAAAGCCTTTTACAAAAAAAAAACTCGTATTTTGCATTTTTAGTATATTTTGCTTTTTGCTATTCGTAGCAGTGATTTGTGAGTTTAACACTATGAAAAATCATATTTTAACAATTAACCAACTGGTAGAATACTTTTCCGCCATTACGAAGGTGCTACGGGTTACGAGAGTTGACAGAACTTTTTTTTAAACCAGATTATATGTCCTTCAATTTCTACACAGGTCACAGCTATAATAGCTTGTTTGCATGCAATGGTGTCGGTGCAGTGACTTGTGCGTTTGTAGACAATCAAGGTACTGCTAGTACTAGTACCCAGGTTCTCCCACGGAGGTGCGTCGACAACTAACCTGCGACACAGTTACTCTGCCTATTGTCTTAGCTTCCTAGCCACAGGCTTTTTGTCCACTATTTGATCTTGGGTGAAAACTATCGCAAGAACCAAATCCGTGTTGAGATGCTATTATGCTCAAGGTTACTCAATGTCATTTGGCGTTGGATAATATAGTAAGAGCAACTCTTTTGTTAATATTGACTACAGATCAACAATGGACGAAAACTTTTGGCCATTCTGGTTTCAAACTCATCCACGTTGTACCGCATGCGTATATATATCGCGTAGCTATTTTACTTCAATATGTATGACCCCGAGTTATTTTTCTGCGTAACCAGAAGATTTAATGGGAGCATTGCTCAGAGCTCATCATTGTGGCGCGAAAGGAATGCATACATTATGATAGGAAGGCGTGGACCATGAAATGGACCTCGACCATGGCTCTCGTGGGATGTTCCGCCTATTCCATACGTTATAAATAAATTCTTTTAACTCATCGGTTATTTTAGATTACAACGAAAGTACGAGTATTAAAATATGGCGCGCAAAAAATATTCAATTAAATTTAAAACGTGTGAGTATTTTACTAAATACAATTTTGTTAATTAATAACTTTATGGGTATCTTTTATGTGGAACCGTCGATTCGCGAGAGGCAATTAAAATGTGTTCCCGAAGCGCAACGCGAGCTCCGTGAATTAATTGGCTGCTGAATTTCACGGGTAGCTCTCGCTGCCTCTGGAAACTGCACAAGCTGCCGCCTGCAGGGACTGCATGTACCTGCCACTTGTTACAGTTTACTGACCGGAATCGTAGCCTTTTATTGTTTAACTTTCTAACTAACTACACTTTGCTAATTAATTTCTGAATGTAACTATCTCAGAAGACAGAGTTATTGCTCAAATAGTTTTAGCGTGTTTCTGTTACAATTTGTTAGTTGTAATTTCGCCTTCATTTTTGAAACAATTTATGTTCTAAGAACTACATTTTAGACAAAGGTTTTGAGGAAGGCACCTCATTCTGACAGCAACACTTTACGTAAAAAGCTACTTAATAATAGTGGCTGCTTTCATTCTCATTCTGGGTCCTGAAACTGGGGCAAAGGCTTTTACGGCACTTTAGCAATTTCATAAAATTTTGTGGTGTCTATAAGCAAAGAAGATCAATAGATATAACATTTCTTGTTAACTTGAAATATGCATGAGCGTAGCTATAAAATAAATATGACTCGTAAATGAAGAGAAAACAGAATTTCAGCTTTCCCACCTTAGTGTCTAATATCTGGGTATATAATACCCCGATAGACATTGTTATTTCAAAGATAGAGAAAGAAGAAGAAGAAAGAATATCTATATGCGTATCTATTTGTTTAAAAAATTACAAAGTCGTATAACCATATGCAACTTTACTATGTTACATTGATGCAAATCATCGCTGTCGACGATAACAATGCTTCCAATTTCACGTTTGCTTTAGTGTTAATCTGAACTGATAGGAAAAGTTTTGATTACATGCATAATGAAGAAAGGAGTTTGAGTGCCAGCGATTCTAATCATCTTTTGTTGGTCGTGGTCGCCGCACGTCAGGTTCGAATCACCATATTATAGAGAAAGACCGAAGGTGTTTTATTTGATTTCTCTTCGAAGTAAAACATCACGGTTATATAGGTAAAAGTAAACAGGGTGGCTATTATCGAAGTCGTAAGTCCGGAACTGACTCAGATGGAGCGACTGAGCTGCCGGGGTTTGGGCCTGGGCCCGGGCCTCCCTGTCGCCGCGGGTTGATCGCCCCTGCGTCGCCGCCTCTACAAATACACTATTAAGCCGGCACATAAGAAAACTTTGTCAAGTAAACAAACCACCAGAGTAAACTATTAAACGAGCTGAACTGACTGCTCCGAACCAATGATTTCTTGTCGAAATCGTATTTATAAAACCAAACGCTTCTTTGGAAAGAGTTGTTAACGCTATCTCGCACGGAGATTCAAAAATATCAAAAAGTACGTATTAGAGAAAGTGCGCGATTGACATAGTCACACGTGTGTCTGCGGTCGTCACGATGCGTCTCGCGAGGCTCATTATGATGACATACATACATGCATTGCTGCTATGGACATAAGTGCACATGTATTGCTCATCACGTCTTCGTATCAGCCCACATGACCATTGCACTTGTAGGACATTTAAGTACCTATACAATGTTTTCAGGAGTAGCCAGTGTACAGGAATGCTCAAGTTGTTATTGATGGTACGGTCTACTTTTAAGTACTTACTGAATATGATACACCTAGATTGAATGCAAAATCAAGTCAATGGCGAAATCAGTAACACTTTAAAAAAAGTTATTGGCATAATTTATCATGTATAGAAAGCGCTATAATTATAAATTATTCATTAAACGGGTTTTCAAGAACAGATATTAAATATATTTTATACATAGTAATTTATTAGGGATGCCGTTAGGAAGTAGTGGAGCCACCAAGTGTATCTACATTTTTCTACTTTTCCTGTTCCGGCGCACTGCTCTAGTTTTATGTTCTAAGTTAGAACTTGGTAACAATGTTGATAATTACCATTTAATTAATTTGTTAGTTCGTGTTTTTGAAAACCGTATAATAAGGTACATCTCGCTCTTTGCTCATGCCGGTTGCTGTTCGTACGCTTGTTTCTTTACAAGTGGGTCAACGTACGCGACGAGACAATTTTCTGTCACGCTTTACACACCTGCCATCGATAGAAAATTCTTGCTCATGTAAATCTTATACTCAATAAACTTACCATTTTGTGAAAAAAATTTGATGACTGAGAAAATAATCCTATGTTTGATAGAAGCTGATTGCACTTGGTTCTAGCACTGTCACTGTGTTTTTCTTCTTATATTTATTTTAAAAATCACCGGTGGGTTTCATCCTTGGATCACAACAATGGGAACTCTCTCACTTTCGGTGTCAGCAACCGGTTATTCACAGACTGACGAGTGCGGGTCCATGTCTGCGCGAGGATGCGCGCGCGGCTGTCGTCGGCGGCGGACTGCTGGTGCGCGGGCCCCCACCAGCGCTGCCTGACCTACACCTAGTGGCTGCTACCGCGGCCGCACCGGCTCCGGTAAACAAACGGTTCAGCGACCGATTACACCTCGAGCATCTTGGAGCCGCGGCCTCAGCGCCCGCCTTCTGCCCGCCAGCCGCCACAGCAACACATTTGTAATTCAATGTGATAACGGTTCCGAGAGCGTTCGCGCGTTTAGCTGAGTTCCCGTTGATTCTGGGTCGCGGCACACAAATCGAGACCAAATCGTGCTGATTCCGTCGGATAGCCGCAGATGCGCTCGCCGGCGCCGGCGCTCGTAACTATATAGCGGACAGGTCCTCGCACTTAAGTCAATTGTGCTGCGGTTGCACCGCTCTTAAGGATTTGCATCCACGAAAGAGAAAATACATGTTCCGTGCGTTACGCGATAATGTTCTGTATCTCAAATGATTCATGTTTTGCTTTCTTTTCGAGGAAGTGTATTTGTCTATTTAAAATTGCGTTTAAAGTGAAAGTCGAAACATGTCGGCAAAGCTACGTGACAGTCTTTGTTTAATGAATGTAAAAAGACTTTTATTTATGAAGCGTGTATGATAGGGCAATTTGGTAAAGTATTTATGTCTAATGCTGCAGCATCAAAAAAGCCTTTTGAAGCTAACTTTTAGATAAGGAAGATTAATTCCTCGATGAATTAGATCGTTAATCTCACAATAATCTACAATAAATCCAGAGGCTCTACCACGAGCTCTTAACGCGATCCATTTGACAACCTAAACTGAACTGTTAAACGGATGGAGCTATAGGGTGTATAGCTACGTCCCTCTTTATTGCTCGCACATCATGGTAAGGCCCAAGTTCGCTTGCTTTAGACGCAAGTTGGCGTTTGCTGTGTGAACGAAATCGAAACTAATCAGGTTTTAAATAACGCTTCATTATATTAGTTTAGCGTGAAGTTGTTACTTCAATATTACAGGATCAACAACGTTCTTGTGGTATAGTTCAAAAATGAACACATTTACCGATTCACAGCTTGAAGCCAGTCATAATTGCCAGTTCATTTCAGTGGCAATAAAATGAGGCTTATGAGAAATCCTTATTAGTAACACGTTAAGCTTTGACCCGATTGTTGCCGACCATTGATGTCACAGCCAACGCTCGTTACCTAAACATTTAGTATTTCTGTACTGAATTTCACTATTCAGTATTTGCTTGATTGACGGGGCAATTTAGTTTGTTAATGGAGTTAATATTCTATAAGGTTACAAATATACCAATAAGATTTCGTGTTTAGAATTTTTAGATTTTCGACATTAAAAATGCATAAAGTACCTAGTATAATGTTAAAATACATCATTCATCAGTTTCCTTTTATATTATAATGTTAATGGGTCGTATTTATTTGTATTAGGTACTTATATGCTAAAAAATCCAACTAAATTAGTATATCTTAACTATTTCTGCTATTCTAAGTGTATTAAGAAAAAAAAGTCTACAACACAGTTAAAATAGTTACCAACACCAAACACTTATTACCAAAATTACTTAAAAAAAAAACCATTAAATTACTGGCCAAGTATTAAATCTAGACGTAATGTAACGAAGCCCTTAACTATAACAAAATAAAACCAAGGATCTTATATATCCTCGGGACAAACTGGATTGAATATGGAGCAATATTACTATCTAACTTTATAGTGTACTTTATTTTCATATTCATTAGGTTCTTATGTCTCATTGACAAGCAAAAGGGGAAAAACGTTCCAATGCAAGACAACGAGATAGAGCTGGTGTGTCCCTCTCTTACTCCTATATTAACTAGGGTAGCCATAAATTTACTATCATAAGTAAATTATTCATATTTTTGTCATTACAGCATTTTAATATTCGTTAATGCTGTAGAATTCTACTTATGGACGGCAAAGTACCAGTAACTCCTAACTGTCTATGAAACCTGAAAAAATAGTTTAATTTACTAAGAAGTCAAAAGTATTTAATTTTCAATTTTTAAAAACATTTTATTTTAGTGTTAAAGAGAAAGCTTTACTTTTAGTAATTTTACTTGAGACCCCAGTTAAGAACAGAGTTTGGGACCCATTTTTTTCAATCATCCAATGACATCCCCCGCCTTCGGACGAAGCGGGAGATAGTGTTGGACTCTTACTGACTAAAAACCTACACCGTTCTTTCTTTGCCTTGACATAAAGAGAGTTTACGAAAATCATGGTATTAAAGTTTACACCGTAACCGTTTCAAGGATCATGCTTTATTAAAATTAGTTCAGATTGACGACTTTTTTTTAATGAGCTATGAAAATCGCGTATTTAATTAATTCGGCTAGAGTGCTAGACTAATCTTTCGACGCTAAATCCCCGTGCGTGCGCATATGATATTCGTATTATCTCTTTAACCTTTCGTCCAATATCATCATCATCATTTCGGCCCAAATACGTCTACGGTTAAACATAGGCCTCCCCCAAATGTCGCCACAAAGACCGGTCCTGTGCGTCTCGCATACATCGGATTTCCGTAACCTTTACCAGGTCATTGGTTCACCTTGTAAGAGGCCTTCCAACGCTGTGTCTTCCGGTACGCGGCCACCACTCCAGAACCTTTCGGCCCTAACGGCCATCTATTCTGCGGGCAATGGACCCTGCCCAGTTAAGTTTGGTGAATCTTCGTCCAATTAATATGCAGTTAAAAACATAAAAAATAAATGTAGGTATTTAGTAATTGTGTTGATTTGTTTAATTCAACTTATTTGCCGCGTACTATAATAACATCTTGAACTACTTTAGAATAGAATTGTCCCGTAGTCCGAACTAGTCAGTGGACACTTTATTAGAAAGAGATAACATACCCTTTTGTATCGTACACTTCAGAACGTTTTTGAGGTTGTCGCGAGCAATCTAGATAGTTTACTTATAACATCGTTGAATAAAACTTATAGGTAAAAAATAATAATTAAACTAGTGTAATTATTAAGGTAATATAAAAAATGTTCCTCTTGACTGAAACAGATAAATATGGTGTCGTATTCCTTGGCCACAGAGTTGCGGAAGGTGCACCGAACGCGCGCACTTGTTTGTTGCATCAAAAGCTGCAGCTCCTCAACTGCTGCATCAAGCGCGCTCTGGAAGGCACCGGCAGTATCCCGGGCAACTCTTCGGACGATGAATTCTTTGATTGTTCTGAGGGAGAGAATGATGAGCAGCTGCCCTGGGACAGACCAGTTGGGCGACTCAGTCGGTTCGGTGATGCTGTTATGAAGAATGGGGCGCCCCTGTATATTCCTCGTACACAGGTGCGTATGTTTAATTTTTCATTAGTTGGAAGCCTTTACTACTAGTGGTCTTTTGCAGCTATTACAATAGCTTGTATATTTTCTTCTTAAAAAGTGTAATAAAAAAATAGATACAAAAACAAACCTTTTGACAAAAACTGGAATGAGGTAGGTAAAAGGTATACTTAAAACAACAATAAAAATATCTTTAATTTTGGAAGCCGTTATTGCTGATTTTGTTTCATTGTTTTTCGATACCAACGTTTGTTTTTATTTTGTTATTGATTGTAGTTCACAACTAATAACTATCAGGGTGAACTGTACAAATCTGCATACCCCTCCAGAGCGTATGATGTGATGTTATCTTATATATGAAATTGTACAAACACTATTATGTACGGCTATTGTCTACATTTTATTTGATTTCTTCTTTCGCAGGTCTGCTGGAAGAAATTTCTTTGGAAATAAGCAGTACCTTTGTACTAATGTCTATGTATTATCTTTTCTGTTTTTTTTTTTGTGTACAAATAAATAGTAAAATAAATAAATAAACAAAACAGAAATACTATCGCAGCAATCATTGCTCATTTGCTTTAATTAAGTTAGTTCGAATAATATCTTCATCAGATCATAATATATTTTAAACTAAAAAACTTTTTACAAAAAATACAATCGACTTCAATGACAAAAACACAAAAAAGAGCAAAATAACTTTAATATCGGAACTCGGTGTTTCTATCTTCGTTATTTAACATCGACTTCCGAAATTAAAGTTATTTTGCTCTTTTTTGTATTTTCGTCATTGAAGTTGGTTGCATTTTTTTTTGTAAAAAGTTTTTTATTTCACACTTTTTAGTTGTAGTACCCCTCAATCAAACTTAAACAGATACCTTCCGCCATTTGGTTCCATCATCAAATCGTCATGACAATTCTAATAATACCAAACACGGCTAGGATACACGGATTTATTACAGAATTCCGGTTCCTACCTACCTTCCGGTCTCATCATCAGATCAGTTCTATGTATCCCCTCCCCTTCTTCCTTTAGTCACTCACCGACTACATGTATAAACTATTATACAATTATACTTGTTACGACAGTTCTGCTATGATTTTTTGAAGAGTTCCGTTCTATATCTTCGAAGTTCATCATCAGATAAAAACAAAAAAAAAAACAAAATCGCTCCACAATTGACCGAGATATCGGCGAACAAATATATACAAACGACAGTTCTGCTATGATTTTTTTAAGAGTTTCGTCCTATATCTTCCAAGTTCATCATCAGATCAAAAAGATATTTTTATGGGACCAATTCGGAAGTAAAATCTTTCAATTTACAGCCAAACATAGAACCTCCTCCTTTTCGAAGTCGGTTAAAAATGCATTTAAATAACGAAAACCTCATCCAAAAGAAAATGATTGATATACATAAACTCATACAGGTCGAATACAGAACCTCCATTTTGAAGTCAGTTAAAATCAGCAAATGCGCCTGAGCTAGGACGAGTCTCTATTTCAGGACCTCTTCCCAGAAATAATGATTAATATTGAAATTAGTTGGGCGTTAGCTAAACTTACCAAATGTATATTTTGCCAATGAGGTTATCAAGTAGAAAGCTATCAAAACTAGTCGAAATAACTGTTGATAGATTTTTATTACTATGAATCTGTAATTAAGTGTAATATTTATGATTGATGTTTGCATAATTTTCCTTTGGAATGCAGGATCCTGCACCAAAAACTGAAGACCAGTTAGAAGAGGACGCGGAACTAATGGTACGACTCGGAGACGATGCCAAGGCGTCCGAACTTCGAGCAAGAATGATGAGCGCTTCGCTTCTTTCTGACATGGAAGCGTTTAAAGCGGCCAATCCGGGCGCAGAGCTGTGCGACTTCGTGCGCTGGTACTCGCCGCGAGACTGGAAGCCGGACGGTGGCGGGGCGCTGGGGGATCGCATGCTGTTGCCAGGTAACGCTTGGGTGGAGGCATGGAGCGTGGCGCGCCCCGTGCCGGCCGCCCGCCAGCGGAGACTGTTCGACGAGACGCGCGAGGCCGAGCAGGTGCTGCATTTCCTACGATCCAGGTCCGTCAGTTCCGCTGCTGAACTATTGCTTCCGGCTATCCTGCGAGCTGGAGCAGTGAAAGCGCACGAGGAGGGTGTACCTCACGGGAGTACATCGCTGGGTGGTGTTGATTCTCGAAGGACATTTGAAATAGCGGCCCGGGAGCTTCACGACGCTGAGAGAGAAGCTTGTAGGGCTCTGTGTGTCCGCACGGTGCTCGGGACCAGCGAGGAGGGGAAGCCGCTGGACGTGGCAGGGCGCTCGAGGATTTTGAACGCGGCGGGCGGCGCACTGCCGGCGCCCGCACGCCGTGAGTTCACGCTGCGGGTGCGCGACTGCGTGGCGCCGCAGGTGATGCGCGCCGCGCTCGCCACAGACATGACCATCATCGGCGCCTTCACCGAGCGCATCGTGTGCTTGTAGCAGCCCACCTGAGCGACGCCCAAGCCCCTGCGGGCCATAGGACTGCTCTGACTGTGCTAGTGTGCAATTAAATCTTGGTGAAAACAATTGTTAACGGCATGTAAATGAATTGTTGAACTAGTTTGTAGGTGTATATTAATTTAGGCCATGTTTAGGTTGAAGGTTGAAATATGTGTGTAAGCTTATGATTAAGGAGATCTAAATATTGTTAACAATCTTTTCTCTACATCTGCCTATCTTTACATTCTTCATTCTTGCCTCAGTGGTTTCAGCATTTAATAACACTACTCGTAACTTTACATCGTTATTTCCAGATTTGTACAGTTTTATGAAATACAGGCGCTTCTTATGGTTCATGAAGTTTTTATTGTCTTTGACGTGACCTTCGTGAACTCCGTGATCGAAATTAATTAACTTTACGTGGGAAGTTGTATGTTATGGCAGGTGTTTGTTCGTCGCAAAACTTGAAGACGAACTTCAAACAATACTTGCTAAACCAAATATCTACCTATAGACTAGACCTATAGAATGGATACCTAGCCTAATTTATACTTCTGCGTACTCCAGTTTACCAAAGTAAGCATGATGATGATGGAAAAAGCGATGGGTAAAGGAAAGCAAAGTAGGCAACACCCATCTCCAGTGTAGAGGCGAAGAGACAAACAGTGGACTACACTGTCCTCCCTGAAAGTGGAACCCGGTTTTAGAGAGTTAGGGTGCAGAGTTGGACTGACTTATTTCCTGATATGGTCTGATTTTTAGTTATTTATTATTTGGCTTTGCTTTGCAAAAATAAGTACGCTATAACTTTATAATTTGTACATTAGTAACTTACTTCTAAGCGTCTCATCACTTACAGAAAAGCACAGTATGCACTACATTTTGCGCAGTTAATAACCAATTGATTTAGACCAGTAATATGAACAAGATTTTGAAAAAAAGAAAGTATAAAATTGCATACAATAACAAAGATAATAAATTAAATATACAATAAATTGGTTATTAATTTGATTATAATGATTAATTAAAATTGATAAACTTAATTTGATTGTAATAAATTATATTAAAATTGGTTTATAAAGATTAAAATTAATTAAAAATTCGATTATTATGACTTAAATTAAATTTGATTCTAATAAGTTATATTATATTAAAATTAGATGTATCTTTTATGTACGTAGTCATTATATGGAATGGTAAGTAGACACCGTTACGATACCACATCTACTTGTCGGTATTCGTAACTTAATACCTCATTCGATCTACTACTTACACTAGCTACTGCGCGGACAATAGCGCATACTGGTAATGACATTCAACAGAAAATACGACATTGCACTGTGGCTGTCCAGAGCGAAGTGGTGACGTCATATTTATGATTCTTGTCCTATCACTGACCATTTATTGTGCTGTGGATGAGAGCACGTAGATAACAGCGCGTACGCTGCTGATTGCTGGGCGCGCGAGGCAGGAGCGCGCGGCGGCGGGCGCGGGCCGGCGATGTACGCGCGCAGTGTGGCAGGCGTGGGCGGCGCGGCCACGCATGCGCGCGCCGCCGCGGCCGGGCGCCGAGCGACATCCTCAGTGGCGCGGCGGGACGCCCGGTCGATTCCAGGGCGCGCGCAAACATCACTGTTTGAACGCCGTACCCATCCGTAAATTTCACTGAAAAAATAAATCGCAATCACTAAAAAACCTTAATTTTTTATCAGCAATTAAAAAAAATCTCACAGTGTTTTTCATCCCGTTGTTTGATCATGTCAGAGATAGAATTTTATCACGTTTACTCCGGTATCTTATAAAAAAGTCATGGAACATATCTGGACATCTGCTCCGTGTAATTAATAAGTACACCCGCGTGTGTACCTGATTGATGTGTAGATAAATGTTAAACGTTACTGGTGACAACTTGTCATTCATAAATAGTACCAATCAAAGTGTTGTTGTTGTGTAATTATAGTTATGAAAATATTTATTGAATGGTTAATATGTAAATAGTGGATGTCTATGATCACCTGTGTTATGCGCTAACAATTCGTTCGCCGAAGAAAAGGCAATAATGGTCGGCGATTTATTATCTTCGGAGCGACTACCTACGGTAAGAGGATCGTTGATTTTTTTGAGTTCTGTAGTATAAAAAACGCCTTTCCCAATAAATTTCAAAGAAAATCCTTTAGATACTCATTTGCGAATCTACTTTATATATTTTGATACAAATCTCATGATTGAAAGCAAAGTGGCCAACTACATGGACTGCTCGTGAATCTGGCCGAGTGCTCGACACCGGCGCGCCAGCCCGATGAGAACCATTATCGAGTTAGACGCGACAAATATTGGCAATTCAATCATAATAGCAGCTACACATCATAATTGAAGGACACGGCCGGCACCGCATTGCCCCTATTTACTTTGTTTATATACAACGATATATAAATTAGGAAGACAACGTCATACAGCCATTGTCCATGGCCATGTCCATACGCTAATTCTCAAGGGAATTAGAACTCAATAATTGGGGAGTTGCTTTAAGGAAACTCCCATGAGAAATTTCGAGGTAAATAACTAAACGAAATTCGATTTCCCACTAATTTACTAGGTCAAACGAAGACTATCGCCTTGGTTATTTATAAAATTATGTAGGTATTGGCGTATGAGAATATTATAGACAAAATAAAGTGTTAAAATATTTTGCTCAAGTGATTGACGGTTGTTTATATTTTGATGAAAGGCAGAGCATGTTGTGCAAGCTGTACCGTTTTGTTATTATTACGAAGGTCTACTATTAGTTGTTGTCGGGCCTGGTCGGGGCCGTCTTAGCCCCTGGTGACGTGAAGCATACGCGGCTGCTAAATGGAGCGATGCTGGCGTCCTCCATGTCCACTGAATGGTTGACTCTCTGAAGCTATTATTAATAGGCAGCCATTATACAGTGCGCGCTCGACTGGACGATGAATAGACTTCACATAACCACTTTGTCTTCGGGAAATAAGTTTTCTAAAGGTACCTAATGGCAATCAAGGGCGGAGCTCCGCTTGTCTCACAAACTACAGTTTTACAGTTTCTATATCTTGACATTATATTTAGGACTTTGACTAGCAAATAATTTGTTATTATTATTACAATTTGATTTTTAAGCGTCTTCAAATGTTTTGTCGTAACAATTACTCCACTTTTTTCGTCTTTTTTGACAATGTTGATAGTTATGCTTGCAATGGTGAACGTACATACATGGTACCTCGTGAAATACTTAATTGTGATCTAAGACATTAACTACGTTAATACGTTACGTTATTTTTAGTATGCAAAACTCGAAACATGTGTCTATATAGTATTTTTATGTAAAGATCTATCTATCTATGTACAAAATTTTATAACTGTATCATGAAAAATCACAAAGTTATTAGCTGGTTTTGTTACTTGTTTATCCACACAAATACATAGTCACCGGGTCATCCGGATAACTGAGGGGTTGTTTTGCTCGCGTACCGAGTTATGCGTTGCCGCCTAATGCCCGCTATGATCCGCCATGTGTCTATGGTGAATTTATGACCTTTTTTAAATATTTTTGAGAAAAATCTAACATGGTGTAAAAATTATTGCAATCGATTCAGTGATTATTATAATATAGGTACTAAAAATAATGTTGTATAATTGTGGCAGGCAGTTAGGTAGGTTTTTTTTATTATGGATGATAGGCTCGCGTTTCATCACCATCTAACAATCTCACCTGATGTGGTCAGCGATGGAGCAGGCTTGCCTAAAAGTAAACTATCCATTCTAGACCCCTAAGTTGAAGCTGGTGGTAATACACGCTCTGGTATTTGGTCTCGTGCGGGCTTCCAAACTGACAAATTTATTAGTATTCTGAATGGTTTCCCTGTAAGTAATCATACGACTGGCCTCCCTTCCCTTGTAATTATTTCGCCGTTATCTCTGTAACTCATCAGTAAGTAGAATGTTTGTCTAAATTATTATCTGAGCATTGTTTATTAAATTCTTATCTTTTGTTGATTTAAAATAGGTTAAAGGACATGGATTGTTATTGCCTAATGACTTTTGACGGTAATGTTCTAATCTTTTTATTTACACTATATTTGGTGACTATTTTGTAGAAGCTAAAAAGTTTAGATAAGGTCCGGGGATAATACGGTGAAAATTAGCCATTGAAAGGTTTTTTTTTGGTGAGTGAACATCATAAAATGACAACTCCCGCCCTAGGGGGAGCGGGAGATTTTTACTGACTAAAAAACCCACCTCGTTCCTTCTTTGTCTTAGTTCCAGGGCCCTGGTGTTCACTTTCACATTAGCTATGGCCCCAGTAGGCTTCGACCGAGTACTCGTAGATAGATATCTAGCAAAAAGTTAACCATCGCGTATGTTTAAAAAAATCTAATTTATGTATATCTCGATGGAAAAGATACTAATGGGCATGGTTTGTTCGGACTTTCGGAGCATTCGTAGACAAGATTGAGATTCTTTTTAAATTTTATGTTTCATTGACAAGTTTTTATAAAGAAAGTAATTTTTCACTTTGTAGGTACCCACTTCAATCAGAAAATTGAACTGTACAAAAAATTACTGGCAAATCAACAAATTTTATTTAAATATTTATTTACTTTATTGTACAAGATAATAAGTAGATATGTAGGTAATACAATTTGAGCCTTTAACTTTTTTTATTAAGGACTAGTGGGCCGCCCCGGCTTTGTATGGGACAAATTATATATACCTACATAAACCTTCCTTTATTGCTCTTTCTGTGACTGAAAAACGCATTAGAATCTGTTGCGTGATTTGGGGGGAGTGCGAGGGTAAACAGACGCGGAAAGCTACTTTATTTTACACTTTCTGAAGATGAAAAATAATGATCAATGATGAATGAATGAACGATGTAAAAACCTGAACCAGGACTTTCCAAAATTAAATAAATCGATCAGACTTGAATATTTAATTATTATCTACTAAAATAAAAAATAATTTGCTTGGATGTGTTTAATTTTCCATGTATGTAAGGCAAAATAAAATAAGCAAATATGTATATTACTTGCTCTATCATAAATTGTTTAAGTTTTTTGGATAGTGTAGTGTAGTGTATTAGTACCTAATTTTGTGAATTTTTTTTTCACAAAATTGGGCAAAAAGTCTTGGCAGTTTTCTCTTGAACCACAGGAAACTGCGTATCAAATAAAAGCTCTTGGCAAGATACATCTATCATATGTCAACAAACGAAGCTAGCCAAAAATAACATCTCAAAGAATTAAAAAATTAAAACTATGTCATGAACATGTTAGAAGTTAGAGGGACAAGATGGAAACACGATAGGAGCAAGGAGTCAAGGTCTCATAAGCAAAGGACTGGACAAAATGAACAAACAAACCACCAGAGGTCAAGTCTGCTATTTTTATAAATTCGTCATTCCAACACGATCACCATTGTCATTTTGCTAAAAGTTCGTAATCTGTTAATTTATAATGGCCGATCATTGGTCGATCAGTGGTCTCGTAAGAGAATTGTGTTATGCGCTGTCTTGTAACGAATTAAAAGCAATGACTGCACAATGACGATCTAAAGGTGATCAAAGGAACTATCAGTTTTAGCTGATTACCGCATACGTTACACATTTATTTGTAATTATGTACGAGATTACCATTTCCACAAGGATCTTATTTACCTTCGTTCTATGCCATTTCTTTCAATATAGTGTCAGTGGGTAATCATTGGAAAGTCATAATGACGACATTATATTAGTAGATTACCAAACTTGTCAAAATCAACAATTATGGAATAAATGGTAGACCATTCTGACACTATTGTAATAGCAGACTTGAGGCCCTAGGGCCTTACCATGACGTGTATCAATGTCAGGCGTGCGAGCGGGAAAGAGGGATGAAGCTATACAGCCTATAGGCACAGCTCCATCCCTTTAGCAGTTCAGTATAGGTCGCGTTAAGATCGAGTGTCAGGACCTCTGGTCAAGGATACTTCTCCAAGTTGATGACAGCTACCAGTTTCGTTACAGTAGACCTAACTCCACACTTCAAACAGTCGATATTTGTGGAGATACTGAAGCAGTTTCTCGATCGATCAGCTTATCTGCATAACGGATATGCCATTTTCAATGACATATTGATATACACGCTCCCTTTGAAGTTTGCAATGTGTTTATAATGTAAACAAGTTCAGTTGTGCGCTTGCGGCTAACGATCGAGCTAAATCCCGCGCTGTTCACTGCGTATAATTTACGATCGGATATAAAAATATCGGTTTACGTTGACCAGGTGGCCACACGCGCGTCTCTACCCAAATTGTAACTCTATGTTTCTATTGTGTTTTGTATTTGGACGTAGGAGCCAATTCGGTCCCGTATCGAGGTTTCTACGTATCGAGGAAACCGGAAACATTATTCTCATTGTAAACATAAGTAATATTCTGTCAATAACAATACTAGCCTATTCGATGTTTTTTTTTTGTATTTACAAAATTAAAAAAAAAAAATATTGTTGTTATTATTATTTATTTATTTCTTTCTTGCACACCTTAACTAATTATAGGACAAACATTTATAAAAATAAAAGTTTAAAATAGGCGGTCTTATTGCACAGGGCAATTTCTACCAGACAACCTTTGGATGGACTTGAAGAAAGGAAAAGATTTGGGGTTGTCAGTGTACAACAATATAACTAATAGAAATATTAATTTAAATTATTATACTTCGATCAAAATTATACAACAGAAAAAAAATTATAATGCATAAATAAATTATCAAATAATAAACTAATAAATATTAAAATATACAAAAGAGAAAGGAGAAGAAAAATTAATGTGAGAGGTATAGTATTAATTCAATTCCCTAACAAATTATAAGTCGATATTTTATTTAAAATCAATTGTATTCTTTATTCTTTTTATTAAAACTGTATAATGAAATGTAAGTAATTTAATCAAATTTTTATTTTCGAAAGACCCAGAGCCAGAAATAAAATAATTTACTATTATATACGAGGGGGCGTTTTTAAGTTCGCGGAATCGGGGGTAAGACGTGGAAATAAAAATACAAGTTTATTTTTCCTTTTCAATATATTCTCCTGCAACCCTAATACATTTTTCAGATCTTTCAATTAGCTTATGTATACCCTCGAAAAAAAATGTTTTTTCTTTGTCTGAAAAATAAGCTGAAACTGCTTCCTTCACTTCTTCATCGCTTGAGAACTTCTTCCCCCGAAGTTCTTTTTTCATTTTTGGAAAGAGATAATAATCACTGGGAGCCAGGTCAGGACTGTAGGGTGGCTGAACCAAAATATCGAAGCCCACCTTATGCAGGGAAGCCAACGCAACACGGCTCTTGTGCACAGGCGCGTTGTCGTGCAGAAGGAGGACACCTTTGGTTAATTTTCCCCTTCTTTTTGCCTTGATTGCTTCCTTTAATCGCTCTAAGATTGAAGCGTAGTATTCTCCGGTTAT
The DNA here is from genome assembly GCA_958295575.1 of Leucania comma. Taxonomy (NCBI): domain Eukaryota; kingdom Metazoa; phylum Arthropoda; class Insecta; order Lepidoptera; family Noctuidae; genus Leucania; species Leucania comma. The sequence continues at coordinate 20,308,299 of OY282468.1, forward strand.
GGAGACACCTTTATCTTTATAATCTATCAACAAGATTCCTTCTGAGTCCCAAAAGATTGTCGCCATGATTTTTCCCGCCGACTGTGACACCTTAAATTTCTTTGGTGGTGGTGTACCTTTTTTGTGCCACTGCATAGAATCTTGTTTGGACTCAGGTTCATAATGATGAACCCAAGTTTCATCCCCAGTAACAATTCGAGTCAATACTCCATCCTGGTCTTCATTACAGAGGTCCAAAAACGCGCGAGAACACTCTACGCGCTGTTGTTTTTGAGGCGGTGTGAGCATTCTCGGCACCCACCTTGCACTGACTTTGGTCATGCCGAGATGATCGTGAAGAATTTTAAATATGGTTGTATCGGATATTCCAACCATTTCTGCGAGCTGTTTCTTCTTTAGTCTAGCATCTTCCAGTATTAATTTTTCCACTTTTTGAATTATTTCCGGAGTGGTCACCTCGATCGGCCGTCCTGGCCGAGGATCATCTTCAAGTGAGGCCCTGCCTTGCTTAAAAAGGGTATGCCACTTATAAACCATGGTTTTACCGGGGCGAGACTCCCCGTAAACGGATGACATCTCTTCTAGTATGGTTTGAACCGATTTACCTTGCTTGGTAAGGAACTTTATGACAGCGCGGTGCTCGATTTTCTCCATTTTTCACAATGTTCTTCCCAACTGAGTTGTTTGATCGACGATAATTCAAATAGTAATGGCCCGATTAAAACAAAACGTTCTATTTATACTAATAATGAGCTACTTAACCAGTTACGACTAAGGAAAGTACCCTCATTTATTAATTACCTACCCATTCCGCGAATATAAAAATGCACCCTCGTAACTACTACCTACTCATGTTTTTACTCGTAGATAAACTTTTAGTTTTTTTGCCTTACCATTGCTATTCCCAGTTGGGCAAAGGGTTTTCCCAAGTCCTTCCAGATATTCTTCACCCGCGCACTGTCTCAAATGAGTTACCTTTACTCAAATATTAAATAAAAAAAAAAACGTAAAGAAATAAAAAAAAACGATATCCCACCGGAATCGGGAACAGTTTCAAGCTATCGGTGGTCCGGGATCCAGATAAAAGAACCTCCTAACAATACGAGCCGTGCCCAGAAGTACTGTTTCTGAATCTAGTCCTTGACCCAGCCTAAGGAGAGCCTCCTAAGATTTTGGTCGGGGCTTGTGGCTATTGAGTCATTGACTTAATCCACATTCCACATGTCAAAAATGTCGCGAGTCAAGTTAGTATTCGATTGGCTTATCTTTCTTGTCTTTCACGAGGTTGCAGTAAATATCAACATCAGTGACAGGACTATTGTAGCCAATAAGCCTGCATACCTAGTACAATGATATGATGGACCGATCACAATGCAATATTGATAATTATCGAGAACTGTGCCTGTGTAGTACGGCAAGTTGCTGATGGATAATCCTTGCTACCAGGTTATGCAAGTACTCACCGTTAGCTAGACGAGAACAATTAAAGATAATGTGGCAGATGGATTCCACCGGTCGGTGACATGCAACAGATGACAACTTTGCCGTCCTTTACAATAAATCTCTGGTAGTTATTCCTCAAGATAACTTCGTCCCTTGATGCGCATACAAAACCTTCGGATTCCCCAAGGAGGTCACTGACACGCAGCCTCAGGCCTATGAAGGGCGCGGAAAAGCGTCCGTGAAGTTCCTTACTCTGGCTCACCTCACTGGGGTCGTCGTTAGTGTCAAGCACTATAGGTTCGCGTAAGTTCTCATTAGCCAAGAAGAGCGGGGTGATTCCCTCGACCACTGCTACTTATATCTCGATGAATTATGCCTAAGCCAAAAGCTAGGAAATATACCCTGACAATGCATATCTGGCGATTGTGAAGGGTAGTATTTAAGTGCCTCGATCTCCAGACTTCTGCGGGATATAGGACTTACAGTCTCATTACCTATGACCGAGAATGATGCATTTGATATGCAGTCTATAATGTACGGACCCGCCTGTCCATGACGTCAAGTTCCACTTTGAATAGTTAATAGTAAATAAAACTATAAAAACCAGTCGAAATTGCGAATTGCGCATGGAGAAAACGATCATGTTATGTTTAGAAATTAAATAAAGATAACTTTGGCAATTAGCTTTCTCACATCCGGCCGAGCAGCAGGTTTTGGATTTTGGTACAAAGAGAAAACTCAAAAGGTCGCAAAATGCTAATTTAAGCAAAAATCCACTTTCGAAATCCGTTGCTCTACTCTAATGAACTTATTAATGTTCTATGCCTATCGATAACTTATTATTATTACTATATCTTGATCTTAGCCAATAGGCCGAGCTCAATAACCAAGGCTGCGGATTCTTTGAAAGAGTTCCCGTGGTCATCAAAAAGGGCAACTGAAGGAACGTTTCAACGAGGAAAGTTTTAGTTAGTAAAAGCCGGACACTCCCTCGCGCTCCACCCAGAGTGGGAAAAGTCATTTTTATGGTTTAGAACCTAACTCAAAAGGAAAAAACACGGAACCCTTATAGGATCACTTTGTTGTCCGTCTGTCTGTCAAGACTCTTTATCTCGGAAACGCGTAAATACATCGACTTGAAATTAACTAAAACTAGATACTTACTAAGGTCTACGGTCCCTTTAAACTGTAAAAAAATCTAACTGTAAAAAAGATACAGCCGATTATGTCGCAAAAAACGTATATTTTGACACTGTCAAAGGAATCAAAATTCATAAGGTACTGCCCATTGACCTAGAATCCTGAAATTCTACATGGAGCAAGGTCTCACAACACAAATATAGGAACAATTCTGAAAACTATAAATTTGTAGTCACATCACAAAAAAAAAATTGCGCTTCGGAAAAATCGTTACTCAAATCGGGAATTGAACTGTTTTCATAGGTAAGTTTGTGCGGAACCCTCAGTACGCGATTCCGACTGGCTCTTGCCCCGTTTTTTAACTAGCCATTACTGTCTCTCTGCAGGGCATAGGCCTCCCCAAAGTCCTTCCAGACATTCTACTCCCGGAAAATTCATTAACATTAGAAAAAAGAAGGTCAATAACTGTAAGTTAGTTAGGTACCTATATTCACTATTTTTATTTTCCAACTTGTAGGCAGAAGTTATGGATTATGTGTCATGGTTCCATAAAGTCGGGCCATTGTGCTCGTTATTACAAGCGAAACTTGATGTTCGTTGCGAATGAAAGTCTTGTCATCAACCTTGCCATCACCCTTAGACTTTGTAATGGCCAAGTAATGACAGGAGTCTTGATTTTCCTTGGTTTTGGGTCAAACAATATAAAATCGACTGTCCTGTTGTTCTAGTTGTTAGTGGCCCTGATTGCTACGCCGGAGTTCGTGAGTTCGATTCCCACTCAGGACAAATGTTTGTGTGATGAGCACGATCATTTGTTCTGTGTCTGGGTGTCATTTACCCGTTATATGTATGTATTTAGAAATGTATAAGTATGTTTATCAGTTGTCTAGTACTCATAACACAAGCTCTGCTATGCTTGGGTCTACATGGTGTTGTGGAAAATTAAAAAAAAAAGCATAAAATGAATTGTTAACTTATTTCTCTAATTTATTGTTTCACGCATGTACTGTTTACATGTAAGTGATCGTTGCGCTGAAGTTTAATTTTATTTAAGTTCTAGGTTGCTGTATTCAATGGTTCTATGTTGCGGTATTCTAAAGTAATACTTATGAAAAACAAAAATCATTACTCTGTATCAGGTTTTTATAGTTATTCATTGCATCGTTTCTTTCCACAAATTAATTAGGAACAAATCTTTAAAGCGTATTGTTATGCAAATAAAAAACTTTGTAGGATACTGGATACATACTAATTGGAAGTGCTAACTCTACTTTCAAGCCATGAATGTAAAGCTTAAGGAATGTTAATTAATATAATATCATGACTATGATAACTTGCGAATGCCATGCAATCATCGTTATCGTCAACGATCTTTTTGTCCGCACTAATTGCTGCTGAAGAAGCCAAAGGCTGGCACACCATGCTTTGTCCTTTATCCGTTATCGTGTGCAGGTTTACAATTTTGTCGTGTCTTTGGAAGGCTATACGACAAATTAATTGTTGTGATGTAGGCAGTGCCAGATTAAGTCAGCGCGGGGCCTGTAGCAAATTCTTAGGTAACGGTAGCCCCATTGTATTTGCTTACATTTTTTTTATTGTTGATAGGTTCGCGTTTGACCGCTATCTCACCTGATTGAAAGCGATGATGTGGTCGACGATAGAGCGCGCTTACCTAGAAGTAACCTCACTCTTGACTTAGAGATTCCCGGGTTTTAGCCATCTGAAAACACAGACTTCAGCAGGGAATTGCACTCCTTAGCTGTACGCACAATGAATGTGTTTTATTTTAAGAATATTCCGGAATTGATTAAATATCGTATGATACAAGGATTAACCTGACCTGTTTTTGTACGTCGGACGGGGGCCCCCAGAAGCGCGGGGCCCGTAGCATTTGCTGCTCTTGCTACGTGGCTGATCCGGCACTGTATGTGGGTATTAACATCAGTTATCCGACAGGTTGATTGTTTGCGCGCCTTGAATACACAACTCCCCTACAGTGGCGGCTGGCAGCTGGCCAGGGATTGTTCTGTGATATAAATTATGTCCGCACGTCGATACTTTACTATCATCGGCACAATTAATGAGTTATCTTTGCAGTAAGTATTTGTAAGCGAATATAATCGCTTACAAATACTTACTGGAACTTTGTACAGAAAAAGTACTCTGTGGTGTTGACTGACCCGAATCATGTAATGAGGAAGTGGATCTTCGTAATGCTATAATCCTCGGCATACAAGTTGAATCATCATGGCGCTTAACTTTAATAATAATAAAAGTATTTTACAACTATAACACAATGTCGTCTAGTCTCAAGCTTAGCAGAGCTTGTGTTATGAGTACTCTACAACTGATAAACATAGTTATTTATATTTCTAAATACATACGTAATATAGATAAATTACACTCAGACACAGAACAAATGATCGTGCTCATCACACAAACATTTGTCCAGGGTGGGAATCGAACCCACGACCTGTGGCATAGCAGTCAGGGCCACTAACCACTAGACCAACAGGCCAGTCCAAACTTTGTATGTACAGTAACTTATTTTACGGGTTTCAATTGAAGTGAGGGTGCGTAACCAAAGTAATAGATTTATTTTTTCGATGATACGAGTATGAGCATGTACACAGTTAAATTTTAGCCGTTTTAATCCCGCGGAGGATCGATTCGATATATGAAATACTATCGATTTATAAAGATAAAATTAAAAAATAAAGTACTGTTTTTTCTAAAACTCGAATTAATATACGCATGTAAACGAGTCAATAACTTTGTACGTAGTTGTGGATCGTTGCGTACTAACTACCTACAGTTCATTTTCCTCGCTCAGCTAACGTTTACTTAAAGAAATTAAATACGTACATGCGTAAATTAATTCGAGTTAAAAGAAAGTACTTTTTTTTAATTTTCTCTTTACAAATCGATAGTATTTCATGTATTGAATCGACCCTCCGCGGGATTAAAACGACCAAAATTTAACGGTGTATATTTTATCATACCCAAAACTATGTACTTAATTTCCTTATTGTGTTGAAATCAGTTTTTTGCGTAAGTAATTAGGCAGGGGTCAGTGACTCAACACTTCTGGGTTCCGTATTGTTCAGGCGAACGAGTCGGCCGCTGAACAATAGGGGGTACTTCAGTTTTTTAAGGAATTAAAAAGGCGCCCTCGATTTAAGTGGCTTGCGGGGCTTCCAAGAGCTTTCATTATGATGTAGGAGGTAAAGGAAGAGTGGGCTCATGGTTGGGGAATGACGAACTTTGAACTTTACCTAAGTTGATCGTAGATTGGTCACGGCATGCGGCATCAAGATCAGACTTCATGATAGCCTTTAGACTTGGTTTTATCTTATCAAACATTGTTCTTTGTTTCTGGTGATACGAAATGAAGCCGCTGCGACTGTCAATGAATTGTGTAGATAAAATTCTGTCAATAGAATGTCTGTCGATGTGTTATGTTGACGGCTTGGATGGCGCAGTGGTTGAGCGACTGACTGCTGCGCTGCGGGTCGCGGGTTCGATTCCCGCACGGAACAAATATTTGTATGGCCTACAGATAGGAGTTCTGGGTCTGTGAATTTACTTGTTTCGAATGCACCCATGATACAGGAGTCAACTGGGGCCATGGGTTATGTGAAAGTGAACCCCGGGGCCCTGCAACGAAGGCAAAGAAGGAACAGGAGTGGATTTTTAGTCAGTAAAAGTCTGACACTATCTGCCGCTCCGCCCAAGATACAGAAGTAATTACTAGTGTGGGGCAACGTTTTTTTTAAAGAAAGAAAAAAATTAGCGAACGAACTGATTATACGCATTCGATTATTTATTGAACGGCAGATATTTATGTATTATGATTGTATTTTTGTTGTTTGACTGGCCTGATGGTCTAGTGGTTAGTGGCCCTGACTGCTATGCCGGAGGTCGTGGGTTCGATTCCCACCCAGGACAAACGTTTGTGTGATGAACACGATCATTTGTTCTGTGTCTGGGTGTTATTTATCTATAATATGTATTTATTTAGAAATATATTATATAAATATGTTTATCAGCTGTCTGGTACCCATAACACAAGCTCTGTTTAGCTTGGGACTAGACGGTGTAGTGTGATAGTTGTGGAAATATTATTATATTATTATTATTTCCTTCTTGCCAGGGCGGCAGATTTACCGAAAGAGTTACCGTGACTCTTTCAAACGACAACTGAAGGAACACTATGGGTTTTAGTCAGTAAGAGTTTGACCCTTCCTTTCATTCCACCCAGAACAGGAAAAGTCACTTTCCTGCGTAAAAAACAACCTAAATACCTAAGTAGGTACTGTTTTTGTACAAACGCAGTAGCGTCATGTGTGCGAAAGGCTCTGTAGCGTAAATCAGTAGGTTTAGTACGCGGCAAATAAGTTGAACCATTTGCGGTTACTGCCCATTTTTGGTCGACCGCCATGATGGTTCATCTTGTGAGACGAGGATTATTACCGATTGTCGGGACTCAATCGAAGTGAAAGTCTGCGCATAGCAAATGGCATTTATTTGCCGCGTACTATAAGCACCATAGAGCCTGCAGGGAACAGCCTGTAGACATGTAGTTGTAGGTATTGTTTCACGCGTCTCCATTTTCCGTTAAATTGATTCTACATCGGTAATTTGTATGCGTGTCGCGTGAACATCCATTTGCATGGAATTTAGTCCTATATTACACAAAAATCTGGCTTTACTGCGTATCAAATATCCTTTAGGTAAAAAGAATTTGCTATACAATACGCGGTTGGATTAACCAATACAATACGCGTTTCGGATACCTGTATACACCGTTAAATTTTGGTCGTTTTGATCCAGCGGAGGGTCGATTCGGTACATGGAACACTATCGATATGTAAAGAGAAAATTGAAATACAAAGTACTTTTTTTTAAAACTCGAATTAATTTACGCATGTAAGAAATTAATTTCTTTACGTAAACGTCAGCTGAGCGACGCTAATGAACTGTAGGTAGTTAGTACGCAACGACCGACAATTCATTACAAGGTCATTGACTCGTTTACTTAAAGAAATTAATTTCGTATATGCGTATATTAACTCGACTTTTAGAAAAAAAGTACTTTATTTTTTAATTTTATCTTTACAAATCGATAGTGTTTCATGTACCGAATCGACCCTCCACGGGATTAGCATTAGCATTTAGCATTATCAGCCTTTTATTGTTCCCACTGTTGGGACCCAAGAGAGGGAATGGGCCATAATCTACCACGCGGGCCCAGTGCGGGTTGGTAGATGTCACATGTCTTCGAATTTTTGGTTCTAGGACATGCCGCATGAGAGCAGTGGTGATGAAATAAATTACACAAAGTAATACGAGTGCTGGGTTTGAACCCGCGACCTGCAACTCGTAAGTCGTGGCCGTTACCATTCGGCTACCACTGCTCTCAGGAATACAACGACCAAAATTTAACGGTGTATAGGTATAAAAAAGTAAAGAGTTCAAATTTCAACAAATTCATTTCCAGTAAAAATAAGAACGATAGAAGTATAATATTTCTAAAGATAATACCAGAAAAGCTTCCGTAATACCGACGGTTTTGTGTAAAATAAAATGCCTGTAAAGATACCACAGTCACCTTAGGGACGGTGTTCGAGCGCCGAGAAAGATTGAAAATGCCACAAAATCACACGAGTGATCAAACAAGATCTTCGCGAATTCATTGTAAAACCCTTTTGTTGTACGCTATATAGCAGAATAGTGAGGGTTGAGGGTCACGGTATACTGGTTGAGGTGGCGGCTCAGGTACTTGGAGAAAGAAAGCTATCTACCGACAATAACAGATGACAGGACCAATCGATCTTCGAAGATAGAATATTCATAGTTACGTTATGTGCACACATTCTGTTAGATTGTTGCTCATCCAATAAAGTTGACTCAATGCAAAGATTATACTAGTTAAATTAATGGTTTATCTTATATGTAACTAGTTTCTGCCTGCGGCTTCGCTCGCGTGAAAGTCGGTTTCTCCACACAAACATCCAACCCCCGTTTTACCCCTTATGGATTTTTTTTGTGGTCGCCCTTGTGCGGAGCGGGAGATGGTGTCAGACTCTTATTGACTAAAAACCCACCCCGTTCCTTCGTTGCCTTTCATATCAGGCCGAACCTTCCTTTCAGAAACAGACCCTTGGCTCCAGTAGGTTTCGACCCTGCTGGGTCCCTACGGTTTGCTGACAACTCCATGAGGCACGCGGGAACAGTACGCGCCGTCGACGACCTGGGCTTGGTCCGGATGGTTACCGGACGATCGGACAGCGAGCTACCCATTGCTCGCCGTCCGTAAGGCCCGCATTTACGGTGGCTGGAAATCAGGATCGGAATCGGAATCCCCGCGGTGGCTGGGGCCTGAGGGCCGTTGCCTCTCGTGTGCGGCCTCCTCTTTTTCTAGCTATACTGCTTCGTAGAAGGAGGCGAACCCCCTTATGGGTGGAAGTTCGTAAAATCCGTTCTTAGTGGATGTCTACACCCTATAAGGAACCTACCTGCCAAATTTCAAGTTTGTAGGTGTAATAATTTCTGATATTTCGGGAATAATCAGTGATTGGTATTTCGCTTTTATATGTATAGATTTGACTTGATATGGGTACAGTTTTTTGCCAAAATTACAACCGCAGCTACAAAAAACGCTACTAAATTACCACCTAGAAAGATTTTGCATTTTATAGATAGTTATTTAGCACTAAGTCCTCCTCCGCTGGTGCGAAGTACCTATAATCCATATTTAGTACGACAATACCATCTGAGGCGACATTCCTGCAGCTTGCCAGGAATGTCTAGCCTTGAGTTGCGTGGCATACCGGTTAAACCGCAAGAATTTCAACTACTTGTCAAAGAAAAAAGTCAAGCGTCGATTATTTAAAATATTTAGGCTGTAAACATTTTCTGAAAACCTCTCCTATATTGAAAATACTGGCATACAATGAGTTATGGCTAAATTATGAATATCAAGTCCTGCTTAGAAATTTATTTCATTACCTAGCTTTTTGCTGGCACAATAGGCAAATATACCAAGGTTAGTTGAGCTTCTTGCTTCAATTTTTTCGCCCAACAGAACTGTGTATACAGAAGCTAACTAGCATTCTTAGACGCTCTAGGTCGTTAAGTACCGACCACCGCTTGATACCTACCGGCTAATTTAATGGCGTAGAAATGTTGAATTTAATAAAGATGGTGAAGGAGCACTACCTATCACTTTAATTTTTCTTCTCCTATCTCTTTTGTATATTTTAATATTTATTAGTTTATTATTTGATAACTTATTTATGTATTATATTCCTATTGTATTATTTATATAAAAATTATTTTTATTGTTGTACACTGACAACCCCAACTCTTTTTCTTTCTTCCAGTCCATCCAAAGGTTGTCTGGTAGAAATTGCCCTGCGCAATAAGGCCGCCTATTGTACACTACTTTTTTTTATAAATGTTTGTCCTTTAATAAGGTAAGGTGTACAATAAAGAAATAAATAAAGATATTGGTAAAAACCACATTATTTTTCGCTGGTCGCGCTCTCTTTTGCTCAGTCGTGCTCTGCTCATTGTGTTCGAGCACTGAGCAGATATCGCTTGGATTGGGCCATCTCTAATATCAAGCTGACCAGGCGGACTTAAGCCAGATCTGCCACTGAGTTGATGTACTGCAAAATGGTTGTGTTGTTGTTGTTGTGTATTGTCTGTGTAAACTCTAAAATATGTTCACCATAATTTCTTACGTACCGTCGCGCGTCGTCGGTTCACTTCTACCGGTACAAATGCGAATCCTCGAAAGCGATAGGATGATTTCCGTATTTGCCACATTTCCTCCGTTTCCCGGGACTCGAGCGCTCGTTCTCGTAAAAGATGAGGCGGGATTTCTAAAGCCTTCGCCTCATAATACTCTTAGAATTGTTTATGGTTTTACTACCTAAGTTTTGATAGGTCCCTTCTTTTAGGTACGTGTTTTTGCTACGGCAATATTTTCGAATTTTTGTTATCATAAAAATTTATCAATGTCAAATCCGTTAGAGAAATATTTGAACGGAATGTATGTAAAGTGTGGCTTTTACGTAATGGGTGTGGTGGCTGGAAATGCTTTAATTAACTACTTTGACATTTAGTCACTTTCGGCAACCACTGCTAAAAGAATGACAGTTGTGATTTTTTTCATTCTTATCTGAATAATTTATAAACATATGTAGATCAGTTTTCCCACTTATAAGTAATTTCTATTTGCTTTTTCGGAAAGCAAGTTTTCTCTCGTTAGGGTAGAGATCGCTACGAGCTACGATGACTGCTACGAACCGCCTACGAATTGCTACGACATTTTAAAGTTGTTGACAAAAGTAATTCTTTTACTTTAATCAAAGAAATTAAATTATATAGTACCAATAGACAGGACATAGCGAACAAAATCGTAATCCGCGACTTATTACCTAAGTAGCAAGTCTCTCAGTCTATTGTGGACGACTGACCTAACTTCAGTTTTTTTTTGGTAAATATTTTTTGTATTTACTCTGTTATTAATTAGAATTCAATAATTTTCGCAAATAGTTCTAGGAAATAGCGTAAAACATATAAATTACTTTAATTCGTATGTTTACTATTAAAAGCTAGATGACATATAATGACAGTTTTTCTAAGACATTTCTTCTGTTGTCCGCTCTATTGTATCTCTTTAAATCTTTTTGACTATAATCAAGTGCATTGTTATTTTAGATTTGACCAATTACTTACATAGGTATTTTTTTCCAATTTCTAATAGTCTGTATTGTCACTGTATATTTAAACATCATAGTAAGCGTCAGGATTTGATAGCTTTGTACCGCAAGCTCGAATGATGATATCGGTTAGCATATTATTAAATATTTACGAGTATAAAGAACTAATTTGTTCTCAATTAGTTTCCATTCTTGGGTATTAATGGTATTGCTATTATCTTCCTTTCCTCTATAGTGGATAAGTTTATCACCACCAAAAAACGACTTTGATCAATAAAATTAAAGCGGGAAATAAATCAAGATTATCCAAAACAGCGACATCGTCAGTCGTTTGTTTCTGGGGGACTTTTACCAAACTTCTTAATGGCAAGTACCGGTAAAGATACTGTGTCTTATTTACTAACCTAAATTTCCATAAAATCCCTTTTCACAGAAAACCGGAAACGTGCCGAAGGTCCTACAAGTGTTTATCTAAGTAACTAATTACTATTCATAATTAGTTTAAACGGTTTTGTTAAACGCGATCAATATTCAAGCGGGTGCTCCACATTTCTGCGTCCCTGTTGGCTGGTCAGTTGTCACTGGCCGTCAAGCGGTATCGGTATCGGTCTCGAAGTCAATTCAATCGGGTGCGGATTTATCTGCTTGTTGTTTATGAACGCTGTTCGCGTGGGGTGCGCGTGCGCGTGAAACTTTGTTTCTGGGCCACTTTTATAGGCCAAAGTGGTTAAATTGCTGAAAAAGAAACAGAAATAAATCTGAAAGCAAGGTATAAAAGTATTTGGATGCTGCGAAGAAGCAAGTAATATTAGAGTTCTCGTCTTTTTAGGGTTCCGTACCTCAAAAGGAAAATACGGAACACTTATACGATCAATTTGTTGTCCGTCTGTCTGTCTATCAAGACCCTCTATCTCTTAAATGCGTGGTGGTATCGATTTGAAATAAAAACCTCAGGTCTGTGGTCCCTTGAAGCTGTGAATAAATTAAACTTCTAAGTGAACGGAAAAGAAGATACGGTGGTTTTTGTCGCAAAAAAATACATTTCGACACTTCTCCCTCCCTCCTCCCGTTAACATAGAACCCCGAAATTTGGCATAAAGCAAGGTCTAGTAACACAAATACAGGAATAAATCTGAAAACTATAGATTTGTAAATACGTCACCAAAAAAAACTTTTTTTGCAATTCGGAAAAATCTTCGAGACTCGATTCGGGAATTCAACTGATTTCATAGGTAAGTTTGTGCCGAACCCTCAGTGCGCGAGTCCGACTCGCACTTGTCCGGGTTTTTTTTTGTTAGGTTAGGTTAGATTGATACTTATGTTACAAACACAAACATAAATCAGCTTGGCCATGCCAGAACAAGAATAGAATAGAATAAAATGGTGAAGTTTTCTGTAACCTTTTCTTGTTGTTTGACTTCCGAAAAAGTACGAAGAACGAAAAGGGCATCTGAAGGAACATTTTAATCAGAAAGTAAATGTGTGTCTCTCTTATAGAGAGGAGGCCTGAGTTTCAACAGTGGGAAAATTAAAAGGCTGATAAGGCTAAAAAAAAGTGTGACACACCCTAGAACGTAAGAAATGTATAATAGATGATAATTCCCACATTAAAAAAGGACAAGGTTTAAAAAATTTGTATAAACTTTTTTTTTTTATCCACGGAAAGTAAATTGCATCCATACCGAGCCCACTATTCCAAAATAAAATTTTACTGTCTAAACATAAAAAAAGAATTCAAAAAAACTTTTTACAAAAAAAATACAACCGACTTCAAAAACCACCAAAAAATGCAAAATAACTTTCAATTTCGGAAGTCGGTGTTTCTATAATAGTTTGGTCTCTTCGCTATTTAACACCGACTTCCGAAATTGAAAGTTATTTTGCATTTTTTGGTGGTTTTTGAAGTCGGTTGTATTTTTTTTGTAAAAAGTTTTTTATTTCACACTTTTTAGTAGTAGTACCCCTCAGCCAAACTTAAATAGATAAGTACCTTCCGCGATTCGGTTCCATCATCAAATCATCATGACAATTCTAATAATACCAAACACGGCTAGGATACACTGATTTATTACAAAGTTCCGGCTCTCACCTACCTTCCGTCTTCATCATCAGGTCAGTTTTATGTACCCCTCCCCTTTTTCCTTTAGTCAGCCACCAACTACATGTATAAACAAAGCAATTTTACTTGTTACGACAGTTCTGCTAAGGTTTTTTGAAGAATTCCGTTCTATGTCTTCGTAGTTCATTATCAGATCAAAACAATATTTTTATAAGACCAACTCGAGATAATCTTTCAATCAAAACAAAAATTTTCAAAATCGGTCCACAATTGACCCAGATATCGGCGAACAAACATATACAAACGACAGTTCTGCTATGATTTTTTGAAGAGTATCGTCCTATATCTTCGAAGTTTATCATCAGATCAAAAAGATATTTTTATGGGACCAATTCGGAAGTATAATCTTTCAATTAAAACAAAAATTTTCGAAATCGGTCCACAATTGACAGAGATATCGGTGAAAATACATAAAAAAAAAAAAATACATACAGCCGAACATAGAACCTCCTCCTTTTTTCGAAGTCGGTTAAAAATATGGTCGACAGTTGCACAGCCAGCTTTAGTAGTAGGTAAGGCGAAACAAATATTGGTTTCGTGAGAAAATAAAAAGCTGTGACTTATAGCGCAGATGCCAATCGCTCGGCCATTGTGGCAATCTAGCTGTCAAACGAGCAATGAACGACATGGCGATAGTAATCTTTATAAATGTCGCGATGTGATCAAACCTAGGTGCCTGTACCTATAATATAGGTTATTACTGCCTCGCATAAATATGGTAAGTATACACATTTGTCTAAACATTACTACTACTAAAGATGATGATGATGATGATATACATGAAGCCTTTGGACCTTTGCGTGTCAAGGTAAACACTGGATATTCTGAACGATTCCTTCACTAATACAAAATAGATACTGTCGAATGCTAAAGCTACTTTTATCTCCGAAAAATGTACCTACGGTTCTATAAAATCTGACCACAGATGCGCGCGCCTCAAGGAGCTGTCAGCAAACCGTAGAGGCCCAGCCTGCAGGCAGGGTCGAAGCCTGCTGGGGTCATGGGTCAGCTTCTGAAAGGAATACCCGGCCCCGGCACGATAGGCAATGAAGGAACGGGGTAGGTTTTTAGTCAGTAAGAGTCTGACACTACTTCCCGCTCCGCCCAAGGGCGGGATTTGTCATTGTATGATTTTTTCTACCATAAAAAAAAACCACAGATGCGGAAAAAGAATCGAAAAAGATAGGTTTTAGATTTTATCGTGAAAATTGGTGTAGAGTTCAAATCATAAACCAACTGAACAGTACTTACATGAAATTATTGAAACAGCCGCGGTCTCGGTAAAAACTCGCGCACCTAGGGTTCCGTACAAAGTTACCTATGTAAATAGTTAAATACCCGAATACTGAAGATTTTTCCGAATCGAAATAAAAAGTACTTTTTTGGGATGTATCTAGTAATTTACTGTTTTTAGATCTATTCCTATATCTGCGCTATAAGACCTCGCTTTATGTCAAATTTCAGGGTTCTGGGTCAACAGGAAGTATGAACTTTGATTCCCATAAGAGTATCGAAATAGACGTTTTTACGACGTAAACGGCCATATATTTGTTTTTTGGTTTTTGAGGTTAACTAAATTGACCAAAAAGGTTGACTTGATACATTTACTGAAAAACGTTGTAAAAACTTTAGAATGTTCAATTGGAAAACAGTTATTCTAATAGTACATTATGATATAAGTGTGTAATGTAGGAGGTTACCGTCGGGGCCAAAAACGGTAACCATACATTACTCACGTATATCATACGACGTTTTTCAATACACTTGTGAAAAAAAATAAGTGAAATATTTCATAATATGGCGGTAAAAAATTAAATCTGTTTTCAACAACTTGATCAAAAGACTATATAGCCATACCTGAAGGCTATGGCTATACTTATAGTCTTTTGATCAAGTTGTCTAATCATTGTTTGTTTTCTTGAGTAAAAAGTTTTTACGATAGTGTCATTGTAAGTGACAATAGAATACGGATGTAACATTTCCTAATGTTTTTGTAGTATTTGATTTTATTTAATTAATAATTCCCATAAATTTCACTCGAAAAAATCACGCAAAAACCGCGCGCATCTTAAAATGACGGCCACAGACCACAAACAATTTTTATTTTTTCGTATTCAAAATTTGTTTTGCGAACAAAGAGGTTGAACAAAAAGGTTAATGATACATTACAGCACAAGTGCGTAATGGTAATTAAAATGTCACAGTTTGGTAACAGGTGCCGTTATATACCTAAGTAAAAATATATTATACGTTATAGATTATGTTAAAACTAAGAATAGCTTGTACTTTTACAAAAGTCTATATCACTTTCTTAGACTAATATTGATGAAAACACTACTATCATGACGTGATATATGTATAGCACAGCATTTATCACTATTATCGGGTAAAAAAAATACATACTGTCTTTAAACACTACACTAACTTGAAAGGTTTAATACTGAAAACTAAATAACTAAATTAACTCATGTATAAACTGTAGCAATAACTTAATCATTTGTAAAAATAACATTAACTAATTGCACAAAGCGTGTTAAGCCAAAAGAATTAGGTATTACATGTTCTACGATACCACTAAAACTTTATTCTGTCAATTTAGCCGTTACAAAGTTTTTCATTATTAAAAATCCTTAATTAATGTCATGACTGTCTGATGTGACCTTTTCCACGAACGGTTCCACAGTGACCCAAATAGGCCAGTCATGTGTGTTATTAATTGGGTATTGATGGCTCGCCCAACTCGCTTACTAACCTTTCCATTTTACTAATGCCTAATCAAGATGTAAATATTTACATATCGACGATATTAGATAACAAAAACAAAATGTTGGGAAAGGTTCAAGGTTTGCGCTATGTAAATTATTACGTTCTGGTTATCTTTCCGTAGATAAAGCGTTGTTTAATATTTTTCCTCAATAATGACATTCGTCAAATATGATTTTCCAAAACCTAGAAAAAAAGGTCGTGGAGAATTTCTGATAAGGAGGTCCGTGGTTCTAGAAGGTAAGGTCAGCTGAAGAACACCGGTGTGCTTTTAGGCACACACCTTTTCGCTCCACCCTAGAGCAGGAGAAGTCATTGGATAATTTCCCTCTTTAAGAAAAAAAAGTACCTAGTGGTTAAAATATCGGTCAAATGAATAAATTAAATAGCTGTAAAACTGAAAGAGTCTTTCCAATGACTTGAAAACAAACAAATAGTTACAGTAAACGAGATAAGTTTGCCCACTTTTACTTTTATTTTTTGGCATGGACTGAGCGATTGCACGGAGTTGAAGTGAACAGTTGTCACGGTAAGTGGCGGAATTGCAAAGGCGGCGTAGACAGCCAACACTGGCAACACTGGCTTGTTAATTAACGTCTCTTCGCAGCTTTTCTCTTCACACAACAGAGCGAATCTTGTTTGTATAAGTGCCTCTTCTGTCGTGGTCTTTAAAAACTTTGGAAACAGTGTGTCAAAGATATTTGTGCAAGGCGAATTATATTGACGGTGGTAGATAATATAATTAGACATGAATATCTAGGGTTTTTTGTTCTGAGGTGCGAAATCATTATTATTATTATTTATTTCTTTATTGCACACCTTAACTTATTATTAGGAGATACATTTATAAAGAAAATAAGTGTACAATAGGCGGTCTTATTGCACAGGGCAATTTCTAACAGACAACCTTTGGATGGACTGGAAGAAAGGAAAAGATTTGGGGTTGTCAGTGTACAACATTACAATTAATAATAGAAATATTTATATAAAAATACAATACAAATATAAAAGTACAATAGAAAAATAAATATAATACATAAATAAATTATCAAATAATAAACTAATAAATATTACCATATACAAAAGAGAAAGGAGAAGAATCATCTTAAATCTTGTCCCGCTTTAGGTTGTAGCGGGGGGTATCAGATTTTACTGACTAAAACCACACCTATGTTCCTTCAGTTGCCTTTTGCGTCCCAGGAGCATGAGTATATCCTTTTCAGAACTGATCTCATAGCCCTAGCATTAGTCAATTAGTCATTATAATAGATATTCGATTTAATAATATTTGTTAATCATTCGCCCTCTTTAAAATTGTGCACTGGCAACTGGTTACTGAGATGTAAAGTAAATACAGTGTGTCCAGGCTATGGTCTATCCGTGTTCGAAATACCTCGCCAATCCTTGCAGCCGTTGATGCTGGAAGGATTCACAAACATAAAAATATTCGTTAAAGTCGGTTTACCTTGGGCTAACCCAAAGGTAGAAATCGACTTTCACGCGGGCTTTCGTAAAATTCGTTCTTAGCGGACGTCTACACCCTAAAAGGTACCAGATGTCGTGATTAATCAGTGAGTGGTATTTCGCTTTTATATGTATATAGGGTGACTGGTAATTAGTGACCGATACTTAAACACGTGATTGTACTCATGATAACGAACAACTTTTAATATGGGACCAAACCTGAAATCGCGAAAAATATCAGTAAGTTCAGTACATTTTGACAAGTTAGTCGAATATAAATGTGACTAGTAGTTTTTTTTTGCGATTTTAGGTTTGGTCCCATAGTAAAAGTTGTTTGCTATCATGACTACAATTGTGTGTTTAAGTATCGGTCACTAAATTACCAGTCACCCTATATACACCGTTAAATTTTGGTCGTTTTAATCCCGCAAAGGGTCGATTACATAAAATCCTATCGATCTATAAGATAAAAAAGTACTTTTTTTTTAATTCTAATTAATTTACGCACGTACGAAATTAATTTCTTCAAGTAAACTTTAGCTGAGCGAGGCCAATGAACTGTAGGTAGTTAGTACGCAACGACCGCCAACTACCTACAAGGTTATTGACTCATTTACTTAAAGAAATTAATTTCGTACATGCGTAAATTGATTTGAATTTTAAAAAGAAGTACTTTATTTTTTAATTTTATCTTTACAAATCGACAGTGTTTCATGTACCGAATCGACCCACCGCGGTATTAAAACGACCAAAATTTGACGGTGTATAGATATAGATGTAAGAAGTACGATGCGACAGTTTTTCAAAGAACGTACCCACTCGTACAGCTATCATATAAAAGCAAATCCATTAAACATCCCTTGGAAGTATTTCTTCCCATAGGTGATCTCTGCAGAAATACGAGTAACGTCGCGAAATCGCATTGTAAATTGAATCAAGCTGAATAGGCCTGTGCGAGTGTATTAAATTACCGACGGTCGTCAGCTTTGAAGTCTCTATCACGTTGATGTAGTAGCCTTTTCTAGCCACCGATATCATAAAACTAATCCAACTATATTAGAATTTTGCTGGTATATAACTTTAAAAGTAATAACAACTTTTTTTTTGGTGGTGCGTAAAATCATCCAATGACATCTCCCGCCCTTGGGCGGAGCGGGAGATAGTGTCAGACTCTTGCTGACTAAAAACCCACCCCGTTCGTTCGTGGCCTTAGATATCAGTGCCAGGCTTTTCTTTCGGAAGCAAACCCTTGGCCCCAGTAGGCTTCGACCCTGCCTGCCTGCAGCTAACAGGCTGGGTCTCTACGGTTTGCTGACAACTCCTTGAGGCGCGCGGGAACAGTGCACGCCGTTGACGACCTGGGCTTGGTTCGGATGGTTACCGGACGGTCGGACAGCGAGCTACCCATAGCTCGCCGTCCGCAAGCCCGCGTCTACGTTGGCTGGAAATCGGGATCGGAATCGGAATCCCCGCGGCGGCTGGGCCGTGAGGGCCGTTGCTTCTCGCGTGCGGCCTCCTCCTTTGCTAGCATTACTGCTTCGCAGAAGGAGGCGACCGCCTACCATCCCTCCTCGCTCCGGACCATGGCCCGTATCAGGGCCTGGCGCGAGAGATCGCCGCCGCCGATCGCGCTCACGAGAACACGGCGATGCTCTGCCCAAGCGGGGCACACTTCGACCGTGTGCTCCACCGTGTCCTTCGGGCAGTCCACGCAGTGGTGGCAAAGTAATAACAGCTGAAGTTGCAATCTTATACACCGTTAAATTTTCGTTGTTTTAATCCCGCGGAGGGTCAATTTATGTATGAATACCGCCTGTTCTTTTATCTACAACCATTGTCCAAATGTTGTACCTAGATGAAGATAAGATTTCCAATAACATGCTAGGTACACGACTGTTTATCTGATGTTAGTCAGATGCCAAAGCGAAAAAAGGATGTTGCTAAAATCTGCGGGCTTTACGTAAGAAAAAGACTAACTTATCGACTCTCTTAAAAATAATTCACTTTTCTGTAAAAACATATGTAATTCTCTACAAACTATTGATATTATTGTATATGTGCAATACACTTACGAAGAAATAAATTTATAAACGCAGGTCGTCCAGCAACTCGTGGGGCCTGCCCTGCGAGGCTGCGACTAGTGGGGCTGCTAGGCGATCAGCCTGATACGTTTAATGTAATATTTGTAGCGGGGGCTCGCTGACACTTTTCCGCACGAGTGCGAAAAACAGAAAATTGCGTGCCTATAACGTTAGGGAGCGGATTTTCGAGTAAGTGTGTTAAAAAATTCATTGTACAGTTTTCAATGTGTTGAAAGCGTATTTTTGGTGTACAATAAAGAATACATCTATCTATCTATCTATCTTCATGAAATCTACGAGTAATAAAGTTTGTATAGGGTTACCTAGTCTCTCTGTAAATCAGCATAATGTAAAACATTGAAAGCTTGTTTTGCACGTCACATGATTTCCTATTATCTAAAGTACCTACTTCTTTATTTATTCATGAACGTACCCGCTGAAAAAAACCGAAGCTAAACGTGAGAAAATATTGTATAGTGAGTTATATCAGACAAAATTGCTATTCAGTTAGCTTGTTTGTGAAGTGGTTATAAAAAAGTAAAGTTGAGGCCAGTTTAGTAGCATTGCTATGAATTGTTTTTACATTTTCCACCATAAAGGTTAATAGCACGATAAAAAACCCCCTTTTACTTTATTATCAATATAACACGAGCATCCTAGGAAACTTTACAACCACTCTGAGTAAAAATAAAAATTCTTTATTGAATTGCGGATCTCAATACTTTGCCAGTGTTTATTTTGATGTGTCATTCTTCTGCATGCCGTACGGACTTATTACACTGGATCGCAAAAATTCCGGGTCGACAATAAAAGTGTGATAGTTTCTTATACTTACTGTTTTTAAGATAATTAACAAATAACACGTACGCTAATTTTTTTAAATGAAATACTAAAAAAATATATAGATAAAATAAAATACACTTTACATTTTATCTTCAAAAAAAAGAAAACTTACCTTGTATTTTTAATAGTACTTTGTGTTTCCATCATGAGCCCTTATAACTTCATTAAGACGATGTGGCATGCTGTAAACCAAATGTTTGATCTATCTTCCATTAGAGTATTTTTCTGAATTCTTGTAAGGTATTATCACTTGACGACCAAGAGAGCTACCGTCCCTATTGATCCTTCGTCTCCCCTAATGTGTAAATAAACAAAAATTTTACCCATTGGAAAACATAACCCTGGATCAATCTTCATCTCTCCATCAAATGGTTTCGCAAGCAAACTATAACCTAACTACTTGACATTCTCTAAACAGTCCCAGGCCATTTGTTGGCCTATAAGGCTCTATATTGGTTTCACGAATTCGTCAAAAAATCAGTTAATTACTTGAAGAATGTTTCGGACCCGAATAGTCGTGCGATGTCGATGATGAATCGGTTTTTTCGCGTGATTGTGCACCTTGATCTGCTTTTTATCTCTTGAAATCGTCAGACTCACTTGGATCGTACATAAAGATACTCCCACTGAAGTACTGAATTGAAGTACTGAAGTCTTCCTTCTTGTACCATGGTAATAATTCGTATATATACATTAAGTGTTAGCGACGTGATGTTACACAGGATACTGTATTCTATCAAGATGTTTATAAGTTTAACAGTTCACTTTGAAACAAACAAGGAAAAAATAATTATCTTCTAAATTTTGAATTTGAAAGCATTAAGCTTTTTAAAATATAACTTGAAAATTAAATATAATTCTGAAAATGCTTTTTAAAATATAACTTGTACAAATGAAACTAGTTCTGAGATTTATAGTAATCATGCTTAACTAACCTTCTTTAGCATATTATTTGTACAAACTATCTATATACATTACTTTAAAAGATATCACAGTTTTTTTTATGTGACCCGTTATTTTTTGGGTCCGGTCCATATCAACCATTTTTCTCGAATCTCTAATTTTAGAGATTCGAGAAAAATGGTGGATATAAACATGATCTCATTAGCATATTACATACTGGCCATCTATAAATTAGTAAAATAATAAATATGCTATTAATTTAAATTTAAAAATAGAATACTACCACGCTTTTGTTCTGAATCTTTTCCGTTTTTTTCTCGGTATAGGTTTATGTGCTCATTACTTTAGCAAAATAATATTAATGTAACATCGTCATCTCATAGAAAAAGTTCCCCGCCTTCTGTTATTATTAGAAGGAGTTTTTAATTTAGTAGTGCTCATTGTCTTTTAGTTATTTGATGAAATCGATTCCTGGTGCAGTAATGTTAAGTACTCCAGCAAAAGCTTACATTTGACTTTACTAAAATTAATATTAACTACAGAATAAGTTGCCTCGATGTTGCGACTTGCTTTCTATGAATATTTTTTGTGGTTGCTGTACTCGAGTACTGTTTACGGGTTTACTGTATTTCTGAAATGGTCAAATCAAAAAGCAAACAATTTAGTACCGACCTAAAGATAAATCTCGGATATTTCTTTACTCAAAAGCTCAAATTCATTCGAAAACATGTGACATCCACCAATCCGCACTGGGCCAGCGTGGTGGATTACGGCCCATTCCCTCTCCTAGAGAGGAGGCCTGAGTCCCAACAGTGGGAACATTAAAAGGCTGATGATGATGATGATGAAAAGCTCAAATAGTGCCTTTAGAAAATATAGCATGCCATGTTCATGGTCACCAGGTAGTTAGTGCACATTTCCCGATCAAAATGATCTATATCTATCGAAAGTATGTCGGAGATCACACATCATACAAACATATTCTACTTATGATGGTGTGAATTCTGCTAATCGCGAATGAATTAATGAATTAACCTTTTTCTGCACTTTTAGCTGCTACTTTTTTTTCTACGACAGCTGGAAAGTCTCCTGTGTCGGAAAATATTGAATTTGCGTGCGCAAATGCCATTGGCTTTGGCTTTACCATAATCATAATTATAGTTATTATAACCGTACATAATTATGTTTTTGTGCACCTGTGTTAACAACAGTTCTTACATCAAACTGATTCGCTTCTTTGGCGGTCACGATTTCTTATTTTGATTTTGGGGACATAATTTATAGACAGATCCTTCAGTTTTTGGTCTAATGTCATATGCTAAAGATTTTGCTTCACAGTACCTTGTTTCGTTTGTTCGTTTCGTTATGCTCTTTAACTTCTTACAAACTAGGGTGATGCAAGAAAAATCCATGAAATAAATAGATCCACAAAATAGTAAATATTATATTAGTACATCAAAGAAATAATAGTATTAATTGATTGCAGTCAGTGGCGTAGCTAGTCCTACAGGGGCCCCGTATCAAAAGTCTCATAGGGGCCCCATATAAAAAAAATGGTGCTTTTTAAAAACCAAGCATTTTTAAAAAAGCACCATTTTTTTTACCCAGTTTACTCATCGTACAGTTTACAGAATCGTCACATTGGGTGATGATTCTGGATAACATGTTGCGAATTTTTGCCTACGTCGGGGCCCCTGTAGCGCGGGGCCCCGTATAATTGATACGGCAGATACGGCGGTAGCTACGCCCCTGATTGCAGTATGTTATCGTTAATATCAAGCTATAAAAATTTGTTAATAATTATAATTCTCCTTACCGTCTGCATCTCATCTTGTGCTGCTTTGCATTCAAACAACGTGAATAATATCAGTAGTTTGTAAAGAATTGCATATATTTTTACAGAAAAGTGAATTATTTTTTTTAGAGAGTCGATAAGTTAGTCCAATAGTCCTTTACTTAAGAAAAGGCTTGCAGATTCTACCAACATCCTTCTTTCGCTTTGGCATCTGACTAACATCAGAAAAACAGTCGTATGACCTAACATTTTATTGGAAATCTTATCTTCATCTAGGTACGATTTTGGACAATGGATGTAGATATAAGAACAGGCGCTATCTATACATCGGTCGCCAATGTGGATTGTATTATAGGTAGTTTAAGTCGAGCTCCTTCTAAAAGTGCGCGTTCGAGGAATTTTCGTTGTTTTCCAAACATTATATATATTCGTATAAGTCCAGTTGGAAAACTGATATTTCATTTTCCATATTGATGGCAAAACATTGCAGGAAATCTTAAATGGATTGATCTAAATACTTATACTACTTATAATTCGTGATGGCACAATTATTTTATACATAGTGTAATACTGCTCACGATAAACATAATAACTTTGTTACTTCAGTGATGGACCGTCAGAATCCAAACTAACTTCAGTTACTGTCAAGTTTATAACTACGAGAATAACATAACCTGCCAACAACAATCAAACACTGTGTTGGTGGCGTGAGATAGCAGAAATACGCAAGCAAAGGTCAACATTGGGATAAGAAATCCAAGTTTGAATTATCTCTGAATCTCCTTATATCTATACTTTATCATGACATCTTTAGTTCAGATTTTTATCTCGACTATTATCTATCTATGTTTGACAGTCCATCAATTGAAAACTTAGTTCCCGATCAAATGTTTACGAGATAAGGCCGATATTCCGAATTTTCTTGTGATATTTGGTAGCCTTTTGCTTACAGTCAGTGTTCATGTTTACCATATCAATATTTGTTCGGTGCGGTAATCGTAGTCCGCGACACATAGTGCAGCAATCAATCGTTCAACCACGGCGCCCAACGTGTCGTCGAAACTGCTGAAACGCTAGTTATGAGTCACGACATGTTCACAATCACTAGATTAAAGATTATTGTACCTACTTAGGCATGTATTTAATAAGTTTGAATATTCTATCGTATGTCATATTAGTGTCCTTCGTCGATAGTCATGACGGTAGTGTCGGGCTCGTAGTGCCAGTCAAGCGTGCGCGTGCGCAGCATGTGCTTGTACACGAAGGCAGACTTGCGCGGAGTGCGCGTGCGCGCAGGACTCTCGTAGTCCACCTCATATAGGCCGAACCGCTCGCTGGAACCAATATAGGAGAAGCATAGAGGTAACATTGGTTAATTCTATCTATTTAATAACGTTTTTAAACAATTTTTATTATGGCTGTGTCTAAGTATTTTTTAATTTTATATCCAGTATATAAGTAAAAAAAAATACAGATAAAAAGATAGACCTAATATAGTCCACGCTGTTTTTTAGTCTATATAACATATAGTTGTGTCTATGTTTGACTATATCCATAAAACCCAGCTAAGATTTTAAAACTCACGTATATCCCCGCATCCACTCGAAGTTATCCATAAGACTCCAGATAGAGTAACCTCTGACGTCAGAACCTTCATCTATCGCGTCGAGCATAGCGTCGAGATATCGTCTATGGTAAGAGATTCGGTCGTCATCATCAAGACCACCATAGTTTGAGAATCCATTCTCGATGACGTAGACCGGTGGGTTGTTATAATCCTCCCTGATCTTGGTCAGGACCTTGTGGAAGCCCCATGGAACCACCTGTGGTAAATAGTGCTTATCTAATAGGGAACAGTTTTAAGCTAGATCTCTTGAATTTTTGGAACATCACAAAACATTACCTTAAGGAAACCCGACACAGATCGTTCCCAGTCATCAGGTTGATAGTGCACATTTCCCAGGTCGTCGTAGAATGATGGAATGTCATAAAGACCGATAACTGACGCGTTTCTATATACTAAATTAGTCGAATAATGATTCAGACCAAAAAAATCCGATGAGCCTTTGACGTACTCCACTTCTTCCGGTGTGAATTTGGGCAACCGTGATCTAAAAAAACCTTGTTTTGCACTTTTAGCGGCTACTTTTGCTTTCAAGGTTGGTGGGAAGTCTCCTGTGTCGGAAAATATCGGATGAGCATAAATACCCCACTGGAATAAACAACATCAGCATTATCATAATTGTATTGAATAGTAGGTACACCTCCATAAAGTAAACTAATCATTTTTGTTAAGTTTAATTTTCATACCTCAAATTGATTGCTATCTTCGGCAGCATCGATTTCATTTTCGGTTTCTGGTGCATATAATTCTGCGCTCAGAGCTATAAAGATCGATCCATTATGTATTGGTCTAAATTCTTGATCATAAACATGGTAAGCCTTAGCATGTGCCATTATAATGTTTTTGGCGCACAAATACTCAGCCACACCTTTGACATTCACTCTAGGTGCTTTAGTATCTGCTCCATAACCTTGATAGCAGATTTCTCTTGGTTCGTTTATTGTTATCCAATACTTTACTCTGTCACCGTACAGTCCATAGACGATGCGCGCATAATCTGCGAACCAGTCGGCTATATGTGGGTTAGCCCACCCGCCCAGGTCTTGTAGTCTTTGCGGTAAGTCCCAGTGATACAGTGTAACTACCGGCTCAATGTTATATTTAAGCAATTCGTCAATTAAATTGCTGTAATATTGAGCTCCAGCTTCATTTATCTTATCGGGAAAACTGGTGGGCAGAATACGAGGCCACGATATTGAAAATCTGTAGAAATCAATTCCTAATTCCCTCATCATCTCCACATCTCTTTTGTATTGGTGGTACGAGTCCCCAGCGACGTTACCATTCGAGCAGTCGACTGTCGCACACGGATCTGTGTGCGTCATGTGATCCCAGATACTTTCTGATTTACCTGGAAATGGTTGTTATATTGACAGCAGAATAATTATATATATTATGTATGTTCACGGCTCCAAGAGGCTATTTGTGATATTTTTTTATTTGATTTTTCAAACATTTTACTTGCATATACATAGTATATGCTTTGTAAATTGGCATACATCATAAAATGAATCTCGACTAAGTACATAGTTTATAATAAAGCACACCTTTATATTTTTTTAGCACACAGATACAAAAACTTTATTAATTGATCACAATCAATGCATTTTATGTGATATCAACTTATCAACTTTATGCAACAAGAGTTTATTAAATACAAGATTTGACTTATTGAGAAGAAGTACTTAGAAAACAATATAATACCAAAATATAACATAAAGAAAATAAAAAATTTAAGCCTTTATATAATATACTATGAAGGTGTCTTACAAATAAACTAGTCCCAGCCTAAATAATGTTTTTTTTTTTTTTTAAAGAGCTTGATGTATTTGTTCTGAATATAATCTACATTTTTCATTGACGTCCTTACCGTCTGCATCCCAGCCTCCTTCAATTTGGTATGCCGCAGTAGATGTTCCAAACAGAAAGCCCTCAGGGAATTTTCTTACAACATGTCGTTCAATTTGCGTTTTCTTACACTCAGACAACTTTATCAATAGCACTACTCTAAAAATAAATACAATATTAAAAAACATCAAAGAAAAAATAAAGTTTTAATTTTGTATGTCATTTAGAAAATATTTAGTTTACTTACGCATAGCTTGCAAATTTAAGCAACATCCTTCTTCGTAAACTTAACTGACTGACAAAGACGTGGCTTTGTCAAATCATATATTGAAGATCTAATCATCCCTGCGGTTGAAACAGACGAATTTTGGCTAAGATAACAAACATGCGATTTGTAATCGTCGCCAATTTCGATAACTATCTGCATTCTTTTTAACTGATAGGCCTTTTCTTTGTAGAAGATCTCCTTGTGACAGGTCTCGTTTATGGAAGAGATAGGTTTGTATCTCAAGATTAGCAGAATCCAAATACCGTTACAATCTACATAACATTTACTGATTTTTTCCTTGATTGTTTCTATTTTTTTAATATCCCGTTGCTGGGTAAAGGCCTCTCACAACTTCTTCCAGTATTCTTTTCTCAAGACCCTTCAAACCAGCCCTTGCAGTAGGCGTTTAGGTCATCGCACCCCATCTTCTCAGGTCAACTTCCGTCCTCAGGCTCTCAATTTGTGAAGCGTTTCAGGTTTAGGGTTCCTAAACTTTAAAAAAAAAAGTCTTATAAGGAAAGAAGAAAAAGAACTTCATTGGTATATAGGTTTTTCTTTGATTGGCAAGGATTGTTGATGGAGCATCAACTGAATTTTTTTTTAATGGTACATAAACTGTACGGTCCTTAATTAATATTCCTCAGATGAGCAGCTTTGTCAGTTAACCGGAAGCTGTACTCACGAGCTGTGTGTTACAATATTCGGTCCTACTTATACTTCCAAGATTCGACTTTCTATCATTTATAGCTAATGAAAATATCTGAGTAAATTTTAGGACATTTGTATATTTATAATTATTGTTATTATATCTAGCCTATACTACCCCACAGCTGGGCAAAGGCCTCCCATCATTCTCTGCATTATTGCCGGTTCTGAAACACTTCTGGCCAATTTCTTACGTATAAAGTGACAGAAAAACAGTAAAGTTTATCCAGTTTAGTTGCACTGGCATGTAACTTCCGTATTTTAAGTTATATATTCCATCTTATAGATGAATATAGTACGACAAACGTCCTCTTCACAACTTATACCTATTATCAATTCACACTAGAATCGTTAGAGATTATTTTGAAGACGTTTGATAGTGAACAACAACATGAATAAAAATAGTTGATGGTACTGCAGATATCAATTCACTTGCGTTTGTTTTGTTTGGTTATATTTATCCACGATCTTTATTTCGGTTTTTTATCGGTGGATGATCAATACTTCACGTGATTTCAGTTGTTTCTATGCACGGTAAGAACATTTTGTTGGTTTTGATAATCTTATCTAAGTAATATGGCTTATATAAGTAGTGTTTGACTGGCCTGTTGGTCTAGTGGTTAGTGGCCCTGACTGCTATGCCGGAGGTCGTGGGTTCGATTCCCACCCAGGACAAATGTTTGTGTGATGAGCACAATCATTTGTTCTGTGTCTGGGTGTTATTTATCTATAATATAAATGTACTTAGAAATATATAAGTATGTTTACCAGCGGTCTGGTACCCATAACACAAGCTCTGCTTAGCTTGGGACTAGACGGTGTTGTGTGATAGTTGTGGAATTAAAAAAAAAAATGTAATTAACTGTGTAAGACCAGGTTTTCTCTACTTGATTTTATACTCAAGTATAGACTTTAGTGTCGTGTATTTTAAGTTGATTTTAAAATGGCAATTTCTATTAAAAGGCCCAAAAAATTATGTACTGCAATGGAATTCGTACTTTATCTTGTGTGGCATAGAGTTCGAATAGTTTATACTTACACTTGCCTTGTCAGTTTAACATGTAGGGGTCAGATCTTTTTTTATGGTAGGTAAAATCATCCAATGAAAAATCCCGCCCTTGGGTGGGGCGGGAAATAGTGTCAGACTCTCTGACTAAAAACCTACCCGGTTCCATTCATTGCCTTCGTCCCAGGGCCACGGGTGACAATTTCACATAACCCGAGGTCAGATCTTGCAACTGAATTTTAAAACAATTATCCCTAATCTATTGATCTGTTTTTCATAGACGTTTATTTAGTTATTTATTTATGTACACAAAAACACTTAACAACAAGAAAAATAAATACAGATAAAAGAGTACAAAGGTACTGCGTAGACGCAGTGTGTATAAATAATTTGGAAAAACAAAAATAGACTATGATATCTAAATTAAATCAATTATAGTAAATAAATGTACACAAAAATAGATACTATACATAAATTAACAACGCATGGTTAGCGTTACATATTCGTCATCCTACGGAAGCCTCCGTTGTAAGTAAATATTGTCTAAAGAAGATCAAAACATGGACTCTTCCCGGAGTGTTTTGGTTACTGACGCTAACGCACGATGAAAGGACTCCTACAAGGTGGACGGATGACCTGGTGACGGTCGCAGAATACGATGGATGTAAAATGCACAGGATCGGTTTTTGTGGCGACACTTGGGGGAGACCTGTGTCCAGCAGTGGACGTCATTTGGTTGAAATAATGATGATGATGATTACTGACACCAATAGTGACCTTTTTACCTATGAACATGTAAAAAAGAAGAGAGCAGTGGTGGCCGAGTGGTAAGGCCTCGACTTACGAGTTGTAGGGCGCGGGTTCAAACCCAGCCAGGTGCATTACTTTGTGTAACTTATTTCATCGCTACTGCTCTCAAAATCATGATGTAAAACACCTTGAGGAAACCGGCATGTCCTAGAACCAAAAATTCGAAGACATGACACCACCAACTCGCACTGGGCCCGCGTGGTGGATTACGGCCCATTCTCTCTCCTAGAGAGGAGGCCTGTGTTCAAGCAGTGGGAACATTAAAAAGGCTGTTGATGATGATGAAAGAAAAAAAGAAAAAGAAAGAAAGAAAAGAGTTTATTTGTGCCAAAACATGGCGCATATCTTAAAATAACAGCTACACACACTGACTCTATATGAAAAAAAAACCAAAATATGAAAATAATGATGATGTAAAACCAAAATAGTTATTTTCCACCCATTACTTGTCTTGAATCGATATATTATAAAGTTTGGAAACTTTCGACCATTAGAACCTACCTTGTAACGAGGCCCTCTTCATTTCCATTCCTTATTCCTTTTTGTGGACTCAGAGTCATAGGTAAAATCAATAACGTCTAGACATCTTTCTTTGCTAAACCATAAAATCGTGAACAGACAGCTATATAACCAACAGTTCTTTAGTGTGGGAGAAACGTATATTGGTTTACCGTCAATTAAGTACTCGTATAAGTACCAACTTGTGGTATTTAAACACACTGCAAACTCTGGGACACTGCCTGCACGGATGCGCCTGACAGGAAACTATATCAACAAGTTCATATGAAAAGCATGTAAGAAGCTTTTTCGTATTTTTTTTTCCGGTTCCTGACGGCACACAGTCAGAAATCAGGATCCTATACCCCGGAAATCTGTGCATTACATAGCGCCTTAACCATAAGTGCGGCTGTCAAGCTTCACAATAGTAAACGGGAATTTCTTTCACTTCTGTTTGCAAAACGAGACGAACTTGGTAAGCCTGGTTAGCAAAGCCGTCAAAAGTCAATGAGACTTGAACATGGTAATATTGCTGAACGGTTTTCAAAAAGGAACTTTTTTACAATTTAAATCCATAAACGAATCTCGGTGAGTCACAATCACAAAGTGCTAAAACAAAAGACATTTATTTTTTAACTGTAAGTACATAACATATTATAGTAAACTAGTGTCCTTCGTCGATAGTCATGACAGTAGTGTCGGGCTCGTAGTGCCAATCGAGCGCGCGCGTGCGCAGCATCTGCTTGTAAACGAAGGCAGACTTGCGCGGTGTGCGCGTGCGCGCAGGGCTCTCGTAGTCCACCTCATACAGACCAAACCGCTCGCTGGAATCAATACACGTGAATTTAATAAAAGCTTCTGCCAGGTATCTGGTGACGGTATGATTAAAAAAAATGCAGCCTGGTAATTATATAGCATACCGATAAAATCTGCCATAAATGTTGTGACTAGGGTCTCCTCTCTAGGAGATAGAATAGGGCGTAACGCACCACGCGGGCCTATGCAGTATGGGTAGGTTGATGTCACAAGTATTCAAAGGACATGTCATTTTCCTCATGATGTTTACGTTCACCGTTTTGACGGCAGTGCTGATGCACAAATTGCAAGTGCACAAATAGTCTAGGTTTGAAGTAACGATCTACAAATTGTAAGTCTGGATCGTTACCACTAGGCCAAAATTGTTCAGTGAACTATCAACAACAGTGACATATTATTGGATTTAAAAATCAGAAATCTGAATAGTTCTATTTATTTTTATTATGATTAGGGCTATTTTACAGGCACTTTTGAATTGTCAAAATGTCGGGCAATCCAAAAAAACTCACGTATATCCTTGCATCCACTCGAAGTTGTCCATAAGACTCCAAACAGAATAACCTCTAATGTTGGAACCCTCGTCAATGGCGTCAAGCATGGCGCTTTGGTATTTTCTTTGGTAAGCGATCCGGTCATCGTCATCAAGACCGCCATGGCTAGAGTAGCCGTTCTCGGTGATGATCACCACAGGGTTGTTGTAATCCTTTCTGATCTTGGTCAGCAGTTTGTAGAAGCCCCATGGGACAACCTGTGTTTAAAAGCGACGTAATTTTAGTAAAACGATCGATAAAATCATAAACAAAACATCTCTATCACTGATTCGTTACAAAGCGTTACCTTAAGGAAACCCGATGCACCACGTTCCCAATGATCAGGTTGGTAGTGTATATTTCCTAAGTCATCATTGAATGATGGTACGTCATATCGGCCAACAGCTGAATCATTTCTGTACACCAAATAGGTAGAATAATGATTTAGACCAAAGAAATCAGAGGTCCCCTTTACGAATTCTACTTCTTCCAGCGTGAATTCAGGCAACCGTGATCTAAAGAAACCTTGTTCTGCACTTTTAGCTGCTATTTTTTCTTTGAAGACATTTGAGAAGTCTCCGGTTTCGGAAAATATCGGATGTGCCCAAGCGCCCCACTGGAATAGAAATATTTAGCATTGATATCATTGTAATAAATACTAAACTTGGTGGTTAAACAATCTCGTGTGAAAAATAACATAAATGATGTAAATGTGAAGTATATCTTTATGTTAGATGTACAAACATAATTGTTTACTTACCTCAAACTCATTAGAAACATCGGCAGCCTCAATCTCTTTTTCAGTTTCGGGTTCATAAAATTGTGCACTCAGTGATATGAAGATAGATCCATTATATTTCGGTCGAAATTCTCGATCATAAATATGGTAAGCCTTTGCGTGAGCCAACATTAGATTCTTAGCGCACATATACTCTCCCACGCCCTTGATATTCACTCTAGGTGCCTTGGTATCAGATCCGTAGCCTTGATAGCAGACTGCCTTTGGCTCGTTTATTGTTATCCAATACTTTACTCTGTCACCGTACAGTCCAAAAACGATGCGCGCATAATCCGCGAACCAGTCGGCTATATGTGGGTTGGCCCAACCACCCAGGTCTTGTAGTCTTTGTGGTAGGTCCCAGTGATACAGTGTAACCATAGGTTCAATGTTGTATTTAAGCATTTCATCAATAAAGTCGCTGTAATGTTGAGCCCCAGCTTCGTTTATATAGTCAGGAAAACTGGTGGGCAGAATACGAGACCATGATATTGAAAATCTGTAGAAATCAATTCCTAATTCCCTCATCATCTCCACATCTCTTTTGTATTGGTGGTACGAGTCTCCAGCGACGTCGCCATTCGAGCAGTCGACTGTCGCACACGGATCTGTGTGCGTCATGTGATCCCAGATACTTTCAGATTTACCTGGAATGAGTACCAAATTGAATAATTTGGCAATTAAACAGATAATATGTCATTGTATGATAACAGTGACATTATCTCGTAACTTTACTATCTATAATAAACTGTTACCAAGTTAAAACAAATACTATGTATGGTAAAAGAAATCCAAACACTTGCTAACAATTTGACTTACCGTCTGCATCCCAGGCTCCCTCAACTTGATACGCAGCAGTGGATGTTCCAAACATAAAACCCTCGGGGAATTTCCTCACATTATGCCGATTACACTGCGATGTCTTACATTCAGACACCGCTATCAAAACAATTCTGAAAAAACATAATACTGTAAAATAATGAGTCGACCCCAAGTTAGTAGGGAAAAATATTCTATTCTATTCTATCTTGTCAAGTCTCCAAAATACTTGTTGGATAGACTGATGGTCAGACTTTCTGGCATCTAGCTACCTGTAACGACATTTAAAGATCTACGAATGACAACCGGGACCAAAACTTTTACGAGCTTTCAAAGATATGGGGAGTCAGTAATGTCCCAGATAGACATACAAAAGTACATATGAACTGAAAAAAATCCATTGGTGATTACCCAATTTAAAAACCCGCAATTTTCCCGGCTTTCACGACACTTAAAAACCGTAACAAAAAAATAAAAAAACCACAAATGTTAAATTCACGTTAAATTGAATAGATTAGTTTTAATCTTTTACTTATGTGTGTGGAAAAGGGAGAGGGAGGCCTTCGCCCAGCAGTGGAACACAATAGGCTAAACTAAATAACTAATCTTTTACTTACATAAAACCTGCTAGATTTAACAACATTCTGCGATCACTAGACGACTGAGGAACTACAAACCAACGATCTTATATCGTTTATTGAAGATCTTATCTTCATCATCATCTCTAGGTGTCGGGTGAAAAATATGGATTATTGTTTGATATTGAGCAGGTACTTTGGGAACGGCACCAATTGCGATAGCCATCTATTTCATCAATTTTGACAACCATTATGAGTCATCGTAGCTGTTGTAGGTTGTTTCTTTTAAGCCTGTCGAGAAAGTTCATTTTGCTATAAAAAAATGAGGTACATTAAAATTTCCTGACTGGCCGACTTCCTTCATTATGAGTCATCGTAGCTGTTGTAGGTTGTTTCTTTTAAGCCTGTCGAGAAAGTTCATTTTGCTATAAAAAAATGAGGTACATTAAAATTTCCTGACTGGCCGACTTCCTTCAATTGGAGGTTGAAGGCCTTGTAGTTTCACTGAATGATGTCTGTTAAGTGTCAAATAGATACTCATGTACTCAGCCTTTTTTTTGGTTGAGATTTAATCCAGATGATTTCCCGACTTCAATTTTGTTTAATAACTAAGCAATAGTCTAAGAGCAATATGTATGTTCCAGGGTCGGTGGTTAGCCACGTGAAGGATGCAGGTGCGGTGGGCGGCGTGGGCGCTGGCGGTGGGCGCGTGCGCAGTGGCCGCACCGGCCGAGCCGCGCGCGCCGCTCCCCACCGCCGCAGTCGCCGCCGCCGCCCCGCCGCCCGCGCCCGCCTGCGAACCCCTAGTGCTGAAAAATACGCCGCCCATGCCATCAGTGCGTACATACTATATTTTTTAACATTTGGTACACAAAGCGCACTAGGCGCACTTATCATTTATGAATTTCCTTTAGACTACTCGTAGATTAAAATTAAGGCCTTAAAAACGTAAACAAACACAAACATAAATCATGATTTATGTTTTACTCATCAAGTCTCAATATGTGGTGTTGGGATTACAGAACGCTCGCGAGCACGAGGCGGCGGCCATGCACACGGCGCGCGCGCTGGTTGAGCTGGTGCAGCAGGGCGTGGCGGACGAGGAGCGTGCCGCAGCGCTGGCCCGGGCCGCCACGCGCGCACCGCTGGCGCCGCCACCCGCCGCCGTCGCACTCGGTGCCCCCCAGCTGCATCTAGGCGTGCTCTACATAGCCGAACCACCGAGACTAGTCGTCTTCCAACAAAACAACTCAATCACTCTACGACAATTTTGGAGGACGTTAGCGTCAGCGTGGAACGCAACTGCAGCCGTGTGGTCAAACGCGTGGTTCTCTTGCGACAAGGATGGTGAGGGCTGGTGGGGCGGTGTGGCAGCAGCTCGGGGTGTGGGCCCGGCTAGGTCTGCTGCGGCTCTGTTCCGGCGCTGGCCTGCCTTACCTTGCGAAGAGGCTATGCACGATTGGCTGGGCGGGGCTCCTTTATGCGATGTGGCTACAACAGATTGTGAAGCTTCTCCATCGTTTGGATCATCAGATCGGAGGATAGAAGTAATTAAAGAATAACTATTTGCAAGAATTTTTATATACTTGTGTAGTGTTAATCTGTTATTTCTAAGCTAAGTACTGCTTTTCGTAGTATCGCTGTAAGTGTCAGGCGGATCACTGGAATGCCGGCGGCAGTGGGTGGCTGAGAGGGGCCACGATAGCGGCGGATGACTCCGGCCCGCTCACGTGCACGCCATGCGGCATGGGCAGCGACTCCACGGCGTGCCTGGCCGACTCGCATCGTGTGGCCGTGCTGGCCGGGAACGTCGGCGGCATGCTGCTCTGTCTCGTCACCGCGGGTGTTATCTTCCAGAAGAGGAAGTGTAAAGTAAGTAACGATGAAGTGCCGTGCAGCTAATCGATGCAGTTATAAACCTTTGAGTATGAAATGCGGATTAATTTATGTTTTCAGGCAGTGGCGGTGGGGATGTGGACAGTGTTAGAAGTTGTACTTCTGGGCGCGTTTTTGATGTATGCCTCCGTAAGTACTAGAAAACTTTGATTTTGTATTTTAAAGTTATTTTTAAAGGTGTCTTCGTTGTGATCAAATTTAAGAAAAACAGAAAATCGGCAATCGTATCATCTCATAATCTTAATCTTATCCAAGGTAATATTTATATATTAATAGTTTAATATTTCGTTATCTATCAATTGCACTCGTTTCTATGTTTTATCAATACCATCTGCCCTGGTGGCTTTATCTTGCTCGCAAAACAAACAATACTTAGCGGGATTATGTGCTATCGTAATCGGTAAAGAGTCTGTAATGCCACCTCGCGAGCTGTGTTTAGCTCACTAAGCGGTGACTCCAATCGAAGTAACATCAAAAATCAAAATAAAAAATGAATGTCAGATATTCCTGATCAGAACTCAGGGGTTTTACCACAAAATAGAACAATAACTTAACATGACGTATTACCGCTCGGAGGACACTGTGGAGCACACAGTCGAGGTGTGCCCCGCTTGAGAAGAGCATCGCCGTGTCCTTGTGGGGCGATCGGCGGCGGCGATTTCTCGCGCCGGGTCTTGGTACAGCCCATGCTCCGGAGCGAAGAGGAGTGGCAGGCAGTCGCCTCCTTCTGCGAAGCAGTAATGCTAGCAAAGGAGCAGGCCGATCGCATCAGGCAACGGCGCACACGCCGCCGCCGCCGCCGGGATTCCAATTCCGATTTCCGGCCGGCGTAAGCGCGGCCTTGCGGTCGACGGGCAATGCTATATGGGGTGTAAAGCCACACCCCATATAGCTCTATCCTTTTAACAGTTAAATTTAGGCCGTTAAATGAGCTCGTGTTAGGTCTCTCAGTTTATTACCCTTGCTTGTACTTCAGGCTGCATCCCAGTTGATATCAGTGGCGAAGTGGCGGTGTATAGCGGGCGCGTGGCTGCGCGAGCTCGGCTTCGTGGCGTGCTACGGGTCCGTGGTGCTGCGTCTGTGGGTGCTGCTCGCCGAGTTCCGCACCAGGAAAGCACATCGATGGACGCCTCGGGATTCAGAGGTATGGTTGTTCTATTTTACGAAGGTCGGTCGGTCTTGAATGTATGTTGTAAACTCATAGAACGTCACAATGTGCATATTGTTTCTGTATGCTGTGCGTAAGCTGTTATATACGTCATCGAACGTTCAAACACATAAAATAGGGTACGTAAATTGTCTTGCTTACTATTGCATATTTTTGAGTTGCGGTCTTTTTCACCCCTTGTGAATATATATTGATCTACTTTGACAATAATAATTCTAATCGTACAGTATGGATAGATATAACTTTTCAATATTTATTGAAATCTATTGACCTCATCTACCTATTATATTATCTACCTGTTAGGTACCTACCCCACAGTCTCATTTTTAGAAACCTGCCTAAAATTTCCTTCGCCGTTGATGAGATCTTGAGGTGACAGAATTCATCATTAGTAGGTCCAGGCATGTAAGCGCTTTGTGACCTTTACGCATAACTTCTTCAATTTCCCATTGTCTCATTGGTGAAGTGGCTAAAACGACTTCTGAACATTGAGTCCGATAACGAAGTGGAGTATAATGCTTGATAAACACTATATAATACGCGGCAAATAAGTTGAACCAATTGCTATGATTATGCGCAGTGATGTTTACCACTTCAATTGAGCCCCGAAAATCGGTTACTGCACATTCAAGGTTGACCGCCATGAGGGTTCAACTTGGATGACGCGGATTATAATCGATTTTCGGGTCTCAATCGAAGGGAGGGCTGGTATACTTACTGGCGAATTGAAGTTGATGGTAGGTACTATATACAATCACTCATGTCTGCTTGGAGGAGGATCTTATATTAGTAAGTTTCGGCGTGCAGGTTCTACGGGTAGTCGGAGCCATGGTGCTGGGTGCAGCGTGCTACCTGGCAGCCTTCACGGCGACAGCGGCGTGCGACGCGGGCGAGGCGGGCGCGGGCTGCGCGCGCGCCGCCTGGCACCACGTCACGGCCGGCGCCGAGCTGCTGCTGCTGGCAGCGGGACTGCGCATCGCCTACGCGGCCAGGAACGCTAACGTGCCCTTCCAGGTACTACCTACTTCGCATAAGGTTTACAGGATGGCCATTTCTCTTCTTCTTGTCATTCTCTCACCGCTGAATAGTTTTGCGGTCTTCTGTGTCAGACTACTCGGTACATGCTGCCTCCGATTTTCTTTGTTGCGTATAACACCTTGGTTATTACAGTTAGACACAGTTACTGAGATTTTTATTCAATTAATGGAATAGCTTTATTCTGAAACACTGAAATAATAACAACTTATAGGTACACAAACTTAAATCTAAGGGTACAAAGGTATTGTCATCAGTTTGAATAAGTAACTTAATTCATTAGGATCAGACAGTCTAAAGTTTATATCATAAATAAGTCTAACTAAAAGCCTATTATAAAATTATGTAAAAATATAGAAAAATAAACAAAATTCGGACGTGATGTAGGTAATTTTTTTCCTAATCAGGATATCAAAAATCTAGAGGGAACGTTGCTTGAAATTAAAAAAGCCGTTAGTATATATATGCTCGTATAT
This sequence comes from Leucania comma, assembly GCA_958295575.1. Lineage (NCBI taxonomy): Eukaryota > Metazoa > Arthropoda > Insecta > Lepidoptera > Noctuidae > Leucania > Leucania comma. Next base: position 20,346,437 of record OY282468.1, read on the forward strand.
GTCGGCGTATGGTGGTCATTTGTGTCGATGTCGCACAAAATTCACAGTCACTTTAATATAGAATGACAGGAAATGTCATGGGCGTCGCCAAGGGGTGCAGGGGGGGCTACGGCACCCCCTATTTTAGAGGCTTGCTTTACAGCTTTAGACCCTAGTTTAGGCACCAGTCTCCCACAATATAATGTCCCATCCTACATGTTACCGTAAATATAAGGCTAGCAATTAGGAGTTATATTGTGGAGAAAATAAACTTTTATTATTATTAAAAAAAAAACATTCTCTATACCTACTTAAAATACCCCCCCCCCCCCTTTGATCATCGGCTGGCGACGCCCTTGGAAAATGTTATAGTGATAATAACAAAATATCTTACTTCAGTTCAAGGTGTTTATTCCATGGGCGGCGAAAGAGTGCCCTTCTTATCACATTACATCGGTTTTTATACACAGAAAACGATAAGAATAAAAATTCACTATGAAGGTAGAAAAATATTTAAAATATATAAATAGAACGGAAATCGTCACAGTAAATTCTTATTTAAATATGACCGGATGCTCTGATATTTAAAAAAAATAAAAAGGAACTGGTCAAGTTAAATCCTCACAAGTTTAACCGGATACTGTAATATTTTTTTAAATTAAAAAGGAAGTCGTCATTTAATTGGATGTTGTAATATTTAAAATAATTCGAAAGGAAGTTATCAAATTAAATCCTTATATAAATTCAACAGGATAACGCAATATTTTAAATAATTCGAAGGAAAGTTATCAAATTAAATCCTAGTATAAATTCCACTGGATATTGCAATATATTAAAACAAAAAAAACAGGAAGTGACCAAATTAAATCCACATCAAAATTATCAAATAATGGTTTTGCGTCCATATATATATCATCAAAAATATACTGGACACCATTTTTTTTTTACTTTATCAGAGATTGAGGAGGATAAAAGTCATCAAAGTTCAGAAGCGAGGGCATTTTACATCCATCCTATGCAACAAGTGGTACATCATCTTACTAGGTGTGTGACATCATAAGATATATCAACTGTATTGACTTCACTCCCAAATTTTTTTATACTAAACTGACGGTATGCATACTAAATAGATTTTCTAGAAAGCTACGTATACATACAGGGTAGTTTCTTAAAAAAAAATTCAGTCATTAGTGGCTGCAATACTAGACTAACCGGATGCAGTTAATTAATAGTTCCTTACGTGTAGTAATTCCCTCATTCCAGTTATTGAACAATACAATGTCCCTTGGTAATACTCAACTATAGGAATTCAACTATAAAAACGGTGACCGTCGCAAAGCGGTCTTTTTAGATCTAGCTAAAGCTTTCTTTAGAATCGCAATCGATCTTTTTCATAAAAAACAAGATTGAGTTGGAATTAAAGGAAAACTGCTTGAGTGGTTTCACAGCTACCTCTCTAATCGCTGTGGTCGTCTAATCTGACGACCACTTATATGATTAACTCCCTATAAATTTTGGAGTTCCACAGGGTAGCTTACTGAGCTCAACATAATTGTTGATTATTATGAACGACATATTAACCCTCGTATTAAAAAAACCCCAAAACTAATTTCTTTCGCAGACGATAAATGATGATACTGTTATCACATTTCAGTGTAGAAACTGGGAATAGGTCTACCACCTATGTACATGATATGGGATGCAGTTTTTTTTTTTTTTTTTTATGGTAGGTAAAATCATCCAATGACAAATCCCGCCCTTGGGCGGAGCGGGAAGTAGTGTCAGACTCTTACTGACTAAAAACCTACCCCGTTCCTTCGTAGCCTATCGTGCCGGGGTCGAGCATTCCTTTCGGAACTAACCCATGACCCCAGTAGGCTTCGACCCTGCCTGCCTGCAGTTAGCAGGCTGGGCCTCTTCGGTGTGCTGACAGCTCCTTGAGGCGCGCGGGAACAGAACGCGCCGTCGACGACTTGGGCTCGGTCCGGTCGGTTACCGGACGATCGGACAGCGTGCTACCCATTGCGCGCCGTCCGCAAGCCCGCGCCTACGGTGGCCGGAAATCGGGATCGGAATCCCGGCGGCGGCTGGGGCGAGCGCCCCGTTGCCTCTGCCTGATGCGGTCGGCCTCCTCCTTTGCTAGCATTACTGCTTCGCAGAAGGAGGCGACCGCCTGCCATCCCTCCTCACTACGGACCATGGCCTGAACCAAGGCCCGGCGAGAGAGATCGCTGCCGCCGATCGCCCCCACGAGGACACGGCGATGCTCCGCCCAGGCGGGGCACACCTCTATAGTGTGCTCCACCGTGTCCTCCGGATGTTCCGCACAGTGGCGACACCCGGGCGAATCCTCCGCACGAATCCGGAACAGGTACTTAGCGAACTTTCCGTGTTCGGTAAGCACCTGCGTCGTGCGGAAGTTGAGAACGCCGTGAGGTCTTTCCAGCCACGCCTCAAGGATGGGCCTTATCGCCCCAATTGTGGCGCGCCCCGAACGAGGTTGCGATAGTCGTTGACGCCATTTCGCCATGAGATCCCGCCGGAGCTCTGTCCGCCATGCCTCGACTTGTCGTGGCAGCGGAATTTCGCCCCGGCGTTGCATCTCCATGCGCTTGTCGTGCATGTGTGCAAGGACTGTTGCCTCCAGATCCCACGGCGGTTGGCCAGCAAGGAGGGTCGCCGCCTCGCGGGAGATCGTTCGGTACCCTCGCACCATGCGTATTGCCATGACCCTCTGGCACGCATTCAGCTGGGCCCTCGGTTGCTGTTGCAACGTCGGTGCCCACACCGGAGCCCCGTAGAGAGCCATGGACCGAACGATTCCCGCGTAGAGCTTCCGGCAGGAGGCGTCTGGTCCCCCGAGGTTGGGCAGGAGCCGCCCGAGAGCAGCCCCAGTCCGATTTAGTTTGGGAGCCAGACGTCGGAAGTGCTCCTTGAAATTCCACCAGCTGTCGAGGACGAGTCCCAGGTACTTCATCGTCGACCCGACGCCGATGTGAACCCCTCCTACCGTTAGCTGGGAACGCGGTGGTGGCGCACCCCGAGGGCCGTGGAAGCACATGGCCTCGGACTTGTGCAGTGCCACCTCGAGTCCCAACTGCTGGATCCTGTCAACGACAATCGCAACCCCGCGTGTCGCTAATTCGACCGCCGTCCGGTACGACTCTCCCCGCGCTAGGACCAACGTGTCGTCCGCGTAGCAGACCACGCTGACCCCGTCGGGGAAGTCGCCGCGCAGCACGTAGTCGTACCCGATGTTCCACAAGGGTGGTCCTAGTACCGATCCCTGCGGAACACCGCACGACATCTCTCGACGTTTCCACTCTCCCTGGTGACCGGGGTAGATGATATACCTCTCCGATAGGTAGGCCTCGATCACACGACAGAGGTAGTCGGGCACCCGGTGGTACCGGAGTGCCGTTCCAATGCAACTCCAGGGCAGGAAGTTGAAGGCGTTGGCAATGTCCAAGGACACTGCCACGACACACCTGCCCTGGGACACCGCATCCCCCGTCGTGAGGGCTCGCACGCGCATGATGGCGTCCACCGTGGAGCGCATCCTGCGAAAACCGAACTGTCCGTCCGACAGGTCCGGCCCCACCCTTGCAAGGCGCGCGACGAGGCGGTTTGCAATGACTCTTTCAAAGAGCTTGCTCACCTCGTCGAGCAGCACAATGGGCCGGTACGCGGACGGAGAGTCCGCAGGGCTCCCAGGCTTCGCTATGAGGACCAGTTTCCCCGTCTTCCAGCGAAGTGGGAACTGGCCCCTCTCCAGACATGCGCTAAAGAGCCCCCTCAATCGAGGCCCGAGAGCCTCCATAGCCAGGACCCAGGCCCTCCCAGGCAGGCCGTCAGGTCCTGGGGCGGTATTCTTGGCACTCAGCCTTCGTACCGCCACTCTCATCTCTACCTCGGTCACCTCTGGAACATCGTCGTCGTCGTCGTGGTCCGCGTCAGGTACTGTCGGTGTTGGCGGAGCCATAGACGGGGGGGAGTGTACCCCCCGCGTAGGGAACAGAGTGCTGACCACACCCTCCACGAGCTCGGGCCGGAGACTCTGAGTCAGTGGGGGAGCCCATGGACGGAGTTTCTCCCGTACCATCTTGTATGGGCGTCCCCACGGGTCTGCATTCAGAGACCCCAGATATGGGATGCAGTAAAGTATTGAGTATTTTGCGGAAGAATGATTAGCAACAATCTATTTATTTAATCTTCATGCAACACAACGTACAAAGGCGGACTTAATGCCTTAGGCATTAAGCAACAATCATGCACAAACACTCAACCATATTTTACTACAGTCAACATAATAATAGAAAACCAAACACATTCCATTTTAATTCCATTCCATTTTCAAACTTTTTATACATGTCTGAACAATCCAAACACCTCACACAAAGACTGCGCATGCGACTGTATTAACCAAATTCAGTCTATTCGTTATTTGGGTCTAATAATTTGCCGAAAACTTACCATTTAAAGCTCATTTCAAACACCTTTCTGGTGGAGTAAGGAAAGTTATACACATAAATAAAAAATTTAAAGACCACACCACAATAGACATAACATTATACAATATGGCGGAGCTGTCTGGAATGAAGCTGGGAAAACAACAATAATTGAACTCGAAAGTGCCAAGAGAGATGTTTTAAAGGTTCTTTAAAAAAATATAATTTCTTCTCTACCGACTCCTTGTACTGTGAATTTCCAGTTTTACGTGTTTGCCAATTTTACATTCTCAATGCATTCGTACTCATAAAACTATAAAGCTCCAACCAAACTATCGCTCAATAAATTAGACTTTAATTAGTCACTTCGATTTGCTCTTTTTGTTTTGATTTCAGTTTTTTTTTTTTTGTTTTTATACTCTTTTGATTTACCTCTTGTTACATTTACTCCAGTGATAAAAAAACAGTTTTACTTAAATTTCAACTCCGGTTCCCCAGAAATAGACGCCAGTACCGCCACTGTATACTACATAATTGAAGCCCGCCAATTGTTGAGGAGGGATGGCAGGCTTCGCAGAAGAAGACGACCCTTGTTCTGCGAAGCAATAATGCTAGCAAAGGAGGAGGCCGACCGCATCAGGCAAAGGCATCGGGGCGCTCACCCCAGCCGCCGCCGGGATTCCGATCCCGATTTCCGGCCACCGTAGGCGCGGGCTTGCGGACGGCGTGCAATGGATAGCATGCTGTCCGATCGTCCGGTAACCGACCCGACCGAGCCCAAGTCGTCGAAGGCGCGTACTGTTCCCGCGCGCCTCAAGGAGCTGTCAGCGAACCGTAGAGGCCCAGCCTGCTAGCTGCAGGTAGGCAGGCTGGCTGTCATGTTGCCGGGCCTCTGATTTACCTTTTCAAACAGACTGAATCTGGGCTTAAATTATTCGTGTCGTATCGTGGTGCCTTCTAACGCAGTTGATTGGCACAAAACTCTTTGTTATCGTTTCGATGAACAGAATCGTTTCATTCTTTATCCCGCCACCACGGCACACTCCGGCACAATCATGTGAACCTTTAGAACAGTGGTTACCCAACCTATGGTCAGCGGACCACTGGTGGTCCGCAAGAGGTCGGCGAAAGATATAAATATTTCAAACTCTCCTTTAGAACAAATCAGTAGGATGCGAACAGATTTTAAGTTTTATCAGAAATGTAATTTCTATAACAATTGTCTTATTCTTGGTCATGCACGCTTGACCGCTTGACAGAGTGGTCGTGGTCATGGGTTGGTCGAGTCCTGCGCCGCCGCCTCTCACGCGATACGACGTCATGCAGCTCTGTGTTTGGCGGCTTGGGCGTTTTCATTAACGCTGCAGTATGTCATCGATTTGATGAGGTCTGTCCATCGTGTTGGAGAGCGTCCACGTGATCTCTTGCCCTCGACTTTCTTTGAACCACCAATCGCGCCATCGATTCCTCTTTACGGGTGATATTCCCGAAGAACTTGAGTATAATACAATGGACGTTGCATTTAGAAAGAATGGGCGTGCTCATTTTTTATTTGTATTAACATAGATTTCTTATGCATCTAGGCCCTGCTAATGACAAAGAAGTTAAAGTGGTCCCCGGCAAAAAAAGTTTAGGAACCACTGCTTAAGAAGTATGCATACTACTTAGTACAGTTTGAAGGATGTATTGTTGTTTGTATAGGAGCGCGGCTGGCTCGCGGCAGCCCTCGCTACAGAGATCGTGTGCGGCGTATGGTGGCGCCTGGTGGCTGTGGGCGAGCCGGGCGCTGCGCCGGAGCGCTGGCCACTGTCCGCGGCGCTGCGCGCGCACCTGTCCGCCGGCGCCGCGCTCGCCTGCGTGCTGGCGCCCCGCCTGTGGCACGGGTACCGAGCCCGCTCACTCGCACAAGAGGTAACACATCGCTATAGAGATCGTGTGCGCCATGTGGTGAAAAATAAAATAGTTTTCATTTCTTTTATATAGAGCAGGAGACTAAACTGAGCACACAGGCAGAAAAGGATGTATAAGCAGTTGTACAGTATCCCTATCTGCCAGTGAGCTCAATGCGTATGCAAGCACCAATTATATTTATAGAAAATAAATTGATTGACCTTGAAATAAAATTAACAATAATAGCACTGGATCCTAAATGAGCTGATCATCAGTCTGTCGACTCGGAAGACGTATACCCCTGGCGTGCTATTCTCTAAGATTGATTTTATAACCCAATATACCTATACATGGGATTGTTAACCCAATATACCTATACATGGGATTGTTAACCCAATATACCTATACATTGGATTGTTAACCCAATGTTCCTAAACATTTGATTGTTAATCCAATATACTTATTTGGATTTCGCTGCGGCCAGGGCTGCGCTCAAGGCTGTTTTCTTAGAGAATAGCACGGCTCGAAAGAGCCTACCCAAATCGGCGACACCTGCAGGTATAGCGACTGGTCATTCGAATAGACTACCTATATCATTTCTATGTTTCTCCCATTAAGCGGACTCCCGTAACCATTCTATTAAGAAATACTTAATGATAAAGATGATTAAATTATTAGTCCAACCATACCACTGACTTGGTAACAAATGAAATGCTAATACATATGTAAGTCTATACACCGTTAAATTTTGGTCGTTTTAATCTCGTGGAGGGTCGATTCGGTGCATGAAACACTATCGATTTATAAACATAAAATTAAAAAATAAAGTAACTAATATACGCATGTACAAAATTAATTTCTTTAAGTAAACGAGTCAATGACGTTGTAAGGAGTTGTCGGTCGTTACCTACAGTTCATTGACCTCGATCAGCTGACGTTTACTTAAAGAAATTAATTTCGTAGATGCGTAAATTAATTCGAGTTAAAAAAAAAACTTTTTCATCTTTTTTCATTTTTATCTTTACAAATCGTTAGGGTTTCATATATCGAATCGTCCGATATACACGGGATTAAGACGACCAAAATTTAACCAAAATTTTATTATTATTATTATTAATGAAATATCATTTATCTATACTTCCCGAGGAATTCATACAGTGGTCAATTAACGAATGTTCAGCTGGCAATATGCTAACATTTCAACAGACGTAAGAAACCAAATCTGACAGAGCCAGGGCTCCTAACTCTGTCTGCAGGGTTTGTATAGAATGCCTAGAGAAAGCTACTATTATTTCATTTATTTTCTATTTAAGCATATTACTCTATTATATTTTATGTAAAAAAAAAACAGTTAAAAATATAAAAAATAATAACTCACCAGCTTCGGGAACAAGGTTCAAACTACCGATGGTTAAAGCTCTTGAGAGAGAAATCTTCGAACAAGGTTGTGTCTATGCAAATAGTCTGCGTTAGCTAGACGAGGACAGCGAGAAATAATGTGTCGGATTGATTTCCCGGGCCAGGGGCATGTCCAACAGATGTCAACCGTACCGGTATTATTAGCCCGTATTGCCCCATTGCTGGGCAAAGGGTTTTTCCATTTCTTCCAACGATAATGCTCGCTTCCTCTTTCCAATTCCCAAAGAAGACATTACAGGTCATCCCGCAAGCACCGCGACCCACAGCTCGTTAGTCTAAGCAAAGTAAGGAATAAATAATATTACATACATTCCCTGAACGTTTAAGGTATTCTATACAATACTTGAACCTTACACTTTGCTTGTAACATATAGGCTAACACATACCAATAAAAAGAAATTATTTGTTAAAGTCTAAATAAAACAAACTCATCATGTCTCAGGATGATAATAATATATTATGACACAAAAAGCCTATAAGTATAAAATCGTGCCGAATTCTTGTCTAAAATATTAAAAAAATATAATCATTTTATTAATTTTTCACATTCAACATTCCAAGGTGTCACGGCGCGGTCCGGCGGAGGGCTTTGGAGCAGAAGGCGAGGAGGAACCCACCTCAGAAGAGGTTCGCGCTGAGCTAAAGAGATTGTACGTCCAACTGGAGATCCTTCGCAACAAGACGCTGCGGAGAGACAACCCGCACATCAGCAAGCGACGCGGTGGACGGAAACCACCGCATCGACGCTTCTCCTTACAGGTATCCTTAGTTATACCATACTCTACTGAACTATTTACAATATTCTCCTCTTTCATTACTAATCAAGTTAAGTTGTTAGGACAAAGATAGCTCACACAGATTTCATAAGTTTATTGATTGAGAAAGTTGAGAGCTTGCTGTTCATGGTTATCAATTGGAACAGATTAGTAGAGATGATACATTCGTATGAGTGTGTTTCGAATATGATATGGTTTTACATTTTTCTCCCATCCTATAGTTAACGTTTTGTCACTCACCTTTAGTTAATATTGACCAAGTTTGACACCCACATAAACCACATTATTTCTTGTGCTGAAGGATGATACCATATTTAGTTTAGATTCAGATTATAATATTCCACAATCCTAGACTTTTGATTAGGACCCAACATTAAGCATAAAATAATGACCCAAAGTGTTAGTAATGTGACTAGTGTTTAGGTATTTTCAGCCCTCGTATATCGGTGTTCTATCTCCACTGTCATTAATTGAATGTTTCATCTTCCATCCTACACCGACTTTAGAAAAAGGGCAGTCGTGAAAAGGTAAGGAGGCGTACAGTACATACCTACCTACTACGTATATATTTATCGCATGTGCACTGACGTGGAGCACCCGCATGCCCCTTGTGGATGTCGCCTGTAGCGGTCCCGCGCCCCCGAGCCCCGCGCCCCTGCACTCCCCGCCACACAACCCGACTGTCGCAATGTTTCAGATATTCGCTTTCTCTGTGCTCCGGTGCCGAACTAAATAAATAATTAATTGGCAGGATTGACACCTTATTTAAATTTGTATCAAGTGGCACTTTTTCCCCCATAGTTTAGGTCGGGGATGTATGTGTTTTTTATATTTTTATGTCTGTTATTTCAAGTGCGGCTTCAATTCCGATTGTAATTAGATTTTATTTCTAAATAGCTATGCTAACATTTGAAATAGGTTGATTTTTATTATAAGTATAAAATTTATAAAATTAATGATTAATTGAAACTTACAAACGAGCATTGCATTAGTTTCTGACATGTCTACAAGTTCATAACTGTACATATACAAATCAAAATTAAGTCGTTATTGCTTTAAGAGCGCTTGTACACACGGGGGAAGTCTATACTCGGTTTTCATATGAACACATGAAACCTATGAAAATGGCCAGAATCCAGGCTTGTCCATCAATATGTTAAATATAGACGACGTCTGTTCCTACGTATAACAAAAGAGGACTCATTGCTAAGATTAAAAAAAAAATCTAGTATAGGCCTGTGTGCAAGCAAACTCAGAGCTACTAATAACTATCTTCTACTCCACACAGAAATCAACTCGTTTCATGACTGTCATCAAGTGTAAACATCGTCTCGTTGCAATGACGTGTTGTATGTGTCAGGCCCTGCAGGCTCGCCGCGGCTGCAAGGGCAAGGCGGGCGGCAGCGCTAGTGTCGTGGAGGCGAGCGAAGCGGGCGACGCATCGCGCACGCCCGAGGACTCCGTGTGCTCAGCCGAGGGGCCCAGCCACTACACCGACGCCGACACGCAGGCGTGATCAGATCACCCCCCACGCCCGTCCCACACAATACGCAACTGTCATCTCTACGTGTGACACTCTGTATTGTATTGTTGACCACGGAGTAGCAATCGAATTAAAACAGCTAGTGAAATTCTTCAAACGTGATGGGTATCGATATATCTAATGACGATCTAATTACTAACTAATTTAATTCTACCCTATATAGTGTAACAGCGAACAACTGCCATTTGGATCAGAGGTAGTAAGCACGTTAACACTCCATTGGTTCATTACTCCGTGGTACTCGAGCAGATACCATATCTTACTGTTTGGTATCGTTCTCTGTGGGCGCATATACTTGCACGGTAGGTATTCGTGCAACTATTAAATGTCACAGTAAGAATTGGTTGAATTTTGGTAGGATTTAGAGCGATTGTTATGGATGTAAAGTTATATTTTTAATGCGAGAGAGGGTCGTTTAGTCATATATTATATGTCACTAGTCTGCCCCACTATGGAATAATTTGAGGGAACTCGAACATTATACATAAGTGTATACTTATTTTAATGGCAGCAGAATTTTAATAAATACAACTGATGGGTGAGAGAAAGAATGGTCCATTAAGCAATAGTAATTAAACAAATGTTTAGATCTGGAATTGTTATCTGTAATGTAAGGCATCATTAATTAGGTGTTGTGAAAATTAATATTTTTTACGGAAAATTATTTTAATCTTAATGCAATTTTATAATGATATCTATATGTGACGCAACAACCAATCAAAACAGATCAAATATATGTAATACTCAAATTAATTTCAAATGAAGACAGACTCTCGAGTTTAATTCCGATCGGTCGACCGATCGAAATTAAACTTGAGAGTAAGCCCCTTGTACGATACAAAAAACACTAGTCAAAAAACTGCAAAAGTTTTCTATAGAGTTAACATAGTTTTACATTAATTTTATTGATACCCGTACTTTTTATACTGGCGGTATGCTCATATTATTGGTTTTGGTTTACAGATATATTTGTAAGGCATCACATGACGCTAGTTTTAAGCAAACCTAATACTATGATTGTACTGCCAGTGTAACTATTTATAACGACTAATATTAGCAGAAAACGTGAAACTGGGTTTGCCAAAAATAGCTCGAGATTTCTGAATCAACCAAGCAATTATTCCAAGTTAGGCACCAAATTAACGATCATAATATTCAAACTCCATTTACAAAAATACATCATCTTCGACTTTGTCATTCTGGTCAGGATGGTCATAATCATTACGATCCGATTCGTCCTCCTACCCGACGTCCTGGTGCACTCGGGCAAGGGCCGCCTACATCAGCTTTAATTTATCTAGTCCGTCGTAAAGGTGACCTTCCTTGTCCTCTGATGCCCTCCACTTTTCTCTGCACTATAAGGCACTCGATAGAGCAGCTCTGCAGAACAATTTCTCAAAACGTGTCCAAAGAAATGTACTACTAACGTAAGATGTTGTTTAGTGCCTGCTGTGCTGTTGCTGAGTTCCTGGAGTATACAGATACCTAGATATCTACCTGTACTTATGAATATTAGGTCTTTTCCTACGAAGTTGCAGTTATTAAACAAGTTACCCTAAGCTGTGATAACTTCGGATTGACTTGGAATTGTAAGTTTAAAAAAAATATAAATTTAATCCATGTTATTCCATTTTCAAATTATGTTAATTACTATCTTCTGCCAGCGGTTTTTCCCTCGTGAACTTAGTAGATATATAATTAACATTTAATTTATAATAAACACTCTACATACGACCTATAGCTACTTTGTCATTCAGTGATAAAGTAGCAGTCTACTGGTGAGAGAATTTCTAAAATCTGTCGAGTAGTTTTTTTTTTATTTTGTATTCATTTCATATGAAATTTAAACGAAAATACAAATCATTCGTTTTTATACTATAATATTACAGAAAATATTAAAGTTAAGTTTGTTTCTCTGGGTTTAGTTATTATTTTCATGTCGCCATATTTATAATCATATATCAAAAAACTTCGTAAGTAAAAATGATATTCTTACCTTTTCCAATACCATTTAGTTGCTCTATGATTTTAAATTGTAAGTAGCGCAAACAGATGCACCCAGGGTCACGCCCTCTGCTGGCATTACTCGTAAGATGTTCATAGTACATAGGAGTGATTTAATATCTTTACTTACCTAGGATTTGTGTACTGTGTATAATTACTGTGAATGTACCGGGTTCACGTGTCGCTGTCAATAGCTTCTTGTACCTCATGTGCCCTTGTGTGACTCCTCGTGTGTGGTACACGTCCTGTTGTAAATGTTCTTCACAGTTCGAGTGTATTCGATAAATCTTCAATATCTCAGTGTTCTCTTCTCTTTGTAAAAGTACGTCATTGTTTGCATGGAATTCCTGTGTTCAGTCTAAAGAAAAATACATAAAGAATAAAGGAATTTCCTCATCTCCTCATTTATCGATTGTAACAGCTTTAGGCGTCATTTTAATTGAATAATTGTCATTTTCTAAAAACTGCTACACTTTGAATAACTTTTGATTGGCTTACTTATTTTAGTTTCGATTTAACAGGATGGTAAATAAATATGGAGTACCTTAACTCTGTGCAGGAATTATGAGAGACTATTTATAAAAGAGGAATTGTTAATAGTTGTAAAGTTTTACTAATAGATATTACAATTCGAATGTTTTTAAAACTTCTTCGAATATTGTTAGTGTTACACGGAGAATGCTTTATCCACAGGTATATTGTCGCGTACAAGCAAACCGACTATCTTCCAATTTTAACCTTATTTCTTAACTGCACAAATTCATGGCTTTCATTTAGATCTTTACATGATTATTGTAATCTGTATATCCTGGTCTTATAAATTGTTACCGGTTTTAGGGATCAATATTTTAGTTATATATATGATTAATTTGAATTAGCACGGGTACTAGTTTGTATTTACGGATAATATAATGATCGGAAAATATATTTTAGATCATTTTTACGCGCTAAAGTTTTGGGTTATTTACATTTTATGTGAATGTTGTTTGTGTATATTTATAACTGGAATGATAGAAAAAGAATTGTAAATATTAATGCTAAAGATTTTATAGTATCATACGCATGATTTGTTTCAGTATTTTGAAACGTTGAGCTTTGTTCAATGTTTGTGGTGCGCAAGGCGTTTTGATGCCAAAGATAATATTATTAATATAACAACATATTATTTATTGAATAAATGACAATATTCATAATGTTTTGTTTTATTTACAAATTTAAGATAACGTAAAGATGAATTCCAAATTATCAGGAGCTACGGCGTAGCGCTCGTAGCAATGTTTATTGCAACTGAGTATGTGTTTTATTTGGTAGCTACGAGTATAATGTAATTATTTTAGGTAGTCTGGTTACACAATCTAAAATTATTACTTTATTTCGGAGTTCGCTATAGTCGAAAGATACAATAATAAATCATACATGTTTTAGTTATGCTACGATTGCTACGCCGTAATCAAAGAAACGATTTGGCAACAAAAACGAAAAGCCATAAATGTATTAAGTTAAAGGTATATTGTAGACTCGTCTCTATATCAGTCACGAAATAAGTTAACATGATTTGCCCCTATTCAAATTAGCTACATGTTTCGTAGAGGTATACGCGTAGAAGTACTACGAGAGGCTACGCAGTAGCAGTCTGAAGGCCAATTTCTTCTCTGCACATGTCATCTATTCTATGCATATAAATAAAATTGAAGTGTATGTTTGTATATTCAAATATTTTTTTTTTACTAGATGCATATGAAAGTATATCTGATACCTACTTTCAGTCGGTCTATTTGCTCCGGCAAACCTTCGAAACGTCCTTTTTTGACGGGACTTTCACTGACGAATAGCTGATGTCACAAGGAGCAAATTTTTATTTTCCCGCGGGAACAGGATTTCAAAATACGGGATACGTCTTCGGAACAGTTGAACAAAATTGAATTTTGAGTACCTTAGGCTTTTTATATTCCCGCGGGAACGGGATTTAATTCCAATGGGGAAGGGGGTGGACATCTTAATTCTCGGGAGGAGGGGAACTGATGGACCAATTTTGACAGGACTTTTACTGACGGATAGCTAATATTACAAGCAGTAACTTACGCTATTTTTATTTGCCAAGCATGATTCCAAATGTACATACATTGCATACATGGCTTATGTGAGCTCAGTTTGTCTAGCTTTACGCGTCATGAGTGGTGTCATGTCCAGTAGTTATTTACTTAGTTTATTTACACGCACAATCATGTTAAAAGGTTTAGAGCTGTAGTCGCATAAAAGCCACAGAGTGCAGGCAACTGAAGCAACATACATACATAATATGTTGTAATAATAGATGGTCAGCCTCAACCATGCAAAAAATGCCATGAAGAGCCGACACAAGTTATAAAGAGGATAACACCCTCTGGAATGACGCCAATGAGCTACAAAATACATCCAAACGCACAGAAACGCTATTAAGTATTTGTACTACCACAGCCACGGGTGCGAACTTTAATAGACGAATCTATTAAAGTTCGCACCCGTTACTAAGATTTTAACCAGCTTCTTCCTTGGTCCTGACCGCAGCCTACTGTGGAACGAGCTATTGTTCCCGCGCGCCTCAAGGAGCTGTCAGCAAACCGTAGAGACCCAGCCTGCTAGCTGCAGGCAGGCAGGGTCGTAGCCTGCTTGGGTCATGGGTTTGCTTCTGAAAGAAAGGCCCGGCCCCGGCACGATAGGCAAAGAAGGAACGGGGTAGGTTTTTAGTCAGTAAGAGTCTGGGGATCTCAGAAGTCAGAAGGGAAATCAGAAGGGCGAGATCTATCATTGGATGATTTTACCTACAAAAAAAAAGCACCCCTGAGAATAGACATCAAGAAACAGATCACTAATCTCCTTTTAGGGATGGGCGTTTTTTCATTACCCGACTACCTGTTTAGCGCAGTGGTTTAGAGCGCCGGTGGAGACGCTAGGGTCGCGGGTTCGTTTCCCGCACCAACACAAATCTAATTGAATTTTATCAAACATAATTAATAATTAAGTTTGTCGGATGATCAGTGTGCATTTCTCTTCTCACACTTTGCCATTTTTTCGAGTCATCAAATGAGCGTGAGCACCTATGAGGTTATCTAAAAGCCGGCGCCCCTGCGCCTGCACAAGTGCATAAAAGCTCGAGCGTAGAGGAGCTACGAGGCTACGCCGTAGCGGACAATTTTATTGTTGAACTTTATGTAGTATCGGTATTAAGGGGATTACATCGCCCAAATCCAAGTTCAAATTGAAGTTTATAGATTATGTACGATTACCATATAAAAAATGAAGGGGATACTTAAGGACATTACTAATAAATTGTATTGATTACGTT
Organism: Leucania comma; assembly: GCA_958295575.1. NCBI lineage: Eukaryota > Metazoa > Arthropoda > Insecta > Lepidoptera > Noctuidae > Leucania > Leucania comma. Next base: position 20,361,821 of record OY282468.1, read on the forward strand.
TCTCAAAAAAATATCATAACTCTAGAAAAAAAATCTGGTAAATAGGCCTTTTTTTAACATTAATTCCATATTTTCTCGAAAACGGCTCTATATTTATACATTGAATTTATACCAAAATATATGTTACGATAAACTGAATAACTTGCATTGATTTTTTTTCTAATTTCATTGAATATCGATAAGTAATCAAGAAAAAACTCGAATCAGTACTAACACCCCGCGCGCAGCACCCCCTGCAATGCCTGTGTAGAGGTCAATTCTTCTCTACTAGTGTTGAGGTAAATTTTTCAAGGTCATTGAGCAATGTAATACCCTTAAGGTTATATTAATTAATACAAACAAGGTAGATGACGAAGACGTGTTGATGGATGTGTCTGAAAGAAAGACAAGAGAAACGTTCTTTTATTTAAAATTATTGAAGTTGACCGCAAGAGTCAAGAGTTTTTTTTTAATGTATGTTCAATATCTCGGTCAATTGTGGACGATTTTGAAAAATTTTATTTTGGTTGAAAGATTATACTCCCGAATTGGTTCCGTAGAAATATTGTTTTGATCTGATGATGAACTTCGAAGATATAGAACGGAAGTCTTCAAAAAAATTATAGCAGAACTGTCGTAACAAGTAAAATAGCTTTTTTTTTACACATGCAGTCGGTGACTGATTGAAGGAAGAAGGGGAGGGGATACATAGAACTGATCTGATGGTGAAGCCGGAAGGTAGGTAAGACCCGGAATTCTGTAAAAAATCCGTGTATCCTGGCCGTGTTTGGTATTATTAGAATTATCATGATGATTTGATGATGGAATCGAATGGCGAAAGGTATCTATTTAAGTTTGGCTGACGGGTACTACAACAAAAACTGTGAAATAAAAAAAAATATACAAAAAAAATACAACCGACTTCAATGTAAAATAAAACCACAAAATATTGCAAAATAACTTTAATTTCGGAAGTCGGTGTTTAATAACGAAGAGACTTAACTACTAAACACATTTCTACTAAATACATTCAGCCGAACATAGAACCTCCTCCTTTTCGAAGTCGGTTAAAAATTATTGAAGTTGACTGCAAGAGTTTACATACGTAGGAGTTTTCAGTGGCATCTTAGCCAAACCTAACTATAGTGAAGCAAAAGTTTTATATTCTTTAATAGATTTAAGAAAGTAGATTATTATGTTTTATGATTAAAGTGTAATTGTAGTACGATGGCATAGACATAGCCGTATTAGTGTACTCAAATCCTTTAAAAATTACTATGGCAAAAGAACCAACAAGTATTTGATCCCTACACTTTTCAATAGTTACGATTGGCTAAGAAAAAAACATAAAATGTGTAAGCGAACACTGAAAACTAAATTGAAAACGGTTCTTCTTAAGGCAGTGGCCGATAGATGTGAAAATACCCACTAATTGATTTATATTTTTATATTTATTGTAAACCTACATTGCATTTGAACCAATTGTCATAAACAAGCGCAAATCCCGCCGACAAACTGTTACGCAGTTTGGTGGGTTTATGAAATGTAAAACATTGTTGGTCCAAATAAACGATTTATTATTATTTATTTTATTTATTTATTTTTATTTAGACCTTGCTTCATGCCAAATTTCAGGATTTTAGGTCAACGGGAAGTACTCAATTAAGTTTGATTCCCTTGAAAGTGTTGAAATATACGTTTTTTGCGACGTAAACAGCCATCGTTCTTAGAAGTTTGATTTTTTCGCAGCTTCAAGTGACTGCAGACCTGAGTATAGTGATCCTATAATGATTCCGTTTTTCCTTTTAAGGTACAGAACCCTAAAAAGAATTGAAAAACAGTCCAAGGAAGGTAATCACATCAGAGTTCTCATATCCAATAGTCGTCAGAAACGGGACAGAAATATTCATTGTGATCGAAATTACCAGTCGATACGATCCTTATAGCTACAACCTAGGGGTCTTTATGTCAAGAGTGAATAGGTTACTACTAAGCAAGTGTGTTCCATCGTCAGCCACATCATCACTTACCATCAGGTGAGATAGTAGTCAAACGCGAGCCTATCTGTCTATTCGCGATAAAGTCATAAACTTCCATGCGGCTTTCGTCAATAGCTAGAAAATTTCATGAGGAGGATTAAAAGTATAATACATGCGCATATTATAGTAAAGGAAAGCCATGAATTCAAATGATTTGTAACACTCTTGCGAAGCTGGGGTGGGTCATTACTAGATCATCTAATTTAGAATATTTTTACATGTGCATCAAAACCATTGATATATATGTACTATAGGTCGATGATCAAAACTAACCTCGACTCGGTTAGGTTAGCATAAAAAGGTAAGGGGCTGGCGATGTTCACTCCCTTCAATCGCTGACTAGACCCAGTAAGAGTATATTTAGTAGTAGAAAATAGAAATAAATTGAGAAACAATTAAATAATACTTATATTCCTCGTCATCATCATCATTTCAGCCAAAAGACGTCCACTGTTGGACATAGGCCTCCCCCAACCGTCGCCACAACGACCGCTTCTGTGCGTCTCGCATTCATCGGACTCCAGCGACCCTGACCAGGTCATCGGTCCACCTTGTGGGAGGCCTTCCAACGCTGGGTCTGCCGGTACGCGGTCGCCACTCCAGAACCTTTCGGCCCCAACGACCATCTGTTCTGCGTGCAATGTGCCCCGCCCATTGTCACTTAAGTTTGTTGATTGTTCGTGTTATCTCGGCAACCTTAGTTCTTCCAACTACCCATATTCATCATCATCATTTCAGCCGAAAGACGACCACTGTTGGAAACAGGCTTCCCCCAAGTGTCGCCACAATACATAGTCTTGTTCATCTCGCATCAATCGGATTCCCACAACCCTTGCCAGGTTATCGGTCCACCTTCTAGGAGGCCTCCCAACACTGCATCTTCCGGTACGCGGTCGCCACTCCAGAACATTTCGGCCCCAACGACCATCTGTTCCTGCGAGCAATGTGCCCTACCCAATCCAATCAATTCAGAGAGGCATCTCGTGCAACATACCACAGTGTCTCAAGATGAAAGTTTATGACCAGTGCATGTTGCCAGTGATGACATACATGGCTCCGAAACGTGGCCGCTCACAAACTCCCAATGGGCCTCATCAGAAGGCTTTAAATTACACAAAGGGCAATGAAAAAGGCCATGCTCGGAGTTTCCTTGCGTGATCCATGAAAGCCAAAAGGCTTGCATTATGACGATGATTCAGATGTTGAAAATAATTTTTAATTTATTTGAATTATTTTAATGTTTTGTGATTTTAATTATTTATATTTACTTAAATTTTAAATTGTGACTGTTCTATTTATATTGATTGTTTATGAGTCATTGATACTTGAAATAAAATTATTATTATTATTAATTACTGAATCGGTAATTTTGTGTTCAAATATTTTGAAGAGACATCATATGCCTAAATGGCATAGAGTTGCTATGATGCTATGCGGCAGTAATCTTGAATTTGAACTATTTCTCTTATTCAGTAAGTATGGAAAAACTGTAATGTTACAGGTAACTCTTTAAGATATGAACTCAACGATTATCAGTACATCTAGGAAAACGCCACAATCACGTTTTTTTTTTTGTGTTGGGAAATCATAAAGTAACTTCTCACGCTCTAGATGGAGCGAGAGGGCAAGTAAGACTTTAGTCACCTGTAAACCTTCAATAGTTGTTTTCGTTCCAGGTCCACAAACACTTCTTCTTCTTCAAACATTTCCGCAGCGCGAGCGGGCTACGGCCCTCCTGGGACGCCACAGTTACCTAGCAACGGTTACCAGCTACGCCAATATTAAGTACGCATTAGAGTGAAATAATTTTTATTTTTTGTTATTATTATGACGAAAATGTCGCATCGTGTCGTATCGTGGCAACGTGGCTCGCAGGACACAAAGGAAGTCCGGATCCTGCGGTAACAGTGATGTGAGGAAGTTAAGGAAACAGTGACTATGCCGCATAACGCCGGCTTTAATTACTATTTAAACATATTAATTGAATTGTGTTGGTGATTTAGTTGAAAATGTCAGGTAAGGAAAATTCTCGTCAATAATTAAATCACAATTTATAGGTTTTGATATATTTCATTCATGATATGAATAATTAATTTTGTTTGCACACTTTGATACTACATGTAATGTAATAACCCATTGTTGTGTTAAAAATTTACTTAATTATACACGGTTTAGTAGGTCATGTTAATCTACATTGTTTGCTTAAGTAGTGAGCGTGCCAGGGCTGCAGATTTTTTGGAAAGAGTTATCATGGCCTTAGAACACAAAGACATACTCTGACGGAACACAGATGGGTTATAGTCAGCAAAAGTTTAACATTCGCTCTCACTGACAGAAGTAGGAGAAGCTACTTAAAATAGAATAGAATAAACTTTATCGTACACCTAACAAAAGTAACAATTTCAGAAAAAACTCAAATCTATGGGTACAATGGCCGCTATTTAATAACACCTAAAAAGTAGTGAGTATGTATTTCAAGTAGCGTCGCGTATACCGTCCGTAGTCATAGCAAACCCACGTGATTCATGCGTGTACCTAACATGCATGAATGATGTAGATAAGTCCTGCATGTTGTTTTATCGTAACTATACATTTGTAAACGAGGCTTGCAACAACTGTAAACACACTAATGCATTCTTGCCGATAATTCAAATTGATTATTTGCAAGTATTATAAAATTAATATTGCATTAGGTTTTTTTTTTAAAAAAGAATTGTGTTTTATGACATGACTACTTTGTGTTTTGGTTACTATTTTGGTGTAAAATAATGTTTATTCTATTCTAATGTAGCTTTTGTCAGCGGCTTTTAGGTTCCTCTATACCAACTTTGGTCTTCTATTTCATCCACTTAGGGGGTGAATTTTGAAAAAACCGGTCAAGTGCGAGTCGGACTCGCACACTGAAGGTAACGTACAAATTGCGGTTTACAATTTATGACGCATTAAAAAAAAACTACTTACAAGATATATTTTTTTTGGTGGTGTGTAAAATCATCCAATGACATCTCCAGCCCTTGGGCGGAGCGGGAGATAGTGTCAGACTCTTACTGACTAAAAACCCACCCCGTTCCTTCGCTTTTTTTTCTATTTTTGTGTGAAAATCTTTACCTCTTGACCGAGGCTGTTGACAACTTCGCCACAGTGGCAGCGATGATGAGAACAAAAGGGGGCGCTTAGGCGTAGGTAAACAGTGAGGCGGAAAGTTCTATCGTCGAACAAGGTGCCTATGTTCGACGATGGTAGTGTATGAAGTAAGAGGCCCTCGTCCTTCCGCAGATGTGACAATTAGGTTTTCCTGAACTATACTTAACAGGCTCATCCTAATGACACTGGGAAGATGGGTTGTCGGGTGGATTCCTTAGCCTCGCTGAAGAACAACAAATCAAAAGGAATCAGTGTGGAAGTTAGAATACTCCTTATTCAAATTTATCAGTGTCGTGGACGGAAGATAAGAGTAAACTAATACTAATAATTTTGTGGATGCCGAGGCCTACCATACGGGTGGGAAGAGTAGCTTGAACCCAAGGTCAATCGGCCAGGTTCACATTTAAAATTAGAAGAGTATGATGGATAATTTGGTCCATTTTTTCCCAAAGGTGAAGGTGCTTCCAGAACTAGGAAGTTTAGGGCCAAAACAACAATAAAGAATTAGGGTAATGGCCGAATGCGTGTTTATTTGGAGCAATCTTTCTGAAACGTTTTCCAAATTTTTTTAGTTTCTGTCAGCAAGCTGTCTATACTAACAGAATTAAAAATAAATGCTGTTTTTATGTCAAACGACATCTGGACAATAGAACCTTATACACCGTTAAATTTTGATCGTTTAATCCCGTGGAGGGTCGATCCGGTATATATTACATAAAACACTATCCATTTGTAAAGATAAAAAAGTACTTTTTTTTCTAAAACTCGAATTCATAAACGCATGTATGGAGTTAATTTCTTTAAGGAAACGAGTCAGTGACCTTGTAGGTAATTGTCGGTCGTTGCGTACTACCTACAGGTCATTGAACTTGCCCAGCTGACGTTTACTTAAAGAAATTAATTTCGTACATGCGTAAAATAATTCGAGTGTACTTTATTTTTTAATTTTATCCTTACAAATACTGTTTCATACCCCGAATCGACCTTCCACGGTATTAAAACGATAAAAATTGAACGGTGTATAGTTCCCGTTGATTAATTACCAGTGATAGGAATAGGTAGTGCCTATTAGCCTAAGCTTCGACGAACAGAGACAAAAAACGGAGACTTCCTTAGGACTAAATTATTTCCGGGACATCTGTCTCGAAATTTCGAGACAACACTTAAATACATTAAAAAAAATGTGTTATTTGGAATAAGTAATTCGTCTAATTTATCTAAAATTTGCGATTAGACATAACATTTATAATTTATAACTCCATAATAACAACTTATCCTATATCAGCCTATCCTATATTAGTCTATATATCCCTCTCCTAGAGAAGAGGCCTGAGTCCCAGCAATGGGAACATTATAAGGCTGATGCAATACAATGCAAGGCTATATCAGCCTAGTGACACACACTGCGTGTGTTTGTATTGTTGTGATCAGAGAGGTCTTCTTAAAACTGTGCATGATATAGATGACTTCCGTATTTTTTTCACGCCTTTATCCCGGAGGAGTAGGCAGAAACCACAGACTATGTTATATCTAATACCTATGCAATTACTAATATTATAAATGTGATAGTTTGTATGGATGTCCATTCCACTCAATTGCTGAAAATGCTGAATTTGGTAGTGATATAGATTAAGGTGTGGATTAGCACATAGGCTACTTCCTATTAAAAAAAAGTATAGTTCCCATGGGATACAAAAACAGTAGTACACGCGTGAAAAGCCGCGGGCATTAACTAGTTAAAAAGAAACGTAAGGGTCCTTTCACACCACCGATATTATCTTGCGATTCTTAGGAGATTTCCATGCAAAAAAAACCTCATTAATATTAAGATTATTAATGTGGAAATGAATTATTTATTTATTTTAAGTACCTTTTTTTAATGATAAATTCTTTCTACTATAGAGAATGCTAAAATGATAAAAAATTACCGTTTTATTATTTGAAAGCCTTTTTTTACACATGCACTTTAGAAATCTCATTAAACGTAGCCGAGAGTGAGCTAGAAAGAAGATATTTACTTCGAAACGTGTACGGCTTCTTATAAAAACATTGTGATTCATTGTGTATTACGATTAACAAGTCATTTACAAAATGTTCTCCAAAAAAAAATTCAGAAAATTTTATGGTTGTAACGACTGTGTATGTTATTTAATAAGATATATCTAGTTGCAAACTTTAGGTAAATATAGACGAATTACTTATTCCAAATAACAATTTTTTTAAATGTATTTAAGTGTTGTCTCGAAATTTCGGGATAGATGTCTTGGAAAAAATTTAGTCCTAAGGAAGTCTCCGTTTCTTGTCTCTGTTCTTCGAAGTTTAGGCAAATAGGCACTACCTATTCCTATCACTGTTAATTACCTATCTGTTACTTCGGATATTCTGATATTTTAATCTGAGTTGAAAAAACGGAGGTGGTACGCTACAATAGTTGTTATTAAAACTATGATTCTGATCATAATCATTTATTTTGCAATTCTGTCCTATATCTATCCTGCTGAATTAAGCTTTGTTTATTGCTCTCATTGGGTGTAGCGTGATGTTGTAGCTTTCAGCCTGCCTCGTTAAATGGGCTATGCAGCACTAAAACCATCTTTTAATTTGAACTAAGTAGTAGGTACAATGCGGTCCAAATGAGAATAGGATCGATTGCCATGTTGTGACGTCACGTCGAACTGTCAAATTGAAGAAATTGGGTACGGCGAGCAAAACAAGAAATTTTTAAAATTCAATTTATTTACGAATCATGAACGAAAATTGTTTAATCAGAATCCAGTTCTTAAATTTTGCTCATCTCTGCGTGACTGTGTGAAGTGTTTGATTAGTAGCAATGGAAGAAGAAGGCGAATTGTTCCTATCAATGAAAATAAGAAAAAAAATAGTTATTTTTTTTTTACGTAATTATGACTTAAAACTATATATTTAGCTAATTTATATTAAACAATAACGTTTTTACTTCACCTAGACTTAACTCAGACTTCGTAATACAAAGCAAAAAAAACCCTTTATTGATACGCAAATAAGGTTTTTTTGTAAACCGTACTTTTCACTCAACAATTGACAGATCGAGGTTATTGGCTTTCCTATTCTTATTTGGAACGCATAGTATATCCTGAGATGAATGCTTCCAACCAACCAAGCAAACCAGCAAACTCTGCATTTTTATAATATAGATCAACGACCCAGACAGCTATCTTGTCTTTAATAAATAAGATGAATCTGCAAATGTTCGACCTATACTCACAGCAATACTCGTCTGTAAAAATTTTATTCATAATTCTTTATAGTACAAAAACATATATGTGTACCCGGTGATTTGACAGTTCATGTACAAAGGTGAGCTTAACTCAGCAATGAGTTTTCTCTCAGCAAACCCTTAGCCTGAGAGCAGCGGTGGCCGAGTGGTAGTGGCCCCGACTTACGAATAGTAGGTCACAGGTTCAAACCCAGCCAGGCGCATTACTTTGTGTAATTTAATTTATCACCACTGCTCTCAAAACGGTGAAGGAAAACATCGTGAGGAAACCGGCATGTCCTAGAACCAAAAATTCGAAGACATGTGACTTCCACCAATCCGCACTGGGCCCGTGTGGTGGATTACGGCCCATTCCCTCTCCTAGAGAGGAGGCCTGAGTCCCAGTAGTGGGAACATTAAAAGGCTGATGATGATGATGATAAAACCCTTAGACTAACATATTCGAGGGTGGATTTATCCATTCAATGCACAATATTGTCCTACACAACTGACACCGTATTTATAAAGAAGTAATTACATGCTTGTTAGTAAATGAGAGTAACACGTTACATTATGAGCAAGTGCTCAAGTAAGTCTAATATACACCGTTAAATTTTGGTCGTTTTAATCCCGTGGAGGATCGATTCGGTACATGAAACACTATCGATTTATAAAGATAAAATTAAAAAATAAAGAACTTTTTTCTAAAACTCGAATTAATATACGCATGTACGAAAATAATTTCTTTCAGTAAATTCGAGTTAATGACCTCAAGTTTCAATATCTTTATTGTGGATCATAGGTTTGTACATAATACAGGTCTTAAACAATTAAATTGATCAGCTACGTCCCGCCCTTAGGGCATACAATAGTCGCATAGGAATACAGGTACATTATTATTACAAATTATATTAATACTTTACTTAAACCAAGAAAAACTAAACGAAATGTATTAAGGTTGGTAGATACACATCTAACACATCAGTGGGCCACCGAACACATCATGACTGAGGGGGACTATACTGCAGCAGTGATTTGTCCAATAGGAAGTCTTTTATAGAGTAGAAGCACTTGTCTACTAACAGATCATGGAGACACTTTTTAAATTTTTTTATTTCCGTAATCATTCTGATAGGCCCTGGAATATTATTAAAGATGCGTGTAGCCATACAAAAGATACTTTCATGCATAAGATGAGTTTTACTAGCTACTGTGCGCAATTGGTCCTTACGCCGTATACGCGACCTTGTAGGGAGTTGTCGGTCGTTGCGTACTAACTACCTACAGTACATTGGCCTCTGTTGCAATCAGCTGATGTTTACTTAATGCAAAATTTAACGGTGTATAATATAATTAAATGTTGCATATTATTCTGTTTACACACAATGGTTATTCAGTACCTACATAGTGCGTCGATCGATGAGCATGAGTAGACGGATCCAGTGCCAGCATTACACGATAAAGCGCTCTCGAGAAGGCACCAGTGCCAACTTTGTAACCGATGAGTGTCATTAAGTGCTACTTATCAGTTCATTCCGCCACTGGACTAGATTTACCAGGGACGTAGCTACCGCCGTATCTGCCGTATCGATTATACGGGGCCCCCGCGCTACAGGGGCCCCGACGTAGGCAAAAATTAGCAACATGTTATTTACAACCGTTTCGTAGGGTAAACCAAGCATTTGTAAAAAGAAATTAAGGCCCCCATTAGGTCTTTTGATACGGGGCCCCTGTGGGACTAGCTACGCCCCTGAGATTTACTAAGTAATTATCTTGTTGGATTAAAAAAATAACTGTGTAAAAGCTAATGTGTCTTCTCCTTTACCTGAGAAACTGAAAAGCAAAGCTCAGAAGATTCAAGTACATGTATTTTATACAATAATATTGTGACTACCTAATAATTTTAAAAAAGATATTCGATGGTTTGCATAAAACGTTGCGCAGAAAATATTTAGGTATTTGATGTAAAATAAAACAGACAATACTCTAAAACAAAAGAGATGATAACACTCTCTGTTTGGATTTGTTTCAAGTTGTCAGAAGCACACAAATCTACCATATGAACTTTGCCGAAAACAAACATAAATTACTAAACTTTAAAACCACCCGCTGAAAGAAAATAAAGCACCATTTAAAAGCCTATAACTGCCGTAAGACATATTTACCGATAGTTTCGACGTATATAAAGCATTCGCGAGGTATCAAACAAAGAATCAGGTTTCAGCCATTTAAATTTCAATCGAGTGAAGAAAAATAAACTTTCAATATGGGTTGGCGTGTCTCACTAAACTGTTTTCCTTACGTATTCGTGCACTTATCGCCTAGGCATTGCCGTCAATCTTGTAGCCAATTTGTTCACCTACATTGTTAAAGTTAGTTGAGTAAGGCAGCTAGTCGGGAACCCTAGCAGTGTAGCGATGGCTGCGTACACCGACGCTCTGGATCACACTTCCATATATCAACGAGCTGCTTGTGGTATTTAAAACATAAATTTTTAGAGAGGGAACTAAGCGTGAACTAAGCAGCTTAGATCTTTAAAAAAATAGAATTTCGTGCAATAAATCAAAATGATTGGTTTCGTGTGCAATATCTATCAGCCAGTCTCCTATCCATGTTTCTTCTGATTGAACATGTAGTTAAGCCGAATTCTATTAGTGTATGTAAATCCTATGAACTTCATTCTATTCTATTGGCATTTCGAAGTCGTTACATTTAGACAGCAGGCGTTAGTCGAGCTGCAATTGAAGTTGTAAAAAGCAGTCGAGCTAAATTTCCGAAATAGCAATGTTTTTAGGGCTTTCAAAAGCATGTAGGTGTGCGATCAAATCAATTTTGTGCGCTTAGCGCAGCGCGTAATTCAATGTCAGGGACATAGAAACCCAATAGTCTATTCGCGCAGTGATTTCATAGGAAACACTTTGCTATTACAGATAGTGAAGAAAGCGATGGAGAGGGAGGTTTGGGCAATCTGAGTCGGTTGATCGTGCGCCCTCCAGGACAGAGTGGGAAGGCCAAGCGAGGGCAGTTGTGTTTTGACGCAGCGTTTGAATGCGGGAACCTGGGACGAGCGGACCATATCACTGATCTGGAGTATGATCTGTACGTCAGACCAGACACCTGCAGACCAAGAGCCAGGTTCTGGTTCAATTTCACCATCGAAAATGTTAAGCAGGATCAGGTGAATGTTGAACTGGTTATAATGCTATTAAAGTAGAATGTGGTGGTGTCAATATTAACAGTACTGTGTGTCTATTCCAGAGAGTGATACTAAATATTGTTAATTTGGCCAAAGAAACTACTTTATTTGATGGAGATATGACTCCACTAGTTCGTTCCACATCACGACCAAAATGGTAAGATACATACTTCACTTTTAGCTTTGAGTAGCTACCGCCGTGTCAGTCGTATCAATGATATGCGATCCCGATGTGTGCAAAGATCCGTATAGGCCAGTAAATCAGTAAATGAATAATGACTACATAATTGAAAGTTTCATTTTCATAGTTCGTTTTGCTTGTTTTAGCATTCTCTACACAAGATAATAAAAAAAACTAGAATCCAATCAACGAGCTGATTTTCAATCAAGACCTTCCCCGCACGGTCCTACATGATAACAAAACCACTTCTTCCATCTTTTTCTACGTACTATCAGAATACCAGCGCTGCGTTATTTTACCTTTTTTTTTTTTAGGTAATATCGCAGCATATGCTGAGATAGAGGCCTTTTTGACCTCGCACAGGTCTTTTATTTTCAATCTTTTTTTTTTTGTGTTCTTTTATTTATTGTTTTCTTATGTTGTAAAACCTATTTATAGTTTTTGTATTGTTGTTGTATATATATTTTTTTGTCCTGTGCGAGTCTCAAATAAATGTTTTTCTTTCTTTCTTTTCTTTCTATCCAGATTGACCGTCCATCTCCTTCGTGCCTGGCCTGGCCCTGCTGTGCCCTATTGTGCTGGTACTCGGTAGGGCTTATATGGTTTAATTTTTTTTTTTGATACGAAGTCTCATCGGGAGTATCTACGCCACTGTTGCTGTAATGACATGCCTAACACTTCGCAGGCACCAACAAGTTGCAAACTAAATGCATGATTCATGTTAACGAACTCGAGCAGTGTTTTACAGGATGCCGTATGCAAATATGTTCGGTAGCTAACTGCTAATATATTTATCTTCTCAGACATTCCTTTTTTTAACCTTTTAGGCAAAGGATTCCAAGACGGCTGATTTTCTACCACCGTTCATTAGTTCATAAGGGTCGGAAGATCTTGAGTATCGCGTTTGCTTTTGATAAAGAAGAGGACGTGTATCAGTTTTCTGCAGGAGCATCGTATTCCTACTCTCGACTTCAGAAGCACCTGGCTACGTGGGAGAAGAGAGCTCAGGCCTTTGCCACGAGGCAGTCCATCGCTCAGACTACAGTAAGTAGGTATTTAGTAAAACGTAGGTTTGCCCCGTTGAGCGGCAAGATTTATTTCTATACACCGTTAAATTTTAATCTTTTTAATCCCGTGGAGAGTCGATCCAGTACATGAAACACTATCGATTTGTAAAGATAAAATTAAAAAATAAAGTCCTTTTTTTCTAAAACTCGAATTAATATACGCATGTGCGAAATTAATTTCTTTAAGTAAAGATCAGCTGTGCGAGTTCAATGACTTGTAGGTAATTGTCGGTCGTTGCGGACCAACTACATACCTACAGGTCATTGGTTGCTATTGGAAGACAAAGTAACCTAAGATTACCTAAACACAAAATGAGGTTGCTTTAGTGGTGGCATTTTTTTTATTAAATGACAGTTGCATAAGTAAAACCTAGACACTGCCTACATTACATTTACTATCTACATTTGAATCATCTCGGTTTTATCCACAGATATGTATCAATTCTTTACTTCAATCAATAGGACTTGAGCAACAGAAATAGGTACCTATCTTTCTCTATTTTTTAAGCAAAAACGTCGCATTGACCTCGTTACAATCGGAGACTATAATTTCAAAGAAAAAACGGAAGAAATCAAAGAAGAACCTGTGATAACTAAAATAAAACCAGCAGATCCGAAGAAACGGGTCGTGCTCATCATGGCGAGGACCCATGGAGGAGAACCACCATCGTCTTTTGTCTGTCAAGGTATTCATGAAATTGATGATTGAGCTTCGTGTTGAGTTAAGTACATCAATTCATAACAAATGAAATAAGTACTTCATTTGACTTGACTTTGTGCTTTTCGTAAAAAACTAACTCAGACTTATTTACATGGTTTATAACGCATTGAGAAGACTTTTACAGATGTCCTCAACCCTTTTTTCAGTGTTTCTGTTCAATATACTAGACTAAACTAGAAAGGAAATATCTGCCTCATCTAGTTTATTTCATACTAAGAAAGTCGAGAAAAATAGAGGAACTACCTACTTACGTACACTCCCTAGAATACTAAATAGTTATATATACTAGGTACTTAATAGTTTCCACCTAGTTTCTCGGAAGTCAAGATTTCTACGAAGTTCTTGATAGGTATGTCAGGAATAAACGGATGTTGATAAATTAACGTAACTTCTTTCTTCTGTTTGTAAATTATATTTTTGAGGAAGAGTCACTTGGACCTTATATTTAAGCGACACCAATGGGAGAATACATTGACTTCTGCTCAGAAGTCAGGGCTTCAAATTATAGTGTATATTATTTATAAGTGTCAATAAACTATTTGATTTGATTTGAACGTAACTAATCACAATAGATATCTTCCTAAACTCACATTTTTTTGTTACAATTTACTTAATTACTTTTCATAAGCAGGATTCCTGGACTACTTGCTGGGCTCCTCGGAAAAAGCAGTGGCTTTGAGAAATAACATTGTGTTAGAGGTAAGAAGAATTACGCATATCGTATGACCTACTTGTAGTTACTCGTATAAAGCAGATAGGTACATAAGTACCTAAAAATCTCATAAACTTAGCTCTTGGAATTTGAATTAATTAATTTATTGTTAGGTAGCTTATTTTTCATTGTTTCTTGCCAGTAAGAATTGTTGCGCTGAAGTCTAATTAAAAAAAAACATGTTATGTTTCTGTATTCAGTGTGTACAATCGTAGGTTAACCTAAAATAATAAATAAAAATAAATTTCCTCTTATTACAATTTAGTTGTGATTTAATCATATACCTACATATATGTGATATAGGTCATACCGATGCTGAACCCGGACGGGGTGTTCCTCGGCAACCAGCGGTCGGACCTGCTGGGCGGCGACCTCAACAGAAGTTGGAACCGCGCCACTAGCTACGCGCACCCCGCACTCGTCGCCGTTAACGATCTTCTCAAGAAACTCGCTTCTGAGAAGGTACAAATAAAATGTATCTAGATATACATGACAGACATCGTGGGTAGGTACGGCAAAGGTCGTGTCTACGCTAAATTTATGTAACTAAGATTTTCAGAGAAATGAATCTGCTGGAGGCTTTTCAACAAAATCTAATTTTATGTAGGTATGTTTACCTATTCAAAGATTTGCAGAGCAGAAAAAATAAATAAAATGATTTTGCCTCATAAAATCCTTTGTACCGCAGTTACTTCAGCAGACTATCCATAGGTCTCCTAAGTTAGTTGGAAGAAGTCTAAACTAATTATATAAGATATTTTTATTAATTCCACAACTATCATACAACACCGTCTAATCCCAAGCTAAGCAGAGCTTGTGTTATGAATACTAGACAACTGATAACATTCTTATATATTTCTAAATACATACATATTCTAGATAAATTACACCCAGACACGGAACAAATGATCGTGTTCATCACACAAATATTTGTCCTGCATATTATTATTCGGTTCGTATATTTTAAAACTCTTCCCTTTCAGACCGTGCAGTTGGATTTCATCATTGATATCCACGCAGACATCAGTCACGAGGGTGTATTTGTTCGAGGGAATTCATACGACGATGTTTACCGGTGAGTGTGACTCAGCTTGCTAAAATTGAACCTAAGTGTTTATCTTGCATCAAAATGAAATGAGATCACTGATTTTAAAGCCAAATGTATTCAAACTCGGCAAACGGTCGCGTAGGTAATATTGCTCAAGCATTAACACCCGTATTTATAAAGAAGTAATTACTTGTTGCTAAGTAATGTCTTATTATAGCATTTCTTGACGTTAGAAATCTTCATTAAATGTTAATGTTACATAAGTGGTTACTTTTACTCAAGAAATTAGTTTTACTTGTTTATAAATACGGGTGTAAGTGATTTGTGAAAAGTCGTAAGAGCAACCGGCAGTTAGTCAGTCAGTTGTGTAATCATTGAAACTTTTTGTTTTTGTCCCCGACGACCGTGCCGTGTGCGTCATTGAATACTCATAGGTATAGAAGTCCTAATATTGCAAGTTCAGTCGAGATTTTTAAGTAGAGTACTTAGATACGTACGCGGAAAATAAGTTAAATCCGTTGCTATGGTTACGCGCAACCAACCGCTTCAATTAAGACCCGAAAATCTGTTATTACGCATTGAAGGTCGATCGTCATTTTAGTTTAACTTCTATGCCGCGTATTGTATTTTATTTTTAATAAAAAGAATCTATAAGGTTATTAACTTATTAATATTAAATGTCACGGACACGGAACAGTAGGCGATCGAAATAATGAGCAATCGCTGTAGGGTTTTTCGTAGCAGGACTTTTCGCACAAATGTTAGGTACATCGCACCAATAAAGCATCGATAGAATAAAACATCGTACAATTGAATTATCGACACACCGAGTTCGATATAATAAAAATCGAATCATCAAGTTTCGCAGGAAAATAGGGAACCCTACAATGGGTTCCCTACTTTATATTGTTGTAGGTATGCGCTATTTCTGCTATTGGTCTTCTTTGGTCATTTTGATAATAATGAATTTACCACACAGGTTTGAACGCCAAGCAGTGCTTCCAAAATTCTTAGGAGCACGCATAGAAGCGTGGCGGCCCGAAGCATGCTTCTTCAATGCGGACTCCTTGCTAGCCGGCACAGCTCGCAGGGCTCTGCCTACGGGCAACATTGATGCATACACGCTCCTCGTATCTTTGGGGGGGCGACGGTTATCCCCCAGAGGACCTTACATACATTATACAGAAGATGCATGTATCCTTTTAAGTAATAAGTACATCGTTTTAATGTTGCAAAGCTCCTAAAAAGCTACGAGTACACTACGACAAGGTTTATGCACCTACTTTAGTTTACTAACAAGGCTTTAAAAAGGGTTAACATTTTTTTTAAGAATGACTGAGCCAAGTCTCTCAAAACTCGTCCTCGATTTAACTTGAGCAGTGGTAGCCGAGTGGTAA
Source organism: Leucania comma (assembly GCA_958295575.1). Lineage (NCBI taxonomy): Eukaryota > Metazoa > Arthropoda > Insecta > Lepidoptera > Noctuidae > Leucania > Leucania comma. The sequence goes on from OY282468.1 coordinate 20,378,540, forward strand.
CGACCCCGACTTACGAGTTGTAGGCCGCGGGTTCAAACCCAGCACGAGTATTAGGTACCTACTGTGTAATTTATTTCATCACCACTGCTCTCAGAACGGTGAAGGAAAACATCGTGAGGAAACTAGCATGTAGGACATGCCGGAACCAAAAATTCGATGACATGTGACATCCACCAACCCGCACTGGGCCCGCCGTGGTGGATTACGGCCCATTTGGCCTATGATACATATTACATTTGGCATATGATACATTTGACATTACGATATGGACCTTTCCTGTAGTAGAGGGGCTGTAGCCCAGCAGTGGGTTCATAATAAGGCTGATGCAATGCTATGCTACTGATATTGTTACAGAATTTATTATTTTATATTTCGTTACTCTAACTTGATCTCTTCAAACGAAATAGGTACCTAGCAGGTAGAAAAACTCGAACGTAACTTAATTCATAGTTTAATTACTTAACAAGGCAATCAGATATTAAAATAGGTAAATCCTTAGCAAAATCTCTATGCGACTACTATCGACACATTGGGGTCATTCCCCCGCGAGTGGGTCGGAGCAAGAAGAAAGATCAAAGGGGCAGACGCCGGCGGAGACGACCCGTTATTGAACGAGACAGGTCAGAAACATAACTTTCAGCACCACCTACTCGAAAACGTAAATAACAGGTAGGTATAGTTTGATACAAATGGAGAAAGTTTGTCATTGCGACTGAGGCAGGGTGTCATATGGAGCGGAATGCTGCATAGACAAATCCACGTGTATCGACGACTCGTGGGGTTCGCTTAGCGCCCAACTGGATACGATAAATACTACAAGCGGGTCGAGCTCGTGCATTTTTCCACACGAGTGTAGATAACAGTAAATTGTGTGCGAAAAAGCGGTAGGATTAAGAGCGAGTTTTCGAGTAAGTGTATATAAAATTGTAATGTAAACCTAATACAAAATAAATCACCCCTGCTGCTGCCGGGGCTATAACCGGACAATATCATAGTACTGAAATTCATTATAAACCGCTGGTCAATACTTAGTTTGATTTAAATATAAAACTTTAACTTTGACCACGCGACCGCAAATTTGTGATTTTGCGCTCTTGCAGCAAGGGTTGATTATGATTAGTATGTAGGAATGTCGTGCCCAGACCTTAGAAGAACTTTTCTAAATATAAAACCTTAGCAGTTGGCCATATCATGATTACCTATGCCAAATATATGAACACTGCACATAATAGTATAAACAGCTAAACGCACGATTTAAACAACACAAATTTGGTCAAACATGGGTGATAATAATTGATTTGACCCAGGACAAATGTTTGTGTGATGAACAAGTTCATTTGTTCTGTGTCTGGGTGTAATTTATCTATGATATGTATGTATTTAGAAATATATAAGTAGGTATGTTTATCAGTTATCTGGTCCCCATAAAACAAGCTCTGCTTAGCTTGGGACTAGACGGCGTTGTGTGTGATAGTTGTGGAATGTATATAATATATATATATATATATATATATATATATATATATATATATATATACATATGTGGATACATATGTGTGGGTATATATATATGTGGATTACCTAAATCGTAAAATAATTAAGTTGTTAGTTGTTACAGGTGCTCTTTTCACTTTGTTTTCGTGGTGTTCATCTTTATTTTAACGAATAATATAATGGATACTTACCTAATCGTCAATGGTTCATAATTATGATACTTCGTACTCTGTCTGAATAAAATGAAAATACAATTTCAGCATAAAACATAAAAAGCGCGTAGGTACCAACATCAAAAGCGCGTAGGTACCAACCTACCTCATGCGTCTGAACGCCCACTTGATGTTTAGAAAATTTTCCATGTTGTAAACAAAACATAAAACTTTGACCTTTATAAAGGGGAACTGGGGAAGACTTACAAAGAACTTTGTAAAAGAGAAGCCGGTGAGGTAAACATTTCAAGGAAAATACGGAAACAATAAGCTTTGTGTAGTTACCCTGACTCTTGCGACACATACAAAACTTCAACAAATTGTGTTTATGTAATAGGCTTGTAAGTCTACGTATAACGAAATTGCTTCGTCTCAATTTTACAAGCCTACTTTCAGACACCCATCTCCTTTTAGGTCTCCTAGTTCTTCTCCCGAGCGGCGAGTTCTAGCGGGGCGCGTATTATCACCATCTCTGCCCAAAGTGTACGAACCACCGCTACAAGCTCTACCTGCGAGGCTTTCTCGTCGACCCATGCTGAAGTCTCGGCCAAGGACCGTACCAGACATGGATCACATCCTACCGATAATTACGGGTAGGTACCCTTATGCCTTGATCACACGTACCGAGCAAACGGGCGAGTAAGTGCTCTTGACCGGATACTCGGTACGTATAAACATAGCGCCGAGTGCTCGGCCGAGCGCTTATCTCTACAACTCGCTTACATCACTGTCGCTGCCGAGCAATATTTTACTGTCTTATCCTTTTACTCCGTACGTGTGATCAAGACACTTAGTAGTTGGTAAAATTATCCAATGACATCTCCCGCCCTTGGGCGGAGCGGGAGATAGTGTCAGACTCTTATTGACTCAAAACAAAAAAATGCTGTATCTACTTAAAAATCTGTAGGAAAAATCTGTCCTATTTTCCGCTGTAACTTGATTGTTGCATTAAGTAGGTACGTACCCAGCAGATTTTAAATCAAGTATTAAATAGGTAGTAGTGCCTACGTGTTATTGCTATATTTGATTCAGCCCCGGATCTAGGGGGCAAGTCAAACCTATAAGTAGGTTACAATCACGCTCGCCCGTGGCTACCGATCATTCTTTCCGGGTATTATCCCTGTCCATCAATGCGCGTGATTTTTTATAAGCCTTTCCGTTCTAGGGTGAAGCGTGAGAGCGTGTCAAATTATGATTAACTTAAACCTATTTTACTTTTCAGAAATTCCCCGTGGCCATAGCGGGCAATATGGCCCTGTTGTTGTTTTGCTGGCATTTCTTTGAAGCGCATGGAACACGAGCCGACGACGAATCGGGCTCAGTCTTTACCCGACGGCCAGACGGCGAGCTACACATTGCTCGTCGTCCGCAAACCCGAGCTTATGGTGGCCTAATATCACTCTGTGACTTCCGAAGCCCAGGGCGTCGCCTGCGGCGGTGACTGGGCCGTGAGGATGTTCCCTCATCCTCATCCGCCCAACTGGGCATACAATATACCTTGTTCCCGCACCGTAATCTGCTTAACCGTATCCTCCAGGTGCTCCGGATATTCGTTTGTTGTTGTGTTGTGCGGCGTTTCTTCAAAGAGAGCGAGGAAGCGAGGACTGGACTGTCAGTCCAGTCACTCCTAAAAAGTGGAGTGAAGAGTTACCGCCGCGTTTGTGACGTACCCATTAGAAATGGGTGAATTAATGATGACGATAAAGGGAAAAATATAGGCGGGTGAGGTTGGCATTTTTCAATTTTTGCCCCTCCTCGAAAAAATCCAAGATCTGGGGCTCATGTTTGGATGCTGAAGGTTCATCAACCTATGCTTACCTAAATCACCGCTTAGCGTCGGTCTTCATATTGATCAGTCTTTTAATAGGAACTGTCGCAGAAATTAATATCACTACGAGTACATAGTATAAAACAAAGTCGCTTCCCGCCGTCTGTCCCTATGTATGCTTAGATCTTTAAAACTATCAACGGATTTTGATGCGGTTTTTTTTAATAGATACGAGTGATTCAAGAGCAACTTTTATATGTAAAATATATTTAATTATCACCATTGCACCCATGCGAAGCTGGGACGGGTCGCTAGTTCTTTAAGACTTTCAAATTATATTTATCTTACCATACTTAAAATACGGTGCTGCTCACTTTATTATTTTATATATTTAACATTCATGCAACCAAAGGTACAAAGGCGAAGGATTTTTGTTCTTGTTTCAAGGAAGGCCTCAGGGAAACTTCAAGTTAGAACATTAACTTGGTTGACCGACTTAAGGAATCGCTTAATTTTATATTATTGTAACTATTAATCATTTATACATCAACATTACAGGCACAGCTGTCAAAACCCCTCGGTTGGCTGTCGTGGATATGAGCGCTTACATTCGAACACCAAAAGGCAATATGAACCAGCGAATAGACAAGTCACAGCTAAAGCTCAGCCGACCTCCTCGCCCTTCGCAGCCCAGGTTCACGAGCGACGAGTACGATACCCATGAGTCTGATTCATAGGCAACACTGTGGTTGTGTTATTGATTACAAGTTTTGGATATTAAAATTATATTAAATAAAACAAACATATTTTTATTGAAACGTATAATGTCGAAGCTTCCATATTTACAATCACTAATTTCTATCGTTCAGTCATCTCATTCTTAGAACAAATCTTAATGAACACTATTATCACTACAAATTCTACAATCATAACGGCAAATGAAAAACGAGACTGAGTATCGTTATCGAGATTTATTTTGAACATTTTTTTATTATTTTATGACAATTTTGGTTTCAACGTAAATGATCCGACTTCATCTACGCATACTAAGAGGTCACAGGTCATCACAAAAACGATACAATCGTACATACGAAGGATAAAGAAGCGCGGATGCTTCGCAGAATGTTCAGCCGTGTCGCGGCCGCGCGCAGGCCGGACAGGGCGCGAAGCACCTCCCCTAATAAATATCTTTGGCATGAACCGAACAGCTCGCCGACGAGTCACACGCGATCGCACTAACAACCGACAGTTATTGCTTCGATGCCAATATAGAGTTCGTTTCGTTCCCGCACGGGGCGTCGCGTCGGGAGCTTCAGTGGGCGGCGGAGGCGCGCGCGGCCCCGGCGCGTCATTCCCAGGCGTCGTTGTCGTCGTCCGACAGCGTCACCAGGTGCATGCGCGTGTCGTCGGGTGGAGGAGCGGGTGCGGGCGCGTGCGCCACGCCGCCTCGCGCGGCTCGCTTTTGGCGCAGCAGCTCCTCATCCGCTGGCGTCAGCGGCTTGCGGAACTCGTACACCAGCGGGAAGATGCGCTCTACAGCCGACTGCACATCACTCACACTTCGGGCTGCCGACAAACAAACGACTCATTACAATTAATCATACAGACTGGATTTATACAACACCAGTGCTTTTCTGCCAGAGGTGCGTTAAGATACGTTACTTGATATTCACCAATTCTTATTCATTGGTCCATAATTCCACATCCATTAGCTTAGCACTGGTGAAAACGTGAACCCATTTCCACCAGTGCTAAGCTATGGTTTTATGACGCGACAGAAAATAGGAGTGTTATAAGTTTGACGCGTCTGTCTGTATGTGTCTGTCCGTGACATCGTAGCTCCTACAGGAATGGCCCGATTTCGATGCGGTTTTTATATGAATGGATGCGTATGGATGGTGACTACAGGTGCAGCTATGTGCAAAGCGGAGTAGCTACAGTAGGCGCGCCTTTCCTACTCTCGATACATCGCACAGCTCCAGCTGCGCATCTTCCTCGCACAACTACCTCGCGGCGGGGCATCTTCATAACACATCTTACTAACTCGGCCACAAGCATCAGTGATAACGGTTATTCGTAGCTTAATTTTAACATCCTCGCAGTATAGCTGCATAGCACTCTCTGGTGGCAAAGCACCGTGGTGCTCTAATATAGCAACAAGGCATCGCCAAACATTTAAAAGGGTGCTTTTCCACCAGAGGCAGAGATGTTCTATGCAGCTATACTGCTGTATTGTAATAGCTAAGCTGTAAAACTATGTGGCCGTTACCACTGTTACTAAGCTATATGGCGAAGCGAGTAGAATGTTGCGATAAAGATGCGCTGCCGCAAAGAAGCTGCGCGAGGAAGATGTGCAGCTCGAGCTATATGCGACGTCGATACAGTGCACTACGTACCGCCTATCGCGACGATACGTGTCGCTTCCGTACTATCGAGAGAAGCGGTGAGGGCACACATAGCTACACCACTCGCAACCATCCATAGCACACATCCTTCCATAAAACAAAAATATATCTTTGTTGAATCCGTTTCCACCAGTGCTAAGCTATGTGCATCAATGAATATGATTGGTGGATATGAAACGCATCGATAGCAACGAAGCATAGCACATCTCCGCAGTATAGCTGCATAGCACATCTCTGATAGGAAAACGCCGTGGAGCTCTAATACAGGAAGACTAATGAAGGGTAGTTTTAAGTTCAAGACTATATTAGCGTTGGATGATAAAGTATTTTTATTTGAAACACATTATAATTAGAATCAGCCATGAAATGCTACGTTACAAGTCCAGTCATAGGATCTAATTTCAAAAATATTGTTTGTTATGTATACATGTTTTAAATGAAAGTCCTTCCAAATAATAATTACATTGCTTGTTATGTTCTGTTATCGTAAAGTTTATTATTGGTTTTCCGGCGTTCTTATCCTATAAAATTTTACCCAAGTTGAGATATATGGTAAATATAACCCGTGATAAATGTTTTATAGCCTTAGGGAGGAACTCTCTATTTTAACTTAGCTCATTTGATTTACTTATATTTATAAAAAGAAAAGTAATTAAGTTGAGATATATGGTAAATATAACCCGTGATAAATGTTTTATAGCCTTAGGGAGGAACTCTCTATTTTAACTTAGCTCATTTGATTTACTTATATTTATAAAAAGAAAAGTAATTAACATATAAAAATCTCGTATCACAGTGTTTACTATCGCTGTCGCTTTTACAAACAGACAAATTTGCTTTCTTTGATTTCACATTTATAATATTAGCATGGATTGGCCAATGCAGAGGAGAGTGAGATGTTTATGAGAGTCAATTAGTTATACGCCTTATATTAGGGCTTAAACATTATATAACATATAATTTAACCTTTATTGTGTTTTTTTCCTAATACTGATTATAAGAGTTGGAATGTCATCCTATCAGTTATTCTAAAATAACCCTTTATCTGAGCTAGCTTGAATCACGGGCAATCTGTAACTTTTATCACATTCCATGTTTATGAATATTCAAACTACATTTTAGGCTAAATGGCTACATGTAGCTTGTTAAGATTTCAGTCTTCTTCGTTGCAATCATCTTTAGAAGTGTCCCTTCCTGCATCTTGAAAGATAGAAATCCTTCACATCAGATATTTACCCCGAATTGAATAAGTTAAAAGTCATGGAGAGAGGTCTTCACATATTAGTCACAGTTAAAAAAGTATTCCATAGGTACAATATTTCTGTAATTACTGCCTTTTAAAGTAAAGCCAGACAAAATAAAAACTGGTAGAACACAATGCAAAGCGGTCACACACAAGAAAGCATTTACCCCATGGACTGCAGTGGCCAATCTGGATTGGCCACTGTAGAAACAACGTGTTCAAATAAAATACCATAGACCTATCTTCATACACATTGCTTCTGTGAAAGTTCCTTCGCACAAGATGACCCACAATCTGAAGTGCCCTTCACGCCCACTACATATATCTTCCAGGATCTGAATGTGGCTAGTGAACCAAGCTGTCTGAGTAGTCACATAAAGGCTAGACAAAATTTTAATAACTATCCAAAAAATTATGTTTTTTTTTTATTTTGGCTATGGAAATTAGTGTAGGTAGGTAGTTCGAAAATGAAGTCGTATTTTTACCTGTGATTGTCACACCACCTGTAGAGAATATCTTGAGTGTGGCCTTAGGGTTGTATAACTTATAAGTGACCCCTGGGTGAAGCTCAGGTTCATAACTGAAAGAAAGGAAAACAATGTTTTTAAATAGCTCTAAATGTTTATTTGATATATCTATTTACAGAAGTCTAATATGCGTACATTTTCTAGATAACTCTCTCATTACTCATAAGTTTTTCTATGTAGGTAAAAACATTATACATATATTATTGTATACACAGTACAATACGCGGCATATAATTTGAACCAAAATGGCCATCGACAATGTGCAGTAACAAATTTTCGGGTCTCAAGGCACTGCAGTGGGCTGTGCACAATTAGTCTCATCCAAAATTCGATAATTTACAATGTATCTGAATCTGGGTTTCATTTCAGTGTTTACTAATGATGATGATGATGATGATGATGATGATGATGATGATGAGTCCATGAGATCCAGTGACCTGTATATGTTATTTTAAGGTTGTGTCATATTGCTTGAATACAACCAAAATGGGCTGTTATTAAGGTCAATCATAATTCTAGTTTAATAAAGTCAATGTTCCTTTAGTTCATAAATATTGATAAGTTAGATATAGTTATTCCTTGGGCACTAGCATAATTTATTTGTTTAAGATTTACTTGTGGCTGTTACATGTAACTATTTTGTGTAAAAGATGAAATAAAGATTATTATTATGTGTCAGTATATAATATCAGTATATCTCAGAACCCTTCAGGTTCTCCTAGACCTTTGGAAGGCATTCAAGTAACCAAAATCAACTTGTAGACGCCCTTTAGATACATTTAATGGAATGTGATGCCAAACAACGATTATCCCTGTACGTGCAATGCTAGTGCATCCAAGGACAACCCCCGGTTGTTGCTATAGTTTTTGGAGTCGAGTGGACTGGTTTTGTATTAATAATCATTCACAATTGAACCTCACTGCACCAGTCAAGACTTAGTTTTACTCCAAATCCTTCCTTAGGTACATCATTTAGTAGTCTAAAGTATCTACTATAATAATACAGGGCTACTTTTTTAAGGTATTTATGAAAGGTCATCAAGATATATTTGAAGTTCAAAATTCATCAACTTGAACCAACTCAAATGTAAGAAATGTTACATAAATATTAAAAACAAGTAGGGAGTCTGCTAGTTATCACAAAAATAAAACAATTTCATCTGAACCCTGACTCCAGTTTACATTGGTTGATAGGGCAAAATTACACTTTCTATACTTTTAACATTAGCAAATATATGGAAAAAAGAATGGTGCACTTTACAATCATTTTTGCATTTCCTTTTAATCATTTTCAGTGTCAGTTATGGATAAAACTAATAGCTTGGTGTAGTGTGTCAAATAAGTGGTGATGTTTGTTGATAAACTAAAGAAAAATGTCATTGTTTAGATGTTGAAAATCTTAGCCAAACATCAACTTCATCTACACTATAAAATGTAAACAAAGGATTTTTTCATTCAGAGTCGAATGAAACAAAGATAAAAAATTGTTGAACAAGCTATATGATGAAATTGAGTAGTTAAGTTATGCATTAATAAGAATACTTACTCTGCTTCTTTGTATCTCTTGGAAAAAGATATGATCCTTATACCAAAGGGCATCCGGCAGGTGCCTAATACATTGACTACACGGAAATTGCGGAAGCGCACTTGGAAGCCTAGCTTCTGCAGAGCGCGCGCATACCGCCGCGCCGCCACCTTGGCCTGATCCTCGCTAGTGGCGCCCGTGCATGTTACACGGCCCGACGACCAGATCGATGCGGTGGTGTACGGACGCCGTAGTTTCATGGTTACCATGCCGTTCTCGCGGCGGAACTCTACGTTAACACCGTTTAATGCTATCTGTCTAAGGTTCAGGTGGCACTTAACACTAAAACTGCACACGACATTGTTTATCATTATATCTATTTCGGGTGTATCCTCTTCTTCTTCGACGGGCACAGGAGGCGCCACTGGCTCGCTTGTATCGGAGCACTGCATCTGCTGCGAGCTAGTTGAGCCAGCTTCGCAATATTCATGGTCGGGCACCATGTGATTTGTAACATTATGTGTGGATATGCCACGGTTGGGCACCACCCCGTGTGTCCCTTTGCTCAGCTCCTTAATACCATTCTCTTGAATGAGCGTAGCCATGACCACCACAGCACACTGAAATAAAAATAATACACCTAATTTTATACTTTTGACTTAAAGAAAATAAATGAAACATATATTAACTTAAATGAATAAGCAAGACAACTACTTAAATATGAAACTTTCTTATGTAAGGTTCTTTTTCATTTGCATATATTTCACACTCAGCAGCTCAATGAAATCTGATTCCAAAATTAACCTTATGTGTAAGCTAAGTAAACTAATGCTATAAGTATACACATATATTGCTATACAAATAAACCCTGTATTATGAAATCAGATTCAAATCACACTAGTATAACAGTGGCTACATAATTAGTTATTACTGGATGATGCACAGAATTTAATAAAAAATCCATGTTCCCTGTGGGTCAAAACTATGTAATTTCATTACCTACTTCCCATATATTTTATAAATCCTTTTATGCTTAATTATATTTATCTGTTTAAGAAATCCATGACCTTTCTAGTTAGGGTTTAGGCAGAGGCATGTCTGTTGATGAATGAATTTAAGGATTTTATTATGTAGATGATTAAAATTTCAAAAAACAGAAAGTTGATATCTCTTGGTGTGACAATTGGAATACAATTTCATTAATAAAATATTTTTTATTACAGGATATGAAACAACAATTGCAATGAAATACTGATTAAGTTTGTACATTGAGAGCAAGAAAAGTGTGATTATAGCTCTTATCGTCAGCATTCAGCGGTAAACCATAAAGAGGACTTTATTGAAAATTGTTGATTGCACAACAATGGCAACTGGCAAACATACATGAAACAATGAAAACATTTGCACAAAGCACACTTTCAGTTAAAATTATGCAAGTTCAAATGTTAGTTGAGTTTTGCTCTCAACAAATTTCATTACAATGAGTCTTATCAAATACTTAAGCAGAATCATTTACAATTATATAAAAGAAATATAATTACAAATCAAGAAGCTTTTTATATTGCAATTTAAGAAGCAATAATGAATACTTATGAATAGCTAATATGCTGATAGCACCAAAATCACTGGTGGTCCATAAAGTTTTTTGACAGTACTCTGTTAAATTGTAAAAGATAAGACACATACCTAGATGTTGTATTTTTTGAGTTAATATACAGTGGACCCCCGGTAATCCGGCAAACATTATGCAGGGCAGTGTCGGACTATCGAATTTGTCGGATTATAGAGCACTGCCTAAGACCCCTATAGTCCGGATTTTTTTACGAAAGAGTACCTTGTAATCCGACAAATTACGAGTTGTGACCTGTTCAAACCTGCGTGATCTATATGTATTAGCAAGATTGTCAAACATACATGTAATTCTAAGTCATGTCGGATTACAGGGGGCGCCGGATTAGACAGGGGCCGGATTATCGGGGGTCCACTGTATTGAAGATATTCAGAACACCTAAAACTTGTTTGTCACAAAAGAATACTTTCATCTATGTCTCATCTCATCACTTAGTTCACTATATTTAATTTTGACATTTATATTTTTTGATTACCATCAGGATTTTTTTTAAGAAATCTTGTAACAATACAACAGAATCAAGTTTCAAGAATTAATGGTAGGAGCACAATTTAGGACATTTCCCACGGCTGGGTACAGCGCGACGCGACAACATGACACTTTGCACAGCTGACTGTCGGACGGGCCCCCGCCCCGCTCCACCCCCCGCCCCCACCTTCCCCTGCGCCCTGTCTACGTCCTGCGCCCTGCGCCTATTATGCACTGCACATGCATGTTGATTAATAAAATTCATCGATCACCACCAGGTGTAAATTGCGCATGCTTTACTTGACGCAAATTTACACGACTGGGCTTACTTACAACTTTTAATCTAAGCTCTTAGTAGAATTTATTTTACCTACTAATTTATTAATTTATTTATAATTTACATTCCCCGTTAAGCGATTAAAACGAAAATAATCCGTAGTCAGCAGTTATTGACCCCATAACGACCTGAACCACACGTGATTATGGACCACAAAGAAAAGTTATCCTCAATAAATCTTATCCTGGATAGTATTTTTAAATTCCGATTCTAATTCATGAATACAAGGATAGTAACTAATAAAGGATTTCAATAAAATATAAAACTAAAGACGAACAAAATAACACGAGAATGAACTTGAACCAAAATGGGGCAGGCTCGTAACTTTATAATGACTGATTGTGGGATGATACTTTGGAATAAAGGATTTCAGGTTAAACTATATTTACTAAACATGTGAGAAGATTACTTAAAACAACAATTTACCTGAGGTAAAGTGATATATTTGTCACAATTATTTTTACACTACCAACGAATAATAATTTTCATTGCAGAACTAAGAAAGTCCAGACAGAAGGTTCCGGTGTCGAATTAGCTTTTTCACATTACCAAATATTACAACACCCAAAATATGACAGAAATTATTTAGAAAGCTAACAGATACAAGCAACTCGTTAATAAATGCAAAAATCAAAAACTTATGCACATCCTGCCTAGCACCGCCATGTTCCATTCGATGAACAAAATTGAATGAATGGAATAGAATATGAATGACTGATTATCCTTTGCAGAATCATCGCCTACTTTAGTCTATGGTATTAATGTTTTTTTAGGTGGCTGCTTACTAAAAAACAAGGATCCTAAATACCCTATGGCTAAAAAATAAAAAATCTTCTAATAAATTGAGGTAAGGAGCTTTTACGCTCGCTTTAAGTTTCACTGCCTTGTGATATTATTTAAAACCAGCCACGTTTTGTGCTTTACTTTAAATATTTACTTATTTTATTCAAGGGAGAGTATTTTGAATTATCAGGTAAAAAGATAAATAGGTAGGTACCCTGTATGTTATAATAGTAGTAATCACATAACCAAAGTGTGATGCTAGGTTTCCGGGTCGTTTTGCTCGTTTCTAAACACATAAGTGCTCGATTACTGAAACGCTGCGCGTCTAGCGGTCCGTCGTACATTGCCATACGTTTGTGTTTGCGCGAGCGATGACGCGGCCCGTTGCTGCAATGTACGACGAAACGTCCAACGTGCCGCGCAACGCGCCGCGTCTCCGTAAACACGGCCTAACAGTGAAAGAATGATGTTGACCTTACTCTTGTGGGCCCAGCCTCGGCAAATCGCCATTGTGTAAGCGGGGTTTCCCCGTTTACACAATGGCTAAGGAGGGAGATTGGCCTAGGCTGGGCCTACGTGTAAACTAGACATTATTAATCTGTCTGTTGAACTGTTGATCCCCCTACTCCACGAATAACAATGCTGATGTTTTCATAGACGCTTGAAGCACATGAGTAGAGAAACCGTACAGAGATAAAAAGCCAATTACACCTTTCTAAATTCAGGTTCCGATATTTAGGAGTCTCTAAATTCAGGGAAGTATAATGAAGAATGTTCACTCATTTATATTATTAGCTTCTCATATTCTATATAAAAAAATAAAAAATCGTGTGCAAGAATTATTTCGATACGTCAATTAGTTCCTGAGATGTGAAATTTTAAACATAGGCGCATAGCGCGAGTGTTGACCGGCCGGCGCTCGGTGCGTGTGACGTCATCGTACAACAACGGTCGCGCAGTAAGTTGCGCGCTCCGGTACGTTATCGAGATTACGCAAATATTATTTGATGAAATGTCAAATCCAAAAACAAGAAAGTCATGAGTTGTGCCAAAATGTAAAAGCACAACAACCAATGCACTGGATAAGTATTTTTTTGTAGTTCCAAAAGACGTTAAAATGGATAAATGCTATGAAGAGGTTGGATCTATTTGGTGCCAACAGCACAGTTTATTGTTGTGAAGATCATTTTGACGTATGGACAATAGAATAGAATAGAATAAAACTTTATTGTACACCAAAAAGTTACACAATCTGTACACAAATCTAAATGTATGGGTACAATGGCGGTCTTATCGCTGATAACGATATCTTCCAGACAACCTTAGGATTTATCGTAAGGACTTAAAAATTACAGGGTGTAGTCTGTGGTGTACTGGTCATCTCCCATCTTTGGGTGGAACAGGAGTTAGTGTCAGACTCTTACTGACTAAAAACCCAACCCGTTCCTTTTTTGCTCTTCATACTGGGGCCAGACCTTCCTTTTGGAAAACAGTTAATAAATTAGTGTGCCTCACCATCAACGATTGCATCATCATGATTGATCAGGTGCGATCGCAGTCAAGCACTAGTTCCTATAAATTAAAAAAATAAAATAAAAATGGCCATGGCCCCCGTGGCCTCAGTAGGTTTCGGGCCACTACGGTTTGCTGACAACTCCTTGAGACGCGCGGGAACAGTGCGCGCCATCGACGATTTGGGCTCAGTCCGGACGGTTTCCGGACGGTTGGACAGCGAGCTACCCATTGCTCGCGGTCCATTATAGAATCTGACCTGAGCCACAGATTACTTAGTGATTCGGTAACAGATTACTTCCCTACAAAAGCTCGCGAAAAGTACCTAGGTAGTGTTGTAAGAGATTCAAGTCTTATTTAATAAAACTTGAGCTATTTTTGAAGACTCGCGTCTTATCAATAAAACTTACAGCTCAAGACCTTCAGGATTTGGAGTCTTTTGTAAAAAGACTTGAGTCCTGCCAAATAGAACTTTAGCAAGAAGTCTTGGACGGAACGGGAGATATTGTCAAACTTTTACATACTAACCCACCCCGTTCCTTCGCTGCCTTCGTACCGGGCCCTGATGTTCACTTCCACATTTATCCATGGCCCCAGTAGGCTTCGACCCTGCTGGGTCCCTACAGTTCAGTGTCAACTCCTTGAGGCGCGCGGGAACAGTACGCGCCGTCGATGACTTAGGCTCGGTCTGAACCGAGCCTAAGTCCAACCTAAGTAAGGTTGAACAGTGAGCTAGCCATTGCTCGCCGCATGTGTTTTCTTTGACGAAACGAAAATGAAATATGTTGGCATTATAAAAGGACATGCTTTATCTTTGGAACAAAAGTGAACCAAACTATTTTATTTTATTTATTAGGGATAAAAAACCGTTAATATGCGAACATAATCTCTTATTCCAAAACGTGATCTAAGCGTAGTTCCGGGATTATTACTGGGTTTAATACCATGACTAATGAAAACATTATTATAAAATGAAGTTTATCACTAGTTTCCGAACTATCTTATCGCCGAGAACCAACCTATAGTACTAACTTCAATACTAATATATTTGTGGTAGCTTTGATTTTTATTGTGTGTTATTTCATATAAAAATCGTTAAAAATGTATATTAATACGATTGATTTGATCGATCTCAATGATATGAATATGTTGGAACCGTCTCGGCGATCTTACGGACATTGTCATCATGAGCATTCTGATGAAATTGAGTAACTAAGATTTTACATATAAGTATAGATTCAAGAAACGTTTGTAGAATAAACAGTGGTTCTTTTACAAAGCACTTTTAATCAAACATTAATCAATCAATTTTAATTAAATGTTTTATGATTTATTTATGGAATTTCATTTACCTTTTTTTTTTTACATTTTGCATCACTGCCGTAGTCAATAACATTGTTGCCGTAGTACGCAAAATATAAACAATGATCTGATCGGATCAAATTGATGCGTGTCACTGACATTTGCAAATCTTTCCACTTCACGCTGGAAACGTAAAAATATGTTTTTTTTTTATAAAAAGCGCGTCAAAAGTACGATTTTTGAAAGAAAAAGATTCAGAATACTGTTTCATAGACAAATAAAAATTTACGACCTATTTTAGTATTTATAAATAATTATTTTTATCAGTTACTACAACAATATTTAAAGAAACGGAACGTTTGCTTCCGTATGAATGAATGTAAGAATGCCATTTCTGATTCTTATCTCTAGATATTATAGAAACTACAGTCTCTCTATAGTCCAAGTACAATCAGATCCTCGAATAGTCTTAGATTTGTAATAAGAACACAATTTACTGTAACAAACCAAATTTTTTTGGTCTTGGATCAAACCTGCTAAAGCATTTTTTTGTAATAAAACGGTTATGGTACTAAAATATTATGTCGTATATTTATATCCATTTTTAACGATTTTTACATGGAAGAACACACGATAATAATCAAAAGGCAAACTTTGTACCTCCTACGCGCCCGATGAGGATAACGCCATCTACCAGAACCAGCTTAATTCATTTCAAAATGACATATTTTTATAAGAAATGACGAAGTATTCGATTTTTTTTAAACCTTTTTTGGACTATCACGAATATTTCAAGATCAAAATTTGCCATATCGGTCCAGCTGATCTCAAGTTTTAGCGAGATTAACGAACAGCTATTCATTTTTCCAAATAAGATTAATATCGAAGTTGGTACAATCGTTAAACTAGGGGCTTCGGCGGGTTTAAGTTCACTAATGTAGATAGTTCAGAAACTAGTGATAAACTTTATTTTATAATAACTTTTTCTTTATTCATGGTATTAAACCTAGTAATATACCCGAACTACAGTTATTTAGACTAGTTGGTCTTGGATTAAACCAGTGCTATAGTATTTTTTTTGTAATAAGACGGAATATGTTTACGTATTTAATAATTCTTTGTTTTATATATTATATGAATAATGATAATAAATAAACGGAATACCTAATAATATTCCACAACAATCACACAACGCACCGTCTAGACCTGTCTAAAAATACTTATATATTTCTAAATACATACATAAATAAATTAAAGACAAATTACATCTAGACACTGAAGTAATAATCGTGCTCATCACAAAAACATTTGTTCTGGGTGCGAATCGAACCCACGACCTGCGGCATAGCAGTCACGGGGCCACTAACAACTAGATCAACAATGTCATCTAAAAAAAAAACTCTTTTATTTATTTATTTTTTATTTAATTAAAATATTTCTTTATAATTTCTCTTGGGCCAACCGCTAAGGTTACGACAATTTTCTTTTCATTAATTAATATTGTGGCCATTTTGTCAAACTTCTTTTCACTCATCACGTCCGCCACTAGTCGCTCGCCCTTGGCGACTGACATATATTACAAAGTACTCTGTGGCGACTGATTCAGTAACCTGAATCAGTGAATCAGTGTAATCAAGAGCTCCGGCGACTGACTTTCTTTTCATAAATCGGCACCTGAATATCGGAACCTGAATTTAGGAAGATGTAATAGGCTCTTTATTGCTAAACCAACCATTTATCGCCAAACACAACTTTGAATGAACGATTCATCGAATATTTATTAACCAATGTCATGCCTTTGGGATCCAGTGGAATGTAGATATAAAAGGGGAAAACATCAGGAGACACTGAACGTGACCTTGATCTCGTTCCCATATATATAAAGGCCTATTTAAAGCAGACCCTACTGAGCCCCTTCAGTTTTATTGACATCTTCAAAGAGATGAGCAGGCTTAGTCCTTACCGAAAAACCTGACAAGTGTCCTACTTATTTCTCATCGTCAGCAAGCCTGCTTCTATTACAGCTGGATATCGCCCTGCGACTCATGACGACGCCCAGGGCCCACCCCTACAACGGTGGCTAGAGTGTGAGGATAGCACTTCCCTTACGTTTGCAGCCATCTACCATGCTAGCAACTTTGCAGGAGGCGACCGCTTCCCATTTTCTCCCATTGGAGTGGTCATGGGTTAAATCAAGGCCGAACACTAGGGGTTAAAAGGTTTATATGCTCTGTGCTAGGGGTCATCGGCGCCGATCACCTCCAAGAGGATACGGCGGTGCTTCGTCCTAAGTTAGGACGAAGCAGAACCTGGAAGTCTGCTCCGTTAGGACTCCTAACGGAGCAGACTTCCAGGTTCTGCAGGTACATTAGTAATAAACGAGAATATTTTCGATATAAAATGTCCAACACAATAATAATATTTTAGTTATAGTGTTTATCCTTTAGGTAAGATTATCAGAATATTCATCAGCTTATTTTTCGAGTAACTTTTATTAAACTTTCCATGTAGTGTATCAGCAGCTTAACTCATTTACGAAACGCCATTGCAAACTTCTCCTAAAATTTTGTGTCTAACTTCACTTTATTGTTCGATCATCCATCGTTCATCAATCAAGCGGTCGAATAATTCGTAATTTTACTTAATTTTTTCATATTTGTGCCAATCGTTACGTTAATTTAGTGTTATGAATTCGTTGGAAGTCAGTGGATATTTATAAATGTAAATAATCATCCTGTTGTGTTTGCAAACGTGCATATGCTTTGTTGTGAGAACCACCTTTATCTGCTGTCATTCTGAGCTGTAGCAACTGAATTTTTCGATAATGAAACATAAGTTATCCTTTGAATGGTAGGTAATCGACTGAACTAGCGTACAAGAATAACAAATCAGTATCCAGTTGTTGATGTGTCGTGATGAGAGTGGTGTTCTTACACGGAGCAGTCATCGGGAGAATGTGCGGTGGCGTTTAGCCTTAGTGGCAGAGGACGTCAGATATAGGATCCAGCATGGAATCGGTGAAGGACGAAGAACGTTTGCGGCGGCTGCGCGCCCTGGAGGAGCGGCTGTGTGACCCTCGCTCCACCGGCAACGTGGACTGCTTGCTGGACACCGTAACGGCACTCGTCTCCGACTGTGACCACCCGGCTATCCGTCGCATGAAGAACGTCGAGGCATACACCAGCAGATGTAAGTACACAATAAGTGATTATCAGAAGTATGATATAGTTTTCCATTGTAACATCATGTTAGACCAAAACTCTTTCATAAGATATGAATTGGGTAAACTGTGTTAGGATTTTAATGAATTTCCAGGTGATCAAGAAGAAAATACTAATAAACTTTGAAACATAAAATCATAAACTGGATAAATATATCATTTAGTTCAATTAGAATGATTGGACAAAACAGTTTTATCATTGTTGATCAAAGTGTATGACTTGATATTGGATTGGCTCCTGTATGCCACACAGACAGCTACTGTCATTTGATCTCATTATCCTATAGCATCTAAGCAGTTTTTGGGCAAACTTGTCTATATTCAGCTGATGTAAATATTTTGGATTTGATACATTTATTGTTAAAACATGCAGTAAAGATTTAATGGCTTTTGTAATAAGTAAGTACCATTGCTGTTAACATATGACATTTTACGTTTTTGACTTTATTAACTTGGTTATCCACTTATGGAGCCATTTATTTATTCTATTTTTTTTTATTATACTTATGACTGAAACCTTCAGAATCAACTGCGCAACTGATCTTCATGATAATTATCAGCCTAGAATTCAAGACTGTTGTGTATATTGCAATACAGTTTAATTAATAAGTTTGTTTTGATTGCATTACATGTACCTAATCAATTAAGGAGTGATAACATGGTACTTGTATTTATGATAGACAGTTGATTACATACAGCAGAGTTTGATATAGGGGTCATCCTTTCTTTAGGTCATATCCAAGTACCCAATCTTTTCTATTTCTGGTTTTGTAGTGGTTTTTACTTTTTTGTCTATGAGGTTGTAAAAATGGGTATAATGGCAGGGCTAATTGTTTTTATTTTTATATAAAACTAGCTGAACCGGCAACTTCGTACCGCCTAATAGTCCATTATTTTGTCACCGTTTAAATCTTCCCGGTCGAGCCATACTAGAGTTTTAGCGAGACTAACAACAATTCATTTTTATATATAAGATAAATTAAAATATACATGTGTATGTGCATGAATAATTTACGAAAAAATAATTATAGAATTATCAGCAAATTAGGCTGCTGTAAATACTATGATTTTTTAATTATGTAAAGATGTCCTTGTTTGCCGTCAAAACAACAAACTAATAAAATCAGCTGTTGTGATGTTGAGATCCCTTTATGGCTACTGTTGTCTATTTCACAAGGCTGATAACATTATAAATGAGAGTAAAGTGTTACATTATGGTTAGCAGCATTTGCTGTTTGAATGACACCTAGAATCAACTATGACAATAGACCATTGAATTAATTAGTTTGCATCTGATTGATTGAATAGTAATAGTTCAATGAGGTAACAAATGTGTAGAAGAGGAATTATTGGTACACATTTAAAATGTTAAGCTTGAATGGCTTTTAATTTAATTTTGAAGTTGACAATATGTATTTTCTGCTTCAGTATATCTATTTAGGTATATGGTATCAAAAAAAAATTGTTGTTAATATCTTAATTATAAGTACTTGCTTCGGCAGTACATATACTAAAATTGGAACTATACTAGAATCTTAATTATAAAGGTAAAAGAGATTCTCTTTTATTTAAGAGGTGTTAGTAAAATATATACTATTATTTAAGGGCTTTAAATAGGATAATAATGACATGCTTTTTTTGTATTTGTGTCACAAATATGCCTCTTGTTGAATTTTTGTACTGATAAATTTTTAATAGAAGAAAATTCCATAAACACTTTTTTGGGAAGAGGCAAATTATCTAATGATTTCTCCTACTCTAGATTGGAGCAGGAGGGTATGTCGGACTTTTACTGACTAATACCCACCTATTTTGCTCAGTTGCCCTGACTGGTCTAGGACCATGGGTTCTCTTTTTTTAGAAATTCCTCTGTGATCTTGTAAACATTGTGAACATGCATTTAATTCTTGAATTTGTTCTGAATCATATAATATAGAGGATTCAGTAAACTCTCCAGGTACAGATACAATTATGTAGTACTTAAAATAGTCCTAACGGTATTTATATTTATTTATGGCAAATTAAACATGTTGGTTATATCAAGATGTTACTGTAATGCATTTATTATTGATTGCTAATTTAGTGATGTTGTGTATCTTGAATCATTCGTTGATTTTAGGAAATTAATGAAGCCTAAAATTGTTTAAAGTTTTATAGAATATAACTGCCTTGTATTATTTTCTTAGACTATGAATTAATAATAAAATGTTTGTTTGTTATAGATGAAGCTTTTGCTTCCGACATAGTAGACCTGCGTATGAAAGCAGCAGATTTTGATTTGATAAAGGTGATTGGCCGAGGGGCATTTGGTGAAGTACAACTAGTCAGACACAAGTCTACTCGTCATGTATATGCCATGAAGCTACTCAGTAAGGTTGAAATGATCAAGAGATCTGACTCCACATTCTTTTGGGAGGAACGGCACATAATGGCACATGCTAACTCCGAGTGGATATTAAAACTTCATTTTGCTTTTCAAGACCACAAATATCTGTACATGGTCATGGACTACATGCCTGGTGGTGACCTTGTTAGTCTTATGTCGAACTACGACATACCTGAGAAGTGGGCTAAGTTCTATACAATGGAAATTGTCCTTGCATTAGATGTAATTCATGGTATGGGTTTTGTACACCGAGATGTAAAACCAGATAACATGTTAATTGATAAACATGGGCATCTAAAGCTAGCTGATTTTGGTACATGCATGAGAATGGGACCTGATGGTCTTGTACGGGCCAGCAATGCAGTGGGCACTCCTGATTATATCTCCCCAGAAGTTTTACAGTCACAGAATGGTGAAGGAGTGTATGGTCGTGAATGTGACTGGTGGGCCGTGGGAATATTTTTGTATGAAATGCTTATTGGGGATCCTCCTTTCTATGCAGATAGTTTAGTAGGTACATATGGTAAGATCATGGACCATAGGAACTCACTCCAGTTTCCTGATGATGTGGAAATTTCAAAGGACGCTAAATCTCTTATCAGAGGTCTTCTAACAGACAGGATTAAGAGATTAGGTAAAACTAGTGTCAACGAAATTAAGCAACATCCGTTCTTTATCAATGATCAATGGAGTTTTGAAAACTTGAGGGATTCTGTACCACCAGTTGTGCCCGAATTATCTAGTGATGACGATACAAGGAATTTTGACGACATGGAAAAGTCCGATGCTTTAGATGAATCTTTCCCAGTGCCGAAAGCATTTGTTGGAAATCATTTGCCGTTTGTGGGTTTTACTTACAATGGTGATTATCAGTTATGCGCCAGAGGACTAAAGGCAGCCGATGTCGTGGATACTATTTCTAATAATCATATTAATAATGTTGGATCTGAAGCTATACTGCAGCTAGAGAAACTCCTTGAGAGAGAAAGAGATGGCAGAAGGAAGTTGGAAGATGCACAAGTCACTTTATGTGCTCAGCTAGAAGAATTATCACAGAGGGAATCTAGAAATAAGAAAATAATAGCTGATACGGACAAAGAATTAGCTCTATTACGACACGATCTGAAAGAGATACAAAGAAAGGCTGACATAGAAACTGAGACAAGGAGAAAAGCTGAATTTAATTTTAATGAAGCAAAGCGGCGGCTTGATGAAGAACAAAGCAAACGAGCGAAAGAAATAAACAATTTACAAACTTACAACGACAAAATAAATGCTTTAGAAATGCAATTGACGGAGTTACGTGAGAAGTTAAAGCAAGAAGCTGACTCCGCTGCTAAGGCACGGAAACAAGCGGCTGAGCTGACAGCTGCACAGGCCGCAGCCGCTGCCGTCAACGACGGCACCGTGGCTAGCTTGCGTGCCCAGCGCGACACTCTCGAGAGGGAACGAAGCACTCTCTCTGAAGAACTTGCTGCTGTGAAGGCAACTAAACAACGTTCAGATGCGGCTGTCGCGGAGGCCACTAGCAGGTTGAATGCGGCTCACGGTGAGCTGGAGCGTGCGTCGGCTAGGTTGAATCAGATCATGGCGGACAACATGCAGCTTTCAGAGCGCGTGTCATCGCTGGAGAAAGAGTGCGCGTCGCTGGCGCACGAGCTGCGCACGGCGCAGCACCTCTACCAGCAGGAACTGCGTGCGCACCAGGACACACAGCGCTCGCAGCTGCTCTCTAAACAAGAAGCCAACTTGGAGCTAGTCAAGGGTGAGTGTTAGTATTCCAAGACGACTTACTTTCTGCCATCTAGCCCACGCTATAAACCTGTCATGTTCAACTGAGCTAAACTGTATAAGCTCCCAAAAATATATTTCATACCTTCACTTTTTGCATGCCTCAGGAACATTGGATATGATATTTAAAGGTATTGTTCAGTTTGCTAATATACCTCCTATGAACTCTGTAGGTCCAAAGTAGATTCACTATCTAGTAAATAAATATGGCTTGGAACCTAATTCTTCCTCATATTAATCAGCCTTCTCTAATTTAGTTTTGTCAATGTTTTTACTTAATGGTTCATTTGCTTTTAATATTTCTAATTCTTACTCAAAATTCAAAATTTTCATTTTTTTACTAATGCAACTTTTAGAGTCACATTTATTTATGGGGTGTTCGCAATGTGATACAACAGCTCTGCAATCGAAACTGAACGAGGAGAAGACAGCGCGACAGCGTTCGGAGTCGGTGTGCCAGGAGAAAGACCGGCAGATGTCTATGCTCAGCGTCGACTACCGCCAGATGCAGCAGCGCCTGCAGAAACTTGAGGGCGAGCATCGACAAGAAACTGAAAAGGTAACTCTGAAATAGAACTGAACAGTTTCGTATAGTCAGTAACAAAAGTGGTCGGTAACAAAATTAATTTATTTGTGCCCAATGCTTGTACGGTTTTTCAAGTGTTAAGCTTTAATAAAAGCTTATATTTTGAAAAGGTTATATTTTTAGGTGGAAAATCATCATATGACATCGAAGTTTTTTTTATGCTGTGTGAAACATGATGACATTTTACATTACATTTGTGTTTAATAAAAGTTGCGCAACAATATTGGTGTTGCAGAAAATAAACATTATTTTCTGTAATAGTTTCTAAACTGTTTCAATTGACTTTCTGTGCTGACCGTACTAATGTAAGATTCTGATGCATGATCGTGATCGTTAGTGTGATATAATATATGTGTATGACCAGGCGATGGGTCTAGCGGCGTCGCTGGAGCAGGAGCGCGCGGCGCGCATGGCGGCGAGCGGCGAGGTGGCGGCGGCCGAGGCGGCGGCGCGCGCGGCGGCGGCCGAGCGCGACGCGCGCGCGCGCGACCTGCACGCCGTGCGCTCGGCGCTGCACGACACCTCGGAGAAGCTCGCCGCCGCCTCCGCTGAGAGGGACATGCACTGCGCCAGGGTGAGTCCATCTTTTATAACATCTTTCAATGAAACACTTTTTTTTTTTGTCTCTTTCAGCTAAAGCACATGATTTTAAAGAGCTTCGATAGTGCCCGCCTTATAGATATTTGTGGGGTAGATTAAAGTGACTCATAGTCGAAAATATTGTCTTCTTTTCAAGTAATCCTACAAACATAACTTATTTGCATTTAGTACATTTTATCTTTGTTCGGAATGACTCAGACCAACTGACTTATGTCGCTGCCGGTGCCGTAACTGCAGGAGTGACACCGGGGCGAAAAGTTGGCCCTGTCCGCCAATTTACTAGCTCTATCTTTGAAGGCTTGTCTATCTACCTTTAAAGTTATAACATACAACATCAGGGGCACTGGCTTTTAGAAAATCTCATGCACATTTAATAACATGAAAAAGTGGCGAAGTGTGAGATGAGAAATGTACACTGATCGACGAACAAATAAATAAATGTCATACTTACATACTGCGTACTTAATTACTGATTATGTTGGATAAAAATATAATTAGATTTGTGTTGGTGCGGGAATCGAATCCACGACCCTTACGTCTTGATCAGCGCTCTAAACCACTGCGCTAAATAGGTCGTCGGGTAATGATAAAACTCCTATCCCTAAGGCGATTACTGATCTGTTTCTTGATGTCTATTCTCAGGGGTGCTCGGCACCCACTGTTTATTTCTTATGGGGTTCGAACCCTAGAGCACCCACGGAGTCGGCGCCCCTGTACAACATTGTAACATAGGTGAACAAAGGTGATCATTGGAAGTGTATATGAGCCTAATACTGGACAGCAAAATGAAAATTCATAAACATTAGATTGCTAAATTATCGTTTGAGTATCTGTGCAAAACAATGAATACGAATAAGCTACAATACATAATGAGAAAGCAGTTAGACAGAACAGTAAAATCTATACATATAAAAGCGAAATACTAATTTCGCTTTTATATGTATAGATTGATTTGACACTGATTAATCAAAAAATCTCAGGAACTATAACACCTACAAACTTAAAATTTGGCAGGTAGGTTCCCTATAGGGTGTAGACATCCGCTAAGTACGGATTTTATGAAACTCCACCTCTAAGGGTAAAACGGTTGGAAGTAGGTATGGAGAAACCGACTTTCACGCGGGTAATACTTTGCTGATTCTTCAAGTTCAAGCTTTACCCTTTTTCAGTAATCTCAAAAATAAATATAAATTACAAATATGTAGGTCACTATCATGAAAATGATGCATTCAGCAATATCAGTGAGAATGAAACAAAAGGAAACAATCGTGAATGTATACCAGCTTAAAGGTATGCATCTATGTTTAATAGATTCATATCGATCGACAAACTTAACGAACTCTGAGTGTTTCTTGTGAATTAATCATAATCTCATCGCGCCGAAATAGACTGTCCTCCAGCATTACAGCATAGTGACTCATTGTCGTCTCAAACACGCACACACACAGCTTTTGCCTTATACGACATAAACCTGCGCGTGCGCCTCTCCAAATAAATAAACACATGATTACGTAGACAGCGGTTTTTCTAGAGTTGAATGCCTTACTCATTGATTATGATGTGATTTGCCAATTAATAGAACATTTATTCATTAAAGTTCAAGGAATGTAATTGTTGACAATTTAATATTAGAGTCACTTTACGCTAATGAAAATAAATCATTCCTTAGTTAGGAACTCGATTCGGCTATTGTTGTAAAATTGGTACACAAAGCGGGGGAGATTAATTAATTTCACAACAGAGTGACCGTTGAGAACTACATTAATACTTTATCAAATTGTAACAGCACTCGTATCTATTTCAAAGTACATTGGCATAGCTGAATGTGCACAGTTCGGCAGATACTATTGTGTATTTCGTTTCGAGATAGAATATGAATAAATATATTTGACTGGCTGACTGCAGTCTCATACCGCTAGTCGCACGAATTACCCGAGTATGAAAAGTAGGTATATTCTTCTTTGACCTTGATATTTATGACACAAACATTTAAGATTGGCCTTACAGATTAAAACTTTATATTTTAAGTGTGTATGTTGCTAATGCCTTATTAACGGGATAAATCTCTCTTTCTGCATTTCTTTTCGAATGTATAATTGAACTACAATGAAGACCCATATCAGGCTGCATTTTTCTAAAGGCCAAGGGCTTCCTGGAAATAAAATGTACCGAGTACCTAGGTTAGATGCTTGCTCAAATGAGTTGCATAACTGTTCTTAGAATAGAACAGAATTCCACATAGTGTGTCGGATTTTATTCGTATCTAAAATATAAACACTGTCTATGACAATCTTAACTTTAAAATAGAATTATAAGAATACGTGTAGGAGGGATAAACGAGTCTATTACAACATTGAAAATAATAAGGTAAAGACGCAGCTGAATCAGTGTGAAGTTATGAATTTGTTGAGCACTTGTGCTGAACAAACAGAGCCTTGGCAATGAAGGCATGCCTATAAAACAGTTCCATTATGATGATGACACGCATTAATATACAGGAATGTGTTATTGTCGTGTTAATTTCCTGGTCATCATCAACTGGGACTTGTATCGTTGTACAATAAATTGTACTTAATGTTTTCTTATGATTCCTACAGCTAAATACGTACTTTGTATGTTGATTCATAACGATATGAAAACATCTACTTATAAATAACAAACTTGAAATACTTAAACAGGCCGCTAATTAACATTATACTGTGCGTTGCTAAATGTACAATAAAAACAGAAAGCCTTGATGTATGTGATGGCTTACCTGTATGTATTAGATAGCTAGTTTTTTGTAATATTATGATTTCTCGTATATAAGGTTAACATTTTGAAAACGTCAATTCCAATTGAAAGAATGCTTTATGTAAGTCAATAGTGACAAAATGAGTCATATCAAACTGAAAAGTGAGAACATCGATATGATTTATAACAAGAGCTTTATGTCCCTTGTAGCAGCATGATTATGTCAGTCTTACAATAATAAATTACAAATAAAAAAACTTTTTTAAAAACAAGCTTTCAATTAAATGGGCTAAAAAGAAAAAAATAATCTTTTCCTTTATAACTTTTATTATCAATTTATAACGGCATTACACAATTTATATGATATAAAAGCTTGTCGCGAGATTTTGAAAATATTAAAATCAATACTTAGATGAATTTATTTAATTAATGGAGTTATTAACTGTGTAAATACACAGCTAAATCTCGCGACAAGCTTTTATATCATATAAATTGTGTAATGCCGTTATAAATTGATAATAAAAGTTATAAAGGAAAAGATTATTTTTTTCTTTTTAGCCCATTTAATTGAAAGCTTGTTTTTAAAAAAGTTTTTTTATTTGTAATTTATTTTTTACTTTTTAGTTATGCCTTATTTAAATCACATTTGTATTCTCACCAAGTCCTTTCATTTGTAACCCATATTATAGAAAAGCATAAGAAACTTAGTCTGCTATATTTAGAAGTCTGCCAGGTTTTTTTTTTCATTTAATTTTTTTATGGTAGGTAAAATCACCTAATGACATCCCCCGCCCTTTTGCTTGGTTCGGTCTGTTACCGGACGGACGGACAGCAAGCTACACATTGCCCGCCGTTGCGGACGGCGGGCAATGGGTAGCCTGCGCCTACGGTAGCAGGAAATCGGGAGCAGAATTACGGCTTTGGCGGTGGCGTGAGCGTAGTTGCCTGATGCAGTCGGTCTCCTCCAGTGCTAGCAATACTGCTTCGCAGAAGGAGGCAACCACCTGAGACGTCTACCGGGTTAGATTTATAAAAAAAAAATGATGGTGGTTGATCATAAGACTAACAATCAACCTAACTTACATGAAATAGCCAATTGCGAAGTTGTCCAGAGTTTATCTACCTGGGATACACAATCACAAATACTGGGAAATGCGTAGAAGATTCAAGCACCGTAAAAAGATTGACGATCTTGAAATGTGACGCTGGAGGCGTTTACTGAGGATAAAACAGACAGCTCACCGCACTAACGCTTCCATTCTTCTTCAACTTTGCATCAAAACAAAAACTTTTGTCGATTGTGCAGCAGCGAATTTTTAAGATGTTTGGATATATCATACGCAATGAAAGCTCTTTGGAAAGTTTAGTGGTACAGGGAAGAGTAGAGGGCCAACGTTCTCGCGGCTGATCGCCTACCAGATGGACAGACCTCACTAAATCATCTTCGAAGTGTTCCCTCATTGAATGTACACGAAATGCCATGAATAGAGAGAGATGGAGAAATCTCGCAAAAGCCGCAACCAACCTACCAGACGATCCATGACCACGACCACTCCACCAAGTATGACTGAGAAAAAGGAGAATATTGGATTTAGAGTAATGTCAGTTCATAAGTTACTCTCTGCAAGCCCTTCAATTGGTACCTAGTTTGTAGGAGTGTATTAAAACTAACTAGTTCAAATTCTTGGATGTTCCGCCATATTTTATTATTTTTATTATTGATGTCGAATTTTAATTGACTTCATATAGTTAACCATGCATTGTCATCAAAATTAAATGTGTATCCAAATTTCAGCTCAAGGTTGAAGATATCTGCTTCAAAATTGAAATGCAAGATTTCACCCAAGATTTCATACATATTATTATTTACATTGCAAGTCAATAAAAGCTTATAAACAATCAAACTTTTAAGAAAACGCAATCTAAAGATAAGGTCGTTTATGCTCCGTTTAAGCACATATTTTAATACCAACTAGGCAATCTAAACCTACTGGATACCGAACCCGTTGACCTAGAATCCTGGAATTTGGCATAAAGCAAGGCAAAACTGACTGTAAATTCGTTGTTACGTCACAAAAAAAAATCCTTCTAAACTGATCGCAATTTAACTATTTACTTATGTAAAATTGTACGGAACCCTCCATGCGCGAGTCCAAGTCGCTTATGACCGGTTAGAACTTATTTTATTGCTGAACTCCTATGGCCACCTTCCAGCTCCATCATCAGACCTCGACTGCCATATTGGATCAAAGTACTCGTCATTACAAATCTAACTAGACCAGACGAGAGAGTTGTGTCGTTTCATTGCGGAGTTCTTGTAACCACCTTCCATCATCAGACTCTGGTTACCATATAGTATCCAAGTACTCATCAATACAAATCAAATGAGCCCGAACTTGATGGGATTGTGTCGATTTTTTACGAAATTCCTATGGTAACCTTCCAGCTCCATCATCAGACCCTGGTTACCATATGGGATCTATGCACTCGACAATACAAATCAAACGAGCCCAAATTCAATAGGGTTGTGTCTTTTAACTGCGGAGTTCCAATGACCACGATCCAGCTCCATCATCAGACCCTGATTACCATATAGGATGAGAGTACTCGTCATTAAAAATCAAATGAGCCTAAAGTCGATAGGGTTATATCGTTAAATTGCGCAGTTCCTATGGCAACCTTCCAGCTCCATCATCAGACCCTGGCGACCATATAAGATCCAAGTACTCATCAATATAAATCAAATGAGCCCAAACTCGATGGGATTGTGTCGATTTCTTACGAAGTTCCTATGGTAACCTTCCAGCTCCATCATCAGATTCTGGTTACCATATAGGATCCAAGTACTCGTCAATACGAATCAAACGAGCTCAAACTCGATGGGGTCGTATCGTTTAACTGCGGAGTTCCTATGACCACCTTCCGGCTCCATCATCAGACCCTGGCTACCATATAGGATGAAAGTACTCATCAATACAAACTAAACGAGCCCAAATTCGATGGGATTGTGTCGTTTAAGTGCGGAGTTCCTGTGACCACCTTCCAGTTCCATCATCAGACCTTGGTTACCATATAGGATGAAAGTACTCGTCAATACGAATCAAACGAGCCCAAATCCGATGGGGTTGTATCGTTTAACTGCGGAGTTCCTATGATCACCTTCCTGCTCCATCATCAGACCCTGGCTATCATACAGGATCAAAGTACTCGTCAATACTAATCAAACGAGCTCAAACTCGATGTGGTTGTATTGTTTTATTGCTGAGTTCCTATGGCTACCTTCCAGCTCCATCATCAGATCAGCTCCATGTCATCATAATGTTGCATTGTCACCCAATTTACATATGCATGTAAAATTTCAGCTCAATCCGTTGAAGGTATCTGCTTCAAAATTGAGTTGCAAGATTTGAGCCGAACATACATAGTTACATACAGTGCAAGCTAATAGAAAGCTTGTAAAAATAGTGACTCATATGGCGTAATCAATTGCAGAGAGAACGCGCTGTTCCATACTACCATAGCTTTATTATAATTATAGCTTATCTAAAAAACACAGCTGCTTTTAAATCAGCTGCGTATTTAGGATCATACATATGTATATATGTAATACTAGCGACCCACCCCAGCTTCGCACGAGTGGTATAAATCTATGATATTATTCTCGTCTTTTTCTACAATAATATGCATGTATTTTACACCTAAACCTTTCCTAATGAATCATTCTGTCTATTAGTAAAACTTCGTGAAAATAAAATCGTTCATTAGCTTATGAGTTTATCACGAACAGACAAACAGATGCAGTGGGAGACTGTATTTATTATAATAATACAACCTGTTTTCGTTCTGTCTAATAAATTAGTAGTGAGTTTGATCTTGGACCTTTGTGCGTTGATAGTACTCAAAGTGCTGGTGGGACACTCAAAAAACCATAAAATTGTATATTACCAAATGAAAAATGCATAATTTTCATTTTACGCTATCATGACCAGATAATATGTAAAGGCTATGCTAGGTGACGTCAATCTCACAATGACTGTACACACATACAGTGCAATAAATTACAAATCTTAATAATCAAGAAATAGTATTTCATTTATCTCAAGTGCTGACACAACTGCCTCCCTCCCCTGTGGTGGTGAACTTGACCATTATATTCAGTCATTGAGTTCACTCCTTTCTACACACTTGACGTGTGTAATGGTTATATATATGTCCAATTCATACTGAAACCACTTTATTTTTTAATGTTATCCATTTTGTTATAACAAGTTTGTCTGAGAATTTTGCCACCAAGGGGACCTTGATTCAGTATGGGAGAAAGAGATTGGAATGTAGTTATTCTCAAGCCACTAATCGATGTATTTCTTGTGAACCAGAGCGAGGAGCTCCGCCAGCAGTTGGAGACGGAACAGCACTACTGCTTCGTGTACAAGACCCAGGCGAACGACATGCGGCTCATGCTGGAGGAGAACACCAGGGCGGCGCGCGACTCCGAACAGGAGCGGTCGAGCTTGCTGCATCAGTTGCAGCTTGCCATCGCTCGCGCAGACTCTGAAGCTATCGCCAGGTCAGTGAAGACACTTCATACAACCACCTAGCAGATAATTCGGTTTTTAAATGATGGTTTAATGTAATGTGACGCTTACATAGGCTGACATAACTCACTATGTCAGCCTCCAAGCGGCGTTTACGTGTTGTAGTTGAAAGGAAGGGCGTGTGTGTCATTGAAATTATTTATGCAGAATGAGACATTTCAGCTCACGTCGCTCTCATGTACGATGCTTACACTGTATTTATTATTTTGGCTAACGCGACGCGCCCTGGTTTTGCACGGGTGCTATTTAATTTATAAACGATGTTTCAATGTTTATTTCATACAGACTGGCCCTAGCAATTATGAACACAAATAAAATTAACAAGCATCCAATACAAACCATTCCCTAGTGATGATATTTTTCATGTGCGGCAATTGAATTTTATTTATATTGATATTTATTTATATAGATAATTTTCAAGAGCCGAAGATAAAAACTGAAAACAATATGTAAAAAAAAAAACTCAGCTTTTTAATTTAGTTAAAAATCTTTTGTATTATATAATATTTTCAGCTATAATATTATCATAATTATCATCAAGTAGTATTACAACGAATACCTTTTCCCTTTAGTTATTCATATCTTAGTGTTATCACATTCATTGATTAAAATAGATCACACAAACTACTGCAGTGATTTTGAGTATACTGAAGAGTGGTGACTTGTGTCTTGATATTTTCAAATGAGAAACATGTTGCGGGAAAAAACCAGTGCGATAAGGCCTAGAAGAGTTTATTTTTCATTTCCGGCTGGGACTAGATTGTAAATTGTTTAATTTTATTTAATATTAATCCTTTGACCCGCGTCGGATTGGTCCGACCGACGAGTATTTTCGTGTCCTATTCACCGGGGTCGTGTGTTTGCGACTGGCTACACGATCTTGTTAAGCTCTTCAATACCATAGGTGGCAGAACAGCTGACGAGATGGAGTATTTGGTCGTGGATGTGTGACCCTGGCGGAATAAACGCGAGAGTATTTGTCGGATATAACTGTCGTAGGTGGTTAAAAGGTTAATTACTTATGCTAACCAACATTCATGTGTGAACTGTGCTGTGACCGACTCACAATAAAAATAAAATATAATATGTGTAATTGTTCCACGACAATACATAAACTAATGCACTTTTCTCACGGGAGTAGGGCAATAACTACAAATATCACCAAGTCCTTCCATAGTAAAATTCATAAAATTATATTCTTATATAATTCTCTCACTATCCGCGATCATACCTCTGGTGAACAAATGCTGTTGTAAATTTAAATAGTCTTTACATGAGGCAGTAAAGTAGGATTAAAATGTATGTCCATCGCATCCTAAAAGTTGTTACTGTTGTATTGACTGGCAAACATTTTAAACCAGGCACGAGCGCCATGCGTCAACTTGTAACGAAACGAATATAATTACGAATGCTTTGTCACTAATTCTCCCTTGAAACTTTTCAGGTCGATAGCCGAGGAGACAGTGGGTGAGCTAGAAAAAGAGAAGACGATGAAAGAGCTCGAGATGCGAGATGCCATGTCCCAGCACCGCAGCGAGCTGGCGGCGCGCGACGCGCTGGTGCAGGGGCTGCGCGACCGCGACCACGAGAACAGAGCCACCATCGACCTGCAGCGGAAGGTTTGTTTTATTTACGGTCGATCTCAATACCCTATGTCAGCAATCGTCTATCCTCGAGAATTTTGAGTCATTCCAAGCATGTAAATAGATTGATCGTAGAGCAACACTTGCTGTTGAAAAATATTATTTTCTTTATGTTTATATCCATGAAAAAAGACTCCTAAACAATAGTATTTGAGATGTAACGATTCTGTTGGTTAGCATCCACTCTTAAGAAAAGGTTTTTTTATTGATATAAACTACAAGCGTGAAAATACCAACAAAAAAAAAATCTAGTTCTTGACTGCAATCTCACTGATCGATGGTAAGCAATGATGCAATCGTTGATGGTGAGGCGCACTAGTTTATTAAGAACCCTCTAGTCTTATAAATTGCCTCTTATGTGATTTTGTTTTCTGAGAAATATTCTAATCAGGGGTTTAGGTAAATTTACGAGATTATGTCTACCTGGTTTATCTGGCCAAATATCGATTCCACATATTTTAATCCGTCTCAAGGAACAATAGCATGCGTTTCCGAATTAATTTAAAAGGATTAAACCTTTACACTTAAAAACCTAGTAAGTTATAGCAATAACTAAATCATAAAACTTAAACTTTAATGTCAGGAAACTAAAAATCCGACAAAGCGATTACGTACGAAACGATAATCACTCATACATAGCAAATTTGAAATAATTTGTAGTTTGCACAACTTTTTTACGCGTCATAGAGGGTGCCTCGTAATTTTCGTAAGCTTTATCTTGGAACAAATTTTCAAATGTCAACTTACATACGCTCATTTTCAAATTACATAGTCATAATATTAATGTTGTTATACGGAAAAATTAGATGGCAGATAAGCCATCCATAATACAGAAGCCTTCACGTTAGAAAAAAAAAAGATACACTACAGTTATACAGTTCCATTTCTTTTTGTTGTTCAGTGTTATAGCGAGATCGCAGATCGCGTTAGATTTGCCGTGCAGTTTGCACGAGTATAGCAGGGTGGGGTGGTGGATAAATCTAAGTTGGCAACTGTGCGTCTAACAATGTTCGCGCGGTAAAGTTTAAAGTTTAGGTTTTTATTTTAATTAGTTCTTAGGTGTTATATATTTTCGCGTAAAAGCCGGGCTTATTTACTTCTATGGCACGCACGTCCCTGGATTGAAGTAATGTTGAGTTCCATATTCAAATGTATGTATGTCCCCAGGAGGTGGACGAGCTGCGGCGCAGCGGCACGGCGCTGGCGGAGCGCGTGGCGTCGCTGCAGCGCCTGCAGGACGACGTGGAGCGCCTCAACAAGAAGCTCAACTCCGAGATCATGCTCAAGCAGCAGGCCGTCAACAAACTTGCCGAGATTATGAACAGGTAGCTGTTGTGTTGACAATATCAATCGAATCCTCTTTCTCATCATCTTCCTGTCCTTTTCCCATGTTATTTGGGGTCGGCGCAACACGTTTTCTTCTTCCATTCTGCCCTGTCACCCGTCATGCTATCACTAACTTCCTTCTCTTTCATATCACTCTTCACACAATCCATCCATCTTTTCTTTGGCCTCCCTCTCCCTCTTCATCCATCCACATATATACTCATAACCCTTTTAGTAACATGTGTTTCATCCCTCCTCTTTACATGACCATACCAAGACAAACGATTCCTTTTCAACTTTTCTGTCACTGGCGGCACTTTCAAATTCCTCTAATAAACTCATTCCTCAATTTATCCTGTCACACCACACATCCATCTCAACATTCTCATCTCTGCTACATGCAGTCTTTTTTCATCCGTCTTTTACACAGCCCAATATTCTGATCATTACAGTATGACAGGTCTCGAAATCGAATCATCTTTCTGGCAAATGTTAATCGATCAGTCTTTCTTTCGACCAATGATCATTCATCAGAACATTCTTCTGGTCAATTTAACAGTTTTGAATAGGTAATTAGACACAAATGGTGTTCATTGTTTAGTTACTACCGAGAGGCACACACGTAGTTTATCTATAAAATTTCTTTCGATTTGTTTTTAATGCGATGTTCATAGTTAGCTGAGTTTCGGTGAAACAATCTTCAAATACTAATTTAACAGTAAAAAACATTGTAATTAGTCCTCACACAAAACATCTACTCCTTATTACAGAAAAGACATGAACCCAGCAACAACGAAGAACAAGAGCAAGATGTCAGTCCGCAAAGACAAGGATTACCGCAAACTTCAGCAAGAGTTGACCAGAGAGAAGGAGAAGTTCGACCAGCACATCTCCAAGCTGCAGCGCGACCTGCAGGACTGCCAGCAGCAGCTGCTGGATGAGCAGTCCACCAGGCTGCGGCTCGCGATGGAGGTAACAGACGACGTCATTGCGATTTATGCCTTATGTAAAGTCGAAAGTTATAT
The DNA here is from genome assembly GCA_958295575.1 of Leucania comma. NCBI lineage: Eukaryota > Metazoa > Arthropoda > Insecta > Lepidoptera > Noctuidae > Leucania > Leucania comma. The sequence goes on from OY282468.1 coordinate 20,413,651, forward strand.
GTCAAGATATAGGATGTCCAACAAGCACCTATGGTCCCATCGGGTATCTACCAAGCTCGCTCGTTTCTTAGTAGTCCTCATTCATGGCCGAGCAGTAGGTGAGATCAAGGTTAAAAACGAAAAGGGAGATACAAGGTTTTAAGCAATTACAGAAATTACTGAAAGATGGATCAAATCTACAAAATACCTAGTTCAAATACTGAGAAATGGATGTTGAATTTACTTTCGGAAACCGTTAATTTAATTCAGTATTTTAAAGTTCAGTTTCCAGAAGAGTTCTGCCTAAATGATCGCAATCTGACTTATAATTCAATTTCCAGGTTGACAGCAAAGACGTAGAAATCGAACAGCTAAAGGAAAAATTGGCTGCTCTAACCAGTGAGACGGCATCGCAGTCATCCGCGGACGCCGAGGACGGCGAGACGGAGCAGACGCTGGAGGGCTGGCTGTCCGTGCCCTTCAAGCAGAACATACGTCGCCACGGCTGGAAGAAGCAGTATGTCGTCGTGTCCTCCAAGAAGATTATATTCTATAACACCGAGAACGATAAGATGAATACTACGGATCCAGTCATGATTTTGGATTTAAGGTTTGTTAATGTAGTTTTAAATCACATTATAGTACGCAGCAAATAAGTTGACCCAGTTGCTATGGTTATGCGCAGCTTCCCGCCTCGATTGTGAGCTGAAGATCTGTTACTGCGCATTTTAAGTCGATTTCTACCATGGTTCAACTTGTATGCCGCGTATTGTGTCATAATTCATTTCATATCTAAACAACAAACAACAGACAGATAAACGCTGTAGGGAACTACAGCGATTTTCTGTCTGTTCACAATAAATTCAAAAATTACTGAATGGAGATTCATGAATTATTCACTGCACACAGTCATTATGCGAAAGACTTGATGTATAATACATACTGCCAGATGCCTTTATAGGGGGCAAACAATAAAATAAAAAATAAAACATTCACATAATGGTGAACAACATATATCAATAAAAAAAAAAGAAACGATTAAAATAAGAATTAAGAATTAAAAACAACATAAAAAAGTGACACTTGAGTACTTAAAAAAAGGAACAACAGATAAGAGGAATAGGAGCCCAGCTCAGCATTTTTCGGGCAAATATACCTGACGCTGGTATTCTGCTGGATCCCGGTGGTGACAAACGGTCGCTCAGCTGGTTTTATAAAATAAATTATCGGGAGTGTATTATTGTAAGTAGTCAATACGGTATTGGATTTTGAAGGTAAGTAAGGAATTCAGTGGAAACTAAAAGTTCTCAAAGAGTATAGTTCATTTAACTACTTGATTATATAGGGTGATTGGTAATTAGTGAATAATACTTAAACACGTGATTGTAGTCATGATAACAAACAACTTTTACTATGGGACCAAACTTGAAATCCAGCCACAGACCAGTTAGGCGAACATAAATACCAGTCACCCTATATACGAGTATATTACGTGTCTGTGTATTATAAAATAAAATGTTTATAACATGTTAAAAGTAAATAAATTTCAATAATATGTGTCGTCCATAAAACATGTATCTAGAAAAAACATGTATCTAGAAAAAACATGTATCTAGAAATAATCAAACCACCAAGTACAAACTAGCAATCACTCGGGAATAGAAAAACACACTACCCAACTATCTAATGGACGTATTCAAAATATTCATACCGAGATCTTTTTGAGAAGTGATGAAAAACTGCCGTAGCCCTGTCTTGAATGTGTCAAGACATTTAATATTTCTTACCGGCGGGGGTATATTGTTCCAGCATTTGGAGGCTACGTACCGAAAACTACCTCTGAAGGCAGCGGTCTTGTATGATTGAGTAGACAGTTTCTGCGACTACTGTCTGCTAGCGCCTTGCCTTCTCCTAGCTATCCAGCTTAGTTTATTGTACAGATAAGATGGCTGCTTGTACTTTATTACCCCAAACAGTAAGCATGCAAAGTGGAACTGGAGGCGTGACTTCATCTTGAGGACTGTGTGGTTGTTCAAGAATAGCGTTACGTGAGATCTTGGGGACATTTTGAAACAAAATCGAGCGCAGGCATTTTGCACCCTCTGGATTAGTTGAACAGTCCTTGCTAGTAGTCGAGTGCCAATAACTGTATCCGCATAGTTTAAATCGGAGAGTACGAGTGACTAAACCAGTTGGATACGCAACTCCAAAGGGAATCAGCTAGTTTAATGTACATTATTTATTAATATAGCTGAAAAAAAAACTCGTGATTTAAAACACTTCTTATTTTCGAGATAATTCGTATCTGCAACAAGAAACCTGGTGCATATTGATGAATCTTTTGGCCTTTATTTCGATGGTTGATTCTGCACGTGTGTGTATCAATGATAGCTAATAGTTTATTCATTACTTCGCTGAGAAAACAAGACACATAAATAAATAAATAAACCCCTATTGAAAAAGGAGGATCCTCCTCCGACCAGGGGCGCAAGTCTGCTATTTTTAAAGATTCGTCATTCTAACACGATTCCAATGTCATTTTGCTAAAAGTAGCCAAAAGTTCTTATCTGCAAAGTTCATAATGACCGATCACTGGTCGGTCAGTGGTCTTTTAGCTGTCAAAGTCAAAGTGACATTACTGCTTACTGTTTTTATTTAGAGCGGCCGCCGCTCGGCGTTTTTAGTGTTTGGTTTTTGTTATAAGTCTATCATTCACTTGTCATTATGTAGGTAAGTTCGAGATTACCATTCAATGCCATTTCTTTCAATGGAGTAACAGTGGTTTATCATTGGAAAGGCATAATGACGCCATTATATTAGTAGATTACGAAACTTATCAAAATCAACAATTATGAAATCAATGATAGACCATGCTGACACTATTGTAATAGCAGGCTTAAGGCCCTGGCGAGTATTTGTCTGGTGCGGGTAACTGCCCAATAGTTGTTGTCAAGCTATTGTATTCAAATAATGTAAAGAATTTTGATGGCGCGATGTAGGATTCGAATGGTGTAGTTTGTCAAGTGTATTTTGGAGTTTGTGTATGACTTCAAATACAACAGGTCTAAGGGGTGGTGAAACACAGTCCCTCCACGGATGGGCAGCACCGCCGATTTTAGCGGCGCGACACCGCAACGCGGTTACGTGTTTCAGCCCTAAAGAAGATGATAAGATATTCAAATAGTATTTGTGATTCCTTGTTGCAGCAAAGTGTTCCACGTGCGCTCAGTGACGCAGGGCGACGTGATCCGCGCGGACGCCAAGGACATACCGCGCATCTTCCAGCTGCTGTACGCCGGCGAGGGCGAGGCGCGCCGCCCCGGCGACGCCGCCGACGTGCCGCCCGAGCAGGGGGACCACACAGGTCAGTCACACGTGCGCTCAGTGACGCAGGGCGACGTGATCCGCGCGGACGCCAAGGACATACCGCGCATCTTCCAGCTGCTGTACGCCGGCGAGGGCGAGGCGCGCCGCCCCGGCGACGCCGCCGACGTGCCGCCCGAGCAGGGGGACCACACAGGTCAGTCACACGTGCGCTCAGTGACGCAGGGCGACGTGATCCGCGCGGACGCCAAGGACATACCGCGCATCTTCCAGCTGCTGTACGCCGGCGAGGGCGAGGCGCGCCGCCCCGGCGACGCCGCCGACGTGCCGCCCGAGCAGGGGGACCACACAGGTCAGTCACACGTGCGCTCAGTGACGCAGGGCGACGTGATCCGCGCGGACGCCAAGGACATACCGCGCATCTTCCAGCTGCTGTACGCCGGCGAGGGCGAGGCGCGCCGCCCCGGCGACGCCGCCGACGTGCCGCCCGAGCAGGGGGACCACACAGGTCAGTCACACGTGCGCTCAGTGACGCAGGGCGACGTGATCCGCGCGGACGCCAAGGACATACCGCGCATCTTCCAGCTGCTGTACGCCGGCGAGGGCGAGGCGCGCCGCCCCGGCGACGCCGCCGACGTGCCGCCCGAGCAGGGGGACCACACAGGTCAGTCACACGTGCGCTCAGTGACGCAGGGCGACGTGATCCGCGCGGACGCCAAGGACATACCGCGCATCTTCCAGCTGCTGTACGCCGGCGAGGGCGAGGCGCGCCGCCCCGGCGACGCCGCCGACGTGCCGCCCGAGCAGGGGGACCACACAGGTCAGTCACACGTGCGCTCAGTGACGCAGGGCGACGTGATACGTGCGGACGCCAAGGACATACCGCGCATCTTCCAGCTGCTGTACGCCGGCGAGGGCGAGGCGCGCCGCCCCGGCGACGCCGCCGACGTGCCGCCCGAGCAGGGGGACCACACAGGTCAGTCACACGTGCGCTCAGTGACGCAGGGCGACGTGATCCGCGCGGACGCCAAGGACATACCGCGCATCTTCCAGCTGCTGTACGCCGGCGAGGGCGAGGCGCGCCGCCCCGGCGACGCCGCCGACGTGCCGCCCGAGCAGGGGGACCACACAGGTCAGTCACACGTGCGCTCAGTGACGCAGGGCGACGTGATCCGCGCGGACGCCAAGGACATACCGCGCATCTTCCAGCTGCTGTACGCCGGCGAGGGCGAGGCGCGCCGCCCCGGCGACGCCGCCGACGTGCCGCCCGAGCAGGGGGACCACACAGGTCAGTCACACGTGCGCTCAGTGACGCAGGGCGACGTGATCCGCGCGGACGCCAAGGACATACCGCGCATCTTCCAGCTGCTGTACGCCGGCGAGGGCGAGGCGCGCCGCCCCGGCGACGCCGCCGACGTGCCGCCCGAGCAGGGGGACCACACAGGTCAGTCACACGTGCGCTCAGTGACGCAGGGCGACGTGATCCGCGCGGACGCCAAGGACATACCGCGCATCTTCCAGCTGCTGTACGCCGGCGAGGGCGAGGCGCGCCGCCCCGGCGACGCCGCCGACGTGCCGCCCGAGCAGGGGGACCACACAGGTCAGTCACACGTGCGCTCAGTGACGCAGGGCGACGTGATCCGCGCGGACGCCAAGGACATACCGCGCATCTTCCAGCTGCTATACGCCGGCGAGGGCGAGGCGCGCCGCCCCGGCGACGCCGCCGACGTGCCGCCCGAGCAGGGGGACCACACAGGTCAGTCACACGTGCGCTCAGTGACGCAGGGCGACGTGATCCGCGCGGACGCCAAGGACATACCGCGCATCTTCCAGCTGCTGTACGCCGGCGAGGGCGAGGCGCGCCGCCCCGGCGACGCCGCCGACGTGCCGCCCGAGCAGGGGGACCACACAGGTCAGTCACACGTGCGCTCAGTGACGCAGGGCGACGTGATCCGCGCGGACGCCAAGGACATACCGCGCATCTTCCAGCTGCTGTACGCCGGCGAGGGCGAGGCGCGCCGCCCCGGCGACGCCGCCGACGTGCCGCCCGAGCAGGGGGACCACACAGGTCAGTCACACGTGCGCTCAGTGACGCAGGGCGACGTGATCCGCGCGGACGCCAAGGACATACCGCGCATCTTCCAGCTGCTGTACGCCGGCGAGGGCGAGGCGCGCCGCCCCGGCGACGCCGCCGACGTGCCGCCCGAGCAGGGGGACCACACAGGTCAGTCACACGTGCGCTCAGTGACGCAGGGCGACGTGATCCGCGCGGACGCCAAGGACATACCGCGCATCTTCCAGCTGCTGTACGCCGGCGAGGGCGAGGCGCGCCGCCCCGGCGACGCCGCCGACGTGCCGCCCGAGCAGGGGGACCACACAGGTCAGTCACACGTGCGCTCAGTGACGCAGGGCGACGTGATACGTGCGGACGCCAAGGACATACCGCGCATCTTCCAGCTGCTGTACGCTGGCGAGGGCGAGGCGCGCCGCCCCGGCGACGCCGCCGACGTGCCGCCCGAGCAGGGGGACCACACAGGTCAGTCACACGTGCGCTCAGTGACGCAGGGCGACGTGATCCGCGCGGACGCCAAGGACATACCGCGCATCTTCCAGCTGCTGTACGCCGGCGAGGGCGACACAATATTTGGAACAAAAATCTGTCTGACATGACAATATAATAATCGTGTAGGTTATAAGTGTGACTCACAACACGAAAAGTAGCGCTGTTTCTTTTCGTGCCGACGAGTTATATTTAAGTAGAACTGAGGTCGATAAATTGAGTTTAGATACTCAATTTATCGACCTACGTTAAAAAAAAATATACTTACGTTAATAAAAATTTATTATCAAAGTCTGAATTTCAAGTATTTAGTCCATAGAAAAATACCAATAAATGTGTAGTTTTACAGGTGTAGATCTAAATTACATGTTTTACTTTAGTATGAAATCCATCGATGTTTGAGGCGCCCGTCACTGGATGGCGTAGTCCTGCGAATGTAGTCCTTGTATTCGCTGCAAAAAATTATAAAGTTAGTGCAGAAGTCCAATGTTTACTTGCACATTAGCACTATTTTGTTACCTCTGTGCTTACACGGCATATCCAAGGTGTAAGGGAAAAGCGCACAACATATACCAGTAAAGCTTTCCCAAACTACATGCATGTGATGCACTCATTCATTATATGCCTGATATACATCTAACATGAGCTTTCTTATATGTTCCTCAAACACGCTAGCATAGAGGTTTACTTATTATTTATAATGGTAATCATACAGAATCCGAGCCAAGCCACGAATAAAATTCCTTTAAATTCTTCGTAACGCTATTTTGTACTAAAGGTATTTTTAGTTTCATGTGGATTTGCTTACGCACACGGGTTTGGCCCGCATGCAGGGTACACGCGAAATGAGAATCTGAACGAACTAATCGCCCTTATTCGGAGCCAGCTAAGCGCAGTTTGAGTCCAAAGCTGAAACTGGCGGAAGGTAACACAATTGCTGCAAAAACAGTTAGCGGATTTTTTTTTGAAAGAGGCTTGAGTGTCCTGAAACAGCAGACCTTGAATTAGTTTGTTATTTTAATAATATAATTTGTGTCTCACAGGCAACACGGTGCAGCACAAGGGCCACGACCTGGTCAGCATCACGTACCATATCCCCACCGCCTGCGAGGTGTGCACGCGCCCGCTGTGGCACATGTTCCGTCCGCCGCAGGCCTATGAGTGTCGCCGTGAGTATATTAAACTATTAGACAAGTTATTTATAGCATCACATACCATTTATACACTGTTAAATTTTGATCGTTTTAATCCCATGGAGGGTCGATCCGGTACATGTAACACTATACTAACTCTATCGTAGAAATTTATTAAAGAAAAATTTGTAAAGAAAAATTTGTAAAGAAAAATTTATACATGATGTAATTGCTGATTCAATATAAAAATGAATTTAAGTGCAAATTTAGGTGTGTAGAACTCTCACTGGCAAGACATTTTAAAGTCCCCACACATCCGTGTCGGGTCAATGATGGGGCAGCAACGTGTGTTGACAGGAGTGTAAAAAAATAGTTACATACATTTCTATGAACTGGATCACACACATCCGAGCCGTCTACGAGGCGTCAGTGTCAGCGCTGACACCGCAACGTGCCCGATCCTTCCAATTCCACGCCGTACCGTGCCCGTGCTGATATTTTTTTTTTTATTGAAGTTTGTCAACTTTATTGATGGTAAAAATTAATGATGTGTTATTAATATAGACAGTAAGCTTATATAACGTATTGTACCACTTCGTGTTACCCGAAATAAATGGATTGCAAGTATAAAAACCAAATATGGAATGAAATCGGACGAAAATGTTTATTTAAACTTTAAAGAATCGTAATACATTTCACCATACAACACTTAAGCTACTTGGACTCGGACAAGGAAACAAATTGAAGTAAGGGAAGGTGTCGGCCGGTTCACGGCACTGTCACGTCACTAACATGTGTTAACAGAAAACCACTGACGGGGCGCGGAAGCTGGGTGTTGGCACAGGCACTGTGCTGCCCCGGCACGGATGTGTGGGGATAGACTTTTATTTGGCAGGATTTTTTATACGATAAAATTTGCATGGCGGATAGTACGTGTGTGGCGCGAAACTTGAGTTTTGTGGTAATGTTTTCTTCTCTAAAGCTTAAGCTTATCCTTGAAGGCAGTCTCTAATTGGGGCGATTCCAATTTAGTCAGGTTCAATACTGCAAAATCCAAGCGTGTCTGTTTTCCGATAAAATAAATCAATTCCGCCCTTATACAACTTTCTGAGGTGAAACCGTGGCGATAACCGACCATCTTGACCTTACTACTTACGTTAACATCTATTCTCACTTTTGGGCTATACTTCTTGGCAAAAGCTTAGCTGGCTGCCAAAACTTGGCAGTCCTAGCAAAGGTTAGACAATAGTTCACGCTGGATCGGGTGCTCAAACATTATCAAGAGCAAGATCAATTTTGGGGTACAGAGGCCCACCAGGAGCTCCTAACGCGATATATTTCACGACCTAAACTAAACTATTAAAGCGATGGAGCTATATAGTGTGTATCGCTCCATTCCTTTTTCTCGCTCACACGTATAAAATTTTAACAAATCATGGTAAGCTGATCTACCAGATACAAGCACGTTTGATGCACTTGAGTCAATTGAGAAACGAGTCAAGAGGATCATTGGTAATGTTGCACTCGTCGAGTCGAACCTTCAAAGTCTTCAGTATCGACGACGGGTTTCTAGCCTGTCGGTTTTCTACCAGTTGTATTTTAGGGAGTGTATGTCGGATTTGCATAACTTAATTCCGTCAAGCCCGTTTCATCATCGGAACACCGGATGTACGGGGATGTGCCACCGGTACATGGTGGACATTCAACCTATACGCACACATCGTTTTGGGAATACTTTCAGCGTACAGCTAAGGAGCAAAATTCTTTGCCTTGCTTGATAGCTACAACCTAGGGGTCTTTTAGTCAAGAGTAAACAGATTATACTAGGCAAATGTGCTCCATCGTAGACCACATCATCGTTTACCATCGGTGATATAGTAGTGAAGCGAGAGCCTATCAATAATAATAAAAAAAAGTCCAAATTTGATTTGCCAGTGGCATTGGAACACTCTTCCTTTTGGAACTCTTTGTGCTCAGACACTATTGAGCGCAGACCATTTAGTAGTGGGTTAATGTGTCTGACCCTAAAATATGCGTGAATAGAGTTTCTCCATCTTGCTCTTCAACCAAATCCAGCACATGTTTTATTCGTGTGCATTTATAATCTTCTCAGAACGAGTTTTCCCTTTATTTATACTAATCATTGTGTCTAGTTTCTGTACCTACCCAAAATCATTTAACTGGTACATATAATACCATTTAAATGGAACGGTGTCGGCGTGCAGGAGGGTGTGGACGTTCAAAATCAGGCGAATGACATGTCACCCTTCAATCTGAATTGTAACTATGTCAGTGTTGGGCGCAGTTAACTACTATTCTGTAATCAGATAACAAATTACTATTGAAAGTAGTTAACTACATGTAGCTTGATTACATGTAGTTATTATTACATGTAACTTAACTACAGTAATCAAACTACACGAAGTAGTTGTTAATTTGATTGCTGTAATCTAGTAGTCATGATTACTGATTATTTAAGTACTAAGAACTTATATTTTGAAACTAAATAAACATGAAAAATGATGAAATTATTGATTTGTTACAACTGAATCTAGCTCTAAAATTTATTTAAAAAAAAAACTGAATCTGAATTTATAAAAATTCATGTGTGTTTACTTTTACGAATAATTGGATACAGGACTTGAAGTCGTAGATTATTAATTATGTCCTTATTATATTACATAATATTATTATTGTTTTGTAAAAGTGTAGTTATAAAAAGTAGTCTCATAATCGTGATTGCAACTACAATTTGTAGTTAGTAACCAAAATGTTTAACTACTTTTTACGATTATTTAAAGTATTTTGTAGTTTTGATTACTAACTACAAAATGTAGTCGTAGTTATTAATCATTAGTTAGATTACATATTGCCCAACACTGAACTATGTCGATCACTGTTTTCGTTAAACATAGTATACGGGTGGCTGCATTATGTTCTATCGCTTTTTCACTCCATAGTCCAGCTAACACAATAAATACAGGGTGATACAAAATAATTCGAGAACTATTCAGCGGTTCAAAAGATGGTGATAAATGTTGATACAGGTTGTCGCATGAAGATCCACGCCGAGCACGTGTCGGAGGGCGAGGGCGTGGCGGCCTGCAAGCTGCACGCCGACCGCGCGCGCGAGCTGCTGCTGCTGGCGCCGGCCGCGCAGGACCAGCGGCGCTGGGTGGCGCGCCTGGCGCGCCGCGTGCAGCGCTACGGCTACCGCGCCGCGCACCACACCAACCACGACCACACCAAGCTCTCGCCCAGGTAAACATCGCTTGCCATCAGGTAACATAATGTTCAAATTCTATCTTTCACTTTACTGCGACACAAGGCCACATCTAATCACCGTGCGATGAGGGTTATTATCTTCTTCGAATATAACAGTATTGCTGATGTTGCAGGGACTCGATGCGGTCGAACCTGAAGTCTGCGTACATGAACGCGTCACAGCGCAGCTCTACGTTGCCGGCCAACGCGTCGCTGCCGCGCCAGTGAGCCCTCCCGCCCCCTCCCCTCGACCCGCCCGCACACACCCTCTACGGTATTTGACACTTATCAACATCAAGGATGGGCGCACACAACTACATACAAATTTCTCATTTCGCGTGTACTTGGTTTTAAAGGTTATAGTCGTGAGTCGCTTTGTTCACCGCGCGTTGGTTTTTTTACTAACACTTTTTTCGAACATTTTATTCTATGGGACCTAGAATATAATCTGTTTATTTGGAAAACTAATTGAATTATGCTATCGTTCTATCTATCGAGGTACTTTTCAATAAGTACTCTGGATATCTTGTTAGGAAATCATTCATCGAGTATTGTTAAGAAGTGAAGAGGGAGCAACGCGATGCGTGGCTCGCGCGCTGGCATTTGATCTGGCATTTGACAATATTTACTATTGAATTTTTCAGAATTTTTCTATCCAAATTTCAATTAAACTTGTAAATTAACTAGTCTTAAATAAGTTTAAGTATTTTTGTCCAAATTTTTATAAGATTTCGGCATGATTGCTGTGATAGATATTGAAAATATTAATATTTTGTACTTATCAAAATTTTACCATCACCAAGTAGTTTTTCTTGTATTATTAGCTGATTGTCATGGCGAAATCTCACAGACGGATGCAGTGGTGCTATCGTGTGCATCAGTTGCAAGTTCACATTTAACATGACATTAGCTCTTGAAGCAAGAAAAAAGAAAACTAATATTTTCTTGGTACATTAGAATTGGGTCATGTAAATATTAGTAACCATGTTGATATTATTGTTTTCGTAAATTTATATTGCGGTTTCGGTTACGGTTTGAAGTCGCGTACGACGGCCGTGTAGTACAGTGTATGGGAACTGGGAGGTGATATACGAGCCGGTGGAGCTTTCGCCATGAAATAGTGGAATAACATTACTATAACATTATCGTTCATAACATTTTCAACGTCTAGTAGTCCATATCGTTGAATTTTAAAGTGAAATAAATTAAACTGGTTATTTCTCAATAATATTTTTGTACAATTTATTGAACCAGTAGAGCATTTTTATTATAATGTATTTTGTTACGTTTTTATTTTTAACAGCACATAATGTTTATGCTTCAGTATGTTGTATATCGTATACTATTGTTGTATATAGATAATATCGTTCGAAAAGCTGTTACTGGATCCGTATACATTGGAATTTGAATTCTATCCTGATACAGATAAAGATCAGTCACGAGTGACTCCGTCACGACAAGCAAGCATATTTATTACGCGGTTGCACTGTTACTAAAACGTTTAGATATAGATTGCGGGAATTGATCCACACAGGAATTGACTTACCAATTTTTATGTATTGTTAAAGAATCTAGTTAAACATATATCATGTTAATTGAAATTTAGAAAATTATAGTGAATGATTCAGGGACCCTTAATGTTAGATTAAGTACAGAAGTAAGACAATTCACAACGCGTAAGTGTTGCCAATTAACGAAGAAACCGTGCCATAGGTGTTTTTGTTTTTAGTGAATCGTCTCATTATTATATTTGCTCAAGTGAAATACCTAGTTCTTCTAACAATAAATTCCGCAACGTTACTTAATAATGTAAGACTCTGAACGGGCTTCCTTGAATCACAAGATCAATTTGTTGTAGACTGGTGTGTAGTGAGCTGCTGAGCTTATTATTAAATAATTAGATAATGCAATTGTTCTACAAAAGTTTGCTAACCATTTTTCTCTGTATTTGCATCACAGATTGCACTAAGATTTCTTTCGCAATCTTCAGCTAAAAAATGTAATTTTGAAGCAATAATTCACCGTGTCTATTATTCGTTATGGTACGACTTATTAAAGTGCCAAACTTTCTCATTTGATGAAACACCAAGTCGGCTCTAAACTGTGAAGTTTTCTATTAAACTTTATACCTTTTACAATACATCTTTAGGCCTATTATACCTTTATTATTAGGTGTATAAGGTATTTTACAAATTTTAAAACACCAATTTAAATAAGGCCTTATATAATCTCGTGTACAATAAATCTCGTTTAGTTGTGAGTATAAAGTACAAAGGTGGTTGACGCTGTTCACAACTATTCATATTTTAATGTCAAACTGCTGTTTTATAAAAAAAAGTTTGGGAAAACCTTTCACGCTCATTGTGCCCAAATGAGGATTTTCAAAACCTGGGCAAAAATTGTGTTTGTTCGTTTTGACAATAACGGCAATTTTTATAACAATAGAACTTTTTACTGGTAATGGTATAAGAGGGTTCGGCAATCTCAAGTTTCGGGATCGATAAACGATTAGTTACGTAGAGGGATAGGCGACCGATTCGTGTAATGTGTGAAGGCTTTGGATAGCTGTGATAAATAGTCGTGTCTATGTTCGTAGTCCAGTCAAATTTGTGGGATGCTTCCACGCGGTGTCGGTTCAAGATGAACGTCTTTTGACTACAGGGAATAAAAAAAAGACATTTTTTGTTTATATGTATACTATGAATAACAAAGGTTGTATTTAATTTATTCTTGGCGAAATAACGAAGTAATTATTAGAGACTTGGAAACGCAGTAATTTTCCGAATTTAACTGGACTGCGAACTCCCGTGGTGCTAGAAGGAAACAGGCCTCCGACGCATTGTTGTTACTATTAGTTCTTGTTAAATATTATAAAAATACCCTGTTTAATATTGCTCTACACATTGTTTACATTCCTGCAACGAAAACTATGTTGAGTTTTGTTTTCCTTAGTTTTATATTGACTCAAGTTCTCTGTTCTGTCGCATATCCAAGTTATTGCTTTGTTTTTCTTAGATGTAAGTTCGGAACAATCTCTTCATTCATGTTGACATGCGAATTTAAAATTTTACGTACTTAAAAGTTATAATAAAAGTTGCAATTTCGTGGTAGTGTAACGCTTATTTTTGAGATGCATTTTATTTTATTACGGCAGCTTAAGCATTGTATTGTTCGTGCACTTCATTCCATATTATTTCATGAGATGTATTTTATATTTCATGTGTTCGGTTTTATGATTACCAAAGAAGTTTCAAAAATAACAAAAAGAGCTGTTTATTTTGGTTTCTAAGCCTGCGTTTTTCGTTCCATGTCTCGTCATTAATATTAATTCCATATAATAATAATATTGTTATTTACTATGCATAATTCTGATAACCTGATTTTACTATTCTAGACGACATTTTTCGGGAGTATTTTTCCCGACAGCCGCAGCCTTATAGACCGATGCGGTTCTAGAAATACTCCCAAATTGTCTTATATAACAATAACTGATGTAATGTAAAATCATTATGTAAATTATTTATTATCGAATTAAATCATTTATTGTAACGTTTTATTTATCTACTAAAATTGTAAGTTCCTAACTAGCTTTTCATATTTGTAAAGTTTTTTTTTCAAGTAGCTTTTTGCTGATAGAGGACATTTCGTATAATTCATCGTCTGTTTTTTTAAATATGATTATGATATTGGATATAGTATTTGAAATATGGTTTGGATCATTGCTGTAATGTAGGAGCGTCGTGTTGTCAACGCGTCCGGCTCGCTAGCGACACGCAAAACTAATAAACGTGCCTTAGCTACGGCTCACCCCATATCATGTAGGCTTATAATATGATACCTGTCATTATTTTAGTGTAAATACGCTTTCAATTCAACCGATATTTTATGGATTTTGAAACACTTGTAAATTGTAAAGATTATTAATTTTAAGGTAATTAATGCCCAATAGTTAATAAGTACTATTTTTAAAATAAAAATAACATTTTAAAATGTTTTCGTTTTATTTCCTAATAAACCTAATTAGTATTTAGTAAAACATGTTATTTATTTCAACAATATTTCTTGATAATATTAATTCTAAGTTTTAGAATACAACAGACATAATTTATTGAAACTAAAATTACATTTAAATATTTTTTAAATAAGGCGAAATTATTATTCATAAAATATTCAGTTACAAAAACACTAGTGCAAGCATTGCTCTTTATAAGTTTATGTGGATGTTTAAAACTTATATTGTTTGTTAATATTAATAATAGAAGTATTAGGACAGCTAATGTAAAACCACAATAATGTGGTTGTAAAATTATTTTAGGTTAATATTTTCATACATTTATAAGCCTTTTACTCGTAAAATTTTATTTATATTAAGCGGTTAATCGCTTTCACAATATTCAGATCCATACTCCGCGGTTTCTAAAATGTTCAGAATAAGCCGACCGTCTTCTTGAGATCCTTCTGCTTCCAGCCGGGCAGCGAGCGGAACTCGCTGTACGGCATGCTGAATGTGGACACGAAGTCGTCGTGCGTCAGGTATAGCTGAAATTATAATATTTCAATTAAGAATAGGACTCATTTTTATATTGTTTATTTTATAATTCATGTACACACAAAGTTAGAGGCTCTCTTCTTATTATTATTTTTATCAAAAAGTAATTTTATCCGAAATCGTAAAGCCAAAGAATTTTTCAATACTAACTAAAATCTATTGAAAGGTAAACTGTACAGGAACAGAATAAGCATACATATACTGAAATGTGACGTCACTGCCATTAGTTACGTGTGTACAGAAAATAAGCAAACTTGTGGTGATTTTTTTCCACCACGCCACAATTCATTCTCATCTACAATATTTGAAACGCTAAATTGCTGCTTTGTTTAATAAACAATTTTGGTGCTATTTTAGAAAAAGTTTTTTTTTTATATTTCACAAATATTTAAATTCCAGTTAACTATCAAATTTTGCAACAGCGAATTCAATATCATATAAGGTCCTCCTAATCATGAAAACTAAAATGATTTATTCGTTCAGAATTAGGAATTATTCGATATATTATAAATTAATCCTGAGATAGGTAAGGGTAGAAAGATGATGAATATCATATAAGACAAAGGTCCTAATCATGAAAACTAAAATGATTAATTCGTTCAGAATTAGGAATTATTCTATATACAAATTAATCCTGAGATAGGTAAGGGTAGAAAGATGATGTTGATTATGTCCATTCTACAAAAGATTTTTAGTTTTTTAGTGAACTTGAGTAAATTTTGCTAAGCGTTATTTATCTTTCTGTCGCAGAAAATTAGACTGGCAGAAACCAAAGCAAGAACTAACTACAAAACTGTAATCGATAAAGTATGTTTCAACTTTTCCTAGCCTCAGTAAACGTTTTTATTAGAAATATTAACTTTAATTGCATGATTAATATTTCTTTAAGCGACTCAGATCAAGTACTGCATAAGAATATGCCCCTCAAACCATTTTGGGGACCGTTTGAAGGAGTTATCATGACCCAGGAACGCTATGTGCAAGTGAAGGAAACGATGGATATTAATCAGTAAAAGTCTGACACGCCGTCTCACTCCACCATGGAGAGGGCATTGAAATTTGATGTTTTTTTTGTTACACACTATCACACGACATCGTCTAGTCCCAAGCTAAGCAGAGCTTGTGTTATGGGTACTAGACAACTGATAAACATACTTCTATGTTTCTAAATACATACATATTGTAGATAAATTACACCCGGACACCATTTGTCCTGGGTGGGAATCGAACCCACGACCTCTGGCATAGCAGTAAGGGCCACTAATCACTAGACCAAAAGGTTAGACAAAGTTTTCCCACCTCAAAAAATAAACCAATAAGGACTATATTCGTATACATACCTACTGCCATCTCAGATTCAGTCGTGTGCGTTAAAGTGGTGCTATTCTCTAAGAAAACGCAGCGCTGCCTCAACGACAAACACCCAAATACTCGTAGGGTACAATGGATTGTCAACCTAATGTACCTATACATTGGATTGTTAATTCAATGTATCCTATTTGGATGTTCGTCGTTGCGGCAGCGCTGCGTTTTCTTAAAGAATAGCACCAAAGTAAAGAAGTATAGTTTAATAAGTTTAGTGTGCGTGTATTAATATAATATATTTTTTTGTTATTTACTAATTGTTGTACGCTCTCGTAAAAGTATTAGATAACCATTAATCATGTGCGTGCATTTCATTGATGCATAGATCAGTTAGTTACGGTCATTAACTCTGAAATTCTTAACTGTTACTGTGTAATTACTCTGGCTGATGTTTTTAGAAAATTCTTGCTTCTGTCAGCCACTTATGTTGAATAAGATAAAATTGACCCACTGGGAGGGAGGTACTTCTAGAATAAGAAGTATCCTATGTCCTACTAAACAAAGCTAAAAAAAAATATCCGTGTTCTGAACCCATCCAAATACGTGCAGCCGTTGAAGGAACACATCATAGAGTTTCACATTAGTAAATAATATATATTAGTAGGCTAAATATTACAACGGCTGAGCACACGGAGCTGGGGTTTTGCATGTCATTGGATTGGGAAAGCGTACACCTGCCCACTCTCACGCTCCTGAAATCTTTTTCTAGGACAAACTTGAATAAGTTTTTCCCCTTGTCACACGTTTTATGATTGTTAAAAATTATTAGTAGGTACTGAGATAGCTGATATATATCAATAATAATAATCACTGCAGCCTGCATTTTCAATGCACTTGTAAGTGCTACTTGAGTGAACCTCACAAAGGTAGCATTTAAGGTCATAGGAAATGTGTGGGGTAATTTAATATTTTATGTATTAAATTACCTATTAGTACACATATTTTTATTGTATTTTATTTTTTGATTTTCTATTGTTTTGTTATTTATTATATACTTTATTGTACGCCTCATAATTTGGACAGAATAAACAATTACAAAAACGTACAATGAGCGGTCTTATCGCACAGGGCAATCTCTTACAGACACCTTTTGATTCGTATGTTTTATAGCTGTAAAGGTGTTATTAACAAAATTTGAAATAAATAAAAACATACCTCCTTGGTAAGAGGATCGACATCTGGGGGTAGATGCTCCTTAGGTCCTGTCAGGACACCTAGAGGATATTTCTCGTATTGATCAAAACGGTTGGCGCTGTTGCCACTCTGCAACGCGCTGTTTCCGCTTTGAACAATTGCTTTGCCTTCCAAAGCACTTATGATTGCACTGAAAGTCTTGTGACCCTGATGACAAATAAAAGAGACTATAGTAACTACGTGGCAATTAAGTTGAACTAAAATGAACTAAAATGGTGTTGCTATGGTTACGCGCAGCTACTCACTTTTATAATGACATGAAAATCTGTTACTGTGCATTGAAGGTTGATTGCCAGTTTGGTTCAACTTATATGCCGCATATTATACTGTTATTAAGACAGATCCGATAGGTAATTCTATTAAGAGATTACCCAATATGCGTGCTTTTGAGCTCAATAGCACTCATGTTTTTTTTTTTTTTTTTTTTTTTTTTTTTTTTTTTTTTTTTGTGGTAGGTAAAATCATCCAATGACGAATCCCGCCCTTGGGTGGGGCGGGAAACAGTGTCAGACTTTTACTGACTAAAAACCTACCTTTCCATTCCTCGCCTTTGTCCCGGGGCCCGTGGTGACACTCTCGCATGACCTTTGGCCCCAGTAGGCTTCGGCCCTGCTGGACCCCTACAGTTTGCTGACAACTCCTTGAGGCGCGCGGGAACGGTGCGCGCCGTAGACGACCTGAGCTCGGACCGGTCTGTTACCGGACGGACGGACAGCGAGCTACCCATTGCCCACCGTCCGCGAGCCCGCGCCTACGGTGGCCGGAAATTGGGATCGGAAACCCGGCGGCGGCGGCGGCGTGTCCGCCTTTGCCTAAGGCGGTCGGCCTCCTCCTTTACTAGCATTACTGCTTCGCAGAAGGAGGCGACCGCCTGCCACTCCTCCTCGCTCCGGAGCATGGCTTGAACCAAGCCCCGGCGCGAGAGATCGCCGCCGATCGCCCCCACGAGGACACGGCGCTGCTCTTCCCAAGCGGGGCACACCTCGACTGTGTGCTCCACCGTGTCCACCGGGCGGTCCGCACAGTGGCGACACCCGGGCGTCGTCTCCGCACGAATCTTGTACAGGTACGGACCGAACTTGCCGTGTTCGGTCAGCACCTGCGCCAAACGGAAGGTGACGACGCCGTGGGGCCTTTCCAGCCACGCCTCAAAGAGGGGCCTTACCGCCTCGATCGTGGCGTGCCCAGCACGAGGTTGCGACAATCGCTCTCGCCATTTCACCATGAGATCCCGCCGGAGCTCTGTCCGCCATGCCGCGACTTGTCGCGGCAGCGGAGTTTCGCCCCGACGTTGCATCTCCACGCGTAAGTCGTGCATGTGTGCAAGGACTGTTGCCTCCAAATCCCACGGTGGTAGGCCAGCAAGGAGGCTCGCCGCTTCGCAGGACACCGTACGGTATCCGCGGATCATCCGGATGGCCATGACCCTCTGACAGGCGGTTAGCCGGGCCGCCACTCGCTTCCGTAGCGATGGCGCCCACACCGGCGCACCGTAAAGGGCCATGGACCGAACGATGCCTGCGTAGAGCCTCCGGCAGGAGGCGTCTGGACCCCCTAGGTTCGGCAGGAGCCGCTTGAGCGCAGCCCCAGTCGCATTCAACCTGGGAGCCAGACGTCGGAAGTGCAATAGCA
The DNA here is from genome assembly GCA_958295575.1 of Leucania comma. Taxonomy (NCBI): domain Eukaryota; kingdom Metazoa; phylum Arthropoda; class Insecta; order Lepidoptera; family Noctuidae; genus Leucania; species Leucania comma. The sequence continues at coordinate 20,432,651 of OY282468.1, forward strand.
CTCATGTTGGAAAATCCACTAGCCACCATGGCGGCGGCGTCTTTCTGTCAGCACTGGCCAACGCTGAAAACCAGCGCTGTGTGCTCATCGCATTGTGCATGAGGGCACAGCTTTATGCCGAGCGTTCGGCCGTTTTGCACGGATGTGGCGCATATCTTTCCTTTAATATGTAACGTTTCTCTAGTTTTTAGTTGCGTCATTCCGTGTAAATAAACTGTTTTTCTTTCTTTCTTTCAGTAAAAACTTTCCATTTAATCAATAATCAAATCCTTCCCTAGTGCTCGCCTTAGCTGCATTTTTTCTTTTTTAATTATACATGGGCTCGCATTTGACCATCGGTCACCTGATAGGAAGCGATGGTGTGGCCGACGATGGAGCACGTTTGCCTAGAAGTGACCTATTCACTCTTGACTTAATGACCCCTAAGGTGTAGCTATCAGGAAACACAGACAGAGTATTTTTTTAATTATATTATTGATAGCTTGGGTTTGACCATTATCTTGGGGATGCTCACGATGTACCTAATATTGTAAGGGATTTATGGGTAAAATGTAAGAAAGTCTTTCAGTGAATAAGTTAGTGAATACAAGGTTCTTAAAAGTAGGTCCTATAGAAAGCTTACCTTCCACATGGACTGCTTCCAGTGCGGGAAGAAGCCGGTGAAATGCGGGGGTTCACGTCCTTGACTCAGTGCGAGAATTGGTGTTGCAGCATCTCTTGCTGCTGGATCTGAATAGTGAATTAAGAAGCCTGTTAATGCGTTGTAAAAAATTCATATGTAGGTACTATTAGGCCGTGTTTACGGAGATGCGGCGCGTTGGGCGTTCGTCGTACATTGCAGTAGCGGGCCGCGTCATCGCTCGCGCAAACACAAATATATGAAAATGTACGATGGACCATCCAACGCGCCGCGTCTCCGTAATCGAGCACTTAACGCAATCCATTTGAAGACCTAAACTGAACTGTAAAAGGGATGGAGCTATATCTATAGGGTATATATCTCTGTTCCGTGAGCTCCATTCTTCTTTTTCGCTCGCACGCCTGACACTAAGAAGTCATGGTAAGGCCCAGTAACAACAGAATTACGAAAACGCCATTACAACAAAAAAATAAAATAAGAGTTACGTATAAAGGCGATAACGTTAGGTAACCATGGATGAAAGGTTGACTGTACCGCTTGAATTATAATTATGAATAAGACTGACGTTGGCCAAATCCATACCTAATTGGGTGAGAAGGCAAAGTTCTATAAAAACAATTGAATTTCCCTTAGTTTCACAACAAAATAATAATAATAATATCGGGACCCTGTTCCCGAAACCAGTGGGGCACTATTTTTTATATTTCTAAATGTTTTTTTTTTATTATTTAAAAATGTGATTTATATGTATATTCAATGAATAAAGAAAATAATAATAAATTTATTTATTTGTACATTTAACACACACAGTAAAATGTCACAATAGCTATGACTAAAATAAAAACAAAATAGTTACCTTGCGCCAAATAGGCGAGTGCTATAGACCTGGGGTCGTCCTTGGCGCGCGGGCAGCAGTGTTGCCCCAGCCACACGAACACCGCGTCGTGGGCGTCCACCACTCCCACCATCTCGGGAGCCAGGTCGTACTGGCTGAACGAGACCACCTCTTCAACTGCGGGGATATTTGTATTTCGTTATTTGTTCTTATATACATATGTATGTAAACTATCAATAGTAGTTGAGAGCAATCTCAGTGATAACGGCCCCGACTTACGAGTAGCAGGTTGCAGGTTCGAGCCCAGCCAGGCGAATTACTACTGCTTTGAAATGAAATGGTGCCAATGCCCAGCTTGATTGTCATATTCTTAAAGTGCAAAAAAAGTTCTGAGGACAAACGAGGTGGTGTGTAGGTGGATTTTGGGTCGATGCTCATAAGCTAGATAATGCATATAAATCACAAATGTATAAATACAACTTTGAGCTTTATGTCACGGACATAAACTACATTTTTGAATGTATTTAGTTTTTTTTGTTCTGTAGTTCAATGGGCGTTTAATTAAATGAAAACCAATAAAAAGTGTTATTCATTAATACTATATATATTATTTCAACTTACATGAATATTGGGTAGGTACTCCGAGAGAAACGTAGAAGAGACGCGGCGGTAGAGGACGTTGGACCTCCTTCAGCGGAGATGGTACCAGCAGGTGACGACGGTTGCCCAGCGCTGTCCAGAAGTCCGGCTTCTCTTTACCTGAGTTTAGGATGGTTAATTTATGATGATAATTTACGATCTTCAAATTAGATGGAAAACTCCTACGCAAAGTTAAGATCCCGCAATGTAAAATGCCTTTACATTTTGTGTAATTTTCAAGTAAAAGGTTCGTATCTTTAACACTCATGTCACAAAACACGAAATAATTTCCGATAGTGAAAATCTACAGAGACAACTACCAAGAATGAAGGACAGAGTTCAATGTGACCCATGGAAAAGAAAACTTTAGTTTAAGTAAAACCTAGAAAAAAATATCACAAGAGGCGGCTGGTACACGAGACTACTTGAGTCTCTCGCACCAGTCGCCTCTCGTGACTTGCGGGCGTACTATCCTCAAACACTACCAGCAGGGCGTACAAATTGATTAGTTTGGAAAATACTTTTTTATCTTTTTATTTAATATTAAATTATTATTGTATAATGTAGAAGCATTTATTTTCAAAGTTTGTAAATGTGAGTACCATGGAGCAATTTACGGTTTTTGGATATTGGACTTGTTTGACATAAATGAGCATGGTGGTTGAGAGTTTGTCATGCTCACTCAAATGTCTCACTGATGGTGGCGCGTGTGTTGGATCATTCGGTTCCCTTCAAAATGGTTGAGCTGAGTGGTGCTGATATGCGCGTCATGTCCGTGAACGGGCGCTGTCAGTTGAGACTGGTCATCTCTTAGCTGCCAGTGGTTTATTTTAATATCTTTATTTAGAATTCCTTTTTTTGTCTTTACTTTATTTTATTGACATTGTTCTCACATAATAGCAGCGACAAAAAACATGTAACAGAGATATTTGTTATACATAAAATGATTGAAAAGAGTGTCCATGGAGTTTCTTGCACATTCTTCTCCATAGAGATCTACGCTTTGGAATGTGCAATTAGCATCATTTTTTTTCTGACAGACTGACACCTTGACCTTTCAAAAGTGCCTGTAAATGGTTTATTTGAAATAAATGCTTTTGAGTTTGAGTTTGAGTTTGACACGTATGCCGACTTGGATGACGAGCGCATGCTCCATCTCAGCTATGTTCTTAGCGACTTCCCGCCGGTGTCCTCTATAGCAATCACTACCACCGCACCCCATCAAGGCGATTCAGAATCTACCCCTCTCCGAGCACGTAAAATGCGCCTGCGCCCCAACTAGTGATGCGTAGTATTGTTCTAATACTCTGATGAGTAGATATGTTATCTTGCATGACCGGTGCATGTTCCGTCGCAGTCATGTTCTTACCAACTTCCCGACTGTCTTTCATAGCCGCCGCACCGCATCAACACCTTCTCACCTTTCCCCAGTATATAGCTTGCCCCTGCATGCCAATCCTTCACGTCTCTCTTGCGTATGGACCTGCTGCACCGATGAGTACGTTACCTTGCATGACCAGCGCATGTTCGGTGGCAGCCATGTTCTTAGCGACCTCCCGCTCGTCTCCCGTGGCACTGGCGCCGCACCACACCCAGGTGCGCCCCCCCTCGCGCAGCACGTAGCACGCGCCCGCTGCGTGTCCGCCATGCCCTTCGCGCACCTCCACGCCCCGAGCTTCTCGCGCGTACTGTCCTGACACTCGGATGAGTACGCGAGATGGTGCGAGGAGACGGCGACCTGTGGCTGTCGGAAAAATATTTATTAGTCTGCAAGTACCCGTTCACAAGTGCCAGTTCATTCCCTCAAACTTACGGCTAGGCTCCTTTGAGCCGATCGAGTCTGCTTGGAACCATGAATGTCTAAAGATGATTTATCTAAATCATATTTTTATCGAAATCCTTCCAAGAAGAATTTGATTACACCTTTATTGGTACTGATATCCTGAGATTTATAATAACAATAACAGAACAACTAAATATTTCAGACTACTTACGATCATAATCAGTTGCGCTACCAACATACGTGATCATGCGACCCTTGAAAATTTGAAGGAAATGCGCCGGTTCCTTCCCTTGGTACACCCATGCCTGGAAATAGGTAAAATAACAATTAGTTACAATGTTTTTCAACCATAACATCAGTTAGTCTGTACATACCTGTACTGGAGAACGCCCCAGTTTAGTGTAGAGGTCTTTGGCTTCTTTCGCGCCCAAATTCCTCAGATCATTGGGCGAAGAGCCACCCTGTAATAATAACATCAAATGATTAGGTAAACTTCCTATCAAAATCTTATAATTAAGACCATGCAATAGCATATTCATCAAAACATTTGATTAAAGCCATCTTTTCCTGTCTGCAAGCTTCTGTAGATACTCCTTCCATTTGAGGCGAATGGAGGGTACATAATGTCGAGCATCTACCTATTAAACCCTCCGGTTCATTCTGCTACCGTGAGTCAAACCGGGAAGGCGGGTAATAACTTAAAATGCTCGGTACCCCACGTACATACGTACTACGTACATCATTCATCATCATTTCAGCAATGTGTGTGTAATATTTTCGTTACCATCCAGTAGTAGAGCACGGTCTGGTCGCCGATGGGCGCGTGGTAGGTGTACAGCACCACGTAGCAGTCTCTGTCGTAGAACACGGCTGCTTGCGGACGCTCCACCTCGGCTAGCGCCTCTTTGTTCACGTCTTCCGCGTCGGTGCCGCGGCGGCGCACGCGCCACACCCGCAGCGCGCCTGAGCCGTCGTCTGGCAGTTGAGCCTGTTGGCAAAATCATGTTTAAGCTTTGCAGAAAAATAACAGAAGTGTAAGATTTTTAGTTTTGTAACGGCTATCAGCTAAGGTCTACACATTTGGTCGATTTATGACGACATTTCAGTATTGACAAGTTTTTAGTTAGGTTTAGTTTTAATTGTTTCTCATCGATTATGAGTGTCACCTGTTAATGATCGATTATGGTATAATTCGAGCATCAAAAACAAAAACTAAGTGTGAAGTGGCGATCAACAAAACTGAAATGTCGATCATTTCTGCATCGGTTTGGTGTGAACACATGTGGGCATGGATCGTCGATAATCGAGCTAATCTAGGTTTCCAAGTGTGAGATAGTTTTTGTTTATTTTTTTTTATTTAACTCTGTTAAGTTAAAATAGTTGTTATAATGTTTATCAGTATAACTCACCTCAGCGGCAAGCCATGCATTTGTAGCCAGACTGACGGCATCAAGCCTGGTGGTCGCTGAGCGGGCGGCGCGCAGTCTTCCATCACGCCTAGCATCGCACCAGCGCCAGTTGTGGAACAGTGCTGCGAACTCCAACGGTTCCCGTCCGGCTGGTGCAGCTGATACCGGGACTGTCATGCGACGAGCCCGGGCCAACCCTCGAGCTGCTGCTAGTGCTCCGCGAGCTGCTGGACCCGACGCTGATGGGCCCACCCACGCCCATACACCGCGACTTCCACTATCCACAATATAAACGCCCTGAAACAATTGAATTGCTTTAGAGGAAGCGTCAAATTATATGGCGGTTCTAATTATGAGCTCGCTGCGCATTACCCCTCCGCTGTAGTGATCTTTATTTCAAGTCATTGACACAGTTGAGGATAGATTTCATTTTAAAACCCATCAAGCGTTTTGCGGTTTAGGTATGCCATTATGGCTACGGCTCAATTTATTTGAATCTCAACATCGTAAATAATGGTAAACGCTTGACTGATTTTTGATGCTGTGGTCACTTACATCATCAGCCAGATCTTCTCTGAATAGCGGTGCGCGTTTGATTTCTTCCAGCCTTGCAGCAGGTCGTTGCGAGGGTACGGTGATTGGTGTGACCCGCGGCGGTTGTGTAGCGCGGTACAGGCGTGCGGGTCTTGGCGGGTCTGAAGGGGGCGCAGCGGGTCTTAGCGCGCGGGCCCTCAGTTCCAGTAAAGCATCTAATAATGCCCGGTCACTGGCTGGTAACGTCTGCTCGTACCCGTCGTGGGCGATCGCGATCCGTCGCGCCATCATGCCCTTGTCTGCGCCACGGGCCATCCGGTATGCGATCTAGATTAGAATACTTCGTTATTTTCGGTATGACTTCCTTCTTTGCTTCATTATTAATTTGATTTTTATAATAAATATTCAAGAATGCGCAATTTCAAGCGTCGAATAAAAAAAAGGAAGTAATTAAAAAAATGGTATTTACTAATTCAACAAAAGTTTTATGGCTATTACGTTGGTACGTGGCATTCAGGAACTAAGGACCTGGTACATACCAACTAGGTAGGTAAATATTTCTTAAATTATAATCCTCATTCCGCATTTACAAACTTCTCACAACCTAACACACAAACCTTGGCTCCAAATATTTTCTCGACAAGGTTGGCGGTCCGGCCGAGCCACAGCACGAGGAGCGAGCTGGTGTCGAGGACGAACACGCCATCCGTGGCGAGTTGCGCCCAGGATACCGGCTCCAGTTGAACCAGGACTGGGCGGCGACCGCGCACACGGTACAGGCGGGCTGCACCATTCAGGTTGGCTGAGCCGCTTCGGAGGATTCTGGCGTTACGAGAGTAGGATCATTACAAGAACAACACCCATTGTGTTATCCAGCGACAAAGCTTATAAAAGTTTTTTTCTTCTATTACATGAAACAACAATGTAGCACCAACTCCTATCAAGATCGGAGACTTTACACTCGAAGTTGTGGAAGATTACGTTTACTTCGGATAGACAGTCCAGTTGGGTAGATCTAAGTTCGAGAAAAAGGTCGACCGTCGAATCCGACTCGGCTGGGCGGCTTTCAGGAGGCTGCGCGGGATCTTCTCGTCCAACATACCAGTGTCTCAAGACGAAAGTGTTGTGTGTTGCCAGTCATGACATGGGCTCCGAAACGTGGTCGCTCACAATGGGCCTCATCGGAAGGCTTAAAGTCACCCAAAGGGCAATGGAAAGGGCTATGCTCGGAGTTTCCTTCCGTGATAGTATTAGAAATAAAGATATCTGCGGGAGAACCAAGGTTGCCGACATAGCACGCTTAACATATGATGTGGCAATGGGCAGGGCACATTGCTCTCAGAACAGATGGCCGTTGGGGCCGAAAAGTTCTGGAGTGGCGACAGCGTACCTACGGGAACACGCAGTGTTGGAAGGCCTCCTACAAGGTGGACCGATGACCTAGCTTTCTTCTATTTCTTACTCGCTCGTTTTCTTTGAACTGGTCACAACTATGAATTACGACAGTAACCTTGGCGTCTCCTTGAAGATTGCCTCACGGTGTATCACCGTGGGTGCAGCCGGACAGGTCGCCAGAGCGTGTGCCGGCGCTGCTGAAATCCCGCCAGGGCTCCGCTTTCACACACCGCCCCACTATTGCATGTGATGCTCCGGAGCTCCCCGTTACCGTTCGTTCTCTTTTATTTACATACTAGCTCACCCGGCAAACTTCGTACCGCCTAATGAGGAAAACGCCATATACGGGTATTACCAGAACCAGCATAATTAATTTCAAAATGACAATAATAATTCACATGTTTGGTAGATTCGGTTATCAAGACATATTTATTTTTATTATATAATAATAGATGGCATTGCATTCGATTTTTTTTACGTGACTTTTTCCATATTTTCTCACCGTTTAAACCTTTCCTGGAGTATCACGAATATTTCAAGACTAAAATTGGCCAAATCGGTCCAGCTGTTCTCGAGTTTTAGCGAGACTAACGACAAGCTATTATTTTTTATAATAAGAGGATTATATTTCTTGCTAGTTTGTTGTCGCTTACCTGATCCCATCTCTAAAGTAGGACAGCAGCCGCGGCGTCTCCTTAGTAACAGCCTCGCGGTGTACCACGGTGGGGGCAGCCAGGTAAGCAGCCAGCTGAGTAGCCCGTCGCAGCGCCAGCCCCGCCAGGGCTCCGCTGCGCTCGCCGCCCCACGAGTGGATGTGACGCTCCAGGAGCTCCCCATTGCCATTCTCTTTTATTTCTCGACGCTGGTAAAACATATTATATTAGGAAGGCATTCATATGCACAACCTTTGACGTCCTCCCAGTTAACAGCCCGAAGGTAGTTATAGTACGGTAGTAAAAAGGTTAAAAGTAAATGAAGCTGTTTTTATGTTGTCTAACTGAATGCTTTTGCGGCTTTGTCTCCTAAATTTAAGTGCTATTTGTCTCTATTAAAACTATATAATTTATTGGATACAAGCCAAAAGAGCTCATACTTACTAAGAAGCTCTAATAAATAAACAACTAGCTTAAGTGAAATTTTAAAGCTATAATGTTTATCATACATTGTTAAACTTCAGAGCTCACTTTAAAATTTTGCTCATGGACTTTATAAGAGTTAGGTAATGAGTCGATCAGGGCCAGCCCTAGCCAAGTTAGCTAGGGGGCAGGTAAATGACATTTCTATGTATACTTTAGTCTATGGCAAGTTACTCACTATGACATCGGGTCCAGCCGGCTGTCCCGGCACGGAACAAGAGTACACCAAGTAAGCCTCTGCGTCGTAGAAGGTGCCGTAGTGTGTGCGAGGCAACAGTTCCGTGTTAGATTCCTGAAAACAGACCTTTAATTCAACGAAATGTATTAACTAATACCTACATATTGTAACGGCGATTGAGCAATCATAACAGCTTCTGCATTATTTCGTGATCATAATAAAATATTGCAGCTATTTACATACCTAAATAAACCCATCATCATAAATATCTACCATTTGTAGCGGGTATAATTCTAAATGACGATGAATATTTAAATACAATGTCTATAATAGTGAAGTTAATCCAGATACAAATAAAACAGTAAATAAGCTAGGTCAGTGACCTCAACTAGTGCCAATAGCTTACAAAATAAATAGAAATCAGCATCTACAATACCGAAGTACCTACTGGCTATTAATCTCGATCCGAATAGCCTAGTGTCAGTGTGACCGTTATCAAGAAAAAAAAACAATGAGAGATTGCCATCTTCATTTCGTAACTGTTATTATCGAGTGCTATAATTTAGTCATTCACTAATTATTAACGCGTGCTCATGCGAAATTGTTCAGATATAAATTGTCCATAATAAATAGACGCTATGTTTGAATGTCATACTTAATCAAAATGAGTCAAGCTCTTTGAAAAGACATGCAATATTTCAACGGTGCTGATTGCTGTTTTAAGTAGATATTGAGTGAAAAATTAATTGTTGTCGCTGGCTGCTATCGCGGCTTCTCTGAAAGGAACGTCACTAGCCATTCGTGAATAGTGATGTACAATTACGGCGGCATGTGAGTGCGTCTCCTTGGCGTTATATCACGACACCAAACACTGGTTAATCCACGTGTTTTAATTACACGCGATTTGTTTTTTTGTAAATACGCTTTCGAGCATTTATCCGCATATTATGCTTATTAATTTTATGCGTATGGTGATTTTATTATGTTGGAATTGCTCAGTAATTAGTTCAGTCGAGCAAACATGTTGTGGAGGCTGTTGCGAACATTGATACTATGCGTGTTGTTTTGTTAAACGTGTATTTGTGAGGAGGTTCTCAACCTACGACGGGTTTCTAGAGCTTAGAATACTAGAGTTAGGAATTTTGTAGCAGCATACTGCAGGAGCCCTTTGAATACCGTAATTAGAAACACAATAGAAAGACAATAAATGTGCGGACACCGTTGTCCGCTTGGGGCTTGAGTAATTGGTGATTTAATAAAAACTACGACTACACAATATACGAATTGGGCATGACAACAAAATAATCTTTTCACACATTATCTACACTAGCAAAATCTGTGATTTAGTTGTAGTTTTTGCTTTCTAATAAATAATTAACGGTAATATAATTTATCGTTAATAAAGAACTTGGTAAGTAGGGTTGTTATTCGTATCTTTATGATTATTTAGCTTTCCACGTCGCAGTTATTACAATTATTTATTGTATAACATAAAATATTAATTAAATGACAAATTAATTAGAAAATGCTATAATATACTTTTTCTCGACGTACTTATCTATTAAAAAAGATTAATAAATGTTATTATATAAGATATAGAAAGTAAGACATCACAACGCTTTCTTCTGGATAAGAATAACCCAGGATCGAGGAAGAAAGCTTGTAAGGACTATTATAATTATAATCTACCCATGTTTAAAAGTGGATTGCCATTATAAACTAATGATAATGGTAGAAACAGCATCTGAACAATATCTGTAGTCACAAATCAAACAACTTTTGGTTTAACCTTTCCTGTCTGTCCTAACTGAACCTTAAGTCATACAATACACCTCCATATAGGTAGACGATATTGTAGCCATCGTGATCATGGGGATGACAGTACAGTACTTTGAAGTTAAGAAAAGAAAATGTATGGAAAGTGGTGCTATCTAGCGGGGAAGACGTGCCAACTAAGGCAAAAATATTCCATTTATATTACTAGATGTCGCCATATATGACCTCTGTCTTAAAATTTTATTTTTTTAGTAATTTGTGAAATGTAAATTAATAATAGAAAGTAAAAATTAATTTTACATTTTTTCGATTCGTCCTCGGTCTTTAAAAGTCTATAACATTTTTTATATAAATACTTAATACTTATTTTTCCAATGGCAAGACTGATAATAGATAATACCATAATACGGGTAGGTAAAACTTTTCAAAGTTTTCATTCAATTTATTTTGAATTATTTCGAGGACGTTCGTTGTGTGTGCCGTGAGTTTTCCGAGTTTTCTGTTCGATTTATCTGTCTTTTATTGACCATTGCGTGTTTCCTGGACCCCGAGAGTGCTTCTTACATAGTTACTTGGCTTTTCGTAAACTGATACCGACGAATACACTTATTTCGCTTGACCCTGGCATCGTTTTATGGACTTCAACGTGTATGTTTATTTTGATCAAATTTGGCTACGTTTTTGGATTACGATGGCGAGAATACCGAAAAACCCTCGTACTCATTGCTATTTTGGATGTGAAGAGCCATTATTATGGAGATTGTAAGAGATTTTATTTGAAAATTGTAATAGTGAAAATATATCACAATAAAAAGCATAAAAGTGGTTTAATTTCAATACATTAGAGACGTTAAATAATTATCTGTATAAATTGTCAAGAGCTGTAATTAATAAAATAATCTATTTCAATTTCCGTTGTTTTATTTCCCTTTATATTGATATATCCTTATCATATCCGTGTAAAAAATGTACTAAGGTGAAAAACCATATGGTTTTTCGCCTTGGTACATTTTTTACATGGAAAAATGCGTTCTATGCAAGATCACCAATATACCTATAGGTGTGTACGTAGATGGCGCCTACATAGCTATATCTATACATATCATGCTTTCGCAGACACTAGCGCCAACTAGCGGGAAGGGCGAGTAGTTAAAAATAAAACTGATCTGTCAGTGGCTCATCTATACCCTTATTATATGTATTATCTATGATCGTGATTGAACCTAGATGAGTTAGGCACAGGTCTGCTGTGTGGGTGTTAAAGAAAGCTTTTATTAAGTACAGTAATAAAAAGATTCTGTGTAGGTAGGTAGTCTCGTAACGCTAAGAATCTTCATGAGTGATAGCCAGCTTTTGTTTGTATTGTAATGTAAAGTTGAAAATCGTTCAGTCGCGGTCTGGCGGGCCCGGCTCCTCCGTCCATGTCGCCGTGTAGCGGGACCGAGATGTGGTGTGACTCACTCGGCTCACTGATGGTACCATTCAGGGCTGTCAGACTACTTATTTACATAGTAGGTAAAAACATTCTTCAAAATTCCTAACGGACGGGTTGGAGTTGTGATGGAATTATTCTAGACACCATTTGAACTGCATATTGAAACTGGTTTTGCAATAAATTTTGTCTTCAAATCTTCCTCAACAGTAGAAATATTTTGCACAGTTAAATATGCTGTTTGCATTTGCATGTTCCTTTGTTAACTCGACGTGAGAAAGTACGGCCGTCAGGCAAACTCTCACATTAGCTAGGACTTAGAAGCTGTTTTATTTATTGCGTGACAGAAAAAGAAAGTTAGTAATATTTTAATTTGTAGTAATTAATTTATCTGACAAGTTCTACAAATTCAGTTATAGAAACACGCGACTTGAAAAATGTGGTGTTATTAATTTAATGGTGCGCGGGATTGTCTTGCTAACCCTGTTGGACACAATATCTGTGTCGACTGGCGCAGTGGTCTTCCGTTACAATGCAAGCCTCGTACTCGGCCATTATTTATCTTTATAGAACACACTAGTTAATTAATTTATCGGAGAAATTGTATGAAATTGTTAACACGAGAGGTGTATGTGCGGAAGAACAGATAAATTGCGGCGGCCTGCTAATTAAGGATTTATTTGACAGCGCGAGAAATCTGGCAGCAAAATTATAGGATAAGAATCTTTAAAAGAAGATTACAGGTAAGTTTATATACTAGTACAGGTAAGAAGAAGATTTGTATGGCAAGTAAGATATATACAGGTATCTAAGTTTTTATAGTCTCTGTGTTTACAATTTTATCGGAATGAAATAAACAGTTTTATTATTTTTAGACTTTTGTAAATGATTTCATGCTACTTTCAGATACAATAGTGCCATAACGTGGTGTCGTTCTTGCACAAGCGTTCATGAACTCCTCTTTCAATGTTGATTGACAGTAAACAGATGAATGTCTATACTTATCAACTTAACAATGAGTCCGTATTTACTTTCCAGGCTTCTAAGGTATTGGGAACAAGAAATTAAGCGCACATAACCCACTATATCTATTTATCTCTCAGTAGAAAGTCACGTTTAATCAAGACGGCAATTGTAGCTGTGGTTAGAGTGTCAGATTACTAGAAACTCAATTTTGTTACAGATATGAATTGCTACAGAAAGTGGGTATTAGATGATAAATGGTAATATGTATGGTTGCGAATGATGGCTGGACGAGTGTCTGCGCCGCATTGCGCACGATTAACAAGCGTGCTGCCCGTGCGCCCGCGCAACGTCCATGCATCTCGCTAAACATGAATTTCGCTGCAATTTATCGTTTTGTTGAATTGTATACTTTCTCCTGTCAGTTTGTAATTAAGAAAATTATTATCATGCATTGTTGTAGTTGACGTCAGGACATATGGGGAGGCTTATGCCCAACAGTGGACGTCTTTGGGCTGAAATGAAGATGATGATGATGATTGCTGTAGTTTAATTGCTTAATAATATAAATTAGAAGTCTTAAGTTTCTTGTTCCTATGTTCTCCAAAGGAAACGATCAATGAACCTTGCACTAGTTTCTAATGCTTTTGGCTTGCACAGTAGACTTATGTGAAAAAAATATTTTTGAATTGAAATAATAAATGTCCAAACTACTTAGACTCTAAAGAAATATAATAGACTAGCGACCCGCCCCAGCTTCACACGGGTGCAATGGTGATATTAAATAAATTATGCATATATTATACATATACCTAAACCTTCCTCTTGAATCACTCAATCTATAAAAAAACCGCATAAAAATCCGTTGCGTACTTTTAAAGATCGAGCATACATAGGAACAAACAGCGGGAAGCGACTTTGTTTTGTAGGTACTATGTAGTGATGATACCTACTTTTATTGATATAGACATGCTGATTTTAATAAGATGCATGTGGGTTCGGAGAAGACACTTTCATGCGCACTCATTATTAGGTATATTGCCGAGCTATTTGCAAACAATAACTGTAACATTTTTGTCATGGGATTAAATGAATCATAACCTTCAATTAACCATCATTGCGCGCGAAAAGACAAAAGGTTCAATGACCTGAATTGAACTTGTTATATAAAAGGTGAGATTTGGAAATGTGCAAAGAATTAGTTCTCATGAAATCTTCAAAATTCAAATCTGAACTGACACTCAGATAACAGTTTCGACATTTTCCAGTTCGCTGCAATCGGTATTGTTGTGAGTTTGGTGAGAAAACATAGTTTACCGCGCTGACCTTTCACACGCTCTACATTATTAGATAAGGAAATGATCACACCATCACACAGATTGTTTAGGTAAATCCCAAAAAACGTTTTTCATATTGTTATGAGCATTTTTAGCGTTGTGATTTTATTGGTTTATTTTTTGTAAATTTTCAAAGTATAACAATCTAGATATCTCACTAGAAATTTGTTACAAAATAAGAGCCGAATGAGACATAAATGCAATATAATTCCAATGCTTTAGTTATTGTTGTGTGACTGTTTGGTCACGGTTTGCGCACAAACCTTCATTCTTGGAAAACTGTTTATATCAACTGGTTATTAATCTATATCTGTGTACATACAAACATATTATTATAATTATATTGCACTCATGGATATTATTTCTAGTAATTTTTTGTGTCTTGGCGATAGGTACCTACCTACTTACAAATCGATTAGGGTCAATGACTGTCATAGTCGGAAAGTAAATTAAGTTTAGATAGTTCTGAAAGTTAATTTTGCGCGTAGATTGTTCTAAGTAAGTACTTAGTTCAGTTTTTGCACTATCAGAAGCTTATTTGGATAATTGACGTTGAAATCAATTTACAAGAGTTCTTTGGACTGCCTTTTGCTGGGATTGGAATTAAAATTTTACGTTATTTCAGCTTCAGCGACGGGCAATTTCTGAAGCCAGCGATTCCGAAATGCAAGGGGCGACTGAGGGACACAGGTGTGGTTTTATCCCGTAAAATCTGACACGCCCATCCCAGTTAAGAGCGTGAGAAGTCACCTACATATTTGTAAGAGATCGCGGAATGTGATAAGGCCGCCCATTGTATGTGCTTTACTTAAATAGTTTTCCTTTGTTTTTTATTATGTACTTATGTACAATAAAGTATATAATAAATAAATAAATGTTTACGAGTTTACGATACTTTAAAAAAATGGTACTTTACTTAGATAGGTACCTAAATACATCAACATTTTTTTTGGCAATTAATATTTGTGACTATTACATTTTTGAACGTGATTAATGTTGACATTTGTGAATATTTGCTTTACTTTTGTTATCGAAACTATCATTAGCACAGGTGCACACGCAAAACAACGATCCAGAAACGTACAAATTCAGTCGTAATGAACAAGATACAACTGCAATATTCCGAATGACAGCGAACTCATACCGCACGAGATGATGACTTGATGAGTCAAGTTATTATAACTTTTGTCTTCGTCGGTGAAAGCGAAGTTTGTTATGTATGAGATAAATCTGTAGCGTGTTGGCATGCACCTATCTGTAATTCTATATCTATCAAATGTAATTGAATACGAGCGTTTCGCGTGATAGGTCAATTTAAGTTCAAGTCTTGGTGAAAAACGTGACAGTCGCATTTTGTGGGGCTCTCGAACTCCAGTGCATTCAAGGACGCCTTTGTTAGAAAGACGATACCTAATCATGATAGGTATTATGTTTTGTTCAATTTTGTGCTTTTAACAATAGTACAATGTCAGTATTTCCAGGTGCACAGCCTAAAGATGAATAGCCAGAAAGCTGAACCGTAAAATGATGTTTAATACCTATGCATGAATGTGTTTTATTTTTGTTTTATGGTACATAGGTAGTTATAGTGTAAGTATTATCAAATTATTCGAGTTGTATATATAAGTATGAATATTTACTCTAACATAAATATAATTCTCATTTTGATTTCAAATGCTTAGTTAGTAGGTACCTAGGTATACTGAGGGCGGGTTCCTGAATTGTGTATTTTGAGTAAATGATATGATATGTTAATGTTACTCATCAGATTCATGTGATAGCAGGCGCTAGTTCCTACTGTTGAGGATGGGGTCATGGGTTTTATTCCTGATAAAGTATTATTTGGTTTCCAGTTAATATTTCAAACAGCGGAGTCAATTTTGTGCCCGATTGATGGCCATATACTTATGATACCTTATTAGGATATCTTATTGACACCAATCGTATTTCATTATTTTTTACAAGAGACGTAAACATAGCTTAGGAAATGTGGGTGTTGCGGGTGTGATAGTATAGTACTTATATATTGTTGGACTCACCGTGATTCTCCACACGAGGAACGTGGTGTGGTCTCTCGGAACTGTGCGAAATGCAGCTTCAGCGGCGCGCGCGCTGCCGCTCTCGTCTCCATCCTATGTTTATAAAGAAACAACATAATTATAATAAATATCCAGCGGTTTGTATTTACTTAAATACTCATTTAAATACTAAGGTTAGAATAAAAAACTTTTTTTATTAATTAACAGCCTCGTTGGTCTTGTAGCTGTAAGCACGACTGCTCAGCATGAGGTCCGCGGTTACATTTCCAAGTCGGGCAATTTCCATTACGAATTACCTACTTTGTAACAGTCTTAGTTGGTGATATGACACCACTGTACCTTGGAAGGCACGTAAAGCCGGTGATGATGTGTCTGACATTTTTGTTACTCTCCGGTCGTGTGGGATTGCTATCACATCAGACTTTCAGAATACTTATACCTATAAAAGAACACAGTGCAAATGTGTGCACTCGTTTGTGCACTACTGTGCACTTTAAGTAGGGTTATCAGATGAAAAAAAAAACAAAGGTCTGGAGAAAAGGCCCGATTTCCACTGGTAACTCCAGAGATTTATTACTGTTTGAAAAATTTCATCCAAACGTACATAAAAATTTAAAAAGTTGTAATATTATCGTTTTCATACACTGCTAATCTCGCTCACGCTGTAAAGCCAAACCAAGCCTACCTGGATGCCCACTATGATCGAATTCAGTCGGAAGGATTATTTTTATTTCATTTATTTTTACTAATTAAATTTAAATTGGTTCGACCGGTTAATCTAACCGCCTATCTACTCACTGCAATTACTGCAGCTGGTATTGCTCAGAGTATTTAACTGTGAAACAAAGATCTAGCACAAAGTTCAGAACGATTTATGAGAACGAAACAGCTATTGTTTTGTTCAGATCTGGAAATCAGCACCGCGACCATACAATCTAGTCTAGCCCATTGTTTGCAAAATAAAGGCGCGACCAACTGAAATTACGAACCCCTTTATTTTGATAGGCTATAATAAAGGGTAGGGCACATTGTAGGAGCGTCTCAAGGACAGGTATAGTCGGACAAACGACTGCGTTAGCGGATTGTAGGTCGTCTGAAAACCGACAATAGACCCTCGGGGGTGTGGCCATAACATTAGTTGGTGTAACCTACTTGCAAAAGGCATTAGGTACGTAATTTCCATGATAATGACTATTGTAGGCTACTGAGCTTTGTCGTATCGTAATTATAATTAATGTTCAGGCTGGTTCGGACGGAAGTACTGTTATATCATGATTGGCGTTCAAATTTGTCATTCATAAACAACATCAACTACTGCGTTTTTCCCTAGCACAATATACTGTGATCCATCAGCTGATGCAGCTTTATTAACATTGATTGACAGACGAATATACGAAGGTGGGACTACGAGGAAAAGGCGAAAGCTGGGCCAATGTGTAGATGAAACCCATGACCGGGAGCTGTGTAAGAATATGGGGCAGACTTATGCTAAGGCAAAACCGTCTTCCGAAACCGATGTCTAAAGAATAAATTTTTCTTATGTGTATTGTTACTAGATTGTAAATATTGTTAATTCACGGACTATTTAGCATCAAGCCACGAAGCCTAGAAGTGTAAATAGCTCAAAGAAGGTCTTGTTTGCAGTGTAACTAAAGGCCGCGTTTTGTTA
Source organism: Leucania comma (assembly GCA_958295575.1). Lineage (NCBI taxonomy): Eukaryota > Metazoa > Arthropoda > Insecta > Lepidoptera > Noctuidae > Leucania > Leucania comma. The sequence goes on from OY282468.1 coordinate 20,450,416, forward strand.
CACCATATCTACAATGTAGCTTAGATTTTGCTAGATCACAATTTATGATTGATTGTTAGTTTTTCATGACAATGTCTAAAACCAACGCTAACGTGATTAATTTACTGCTGTCAACTGTCTCGTCTCACTAATGAATGGCGCTAGAATCTGATATCTGTAGAACTATTAGGTACTTGCCTCTAGGCAAACTTTTAGGATGTGCAAATGTGTTTTTTAATTTGTTTATTATTTAAAATCTATATATGTATATAAAAGCGCGTCTGTCCTCGGTCATTGCGGGCCACTCCCTCCGGTAATTGTCCAGCTCATCTCTCCACCTTCGCCTTGGTCTACCGCGATGTCGCCTTGCGTTTAATGGGACCCAAAATGGCTCTTTTAGCCCAAAGCTCATTTGACATGCGGCAGACATTTCTGGCCCAATCCCACTTTAGAGAAACAGCTTTTCGCGCGCAGCATTGTGTTCCTTACGCGGTCGGAATTTCGAACACTCAGGATACTGCACTCCACGGTTCGCTGACAAACCTCGGGCCTGGACCTCTGGTGATTTGTCTAAGACCAGGTTTGTGCTACGTACGTAATTATAGGGAGAATACACATGCCCATAATTTTCCGTTTCAGGAATAGCGGGAGATCTCCTTTATGAAGATCTTTCATTGACTAAAAGCACCTCCAGGTACTCTCAGTGCGTCGAGCAACTTCTTTATCTTGTCGCGCCCGAAAAGAGACTATGAAGAAGTGATATGAAAAAAAAGGCTGTTAGTGATAGCGTAACGGGTGACAGGACACTATGGAAGAAAAAAACGTCTGGCGCCGACCCCAAATAAAAAGGGGCTAGGGCAGGAAGTTGATGATACAAAGAATATTTCAAACGCTGAGAATATGGCGTCCAGCTAAGGAGTTCCGCTTGCGACTCCAACATAAACATGAACCAAAGAGCCGAAGATTCGAATTCCTAGACATATCATCTTAAAGTGAACACGGTAAAGGATGACATAACATTTAGGATCCTATACATACAAAAAACCATGTTTGTTATAGAAAAATAGAAGGATTTGGTAATGCATTTTACCTTGATTGGAATTAAATTATTCAGTCAGTCACGGGTTTAAAATGTTATCATTGATATTGTATGTTGTTCAGTTGTTCTGCTCTCTCCACAAGGGAAATAGTGCGTAAAGATAGATTAAGTGCTTAATTAGAAACGCGCCTGAGTGTGCGATTATGGCGATGATATGCAATATTTTATCTGATAATAAATGCACTTTTACTTAAATTACGAGTAAGTAAAGCTCACATTAGCTACACTCCATAAACAGTAGGTAACTGCATGACTAGTAGGTGTAAATAATGTATATTAAGTATACTTTCAGTAATAAATATCTACCTATGGGAAGGTGCTGGTCAGAAATTATTTACAAACAAAAATAAACAAACTTATGTACAAACAATTTATGGAACTTGTTAAAAGAAGGTAGTAGGTAGTTGATTTACAAATTGGTACCTACGCGGATGCCTTCATTTTCTCAAAAATAAATGTAGGCAGGTAGTCACTAATGAATTTAATTGAATACTACTATCTACTAATTTTACTAATTAACGCTCTTATGCCATAGGTAGGTGCATGCATGATACAATTAGATGCGTTATGTCAGATAATTGCTAGTTCGCATTCGAAGTTGAACACACTCGAGACACTTTCAGTTTCTTTCACTGTTTGTATACAAATATCACGTAATTACTTGATCAGCACCAATCTCCAGGATGTGCATTTTCCTGTGGATGTTCAGGAGCTGCCTGGTTCCATAACAACACCGGCGATCACTGCGACTGGCACCCGCGGCACTGTGGACTGTAGACACGGACGGCGAGACTCGCGCAGACGACCGCGACGTCCATACACTCCTCGCTGACTAACCAACCGCTCTCGGACGACGGTCGAGCGAACCACAAAAAGAAAATTGTTTCACGCTTCTTGCACTTACATATTTTAATAAAACTCTGAGAGGAATGAATTAATTCCCGCGAAAGTCTGGGCGGCAACCTGCTCGGAGTGATGTGTGGCGGTGGCGACTATCGCGTTTTCATCGTTAGTTATCGGCAGCTCTAACAACTCAATTAGAAGAGCGACAAATTGACGTAGCGGAACCAACGCTGTTTGTTTAGCATGTTATTGTACCGATAGACCGGATAATTCCTCGTATAGGATTAAAATGCACTTTGGGCGGATGGTTTTAGACTTTAAGCCTCAAGCCATCGATTTTGTTTTTTGATTAGGTAGATACGTTGGTACGATAAGAGGTGATCCAAAACGCAATTAAGACACTGTTAGACAATTAACCCCCCTGCCTGTTATCTCATTCTGATATGATTAATACGATAATAATCGGAAAAAGAGCGCTTAGAGTTTTGTTTTGAGAATAAATATTAGTTGAGCTTTTAATCTGTAAAAACTTATTAAGCCTCTCTAATTAGGTAAGAGTGGCTAAGTAGCATTTACAATTGACTGATTTCAAATTTTTAAATACTCGCCTCATAATCAAATCAATAAAAAAGATATACACACTTTTTATTCTACCTACGTACCTATAAATAATAGTAGTATGCAGGTATAATAACTAAGTAATTGAAGCACGATGCAATAATTAAAATGCTTAAAGAAATGAAATGCACCACCTGATATTCGTCCATTAACGGTATAATTGCAGTTTATCTCACTTTCTCATTTAATATGACTATGGGTATGGAACGGCTTGATAGCTATCAATCGTGGCCGTCAAGCCATACCAGAGCGGAGATGTGTACTGACTGGCCACATAAACATAGCATACAGCATGGTGGGATGATTCGCCATGTTCGCTAGATACGCTGGCAATCTGCCACACTGGACAGGATCCACGGTCGGACGCGCACTTTGTCCATTTTGACATTAATTCCGCATTCACTTTCATTTGTTATTTTGCTCAATAATCTCTTGTTGGTAAACACAGAATTGTAATTTGTTATGGCTATCTACTTATCCCAATCCGTGTATTGTAGATGTAGAATAGTAGGTCACTGAGGCTACTCATTGATTGTCGCACCCATTGAATGCCAAAGATTATTATGTATGAAAACGTGTTTATTTGACATGCACACAATGTAGAAACAATAGATAAAATAAAAATAATACTGTGACTCACGGCTGCGCCAAATAGGACCAGTTAAACAACGACGTAGTTGCTTGACGCTGGCTTGAGATAAATAAATGTAAATGATTAGGTAAATGGTTACCTAATAAGAAGAGTCAGTGGTTTCGTATTCCTGAGGAGGTTTTTCTGAAAAATAACTGCGATAACATCGTAGTGTAGTGATGTAGGCCAGTATGTAGTTACCATGGGCACTTACAGAGATTGACAATCAGAATAGTAGGAATGAAATAAATTAAACGCTAAGTACGCTACTTTTATTTTAAGGGGATAAAATTGGAACGTAAAAAACGTAGGGACGTTTCACTTTTCAGTATCACTACTTAGATCTTATTCTGATGAAGTGTTTTTAACCAACTTCAAAAAGAAGGAGGTTATAGTATGTCAGGCTGTATGTATTTTTTTCATCATTATCATCATCATTTCAGCCGAAAGACGTCCTTTGTTGGACATAGGTCTCCCCCAAGTGTTGCCACAATGAACAGTCCTGTGCGTCTCGCATACTTCGGATTCCCGCAAACCTTACTAGGTCTTCGGTCCACCTTGTAGGAGACCTTCTAACGCTACGTCTTCCGCAACGTGGCCGCCATTCCAGAACCTTTCGGCCCCAAGGGACATCCGTTCTGCGAGCAATGTGCCCTGCTCATTGCTACTTAAGTTTGGCGTTGTATTTTCTTATGTAGCACCATATTCACCGATTTCTCGGTCAATTGTGGACAAATTTTGAAAATTATTTTTGATTGAAAGGTTATGCTTCAGAGTACCTAAGTACTATAGAAATATTGTTATGGTCTGATAATGAACTTCGAAGATATGGAACGAAACTCCTCATGGGATCACATCAGAACTGTCGTAACAAGTAAAATTACCTACTTTGTTTATACGTGTAATTGACTGAAGTAAGAGGGGGAGGGGATGTATCGAACTGATCTGATGATGAAGTCGGAAGGTAGGCACCAGAACTTTATAATAAATCAATATAACCTAACCGTGTTAGTGATTATTAGAATTGTCATAGATGAACTCTGGCTATATAATACCATCGAGCTAATCTGATGACGGAAGATAGGCCGCAGCTTGACATATTGCAATTGTCACGTAGGATGATTAAATTCTATAGGTAACTACCATAGAACTTGTACACTGTTTAACTTTAGCTGAGGGGTACTTTTAGTAAGTACCTACCACAACTAAAAAAGTAAAATAACAAAAAATACAACTGACTTCAATGTATAATAACCGTTCAAGTGCGAGTCGGACTCGCGCACTGACGGTTTCGTACAAACTTACCTATGAAAACAGTTCAATATCCAAAGATTTTTCCGAAAAGTGATTTTTTTTTGTGACGTAGGTGTGTGTGACTTTAGTACATTATGATACAAGTGTGTAATGTTGGTGATTACCGCTGAGGTGATATTGAGATCCGAGCCGAAGGCGAGGATCTTAAGGGAGCCAAAGACGGTAATCACCAATACTCACGTGTATCATACGACTTTTTTCGACACACTTGTGAAGAAAGATAACTGAAGACATTTTTATAATGTAAAATAATTAAACCGTAAAACTGAACTTTTTGTATTATGGCGGCAAAAAAAAAAATATTGTGCACGTTTTTTTTGTTAATATTTTTGACTTGGATACCAAATCCTTTAATCCATGTCTTTGTATGAATAGATAGTTCATTAGTACTATTAGAATGCGGATGCAACACATTCTAATTTTTTTTTCTGCGCGCTCTTCTAAAATGGCGGCCATAGACTAGCAACTCTAGCTCTTGCTTTAAAAAGATAGTCCAATGAGGTTGCTTTCAAACAAAGAAAAAACAATAATAATTTATTGAATGAAAGATTTATTTTTAAAACTTAAAATAGTTTATTTAAACACGAAATTGCGTGAAATAAATAAGACTTATTTAAATAAGGCTATTAAACGCAACTACCTAATGTTATTTTTTTTATATTAAAACTATTTTTGAGAACAAAGAGATTTTAACTACATTACCGCACTAGTGCGTAATGGTAATCAAAATGTCACAGTTTGGTTATGAACCCCATTATATACCTAAGTGCAGTGCAATTACAGCCACTTTCTGAGCAAGTGTGTCGAAAAAGGGTATTACATTGCTCAATGACCTTGAAAAATTTACCTCAACACTAGTAGAAAAGAATTGACCTCTACACAGGCATTGCAGGGGGTGCTGCGCGCGGGGTGTTAGTACTGATTCGAGTTTTTTCTTGATTACTTATCGATATTCAATGAAATTAGAAAAAAAACAATACAAGTTATTCAATTTATCGTAACATATATTTTGGTATAAATTCAATGTATAAATATAGAGCCGTTTTCGAGAAAATATGGAATTAATGTTCAAAAAAGGCCTATTTACCAGATTTTTTTTCTAGAGTTATGATATTTTTTTGAGAAACGTAATCAATATACAATTTATTAGTAATGTCCTTAAGTATCCCCTTCATTTTTTATATGGTAATCGTACATAAGGAATAATCTATAAACTTCAATTTGAACTTGGATTTGGGCGATGTAATCCCCTTAACCTAACTACAAATTTACAGTTTTCAGATTTTTTCCTATACCTATTTGTGCTAAGAGACATATTTGCTTCATGCCAAATTTCAGGATGCTAAATCACCGGGAAGTACCTACCCAATGAATTTTGATTCCCTTGAGTGTCGAAATGTACTTAGATACTTTTTTTGTTTGCGATATACCTGCGTTTATATATCCGTATCTTTTTACGTTAAACTTTACCTAATTTTGGAAGTCGGTGTTATTAGTTTTGTCTCTTCGTTATTTAATACCGACTTCCGAATTTCAAGTTATTTTGCACTTATTAGTGTCTTTTTTTTACATTGAAGTCGGTGGTATTATTTCTTTTGTAAAAAGTTTTTTTTTATGATTGGTTTCGTTACTGATACATTTTTGCAGCATCGGAAGTAGTTGTCCTAGATTCAGTTACCGTTATGACGGTGTCCCACCTGCAAACAGCACGAGCGGCACATGATGCGATCATAAATCGATTCGCTGTGGTCGAATGCTTCTAAAGTGACCTATTTTTGTTATTTACTTTAATTTTGTATGATGATTGCAAAAAAGAATCATTATCACTATGGTCTATAAAAACTTGTTGGTCAAAACTTTTTTATTTTTGTCTTTGATTCATTGTTTCCGAGCCAATGTCACTCGAGGCGGGAAACAAACGACGGAACGGCTGACTGTCATTTCAAATTCATAGAAAACGTAAATTACAGCAATCATGTACACAGATGATAATTCTGATAAAGAAAGCGAGTTCGAAGACAGAAGCCCAGAAGATAGCCCGAATATAACAAAAAAATCTTTGTCCACCGTTGGTTTTAGAAATAATCCGGAAAACCAAAATGCGAGGCCTCTCGCGCTGCGTGCCACACAATCTTTCACTGGAGCCGTTGAGGAGCTCAGGTTATGTGGCAATTTTCAGAGAATCAACTTGTGTAACAGAATGAACGTTTTATCGGCACCCAAGATAGCTACAGTTTGTCCGTGCGGGTGTCTGCTGCGACCCGCCACCACGGGACCCTTTAGGACGAGGGAGCAGATAACACTGGCGCTCCACGTTGTCTCTCCAGAGGTATTGAGCTACCATGGCTACTGTTTCGAACCTTGCCATATTGCTATGTTTTGGAAAAAAGACTGCCGTATGTTCCTCTGGAAGGGAAAAGCCAAGATGAAGAATGTAATTCACGCCGATTCTTATAAAAAGTGATCGTAGCGTGTGCCTATTGAATTTTTGTAGTGATTAAATTTGTATCAACCATGTTTGTATATTGTAATACACGAAATTTAAAGAGTAATAATATTTAAGCTTTTATTCCTTAATAATATAAAATAAATACGAACTATGGATTTTAGTTATCACATAACAACAATTGAAATTATATAAGTAACTACTTTAACAGAGTGTGCCATTGCATAGCCATTTAAATGTTTCATTGTAAGGTTTGGACTGTATCTAATGGTTGCTTCTCCACGCCAGGCATATTTGCTTCAATGACTTCTCCACACGAGAATCTTATGTAATCAATGACCTCGACTTTATGTTGCTGCATCACTTCCTCGACCGTATAGGAGGGGTCCAGTAAGTATTCTTGATAAATAAGACAGGTTTCGTCATCGGAGTCTTTAGCAGGCTTGTCGTTCTCTTTGTTACCAATCTTTCTGGGGCCCATACCAACTATGTGCTGGCAAAGCTGTCTGCCAACATCCTCAGTATCGTCAGCTTGTTTATATGCAAGTAGAGCTCCGTATTTTCCTGCAGAATATGCCGCCGGCTTTGCAGGCGCCGGATGGGTATAGCCAGCAATTTTGACGTCTTTATTGTTTGCCTTCCAACATTCAGCTCGCCTCAATACCGCGTTTTCACCAACAGTTCCAATGAACAATGCTAGTTCTTCTGATAACTTCTTCCCGCCTTCCGTGGAGAGATTCGCTAATTGTTCGCTGTCTAATTCCATCTAGAAAATCAATAAAAAAATAAAAAGATTAATCGAAATGACTGGCTTTAAGAAATAAGAACAATTGTTTAAAATAACCAATTTGTAAACAAATTAAACTAGCTGGCTCTCGACTCGGCCAATTAGAATTAATAGAATCGGTCAAACAAGCAACATTGTGGCACCCATGAATGCCACTATTGATACGGATATCAACCCGAATAAGATTTACCAATTACTATACTGTATGCTGGTTAGCCATAAATTATAGAACAGTCAAACATGAAAATAAATTATGATTTTATGTTTTTCTTCAGAGAAAAAGCTTAACTTTTTCTTTTGTTGTTGATAGGCTCGCGCTTGACCGCTATCTCACCTGATGGAAAAAGACGATGCGGCTGACGATGGAGCGCGCCTACCTAGAAGTAACCTTTCCGCTGTTGACTGATAGATTCTAGGGTTGTAAGCATCAGGAAACACAGACTCCGGCAGGGAATCCCACTCCTTAGCTGTACGCACAATGAATGTGTTCCAAAAACGTTTTGTGCGTATAAGTGGGATGTCTACCATGTACCGGTGGCGCATAGCCGTACGCCTGGTGGTCCGATGATGGAACGGGCTAGGCGGATTAAGGCTATGCAAAAAAAATGTAATGCAATCGGTAGAAAATCAAAAAGCTTGTAACTCGGCGTCGATGCTCAAGACTTTAAAGCCTCGACTCGATGAATGCATCATTGCCAATCCTCCTGGCTTGTCTCTCAATTGTCTCAAGTGAATCAAGCTGGTATCGGCCATATCCGTCCCAGAGATGAGAGCAGTACTCCATATACGACCGAACTTGCACTTGATAAAGTTTGAGCAGTTGTTCCGGCGTGAAGTCTGACCTTTGCGAGGTTTCTCAGCTTTATTGCAGCTAGTTGAGCCTTTGCTTCGTACTATGGCCCAAAGTTGAGAGTTGTTGACGTCAACGTAACACCAAGAACCGTGCCGATCACTGACCATCTTGATCAGATGGTTGGTGATTGACACGGTTACACCCCGGAAAGCTGGAGGAAGGGCTGAATTGGCTCCTTTTAGCGAAAAATAGACACGCCTGGGTTTTAGCAGCAATGAACCTGACCCAATTGGCATCGCCCCATTCAGGAACTCCTCCAAGGACAAGTTCAAGCGCTCTCGCAGAGACTTTGTCTGTGACTTACTAGCTTGCTTGCTGGATGTGTAACTCTCAGCAATAGTGCTGTCGTCAGCATATTCAAACCGCTTTATTCCAAAACGCGATCTAAAGTAGTTCCGGGATTATTACTAAATTTAATATCAATTAAAAGCGATCTAAATGTATTTTCGGGACTATTATTAGTTTAATGTCAATTAAAACTAGTAATAGTCCCGGAACTATTTTAGATCGCGTTTTGGAATAAGGCGGAAAGGGCTTAAGCAGATCGTTTATGTGCAGGAAGAAAAATGCACAATGCCGAGAGCACTCTCTAAAGGACCCCAGCATTAATGGCCTATTGATCTGCCGCGCAGCCATCGAAGACCATTCGGCTAGTCGGGTCACTCAGGAATTGTGCGAACTTAGCACACAATCCTGCAGGTAAACCCAAAGAAGGAAGCTTACTAATAACGCTTTCGTGCCAAACCCTATCGAAAGCCTTCGAGATGTCGAGGGAGACAGCAAGCACTTTCTTGTGCCTGTCGATGGCCTCACTTCAGATGTGGATGGCATCCACTAGAAGATCACCAGTTGACCGATTTTGGCGAAAGTCGTATTGACGGTTACTTAAGATGTCATTAGCTTCTAGTGTTGAGTACACATTCCATTTCTGTAGTTAGCTGGGTCAGCCCGGCTACCCTTCTTGGTCATGGGAATTACGTTAGCTTGCTTTCATGCAGTCGAATGAAAGCCATAAATAGGTGAATTTTTGTAGAAAAACATAAAATCTTTATGTACAGATCCTATATCAGTATATAAATTTTTGGGTACGGATTAAATAATATTTTGGGATAGAGTGTAACAGCAAAAACAAAAAGACTACTCTTTTTAAAATGAACTTTGCCTATTAAATATTATAATTTATGTAAGGCTAAAGCTAGTACTTCAGGTCCAATGTAATTTGATACTAACAGAGAAGTGCATAGGGTATAAGGTTGCATTCTTTATCTACTTCATTAAAATATTATATACCTTTGTAACTGGTCCTTTAGCTTGCATATGAGTGTGAGCAAACTTGAAACATGCTACAGTAGCATCTTCAATCATTTTATGGAACTTGTCATTCTTGGCAACAAAGTCTGTTTCACAGTTGAGTTCCACGAGGGCACCATGATTCTTGTCAAACTTCACGGCCACGAGGCCCTGTAGGGCTGTGCGGCCGGCAAGCTTGGTGGCCTTGGCCCAACCCATAGCTTGGGCTTGATCATTTAGCCATGACTCGGCCTGTAATCAAATTAATATAATAATAATTATTATCCTTTATTGTACACCAATTACACATTAAAAAAAGTAATCTAAAACTGAAACACATAAATACAATGGGCATAAAATAATTAATATAAAATAATTTATTTGAATTATATGATTTGGTTAGATTTTATATAATAAGGTGAGTATCTTTAGTGAACATTGAATTTTAATATAATATTATTTATACATCATACTCAGGAAATAAGTAGCTAAATTTAATTCTTCGCTCAACTCATTTGCTAATAGTCGGAAGGACTAATTGCAAAATATGACTAGAGAAAAAAGGAAATTTAAATATTGTGGGACATTATATAATATCTGTCCATTCACATTAGGCCTGCATGGTGGATTACACGTCACTCCCACTCCAAGAGAACAGGGGGCTTACTCTCGAGTTTAATTCCGATCGCTCGATATTGGAATTGTGACGTTAGGTACTCTTGAATTCGATGTTAGCGTCAAATTGGTTTAAAATTGCGTGACCACACGCCAAACCCAATCCTCATTTTAGTTATTTTCCCAAAAAGGTCACGCAATTTGGCCCTAGCATCGAATTCAATAGGTACCTAACGTCACAATTCCAATGTCGACCGATTGAAATTAAACTCGAGAGTAAGCCCCCAGGTCTGTGTCCCAGTAGTGAGAAAATTAAATGGCTGATTTTATTATGCTTTAATCTTAGATCATCTCCCTAGCATTTCCCCAACCAGCTTAGGTTGGCTTCCAGTCTTACGGGATGTGGCTGTAAACCTGTGTTTTACATGTGAGTAACTGCCTATTAGACCTCCACAACCCAGTTACTGGGCAACACAATACTTCTAGGACAGACTGATCACTCAGACTTTCTAGTATTTAAATACCTGTAATGACTATCAAAGATCTATGAATGATAACCGGGACCAATAGTTTTACATGCATTCCAAGGCACGGAGTGTCAGACACACTGGAAAAATACAAATATATTGAACAACTCACATTGGTACTTGCCCAGTTTCAAACCTACCATGCATGAGTGGCGGGTGCCTTTACCCAGTAGTTGCCTAGTCTCATGGCCCAGTGGCCATCATGACTCTAACTCAACTGATACAAATTTTTATTGATGCAATCAAGACATACCTTCTCAGCGTCATTGTTATGCATTTCTAAAGCTTTCTTGCAGTTGGCAATGGTGTAGCCTGTTTTTTTCCTGAGTTTAGCAAGCAGGGAGGATTCAGCTGCCCTACACAAAGGACCAGTGTGGAACCGACGCACCAACTGGAAGATCATCTGTAACAGAAAATTTATACAATTTAAGTGGTTAGTTGATTTGCAGATTCCAAGTATTTCATTATAGTATAGTAATATAGAGAAGAATTTTAGTAGGAAATACTGAAACCACAGCTTTTTTATATAAAAGCACCTTAGAATAACACTTTATTAGCAGTAAATTGCAAACATATATTGTTCAAGCAAACTAAATGAAGACTTCAGCATTGTAAAACAAAATTCCACTCACACAAAATCAAAGTTCAAAGCAGTTTAAATTCCAGTGGATGAACTGTATTGAAAAATGAGAGTATTAAACATTTTTCTGTGACGCTTGATGTTGCTTTATAACTAGTTCACAAAAGTTGGTACCTATACAAGTATACAGCTAGCTATGACATCATCCAAGTATATCTGAGCAAGACAGATACAGTGTTGGAACAATGAAGGTCAGCTGCTGTATACATGTACATACCTATTGCAGAAGTGTTATTGTGTTTGGATTAGTAATTGAATGCTTCACAATAGCAAGTTTACCTTTGAATAAGCTTGTGCTTTTAACTTCATTCTATCAAATTATAACCTAAAAAATCGTAAAGAGACATATACATAATATAGCTACTGTCATAAAAACGAAATGAAATAAAACCTATTCCAAACTCGATAATACTGGCCATTTAAAAATAAATTATAACAAATGAAGATAGGCTGTTGTCATGGAGAAATCAATACTTGACAATAACAATTTTTGTGTTACTGAGATAGTTATGACTTATGATTCAATTAATTTTGTTCGTTTTGTTAGAATAAATAAGTTTTAAATAATTGAAAATTGTGTTGAGATAACCAAAAATAGTATAACTATTACAGTGCTTACCTTTTTGGGACTCGATTAAAGCAGCTTCAAGGTATTTAGTAGTAAAAATCCTATTTTATATTACTTATATGCTATGTAAAGCTGAAATATAACTAATTCTTTGTAAAATTCTCGCTACAACATAATTTTATAGACGATTTTACGAAAAATATAACCTCACTTTGCCTGTCAGAAACGTTTTGATTATGCTGCAGTTTGTCATTTTCTGTGGGTAATATCAACAAAAATCCTAATTCTGATTAAATCTATCAATAATGATTAAAATTTATAATAAATTATAGTACATAATACAAAGTCAACATTATGCAGAGCTGTACCCATGAAAAGTTTATTTATAGAAACAACGAAACGTCGTCCCTGAAAAATAGTGTTCATAGTGTACTAACTGTGGTAGGTACTGACAAAAATACGAAAAATTGTATGCAGCTGAGATGAAAATGCTAACATACTCTTTGATGCTCTTTGATGATAGAATAAGAATAAGTAAGAGCAGATATTATGAGTACACAAGAGGAAGTCTGAAAATGGCACTAGTGATCGTTTTGTGTGGAAGTTGGTTGCTCAAAGCTCAAATGTAACCTAAACAGAAGGCGTTATTAATACGAGTATAAAATAAATCTCAAATACAAACGGATAAACAACAACTGTTTTATGTATTTGAAGCATCTAAATATGCACCAATAGGACTTACTGTGTGTATGACGTATGGTTGTTAGTATACTTAGGTAAAGCGGAAGTAGGCGGCAAAAAGGGCAGATAACAGCGGTGTTATTACAGGTAGGATGAGACTGTCACGGAGAAATGGAGATTAGCACAAGAAAAGAGTGGCCTAGGTATAGGTTCATTACCTACTCGGTAATGGGCGAAGTCAGGTTGTGAATTATGATGATTATGATAGCGGCGATAGAAAAACAGATGCGAGATGCATAGGACCGTTCATTTGGGGGAGGCCAACAGTGGATGTCTTTCGGCTGAAATGATGATGAATAGAATATGCTATTAAAAAGCCAATGCAAACTATTAGCAGGATGTACTGTTTTCTTTCCACCAGAAATGAAACCTTGGTTATATGTTAGAGGACAATACGAGAAATCAATACCAATTTTTTTTTATAGGTATACTGAAACCAAAATAAAAAAAAATAACGCCTGATATAAAAACTATAGCAATCTACTAAATTGTGTCTAATTTTCTTTGGTTACGGTTGGTAGAATTAATTCTTTGTGCTATCGATTTCTCATACAAAATCTTTAAAAAAAAGGGCCTGTTTCACTTTTGACGAAAAAAAAAGCAATAAGTATGCCAGCAATGTATGGCAAAAGTTTCGTTATATTTACTATACTTTTTGCATTCCCCTTTCAGCTATTGCATCAGAGTCTACCTATTGCGATGCATGAGATAGGTTTTTTTTTAATATCGTGCGGATTTCATCGCGCATGCGTGTAGTGGAAAATCGCCCTGTGACTCCCGATACCCGGAGCGTCTTCTGCGGCGTTGGCTGGCGTAAGCGTAAGGATGTCCGTTCTCCTTCTCTCACAGTTGCGGCCATCTGCTTTGATCAATCGAGGTGATCGCTGGCGGCGATCTCTCGTGGTAGACCTTGGTGAAACCTACGTGAGAACACGTAAAATACCTAAATTTACAACTTGTTTATAGGAGCCAAAAAATGCAGAACAACAGGCCAACTCGAAAGAAAAGCCAACCATCGCCGTCTACTTCCGATATCAAACTACCTAAAATACCGAAGATTTCAATGCCTGAAGATTTTAAAGTACGGACGCGGCCATTGTTTTCATTACCCGAAGAAGTTTTAAAACTACCTTCGCCGGCAACTAAAGCCGCAAAACTGCAGGCTGCTAAACTTGCTCCGAAGAAGAAGTCCAGCGGTACCGTATTTAATTACTTACTCTTAAGTTTTCAAATTTAATTATTTTATTTACAGAAAGGCTTGCTCTCAGATTCTTGTGAAATACCTACGCGGCAAATAAGCAAACCAAAATGGCCGTCGTTGCTATATGGTTATGCGCAGCTCCCAGCTGTGCCGCACTTCGATTGAGATCAGAAAATCTGTTACCGTGCATTGAAGTTCGATCGCCATTTTGTTTCAACTTGTATGCCGCGTATTGTACCCGGGTGCTCTAAAAAATAATTAACTACGCACAGAGTATAAATTGCACATTATAGGTGCATATTTATCGTCACCTCCTTAGTCTTTTCCCAGGCTTTCAGTTGCGGTTGAATATCTATGTTCCACATAAAGCGACTGCCTATCAGACCTCCACAACCTAGTGTCTGGCCAACACGACATTCCTTGGAAAGACTTTCTAGCGTCTCTAAAGACCGTCAAAGATCTACGAAATACAGGCGAGACCAACGGCTGTACGTGCTTTCCGAGGCACGGTGTGTCAGTAATGTCCTAGATAAAAGAAAAGTATGAATGTATAGAAAAAATCACATTGGTCTTGTTCTATTTAGAAACCGCAAACTCATGCATGACAAGCGGGTGATTTAACCAATGGGCCATCACGACACTGTTGAAGGATGGATTGAAACAAGGCCAACGTTATACTTAGACTAGTTGACTTCCTGAAGATGGACTTCATTGCCAAGGAAGGTCTAAGAAACGCTGTATATAGGGACGATTTAGGTTCGTTCTTGACTGATTTGCTGAAAAGGTAAAACAGGCACGAAGAGCATTGGATAAGTAGGTAGGTATGTGGCGAACTGTAGCAACCCAGCAGTCGAACTATGAAGGTTTACTAAACATAGAAAAAATAGGTGTAGATAAACAAAGATAATTCAACTTACTAATGTCAATACACTTCTTCCAGTAATGCAAACCTTCACGCAAATGAGGAAAGCTCGAGAGGAGTTCAGGCTAAAGCTTGTAAAGTTGATATGTCAGGAAGATGGAGGAGGGGATGAGAATCAGGGAGCGGCGATGCCAACTAGCGAAGAGCAGAATATGCTCAGATATTACTATTACCTGCGTTACGGTATCGACACCATTCATGTGGCGCCTTTGGACAACAAAATAATATTAAGGTAAATAAAAGCGTTAAAGTAGTGTGCTTTAGAATTATAAGTAGGCGGCAAATATTTTGAACCTTTTGTTATGGTTACGCGCAGACCCCACTTCGATTGAGACTCGAAAATCGGTTATAATCCTCGGCACACAAGTTGAACCACCATGACGGTTTCTTTTTATTGTTGGTAAAATCATCCAATGACAAATCCCGCCCTTGGGTGGAGTGGGAAGTAGTGTCAGACTCTTACTGACTAAAAACCTGCCCCGTTCCATCGTTGCCTATCGTGCCGGGGCCGGGTATTCCTTTCGGAAGCTGACCCATGACCCCAGCAGGCTTCGACCCTGCCTGCCTGCAGCCAGCAGGCTGGGCCTCTACGGTTTGCTGACAGCTCCTTGAGGCGCGCGGAAACAGTACGCGCCGCCGACGACTTGGGCTCGGTCCGGTCGGTTACCGGACGATCGGACAGCGTGCTACCCATTGCACGCCGTCCGCAAGCACGCAACTATCATGACGGTCGACCTTGAATGCGCAGTAACCGATTTCCGGGTCGAAATCGAAGTGGGGGGGGGGGGGGGCTGCGCGTAACCATAGCAAATGGTTCAACTTATTTGCCGCGAACTGTACACGATTTATTTCCGCCAAGTCCGTTCCATCATCGGACCACTAGACGTACGTCGTTTCGCCATCGATACATGGTGAACATTCCACCTATAAGTACAAAGAGTTTTCGGAATAATTGTGCGTACAGCTGAGGAGTTGAATTCCTAGCCGGAGTCTGTGTTTCTCGATAGCTACTAACTAGGGGTCTTTTAGTCAAGAATGACTAGGTTACTTCTAGGCAAGCGTGCTCAATCGTGAATTTACCTTGAAGCACTAACCTGATAGGCAGAAATCCTAAATTCCTTGATCGGTCGATGACGTTGGGACATAATAGATAAATTAAATAAATATCAAAATATACGGACAAAATAACTTCACATTTTTTTAATTAGGTAGTATGGTAGGTTTTTAATAGCCTAGTTAAACTTTCTTGAAAAAGTTTTAAAAGTTAATTATTTGTTCATTATCATACAAAATTAATACACTTACGAGTTACGAGTCTATTCATATATCACATTTATTTTCAGAGTACACAATCTTATATCCCCGAAATTGAAGAAATGGAAAGAAACTCTATTTACGTGTACAGATGAGATGCGTGAAGATTTTATGATGAGTATGAAGAAAGCGATTGTGGATTTCGTGCTGAAAGATCCCAATACGGTAGGTATCTAAAATTAGATTAATATTTTGCCTATTATATCTTCTGATCGAGGGCTAGACGCTCAAGTTAGTTTATATTATAAACCCTACACTCTCTAGTTTCTTTTTTAAATAAAATACGTTGCCCCCCACTAGGAATTACTGATGTATCGTGGGTGTGGTCACTGTTCACAAACATGAACCTTGTACCTACACATGAACACTCATATACAACGTTAAATTTTGATCGTTTTAATCCCGTGGAGGGTCGATTTGGTATATGAAATACTATCGATTTGTAAAGATATTTTTTTTTTAACTCGAATTAATTTACGCATGTACGAAATTGATTTCTTTAAGTAAACGTCAGCTGATCGAGGCCAATGAACTGTAGGTAGTTGCAACGAGCGACAACTTCCTACAAGGTCATTGACTCGTTTACTTATAGAAATTAATTTCGTATAAGTAAAATATGTGTATATTAATTCGAGTTTTAGAGAAAAGTACTTTATTTTTTTAAATTTTGTCTTCATAAATCGATAGTGTTTCATGTACCGAATCGATTCTCCACGGGATTAAAACGACCAAAATTTAACGGTGTAAGTACATATACCGAATTGTGATCGTAATAGTCGAATTCATGCCAGCAATTTTGATTGATCAAAGAGCCTAACAAAAGATCAAAATCTACGGGGCAAAATCAAATTGCAAAATGTCTGAATTCCGCAGGAAGAGTCGTTAGAGGAAGACGATACTCCGCTGAAGCAAGAGATGGCAATGAAAGACGATGCGTGGAGGAATCGGTACGCCCTAGCCCAGAAGTACCTGACAAAGAACCTGCACAGCGTGAATCCTTGTATCGCTCAGGTGTTACAGATATGGTGGAAACAATTCAAGTACGATCTCACAAATCTTACTATAATACTTCGAAAATAATATTGGACCTATATCTTCCAAATATTTTAATTCAGCCACTGCTAGATATTGTCTCTATCTGCGGGAGACATTATCATCTGCAGGCCTAGCCAAGTTGTGACTATTTCGTGTTGACTCTTTCTACAAGCGGTAACGCCTCGCCGCGTAAGCGATTTTAGAAAACGTTAAAAGTTCGTTCGCTCTACAAAAATTGTAACTTGTTTACCATGAACATTGTAGAAACGATTACATTTTCATTCTATCATTTTGAACGATGTGAACTTGGCTATGAATTTTCTATTCGTTTGTTCTGACCACGTGACATGATGTCGAGATGATGTCATTCCCATATTTGATTATTAGTTTTATAAATGCGTTATCGATTGCAGATTATGAACTTAGCTAAGCTTGCTGATCCCGTTCCTTTTACATCTAACCCGTCCGAGCTACCTTTCAAGGTTAATCCAACTATCTAGGGTGCGTCGCCAATGCCGCCATTCGACAGCCATAATCAATTGATTAGAACAGCTATACTCAATTGATCAGCCCACAGCCATAATCAATTGATCAATCCACAGCTATAATCAATTGATCAGCCCATAGCCATAATCAATTAATCATCCCACTGCCAGTTCAGTTTGCTAACTCTGCGCGCTACGTCAATATCTCCATGTTTTTACTGTACCTTCATGTCTTTTCGAAACTTACTGTTTCCAAGAAAAGCTAGCTATCTTTAAATCATGTTATTTCACTCCTTCTAGTGACCTAAGATTGATCAGCATGAAAGACATAATGACAACGAACGAGGCATACGAGTTACAAGACTTTTGTTTTGTTTGCAAGAGGCACATAGAAGCGGCTGGCAATGTGCTAACACACCAGTGGATTCCAACTGTTCAAGCTGTATTTCTTCAGGTAAGAAGGTAACATAACCGAACATCATACGAAAAACGAACCTAAAATTGTATGATTAGTCCAAAAGTGTTCAAAGTGGTGGCATGATGGCATATTCACAAAGGGCCACTGTATGGAAGCAACTATAGTTCACACATTGTCCGCGTTTATGCCCCACGCATTTATACAATCTTGGTAACATAAATAGGTAGGTCCCTGGTTTATATACTATTTGTTCTATAATATAGGTATTATTTATCTTTTGCAGGGCAGTAAAAAGAGGTTAATACCAGACCCAAAACAATTACAGAAAATGAAGCACTTCTACAATTGTCTGGGGTGTATTATGACTTACAATCTTCAAACATTGTGCTTGAAGTCAATGAAGGAGTTTACTGACTACATTATGGATGTGGGCGTAAGTTGTACTCTAGGCCCCTTTCATATTAATATGATACGGACAAACGGAGACATTCGTGTATTATGGGATGGGATATAATTTATGAGCCTTATTATTTATAAAACTCTCTAACCATACGCTGATTTTAAATATTCATTAGCGGGTTCTAAATTACAATTTTTCAATGATATTTTGAATTAAGAACTGGGATGTCAGTGTTTAGGGATATTTACTATACTCTTTGGTTTAGGGTGTATTTTTATCGCGTCATAATATAATAAAAACACCCTTAAATTAATCATGGTTTTTTTAAGCTTTAAATATAATCTGATTAGCTACGTGTCTATAGATATGTAAGTAGGTAATGGGCTCAATACTTTGCTTGGTTTGGCTTCGTACTTGATCTCCTTTTTTTGAGGTGGGAAATCTTCAAAAGACTTCTCTCTTTCTAGAGTGGAGCAAGAGAGCATATAATTTTTCTAATGATTCACCTTTGGGCCGCGGTTACTTTTCCAAATGTTTCCGCAGCCCTAGGCGTAACTTTCCCCTGATAGCAGAAATATGTTTATAAAAGTGTGACGGATTTTGATTGAAAATTATTAAGTTGTTTTTCTTCAGTTTTCAATAACCATAATTCCTCTAACCTACATTGCAGGGAAATAACCAAGGCTTTATAATAAACTTGGGGTTTACAAACGATGCTATAGAATTTGATCCCACTTTCAAGCAGTTCAGAGATCAGTTGAGTCTTTTATACGAATTTTTGATCGATGCGTGTCGGCAGTCACCTCGTCTGGAAACTTTGCTGTACCAAGATTATATGGAGGCTACAAACGCCACTTTGAGGGTATGATGAGACAGTCATGTTGAGGATTGAATGATAACACATAACCTACCTTATTTTAACCCTTTAATGACGAGTGTTTTCGTGTCTTATTCGCCAGGGTCGTGTGTTTGCGACTGCGACTTACTCCATCTCGTTTAATTATATTTATGTATTATATTTTATTTATTTGTATTTGGTTGTGGATGTGCGACCCTGGTGGAATAAACGTGAGAGTTTTTCTCAGATATATCTATCGTTAGGTGGTTAAAACTTTCAAACTATGATAAAAGTATCAGATTCTTAAAATCTGCTAGTTAATATTTTTACAATTTATTGTTGTTTTGAATGTTTTCTTCTTTTTAGCCCATTATAGACAAGGAATTAATAGGATATTACAAAAAACAAATAGCGGACTTGATTGCGGAGCAAAGAATAGGTCCCGAACTTAGGGTTCAAGACTTTGACGACTACATCTGTTTATTGAACGGCGAGGTAAGCTTCTTAGTTTTTAAATACCATTTAAAGTACTTTAAATATAAATTATCGACGTTATCTATTTAAAAATATCATTTATTTATTTAAACTTCTTGCACAAGTAAAAACTGTACACAGGCGGACTTAATGCCATAGGCATTTTCTACCAGTCGATTTTAGGGTGGTGCAGAAACATAATATAGTAGGTGCAACTTAATGATAAACAAACAAATGGATAACTAATACAGTAATAGATACATACATACATAAATACATATAAATAATAAAAATTACTCTGAGAAACAAATCCAATCAATCAACGCTGTGATTATTCTACCAACTACACACACACGTGAGACACACGTTCGTTAGATACACAATTGGGTATTATCCATTCTTGTACCCTTCTAACTACAAAGGTACAAAAAAATAAACCTTATGAAAGGTAAGGTAAGTAAATTATACCCTAAGCTCCTTAGCGGTATAATTGTCTCGAGGGTAGAAGTATTTCACGAGAAAATAGATGCTCCCTAAACTGCACGCCGAGTTTTGTCAACTGTTTGCTTCGATTTTGTTTGCGATTCTGTTTGGTAGTTTGTTTGTGTGTTTGTTTCTGTTAGCCGTTTCTGTTAGCCGTTTCTGTTTGCCGTTTCTGTTTGCTGTTTCTGTTTGCTGTTTCTGTTCGCTGTTTCTGTTCGCTGTTTCTGAGAGTTGTACCGTCGCCCGAGCCCAGTTTCCTATCCCTCGCGCAATCTCGGCGCTCAACGCTCTCTTGGATGCTAAACCTGGTTGTGACGTGTTCGCAGATGAATGGAAGAACATTTTGTCTGGCTGTGGAGTTTTGTGAGATGAGTGTATGACTGTCGTTTATTATTTGCTTCACAGTTTAAAAAAAAAACATGTCTTTAACAATGTCTTTAATGTAATGTACAATACGCGGCGTACAAGTTGAACCAAAATGGCGATTGATGATCAATGTGCAGTAACAGATTTTCGAGTCACAATCGAAGTGCGGCACAGCGGGGGACTGCACGTAACCGTAGCAACGACGGCCATTTTAGTTCAACTGATTTGCAGCGTACTATAGTCCAATTTAGCCGTGTAATGTTAAATTAAATAAATGTTTGTTTGACAGTCTCAATCACAAGTGGAAGCTTTCGTTAATTCGGACCCGGAGAAGACTTTTGAGGAGTATTGCGAAGAGGCAGTGAAGTACGTGGATTTGGCGCGGGAGATCCCTTCCAAGCTTGAGGGGACCATCGTCATCGGCATGTTTCAGATGCAGCGCGGTGAACTGATCACCTCGCTGCGGGGAGCTGCGACTAGGATGGCCAACACGTTGCTGAGGAGAATGACTGACGATTATCAAGTGATGATCAAAGCGTTAGTTGGAAGATTTCAAATATTTACCTACATTCACACTACATTCAGATCTATCCAACTGGACAGATAATCAAGTTACGAAATTACGATGTACGAAATTACTTTCTTTAAGTAAACGAGTCAATGACCTTGTAGGCTATTATTTATATTAACTATCTACAGGTGATTGAACTCGCCCAGCTGACATTTACTTAAATAAATTATTTTCGTACAAGCGTAAATTAATTTGTGTTTAAAAAAATACTTTATTTTTTAATTTTATCTTTATAAATCGATAGTCTTTCATGTACCGAATCGAGCCTCCACGGGATTAAAACGATCATAATTTAACGGTGAATGCACGCCCGTTGTGATTACTATGTACCTGACCATCATCAGTATAATTTTAGTATATTCTTTCAGACCGTTCCCTCCCGTTACATTTTAAAATAAAGCTACATTTTTTTTATAGAATCTACGACGAGTACGCCACAATAGCGAACACGCTGCTGACGCCGCCAGCGGATACGGCGGCTCTGATGGAACTGATAGACTACGTCAAGAAGGTCGAGGATATCATCCTCGCCGAGATGGAGGACAAGCTGCGCAACGTTATGAGATACATCGTCTTCTTAGGGGATTACACCACCTTCTCGCCTTTAGAGCTAAAGTCTAACAATCAGACCTACCACTGGTGAGGACACTTAGGCTAAGAACTCACGCAGGGGTTTTCTCCCGCGGCCGACGAGGTTGCGGGCCCGCAGCTTATGTAGAATACAGATATATATATGTAAATAATTACCACATATTTCACGACGCGTTTTACGGCCGCGATTTGCGCGGTTGTTCGCGGCTCCTGCTTCGTATTTCTGAATTGAATTTGAGTATTTATCAAACTTTACTTTTAGCCTGAATAACTGTTAAACTTTGGCATTAACGAAGGGTTTGATACGTCAACTCAAATTACTTAATTAAGAAACTCATCCTGAGTCTTTATTCTGGGTCGATATTTGTTTCTGCCCTTGTAGAGAATATTTACGGTGAAACATAGGCAAAATAAAATTTCTATTATTTTGGAGGATGCGGAGACACTTGTTCGTACGTTTTATCAGACATTTGTTTAGATATGCCTCATTTATACATCATAGCACAATTAGCAGATTCTTGATGAAAGTATTCTGTAGAAAATTTTTATTTAGAATCTGCTATTCAGCGTTTTGTTTTCAATAAATCTTATGTGGACCTTATCCATAAGGTTATATTCACTAGTTAAGTATTTCAAGTGTTTCAGTATATTT
Organism: Leucania comma; assembly: GCA_958295575.1. Taxonomy (NCBI): domain Eukaryota; kingdom Metazoa; phylum Arthropoda; class Insecta; order Lepidoptera; family Noctuidae; genus Leucania; species Leucania comma. The sequence continues at coordinate 20,473,117 of OY282468.1, forward strand.
CCAGGTACGCCCGCATGCCTGGAATCATAGAAGAGTCTAAGAATATTTGTGATCAGAAGAAACAAGAATACCAAGAATTATTGAAGGTAACAATTTGGTATACTAAGCTGCTGATATGATAACAATTTAGTACTGATTGTATCAAAATTTCCAATCTTTTAAAAAAATAGCAGGTGTCACTAAATTATAAAACCTTTTTTCTAGGTTCGCATTGCCAAGTTCATTGATGATCTGGAAATTTATGAATTACAATGCAATGAAGTACAGTATTGGGGTGAAATTAGTGAATTGCCGAAATACGTCTCGCGGGCACGTCATTTGGATGAAAAGTAAGTCATCAATCAACCTTTTTTTTATAAGTAAACAATAAAAGAAATCTGTTACTTAAGCATAGCTGAACTCCGATTTCACATTTGAGAATTTGTAGTTATGTAGGTATTCTTTCAATTGTAGCCTGACCAAATCTGGCTTTAAAGCAGGGTTTGCGACGTTATCATAGCAAAATAGACAATTTAGAAACCCGCCCTTAGGCATACATATGTGGCCTAAGGATATAGAGGTACCTATATAGAGTCACGTGTAGCCGAGATACCTAATTTGGTTCTTATTAAACTAGGCATCTCCCTAGTAGGAGCGTTTTACACGAGATATACGCGTGAGCTCTAATAAATCTTGGGTTGAAATATCTTTTTTTATAACTTTCACACAACGCCATCTTCTAGTCCCATACTAAGCCGAGTTTGTGCTATTGATAAACATTACATACATAAAAATTAAACTCAGAGACAGGACAAATGATCGTGCTCATCTCATAAACATTTTCGATTCCCACCGAACCCACGATCTCCGGCATAGCAGTCAGGATCACAAACTACTAGACCAACAGGCCAGTCAAAGATCTTAGAAACAATATATTTATTTATCCTTGTGTGCAGACTAGCAAACGCTCTAACCAAGATAGACCAGTTCAACGAAGAAGAAACTTCGTTTGGGTGGGAGTTGTCTCAGTATCCTAAGAGGAAGGCTGTGTATGACAAATTAGTGCCTTTTAAGAAACTCTTCGATGCAGGGTATGATTTCCTTGAAAAATATAATACTTGGATGTCTTCAAAAGTAAGTGAATTATTTTACACTGTTGTATATCCTACCTACATTACATTTAAACATTTTTTCTCATTTTTCAGAAAGGTTTGCTTTTAAACGTTTCTGAAGAATGACAGTGGAGAAAATCGTTTGCTATATGGGCATATTGGGCATGTGACTCTCATATATCTTGCTTGACTTTATATTTTTCTAATGAATTTTTTATGAATATTTATTTAATGAAAGGCGTGATAACTATAATAATAACAATGAATAGGTATTTTTTTTCTGCCCTTCTAATATAACTTTAAAAAATAAAATATTTTTTTATAGGTGGGCAGTTTTGACCCAGAAGATATTGAGGGTGACGTCAGTTATTACTATAAAATCGTGTACAAATTGGAGAAATCATTCGCGGAAGTTCCGGAGACTCATCGCCTTGCTACTTCTGTGAGGTAATTTAAGCTACTTATTTTACGTGAAAATATACTAGACTTACCTATATGACTTTTTAAATGAAAGTGAATAAATTTCAGAGAAAAAATGGACGAGTTTAAGAGTAATATGCCAATTATACAAACACTTGGGAACCCTGGCATGAAGTTGCGCCATTGGGAGAAGATCTCTGAAATTGTTGGTTTCCCCATCGTCGTGGATGATGAACTGTCTCTAGAGAAAGTGATAGACTTCAACCTGGGCGACTACATTGATAAGTTTGAGAGTATTTCGGAAGCTGCCACTAAGGAGAACAATCTCGAGAGAGCTCTGGACAAGATGATGAAGGAATGGGCCGAACTCAAATTCGAAATTCTCATTTACAAGTAAGACTTTTGTTTAATGCTGGTCATAAAACTAGCAATCTGCTAATCACCTAGATCTTTTTCATGAATCACTCCGTCTATTAGGAAAATTGTATAAAAATCCATTTAGTAGTTTTTGAGTTTATCGTGTTAATGCTGATAGACGCGGTGAGGGACTTTTGTTTTTTTTTTTTTTATAGTAAGTATGATCGTAATTTTCTTGAATGTGTATATTATTTACAACTGTTCCTAATTTTCAGGGATACTGGGACTTATATTCTGTCAAGTGTCGACGAAATTCAATTGTTGTTAGATGACCACATTGTTAAGACTCAGACGATGAAGAACTCGCCGTATATCAAACCATTTGAGGAAATTATTCAGTACGTTTTCTAATTTAATGATGGGGTTTATAAATTCGGTAATGAATTATTAAGAAATAACTCTATGGTTGTGGATTTAGAGCAGTGGTGGCCCAGTGGTTCTGACTTAAGAGTTTTCGGACACGGGATCAAATTCAAACTCAGCCAGACACATTACTTGTTGTAATTTATTTCATAACCACTGCTCTCATAACTGTAAACGAAAGCATCGTGAGGAAACTGGCATGTCCAAAAACTAAAAATTCAAAGACATGTGATATCCACCAACACGTTCTGGGCCGGTTTGGTGGATTACGGTCCGTTTCCTCTCTTTGAGAGTAGGCCTGAGTCCCAGCAGTGGGAACATTAAAAAGCTGATTATGCTTTTATGATCTATAATAATCTAATGATGCCAATATTGTTATGATCGTGTTTGTTCCTCTTCAGTGACTGGGAGGGCAAGTTGGTCCTTCTACAAGAGATCCTAGATGAGTGGTTAAAAGTCCAAGCTACTTGGATGTACTTGGAGCCAATCTTTTCATCGCCTGATATTCAGCAGCAGATTCCAGAAGAAGGTCGACGGTTCAGTGCTGTTGATAAGGCATGTCCAAATACTATCCTATTTATACTAATACTATTATAAGACAAGTAAATGAACAACTCTTGATGTTCGGATATTTTGGAAACGTAGGTTTTGAGTAGATTAAGGGCTGATTTCATCATTCACTATAAAGACTTGTTCAACTAAACTGAGCTTAGCGTAATCTAGTTTAAAAACCCGTGTCGAAAACATGGGCGAAAACAAAAGAATTGTATCTGAGTTTAGCGTAAACTAGATTCAATTCATAGCGGTGAAACGCAAAATGAAGCTATATCTCGATTACACGCTCAAATTGTATTTTGTTTTAAATAATCGCGATAAATTTAATTGGTGAATTTGGCCCTAAGTCTTAGATGGACATGGAATATTTTTCATCAGTTATTTCCTTTAGGATAATTTTCTACTGTCACATAGGCGAAGCCTTTAACAGACGGCTGCATATGCCATTATCTTAGTGTTGAAGTTGGAAGTTACGCATTTCATCTGATTTTATTTTGTGTTATACTGCTATAGTTGTAAATGCAACACTTTACAATAGTGCTTTTACCTTACCAGCCTTCGCAAGTCGACTGATCACTACATTCTTTCATCGTCTATGTCAGAACAGCATTACATCAAATTGTGAGAGACAGGATTACTTTACTCCCATAATCGCAAGAGCTAGAAAGCCACGTCGTACTAAATACGATACCTCCTACCACCACCAACCGCTTCCAAGCTCAATTCATGTCTACAGCAAATTTTGGCAATATCCTCACACCCATCCATTTTTTAATTTCATTTTATCCCACAGATGTGGCGCGAGATAATGAAAGTCGCCTTCGCAGAGCCACGAGTGCTCGACGTCATACAGATAGAGAAGATGCTTGACCGTCTGAAGAAGTCCAACAACTTGCTGGAGATGGTCCAGCGTGGCTTGAACGCGTACCTGGAGAAGAAGCGCTTATACTTCCCTCGCTTCTTCTTCCTCTCCAACGACGAACTGCTTGAAATTCTGTCCGAAACTAAGGATCCTACGCGGTTGGTTAATCGTTGCTTCTTGAACAGATTCTGTTGTTTTTTGGGAATTATAATTTTACTGAAAAGCCTGGCCCGTTGTCCACCACACTACCCACCCCCTTTGCAGGAAACAGAACTGAGTAGAGAAAGCATCAGCTTATATTTGTAAGTGATAGACAAGCTTGTTCATGGAAACAATTTGTCAAAATACTGAAACGTGAAAACAAAAGTTAAATTGGCATTATGACGTTTAGCAAAGCTTTTAAAAACTTACGGTGCTTAAATACTGCAAAACTGCACTAATGTCATCAAGTCATCTATGTAAAGACGTGTATGGTCGATAATGTTAAGTGTACTGCAGTACACTTAAGTCAAGCAAAGTGATTGTACGGCACGCCTAATCTAGTGCGTTGTACATATTATACCAATGAGAGAAAGGTTTTCAGGGTTTGCCCTGCATTGGAGCAGTAGGTATAAGGCTAATTAGATGATATTAGAGGTTGTTTGTTAGTCATAGAAAAGGGGAGATTAGTTTGAATTAAATACATATTGATTTGTTCCTAAAAGTAAAACCAGTCTCTTAGTGTTACTTGTACTAAATCCTCTTATTCCTGTCTTAACAGCGTACAACCTCACCTCAAGAAATGTTTCGAAGGCATCGCGCGCCTGACGTTCACTAGTGATATGGTGGTCACGCACATGAGGTCCTCAGAGGGAGAGGTTGTGCTATTGACTATGACCATTAATACTGCTGCTGCGAGAGGACAGGTGATTTAGAATTCTTAATGGTATAAATTCAAGTTCTTCAAACTTACTAAGGGTACCCGCACATAACTGCGTATGACAACTACGATGCGAATTGCTGCGATACTATTTTGTGTGGCAAAGCATCAGTTCAGGTGACTTTCGTATATGAAGTACGATGAGAGCCAATTCCCAAGTTCTTACGATGCGTCGTGCAAGTATGCCAAATTTTACGATGCCATGTCGCATCGCAGTGTTGTGTTTGGGCCCTAACTGAAATATACTAAAAAATCTGTTGCCATACAGCCTAGTAAAACATTGGGAACTGGTTACGGAACTTCGGAGCCTTTAAATAAGACTTGTAATTTTTATTTGACAATGTTTTTTTTTTATGTGCCCTGAGATAGTATTTATTTATTAAGGTAAGACGAATTAGTAAGATGGGGTCGTGCAGGCCATGAAGGAGATCTGGAGAAAGGAAGCACGGGTCCGCCAAAGATGGAAAGAGTGAATTAAGGCCTTTACCCAGGAGTGGGAAAGCAGGCTAGGAAAAAAAGACATGCTTTTACTGATTTGAGGTGGCTCGGGGAAAGAATATCTGTAAGGATTTAGGGGAGGCCTTCGCCCAGCAGTGAGAAAGTACCTATAGGGTAAATTATAATTAAGTGATGTTTTTACTCTGTAATAGACAGTCGAACTTACTATAAACCTGGCCTCCTACTGGGCCCAAATACTTGGAGGCAAAAGAAAACCATCGATTTGAGAAGATGAAGATAGTCTGTAACATTTAATAATCCTTTACGTTTTAGGTTGAGAAATGGTTGTTGGAATTGGAAAAGGCAATGAAAGCGTCAGTACATAATGTTGTGGAGCTGTCGTACAATGACTATCTGTCCAGACAGCGAGACGAGTGGGTGCTGGTTTGGCCTGGTCAAACTGTAAGTATAACAATTTTAACTGTTTGGGGTGCTTCCAACGCCGACAGATTGTAAATGACGCGTAAACACCCACCTGGCATGCATCTAGGCCTTCTTGCTTCGTTATCGTGAAAACTAAACACTATAAAGAAATTAAAAGGTTACGTTTCATATTTCGTACGTTTTTTTTTATTATTTTGGATAGGTAAACGCTTGAACACTGTGTCAAATGATGGTATAAGTAGTACACGACAAATAAGTTGAACTAAAAGGCCATCGTTGGTAATCTGTTACTGTGCATTGAAGGTCGATCGCCTCTTTGGTTTAACTTATATGCCGTGTATGTAAGTAATGATGTGATCGATAATGAAGCACAAAGAAGTCAAGAAGTAACATACGTATTGGATAGAAACAATCCTAATTAATTACTGTAACAACGATCTATCGAAAGAAAAATATCTTCATAGCACAATGCACAACTAAATCGGATTTACTTTAGTTTGGATCTGGGTTCTCTTTGCACATGATTTCAAACACCGACCACAAGCGCCATGTTGCCAACGGCAGACGTAACTGCAGCCGTCGATACGGGGTGGCGGCATCCGTCAATCTATGGTGACACTTGACACACGACTTCTGCCGCTGATCTTTATTTGTTGGAATGTCGATGGCCACCATCGAGCGGCAACAGCTGCCGCCGACGTGTCGACGGCTCCAGTTATCTCTGCCGTTGGCTAAGCTCTAGGAATTACTCTGTATATACCATTGTTGTATACAAAATAAAATCATTTGTGCAGGTACAATGTATAGCGATGACTTTCTGGACGTCAGAAGTAACCGAAGCCATTCACATCAACATTCATGCCATGAGAGTCTACTGGGAGAAGTGTAATTTCCAAATATCGAAAATTGTTGACTTGGTGCGAGGTCACCTCAATTTGCAGAACAGGATCACTCTCGGTAACTAACTTACTATTTTCGTCTATTGTTTGATCTTTTTTTGTGACTACATACCTAAATATACACAAAGATTGCTCCCTTGATTTTGAGTGCACTTGCAAGCCTCGGGCGGCACTGCATGTCAGCTAAGTGTTGACAAAAGGCCCGAATTTTTTTTTTTCTACCGAAGCTCCCAACGCGCACCGGTTCCGCGTGGTTACAGCCATACCATACCCCATAGATTATGATTCATTCCCTCTTCTAGAGTGGAGGCCTGAGTCCTCCTGGGTATTGGGTACATTATAGGACTTACAGATATTCAAGTTTTAAATTATTTTCGGAAAATAGGGTTATTTCCGTCACCTAGGTTTCAGGTTCAGGTTTCAGTAAACATTCTTATTCTCAATTCTAGGAGCATTGGTGGTGTTAGACGTCCACGCAAGAGATGTTCTTATGCTGCTCATAGAACTTAAAGTGCAGCAGGACAATGACTTCAACTGGCTCTCTCAGATACGATACTATTGGGAAGTAAGTTTAACCAGTTACTTAAAATAGAAAAGTAATTATAAGCAGATATAGGGCAAATTTCTAAATTGAGTATTTCCAAATTTTGACAACTTTTCAGGCGAAAGTAGAGCGTGGACACATGCCCAAGGCACGGCACCGCCACCGTGCAACGGCACGACACCTCCACCTTGAGACAAGGCACGGTTCCGTGAGACGTAAAACCGCGGGCACAAGACAATAATAATCATCGTTCATTTTTTGTCTGGAGCAGAATAATACGTCTTTCGCGGTCCATATCAAGACAAAAACTGAACGATTTGGTTGTTGTCTTGTGCCCACGATGCACCATACTCTGCACCGTGTCACGACACCGTCTCACGGTAGCAGCGTCGTGTCGTAGCACGGTGGTAGTGTCGTGCCGTAGACATGACTGTGTTCACGTCTGTAGTTTGACAAATACTCGACTTCAAATGCTTAGTTCAGAAAATGGATGAAAGAGTTACTCGTCCCATTTATAATGATTTCGATGATTTGTTTTTTTTTTTGGGATTTTAAGATAAATCAGATTTTATATCCGTTTTCTGTAATGCTAAGCGAAACCTAAATACATGCCTAAATGAAAGTGCGTCGTTGGATATTTACCGCCTGGTTTAGCCTGTAGAATTCAAAATTCAATAGTGTAATAGATACTGGTTAGGTGTTCAATTAGATTTCACCTAGTGAAGAAACTTGCATTTGAAGCAATAGTGTGGTGGTTTCCACACAAATGTTTGCACGAAAAGTTTAAATATCTAGCTTATAACTAGTAGCAGATGTCGGGGCATTTGGGTGAAGGGGGCTGGCTACATCGCATGGGGGGCTGGCTACAGTGGCTACATAGCATGAATGCATCCGGACGGATGGGCGAAGATTATTGCTCACTGGACGCTAGTGTGCTAGGATTAATTATACACAAATTAATGTTTTGATTTTATCATATATAATAATATCCACAAGAAAAGCCAATTTTCGTACAGGACTACGTCTGCTGCGATCGCTAGTATACATTTACCCCGTTTAATTTTGGTCGTTTTAATCCCGTGGAGGATCGATTCGGTACATTAAACACAATCGATTTATTAATATAAAATTAAGATAAAATTAAAAAAGAAATTACTTGTTTTCTAAAACTCGAACCAGTAGACTCATGTACGAAATTAATTTCTTTAAATAAATGAGTCAATGACCTTGTAGGGTGTTGCCGGTCGTTGCGTACTAACTACCTACAGTTCTTTGGCCTCGATCAGCTGACGTTTACTTAAAGAAATCAATTTCGTACATGCGTAAATTAATTCGAGTTTAAAAAAATGTGCTTTATTTTTTAATTTTATCTTTACATATCGATAGTGTTTCATATACCAAATCGACCCTCCACGGGATTAAAACGGCCAAAATTTAACGGTGTATAGAAGTCTTTAATACTCTCCTGATGTTATAGGAGCAAGAGGACAAGTCCTGGCAGGAGCTGACGCGTATGATCAACTCTGTGCTGATGTATGGCTACGAGTACCTCGGCAACACCGGCAGGCTGGTCGTCACGCCGCTCACCGATCGCTGCTTCAGGACCCTGTTCGGTGCTTTACATCTTAACTTGGGTACGGCGTCTCTTCTGTTTTAAATTTTGGTTCAGAAATTATGTAGCACTTCATATAATTTTAAAACGTTGCGACGGTTGGCGCAGTGTGTATGTACAGCTACAGAAGTAATTTCTAATGTGGGGCAGGTTTTCTAAAAAAAGATATTCGTATATAAAAATTTCGTGTCACTGTTTTCGTTATAGAAATCTTTGGAAACGGATTTTTGTGAAATTTTTTGTATATGTTTGGTAGGTCTGAAAATATGTTCCAGGCAATTTTTTACCCTCCTACCCCACCAATTTTTTATCGCAATTTTAGTATTTTTGTTTCGATTTATACTTTCATTCGATTTCTTTGAAGCTACTGATTTATATTCTTAATTGTACACCGCATAATAAAACAAAAAATTCTGGACAAACATTTACAAAAATAAGTGCATAATGAGCGGTTTTATCGCACAGGGCAATTTCTTATAGACAACAGATAAATATTAAGTATTGTATTATTGTTCTTTTTTTTTTAATTAAAATAAATTTTAGTATTTACTTGGTAGAACAATTTTTACTAGGTTACCTAGTATAGTATAACTTTTTCTTGATTCGATATAACCCTTAGGGCTGATTTCATCATTTAATATAAAAACTTAGTTCAATTAAACTGAGCTCAGCGCAATTTAGTTTAAAGACCCGTGTCGTAAACATGGGTGACAACAAAAGAATTGAAACTGAGCTTAGCGTAAACTAGGTTCAATTCATCGCGGTGAAACGGAAAATGAAGCTATAATCTCGATTAGTCGCTCAAACTGCGTTTTGTTTGAACGAAACGCGATTAGTTTATTGGTGAATTTGGCTCTTAGAATCTAATGATTAAATTTCCCAAATGTAACTAATGGAGATCGTGATTCGTGATCGAAAACAGGTGGAGCTCCGGAAGGCCCCGCTGGCACCGGCAAGACGGAGACCGTCAAAGATCTGGCTAAAGCCGTGGCGAAACAGTGCGTGGTGTTCAACTGTTCTGATGGCCTCGACTACATCGCGCTCGGGAAATTCTTCAAGGTAATGAATTGTTCACAAGAGTAACTATGACCCAGGCCCTGGAACGCAAAGGGCAGCTAAAAAACATGGATGAGTTCTAGTCAGTAAAAATTTGGCATTGATTCGGATATCTTAGACGTCAATAACTACTATCAGCCCCCCTAGCTAAGTTACGACTGTTTCGTTTCGATTCTATAGCGTCTAACGCGTCGAGTTAGAAACCAGTCGTGCTGCTGAGTTTCGGCTGCAAGTGCTGCCGCAACCTGTAGCCGCAGCCGTGTGGGAATGATTTCCATACAAATCTAGTACATAGGAAACCAGTCGTGCAGCTGCCGCATGTGCTGCCTGTATACGCAGCCTACAGCCGAGGTTCGAATAGCACCTTTACGGTGTCTATGTTCAGCTACTAACTCAAAAACGGCTGGCCATAACTTGACAAAAAAGATCATTAGATTCGACTCAAAAGTAAGAGTTTTCCTGTTGTAACCTAGGGACTGGCGTCATGCGGCGCCTGGTCGTGCTTCGACGAGTTTAACCGCATCGACCTGGAGGTGCTGTCGGTGGTGGCGCAGCAGATCCTGTCCATCCAGAGAGGCATTAACTCGGGTGCCACGGAACTGTTGTTCGAAGGCACCATGCTGCAGCTGGATAAGTCATGTGCCACATTCATCACTATGAACCCCGGATACGCTGGACGATCGGAACTGCCTGATAATCTGAAGGTTAGTTTTTTTCGGGTACGATATTTTCATAGCATAAGTAAAAAAAAACCTACTTTTTTTGGGACTTGTAAAAATCTTCGAAATTCGATTCGGGAACCCAACTGCATGTTTACATAACTAGGTAGTAAGATTTACAATTAACGATCGCAATACTGCTTCCCAGTAGGTGGGATCGCGGTCAAGCAATAGTTTATATCAATAAAAAATAAAATAAAAAAGTTTGCATGAAACCCTCGCGAGTCCGACTCGCATTTGACCATTTTTTATTCACAAGCGGATTATATTACGCACTATATCTATTCTATCTCTATTTTAATGGTTTCCACCACCAGGCATTATTCCGTTCCGTGGCTATGATGGTGCCGGATTACGTGCTGATCTCCGAGATCGAACTGTACGCGTTCGGCTACCTGAACGCCAAGCCACTCGCCGTCAAGATCGTAGCCACTTACAAGCTGTGCTCGGAGCAACTGTCCTCGCAGTGCCATTACGATTACGGTAATATGGTTTCATTACCTTCCCGATATCCCCTTTATAGACATACAACAGCTCAGGGTAGACTTGAAAGTCGGATGAGCTTTCTTCGCTGCACACAGAGCATTCGGGACCGACTATCTATGGTGAAATGTAAGTTGTGGGAAGAACACCTCTCATCACCGCCGAACTTCGTGCAACCCCAGGAATATCTGCCATACGGACGCGATCTACAGTGGCCTATAAGAAAAGCGATTCAAGTAGGCTATTGCAAACACAACCTGGCAATATGAGTTTATAATCCCTCCGACAACCAGTACGAGTGCGCAGCACGAAATTGACTGTTATCTGCACTAGTGCGCAATTTTATTGTAATAAAACTGTTTATCGTATCAGGTGCGCGTCTACCCCCACGAGTGGTGGATCAACCCCCATGAGTGGTGGATCAAACCCCACGAGTGGGGGGTCAAACCCACGAGTCGTGAGTGTATTGAAAAACGTCGTTTGACACACGTGCAAATTTGTCACTGCAGCCCTCGGCTCCATAACACACTCTTCTACGGCTCGTGCTAATTCCACCTCGGTTACAATGAGAAACTTTCTGCATTTGTTATCAAAATGTACTATTTCTCCCATATCTATTACCTCTCTAGTCATCTCTGTAGTCTCCCATATGAAATTGAAGTTATAATCGTATTTGTTATACTAGGTATGCGCGCAGTAAAGTCAGTGCTGCGTGCGGCCGGTGCACTGAAACTTCGCTATCCCGACGAGATCGAGGATCTGATCCTTCTGCGCTCCATCAAAGACGTCAACCTGCCCAAGTTCTTGGAGCATGATGTGCCACTGTTTATGGTAAGTCTTGTTTATGGTAATATTTATTTTAAAACGGCTACGGGTTCATGATCATCATCACCATTTCAGCCAAAAGACATCCACTGTTAGACACAGGCCTCCCCAAAGGGTCACTAATACATCGATCGGGGTCCTTTACGTCTTGCATATATCGGGTTCTCGCGATCCTGATCAGTTCATAGGTCCACCTTGTGGATTACAGCGCATCAATTACGCACGATTATTCTCTATATGCTACGCGACATGACGACGACGCTCTTTGAGTAGCCCAAAGTCCAGCAGCGTAGATAATTATAGTTTATTTTTATGTATGTTCGACTTACGAGTAGGGGTTGCGGGTTCAAACCCGGCCAGGCGCAATACTTTGTGTAATTTATTTCATCACCACTGCTCTCAAAACGGTGAAGGCAAACATCGTGAGGAAACCGGTATAGCCTAGAACCAAAAATTCGAAGACATGTGACATTCACCAACCCGCACTGGGCCCGCGTGGTGGATTACGGCCCGTTCCCTCTCTTAGAGAGGAGGCCTGTGTCCCAGCAGTGGGAAGATTAAAAGGCTGATGATAATGATACATCTAAATATGTATTTATTTATTAAAGTATTATTTTCTGTTTGTTTTTCCAATAAGTTGCGCCTGCCATGTTCTATAGATGCCCCACCGATCCTAGAAAATGCCTAAAACATTAAGTTCGCCTAGTGTTTTTACTATTGTATAAAGTTTCAGTAAATAAAAACGTAATATCTCTGCGAAAGATAGAAACAAAAAAATAAAACTTTAATAATACATTATTTTATGCCAATAGTTACACCACCATCGCGTAAAAATGTGTAGTACGAAAGCATTCGATAACAAAAATCTCCATGTCACTACCACGCACACATTTGATGTCATTGTAACGAGAGTGTACAATGCCGAGTTTTATGAACCTCGACGCCCGGAGCGATTGCTTGTTTTTGCAGCGTATCTGCAAATGAATGTTCAATTTTGTATTTTCAAAAATCAATGTATAGCCCCCCTCTGCCCGTGACGCCCGGGGCGGTGTCCAGCCTAACTACCCCGCCCCGGCTGGGGTTGCTGCGAGCGCCATTGTTCATGGCTACATTGTAAACGCGTATACTGCTGATATGTTTTTGGCAGGTTGATCCGTTGATGGCTTACCTACCTATAAATGGTTCACTATTGTTAGTAACTTAATTAAAACTCTGTAGAGAATTTTGCTTAGTCTTTTTAAGCTGTTTGATTCATTTAAAGGTTATTTTCTGGTTACAAGAGGCTATTTTTTTCAAAAGCTATAAATTAACATGGTTTAGGAGGTCTGAGGACACAAATATAAAAAAATCATATAGCCAAATTGAAAACCTCTGCCTTTTTTTTAAGTCTGTTAAAAACTCAGGTTAACTCTGTATACACGAGGCCAGGGTGATTAGAATTTGCAGGATGGTTCGAAAGAGTTATCATGGTTTTAGAATACAAAGAGCAGTTGAAGTCACTCAACTAACCTAACCCATGCATTATGCGAAAATGAATCCGATTTCACATTATCCAATGTTAAATCGGATGATTTTACCTACCATAAAAAAGGACCCCGGAGGTTCACGCAAGGCAAAGAAGAAACAAATGAATGGGTTTTACTCAGTAAAAATCTGATAACCGACCTAAAAAAAAAAAAACAAAGCCTGATTAGAATTCCACGATCCTAACTTTTAAATTATCATCGTATATCCTTTTCATTACGGATTTTATGCCTTGAAATATCCAAAAAGGGTATTGTCAAAACCACTAGGTAGGTAGGTGATGTTTGTAATGAAAGACTTGATGTGGTAAATGGTTGGTTTATTTAACTCAGAACAAGTACATGAAATTATAATATAAAGACGATGTTCAGTCCGTCACACCTACATCGACAATGACCACAGATCCAGAATTAGGGTTGTGACAATTAGTAATAAGTAACTAGTGATGTTACAACAGTAGGTACTTATAATCACAAATTAACTTTATCATTAGTAGTACCTATTTCTATATTTCTAAATAAGACCCTATCAATGTTTTAGGGTATTATCGGAGACTTGTTCCCTGGTATGCCGCTACCATTGGCTGGTCTGCCAGAATTGGTGACGTGTCTGAAGGAAGTCTGTGTCCCGCTCAACTTGCAATGTAACGAATTCTTCATTGAAAAGGTAACATACATTAATTTCATTTGTTTGTAGTTATATTTATGCAGTACTGGATTAGTTATCGTTGTAAGAGAAGCTAATGATACAGGCACCACTAACTGGAGGGCTCCAGCATTCACGTGCAAAACAAGTCAGGCTGGATACCTATAACATATGAGATCTAATCTAATCCGGGTTATGTTTAAATACGATATAAGCAACTACCTATATGGGTATCGCTACTTAAGGGCTCAAACACAAAACTGCGATGTGACGATCCCATCGTAAAATTTTACGAGCTCGTACGACACTTCACAAGATCTTGCGTATTGATTCGCATCGCACGTTGTACAGTCACCTAAACCGATGTTTTGCTGCACAAAATAGCATAACAGCAATTCGCATCGTAGAATTCTACAATGCGGCGTCGAATCGCATCGCATCTCAGTTTTGAGTGGAAGCTTTAAGGACTCGTGTGTCCGGTGAGAAAAATAAATTAAAGAAGTTTTTGTTATCATCTTTATGTATAAAAGGCAAAGTCCTGACTCATCAACGCTCAGCCGAAACCTTTGGATCTAGAACAGTGACATTTTAGACTTTACAAAGGTTCCTTTTATGATGTATAACAAAGAATAAGAAAGTATTATACAGAATTCATGCCCTAAGGGGATAGGTTTAAATTGTGTATGTAGAAACCTACTTTTACGTGGGCAAAGCCGCTAGCAGAAGTTAGTTTTATAAAGATTTATACTATGATTTTTTATTAGATGAAGTAAAGTGACAGCTATAACAATGGTTGTTTGACAGTTGGGCATTGCTATTTGACACTTGGGCAATTGTCCACTGCTGTCACTTTACTTCATCTAATAAAAAGTCATAGTATAGTGAGCCCCTTGGTAGAATTGGTTACAAGCCCTATGCTTAATGTGATGCTATATTTATATTAAACTGTATGTAATATAACGACTGTTACGAGTAACATATTTTTGTGTTTATAAAACTTTCTGCTAAAGCAATGTTTTGTAATTTGTTCCCCATGACTCGGGGTTTTACTTCGCTAAATGAATGAGTTGTTCGTCTAACTAAAACACAAATCAATGTTAAATTGTTTGTAGGTGTTGCAACTGTACGAGATGATTTTAGTGCGGCACGGACTTATGTTGGTCGGTCTTCCGTTCGCTGGGAAGACCAAATGTTATCAAGCTTTAGGAGCATCGCTGGAATGTGTGGCTGAAAAGGTACGAGAATATTCATTTTGTTTATATGCTTCTATTTATTCGATAACGTTTTGAAACAAAATTAAGGCTGGATGACGAATATACGTATCTAAAAGTATTACATATCTATCTACATTCTAGTGATTGTGGTCCATATGAATTCTATTATTTGAAAATACTGTACTGTGTTTAAAATTTGTTATACTACCCATTAGCAGCTAATGGTTTAATTTTTACCCCAAAATGAATACGCCTTTACTTAGAAGTTGTTCTGATGAGTCACTATTTTCTGAACGTGAATAGACTGCCCTGGCCATAAACTCTGTAACAAACAAAAAAAATGATGACTGCATTTGACCGAATGTAATATTCTTAGAATCATTTTGTACATGTGATCCATCCTTAGTTTTAATGTAGGCCTTAAAGCGTTCAGACCACGCGTCTATCTCTATACGCACTTTGTATATACTCGTAGGTACGTGTATCCGTGATGTAATTCACATTCCTTATTAATGATTCAAAGTTTTGGTGGCTTTCGACAATATGTCAAAGTATCACTTACGAAAGTTGCTGATCCTAATAATTTTTTTCAACGTTCTCTCTAGCTTTCATTTAAATAATTATTCGATTTGTAGGGTACGATGGACGAGCATGCAGTAGAGTGGACAGTCATAAACCCAAAGTCGATTACGATGGGCCAGCTGTACGGGCAGTTCGACCCAGTCTCCCACGAGTGGTCTGACGGTATCTTGGCGGTCAGTTACCGAGCATTTGCTGTCTCCACGAATGACAATAGGTAAGTTCTATATTGTTAGAGGTAGGTATAATCCTCGAGACACAAGTTGGACCATCATGGCGGTCGACTTTGAATGAGCAGTATCCGATTTTCGGGTCTCGATCGAGGTGGGGGGTTGCGCGTAACCATAGCAACTGGCTCAACTTATTTGCCGCATACTATACCTGACTTACGAGTTGTAGGTCACAGCCAGGTGCAATATTTTGTGTAATTTATTTCAACGGCGGAGGGAAACATCTTGAGGAAACCGGCATGTTCTAAAACTAAAAATTCACCACCATTCCGCACTGGGCTTGCGTGGTGTATTATGGCCCATTCTGCTGAGCCCCAGCAGTGGGAACATCAAAAAGACTGATTACATTAATACAATTATTTGTAAGCTCGTTTTACCAATTCTTTAAATCTGTGTTTACCAATTCTTTAAGTCCATATTATATGGTGGACATGCCTGTACGCTATACCAGACAGTGATATAGATTCCAGTATAAACAATGCTCAAATAAAAACTACTTCTAAAATGTCAAAATGTGGTCAATAAGTACATTTCCATAATCACTATTGCAGTTAAAATTACACTTTGCTTTCAAAGCTCTCTTGGATGGCTCATCGTTAACTTTACAATTCTAGAAAGTGGTTGGTATTCGATGGCCCCGTGGACGCGATATGGATAGAAAACTTGAACACTGTGTTGGATGACAACAAGAAGCTATGCCTGATGAGCGGCGAAATCATCCAGTTGGCGCCCACTACTAACCTGATCTTTGAACCCATGGACTTGGAGGCTGCCTCCCCGGCCACGGTGAGAAAATTAATATTTAGGTAAACTGGCTAGCAGGCTGTTTCGCTGTCTTAAATTAATCGGCTATACAGCCTTTACAGTCTAGACACTAAGCGGTCGATATCTAGAATCTAGAAACCTAATTTTAGATCGCTCGGAATAGTTACTGCGGCCCTGGAACGCTAAGCGAAATTCAAGGAACACGACTGGGTTTTAATTAGTAAACATCATACATAAAAAACAGATCAGTACCTCTACCATGAGTTTTAAGCAATAGTATTCGTCGCTACTCGCACTTTTTTAAAGTTCTGTTAACAAGCCGAAGTGTGTCGCAACGGGGCGGTTTGGTTGACCCTGCTGAAGGATCGTCGGGACCGGCACGAGAATCCTGTCATTAAGTTTTTAATTGCATCTCCGTCAAAGTGTAGGTTATACAATAACGACCCAATTAAGATAGATTGCTATAGCATCAAATTCTGTGTGCACTCGAAAAAGGCTTTTTATTCTCGAAGGAAGTCTCCAAACTGAATACCACATGTATAAACTGATTGTAATAGAATATTCAAGTAATATAACAAAATACGTGGTTTATCCAGGTGTCTCGCTGCGGCATGATCTACCTGGAGCCCAAAGGCCTCGGCTGGAAGGCCCTGCTGGAGTCGTGGCTCAACCTCCTACCTCCCTCCCTTCACATCGTCAACCGCAACCTTATACGTAGCCTCTTTTACCGGTTCATGTCACCGCTACTCTGGCTCGTCGAATTATCGGGGCAAGTTAAGGTGAGTAAAATTATATATTATATTAAAATGTTACGTTAGGTTAGTTTTGGGTACTTTCAACCCTATCAGTCATACATATCCAAAGTATTGATTTAGTATTGATTTTAGTAAGACAAAGTCTTTTCAAAGCTCAATATGTCATAGCAAATGCCGTTCACAATATCAATAACAGATATTTTTTTTATAAATAATAAATAAATAAGGAGATGGCAGGACGACTTAAGAATTGGAAAGAGAAAGCAAGGAGTCATAATACTCGTAATCGCTGGAAGGAGTGGAAAGAGGCTTTTGCCCAACACTAGAACAAAATGGGCCAGCTATAACAAAAATGTACAACATAGTGTCATTTTGTACAATTCATATTGAAAAATTTGATTTTTTCTACTCGTGTTTTTTTTTTCAGCAAATGTATATAACGTCTCGAAGTAACTTGGTTCAGTCATGCATGTATCTCTTCGACTGCTTTATGGACGATTTCTACGATGAGAAGTATTTGGAAGGGATATCAGATCTTGATGTCAGAGCTCAGCTTGAGGTAAAAGTGTGACCATTATTATTAAGGGTTTACAATTGAACTTCAAAGTCCCTTGTCTGTCAAACGACGATAGAAGTCGTATTTCTTATTAATTTGATATCTCACGGGCCGGGCAAAGTGTTATTTGGTTTCCATCTGGAATATCTCAGTAGCATCCCAGTCTCAGCTTTAGACCCGGTAGTAGGATTTGCCCTTATATAGTCTCATACGAGTACATGGATATGGAACACTTAAAGGCGCGCGGGCCCTCCGCAGCACATGCTGTGCACGGGCACGCAGCGCATTTTGGCTGCGTGTATTCATTTGTTTGACAACGTGAGTCTACGTTTCCACTGGAGTAGGTACACGAAGACCCACAATTATGTATAGCGTGGTGACACGGCGCACGAACACTGCAATCAAATTGCAGTGAAACTGCGCAGTGATAAGCGAGCTGTACGTAGTCGTGGGTCATATTCGTGTACTCCAGTGGAAACGTAGACCCACGTCGACAGCGTTGAGCTATGTAACCGCCTATTTGAGCAAGCTCAAACTCAATTCGTGTGTAGCCTCTCCGTGGGTTGCACTGGACACAACCACATACATTTTCTTACAAAGCGAAGCTTAATACACGTGCGTAGCCTCTCCGTGCGCCGCGGTGGGCCCGCGCCTTAAACGTAATTGACGAAATGTGAGCTACTACGAATATTTGCTTTGACTTGAATGTTTAGTTTGACATATATTTACTTTAACCTGAACATTTAAATAGACATGAATATTTGTAATGCTTTTTTTTTATTTTTTTATTTTTGCAAATGTGGAAAGACTCCACAGTGCTTGTGTTGCGGGTTCGTTTCCAGTACGAAACAACTATTTACTTACAGACAGTTGTTAGGGGTCTAGGGGTCTTATGCATGTAAGTGTCCCACGATGCAGGAGTTATTCCTAGTGTTAGGCAAAGTATCTTTTGTTAAAAAAAACGTTATGGATATACGGCTATACATTATGCTGAAATCTGATGAACTAATCGTGCGATATTTTGTAGGGCGTTTTCTTTTTCTCATGTATTTGGTCTATTGGAGCAACCCTGGATGCAGACGGCCGTCCTAAGTTTGACATGCTCTTCCGAGGCCTGCTCGAGAAAGATTTTCCTGATAAGGTAAAAATTCCTTTACAAGTGAAAGCTCGGGCTTGGCTTTGCTTTGCTTCCGCTAGATGGCGTTAAACTCAACTTTCTTTAGTTTATTTCATTTCTATTCTATCGGAGCATTAATAAGTCAAGCAAATGGTATTTGCTAAAATTTATTGAATTTATTCAAATTGTAGCCTCAAAATCTACCTAATAAATGAGTACAGTTGGGTAGTAGTTTAGAGTAAAGCTATTGAGTTTTTAAGGCTTTTATTAATACAGACGAACAAATAATAAGGAAACGTAAAGAGTATTTCTTTTCTAGGTTCGGATCGTTCTAGATATGCCCAAAGAGATTAGCAAACCAGATAAACAATACATTTTCACAATTCCACGAGAGGGTTTGGTTTATGACTACAGATTTATTAAAGAAGTAAGTATTTAGTGACAATACTTTTGATCTGAAGCTATGTTAAGATATTAAAATTGCCCAACACTAAGAGTTAAGATATTACAACTGTACGTACAATTTATGGGGTGGTACCGCCGATATTAGCGTTGCGGCGACCCAACGCGGTTATGTGTTTCGGCCCTAACAAGAATGATATATAATGAAAAAGCCAATGTGCAATATATATTTTTCTTTGTTGTTATAATCTAGTGCTTAAACGCAAAGGACGTAAAGATGTGTCTACGCTAAAGACAAAGACAATACACGAGCTTGTGCTCGACTACTCTATCGAAGACTCAACATGTTGGCCGGACTGTTTGCCACCCAAAAGCATAATACTTATAAAGCAATAGCGTATCAAAAAGGGTATTGTTCGTTGCAATAAGCAGTTCTTTCTCCTTTCAAGGGTAAAGGTAAATGGAAGCCCTGGGTCGATGACGTGCTGAGTGCGCCGCCCATCAGCCGGGACACTCCTCCTAACCAGATCCTGGTGACGACGCTGGACAGTGTAAGATACCTGGCGCTGTTCCGACTCATGGTGACGCACCACAAGCTTGTTATGATGGTCGGCCCCACCGGTACTGGCAAATCTGCCTATATTATTGTAAGATCATTTAATTATGTTTCAATCTGAGTTAGATATATTAGCATGGCTGTAGGCTTACCACTAAGTTCAGATGGTGAAGAACAGGCATCAATAGACCTTCTACTTCACAGCCTAAGAGCCCGTGGCTGTCAAATTTTCCTCATTTTATAAAAGTTTGTCAGTGTTTGTCTCCAACACAGGTAGAAACGATGCACTTGAACGATGAACATGGACTATCAGCTTTTATAAAATGACGATAGTCTGGTCAGTCTCATTCTATCAGGCATGACAAGTAAAACGAACGTATTAAGTAGCATATTCAAAACTGTATCAGCAATTTACCGACGATTACCGAAAACAGAATTATTCAACCACAAACGCTTGAACGTCTGAAGTTAAATAATTCTCAAACTCTACTATAGCTTAAACATGCTACTATATTTAAATAGTGTTTGAGCCACAAAATACTCAATTCAGATACCCGTCTTTAGATAGTTTAAAGAATTGGGTACCCTAAATCAAGTGATCGTATTGATTTTTCATCTGTTCAGGGTCATATCTATGAAGGATAATTAATAATCAAGCTATTCAATACCTATTTTCAGGATTTCCTCGTAAAGAAAGTCGATACAAAAGTGTATAAGGCTTTGATCATGGCCTTCTCGGCACAGACCAATTGTAATCAAACTCAAGACATTATCATGGGAAAACTGGACAAAAGAAGAAAAGGTAAGAATATCTTGGTGGACGTTTTTCAGATGAAATCATGATGATAATGAACTATTGATACTAAAAAAATACGATTAGGTAATATCCGACCCCAAACCTTATGGGCCCAGTAAGGCCGAAGCCTACTACAGTTAAGAAAGAGTTAAGCACACTGAGATGACGCTTTCTTTCTTTTATCTTTTTTTTAATGGTATAAACTAGTACTTGATTGCGATCCCACTTGTTGGTAAGTAATGATGCAATCTTTGTGCGTATGGTTTAACAAACAACTGCTTATCAGGTGTATTCGGGCCACCGATCGGTTGCTACTCGGTGGTGTTCGTGGACGACGTGTCGATGCCCCAGGCGGAGACGTACGGGGCTCAGCCCCCGATCGAGGTGCTGCGACAGGGTATCGATCTCGGCCTCTGGTACGACCGCAAGACCAACGTTGCCATGCATCTCATTGATGTCCAGGTGAAAATTATTGATTAGTCCATAAGAGATGCGTTAGAACATAATAATTGTGTTATAAATTTTTTGCGAAGTTGTTTGGGATCAAAAGCCTTCGAAAGACATGCGCTAACCGAGTACTACTGGAAAAACTCAAAATTTTTGGTAGTTTTTCAGGTTTATACGTATAATTTTCTTTTAAAAAGTGTATCCTATTGAAAACATCTACATATTTTCAAAAAAGATAAAAGTTACAATATGATTGTGTTCTTTATAAGTTATTGATAGATTTTAATAATTTATTTATTTATTTATTTAATCTTCATGTACAATAGTGGCACATAGGCGGACTTAATGCAACAAGTCATTCTCTACCAGTCAATCTTTGGGTTAAAAAGACAAAACTGTGGTAGGTGTGCACAACAAATAAATAACGGATATTTCAAATATAATATAGTATCAATAAAATTAGTTACTTATAATAATAAAATACGTATATATGCTAATATTATAAACTAATAAATACTATGATATATATCAAATCAAAATGTGACAATTCTGACGAAGACCGAACTAAAGTTGAGAGCACTTCAAGTAGTAGTTCCGAATTTTACGCTTAAAGGAAAATTTACTTTCAGCTTTATTAATGTCTTCTATCGATTTTTAATATGATATTTATTATCAATATTATGAATTTTCTCAATTGGTAAATGCATGCTCATCATTTGTGTGATCCTTTTAATATTTACATATTTTTTTTATAAATACTACGTACTATTTTAGGCAGTGGCTTTGCCCGGGTGAAAGTAGACCGTATGCTGTGTGATTTCATCAAAATCCATTCAGCCGTTCGAACGTCAAGAAGTGAACACACACTCATAAACATTCGCCTTTATAATATTAATGTAATTTCAGTTCATGTGTGCCATGGGCAAGCCCACGCCAGGCGCTAAGATTATCACACCGAGGTTCTCGCGACACTTCGCTTTCTTCTGCATCGACGAGTTCGATGACGAAACTCTTCAGGTCATCTTCAGCAGGATCATGTTGTGGCACCTTGATACCAGGTTCGTTTAGTAGATTCCTATAATTATTTTTCTTGGCAACTAGATCCCGCAGGAGCCGGTGACGCGGTAGGCCCCAAAAGGAGATAGCGTGACGAGTTTTACTCCTACCTAAAGCATTGGTCTGATGTAACTAAGGACAGAGAAAAGTGAAAGAATAGGATAAAGGCCTATGCCCTGCAGTGGGCCACACGCTCGTAATAATAATACCTTTTCACTGCTTAGACAACGTCCACGGTCCTCTTTGTGAAATGATTGTGATGAGAGATTTGACGGGTTATTATCAACCACGTAATGCGAGTTCGAATTTTTAGGACATAGGCTTGACTATAATCCTAATGAAGACTAGTCCCTAAAAATTCGATTTTTCATTTTGAAATATGCTGTTTATGAAGGTCTTTTTGAAAAAGCTCGTCTAAGGAACTATCACGACCATGCCTATTTCTGCACCAAGCTATTTTGCTCTGTTTGACCAGTTTATAGGCACATTAGAAATAGATTTTAGCTTTATCTCTAAGGGTTTGTTTGCACGTGTGATAGGTACCTGTGATATTGCAGATATTCTAATCCGCAGTTACTTCCTTTTTCTTTTTTTTTTTCTTTTTCTTACTTTTTCTTTCAAAATACTGAAGTGCCCGTTGCACTTCTGTATTTTGATGGTCTATGATAGATATTATACACCGTTAAATTTTGGTAGTTTTAATCCCGTGGAGGGTGGATGAAAGACTATCGATTTGTAAAGATAAAAATAAAAAATAAAGAACTTTTTACTAAAACTCGAGTTATTATACGCATGTTCGAAATTAATTTCTTTAAGTAAACGAGTCAATGACCTTGTAGGTAGATGTCGGACGATGCCTACTAACTACCTACAGTTTACTGTTTTAATTTTAAAACAGTAAACTGTGGGTAATTTACGCGTTTACGAAATTCAAGTTTAAAAAAAAGTACTTTATTTTTCATTTTTATCTTTACAAATCGATAGGGTTTCATGTACCGAATCGACCTTCCGCGGGATTAAAAAGACCATAATTTAACGGTGTATATCAAATAGTTGTCAAATTTGTGTTGATCTATTTGTAATTAATCGCTGATTATAAGATTGAGGACTTTGAAACTTTTTTAAAAAAGAAGAAAAGGAAAAACTTTATGCTCTTTTCCTATCTCTACAAAGTTGAAGAATTTGCTTGGTTGTTTGAACACGCTAATCTCAAGAACTAATGGTTTGAATTCTCAAGAACTAATGGTTGAAATCTTTAGTGATGGATAACCCATTTATCGAGGGAGGTTGTTGGCTATATATGTACGAGTAACATCACAATACGACCTAAAGAAGAGGAGCAGGAACCAATGACGCGGGTAAACCTGCGGGGGACAGATAGAGCTGTATAAGCGAGCTTATAATTATTTCTAATAAACCTGTTTCAGAGGTTTTTCAAAAGATTTCGACCCATGTATCGAGGAGCTGGTGTTGGGAACCTTGGAGGTATATAAGGAGTGCAGGTTGAACCTGCTGCCCACACCATCCAAGTCGCACTACACGTTCAATCTGCGCGACTTCTCAAGAGTCATACTGGTTAGTACCCAATTGACATATTGTCTCCGTTATTTCTGCTTTTCCATGATTATAAGCTTTTTTCGTAAAACTATAGAGATATTGGCTAAGATTGTTTTATTACAATAGTTGGTATTTCTGTTATTTTTCTGAAATCGGAAACGAAGCGTTTTATAATATTAAAAAGATTAATTAATGATGATGTGTTGAATCGTGCGAGATGGTAGATTACTATGCCTGGCTGCTAAGTATCTTTCTCTCAATTTTCCCACTACATTTTCCCAGGGCATTCTCCTCTCCGTGCCCGAAGTGACTCCAGACCTGCAGTCAATGAAGCGTCTGTGGGTGCACGAATGTCTTCGCGTGTTCAGCGACCGCCTCGTCGAGGAGTCGGACCGGCAGTGGTTCGTCTCTTGTCTCCGCAAGGCCACCATGAACAACCTCAACGATGACTTCGATGGCATGCTCAGTAGACTCGTCTCGCAGCCTGGCGAAGTAATTACTTTTTGAATTGGCACCATAGACTTGTAGTCAATGAAGCGCCAATTGGTGCACATGGTTAACAACCGCCTTGTGGAGGAAATGAACAGACAATGGTTTGATTCCTTTCTCTGTAAGGCCATCACAAGCAACCTCAACGATGACTTCGACAGTCTGTTCAGCAGGTTTGTCTCGAAATCTGGCAGACCTTTTGATTTGGTAGTTAGTAGACTTGTAGTAGATGAAGCGCCTGTGGGTGCACAAATGTTTGTGTCTTCAGCGATCGGCTGGTGGACAACTCGGACCTACAATGGTTCGCCTTTTGTCTACACAAGGTAACTGATAACTACCTCAACGATGAATTCGACGGCATACCCAACAGGCTCATCATACAAAAATTCGCGAGGTTATTTGACTTTGAATTTAAAATTGCACTCTATCGGTTGCATATCCACGTAGGTCATCGCAAATACAATTTAACAAAATGGGGGAGTCATGTGTAATAGCAAATGTGACGCGGTGTCCCGTGCTTAGAACATGACCTACAATCTGGAGTGCCTTTTTCAGAATCAAATTAGCGCAGCTGATGTTGCTATAAACGTGGAACGTGGTATAATGAAAGAAGAAGGAGAAAAAAAGAAGAATTATAATTTTGATTTGATATTGCAGTTTTCGACACTTGTGTTCCGTTGTTATTCTACCGTCACATACATGTTTCAGAAACACAAGTTAAGCTGGAGTGCCTTTTTCAGAATCAAATTAGCGCAGCTGATGTTGCTATAAACGTGGACCGTGGTATAATGAAAGAAGAAGAAGAAAAAAAGAAGAATTATAATTTTGATTTGATATTGCAGTTCTCGACACTTGTGTTCCGTTGTTATTCTACCGTCACATACATGTTTCAGAAACACTAGTATTTCATACTCATTAATTAAGTGAAGGCAAATCTAATGATTTAAATCTTTAGCTCGTCGGTTGTTTAGATCTTTCTATAAATGGCTGGAAATTTTTTCATTATTTTTATTTAGGTTGTCTTGTAGTTTCTTTTTGTTCACATGTTTTAATTTTCTACAGAAAATAAATGATCTTCATCTCCGAAGATTGATATACTGTGACTTCGCGAATCCGAAAGTGGATACTCGCTTCTACATGGAGACTACAAATATGGATCATTTGAATGCGACGGTGGACGCCTTCCTCGTCGAGTTCAACAACATGACCAAGAAACCCATGAACCTCGTGCTCTTCACGTAAGCTAGAAATATCAAACTGTAGTTACTTTAAATCCAAATGTGTTTTTTTGTTACTTCACTTATGAAACTATAGAACCTACCAATCAAATTATCGTTTCTAATGAAGATGAGAGCAGGAAAGCTGACTATTCTTTTTAAATACGTAAATGAATTAAAAAATGAAATCAGGAAAACATTTCAAATTGAAAAAAAAATTGTATAAACATAACACAACAGTGACTAAAAAAAAAAACACAGATTTGTGACTGTTGAAAGGAATGGCCTATACTTAAGTGAAAATAGAACGGGCCAAATAAATTAACATGTAGTGATAAAAAAGTAGATCTTATTTTGGTTTCTAAATTCTGAAAGCCCTGATAGGCTTTGAATTCTCTTATGAGTACTAAACAGCCAACTCTTTTAGGCACATCCCTGGAGGTCAATTGTGTAATTGTGTATAGGCCGCAAATAGAATCACTACATAGTATAAAACAAAGTCGCTTCCCGCTGTCTGTCCCTATGTGTGCTTAGATCTTTAAAATTACGGAACGAATTTTGATGCGGTTTGTTTTAAGTAAATAGAGTGATTCAATAGGAAGGTTTATATATATATAATATATGCATAATATATATAGGGTGACTGGTAATTAGTGAATGATACTTAAACACGTGATTGTAGTCATGATAACAAACAACTTTTACTAAGGGACCAAAACTGAAATCGAGAAATATATCTGCCAAATTCAGTACATTTTGACCAGTTAGGTGAACATAAATGTACTGATCTTGGCTGATATTTTTCGCGATTTCAGGTTTGGTCCCATAGTAAAAGTTGTTTGTTAGCATGACTACAATCACGTGTTTAAGTATCGTTCACTAATTATATTACCAGTCACCCTATATATCCTATTATATCCTAAAATATTAAAAAAGATACTGTTGTGTACAGGTTTGCGATCGAGCACGTGTCGCGCATCTGCCGCGTGCTGACGCAGCCGCGCTCGCACGCGCTGCTCGTGGGCCTGGGCGGCTCCGGCCGGCAGTCCCTCACGCGCCTCGCCGCGCACATCAACGAGTACGACCTCTTCCAGGTCAGCTTACTGTGAAAGACGGCGGTGGCTTGTAGACAGTCAACACCTTCCATTCAAACTACGGCGGGCGCTGTTTACTCAAAAATCGAAGACTTACTATAATTCTGGCAATGACTGTGGGAGATGGGATCTTCATCGTGTACAGTCGGTTCCCTAAGCTGCCTAACCCACCTCCTTTGAAAAACTATTAAAGGGATGGGTCAGGTATCTTAGGGCACCGACCCTACCATTAGTGCATTAAAAGAGGACTCTTGCAAAGCCATGTCTTGAAAGGCCATGGCAGAATGATATTTTGCAATTTCATTGTAAAAAAAAAGTGATTGAAAGGCCTTTTTCCATGATGGCTCAGTGGTAACGGCCCCGAAGTCGGTTCGTGAGTTCAAACTCTGTCAGGCACATTACTTTGTGTAATTTAATTTGTCACCACTGCTCTCAAAACGTGTAGAAAACATTCTGCATGTTCAGGAATTAAAAATTCGAAGAGATGTCACATCCACCAATTCTTACTGGGCCCGTGTGGTGTATTACGGTCCATACAACCTCTCCTATAAAGAAAGTCCTAGTCCCAAAGCTGTGGGAACAATGTAAGGCTGATCATGTTTATGCTTAACCTTTTTCCGTTGCACAGGTGGAGATGAGTCGAACGTACGGCAAGACTGAATGGAGAGAAGACTTGAAGACACTGCTTCGTAAGACAAGCACGCCTGATTTGCTTATGGTCTTCCTGTTTATAGAGTCACAGGTACAAAATTGATTTAAGAAGTTTTTTATTTAATGTCAGTATATACCAAGGGTGACCAACCAATCGAGCTCAGCTGTTAATCCAATCGATCTTGGCAACCGTGTTTACTTTTAGTCCAAAAGAACTATGTCGTGTTGCGGCAGATCTCACTGTTCCGACGCTATATTCTTATACCAGGGGTGCTATTCTCTAAGAAAACGCAGCGCTGCCTCAACGACGAACACCCAAATAGGATACATTGGATTGTCAACCTAATGTACCTATACATTGGATTGTTAATTCAATATATCCTATTTGGATGTTCGTCGTTGCGGCAGCGCTGCGTTTTCTTAGAGAATAGCATCCCTGGCCACCCCGTAACTTTTTGACCGTCGAAAAAATAAAAATCGCACTTATTCGTGGTACGTTGCTCATATTTTTGAGATCGCAATCGGCCTTCGAGGGGTTATTCTAATTGTTGAATTGATTTTTTAATTAGTAGATCTCACAGAGTCTATTCAGTTTATACGGTAGATCATAGGTCGAATTAAGTTGGCATCCGTGGCCTATACTGTCTCATTTCTAGGCAAATGCCTCCCCCAAGTTCTTCAGGAATTCTTTTCCTGCCCCACCTCGCTCAAGAGACGTATCCAGGTCGTTTCGTCACCTCTTTCCTTCCGTCTTTTGGCACCCACAGAATGCGAGGCATTTGCCCAACCGTCACTGCATGTAGCTAATGTAACCCGCCTAATCGCCTTTGAGCCACATGCTTATATTTCTTAAACAATTTGGGCAAAGATAATTATTATTATTACTACTTCTAAATAACTCAGATTAAAGAAGAAGGATTCCTTGAAGACGTCAACAATATGCTGAACTCTGGCGAAGTACCTAATATCTTCGGTGCTGATGAAAAAGCAGAACTTTGCGAGAAAATGAGAGTTGTAAGTATCGTCACTCATTTTTTTTTTTTTTATTGGATGCCATTAAAACTAAATATTCATAATTCTGCATCACACAATTTGAGTTCTTCGCGCAACAGCTTAAAATCATTTATCGGGCAGTTGCCCTGATCTGAAGAAACTCTCTTCTGGTCAGAGTTTTAGGTCGGATCTACGTACTTTACATCCTGCTCCGCATACCTTTGAACCCCATAGAATATAGTCGAGTGGGGTTAGTCATACGTAAGGGAATTGTATTCATCACACGAAATAATAGGTGATCAGACGAAATACTGATTTTAAAATAAATGTTTAACAATATGTTGCTCTTGTAAAAGTTTTGCGGTCAAATAAAAAGTATTTTCACCAAAATTTTACAGCTGTCGAGTATTGATTTCGAAGTTCGAGTGTACGTATTAAAAAACTCTATAATTTAGATTTGTTGTTCTCCGCCAGATCGACCGTCAGCGCGACAAGTCCCTTCAGACGGACGGAAGTCCGACGGCATTGTACGCGTACTTCGTGTCCATCGTGCGCGACCAGCTTCACATCGTGCTGGCCATGTCGCCCGCCGGCACCTCATTGCGCACGCGCATCCGCAAGTTCCCCTCGCTTGTCAACTGCTGCACCATTGATTGGTTCCAAGTAAGTCTCATCATCATCATCCGCATTATCATCTTCATCATCACCATCATCCGCATCATCATCTTCATCATCATCATCATCCGCATTATCATCCGCATCATTACCCGCATCATCATCCGCATCATCATCTTCATCATCATATTCATCAGTATCATTAGTATCCATCGCATGCGACCAGTTTCTCATCGGCCATGTCACCGGCTCAAATTCCCCTCGCTTGTCAACTACTACACCACCATCATCAACATCATCATCATCATCATCATCATCATCATCATCATCATCAGCCTATTTCATGTTCCCACTCTTGGCCTGTGTCCCAACACAGGCCTCCTTTCTAAGAGTGGGGACACCACCATCGAATGGTTCTAATTTCGACTTTTTGACATCATCATTAGCTTACAAAGAAACAATAACTTAGGCTTCAATCGACTCTTAGCTTAATAACCACATAGTATTAGCTGACTGCAATAGGAGTCCTATCAATTAGTAAAATCCTGCAATATCAAAAAAATACTCGCTTTTCAACCGTTTCACTTATTTTTGTGTCTTCTTAATGATAATATTGGGCTGATAACCTTCTATCCACACATTTTAATCGTCCTTCGTCTACTCCGACTACTACAATCTAGGAATGGTTTATGTTGACATGTACAAAGATCAATTTATTTCTTCGACTACCAGGAGTGGCCACCAGACGCATTGCTGGCAGTAGCGACCCGGTTCCTCAAAGACATAGAACTGACAGACCTGGAGAGAGACACCGCTATCAAGCTGTGCCAAGTGTTCCACTGCGACACGCAGGAGCTTACCCGGCAGTTCCTGCGGCGGCTCAAGAGATACAACTATGTTACACCCACTGCCTACTTGGAACTTATCAGCATGTTCAAGACATTGCTTACCAAGAAACGATTGTGAGTTTACTTCTTTTTAATTATTGAAGTTACTATAATTTAAATTATACTCACTGTTGTATAAAGTCTACCCAAATCAGGCGAGATACATATTTTGTAGTTACAATAATATCGTCAAATTTTAAATCTGTGGTTGCTTGATCGAAATACTATTCAAACTCACACCAATCATAGACATTGACGCAACAGTTAATATGCGCCTTTATTAAGTTTACGATACAATATTTTTCTACTTCTTTGCAAGTATATGACAAAAATAATGTTACTTTCGAAGGCTTCGTTTCACTGGTCACATTAACTGCGATATCAGAGCATAAAAGACAAGTTAGTTTAAGAGTGAATTGGTTACTCCTAGGCAAGCGTGCTCCATCGTCGGCCACATCATCGCTTACCATTAAGTGGGAAAGTGGTCAAATCAATAATAATAATAAGGTTCGCGAGGTTGTCGACATGTGGGATGTGGACTCAGCGATCGTTGTACCGATAGTTGTGTCAGGTAATGGCTTAATAGCCAAGAGCCTCGACCAACATCTTAGGAGGCTCTCGTTAGGCAGTTTGATCAAGGGCTTGATCCAGAAGGCATTACTTCTGGACACGGTACGTATTGTTCGGAGATTCCTCTCGCAGGAGCCCTGACCATCGGTAGCTTGGACCCTGTTCCTGATGCCGGTGGGCTACTATTTTGTATATTTTTAAAAGTGTTTTTTTTTTAATGTTTTTTTTTTAAAGAAAATGTTTAAAAATTTATAAAATATGTATTTCAATGTAAATAAATGGTATAATAATAACTCCTCAACCACGCAACAGATTTTGGTGCGATTTTCACCATAAAGAGTGATAAACGAAGAACGTTTGTCTTTTCATAATTTGTATCTGTGCAAAGCGGGGCTTGCTAGTTGGAAATAAGTACTCATTCACGTTGACTCGCGGACGCGGTGGCGGGAGCGGTCACGAAATATCAAACATATGGAGTAATATCCAAGTGTTCACGTACACAACGCACGTGCGGTCTAAGTAGCGGGCAAGCTAGCGACAGGCGCGCGCGGCGGTCTCGCGGCAATATCAAACGCTTGTTATGTTTGTGTGTGTTCACATCAAACTAGCGGCGGAGCGCACGATTCACTCGCGACGTCAGGTAAGTTCAACCAGTATGAACTTATCGCTAGAAACGGTAGCACGTTTTCATCATGTCTTTTAATACAGAAGAGTTTATTGGTGCTGTTCAGGCTAGAACTTCGATTTGGCAAAGTAAAAACAGGTATATCTAAAAAATCTTGAAGGATGTTCTCTCAAATTACTATATAAAGTATGAAATACACCATACCGTTTCTTTCCTTATTAATTTCGTGCACACCAATTCTAATTTTTATCATCTCTCACTTTAGGTATGAATTTTCGGTTCAAAATAAAAAATCGTCGTCCATGTTTTCAATCTCTGACAACACGACACACTCGCGCAAACGCCTGGCGGTCAATAAGAACACGAACTCGCCACGTCTTCGCACCCGCATCCGCCACCGCGCCCGCGCCTTTCTACGTGAACAAGTACTAAAACACTTCCGATTTATTAGGGAATTGACAACAGCAGAGAAGCGCTACCTAACGGGTCTGGATCAACTCGCAATAGCAGCTAAATCAGTATCAGCACTTCAAGAGGCTTTAGAAATCCTACAGCCTAAACTGGCTGCTGGCGCGAAAGCGGTGGCTGAGACCACAGCTATTGTGGAGAAGGAGAAGGAAGGAGTCGCTCTCGTGGAGGCTGAAGTGCTTGTGGATCAGTCCGCGGCTGAGGAACAGGCAAGTGAACAGAGATTTTTGTAATTTCCAGTATATTTTTGATTTGCTAATTGTATGTAATTAATTTAAGAAGTTCAAAAACATGGTTCTGTGATAACAAAAAACAAAACAGTAAGAAAAAAAAGCCTTTTAAAGACTTCTCTGTTTACATTCTTATTCTTTTCTTTCTTCTTATTCTTTTTTTTCTAATTATTATTTCCTTTTTATTCTCATTTCTTTCGGACGATAAAAATCGGCCTCTATACAAACTGTCCAGTCAAGTTTATAATTTTGTATGGAGAGGCCGATTATATTTTTCATTATCTGTAAAAAAAAAAATGTTATGTAGGGTAGTTCAGTTTCGTCTACTAAGCAAACTCTTAAAGTTTGCGTAAACCTGTCTCTTACACCCTGTACGTACATGATTAGCCAAGTTCCCTGAATTGAAACTATGTAGACGTTAAGGCCCGGTTTCCACCAAAGCGGAGAGGAGAAGAGACGAGAGGAGATGTGCTGCGAAGTTGGCAGGTTATTTCCACCAAAGCGGAGAGGAGAAGTGTAGCGGAGAGGAGATGTGAGCTTTGTGTAGCAGAGATGTGAGCTGTGAGAGAAGAGGCACGGGGAGAAGGCAGCGGGTTGTGGGGTGCACGAGTGCGTGCACCGCCCGGCCGCCCGACTAGACACTTCTCCGCTCTGCCGCACCACTTGCTCGTTCGCCGCACAAAATTCTATAGAAAAAAGAGATCACCTCTCCTCGCCGCTTGGTCCATTTCCACCAAAGCTAAGCGGAGAAGAGATGTGGAAATAACTCCTCTCCGCTTTGGTTGAAACCGGGCCAAGGGTGTTTTGTAATATTGTGCGGATTTCATCACGCATGCGGATTTGCTTCACACGCAAATGTCCTTTTCATACAAGTATTTATTGTAATTAAATTTTCTGCATGTTGAGCATATCCGACACACGACAAACACCCTAATGATAATGTAATCAAAATTGGTTCTCATAGTAATCTAAGTAAATCACGGGTGTTACAGTCGACAATCAGCCAGCAATCAGCTAGCAGTCATGTAGTAGATCATAATCGAATAATATTGTACTTACTGACAATCTTTATTTTTCAAATATGTAAATAAAACATTACGTACCGGCTTAGGCTCGAGAAGCCCAAGCCATCAAGGACGAGTGCGACGCTGATCTAGCAGAGGCAATGCCAATCCTCAACTCGGCCCTAGCAGCTCTCGACACCCTCACTCCTCAGGATATCACATTCATCAAGACCATGAAGAGCCCCCCGAGAGGCATCCGAATTGTCATGGAAGCTATCTGCATATTAAAGGTAACAAAGTTTTGTTTTCTAAATTTTACAGAAGATCAGCATTTTCAAATCTAATAAATAGCGGACACGAGCAAGTTTTGTGTCCATAAGTAATTTATTTCTCGCGTCAATTCATCAATTTACGGGTTTGTATGCCTTAAAGCTGGGCGCCTCCTTAAAGATGGGCGCAAGTCCCAATGAAACCTTTCAAAAGAAAGCCCCAAAGTCCTAAAAAAAGATTCGCCAAAGAAACCTTTACAAAAAAATATCAGAGCATATTAACAATCAAAACGTACAGTTGTGTTATTCGAAGAAAGTTGCACGATAATCAAGACTTTTTCTTGAGGTGGAAAATCATCTTTTAATGTCTTTTCTCGCTTTAGAAAGGAATGGCAGAGCGTGTTACGCTTTTAGTGACTAAATCCACACCTATGTTTCTTCAGTTATCTTTAGCGTTCTAGGACCACGAGTATCCTTTTCAGAAGTTTTTCCATGGCATTGTATAATACGATGGCGGTAACACTCTTGTGTACGATAAATGTATGCGCTAATAAGAATACAAGTGATTGCACCGACATTCCTGCTTTTGGTCATTTACGTAACCTTCTACTTGTAAACGATTCTTTAAAATCTACAATCTTCAGTTGTGAATTCTTCTTCTTCCTAGTCGGAACACTCTTGCCAGAGTCGTTATGGTAATCATTGCGAAAAATGATGAGTGATGATCATAGCACCATGGTGCCATTCATCGCGGACTGCAACTTTCCGGATACATTCGTAAACCGACCACTTAGTTTCGGCCTTGATCTGGTCTGTCCATCTCATTGGTGATCTATCACTTGGCCTGTGAATTACGAGACAATCTATGGAGCCATTACCACCATACATGGTCGAAGAAGGTTGCGAATACAGCCTTCACTTTGTACAGAAAACCTAAACCATACTTCTACGCTTGCTCTACCTAAATGCGAATACGAGGTACTGATGCAGACCATTATGCTTGCAATAAAATCTCAAAAAGACTGAGATAAATTGTAATATATAGAGTACAAACTTGTAAAATACTGCTTTATATTTAAACATGTGAAATAGACAAAACATGTTATTCTATATTTTATGTTTTATTGCTTTGCTAAGTGGGATGACCCGGTAAGTGAATAAACATTTCATTGCACGATATTATATACGAGTACACACTTCTACTGCATGATTTATAAATGATTGTATGCACTAGTAGGTAGTTTGTTTAATCTACCATTAATATGATATTTATACTAACTATCAGCGTGTAAGTTTATGTCAAGGTTTGCAAAAAAGTAGATATTGATGAAAAATAAATAGCACGCGGCAAATAAATTGTACCCAAATGGCCACCGTTGCTTCCCACTTCAATTGAGACAAAAAAATCTGTTACTGCGATTTATGGACGATCGCCATTTTGGTTCAACTTATATGTCGCGTATTGCAATCATTTTGTAGTTACCGTTTATTGTTCGTAAATTGTGGCAGCACCTTACATATTTTGACTATCTATTTCCTATGTAGCGACAAATAAGTTGCTACATAGGGACTAAAATTCGATATCCTGAATCGTCGTATTAGAGTTCTCCGCACGATTAGAACATTTACAACTGCTCGAAATCAACTATCGGGCAGTTGCCCAGGTTTGCAGAACTTAATAACCTCAAAAAAAATCTAAATCGACAGTAAACCGTATCAATGTTATCTACAATAATTTATTTGAATTGTACAAAACGACTCCCTCATATTAACACAGGATGTGAAACCAGACAAGATCCCGAACCCATCTGGTGTAGGCACCATCGAGGACTACTGGGGGCCCTCGAAGAAGATCCTGAACGACATCAAGTTCCTAGAGTCCCTTCAGAACTACGACAAGGATAACATTCCGCCGCCTATAATGAAGAAGCTGATGGCCACCGTCATGCAGGACGAAGGCTTCGTGCCAGAGAAGATCAAGACCGTGTCGGTGGCGGCAGAGGGTAAGTCATTGATAAGGTTGACTTGGCGTTGGTTGAGGTGGAGGTGAACGGTTTCTGGATTTAAAATAGGTATAATTTATTACCTGTCAATCAGAAATTGGAGGGTAAGAAAAGAGAAGAGTCAGATTATTTTGATACTTGAATGAAATGTGATATCCGGAATTATCTCAATATTTAGGCACTCCTAGGCATTTATGCTCTGTGTGTCACGGTTACGCCGTGACACTGCGCTATGAGTGCATTTATTTGAGTCATATTCATATTTTACTCAATGATATTAAGCTATGGATGCGTTGCTCGCAATCTTATATGACAACCATAACAGGGTAACAAGTACAAGCAATTATGGGTTGCTGTAAAGTAACTTCTCAGCAACCCCAAGTAAAAATGTAAGAAAATTTAGTAAGCAAGTGCAAAAGAGGTTTATAAAAAAAACAATTCATACAGCCGAACCTCCTCCTTTTCAAAGTTTGTTAAAAATTGTACTCATTGTTACCACTTGATGTGCTAGCTATGGTCACATACAACTGAAGATGTGTATAAATATATTGTGTAGTACGTTATTGTCTTTATTTCACCCCAATATCCCTCATTTTAATCCATGTCCATTGAGTACAACTTGTTAAATACCTATATGAATATGATGACAAGAACACGTATCTAAAAATATATCTAATAAATATCGGGATACAGGTATGTGCAAATGGGTGATTGCGATGACGAAGTATGATAAAGTGGCAAAGGTGGTGGCGCCTAAGAAGCAAAGGTTGGCGGCCGCTCAGGCGGTGTACGACAAAGCTAGTGCCGCGCTCGCTGTGAAGCAGGCTCAGCTCAAAGAGGTCAGTAGAACTTTCATTACTACATTTATCCATCATTGAATTTATTAACGTCACGTGTATTTTTTTGGTCAAGTCTACCTGCAACTCCTCCATGGTGAGGCGACCTTCAGAAAAGCGCCCGAGCTAGAAAGCTCTACGAGTCTCAAATAAATGATTTGATTACCTTGGATCTCGCAATCGCAATCTGGCGCTTTTCAGACGTAAATCCCATTAAATATGTTTTTATAATTGAAATGTTCAAATTCAAGGTACAACTAAAACTGAAAAAACTGGAAGATGCTCTAGCCGAACAAAGTCGTCAACAGAAGATATTGGACGATGAGGTGATGGACTGCAGCAACAAGCTGAAACGAGCCGAGATGCTCATCTCGGGGCTCGGCGGAGAGAAGACGCGCTGGACGCAAATTGCTAAGACTTTGCGTGAAACTTACAACGCGCTCACAGGTTAACATTTTATTATATTCGTGATAATAGCGCATCATGCCTTCCTCAAGGTAGCCATACAGGTTAGGGTGTACTTGACACGTTTGCCTGTACAGTTGAGTTTCAGAGTGCCATGACGCGCGGCCACAGCGCGGCTGTAGCGCGGCAGTCGCACGTTTTTATTTATATGGAAATAACAAAGCAGCTTGACGGCAGCGCCTAAACGCACTGCCGTCGCGCGGCACTTTGTGGCTAAATTGAAGAGCTTACAGGTAAACCGGTGTATGTTGCTCAACTGGGCAGGTTTCCACACAAGCTTACCTGACCGGTATAACTGTGCAGGCAAACCTTTCACAGGTACACCCTAACGTTTATGGCTACCTTCATCCATGTTTGCCGTGATGTCGATACTTAAGATTATAATTATCTTAACAGTAGCTGCCAGCGATATCGCCTCCTGGTAGTGTACATTCTATGTGCTATTCCAGGACACTGTCTACCCTGTACCAAGTTTAATTGTTCCATGCAGCCGTTTGAACGGGACGAATAACCAAACATACGCATACACACGGACTCTTCAAGCTTTCGCCTTTATAATTTTTGTGTGATTAGTACGCCAAAATTGTTTATGGTTGCAATTGTAATTGATTTTGTTGCACTTGCAGGGGACATCTTGATAGCTGCCGGGATCATTGCGTATCTCGGGCCATTCACAGCAAGTTTTAGAAATTCTCAAGTACGTAGTATTTTTTAATATTTGTGTTTGTGTATTTGTGTGTGTGTTGTGTTTGTGTGTGTACTTGTAGCTTCTACAAGTCTCGCTTTGTTCTCACTATTATTTTGTATTCCTATTAAAAGTAGCTGTTGTTATTGTTATTGTTATTAATCAAACAGGATGAGCGTTTATCGGTAAAGCTAACGTAAAGTTCGTTAAAATGTCGTCGTTTATCTGTAAAGCTAAAGCTAGCGTTTATCGGTAAAGCTAACGTTACAGTTTAGTAAAGTTCAGTAAAAATTCGTAGTCGCTCACAGTCAATAGCTGTAACAATTTCTGTTAGTATAAATAGCCAACTACCACAGTGTCTTTTTTAATATTAGAACTTTTCTTGTTACACGGATTCGCTTATACCCGCATGCGTTCACTCGCATTACAATTTTTCATAATAGTATCGTCTACAATTTGCGTACGGCACACATTTTAATAAACTTACTACTGATCTATGATATTTTTTCTAATGTTTCTTAGTTTCTCTTATCCATTATATATAATTATAACTTTGATTTATAATAAAAGTAAAAGCAATCAATAGAGGTCTAAAATCTCTAACTACCCCGACTAAACGTGGTGATTAGTTCTCGTGCCTTCTGTATATGAGAAAAAGTCTTTGACTTGCGGTAGGATAGGCTCGTATTATTATAATAACTTATATTGCTAGTGCTCGTATGTGGGTAACTACGGTATGCGTCTACAAATCTGAACGGTGACAAATAAATGCTATTATTTTTAGATGTTATCGTGGGCTCAAGAGTGTCACAAGTGCGGCATAGTGTGCACGCTGGACTACAGCCTCATCAAGGTGCTGGGCGAGCCCGTCACCATCCAGCAGTGGAACATTGACGGACTGCCGGCGGACGACTTCAGTGTGGAGAGCGCCATTATTATCAAGTGAGTTGGAGGGTGTACATCACTCATCATCATTTCCTTCCTAAACCGCCCAATTTTTGATATATGCCATTCTCAAGTGCCGCCACAACGATCAGTCCTGTATGTCTCGCATCCACTAGATTTCCGCGACCCTCAAGTCATCTTCCGATAAGCGGACGCAATTCCAGAGCCTTTCAGCTCGCATCTTTCTTCTGTTCTGTGAGCAATGTGCATTGCCATTTGAGTTTGGCGATGCTTTGGGCTATCTGTAGCTTTGTGTGGATGTCTACAGTTCCGACTCAATCACGAAGGGTAACTGCAGGCATAGCCCTTTCCATTGTCCTTTGGGTGACTTTAAGCTTTCTGATGAGGACCATTGTGAACGACCAAGTTAGGGATTTGTAGTACTTCTTCGCTCCCGTGGACAATCCTACAGGATCGTCGTGCTTCTTAGAGATGAAAAGTAGTAGATTATGACGCTCAGCGGCAGTGTAGTAGTGATACAATTCTGAATAATTGATATCGCATGAGTAGTTTCTGATATCACAGAAATATTAGAAATATTGTGGAATAGTACAAGCTAGTAGTAAACTTTGGGCGTAGTTAGCTTTGGTGGAGGCCTGAGTCTAACAGTGAGCGTCTGTCGACTAAAATATTAATCATAAAACTTAATTTATAAATATCTGTTTAGAAAAAATCCTGTATGATTAAGGGAATAAGTGTGGAAACCAACTAACATCTTTTTAATTTGTGCTTATGGATAAGCAGTTTAAGCTCCATAGTTGAAATTATTTATTGCAATAGTATTTTCAAGCATTTATTAATTTAATAACAATCTGTAATGTATTACAGGACAGCTCGACGCTGGCCTTTGATGATAGATCCTCAAGGCCAAGCCAATCGCTGGATCAAAAATATGGAGAAACCAAACAATCTCAGCGTAGTGCGTATGACGCAGGCTGACTTGGGACGTGTCCTGGAAAACGCTGTGCAGTTTGGACAACCGGTATGTATTTTGAATTGTTTAAAGGAACAAACAATCAGTAAAAGATCGAAGGATGTTGACCGTTACTGCAAAATAAGAAGGTTTAGGGTTGAACTACATCTTCATCGCACTTTTCTATGCTTCTATACTTTCTCTCATTTAGAACCCTCGGTCGTTAACGAAAGCGGGAAATAGAGTGGAAGTTTGATCGCATGCGGCGGGATCGATGAGACAGTCAGCACCACGTCGAAAAGGATAAAAGCATAGGAAAGTGCAATTTTGTATAGCTAGACGCAGCTTGCCTATAAGAGGGTAAAAAAGTTGTATGGCTAAATAAGAAATCTTTTAATACCTAACTCGAAACTAACCCAAAATCCTGAAAATACCATCTGTTCTGTTCCCTTGATGACGTCGGTCGACCGAGGTGTGGTTGCATTTTTTATTGATACATTCGTTAATAACATCTGTGTGTCACATAGGTTTTGCTAGAAAATGTATTGGAGGAATTAGATCCAATGTTGGAGCCACTTCTACAACAACAAACCTTCCGCCAAGGAGGAGCCCTCTGCATTAAAATTGGTGATACCATTGTTGAATACAGTAAAGAGTTCAAGTAAGTATTTCGTAAATTAAATCGAAATTGATCTCAAGTGATCTCAAGTGACCCATTTGACTGTGACCTTAATGAGAATGGTTGTTATAATTCACACAGATTTTGCGGTGGAGCGTTCTGTCCACAAGTAATGCCTTCTTTTGTACAACTTTGTGTTAACTTAGGCCCCTCACCCACAGCGACTTTTTGTAGTGACGCTATTGCGTGTTACGTAAAGCGTTTAAGCATCGCTACAAACAAACATTAGTCGCATTGGCAAGCGCTATAGAAAAGATGCCAACGCACTACAGCATCGAGACTGTATCGATGCAAACGCGCTACAGCATCGCTAAAAAAGTAGTCGGGGCGAGAGGCCTTATCTCAATTTTCTTGAATTAATTGATATTAAAAAAAAAAATTAGAAAAATGTTAAATTTGGAAGGTGATAAACAGTCTTCCTTTATTTATGAGTCACTCCTTTGCTTTACACAAAGCACTTAATTTATGTTTTCTAGATTATACATAAGCACAAAACTGGCAAACCCGCATTACTTACCCGAGGTGGGCGTGCGAGTGACTCTAGTTAACTTCATGCTGGCCATGGATGGATTGCAAGCGCAGCTACTGGCGCGAGTAGTGGCCCGGGAGCGGCCCGACCTGCAGCAAGCCAAGACAGACCTCACCACGCAGAGTGCCGAGCATCGGAGGCTGTTACAGGAAATTGAGAAGAAAATATTGACTGTACTATCGACTTCTGAACATTTATTGGAAGATGAAGAAGCTGTGCAGGTAACGTTAAACACCATTGATACGAGTATAAATATATTTACTACATACTAGCGTGCCGTACAATCACTTTGCTTGACTTAAGTGTACTGCAGGCCATACACCGTTTTACATTGATGACTTGATGACATTAGTGCAGTTTTGCAGTATTTAAGTGCTGAAGTTTTAAAAGTCTTGTTAGACGTCATAATGGCAATTTAGCGCTGCAGCGAACTTGTTTTAACGTTTCAGGATTTTGATAAATAGTTTCCATGAACAAGCTTATCTATCACTTAGAATATAAGTCGATGTTAAACATCTTTGTAGTAAATACC
This sequence comes from Leucania comma, assembly GCA_958295575.1. NCBI lineage: Eukaryota > Metazoa > Arthropoda > Insecta > Lepidoptera > Noctuidae > Leucania > Leucania comma. Next base: position 20,513,662 of record OY282468.1, read on the forward strand.
TGGGGATCTTTGTGTTAGGATTGAAAAGGTTATCTAAATTAACCCTAGTCACACAAGTTGAACCATTATGACGGTCGATTTTTGGGTCTCAATCGAAGTGGCGGGCTGCACGTAACCATAGCAACGGTTTCAACTTATTTGCCGCATATCATCATCATCATACAAAACTGCGCAAAGCAAAAAAATTAAAACGTAAATCACTATATGGAATGTGTTTAAGACAGTTATCGTATATTATTTCAATATGTATTCGTGAATATTTAGATCCTAAACTCCGCGAAAGAGATGTCGAATGAAATTAAAGAGAAGCAAGAAGTGGCCATGGTGACGGAGCAGGCCATCGACGTCGCTCGCGATGACTACGTACCTATTGCTGTGCATTCCACTGATCTGTTCTTCCTCATCGGTAAGTTATTCAATGATTTCAACTGGTTTATTGTGAATATGGCTTTCTATTCTACTATGTTGTAATTGGGCGTGACTAACACCCGTATTTATAAAGAAGTTATTACTTGTTGCCAAGTAATATCTTAATAAGTCATTACTTTAGGTTAGAAATCTTCGTTAAAAATTTGTATTTTTCTTAACTATAGAATAAAAATTGGTATTCAACTTTTACTCAAGTAATTAGTTTTATTTGTTAATAAATACGGGTGTAAGCTGAGTGACAACGGTGAGTCACTATTTTCTTAACATGAATGTAGTATAGAACTAGAATAGAAATAGTTGGTAAAACAAGTGTATGAAATGTTTTGACAAACTTTACACTTCTTCTTCTTGAATTATGATGGATGTGGAGATGGTTTCCGTTTCTCGCAGAGCTTTGGGGCCCAGTAAGACGCTACGTTTATAGTGGCGTCAATGGCGTTTTTTAGGTTCTCCTTGGGTGCATTTGCAGAGATATTTTGGCTGCAATAAGTGAGCCATAGTTTGGTCAGGAGCATCGCCCTCGCACTGGGTGTCTATAATTTTTGCCCCCCTTTTGCCAGGTTGTGTTTGCAACGGCACACTTTGGTGCGTATTCTATTGATTGCTTTCCATATAGGCCACTGCAGATCGCATCCGAGTGGCAGATGTCCCTGAGCTCGAAATTGGGCGGTGGTGAGTGGTCCCGAATAGCCTGTATGCAGCGAAGAAAGCTCTTCCGACTTTTTACCCGCTACTCGGAGATGCTGTATGTTTATAAAGGGGATGTCGGGAACTTTACAGTGGATAGTCCTTAAGGTTTAAAGTCCATGTAATAGTAAAGCGTTTATTTTTCCAAGACGTTTTGTACGAGTTCAAACAATGTAAACACAAAAGCCTCAGAAAGCGCATTATTAAGCCCGGTTATTGGATGGTGAAGGTCAGATAGGCAATTATTTCATACTGGGTACTCATGTGGTAAGACTGGAATGGGTCAGCTTCCAGAATTATAGCTATGGAAAATGACAAGGCAGATTGATTTATGGTATGTATTCCTTTAGTAAGCTTCATGAAATGTAATTTATTTACAGCATCTCTGGCGAATATAGATCCAATGTACCAGTATTCGCTAGGCTGGTTTGAAGGTCTGTTCGTGGCTACTATCGATAATACTGAAAAGGTGGAAGAAATAGATGAACGGCTGCATATACTGAGGAATTTCTTTACCTACTCGCTCTACAATAATATCTGCAGAAGTCTGTTTGAGAAGGTAAGAAATTTTTACAGACTCCATTGTAATAGGGTGGTTGACTAAATATTTTTTTAATAATAATATTATTCGTTATAAAAAGTAAATTTCTCCAAAATAGCAAATAGAAATTATTTTTTCAAATCCGTTCAAGATTAATTAAGTTAGACAACTTTCAAATCTGGTGGAAGGGGATTCTGTCAAGAAACAGAAAGAAGTGCTCACACTGACATGTGACGTCATATTTCAGTGTGTGCACTTCTGTCATAAGGTAACGTGCGTACAAAAGAAAAAGTGAGACGTTGCCACCATGCTCCTACTCTTTCCTTATAAGATTTTTGAAATGCTAACTGCTGCTTCTTTTAATAACTTCGATACTGTTTCCTTCCAGTAAACGGTAATCTTTTGTAATCATGATGATTTTAAAAATTCTTATTTTTTGATTTTGTGTAATATTATCTTTTGATACAAAAATAAAAGAATCAAACACCTAATTTTAATTACAAAAAGAAATAATTATATTTTATAACCACGTGTCTAGAGACTGAATAATATAGGAGTTAAAAACACGAAACAATTACATATATCATAATGTTGCAGGACAAAATAGTGTTTTCATTATTACTGGCGATCACAATCATGGTGGCCAAGGGGGAGATAACAAGAGGTAGCGTGATCTTCCTGTTGGGTGGCGCGCAGCCTCGCACCGTGGTGCCCAACCCAGTGCAGTTCCTGAGCCCGCAAGCCTGGTCCGAGTTTAATGCGTATGGCTCACTCACATTATTTTTAAATGTCATTGTTTTAGCTTGTTACGGTCTTTGTATTATGTGTTACTGTATTGCCCAGTAACTGAGTTGTGGAGGTCTGATAGACAATCACACGCTAGGGAGATAATATCTTGTCATAGCCTTATATAGTAACAATAATTAGGTACTTACATCAAACTGAAAAGAGAAAGCTTAGGTCCCAATGTCGCTGCGGAAATATTTGAAAGAGTTATGAAGAGTAAAGATGTTCCATTCCATTTGATGATATAATAACTCAAAAAAGGCGTATATCAACTTTTATTTATAATTATTTTCTTCTGTAAAACCATGGTTTAACTTTTATGCAAAAAATATCAATAAAAATTAGGCCCAAAATCTAGTTGTAAAATGATTTCAATTTAATTCGCAGACTGAATGAAATACCGAAGTTCCATGGAATTCTAGATCATTTCTTAGAAAATGTTCCAATCTGGGAGCAGTTTTGTGATTTGCCTGACCCACAAAACCATCCTTTGCCTTCGCCGTGGGATAAAGATCTAGATTCGTTTGAGGTAACAAACCGTTGATAATGTTACACTTTTTATTTCATTTTTGCAATTAGTCTGTAAGCTTTCTATAAAATTGGCTTGGCGTGAGGCCTTGTAATTGGCTTCCTAATGTTTATGGTTTCTTTTTCTCTGTTTTTATTAGCTGTAAGTCCTTCATGTATTAAATAAATTAATAAATAAATAAAATTAAATAAATAATAAATATAATAATAAGCTTTTGGCCTTATAGCCAAAAGCTTCGACGACCATCTGTCGAAGCTGTCGTTGCGCGGTTGGACCAACTACACCTATATTTTATGTTTTTTTTTATGTATTGTAAGAAATATTTAAAAATATATATAAAATGTACATAAAATGAAATAGGAAATATAATAATACTCAACTATGTTCTGTAGGGGCTTCATCTGTGTTTTTATAGAAAATCATCCCAAGGGATAAAATATTAGATTATGTGACTAAAGCAGTGACTTTAAGTCGCTGGTGACATGTTGAATTCCGAACGAACCGAAGGCTGTTAAGTTTTAACCCTGAACGTTAGTGAGGGATTTATATAATTAACTCCCGAGAAATGCGAGGAAGTTGATGTAGAAACTCGAGTAAAGTGAAGAGTTCAAGCCGCCCAAGACAAAGACAGCGTTATCCTCGTGTCGGATACTCTACTTTTTACACCATCTGTGAGATAATTAAAAGACAATTTACGAAAACAAACTATATATTTGTGAGAAATATACATATATTATTAAGTAATATTTACAAGCTCATCTTCTAAAACTCGACATTCAATAAATTTTGTACTGTAATGGTGCGACCAGATCCGGCGAATGTGCAGCTCGCGCGCAGGCTTTTTTGGTTCGCGGACTGCACGCGTACATTTCGCGCAAGGCTCGTACGTACAAAATCCCTTCGCTGCACGCGCTTCGTACAAACATGAAATGCACGCGCGTAGTTTACATGCGGTTCGTGAGCGGCGCTTTCGCTAGATCTGGACGCAACATAAGATTCTATAGTTTTATATTTCTATAACGGTCCCACTCTTTCATTGCTTTTTTTAGAGACTTTTTTGTTAAGGGCCAGTTCGATTTTTCAATTATCATTTTTAATGCACGTACATTTTAAAATATCTTTGGTTTTTGATGTTCCAAATTCAATTCTCATTATATCGCCCATGATCTAACATAATATTTAAAACTTTCATCTTTTATTCATACAGAAACTCATGGTAATGCGGTGTGCGCGTTTGGATATGATGGTACCTTCAGTCCAGAATTACGTTGCACGTAAGCATTTCTGTTTAATATCGAGAATTGGGTCGAAAAGTTCATAAGCAATATACACCGGTCCTACCGTTCGAGCCCAGCAACTCCGATACCCGCCAGAGCCACTTCTGAAAAGGAAACCTGTGGTCCTAGAACGCAAAGGGCAACTGAAAGACACGTGTGTGGTTTTAGATGGTAAAAGTCTGACACGCGCTCTGCCTCTCGCTACTCCCAAGAGTGGAAGAAGTTTGGATTACTTCTAACATTGATAGTCAAAAACAATACCGGCCTAACCATAGCTCGGGGTAGCCTTGAACATCGACGCCAAGTTTCCACTGTATCGGTTTTGGAATGATTATATTTCGGGGTGTATGTCAGAATAAAACAAATTTATTTCGTCAAATCTTTTTCCATCATCGGACAACAAGATATACGGTGTTCTGCCTTCGGTGGACATCCCACTCGTACGCATATACCCTTTGGTGATATTCCCATTGTGCGTAGAGAAGCATGGGCGTCGCCAAGGGAGGAGGCTACGGCCCCCCCCCTCTAGAGGCTTGCTTTACAGCTTCAGAGCCTAGTTTAGGCACCAGTCTCCCACAATATAATGCCCATCCTATATGTTACCGTAGATATAAGGCTAGCAATTAGGAGTTATATTGTGGAGAAAATTAACTCTTATAATTATTAAAGAAAATATATTGTCTATACTTCCAATAGATATCCCCTTGATCACCGGCTGGCGACGCCCTTGTAGAGAAGTGTAGTTCCTTGCCAGAATCTATGACACCCAATGCTAAGTCAGGATTCAGTAGGTTACTTGTATTCTAGGCAAGAGTACTCCATCGTCTACCGAGGAGAGATAGTCGTCAAATGCAAAAATACGTATAATAAAAGAAAAAATCCCTTGCCAGTTGCCACGCTAATAAACAAATTTTTCAAATTGTAATGGACTCATTTATTATTATATCCTAAAATTTTTTAAAGGTACCTTGGGCCACAAGTTCGTGGAGCCTCCACTTTTTGACTTAGCATCTTCGTATGCTGACTCTCACTGCTGCATACCCCTGTTGTTCGTGCTCACACCTGGCTCAGATCCTATGGAGACACTGCTAAAGTTCGCAGATGATCAGGTAAACGATATTCACATAGAAGTGACTCTGTGTACGTACCTAGTTGATTTTTTTGAATGATATAAACTAGTGCTTGATTACGATCCCGCCTGATGGTAAGTAGTGATGGTAATTAATGAAAATTCTGTTAATAAATCTGCCAAAATTTATTATTTATTTATTCTGCGATTTTCTCGCGATTTTAGGTTTGGTCCCATAGTAAAAGTTGTTTGTTGTCATGACTACAATCACGTGTTTATTCATTCACTAATTACCAGTCTCCTTATGTAGTCTTTAATGTTTGTCTGATATCATTTTTAATGATGTAACAACTTTTATCAGGGTTTTGGATCTTCCCGTTTGTTCTCCCTGTCTCTGGGCCAAGGTCAAGGCCCCATCGCTGTCAAGCTTATTGAGGAAGGCGTACGGAGCGGGACCTGGGTGGTCCTCCAGAACTGTCACTTGGCTAAGAGTTGGATGCCTACACTAGAAAAGGTAATCGATCAGTATACAAAGGACATCCTATCATCTATAGATAGCGATTATCAATTAACTCTAAAAATATATGGTGTTAACATGTTCAATCAAAAAGTCTCGTAATCAGTAGACTTTCAGGATACATCCATTTCTTTTTGGTATTTCGACATACTCTTAGGGACTCTAATGTAAAGAAACTGAAATAAATCTTAATTCAATAATTGTTAATCCTTCTGTAGATTTGCGAAGGATTGACTCCAGATGCCACACATCCTGACTTCAGGCTTTGGTTGACCTCATACCCTGCTGATCATTTCCCGGTGTATGTACTGCAGAACGGTGTCAAAATGACCAATGAGCCGCCACAAGGTATAACATATTTCGAATTGATTGATAATATTTAGACATTGTTTTGTATTTTGAGTATTTACACGTATTTTGCATTCAAGTTCTATGTATATAACATATTCTATATATATCCGTGCCTCGGAAACCACATAAATCGATGTCGATCGGTAATCGATGATAAACTCGTTAATCTGTTTGGGCCCAGTAGGTGGCTACGTTAACTGCAGCATCGGTGGCACTCATTAAATCCTCCATAGTGCAGGTGTATGGGCACTTACATAAAACCTTCGGTCCCGGTTGTCATTCGTACATCTTTGACAGTCGTTACAGAAAGTCAGACATCAGAAAATCTAGCCATCACACTTTCCAAGGAGTGTCGTGTTGCCCAGTAACTGGGTTGTAGAGGACTGGTGGGTTAGTTCCGTGTAAAACATGGGTATTTCAGCCGCATCCAGTTAGACCGGAAGCTAGTTGGGAAAAGGTTAGGAAGATGATGACTCTTATTTGTATTCAACTGTTGCATTCAAAACGAAAAACGGAACCCTATGGGATCACTCACACACACGTGTGGAGTTAATCGAGTTATAATTAAAACAATGTATTCTTTATTTATTATTATAGGTCTGCGGGCCCTTGAAGCTGTGAAAAAATCAAACTTCTAAGTTAGCGAAAAAAAAAGATACGGCCGTTTATGTCGCAAAAAACTACACTCAAGGGAATCAAAATTCATAGGTTACTTTCTGTTGACCCAGAATATAGCACAGATATAGGAATAAATCTGAAAACATTAAACTTGTTTTGTTCATATTCGGAAAAATCTGTGAAACTTATTGAACTATTTTCATACCTAGGTAAACTTTGTACGGAACTCTCAGTTCGTGAGTCCGACACGCACTTGTCTAGTTTTTTAATATTTCTCAGACATAATTAAAGTATTCATATCAAAATCTAGGACTGCGAGCGAACATCGCCCGTTCGTTCAGCAGCGACCCCATCAACGACCTGGAGTGGTTCGAAGGTAACAAGCAGCCAGAGAACTTCAAGAAGCTGATATTCGCGCTGTGCTTCTTCCACGCTGTGGTTCAGGAGCGGCGGCAGTTCGGACCTCTAGGCTGGAACATCCACTACGAGTTTAACGAGACAGACCTTCGGATTAGTGTCACACAACTCTATATGTTCCTCAATGAATATGATGTGAGTAGAGAAGAGGGTATATTTATTTATTTAATAAATCTGTAGTGGAACATAGGCGGACTTAATGCAACAAGGCAATCTCTACCAGTCAACCTTTGGGTTAAAAAAGACAACTCTGTGGTAGGTGTACTGTTTGGTGTGTGGTGTAGTGTGTGGTGTGGTGTGGTGGTGTATGGATTGATTTATGAATTTAGTTTCGAATTTACTGTTTTATTTGTCAATCGAATGAAATGGCTATAACGGGATTGTTGTCATTGCCATTGTGATCGTGTATATGAGATACTAAAAAAAATAATAACTACTTCTTATCGTGTAAATAGTTTCAGCAAACAATGTATGGCGAAGGGCCGTACATTGTTTACTGTCACTAATCTAGTTGCTAACTAACGTAGTTTCAAAGATATCATCGTTTTAATCAGACGTGCGGAAATTGCGCACGATCACTTCGCGAATTTATACATGTATTGCGCTTGCGCAATTATGGGCCCACAATTCCATGGCTACTATCTATCCTAAAGCATAGGTTATTATGGTATGGTAAACCATGGACAATAATATCTACCTTCGGTCTTAGGGATTTTTTTTGGTGGGTAAAAACCACAACAACTCCCACCCTTAGGCGGAGCGGGAGATAGTGTCAGACTTTTACTGACTAAAAAACCCACCCCGTTGCTTCACTGCCTTCGGTCCAGGGCCCCGAGGTTCACTTTCACACAACTCATGGCCCCAGTACGCTTCGACCCTGCTGGGCCCCTGCGTAGGTCTTAGGGATAAGATTGACTCTTGATTTTACGCAGATCTTGTGATCTATAGCGATCCACTGCAGTCTATATTCATTCCAAAATTGTGCCATTACATCTAGTTTTAGCATTAACCCGTCTTTTATCTTTCGGTAATATTGCTGATTGTTGTTGGTTGATACATGTAGAATCAAATATGTGTAATGGCGCCTTATGACACTCCGTGAGTCGCTGTGCATTGTAAAGTCTCGTCAGTAACCCTACTGTGCAGGGTTAAGCGAACGACTTAAGTGAGGCCAACGACGGAGCGGCCCAGACCGCTAAATATTGGTCGCAACAAAGAATCAGATCAATAAGAAAGTAGAAGAAGGGAGAAGCAAACTAGCAAACTTCACAGATATGAATGGTAGATACGATAGCTAATTATCTACGTGTATTATTTGTGTCCAGGACGTGCAATTCATCGCACTGCGCTACCTCACGGGCGAGTGCAACTACGGCGGCCGCGTGACCGACGACTGGGACCGGCGCACGCTCAACACTATCCTTTACAAGTTCTACAACCCCAAAGCTCTCAAGGAGTACAACTACCCGCTTGACCCTACAGGTACACTAATAAAATTACAGTTATAAATATGGGTAATTGGCACATAACTCTAGATGTTTTCCCTGATTACGAATTCAAATATACAAGATAACGATTTCACCAGGTGTGTACCACATCCCAACGCTGAAGGAACACGGCGATTTCGTGAACTTCGCACGTTCGCTACCGGCAGCCACGCCACCGGCCGTGTTTGGCTTCCACCCCAACGCAGACATCACCAAGCACTTCAGGGAGGCCGAGGAGCTGCTCAACACCGCTATACTGACACAGGTTACAATCTACCATGTAGATTTTAAATTATAGAAGCAAGGTCTTTGAGATTCTCTAGTTTGATCATCCTTTACTCTCAAACGAAGTCACATATGAGAGAAGCTCATGCTGTGGTCTATGTCTGGTTAACGTGATGATAATTGAGTTGGACATCGAGAATATATCAGATAGGTGTTCAAGTATTCTTCATTCATTTTTAATATGTAGCTAAATTTTATATACTTAAGTAATTTATTTGTAACTAGCTCTTCATAAGCATGGAAGTGTAGAATTCAATTATTATGTAGTATTCAATTGAGATCATTTATGTCATGTGGTATTTCTTATGTTTCATCTATCGTCGGTACATTGGAGCAGGATCGTATGGTAAGACATTACAATCAATTAGTATTGTTCATTTAAATTAAATGTAAAACTGTATTTAATGTTGGTTTTAAATTTTCATGCTTGAAAGGATATCGAGAAAAAGTACCAGGTAAGTGTGTTTTTAAGTTAGAAATATAATTTATGTTCAATTTCTTAGCTGTAATTAGTTTTAAAATTTAAGAATTCCTGAGAGATAGCTCCGAAAATATCGAACAAAAATACATATCGCTATCAAATGACGTAAAATTTACTAAAGTAAATGGATTATAATCAGCCATCGTAACATTTATAAGAAAATTTCAAAACAATTATTTACGGAACTCACTTACATTATATTTATGGCTCAATTTATAGTCTAACTATACGTATCCTATTCCTAACACAGGACATGGCCGCTGCCGGAGACGTAGAAATAACACCGGAGATGCAAGCGATGGCCATCGCCGAAGATGTGTTAAAACGCCTCCCTGCCAAGATCCTGACCGGCCCGTCACACGAGGGTGACATCAAGGCTTCGGATATGACGCCCATGTCTATTGTGGTGATACAGGAGGCCGCAAGATATGAGCGGCTGGTTAACGTCGTCAGGTCCAGTTCTAGGGCCGTCATTGGAGCTGTGCAGGGTATGTATGAACGTCACTTCTTCCTATTGTGTTGTTTTCTTACATACAAATTAACTTTAAAAACGTAAGGATAGATTCCATAGCTTTTTGGGCCCAGATGATAACGCAATCAAACTAGCCTTATTTATAAGAGGATAAAATAAAAGAGCCCTACAGATAATTTCGTAAAATTTGGCTATCCAGGAATCAAGTGATAGGCGGTAATAGTAAAAGTTAGGTTACTTTTTAACATATTTTTTATTTGTGAAATATTCTTGAATAGTTCCGGTTGAGTATTAGTTTTATGCATGGAGTCCTAGTAGAGAGCGCCATGTGTGACGGGTTCATGATGAACAAAATGGGTCAATTCATACATCCATCTACCTTGTTAATATTCGATAGATAGGTGTAATCAGTTGTCCAAAATAAAGAGCCAGGTAATTCAAAGTAGAAAAATCAGTCGGAATAGTCCTTTGTAAAAATCCGGGAATATGTTCCAGGAATATAAAGCGATAGTTGCTTTTTAACTGTTACCTCTTCGCATCTTAATAACTAAACATATTTGGATAAAACAGAGTACTGGTAAATCATATCTTAGAATAAGACTAAGGGCTAACGCTGCGTTAAGCAAGAGTCACGCGCATAGTCATCCGTGCGCGTATGTGGCGGTCCTCGTAGCGAAAACCGGATTATATGGTACGCACTGTCGCTAGTACAACTTTAACAGTGTGCATTTTTTTGTGTCCATGTTTTTAAGTATTATTATGTTGCAAAAGGGGTGCGGGGCGCGGCTGCCCGCAACGGGTGCTCGCGCGGCGGGTTCACTTTTGTATGAGACCGCGCGTGCGTCCGCTTAACGTAGCGTTGGCCCTTATAATACTTTTTATACTATTGATACACTGATCTCTTTCTCTCTCTTTACTTATCACTTGATAATATCCGTGACACAGGTGTAAGCGTTCTGAATGATATAACTGAGGAGGTGCTAACAAGCATGGTGCGCGGGCGCATCCCCGCGCTGTGGGCCGGCAAGAGCTACCCCTCGCTCAAGCCCTTCGCCTCCTACTTCAACGACCTGCTGGCGAGGCTCGCGTTCTTGCAGGTAATCATATTTATTTATTTACTTAATTAGCACATAAAGGACTTACAGCCAATAAAAAAAAAAAGAAAGAAAGAAGAAAGAAAAATAATTTATTTGGTGTACCAAATAAATTATTAGCTGTTATTAGCTGTAGCATAAGGCATGAACACAACAATTAGATAACACAAAAAATATAATAAATTAACAAAAACAAAAAATAAATAAAAATAATTGTGTGCCTCATGGCTGCACCAAAATAGGTCCAGTTCAGCATGAATGCCAAACAACTAGTGCCTGACGCTGGTTTTCAACTGACCTGTTGTTGTGACGCAAAAAGAACCATAATCATTAGAAAGTCAATTAGTCCTCGCGTATAGACATATAATATGTATTTTAAACAGTTACATTTGCAGTTGTTAGTTAGTTGTGGTTTATATTTGTAGTTTTCTTTATGCTCTCAAACAAGCTAACATGGCTGTTAGCTTGTTTTACCTTATGTTAATTGCTCATTGACTTCTCATCTGCCATCATTGGTCTTTAGTTGTAAGTGATGATGCTATAGACGATGGAACACGCTTGCGAAGAAGAAACCTATTCCCTCACTTTTTTTTGATCAACTAATATGCTAGTTTTAATTACGTCGATATATTTAAAATTCGGGGTTCAATCTACAACCGAACAAAGTGTAGTTTTCCTTTCAGAACACATTCAGATATTGCTCGGAGTTGGAGCCGTGCCCGCTTTATACTCATGCACGCGCGCACATACACATCTGACTCTGAACTCAGTCGTGTGAGCATTCCACATGGCTGACTCTAGAAAATGTTAGGGTAATTTCATTTCTGGATCGCGTTATGAATATGATGGTAAACATAAACATGCTCGGTTAATTTTGACGATTAACTGTACTGTACTGACTAAATTATCGTAGGAAAATATCTTAACTCTGTAGGTTCATCACTACATAGTATAAAACAAAGTCGCTTTCCCACTGTCTGCCCTATCTATGCTTAGATCTTTTCGGATTTTCATACGTTTTTTTAATAAATAGAGTGATTCAATTGGATTTCAAGAGGAAGGTTTATATGTATAATATTTGCATAATATATTTCATATCACCATTGCACCCGTGCGAAGCTGGGACGGGTTAGTTCGCTAGTTGTTAATACAAAATACAAATACAAAATCTTTATTTCTGAACCAAATAGTTTAACATTAGTATGTGATTGGAGCCTTCTTTTAAACATGTAATGCCTGTATTAGGAGACTCCGCTCTTCCACAGCAATATAAAATATTTAATAACCTAGATTTAAAGCATGCTTGAGTGTTTGTACGTATGATGGTGTGTTCCTGTGTGATATGTGCTTGTGTGAGTGTATGAATATGTGTGTATGTGAGTGTTTGTGTGAAAATGTACGTTCGTGTTTTACCTTATTTGTTGCAAAAGTGCCTCAGTGTCTTCGTAATTCAAAGTTTTTAACCAGTTAGTAAGAACTTTTTTACACTCGTGTAGTGGTTTGTCGTGTATATAAATCTTTAATATGCCACAATATATTTAATTTCGTCTTGTATGTAGAGCAGTGGTCCCCAACCTTTTTTGACCTGGAACTACTTCGGTTTCTTAGTTATTAGAAGGGACTAAAAGACCATAAGAAAATGTAACAATATTTTTACACGACTGATATTTTTTTACAAAAAGTATATCACATATTCAAAACTTTTATTAGACCTATTCTTTATAATCCTTACTAACTACCATTGTTATAGAAAATTCAACATTTCTGACAAGAAATTAAAATCAATCCGAAGCTATACTATTTTTCAGTCGGAAAATTTGTAATTATATTTTTTTAAATACCTTTCTGGAAACATATTTTAACTTTTGAAGATTACCTATAGTCCGCATCCCACAGGTTGGGAAACACTGTCATAGATCCATTGATTTGAAAAGTAAGGAAAGGGCCACCAGAACGTTTGCATAAACGAGTTCATCAAATATGAAACACTAGCGCTACTTCTCAGAATTACGATCTGAGGTTGTAAAGTAACCTTGTAAGAGCGGCTGATATTATCGAGGTTAAAGAAAAAGCCTTCAAAATCGTATCAATACGACGAACCTTCAAAGTTACGTCACACAACCGGTAAGTATGGTTTAATCTGGCTTCGACCTTATAAGAATGAAAGAGTTTTGCGTTCGGTTTGTTTATATGTTTATGTTTTCGTTTTTCCTAGCGCAGGATGCAGGGGTTTCAATGGTTTGTGTTTTCAAAGTGTTATACCACGAAGCCAGCCTTGTCTACATAGGCAAAGATTCTCTACAATCAAAATTCAAGAATGTCAATGAAAGATAACGCCAGAATCACAAAGTTTAAGCACTAGGACAACACGTGTTTACATTGTTTCTTTTTCTTTCATCGTGTTTCGAGGCGTTACTTACCGAGAGTATTGTTACCAGCACTGGCATGAATTCGGGCCGCCGACGGTGTTCTGGTTGTCTGGCTTCTACTTCCCGCAAGCCTTCTTGACAGCCGCTCAGCAGAGCTACGCGCGCAAGTACAAGATACCCATCGACCAGCTCGCCTTCCATTATGAAGTGAGTAGCTTTCAGATGAGTCCATTTTATGATGATGTCCGAAGGAATCTGTTACCATCATTGCACAAACGCATTTGCGCGTGACGTTGTCAAAAATTTTCGTTCTTTTCCATTCTAAATCCGAATGGCCTTAAAATTGAAATCATGGTCGAAATGTCTTCTCTTACCTGTAAAATTTTGAACTAAACACGTAGCGTATTTGAAGGAATACATTTTGAATTTTGACCCTTATTTAATGTGCCCTCTAACGTTATATGCAGGTACAGAAAAAGGTAGATATTCCGGAGCCCCCGGCGGAGGGCGTCTACATTCACGGGCTGTTCATGGAGGGCGCTCGGTGGAACATGGACAACATGATCGTCGACGAGTCCATCCCCAAGATCCTGTATGACGAGTTCCCACCGGTCAGTATTCATAATTTCAGCTTCGGAAGAAAGGCTTATATTGCTCTGTACAACAAAACATGTTCTATTGTATTTGCGTGGATAATATTCCAAGCCATTACATCTCGTCCGCATATTTTGTCAGAGGCAGGGGGAGTGCTGTCAAATGTTTGTCTATGTTACCACATAGGAACTGAAAATTAAAACTCCTGCATCACGGTATCAAAGTTCTCTTAGAACATCGCAACTATCGGATATCAACTATCGGGCAGTTGCCCAGGCCAGACACAAAAGGATCGGTCGGAGTATCCTACGTTTTTTAACGAAAGTTTGTGGGAGTTTATACTCTGTTCCGCATAGTTCTAAGGCCTACTGTCCACTGACGCGTGACTTCATAGACGCGTATTACCTATAACAACACGACGGCATAACGCTGCAGTTTCGTCGACAGTTTCATAGTTTTGTAAGAGCTTCACGCAGGCGTACATCAAGCGTATAATGACGAATACACGTCTATGAAGCTACGCGTCCGTGCACAGTAGGCCTAGATGTTCATCAGCTGCAACACTGTGTGGTTATTCCAGGTTTGGTTGATCCCCATCAAACGCGAGGACATCCCCACGGGCAATTTCTACCACTGTCCCCTATACAAGACAGGCGACCGGCGCGGCGTGCTCTCCACCACCGGGCACTCCACCAACTACATCCTCTTCATGCTGCTGCCCACAAAACTTGATTCTGACCACTGGATCATGCGCGGGGTCGCCTTGCTGACGCAGCTGCCGTTCTAGTTCTGCTACTGTCCTATCTACAATTACCAAGCTAGAACCTGACCACTGGATCCTGAGCAGAGTGGCCTTGCTTATTCAGCTGCTGTTCTAGTTTTGCCACTACAACTACATCCTCTTCTTGCTGCTGTCATCTATCTGGAGTCTGAACACTGGATCATGCACAGAGTGGCCTTGCTCACATAACTGCTGTTCAAGTTCTGACAATATCCTCGTTGCATCTACATGCTCTTCATGCTGCTGCCACCAAGCTGAAACCCAAAATGTCATTTGCAGGTCAGTTGATGAGTAAGGCAATTAAGTTAGCATGATATCTCGTTTTGTGATAACTTCGGATTATTATGAAATTACATTTTCGTAATTTTTATACAAAAAATCAGCACGTGGAACAGATAGTCTCGTGCAATATTTTTATTTGTTTTTTAATAAATTTAGAAGAATTTATTTGAAAAGTTTACGTTTATCATGGTAATTTTTACAACGTTAAAAACTTGTTTATTGTTACCTAATTATTATTTTTGTCGTAACTTGGTCTAGTCACCTAAGAAATAATATCGATTTATGTTTAATTTATTCATTCGTTCTTTTTGTGTAATGCGATTTGATTTACATTTTGTCTTGATAAACAATGCCATTATAGGTTTCGATTGAAACTGCAATTCACGTTTGGATGAAAATTGGGTAAACATTGAGGTAGTTCAGTAGTTATAGATCAATCAATGAATCAATTAATAACCAAGTTCTTTTTACTATTTTCTTATAAACCTGCATTAAAATTAACACGGATATATTTTATAATTCTTCCGAATTCGTTTGTTTGGGTGTTATAGCTTCAATGGTTATCCTTAGCGTGATTTATATCCTATTTGCATGTAACCTATCTTATTCTTTAAGTAATTATTTTTGACGTAATTTGGTCTGTCACCTAAGAAATAATGTCGATTTATGTTTAATTTATTTGCTTTATTTTATTAGCAAAAAAGTTTGTTCGTTTGTGACCTTTTTACGCGTAAATCACAGAACCGATCGTCATTGAATTTTGTCTATACTCAATGTATATACAAAATTAAGGATAGAGAAAAGGAGGAATAGATTTCATCCTAAAAAAAGTACTGTTCTCGAGGGAAAGAACAATAACTTTCAACGGCCACAATTGCTTTAGGACGCTAGATGGCGTTACATGTCTTTGGAATCGATTGTGAAAATCTTAATATGAACGAACAAAAATAAGATAAATAATATAATAGATTCCTGTTGTAGGTAGACGTGAGAAATGTTACGTTACCTGGCTGGGAAACGGCTAAACATAGAACAATAACATTGACTCATTGAAAATAAATTTGAATAAAATAAAATTGAAAAAATATATTTTAAAATTCGTGTAAAAATAGATTTTATTAATATAATTATTATTATAATGATAATTAAGACTTGTTTTTCTTTATATGCATTTTCTCAAAACTACCTGGACTGAGTTAACATTCTTTCATCAGTAGTCTTTATTGTAACGTATGTCTATATACTATTTTCACGCGTGCAAAGCTGCCGTCAGAAGCTAGTTTTAGTGAAATACTACGTATCATTCCAAATTCTTTTCGTTTAGTTTTCAAACAATACTTATCCGTCAACATTATGACGTGTCTAGTATTTTATGATATCACATTGTACACCAGATGTGCTCCATTTTTCTTTAGAATAATAATGAAAGATGAATGACATCGATATGAAAAGACAATGTTTATTTATTATGGTTATTATTTCAACGTTAAGTATTTTTTCTTAGTAATTATTTTTTTCGTAACCTGGTCTAGTCACCTAAGAAATAATGTCGATTAATGTTTAATTTATGTTAGTTGGTTATTTACGTATTATTGAATTTAGGTACTTATAATGTCTGAATACACAACATTTTATGATAGGTTTCTATTAAATTGGCGTGAGATATTTTCGAGCAGTAGAATCTACTAAACATGATTATTTTTTTAATACCATGTCTCTATTCGGATATTTAAAAATTTCTAGTTTATCTGTTTTTTTTAATCAAATTGCAATCTAGTTGAATATTCGCCACATTAATAAACCTATCATCATCATCAGCCTTTTAATGTTTCCACTGCTGGGACTCAGGCCTCCTCTCAAAGGGGGGGAATGGGCCGTAATCCACCACGCGGAGCCAGTGCGGGTTGGTGAATGTCACATGTCTTCGAATGTTTGTTTCTTGGACATGCCGGTTTCTTCGAGATGTTTTCCTTCACTGTTTTGAGAGCAGTGGTAATGAAATAAATTATACAAAGTAATGCGCCTGTACTAAACCTATACTTTAATTGAAACATACCTGTAGTTAAAATATTTGCATAAATTACTTTTATCAAATAATATAAGTTTTTTTTTCGCTAGTTTCATACAATCCTGATCCAGAATGGCTACTCTCTACAACATTTACCTTCTTAGAATTTATTTCAAAAGACAATGTTTATCATGACTATTGTTTTCTATGTTAACTTTAAGTATTTATTGTTAGTAATTATTTTTGTCGAAACTTGGTCTAGTCACCTAAGAAATAATGTCGATTTATGTTTAATTTATTCATTAATTTATTCTGTATGTGGAATTTGATTTATATTTTTATGTCATAATAAAATAATTCGGTAATAGTTATGCTGTTTGCCCTTACCCTATTTAAACCCTTTTCAGATAAATTGGTTTTGTACCACACAACACAATTAGAAAGTCGTTAAATCGTTAAGCAAAGAAGTTATGTTACAATTTACATCCCCGCCCCTCTTGTTATGAACTAACCTTTATTCCCAATGTTTAGCATGAATTATTGTGATTGTGGTTTCCAAAATAACACTGTTTCGTTATAAAATCTCAAATTTATTTACTTCCGATTTTTCAATAGTCTGATAACTTTAATCCGAGAAATAAAAATGGCAGTTTGACAGTTTTGCTATAAGAAAAATGACAAACGGCCATATTATTCTTCACTTAAAAGTTATCAAAGTATTGAAAAATCAGCCCCTAGACATCTAGAGTACTACTGACACAGTCCATGCATTAACTAAATTTACTTCATCATCATTTCAGCCCAAAGACGTCCACTGTCGGACATAGGCCTTCCCCCAAATGTCGCCACATTGAACGATCCTGTGCATCTCGCATCTATCGGATTTACACAACCTTTACCAGGTCATCGGTCCATCTTGTAGGAGGCCTTCCAATGCTTCGTCTTCCGGTACGCGGCCGCCCAGAACCTTTCAGCTCCAACAGCCATCTTCTATCAGCATCTGCGAGCAATGTGCCCTGCCCATCTAAAAAAGAAAGTCTATGACAAGTCGTGTTGCCAGTGTTGACATATTGCTCTGAAACGTGGTCGCTTACCATGGGCCTCATCAAAAGGCTTAGTCACCCAAAGGGCAATAGAAAGGGCTATGCTCAGAGTTTCCGTGCGTGATCGAATCAGGAATGAAGATATCCGCTGGAAAACCAAGGTTGCCGACATAGCATGAAGAATCGCCAAACTAAATTGACTTCCAATAATATAAATAAATAAGGGTAGCCTAACTTGGGGTGGTTCTGTTGTGAGCTTTATTGAAACAAAGAGGGTCCTGTTTGCCACAAGTCCATAATGTTCTGGGACTACACGTTATACACACAGTAATGTGCCTGCAAAACTTTAAAATGGGTAGGTACTTGTTAATCTACTACTACTGCAAAAGCACACGTGAGGTAATAAAGCAGTTTTAAAATTGGATACTCGCTCATGAAATTTTTTGTCATACAATAGATGAGTACTTTATTTTCCATGTTCATCAAAAATTAATTTAGGTACTTTAGTACGAGTAACATATCCAAGGAGTTTTAATACTATCATTAAATCTATGGCAATAATATCGGAATCTATGGAAAACCAAATTCAATGTCCAGAACTTTAAACGTACATAAAGTATTTGTGTATGGTAACTACGTAGTAAGCGTGTGAAGTAGGCATGAAATTCCGAGGATTGTTTCCTCACATGAGCATTCACGCTATAAATTGGGCCCGGACGAAAATGGAAGTTTTCTTCGGGTAACGAGGTCAATGTCATCGTTATGGTTCCGCGGTTTAATGCCCGGCCAAGGGGACCACCACGCCATGGCTGCGGCGCGGCCATTACGAGAGCGGTGACTTTGCGATTACGTTGCCCTGTCATTTAGCATGAAAAAGCTCGCATCCCAGATACGGCATGTATTAAATAAGCGAGTAGTGGGCAGGGTGAGGGGGAGGGGGCTGCGGGGCCGTAGTACGGGAGGCACTCGGTCTGGCGCGGCGTTGCCGGGCGACGCGAGATATTGATCTGCGCGCCATCCCGCGCAGCATCCCTCCCGGCATGCTCCCCCCGCACGCTCCGCTCCCCGCGACCTCTCCCCGCGACCTCTCCCTTTGCCCCGCGCCCCTCGCCCTTGATTCTGCCGCTCGACCACCGCCACCACGACCCCACCGCACCCCCCTACAAATACTTATTACATTTCACACTACATACTCCACGTAATCCGATGAAGAAATTTTGCTTAATATGCTTTATAATGATACTGCTAACCTCGATTTTCTTGAACTTGCAGCTTTGCAAAATGAAAAGTGCTTATTGCAAGTCATGGTTATTCCAAGGATCTTATATATCCTAGGGGTTATCCTAACTGGGTGTCATTTTGACGTAGACTGCTGTCGTCATTTAATAATATTATGTGGAGGGGGAAAGCGATAGTCGAGCACATTATCTTTAGGTTGCAGTTGAATCGAATATAGATTATTTCTTTCCCGGTTAAAAGTCTTTTACCAGAGATTAAGATTAAATATAATCAAATCGAAACATAACAAAGGACATAAAGAAATAAGATTACTTTCATGACTCACTAAAGTGATTTTTTTCTTATTGGAAGTTAAATGGGAGAACTGTTTAACTTCCAATATGGAAAATTTCAATTTGCAATGTATTAATTGGTTTTAAAACTACAGCTTTTTACAGATGCATGCTACAACGTAATCGTTGACGCAGAATACGGCGAAGATCAATCCAGATCACACGAGCTATGCGGCTAATGCAATGTGTCGGAGAGCACATAACAGCATAACCCAGCGTAAGTGGGTGAGCAGTAACGTGCGAGGCGAGCGCTCTGTGGCGCTCCATGTATTATGGTATTAGCGCGTGACTAACGCTGGAACACCAGGCCAGCATATAAGGCGGTTAGAGGTAATTCAGTTTGATAAACCTTATAAAATGGCACAGTTTGTGTCACAATTATGATGAATGAATGGCCTGATAAGACCATTCATTCAGGTCTAAAAATATCTTGATTAAATCCACTCATTCATCACCAAACTTTAGTCATGACGAAACGATATGCTAGACGAAAAACGTCTACTCTTAGACGGATATAAGTAGCCACATCAACCAGTCCATCTGCTGGAAACTCTAAAAGCAATTACATAATGTGATTACCAAACTGTACCTATGCAATAATCAGTATATAGAGCGACAATTTAAAAACGCATACTTAATGGCAATTCTAGTGACCAAATTATAAACAGGACTTAACGCTACCAGACCACCGCTCTTAAAATAAAATTACAAAACGTATTCATCATCATCAAAAACAATTACTGCCCAGATAATTTTATATGATGATCGATTACGAATATAATTGGTGCATATAATGTTCCCACATTATATGCGTATTTAGGTGAAGCCCTGCCTAATTAGTTTTTTTTTTATTATTGATAGGTTCGCGCTTGACCGCTATCTCACCTGATGGAAAGCGACGTTACGGTCGACGATGGAGCGCGCTAACCTAGAAGAAACCGTTTCACTCTTGACTTAAAGATTCCCGGGTTGTAGCCATCAGGATTCAGGAAACACAGACTCCGATAGATATACAGATAGTTGACCTGTCGGTCGTTTTTATATTCGTAATTTTCACAAATTTAGAATTTGCGGATGTTAACACTCTAACACTCTCTATAGGTATTTTCCGCTACTTTCCGCAAATTAAATCCTTCTTTCTAGATACCGCCTACGTCTGTTTTTCTTTTTGTGTCCTTCTGCAGCTATCAGGCAATATTATTTGTACATAAAACTGTACATATACTTTTTTGTAATCGCCTTATCATTTGTATCCCGGGATACGCCCCCCTCGTTCTCTCCCTTCCCACAGACAGGTACCGACTGTTAACGCTCTCACAGTTCATTGTCTAATTTCCACGTTGCTATGACGAGAGACGGTGCGGGCACAACTCACAAGTACCTCGCTACCCCGGGAGCTCTATTGAGTTGTTACTAACAAGTACATAACGAAACGAATATTGACATGTTTCTACGTGTTTTCCATCGAACTCATCTCTCTTCGTGTTTCACGTATCCTTTGTTACTGTCATATCGAACTCATTGTCAAGAGCGACAGATTCGAGTGGTCGATGTCACCACTTGAATCTATTGCGAGCAAATTACAATGCTATGGCTGAGATACAATATGATTTGAAATACTCTTTTGTTACTAGTCAGTCATGTAGCTACTTCGATTGATTAATTGATTGAACTTTGTTACCAATAGGCTGTACCTATTTTTTATTCTTTGTTTTCTTCTGTAAACCATCCACTTGGCAACATGATGACATTTAGTTGCAAAAAAAGAAATAGAAAAGTATCTCTCCAGTTAACTGCTACGCCCGAGTGCGGATGAGTGGATGTCGTATTAAAATGCAGGCGTAGTAGCAAGCATTATCATTACGTCGGCGAGCGCGTCGACTCGCTGCAAGCTTTAAACACAGCTTCAATTTCACAGGACGCGGACTAACGCGGACGGACCGACGGGAAAAAACGAAAAGTATGTCCCGCGGCGCTATCTCTCGGCAATGAGGATTTAACTAAAATGCAGCACTTACGTTTGCCGGCGGCTCTCTGTTCGTGCCTTTAGCACATATCGCTTGCACACCGCCTCTGCCTACTTTGTAGGGAACTGCCCTTATCAATCCTCTAGTCTAATTAAAATGATCAACATGATACTACTTCAAATACTGATTTTTTTAGTGATTTCATCCAGATATAGTATGTGGCAAATAAGTGGTTCCATTTGCTATTGTTACGCACAGCCCCCCACCTCGATCGACCCGAAAATTGGTTACTACGCATGCAAAGTCGATCACCATGATGGTTCAACTTGTGTAACGAAGATTATAACCGATTTTCGAGTCTCGATCGAAGTGGAGGGCTGCGCGTAAACATAGCAAATGGTACAACTTAGTTGCCGCGTACTATAACCATTTGAGAATCTCGTTCACCGCCTGAAATTGTATAATAATACCCAAATGGAGATAAGATAAGACAAGCAAGTCATTCTTCATATAACTTTTATATCATGTTGCAAAAGTCGGTTACAAAAAAAGCGAGGGAAAGTTTAAACCCCACATCAAACGGGTCCTTATCAAGCGTATTACAAGATTAAAGACTAAGTTGAAGACAAGCTTGTTTGATTATGACTACTTCTGAGCATGTTACTTTTTTGGTAGCTCAGTAACTGCGTTATCGTGTCACCGTCAGTTCACTGTTCCATCTTTTTTCTTCATAAATTTTGTTATTGCAATAATTTTACATTATTTAGATCACTGTTTCACTTCATGAGTGATTCCATTTTCTATTTACATGTATTAGCATTATTATATAAGTAATCATGTTATTCGTTAACAGGTTTATTTTAATAAACTATTTTTTTATGAAAATGAATGTGAGATACTGAATAAACTTCGCAGACTCAGATATTTTTTTAATTTGGTCCAACATTATTTTTGTCTAATTTTTAAACTTGATATTATGTTGACTGATCCGCAATGTACTCTCATACATATCATTGTTGTTTAACATGGAAATTCAATAATTTTTTTTTTAATATTAACAGTGAAGTCTCTCGCTGCTTCTCCTCCATAGCAAACGAACACTGGGAACCGTGTACTAGCTTATGACTTTTTCTAAGTGCCCATTGGAACAAAATTCAAATGTGGAACCACATCATAATTTTACAACGCCTGATTTAATTTGTGGAAAGGGGAGATGCTGCCGAAGTTAGTCTGTCTGATCCGATAAAAGCCGCCAGCGCTGAGTCCGTATTTAAACGAGCTATTTTAGGTGGCTTGTAACTGCGACGTGGTCGGCGGCGGTGCACAGAGCTTACAGCCGATCGCTTATTGGGATTGGAAGCAAAGCCTTTCGGGTGGTTGCGGCCGCTCCGGCGGACAATTTTAATGTTATATAACTGAACCGAATTAATTCACAGTGCGCTCCACTGCGCCCGCTAGTTCAAACACCCACTCCACAAACCAATTTCCAATAAATATTGCTTTTTAACTGTGTAACAAGAGTTGTGGTTGATCTGTTGTAATTAAAAAGCTCGTTCAGTTCGAAAATTCGGATTTAAATGTATTACGGTTTCGCGCATATTATTAATTAATTGGAATGCATTGGTATTTGCATAATTGGATACGGATTTTAATTATTTTGTTTGATTGAAAACAAAGTAAACTAAATGCTTCTTTGTTTTCTTCAGCAGTAGGTACCGCCACGCCCTATCAAAATTGTCCAACATAAAATAATTTTAAGACATTTTTACGCCACAGATAGCTAACGTCGTCCTTTTAATGTTTCCCAGTCCTCTTTGCATGAATTTTAATTAATTATTAATTACGTAATTAATTAAGTCGAGAGTGAATACTTCTAGGCAAGCATAGATGAGATTTGATCACTATATAACTATGTATGTAATGGTGGCGGTGGAATGAAACCAACGTTGGATGACAGATAGGGTTTATTTACCTCAAACACTTGACAGATTTTTAGCAAACAAGATAATAGACTGATGTGAAAATCTATGAGCGGTTCTAGGGATGGACTGCGGGGCTATCCTATCCCTTGACCTCCTAGCTCGGCTGTTCCTGAGGGCGACGGGGCCTCCGCTCAGGTCAAGCTTATGACAACAGTAGTGACTGCGGGGCTATCGACCACTGTGCCTTCTAAGTAGCGAGTGTGTCAGTTCCTTCGTGCTGGCGGCTTATATAGGCTATTTGACAGCTTAGTGTGCATGTTCAATCTCTCATGCTTGTATGTAGTAGTAACTTGTTGACGTCACAGACACTTCACACGTCGTATGATAGATGTCGCTAATAATCTGTAGATACTATTGATATGTTATCGTTTATATCGGTGTTTGATCTTGTTTGTGATTTGATCAATTCGGGTGGCGTAATATTGTGCCCATAATCCGATAGATGGCGTAAGGCGTCGTGTTATATTCTCCCCCTCTGGTACTCTATGGTCGTCCCGACTGAGTACCAGCACTAGTTTGTTTCCGCGGCCTCCCTCTTCGGCGTATCGGATAAGTTGGTTTAGATATAACATCGTCTCTCTTTTCAAATTTCGTTATTGCTGACGTATGATATTTTCCAATAGGCTTGTCTGGCGTTTCTGAATGAGCGATCTCGTAAGTGGAGGTACCATGTTTCTTTAATATAACATACGGTCCATCTCGCCGAGGAGCAAATTTTGCAGTAAATTGTTTGTCGATGTTGCTAACGGGATGTGATTCTATCAATACAAAGTCTCCAACTTTGTAGTTTGGGTCTGGTCTTCTCTTGCTGTTTGCTCTTTGTCGTGTTTTTTCTTTGTTACACCCTATATTTTCTTTAGCTAACTTCAAGTCTTCGGCTAGTTGTTTTAACTTTGGGGTGATTTCTGCGACAAAGTTTTCTGATTCTACAACTGAGCTTAGATCATGTGTCAACTCATATGGTGTACGCAATTCTCTCCCAAATGTAAGGTAAGATGGTGAGAAGCCTGTAGTTTGACATTTAGCTGTATTCATTGCAAATCTTATTGTTGGTAAAGTCGATGGCCAGTTGTTATGCTTGTCTTTCACCATAATTGCAATTTGTGACTTCATGTCTCTATTTTTCCTTTCGACCACATTTGGTTCAGGATGATATACAGGTGTGAATATTTGTTGAATTTCTAGGCAATATGCTAGTTTTTGCATTATTGCTGATATAAATTGTACTCCATTATCGCTGATAATCTTCCTTGGCAACCCATACCGAAGGAATATTTCATTGAGTAAAATGAAGGCGCAACTTTCACTAGTTGCTTCGTTTAGTGGGAATAATTCTACCCATCTTGAAGTAGTATCTTCTCCTTCTAATGTTTTTATGATTGTTTGAAGGGTTTCATCTTTCATTTGTTCCTCTCTTAACTGTTTTTCGTTGTATCTGGGTAGATCTATCTCTGTACTGCATATGGTACATTTTACATCATGCTGCTCGCATGGCGGGCGAGACAATGTATCAGCTACTACATTAGTTCGTCCAGGGGTATATTGGATTTTAAATTCGTATGGTTGCAGCTGTAGTGCCCACCGCGCTAGGCGACCAGTAGGTGTTTTAAGATTCATTAACCATTTCAGCGGTTGATGGTCTGTAACAGTTATGAACTTTGTTCCTTCTATATAGCCACGAAATTTCGAAATAGCCCATACTATGGCTAATGCTTCTTTTTCTGTGACACTGTAATTCCGTTCTGCTTGCGTTAAGAGTCTACTTGCGTATTCAACAGGGTGCTCATTTTCTCCCTCCCCCTGCACCAGAGCTGCGCCGATGGCATAGTAATTGGCATCAGTTTTGATTGCAAAAGGTAAATCGTCACTTGCCTGTTTTAATACTGGCGACGTAGTCAAGGCGTCTTTTAATTTTTCAAATGCTTCTTGTTGCTCTTGTTCCCACTTCCAGCTTATTTTCTTCTTTGTTAAGTTAGTAAGTGGTCTAGCAATGTCTGCAAAATTATGAATAAACCTTCTATACCATGATGCGGTTTGTAGAAATGATATTAATTCTTTTAAGTTTTTAGGCGCCTGACGGTTTGCAATAGCAGAGATTTTCTCGGGGTCGGTTTTGATACCGTCAGAAACTATAAGGTGGCCAAGATATCTTATTTCTGAACACATAAATTTACATTTATTTCTGTTGGCTCGTA
The DNA here is from genome assembly GCA_958295575.1 of Leucania comma. Lineage (NCBI taxonomy): Eukaryota > Metazoa > Arthropoda > Insecta > Lepidoptera > Noctuidae > Leucania > Leucania comma. The sequence goes on from OY282468.1 coordinate 20,539,494, forward strand.
GGTTGTATTCTCTCAGTTTTATAAATACTTCTTTTAGGTCGTTTATATGGTGACTAAAAGTCATAGACCTTATTATTAGATCATCTAAGTAGCTTAACACACACTGGGCGTGCAATCCTTGTATGAATTTGTCCATCAATCTTTGGAACGTAGCTGGCGCGTTTCGAAGACCGAATGGCATACGCTTGAAACGGAACGTTCCAAATGGTGATATAAAACTTGTTTTATCATAATCATCTGGATGTACCATTATTTGCCAGTAACTTGACTGTAAATCAATTGTTGACATGTATGGCATCGCTTTTGCCTGATGTAATAAGTCGTCAATACGAGGCAACGGATATCTGTCTGGTTTAGTTATCTCGTTGAGTCGTCGGTAATCTACGCAAACTCGGACATCGGTTTCTCCTTTTGGAACTAGAATTACAGGTGCTGACCATGGGGAATCGCATTCCTCGATAATGTCATCATTTATCATATCATCCAGCTTTTCTCTTAGTTGTTTTTGCCTTGTAGGTGACAATCTATAGGGCTTAACACTAATAGGAGGGTGATTGCCTGTGTCGATTCTATGTTGTGTAAATGGAGTTGGTTTCGTGTTTTTCTCAAAGATGTCGCTGTACTCAATTAACAGTTCATTGAATTTATTTCGCTCATAGTTTGTGAGTAAGGTTCCTTCATCGGGTTTTAAATAAATATCAACAGAATACAAAGAAGTGGGGTTTATTGGTAAATAAATAATACGAGGATCTACACAAGATTGGTTGTCAGCAGGTTCCCGTGGACGTATAGGTCCCGGTGGTGTGTCCAATTTATGCAATGTCCATCTTGGTCGTTTGTTTACTGGTGGACTGTCTTGCATGTCGGATACTGTTGGTGTTATGGGTAAGGGTGACAACATGTCGAGCTCACTAGCCCAACGGATGAACTCCGACACTGCTTCCAGTTCTGCTGGTTTCTTTTTGACTTCAAACGTCAACCGCTTCACTGCTTTCAATGGAATGTCGTCATTGTTGAGTTGGATGAAGTCGTATGATGTTTGTGGTTCGTCAATAAAGTTCCAGCTGCGTTGCGGTGTGTTAAGTATGATTCCTGCCTGTTCTAGGAACTCGATACCTAACAGCGTACGGTTGTCAACAGCTTCAGGTATAACTGACAATGTTATTGGTAGTGTGCGTTCTCCAATACGTATGTCAGTTGTCGTTGTCAACAAGTTTGACGTTTTCACCGTTCCATCGGCTAGTTTAATGTCGGTTACTCGCTGGTCAAACTGTGCTCCATATCGTAGCAACATTTTATACAGCTGCATACTGGCAATACTGCGACGAGCAGCAGTATCTATATATGCATAGCCTTCTTCCCCTTTTATATATACCTTGATTGTCGGTATCTTTGCATGTATCTTCAAGTAGTTTTGTACTGAACAAAAAGCAACGGGCTTGGGTGGTGTTTCCTTTGCTTTACATGTATTGCAACTGCTTCTGTAGACACCAAGTGCTCCACATCCATAGCACGTGATGACTGGCTTCTTTTCTGGTTCAGAACTGACTGCTTTTTCGTTTTGTTCCGCCAACCTTTTGCGACAAACGTCGAAAAGATGACCTTTCTTGCCGCAGAACGAACATCTTTTGGACGGCTTTCGGTCTGGTTGTGTCGGGATTGTCGCCTCACCAGCTTCCTTGGCCAGACTCTCAATGTGACGACCCCGTTCCAGGAGTTCAGCAAAAGTTTTTACTTCCGTGCGAGCAATTTCCTTTTTGTAGGTTATGTTGAGAAGTCCATACACAAAATCTAGGTGTTCCTCTTCCTTATGCCTTTTCGCAGGCAACTGTGATAGCAAGGCGCGTTTTTCACACACAAACGCGTCAATTGTTTCCGTCGTTTGCCTCTTAGAGTACACTTCCAAGTAAATTTCATGTGGCTGCATTTTCGGCGCAAAAGCAGATTTAATGGCGTCGAGAGCTTGGGACCACTTTTTGATATCACTTTTCACACCGTTCCACCACGTCGCAGCGGCACCAGACAATAATAAGGTCAAACCTTCCAAAGCGTCTTCGTCACTGATTTTTTCTATTTTCTTAAAAACTGATATATTTGTAACGAATTCTTCCACTTTGTTAAAGTTTCGTTCACCGTCGTAGCGTTTCGTACAAGCAGCAAAACTTTTGAAATGTCTATTTCCACTCTCGTTCGCTTCTGTCACTTTTGTTATGAGTGCGGTGAATTGTTCCTGAGTCATCACCACCATCTCTGGTTTTTTTTCAGACATGTCAATAGTGTCAAAATAATATAAATGCTCTTGAGGGTAAGCTTCTATTTATCCGCCGATATGTGGATACACCGTCAAAAATGTGAGTGCTCCGAAAAGTATTGCGGGTAGAAGAATATTACGTTGGGCGCCAATGTAATGGTGGCGGTGGAATGAAACCAACGTTGGATGACAGATAGGGTTTATTTACCTCAAACACTTGACAGATTTTTAGCAAACAAGATAATAGACTGATGTGAAAATCTATGAGCGGTTCTAGGGATGGACTGCGGGGCTATCCTATCCCTTGACCTCCTAGCTCGGCTGTTCCTGAGGGCGACGGGGCCTCCGCTCAGGTCAAGCTTATGACAACAGTAGTGACTGCGGGGCTATCGACCACTGTGCCTTCTAAGTAGCGAGTGTGTCAGTTCCTTCGTGCTGGCGGCTTATATAGGCTATTTGACAGCTTAGTGTGCATGTTCAATCTCTCATGCTTGTATGTAGTAGTAACTTGTTGACGTCACAGACACTTCACACGTCGTATGATAGATGTCGCTAATAATCTGTAGATACTATTGATATGTTATCGTTTATATCGGTGTTTGATCTTGTTTGTGATTTGATCAATTCGGGTGGCGTAATATTGTGCCCATAATCCGATAGATGGCGTAAGGCGTCGTGTTATATGTATCAATAAAAAAAATAGTTTGACTTATTAATTACGGTAAAAAATAATATAGAAAATAATAGATAGAGTAGGTGTAGAGAATAAAAATCATTATATTCAATGAAGCAAAGAAACATAGTCACTTAATTGAATAAATTGCGTGTCTCCGAACAAAATGTCTCACTATAATTAGAATATCAAAACGACAGCTCTTCTCCGACGTTTCCCAGCGGAAATAATTCATATGAAGCGGGTAGTTTGCTTTGTACATCAATAGTTCGAGAACGGATCTGTCGGCAACTGCGAACTCATTACATGGCGAACTTTGCAGGACATAATATACAAACCCCGCATCCACTCCGGCCCCTAATTAGTGAGGTCTGATGAAAAAACACCACAGTATATGTAGCAGCTATTGAAAATCACTGAGGGCTTAGAATTAAATTACATTAGAGAAGGGAAAAATGCAATTAAAGCCATGTTTATGTCAAACCAAAATGTGTCCACCACGCCACCATAACGAATACATGACGTAATTATGACGTCGTCTGGCTCCCAAACTGAATCGGACTGGGGCTGCTCTCGGGCGGCTCCTGCCCAACCTCAGGGGACCAGACGCCTCCTGCCGGAAGCTCTACGCGGGAATCGTTCGGTCCATGGCTCTCTACGGGGCTCCGGTGTGGGCACCGACGTTGCAACAGCAACCGAGGGCCCAGCTGAATGCGTGCCAGAGGGTCATGGCAATACGCATGGTGCGAGGGTACCGAACGATCTCCCGCGAGGCGGCGACCCTCCTTGCTGGCCAACCGCCGTGGGATCTGGAGGCAACAGTCCTTGCACACATGCACGACAAGCGCATGGAGATGCAACGCCGGGGCGAAATTCCGCTGCCACGACAAGTCGAGGCATGGCGGACAGAGCTCCGGCGGGATCTCATGGCGAAATGGCGTCAACGACTATCGCAACCTCGTTCGGGGCGCGCCACAATTGGGGCGATAAGGCCCATCCTTGAGGCGTGGCTGGAAAGACCTCACGGCGTTCTCAACTTCCGCACGACGCAGGTGCTTACCGAACACGGAAAGTTCGCTAAGTACCTGTTCCGGATTCGTGCGGAGGATTCGCCCGGGTGTCGCCACTGTGCGGAACATCCGGAGGACACGGTGGAGCACACTGTAGAGGTGTGCCCCGCCTGGGCGGAGCATCGCCGTGTCCTCGTGGGGGCGATCGGCGGCAGCGATCTCTCTCGCCGGGCCTTGGTTCAGGCCATGGTCCGTAGTGAGGAGGGATGGCAGGCGGTCGCCTCCTTCTGCGAAGCAGTAATGCTAGCAAAGGAGGAGGCCGACCGCATCAGGCAGAGGCAACGGGGCGCTCGCCCCAGCCGCCGCCGGGATTCCGATCCCGATTTCCGGCCACCGTAGGCGCGGGCTTGCAGACGGCGTGCAATGGGTAGCACGCTGCCCGATCGTCCGGTAACCGACCGGACCGAGCCCAAGTCGTCGACGGCGCGTTCTGTTCCCGCGCGCCTCAAGGAGCTGTCAGCACACCGAAGAGGCCCAGCCTGCTAACTGCAGGCAGGCAGGGTCGAAGCCTACTGGGGTCATGGGTTAGTTCCGAAAGGAATGCTCGACCCCGGCACGATAGGCTACGAAGGAACGGGGTAGGTTTTTAGTCAGTAAGAGTCTGACACTACTTCCCGCTCCGCCCAAGGGCGGGATTTGTCATTGGATGATTTTACCTACCATAAAAAAAAAACAAAAAAAAAAAAAAACGTAATTATGACGTTATTACACATCTTTCTCTAAATATGTTGTGGATATTATCTAGGATACTTTTGAAATCAAAACATATTTTTGTAAAACTAATTCACTAAACACCTCTGAAAATTCTCTATATTTTGTGTAAACTTTGGCCAGAGGTTTTTTTTTTTTTTTTTATGGTAGGTAAAATCATCCAATGACAAATCCCGCCCTTGGGTGGAGCGGGAAGTAGTGTCAGACTCTTACTGACTAAAAACCTACCCCGTTCCTTCGTTGCCTATAGTGCCGGGGCTGAGCCTTCCTCTCAGAAAACGGCCCTTGACCCCAGCAGGCTTCGACCCTGCCTGCTTGCAGTTAGCAGGCTGGGCCTCTTCGGTGTGCTGACAGCTCCTTGAGGCGCGCGGGAACAGAACGCGCCGTCGACGACTTGGGCTCGGTCCGGTCGGTTACCAGACAATCGGACAGCGTGCTACCCATTGCACGCCGTCCGCAAGCCCGCGCCTACGGTGGCCGGAAATCGGGATCGGAATCCCGGCGGTGGCTGGGGCGAGCGCCCCGTTGCCTCTGCCTGATGCGGTCGGCCTCCTCCTTTGCTAGCATTACTGCTTCGCAGAAGGAGGCGACCGCCTGCCATCCCTCCTCACTACGGACCATGGCCTGAACCAAGGCCCGGCGAGAGAGATCGCTGCCGCCGATCACCTCCACGAGGACACGGCGATGCTCCGCCCAGGCGGGGCACACCTCTACAGTGTGCTCCACCGTGTCCTCCGGGTGTTCCGCACAATGGCGACACCCGGGCGAATCCTCCGCACGAATCCGGAACAGGTACTTTGCGAACTTTCCGTGTTCGGTAAGCACCTGCGTCGTGCGGAAGTTGAGAACGCCGTGAGGTCTTTCCAACCACGCCTCAAGGATGGGCCTTATCGCCCCAATTGTGGCGCGCCCCGAACGAGGTTGCGATAGTCGCTGACGCCATTTCGCCATGAGATCCCGCCGGAGCTCTGTCCGCCATGCCTCGACTTGTCGTGGCAGTGGAATTTCACCCCGGCGTTGCATCTCCATGCGCTTGTCGTGCATGTGTGCAAGGACTGTTGCCTCCAGATCCCATGGCGGTTGGCCAGCAAGGAGGGTCGCCGCCTCGCGGGAAATCGTTCGGTACCCTCGCACCATGCGTATTGCCATGACCCTCTGGCACGCATTCAGCTGGGCCCTCGGTTGCTGTGTCAACGTCGGTGCCCACACCGGGGCCCCGTAGAGGGCCATGGACCGAACGATTCCCGCGTAGAGCTTCCGGCAGGAGGCGTCTGGTCCCCTGAGGTTGGGCAGGAGCCGCCCGAGAGCAGCCCCAGTCCTATTCAGTTTGGGAGCCAGACGTCGAAAGTGCTCCCTGAAGTTCCACCAGCTGTCGAGGACGAGTCCCAGGTACTTCATCGTCGACCCGACGCTGATGTGAACTCCTCCTACCGTTAGTTGGGAACCCGGTGGTGGCGCGCCCCGAGGGCCGTGAAAGCACATGGCCTCGGACTTGTGCAATGCCACCTCGAGTCCCAACTGCTGGATCCTATCAACGACTATCGCAACCCCGCGTGTCGCTAGTTCGACCGCCGTCCGGTACGACTCTCCCCGCGCTAGGACCAACGTGTCGTCCGCGTAGCAGACCACACTGACCCCGTCGGGGAAGTCGCCGCGCAACACGTAATCGTACCCGATGTTCCACAAGGGTGGTCCTAGTACCGGAACACCGCACGACATCTCTCGACGTTTCCACTCTCCCTGGTGACCGGGGTAGATGATATACCTCTCCGATAGGTAGGCCTTTTGGCCAGAGGTAAGGTACGTAATCATAATTAAAACGAGAGGTTTTGAATTTATAGAATTGACTATAAAATATATACTTGTATATTAAAGTGGACATGAGTATTATACCTCTACTTGTCTTGAAGTAATTACCCTAATATTATAGGTAATTATGAGTAAAAATTTGTAAGTTTGAGTATGTGTGCACATTTGTTACATCTTCACACTCGAACGGCTGAACAGATTTGAACGAAATTTGGCAAACAGGTTTTTTTTATGGTAGGTAAAATTATCCAATGCAAAAACAAATCCCGCTCTTGGGTGGAGAGGGAAGTAGTGTCAGACTCTTACTGACTAAAAACCTACCCCGTTCCATTCTTTGCCTTGGTCCCAGGGACCCAGGTGCCATTTTCACATACCCTTTGACCCCAGTAGGCTTCGGCCCTGTTGGGCCCCTACAGTTTGCTGACAACTCCTTAAAGCGCGCGGGAACAGTGCGCGCCGTAAACGGCTTGAGCTCGGACCGGTATGTTACCGGACGGACGGACAGCGAGCTACAGGTAGACCATACCCTGGAATAGTACAAAAGACTTTTTATCCTAGGAGTATGTTTCTTTGGAACAATTTTCTATTTTCATGCGGACGATGCCGCTGGCAGCATCTAGTCTCTAATATGTTTTCTCAAAAGACACTTTCCTCTGTATATTTATTATAAAGCTTTTCATTTAATTTCATTTAAATCTCGGTTCACGCCAGGTCGTTCCGAACCAAACACAGTAACAATCAAAACTATAACATCCATTAAAAATATGTTTAAACTAGTTCATACTCTCCACTAGAACTACTCTAACAGATTACAGCAGCATTACCAAACAACTACAGTAAGCTTTAATGGGGTTTCAACTGTTGTTATTCCAAGGGTCTGACAAAATAAACAACTCGCTGTGTGTAGACAGGGCAAGTGTTCGAATACTCGCACTCATTGGCATCTTTCCATTAGGTCGTAAGTTCACCCCTGCGTGTATGTAAATAGCTTCTTTTGGAGTTCACCCCCGATTGACGGGAGCTGTGGATCACTTGTATTCTTTTTTGTAAAACCATAAAAAAAAATTTTGGTTACACTGTGAGGTTACTTGTATTTTTGACTGCGATCCCTCCTGATGGTTAGCAGTGATGCAATCGTTAATGGTTAGGAGCACTAGTTTATTAAGAGCCTGTTCACTCTACCCTTGAAGAGACGGGAAGACCGCAGCAGCCAAATTTTTCCAGTCTTTCGATGTACGCGTTATAAACGACGAGGTGGATGTTAACAACGTAAGAGTGGATGTCCGTACGTTGGGTTTTCTCCATGTTTTAACATAGATGAGAACTGAAGGCTGTTTGATACAATTATTGAGCGACCTATTTTAGTTTACTACCGACCTAAAAAGATACCCTGAGAGACCTGTTTTTGAGCATATGGCACCCAAGGGTTGCAGCTGAAAATCAGCGTCAGATGGTAGCCTTGTGTTGCCATTTGGCATTATGCTGAGTGGTGGACTTTTTGGCATTACTCAGTGTACGTTTTTGTTTAATTTAAGGTGTTTCCGTTTTGTAATGCAAATAAATGATTTTTTCTTTCTTTCTTTTCTTTCAATTATCGTGTAACCTAAAATTCTCAATTTTTTTTTCAAACATCATCCATCATCAGAGTGGGCATAACTTTTGATACCAGCCTCTACTATATATGTTCGTCATCTCATCGCTGCGCGTGTGAATCATTGTTTAATTGCGGGGTGTGCGCGGTGCGGGGGGAGGCCGGCATCGATCGTCTCCGGTCGCCATGGCAACGCTCCCGTCCCGCGCTCAGCCCGATTCATTTGTAATCATTTGTTTCGCAGCCGTCGAATAATGGTGGTCGTGAAACGGTGCGAAATTGATGGATTACCGCACGGCACAGGCACACTTAGATACTATTGTAATTTATCAAATTATGTTACGACGTTACATGCGGTCGGGATTATAGTCTATTGAACGACATTATGTTGAAACAATGCCCTGTTATACCCACCGACGGATGATAGAATCATGCCCGAAAGTATCTCGTCAAACATGATATTTAATACTCATTACTTTGTTCTACTTTTGGTCGCTTATTGTACTGATCACTGACTAACACTTCAAATCAAATAAGGTTGTAGTTATAGGTAAGATTATACTTCTTATCGTATAATTAATCCCTTAATTAATGCCGTAATTAAACAAATTTCTTATACCTACCAACCCTAATTCAACGTAATAGCAATATATTAAATACCAATATTCCGTCATGGAAATTAATTTCAGTAGAACTAATTGAATGTTCAGCCGGCCGTGAATCTACAAGTGCTACGAGGTCTACGCCGTAGCAGTCTGTAGCATACATTATGAAAACCGGGATATTTTCGTAGCTGTTGCCGTAGCTTATGCGCTGTTATTTCAATTATTACACAAAATGGAAAAGTTTTATTAAGATTGTAGCAAATGTTTGCCAAATAATTATGTTTGGTTTAATTCGTACGAAAATTTTGTGGGGACTTGAAAATACATTACGTTGAAGTAATTACTTAAGTCATAATTGTGTTTAGTGTTTTTTGATTGATGGCGTCAAATTAAATAATAATCACTTATATTTAACTTTGTTTGGTGAGCTGTGAAATATTGTAATGATTATCATTTTATCTCGATTCTAATCCAATTGGTAGTTAACGAAAAACATGAATAAAAACTTCGCTATACCTTCAAAACTGCCAATTAGAAGCTTTTTAGGGATCCGTTTTTTGCCATTTGGCTACGAAATGGATTCGTCATGTCTGTCTGTCTGTCCGTCCGTATGTCACAGCCACTTTTTTCCGAAACAAAAGAACTATACTGTTGAAACTTGGTAAGTAGATGTATTCTGTAAACCGCATTAAGATTTTTACACAAAATAGAAAAAAAAAACAATAAATTTTGGGGTGCCCCATACTTCGAACTGATACTCAATTTTTTTTTTCATCAAACCCATTCGTGTGGGTTATCTATGGATAGGTTTTCAAAAATAATATAGAGGTTTCTACCATCATTTTGTTCTAAGCTGAATAGTTTGCGCGAGAGACACTTCCAAAGTGGTAAAATGTGTGTCCCCCCTGGAACTTCTAAAATAAGAGAATGATAAAACTAAAAAAAATATATGATGTACATTACCATGCAAACTTCCACCGAAAATTGGTTTGAACGAGATCTAGTAAGTAGTTTTTTTAATACGTCATAAATCGTAAGCCGCAATTTGTACGGAACCCTCAGTGTGCGAGTCCGACTCGCACTTGCCCGGTTTTTTAATTATTCCCTCGATAAGAAACTGCCGTTGACATAAAACTCGACAATTTTATGTCGTAATTAAGTTATACAATTTTACATAGCAAGCCGGATAATAAAACTAATTTAACTTCAAACGGCTGTACGGGGAATGTGAAAAAAAAAATGTGAAAGGAAAAATAATTACATTAAAAAACAGGCCACTTCAAAGACCTTTACAATTATGCCGTCGATATCGAACAACAAAGGAGCTATGAAGTATTGAACATGGTATAAATTGGAGCGAGAGGGACGGAGAGGATGTTCCGGCCAAGTGTTGGGTTTTCTCAAATAATTTTAATAGATGTCCGGGGGGTGCGACCACCCGCTGCGGGGGAGGGAGGGGCGCGAAATGAGATTTCCTTTGAGGCAAAGAGCCGCTGACCGCGACACCAGCGCGCTTGAATCATGTCCCTCATATATCATGCACTCCTAGTATAATTCGGGTTGTACGTACTTATGTATGTACTGTGTCGCCAATTTTACCACTCATCTATAGCTTTATTGATAAAACTCGTTAACCATTATTCGTAACTTCATAAACATAGCATAACGTCAGCCTTATAATGTTCCGTGTAACCGAGATATTTGCAATACAAAACATGATTAAAAAGAGTGTCCATGGAGTTTCTTGCACATTCTTCTCCATAGAGATTTATAATGTGCAATTAGCATCATATTTTTTTTTTCGGCTACACTTTTTTTTATGGTAGGTAAAATCGTCCAATGACAAATCCCGCCCTTGGGTGGGGCGGGAAATAGTGTCAGACTCGTACTGACTAAAAACCTACCCTGTTCCATTCATTGCCTTTGTCCCAGGGCCCCGGGCGACATTTTCACATAACCTTCTTCTTGACCTTTCAAAAGTGCCTGTAAATAGTTCATTTGACATAAATGCTTTTTTTTTGTCCCCACTGCTGGGACTCACTCCTCTCCAGAAGAGGGAATGGGCCATAATCGGGTTACGGGTTGTTGGATGTCACCGTCAAGTAAGTAACTAAAATAATAATCTCTATCTTTCTTTCTTTCTTTTCAAATAAAAATTACAACCTAACTCGTAACCCGATTTTGGTGTAAAACTGAAATAGATTTATTTATTTGCGTAGAATGTAGGTAATTAATATTAACAATTTGGCGTTACAATACATTTGATTCCTTATAATATCATATTTCTGCCTCAAGGAATGCAAAATTTTATTAGCTTTTTTTTATATAAACTAGGGCTTGACTGCGACTGATACTACAACTATTCTATTTACTTGAAATTAGCGGCCAACCCGAGATAGAAATAGATAATTCCATACCGCTCTTATGAACACAGATACGAGTATCTTGTGGCAATTATCTAGGTTTTTTTTTTAAATCAAAACATAAATTTGTATTTGAGTGGAAGGCGGGTAGTGAATGTGGTAGTCATTATAAAAATTAATAAAAGGTGCATTCGTACTGTCTGCAGGGCTTGCTTTAACTGATCAGCTAACCTGGGTGACAACGATGAATCACTATTTTCTTAACACGAATACAGTACAGTAACTTTTAATCATTTTTGGTACATGGTTATATAATAATATTACAATATAATATTTCCACAACTATCACATACCGTCATCTAGCCCCAAACTAAGCCGAGCTTGTGCTATGCGTATTAGACAACTGACACAGAACAAACGATCACGCTCATCACACAAACATTTGTCCTGGGTTGGAATCACTTGGAATCAAACCCATGACCTCCAGCATAGCTGTTAGGACCACTGACACCTAGACCAACAGGCCAGTTAAATAAAAGGAATCATACACAAAACACTCTTTCTCAATAATACAATGAACAAGCATAAACAGGCGTGTACAAAATAAAAAAGTAGGCTGAAACCTTTTATAGAAGCCAATGTACTGCTAAACGTCACAGGAGCGCTCCCGCATCGTCCTCTTGATTTTAATTTCATCGTGAACAAAACGAGCAAGCCCTATTGTGGAAGCGCTCAAAGCAAGCTTCGTGGAAGTCGTGGAACAGGGATCGCTTATACGTTGCACGTTGCAGCGAAATATTACTCAGTTAGCTTGCATTGTACAGTCGACAGCATATGACATTGAACAAGTTCCTTCAAAGTAGTCGCAATCAATACAAAAATTGTACCTCGTATGGCTATGAGGGCGCTTTCAAATTAGCCGCAATATAAATAAAAACGTGCGACTGCCGCGCTACAGCCGCGCTGCGGCCGCGCGTCATTTGTTTATATGAAATAACAAAGCAGCGCGCAGCGCGACGACAGCGCTGCAGCTGCGCTGACGTCGCGCTGCTTTTTGCGACTAATTTGAAGATGCCCTAACTTCTTGAAGTAGTTCATTTCCGATGAAAGATGCCATTTTTTAAATATGACTGCGTCTTGCTGTTGCACTCTGTTTAGGAGCATGCTATATGTAGAAGTTAGGAAGATGTTTAAATGATACTGCTGCTTAAGATAAAGTAAAATAAAGTATATTAATCGGACCAAAGGTTTAGAAATATAAAGGAGCGAGGGAGCACACGCGATAACCGCTAAACGTGTACTGAACGCTCGACTAATATCAATTAGTAGGAACGTTCGAAAGAATTGTCCGTAAACTTGTTACTCTTGCCACCCTACTACGGACGGCTTTGTTACGAAATATTTGACAATGCATGTGTAAGTGTGCATTATAACTTAAATTTTCACGTGTACTTTCTTTTCTGAGTATTCATCGTGACTACATCGACAAGTGAGTTCTCCCGCTCAAGGTGGAGCGACAAGGAGTGTCAGACATTTATTGACTATAACCCACCCGAGGCAACTCTTTTGAACATTCACGCATTTCACAATATCTTCAAAACCTTTCTTGCTTAAATGATTACTGATTTTTTAAATGTGGAGGAATATGAGGACATCTAAATCACGGGGCTGATTTCCATGCTGTCTGTACGCCATGAATATTGGTTCTGAGTTGAGATTTTACAAAGCTTGCATAAAGCAAGGCGAGGCGGCGAATAAAAGTTCACTTGATAAAGGCGAACAATTTCTTTTTGTAATGAGACTGTATGACGGAAAACAACGAGATCAAAATTTTCTCCTTATTATCATAATAAATGTTCTCTTTTAGAAGTGTCCGCAAGAATAACAGTCTTAAATTCAAAATGTGAAACATTTGAAACAATAAACTACGTTGTAATTGAAGACTCGGTAACCTTAGTTCTCCTGCTGATACGAAGATGTCCGCGATATCTTGATGCGGTCATGCAAGAAAACTCCGAACACAATCCTATGCATTGCCCTTTGAGTAACTTTCTATCTGATGAGGCCCACCGTAACGTTTCAAACCCAAATTTCAACATAAAGCCCGAAGAATTGCCAAACTTAAGCGGCAGTGGCAGCATATTGCTCGCAAAACGCATAGAAATTGAGGGCAAAAGGCTCTGGAGTGGTGACCGCATACCGGCCTAAGGCTGCTGTCCCACAAGGTTGACTGATGATCTAGTGAGGGTTACGGGAATCCAATGGATGCACGAGACTGTTCCTTGAGGAGGTCTATGTCCAATAGCGGAAGTCTTTTGGTTGAATTGATGAAATGGAACAAAGAAATGTCTTTAATTTATTTGTTACAAGTTACTCTTTTCACTAACAGTTAAAACGAATACGTGCAATAACGAGATGTATTAGATATTTAATTACAATGTGGATAAAAATTAATTGGAGCAACAACAGTAAAAAAGCAATACATTTCAAAATTAATTTAATATACGATTTACAATAATTACACGACAACCCCAAAAAAAGGAATGTTATTGATTTTATTAATCGAAATTCTAAAAAATCCTTACGTTCTTACTTCGAAAACAAAATCGCACATTTACTTTGAAATATTTTACATTGGCTGAGTATATTTGGTACGTACCGTGTATTAAAACTACAAAAAACACTGATCCAAAACACCATCTCTAGCTAAATGATAATTTGCAATAACATCATCAATTTCCACCGGCAGGGCTGAGAGTCCTCCTGCTCCTACTCACACCTCTCCCAGCTATGAGCTCCATCATCTCGCAGCTTATATCGCCCGTCGCGCTTTCCATCCAATTTCATCCACCGTGTTCATACGTCTCCTCGCCGTTTCCAATATGCGTTTGTTAAATCCCACTCGAGTATACACTTTCAATCCAATTTGTATTCTCGTAAACATCGATCGTTGACAAAGTTATCTCTGATTTAAGTGGAAAATTTATGACGACGCAACACCTCGTTGCTATGATATTTATAACGATATGAAGTTAGGATAATGGAATATTACAATGATTATGGACCATAACAAGTAATAGATACAACTCATAATTGGTATCAATGTTCAGCTATAAATAAGGCCGGTTTTCCTCCTTTCCAAATCGTTATTAACATTACTTGTCTACTGTTATACCAGTCTCGTCTTCATAAAATATTTTCTTATCAAACACAAACATGTTATGTGTAATTTAGCTATGAATCTATAGCTGATATCGCAATAAAGCGGTCCCAGGGCGCTATTGACAGGGCAGCCTCCCGACGCCCCTCCCCGCGAGGACCCATTAGAGCCTGTATCGAGGAGGGATCCACTCAATCACGGCGGATGTCCGTCAACTTTTGTGTGCCGGACGCCGCCGGCCACCGCCCGGCCCTCCGGTATTACTGATGTAACCCTCCGGCATACCGGCTCTGACTAATTTGCGATATTAAATATTAAGGATAGGAAGGATATTTAATATTAAATTTATTTTTGAATTATCTTTTATGGCTATAATTGTATGGTAATATTGAAAGGGGAAGTCTTTGTCGAATGAAAATTAATTTAACTTTTAAAATACTTTAATATCAACCAGATATCTACCTAAAACTTTTGCGAATCATATTCACAGAGCGATTTCGTCACAAAGTAATGTAATCCTGTAGCGTGCAAACAATACGAAAACTTTATTTGTTTTCAAACGGCTTGTCACGTTTCACCTTAATGGCGTTGTTACAAAGTTGCGAATAAAAAGCAAGTAGAACATGTCTAAATGTAGAACTGTAAGTTTTCAGGTGCGTATATTACCGGAGTAGAGGAAAGTTATCCGGGGCCGGCCGGGGTTTAACCAGCTGAGTTCGGAGTTAGAGCCACGTAAAGCCTCGTTCCCCCACAAGTTTACTGCACGTTTTATATAACGTAGCATGTTCCGCGCCACCTGACACTGCTCCGATCCTTACACAAAGAACTTCCGTGTAGCTGGGACGCGCGCGGGATACATAGGACTCTTCAAGTAACCTAGCTACGAGTACCTATTAAGAGTGCTTGGAAGCGAGCGATATGTGAGCGGAACTAATGTGGACATTTATCGTGGCGTTCCTTTATCTTTTCAACCCAAATTCTTTGATATTCAGCTTCTAAAGTGAAGATTTAGCCTCATTTATTGTTGAAAAAGATCACAATTTATCTTTAGTTATTTTCATTTTAGTACAATAGTGTTGTCTATCTATTTAAATGTATAAAAAGAGAAGCTGATATATCAACACACAACCGAAATTACTGGGACTAGTAGCGTGAAGCACAAGGTGTCCTTTTATAACAAAAGTGAGTGCTAAGAGAGATTTTCCAAAATTCACCCCCTAAGGGGATGAAGCGGGGGTCCATAGTTTGTATGGAGAAACCTACTTTCACGCGGACGAAGCCGTTGGCAGATGCTAGTATTTAAAAATAGTGAAACGACACAATGGAATGATTTTTTTAAAGACCAATTTATTATTATTTTATCTTTTTACTTGGTTTTAATTATCTAATTATTTTATTTGATGATTGTAGCATTATTTAGAACTTAATAACTTATTAACTTTTAAGCTGGAACTACAATACACCGACGCACACGTGTAACATGCCTGATACGTAGAACGACGTTGAGTGACGCGGATCAAGTGTAGCTCTACAAGTCTAGTTTCCATATAAAATGGAGACCAACGCGCTTAAAACGTCGTGTGTGGCACACGTGTGCGCAGTGTAATTCTACCTTTATACACAATGGAATGATAAGTTTTCTAAAATCAAAATTATCTTTTTATATTGTTAATTAATTAAATAAAATTTTTACAACATTTTAAGCAACTACTTAATTAATTGAAAGAAATTTAAATTCATAACACCACGCCCGATAAATGTGTGTAATTCATAGCAAAGTTGACTTGTGCTCGAATTCGAGCGTTTTTGTGATTTCAGGCGTGTCGGTCACAGCTACCAACTGACGGCTGCGTCACCAGCTATATTATTAAGCAAAACGCCTCTATTTGTTCGAGGCCGCGAAAAAAGCGGATTATTTTGTATTATTTGGTAACTCATATCCTATTCCATTTATATTATAAATGCCCGTGAATGTGATGCTTTTTTATCACATTTCATTTAGATGAAAATTTGTAATACAGGCAGATTGTAGACTAGATTAGTTAAAGGTTCTTGAATAGGTGTGCTCGAACTTTGAAAACGTATAGCAGCTATTTTAGTTAAATTCATCATCATCATCATCAGCCTTTTAATGTTCCCACTGCTGGGACTCCTCTCTAGGAGAGGGAATGGGTCGTAATCCAACACGCGGGCCTAGTGCGGATTGGTGGATGTCACATGTCTCCGATGTTTTGGTTCTAGGACATGCCGGTTTCCTCACGATGTTTTCTTTCACCGTTTTGAGAGCAGTGGTGATAAATTAAATTACAACAAGTAATGCGCCTGGCTGGGTTTGAATCCGCGACCTACAATTTGTAAGTCGAGGTCGTTACCACTCGGCCACTACTGCTCTTAGTCTGCTTAGATAAACTATAGCTGCTAAATTGAATGGGTTATTTTACTGTTAGTTATTTAGTCTTCACTTTTGACTGTAGGTCATCATTTCAGCCCAATGACGTCCACTATCGGACAAAGGTCTCCCCCAAATGTCGCCACAATGAATGAGCCTGTGCGTCTCGCATCCATCGGATTTCCATAGCCTGTAGAACGAGACAAAATTCCAGAACGCGTTTGAATTGTTAAAATTTTATTTTTCAACTCAGTGTTCAGAGGACCTATCACGAGCTCCTAAAGTGGCCTTTTCCCACCCGCCAATCGTCAACGTCGAGCATGGTTTAAAATCTAAAGAATTCCAACGCAATGTGTGATGGCGAGGCAACGCGAAAAAAGAGAGATAACGCCTGAAAGTCAGTTTGCGTTTGGTAATTCCGTAATTTACTCGAATATTTCACAAAACTTGTTCCAGGAAATACTTGTTTTTTTTTTAAACCAAAGTTTTTGGAAAATATTTTCGATATTCAGAAGTCTTTACTGATAAAGTATTTTAATGTTTAAAAAACTAGCATCGCTGCCTGCGTAGCCGCCGCTGCGTAGCCTGTCATCGCACAGCACCGCGAGCGCCACGATCAATGTACCAGCATGAAGCCTCGTCAACCGTTACAAAACGTCAAATAACTTTGAACATTTTCTGCAGACAACCTGTGTTACACGTTATAACAGCGTGTTTTTTTAGGCAAATTACATACAGTGTTGCATGTCAGAGACATTATGTATTTTTTTTAATGGATTGATTTTTATTTTTCTATTCAAATTGTTTCATTTTATTCTTTAAATTTTAGATTTATTATTTATTGAATTTTTATGGGATTATACAATGATTTTCATAGTTGTTTGATTTTTGGATCTTGAATTTGTTTAATCTTTTTAATATGGATGATTTCTAATATGGGTTTTTACCTGAAATAAATGTTGTTTGTTTTATATAATCCGGCAACCTTTTATCTGGTCTATACCTTTTTTCTGAAATAAAAATGTTGGTAGTTAGATTTAAATGTAGGCTGATGCTAAACCAACTTCCAACCAACTATGAAGCTAATCACTGTAATAACATTCGTTTTCATTTATTGTAACTTAAGCTGCCCCGGTTCATAAAGCGGGCGACCTTGTGGACGACGACCAATGGGTAGCTCGGTGGCCGGCCGTCCGGTAAGGACTATACCCGAGTCGTTGACGGCGCGTAGTGTTTCAAGCGCGCCTCAAAGAGATGTCAGTAAATAATCGGGGCCCAGCAGGACCGATACCTGCTAATCCACTGGATTTTTGCTGTGCCCCTGGAAGGCAAAGCTGCCAGGTTCTGGTCTTTGTTCTGGGTTTTTTCTGGTGTGGTCTTTGATCTGGTCTTTGTAGTTTAATGGAACCTTATCCACAATAGTAAGTCGGTTGTATTTTTTTGAATGATTTTTATTTATTTCACACTTTTTAGTGTGTTCTCCCGCAGTCAAACTTAAATAGGTACCACGGCAAGGATACATTGATTTATTACAGAATTCCGGTACCTACCTTCCGGCTTTATCAGATCAGTTCGATACATCCCCTCCCCTTCTTCCGTCAGTCAGTCACCGACATGACATGTATGAACAAAGCAATTTAACTTGTTATGACAGTTCTGCTATGGTTTTTTGAAGACTTCCGTTCTATATCTTCAAAGTTCATCATCAAATCAAAACGATATTTTTTTATAGGATTAATTCGGGAGTATAATCTTTCAATCAAAACAAAAAATTACAAAATCGGCCCACAATTGACCGAGATATCGGTGAACATACATATAAAAACGACAGTTATGCTATGTTTTTTTGGAGAGTTTCGTTCTATATCTTCGAAGTTCATCATCAGATCAAAAAGATATTTTTATGAAACCAAGTCGGAAGTATAATCACAATTGACCGAGATATCGGTGAACATATATAAAAAAAAAAAAATAGATACAGCCGAACATAGTACCTCCTCCTTTTCGAAGTTGGTTAAAAAGTAGTACTTTCTTTAGACGATTGGTTTTTTGAAGAACCATTAAAAAAATGTCCCATAAATTATTATGTCTATAGTACAGGAGCTGAATGTATTTAGATAAATAGATACAAATTCGTTCGTAGCAACCCAAAGCACTACTAAATTATGCAGAACTCTAAGCACTTACACCAAAACCAACAATAAAAATAACCACAAATAAAAAACAAATCACAAAATTTTCATATAGTGGTGACCAGTATAATAATACATACAAAAATGAAATAAAGAAAACATTAAAATAAGAAAAATAAAAAGTGACATGCGATATTTCACTTTGCGATATACAAACAAAAAATACTAATTTACACTTTACGCTTTCATTTCTACTACATAATATGAACTATGAAACATTAACCTCGGCTTCGAATAATAACAGAAAAGCCATTACTCTAAGTTCTATTGAAACATTAACATGAATAGAACCAAGTTCTGTTCAATTTCGCGCCAAAGCACACGCAGACTGTTAGCCGCTATTAACAAAGAAAAAATATTAACTAGATTTTATACGTAGCATTTATAAAGTTTAAAGACTGAATAGCAAGTGGTGGCTTACACTGAAATTATAAACTATTTGAGGTTGAATATTAAGACTCTAATGAATTCTCTGAAAGAAAGAAAAATATTTTATTGGGCATGGAAACACATCTCTCTCGCTCTAAAGTGGGGCGAGAGGGTTCGCCAGACTAAAATCCACCTACAGTTGCCCTTAGCGTTCCAGGGGCACAGCAGCTCTTTAAAAAAACCGGTCCTGCTGGGCCCCGATTATTTACTGACATCTCTTTAAGGTGCGCTTGGGACACTACACACTGTCAACGACTCGGGCACGGTCCTTACCGGTCGGCCGGCCAGCGAGCTACCCATTAGTCGTTGTCCACCAGCTTGTCCTTCTTTATGAAACGGGGCAGCTTAACTTAAGCTGCCTCGTTTCATCATTAGATGAAAACGCTGATGTTACAGAGATTAGCTGCTTAGTTGATTGGAAGTTGGTTTAGCATCAGCCTACATTAAAATCTAACTACCTACATTTTTATTACAGAAACCTACTAATAAGGAAAAAGCCACCAAACAAAATTATTGAATTTATTTGAATAAAAAAAAGTAGGCGTTTTGAACGAGCTCAGGATACCCAAAATGATAAATAACATAATTATATGATGGAAAATAATAATAACAATAAAGTAATACGTGGCAACACTTCCCGAACTTGTCGGCTACACTGCACTAATACGATTGTGCATTTGTGCTGACAGCACTAATGCATTTCCATTAATTTAAGCAGATTACAATACATACCTAATAGGAACAGACTATATACAGCGCCATACTCCTTTATGTACTTTACGTCTAAGATTCAGTACATTGTGTACATATTCATTCAGTTTTGGAATATTATTATTATTTTTACGTATCAGTATATCTTAGAACCCTGAGGTCCTGCACCTTTGGAAGGCGTACGAGGAACCCAAAAAAAATAAATTTTCTTATTATGATCTTTATTCTATATATATATATATATATATTTGCTATATTTTTAAATATTAAAAAAAATACATTTATAGATATAAAAAATAGGGTCCAAGCTACCGGCGGTCAGGTCTCCAGAGAAAGGAACTTCCTGACTATACGAGCCGTGTCCAGAAGTACCGCTCTCTGAATCAAGCCCTTGATCTAACCGCCTTGTTATTATTATTATTGTATGTACCTCTATTTATCTCGGATGATAACTATGTCACTCTTAGATATTATACCAAGAATGTTTAAAAAAAAAAAATTAAACCCTCAAAGAGTTTAATTACTTCAGGCTAAAACTGCATCTCACAAAATTTGAATATTTGAGTTGGTAAGAGAGCCCCTTCGCAGAATATACTTCACTGCACCTTCCATGACTTCTACGAGGCCAATGACAGAGCTATGCTCAGGTGGCTAAATATATTGGCCAAATCCACAAGAAGGAAGTACAATTGGATGACATAATATGATTGACAAGCCGTACCCGTAGAATAGATGTAAGTTTTTTTCATTAATTTGCAAGCTTACTCCCAACAAAAAAATCCTCTAAACACCGTTAAATTTTGGTCGTTTTAACCCCGTGGAGGATCGATTCGGTATATGAAACACTATCGATTTATAAAGATAAAATTAAAAAATAAAGTACTTACTTTTTTCTAAAACTCGAATTAATATACGCATGTACGAAATTAATTTCTTTAAGTAAGTAAACGAGTCAATGACCTTGTAGGGAGTTGTGGGTCGTTGCGTACTAACTACCTACAGTTCATTGGCCTCGATCAACTGACGTTTACTTAAAGAAATCAATTTCGTACATGCGTACATTAATTCGAGATTAAAAAAGAAGTACTTCATTTTTCATTTTTATCTTTACAAATCGATAGGGTTTCACGTACCGAATCGACTCTCCGCGGGATTAAAACGACCAAAATTTAACGGTGTATATCAACAGCAGCTTTTAAATTAATTAAGAACCTTTTCCAATATTTACACAAACATCAGAGCTCGTGAGGGCGCAAAATTAAACATACTCCAGTCGAGGCGAATTCAATCGCGTCTGATTTGTAGTACAGACAGAATTTATTATTACCCACCCTCACAGCCATGGACCGGCTACGAGGTACGTTGATAACCTACCCGTTGCTAATTGCTCCAATCCGATTAGTATGTGGTGAATGGTTCGCAATGTTTCGAGTGGTTTGCTTTAGCGCATATTGCGATATTATTCTGGTAATGAACATATTGTTGACTGAATTGTTTCCTGACACGTTCGGAACTTTGGACCAGCAACTTCCTATCACTTCAAAATTGTACAGTTTAATGTTACCACAACATCTGCTCACGTCTAATAATATACACCACTATTTTTTAATTAGTGCAAATACTTTAAGGGCTTATTAGAAAAAGTCTTGTTATTATTTAAGTAAAGTCTCAATAAATAAAATTCATAAACAGCAAAGTTATGAGCGCTTGTTTATATCCCAAAATCTCACTCAATTTATGGAAACATTGTACAGGTTATTTTTTATGAATGAAAGAAGGTCAATAAAAATGGAAAAACACTGCGCTTAGTATTTTCTAGTAGTAGTTGTTATGAATGATGATTCAATTATGAATTTACTAGTAATGAAAAATTTTCGTGGTCAATTTTGAGATTTCGTTTTTTGTACTTTTGACTACACAAATATGATCAGTAACGGGTACTGATTGAGCCCCATTTTTTTGTGCACTAATTAAAAAATAAGGGTGTATATATATATATATATATATATTCCGCAACTATCATACAACGCCGTCTAGTCCCAAGCTAAGCAGAGCTCGTGATATGAGTACTGGACATACTTATATATGGCTAAATACATACATATCACTACATATTATAAAACAAAGTCGCTTCCCACTGTCTTTCCATAAGATCTTTAAAACTACGCAACGGGTTTTGATGCTGTTATTTTGAGGAAGGTTTGTTTATATGTACTTGTATATGTATTATACATGCATAATATTTATAATATCACCATTGCACCCGTGCGAAGCTGGGGCGCGTCGCTAGTTACACATAAATTACACCCAGACATAGAACAAATGATTAAATATGTCCTTATTTGCACAACGTCTCATAACGCCAAGTAGCCATAGTAAATTCTATTGGTTAACCTTTAGCGCAACAATACTACTTCTAGATAATATTATGTCATAATATGCGCACCTCACGAAATGGGCGCTAGGCCTAATGTGTTGATATGCACTATTTCGTTTCCAACAATTCATATATCGACAAAATCGTTAGATTCAATGAAAGAACAAACACAGTAAAAACAAACAACTGCTGCCATCTCCAAAAAAAGAAACCAAAAATAAAACGAGTGCAAATGCTTATTTTTCGCCCACAACGGCACTTTAGATAATCCAGATTCGAGGCTCAGCTTCCATTTAAAAACAGGCACAATCCTGTAGACTGTGTTACGTCGGCCCCTAATTACGGGCAGACGGTTGAGCAAGCAAACGAAATTCTTTGTCCTCTTTACACTGTGCCCGTGGTTTTTGACGTACCTAATTATTATTTTTAACGCGTAGGTTGAGGGCGGAGGCTGTGCGGGGTTGAGGGCGCGGGGGCGGGGTAGTTGACGGTGACGCTGCGGCATCAGGCTACGGCGGATAGCTTTTGACGTTTATCGAATGAACACACGCATTTCACGCTCTACCACTCAAAAGCTGACCAAACAAGCCTTTATTAGATAGGAACCTTTGTTTCCTAACCTTTATTAAAAAACAATTAAAAAGCACAAGACAACAACGAGATTCATTCCAATATGCAAATCCCATTGTAATCCGGAAATTAAAGGAAAAACAGTCTGTTTGTCACCCAGCGGTTGTAAAGATAAGTGACGGAAATTAAATTTTGTGAAGCTGTGAGGTGACGCTTTTGTTTGAGAGGCCTGTTCAGCGACGACCTGATGATGATAAATACGCTTGTAATTACAAAATAAAGTACAAAGATAAAGAGTTAAAGTGCTTCGTACAACTAAGAAGTGGAATTCCCTGTCGGAGTCTGAGTTTCTTGATAGCTATAACTTAGGAGTCTTCATGTCGGGCACGCCATAATTATGGCGATAACTCCCGTCTTTGAGGAGTGACTGGAAAGACCTCACGGTGTCCTCACTTTACGCGTGACGCAGGTCCTCACCGTACATGGTCAGTTCGGAAGGTTCCTGCACCGGATTCGTGCGGAAGAAACGCTCGGGTGTCACCACTGTCTAGATCACCCGGAGAACACGGTGGACCACACGATAGAGTTGTGTGTCCCGCTTGGCAGAACGCCGCCGTCTCCTCGTGGGGCCGATCGGCGGCAATGATCTCTCACGCTGGGCCTTGGTACAGGACATGGTCCGAAGCGAAAAGAGTAGAAGCCGGTCGCTTCCTTCTGTGAAGCACTAATGCTAGCAAATGAGGCAACAGCACGTGTGAGGTAACGGCCGCCGGGATTCGGATCCTGATCCGGGAATCGTGTTCCATTGTCGGTCACATTTTTGCTTACTATCAAGTGGTCAAGCACAAGTATATCAATAATATCAAAAAAAAACCCTGAAATATTAAGTAAAGCCGTTTTAATAATAACTAACAATATCGAATGACTTAAAATTTGATATTGTCATGGACTTTTCG
This sequence comes from Leucania comma, assembly GCA_958295575.1. Classification (NCBI taxonomy): domain Eukaryota; kingdom Metazoa; phylum Arthropoda; class Insecta; order Lepidoptera; family Noctuidae; genus Leucania; species Leucania comma. The sequence goes on from OY282468.1 coordinate 20,563,351, forward strand.
CTCTGATAATTTTCATAATAAACATAATTCCGTTAAAAGTAATTAATAGTACTCAGAGTTTAATTACAGTTATTTTCCTAGACAAAATAGAAAATACTGACTGATAAAAATCATAATCGTTTCGAATCTAAAAATTATTGTATTCTTAAAAAACTGGGAAATATTATTACAACGTTAAATATATTTTCATAGTCATCATAACATCTTATAACAAGAACGTCCTTTGATAGAAAGGACGAAAGTCGTAGGTAAGAGAAAGAAAAGCTTTTCCCAGTCATGTCACATTATCTTCAAAGGAGAATTATGCATAACATAATATGTCTGTCTGGCCATCTTAAACGTTGGGCCTATTTTACACTGAATAAAAATTCTTGTTACATAAAAAAAACTGTGTATTAAATATTATTTGATATTCGTGGTTGCTAGAGCTATTGTTGGTCTAAGGTTCAATTTCCAGGTTAGTGCCAGATTGGTGTATTTTTTTTTTATGGTAGGTAAAATCACCCAATGACAAATCCCGCGCTTGGGCGGAGCGGGAAGTAGTGTCAGACTCTTACTGACTAAAAACCTACCCCGTTCCTTCGTTGCCTATCGTGCCGGGGCCGGGTATTCCTTTTGGAAGCTGACCCATGACCCCAGCAGACTTCGACCCTACCTGCTTGCAGCTAGCAGGCTAGGCCTCTACGGTTTGCTGACAGCTCCTTGAGGCGCCCAGGAACAGTACGCGCCGTCGACGACTCGGGCTCGGTCCGGTCGGTTACCGGACGATCGGACAGCGTGCTACCCATTGCACAGCGTCCGCAAGCCCGCGCCTACGGTGGCCGGAAATCGGGATCAGAATCCCGGCGGCGGGAGGGCCAGACGGGTCTTATATCTGGTGGGCAACTGTCCGATTGATGATACTTAATTGCGCGATGCAATATTTCGTATTTTCTTGTAGTTCTTATGTGGCGCCATAGATTTCGCTACAAAATTGTCAATGACATAATTGAAATAATGACCAAATAGCATTATGCTATTTTATGAGTCTGACGCGAATGAAGTCGCGGGCACCAGCTAGTAGACAAATATTCCACCATCTCTATTAGGCATAATGTACGAGTAGCTTGTCTTAAAACTGAAATCCCAACATTGAATGAAACAATTTTATTACACATTCTAATACTATCAATACGATCATAACTGCGTCTCGGTCTGGGAGACGTAGACGATTTTTATGACGACGTTATAGGTTATTACATAACATATACTATCACGATTCAGTATTGTAATTCATTTTACAGTTCATTTTTATGATCTGCAATATTTATTGCTCAGTATCAGACCTTTCATCGAATTTCAAAACGAAAATGACGTCAATTTTTAGAAGAAAATGTAAAATTTTATTCTTAATTCTTTATTGTACACCAATTAGATACACAATTTGAGCTTAAAACTTAAAATATATAATGGGCGGCCTTATCGCTTTCTGCGATCTCTTCCAGGCAATCTGAAATGGAGAGAGATTGCCTGGATACAAAATGAGATTGCACTTGGTGAAATATATTTCTTACTAGTGATCTGCCCTAGTTTCGCATGTGCAACAATTTTCAAAGTTCTCGGTTTTTCTCTAAAATAATATGCATATATTGCTCATATAGTGTTTATATACTTGTCTTAAAAAAAAAATATCTATTATTATCAGACCGGAGTCCATAACCAATTAAAAGAAATCACAAATTAAATTAAAATTAAAATCACTATCACAATAATTATATTAAATCTTAAGTCATCACTAAATCTTAATAAATGAATTAAAATCATAACAAATAAGTTTAAAACGAAATCCCAATATGTGAAATAAAATAAAATTTATTCCAAAATTTAAGTTCATGTCAAAAAGTTTAAGTTAATGTCAAAATATTTAAATTCAAAATCAATGTCAAACAAAACCAAACACAAAAAAATAGCGAACAAACAAACAGCAAACAGTCCTATACAAGCCTTTCACGAAAGCGCACGTCTCGACCCTTACTGCTGGTGAATTAACGAGCCAATGAGTTTACCCCCTGTGTTTGTACGAATACTACCAATGGCAACGAAGATGTCATGAATCACTCTATCTGTTGGTCAAAACTGCATGAAAATCCATTCAGTAGTTTTTGAGTTCGTTGTGTTGTGACAGACACGATGGACTTGACTTAAATTCCTGTGTCCCCTAGATGGGGCAGAGGGCGTCCACAGTGCGCCGCCATCCCGTTCGGTCTTGAGCTTCGCGTTTTATTTCCCTCCAGGTCTTCACTATGTTCTTCGCCTCTGCGATAACCGTTCGTCGCCAGGTCTGCTTAGGGCGGCCACGTTTTCGATTTCCTTGGGGATTCCAGTCTAGGGCTTGCCTTGGTATATGCTCAGGATCCCTTCGGAGCGTGTGGCCGATCCAGTTCCATTTGCGGCGTTTGATTTGTTGGTCGATCGAAGTTTCACCGCAGCGTCTCCACAGATCTATATTGGAGATTTTCTCGGGCCAGTAAATACCGAGAATACGGCGAAGACAGCGGTTGATAACGACCTGGAGTCTATGCTAGATGTCTTTTTTGACCTTCCACGTCTCACACCCATAGAGCAATACGGGTTTGACATTGGACCGGAATATTTTGAGCTTAAATCTTCTAGTCAATTTCCGCGATTGCCACACGGGATGGAGCTGCGCGAAGGTTGCTCTTGTCTTGGCGATCCTCGAAGCGATGTCCTTTTCAGTCCTTCCAGTCTCTGACACAACACTGCCGAGGTAAGTGAATTTGTGGACCCTCTCCACAGCCTCTGTGCCGATGAGCAACGGCAAAGAGCTTGTCGCTCCGCATCTCACTTCCTGGGTCTTCCTGGTGTTGACTTTTAGTCCCGTCGCTTTTGCCTCTCGTCGTAGGTCGTCCAGCTTGGCTTGCATGTCGGCGCGTGTGTGACTCAGCAAACATAGGTCATCGGCGTAATCCAAATCTTCTAAGACGTTGGATAGTCCCCACTCTATGCCGCGGCGCTTGAGACACGATGGAGGACTTTGTTGTTTTTTAGGGTTCCATTACCTCAAAAGGAAAAAAACGGAACCCTTATAAGTTCACTTTGTTGTCCGTCTGTCTGTCTGTCAAGACCATTTATCTCGGGACCGTGAGGAGGTATCGAATTGAAATTAAGACCACATGCTCAAGTCGGTTCCTTGAAACTGTGGAAAAATCAAACTTCTAAGCTAACGAAAAAAAAATACGGCCGTTTATATCACAGAAAACGAATATTTCTACACTCTCAAGGGAATTAAAATTCAAAGGGTACTTTCCGTTGACTCAGAATCCTGAAATTTAGCATGAGGCAAGGTCTTATAGCACAAATATCAGTAAACTGAACATTTTTACATACGTCACAAAAAAACTTTTTTCGATTCGGAAAAATCTTCGAAACTCGATTCGACAATTGGACTATTTACATAAGTTAGTTTGTAGGGAATCCTAAGTGTGCGAGTCCGGCTCACACTTGCCCAGTTTTTTTTTATAATGTATAATAATAAAATATTTATTTAATATACTTATTGTAAGCTTTTCCCTTGGATGATATTTGTCGGAGCAGGAAGCAACGTAGCGGCAATACAACATTGTGCACCGAGCCTTAGCCTTCCGCGCCTAATAGGATTACTTTTGAGGAGCAGACATAGACGTATCATAAGATAAATAGCGTCCTGTACACGGACCATGATGGAGGTACCTGTTTCCACGTTACTTGGTAGCTATAATTATAATAAATACTACATAATAAGTATTGGTCTTGTTTAGAATAATACTACAGAAACATCAATGCTGTAATGTATCTTCTGAAATAAGTATTTGTGTATTAAAATAATTCAGGTGAATGTTGTATTGCGAACAGGTAGAAGGGTTGCTGGAAAAGTTTCAATAAAAAAAGTAAAAAAAAAAATTAATTTTCTATCATCATCATCATCATTTCAGCCGAAAGACGTCCACTGTTGGATATAGGCCTCCCCCAAATGTCGCCACAATGAACGGTCCTGTGCATCTCGCATTCATCAGATACCTACCAACCTACTTATAATTTCATATTACTTGTTTTAATTATTTTTATAAATATATTTTATATTTAGTTATTCTGTACATGTGTTTATCAACTCCTTTTATGGTCTGACCGATTCGCATGAAACTTTGTGTGTATATTCAAGTGAATCCCTGGATGGTTGAAAATACGATTGGAATACAATTGGATTGGCTTGGTTTCGATTGGATTTGGATTGGTTGTAGGTGGCGCTGCAATTGGGTTCTCGTTTTTTGTCACGATAAGCCAGTTTTACAACAACACAACGTCTACCTAGACTTTTTCTTCGAAGTCGTACACTCCTAGCAGAGTGGTCGTAGACATGGATCGTCTGGTAGGTTGGTTGCGGCTTTTGCGAGACTTCTCCATCTCTCTATTCATGGCTCTTCGTGTACATTCAATGAGGAAACACTAACAACTGAGGTCTTTCCATCTGGTAGGTTTGTTTGTTTTATTTGTTTTATGAAATTCTTTATTGATATAAAATATACACATAATTGTAAAACTTACATACTAAGTCACAATTTAGTCTTCAGATAGTAACACTTATGCAGACTATAGACGCCTTTTTAAGTATTAATGCAATCAAGAATATATACTTTAAAACATGATATAAAATAAATCCATAATGCTTAAAGATATGAAATCATTGCATTGATTCCATTATTATAATTTGGGGGTAAAACTAAATTAAATACGCGCAAGCGTAAATGCTACGAGAAGCGGTCAGGTGATCGCACGAACTCACTGACAACGAGCGACCCACCGCGCCCCGCGCTCTCCGTCTGGTAGGTGATCAACCGCGAAAACTTTGGCTCTCTACTCTTCCCTGTACCACTAAACGTTCCAAAGAGCTTTCATTACGTATGATACCTATGTCCAAACATCTTAAAGATTCGCTACCTGGACTGCTAGTAATATGAAGAGTTAGTTTGTTTGAAGGCGCTAATCTCAGGGATTGCATGGCTGGAATTGAAAACATTATTTTAATGATGAATAGCAAATTTATTTAGGAAGCTTATTGGCTATAAAATCACGCTTCCACAAATAAGATCAAACATTAACTATAGATACAAAAAAAAACCGCAGAGTACCTATAGTTAGTATAAAAAATATACATATAATTATATAGGAACTGGTTTTTTTCCAAACACGAGATAAATATAGAAAAGTTTTCATAAAGAGTCACTCGATACCTCGTTGCGATGCAAAAACTTCTGAATTTACTTTGACTCCATAACGACTCCGCAATAAAAACTCTGGCATATTTTCCATTTTCCTCCAACCATTAAGTTTGAGTACAAATGGAGGCTCTTCACTTTCTGCCGACAACTTATAATGAATAAATAGCATAGCATTCTTCCATTGCTGGGACTCAGGCCTCCTCTCTAAGAGAGGGAATGGGCCGCAATCAACTAGGCGGGCCTAATGCGGGTTGGTGGATGTCACACGTCTTCAAATTTTTGGTTCATCGTTTTGAAAGTTGTGCTGATAAAATAAATTACACAAAGTAATGCGCCTGGCTGGGTTTGAACCCACAACCTGCCGTGGGCTTGCGGACGACGAGTAATGGGTAGCTGTCTAACCGTCCGGTAACGGTCCGGAGCCAAATTCGTCGATGGCGTGTACTGTTCCCGCGCGCCTCAAAGAGTTGTCAGCAAACCGTAGGGGCCCAGCAGGGTCGAAGCCTACTGGGGCTAAGGATCTGCTTCTGAAAGAAAGGCTTGGCCCTAGTATTAAAGGCAACGAAGAAGCGCGGTGGGTTTTTTAGTCAGTAAAAGTCTGCCACTATCTTCCGCTCTGCCCAAGGGATCATTGGATGACTTTCCTCCAAAAAAAAGTCGGGGCCGCTACCACTCGGCCACCACTGCTCACAATTAATAAATAACTGAAATATAAATGGCATTACGATATTGAAATGGTGCTCTTCATTTATAAAATCTCATCTCTTTATTAAGGACACGACCGCCGTCTGTTAATAATCGGCTTATATCCTTCCCCCGAGGGTGGATGCAATGGGGAACCAGGGGCATGGGGTCTACCCCCGAACATTAAGCATACTTCACACACCACTCCACAGCCTCGAGTGAAGATAATCTGACACTAGACTGTCTGCGGTGTTTTGAAAACACAATGTTTGTGCTTGTATGTGATTTTGAAAGGCTTTACACTGCTTGAAACTTTCATGAGTGATAGTTATCTCAAGTTGTTGTGTGTTGACTTAGTTCTGTTGCCTCCTTTATCTGTATGAAACTACTGGAACTAGGAACTTGAAATTTTGCACAAGATTTTCTTTTATGATGTAGACAAGCCCTGAAAAAGGATTTTCCAAAATTACCCCCAAAAGGATGAAACGGGGGTCCAACTTTTATATGGACCTACTTTCACGCAGCGTATAAAACTGTTGTACAAGTTGAACCATCATGGCGGGCGACCTTGAATGGGGTAAACCGCGTAACCATAGGAACTGCTTACTTATTTGCCACGTACTATACTTGTACTACAGCAGCACTCCTTGTCCTTCTCCTTGTCCTAGAACCAAAAATTCGAATACATGTGACATCCACCAACACGCACTGGGCCCGCGTGGTGGATTACGGCCCATGCCCTCCCCTAGAGAGGAGGCCTGAGTCCTAGCAGTGGGAACATTAAAAGGCTGATGATGATGATGATGATACTTGTACTAACCCAAGATTATCACGCACGAACATCACTGACTGAAATATCGTAGACCCTCTACGAGAATTGCTACGAGGTGCTACGAGCTCGTAGACATGTGAAAAATCTCATCAAATGAACTTCAGTTTTAATGGAGAGTCTTTCAAACAGCACTTTTAATGTATAGTGCAAATAAAATGTAATTATAGTTTGTATACAGGCTCACTGCGCTATGTAGTAGGTAGGTAGTATGTACCGAGCGACGGGTGACGCGTCCGACTCGCAGATACAGCACGTTGCATATTAGCCGCATGTTTATTTTATTGCTTTACCTCGTCCCAAAGTTCATAGTTTAGTTTTGTTACAGATTTCTGCGGTGGGAAGACTCTAAGGTGACAGTGTTATTTTGACAGCGCTATTGTGTCTTTGAGATAATTACATTCTTGTTTTTAATTTTTCATAGGCTCGCGTTTAACCACTAGCTCACCTGATGGTAAGCGATGATGCGGCCGACGATGGAGCACGCTTGCCTAGAAGTAACCTGTTCACTCTTGACTTAAAAACCCCTAAGTTGTAACTATCAGAAAACACAGACTCCGGCAGGGTATATTGGGAATCCACCATGGTGGATCCATACCGGTGGCGCATCAATGCACATCTAGTGATTCGATGGACATGAAAGTAACAATAATTTTCAATTCGCTCAATTATAAACATCGACATCAGTCCAATTCGATAGTATACGCCTTTAAGTCTTATTAGAAAATAAATAAAGTCCCACTGTTTATCGGATCGGAAGAGAGAATGTACAATAGGACGGTGTCCCAACATTTGTTCCACAGAGACTAATCAACAAGAGACAATGCATGCGTAAAAGATGTGCGCTTATCTCAAATTATAGTGTCCTTAATAAAAATATCAAGACTGAATAACGAAAGATGACCCAATTAAAAAGACTGCTAATAACCAAGTCTGAGATCCATAAGTAAAACAAAATAAATTCTAATAAAAACATCGTACAGCTGTTGTGTTATAAACAATAATTATCTTTGTACTATTTCATTATTTATAACGTTCATATCTTGCGACAAAAGAGATTCATACTTTATCTACGCGACACCAAAACCAACATAAAATATATAAAAGTGAGACAAATCACATAAAAGTTTTCCTCCCCATCCTTCACAGACGTCGTTATATTCGAGAATATAATAGAACACCTCCTACACAAGTCTGTGGAACATTATAATTAAAAGTTGTCTATGTTATCGGTAGCGAGCATCCTATATTTTGCTTTTATTTGCTCACATCTATCTGTATATTAGATTCCGGCTGTCGCTATGGCGACGCAGCTCGTGCCGCCCGGGACCCACCGCCCGGGGAAGCCAGGACGTGCCACTAATTCACCTGTCTCACGCACACTCACTCACAGCCTCACGCACACAGGCACAACACCTCACCTGGCTGGAGCGAGCGTACACCGACAACATTACACGCTTGTATGCACACGGCACAACCTTGCAACTGCGTACCGCCCGTCATAACCGACCTTATTCTGACAAGCGTAAAGTCCAGAGTGCAGCGCTGCAACAACGTCAGTGGCGTAGCTTTTCATTTCGGCATACAATATAGTAGAGTGACAGCGAGGATGCGAGGTGCGGCGGCCCGGGCAGTGCTCGGGAAACACTCGTTAAACCCGTCCGCAGCCAACTGTAACTGCATCGGAAGCGAAGCAGTCACCTCAGGGATTGCATCGGCGGCCGGTGCTTGCGATTTCTGCCGCTTTTAGGCATTTCGTTTGCCGCTAGTTTCCGGCCTCGGTAGAAGCTTTCGAATGTGGAAATTCGATTCGAATGAGTTTACGAGTCGCCGCGCTTCGTGTTGTGAGCAGCAGCTGAAATTTCTTGTGCAGGTTGGTGGAAACTTCCTTTACACGCTCGACTTGCTATGAATGTAGTTATCGGGAAATGTTAAGATGGTTGTTGGCAAACATTGGCTCGGTTCCAAGCCACTGTCACCTAAGAATACATCGGCGAAGTATTTGTGCGGCGATCGCGTGGACCCAGTGCCTCTGACAATACGATTTGAAACTCAACTTAGTATTTAATTATGAGGTTAGTGATTTAAAGTAGAAAGTAAAAATATGATATCTAGTTTTCATAGGTAGGTTTTAGTATAATTAGTTTACTTAATATTTAAGGTTTTGTACATGTGTAGATATAATTCAATAAATAATTACTTAGTTTTCAACCAATAATTAGATATTAGTTGCTTTGTTTGTGAAATATATATTAGTTATAGTTTTAGATAAATTAAAGTAAGTGGTTTTCTAAAGTGTTTGTAGTAATATTAGTTAGTTTAGATTATTTTAGCGTAAATACCTAGTCATTAGATATTTTAAAATAATAAATAATTTGAATACACCTAAGAAGAAGGTAGGTGCCTTATTTTATAGCATAATTTGATTATAGATCGCTATCCCTTTTATTAGGTTGGTGAGTACTAAGAAATACTTTTTGAGAATTCGACCATTGAGGGATTCAAAAAGTGTTTCATGTAAATGAAACCGCTGGAAAAAGTTAGTTTTAAATAAGATGACTTCTTCTCTATAATTTCAAAATACAATTTTTACACACATAGAGAGCCTTTGTCTCTTAAAGATTCGGAATAAATAATACTAATGTGGGGACTTGGGAAATATGTAGTAAACTCATTAACTGTACAAGTTGGTCTTAATGGTCGTTTTAGTGCCGTACCGATGCCTACCCGGAGACTGTTCGCACTTACTTATATAATTACACTCTAATTTTTCTTGGTAGGGAAGACAGGGACAATAGTGGAAAGAATTTATTACACTGTGACCAAGTTGTAGTTTTATATTGTTTGTAACTCGAGTCCTAGCTGACTCGACCAACGTCCTGTTTTTTAGTTCATATGTTTATTCTATATAAAAAAGCATTTTCCGAAAATTCCGAGTTACATATTTAATATTACTGGAGCATTATAGGAAACACAACATTTTGTTAAAAAAAAACATTTTTTTAAACTAACTTAAAAAAAATATCTGCTTTATTGGATTTATTGTGACTTTGTCTTTTTTTCGTATTCTTCACAACAAATCCTTGTAATTGATATCCATATCAGGGGTGCGTAAAAATAACTAGTTCTATGACGTCATGTAGCACGCATTGTTTGCAAGATTTGACCTAAATAAACTTACATACAAACGTTGCAAGTTAACAAAAAGCATGTAAAAATACAAATCGTTCAAGTCATGCTGTTACCAACAACCTATTACTATTTTAAATTTTATTTAGGTACAGAATATTTTTTTTTTTATGATAGGTAAAATCATCCAATGACAAATCCCGCCCTTGGGTGGGGCGGAAAATAGTGCCAGATTCTTACTGACTAAAAACCTACCCTGTTCCATTCATTGCCTTCGTCCCAGGGCCCCGGGTGACATTTTCACATAAGGAACGACTACAGCTTCAAGCAGATTTACGACATGGTGCCGAACTTCATGCGCAGCAAGCGGTCTCTTGTGGTCTGTTGACACCGAATTCCAAATATATCAAACGGACTACTGCTTGTACCGTTTATGCATCGTAAGAAGATCGGCAGATTTCTGTGATACGTCGTCAAAATTGTTTAAATTCATATTGATATCATGTAATTAAGTTCGAAATAAAACGTTTTTCAAATAGCTAGTTTCATTGCTCAACTTTATTTGTTATCAAAATCTAGGTATTTTTATCGCCACTATTCATTCACTGAAGTTAAACCACTAAATTATTAACGAAAAGCCTAAGCCATGGAAGGAGTTGAAAGTTAGACTCCATATTTATTAGGATACTAGCTTTTGACCGCGGCTTCACTCCCATCAAATGCTTACTCTACCCTACTCTACCTTTCTCTCTTTTCTTAGGAACCTTCTCCTGACAATAACAAATACAACAGAAAAAGAATTAGCGAAACCGGTTCACAATCACTCGCGTGATGGCGTCACATCACGTCACGTCGTCACGTCGTGAAATAGGGATTCATTTTTATATTATAGATTTTAGTTATGATGGACAAGATAAAGATAAAACCTTGCCGGACAAAGATTAGTACATTAATTTCCAACACCGTATCAAACAGGGTCTCGTGAGAAAGTTTATTTGATCAGCGAGACTTTACTCGCACTGCTTGTACCATACTTGGTTCCCAAAGGTCCTGAGATACAATATTTCATAACATTATTAGGAACAGACTTTCCTCAATTCTAAACGTAGCATTGGATGACCAAGCATATCAGCAAGCTACATTTCCAATTCTCCGGGGTGGTCTCAGTGTCCGAAAAACACCTTCCTCTATATCATTTTTCACCAATTCAATACTGAAACTTTAATCAGAAACATTTTATTTTCCTCACTAGTTGATTTTAAAGTAATGTGCTTGATCGGTGCGTTAAACGCTTTGAAAGTGGCTTGTCCCAATATTGACTATAAAGAGCAGATATGTCTGCAGTATTATACGCAATAACTTGATTAACACATCTTCGAATACTGTTGAGCGTGCGCGTCTGCTAGCTGTGGGGGAATGGGAATCGAGTTTGTGACTTTAGGAACTTCTGTCATTCACCATTGGCACTATGATAGATTGCGCTTAATTTCGTCACACCACTTGTCTACGCATAGATGTACCTTGTGTTGCTCCACATTGGTGCCACTGCAGTGAAGATATCAACAGTCTTGGTTACGATCACTTTATTCTGATGCAAGAGAAGAAGCACGGAACGCCAGCGTCAACGATATTATTCAGCGAGCTCTTGTCGCTTCTGACGTAACTAAAGCTTTATAACGACAATGGAAAGAGACCAGACGTCATGAAAAGAGACGTTGGTGCCGTGAAAGGTAGGTAGGCCTCTGGTATGGGACGCAACCTGTGCCAACACCCTTGTAAAATGTCAAGTAGCGCTTCTGAGACCCTCAAGCAACCTAAATACTGTAAACCTTTTTGCAGTTTATAGAGGCTTGGGGTCAAAATGCTGAGTTTTTGAGGCATATGGAGAAGGTGTAAAGTTCTGTAAACTTCAACTGAAAGTTATTTGTGTTGACTGCGATATGGAGTACTCCTTCACATCTCAGTCATCTGGACACACCAACATATTAGGGCACAGCTCTAAGTTTATAATACTTCAATTACTGAACTGCTTCAAAAGTAATATAATCACGATTTTATTGTTATGATATGTGTTCCCTTTTGCTTTTTATTGTTTAGAGAAATCCAAAGGCCAACGCGTGTTTACAAAGTGATTTAAAATATTAAAAAATACAATACAGAATGACACTTGCACCTTACACCGATACGTGGTATGGTGAATTTGGACTTATTATAATTTATTATTATAAATTACAAAATTTTCTAACGATAACGAATTTATGAATTTATAATAAATACCTTTTAAGTCTTTTACATTAAATAAATTCCTTTTGGTACGTAAATTTTGTAAAGTAAAATGTAGATAATTTAGAAAGGGAGAAAATAAATGTTTTCTCACAACATGCATAAAACATTTCAATAACCATTTTATTCACTGGAGTTTATCTACTGGTTAACCTTACTTTAATTTGCTGCGCGTATCATCATACAAGCTTATGCGTATATTAAGTGCAGCCTGTACTTATCCCATTGCCGGGCCTTTTAAAAGTCCTTCCATGAGCTACCTTGAACCAGCTTATGCGTACCTATAAATGAATAAATAACCTCAGCCAGACGATTGCAATTTATTAAGCGGCGCGCTAAAATCTACACAAACACTATAACTTCCCCCGAATGATCTATATCAAGAAAAATATGATAATATAAATAATGATAACAGTATCGTCAGAATTGGCTACTGAAAACTTTTCAGTTACTTTCAAAGTGAGTTATTTCTAATCCTAAAATAATTTTTCATTATTTTTTGATAGAAATTGTCTATTTTGATAATTTTTTAATAAAATCTTGATTACATCACTAGAGTGTTAAAGTGCGCATGCGTAGATACTATTACCGAAGCGCTACCTATGGATTGCATCGATTCCCATAGCATTATTTGCTTACAATTAGAATAACTAATTTGTTAAAACACTATCTAAGGGCGCCTTCAAACTAACCGCAAAGTGCCGCGCGATATCGCGGCTGTAGCGCAGCAGTCGCACGTTTTTATTTATATGGAATAACAAAGCGGCGTGACGGCAGCGCTGAAACCGCTGCAACTTTGCGGCTAATTTGTAGGTGCCCTATTTTTAAGCATTAGATATAGAAAAATGAAAAATGGTGAAGGAGCATTACCTATCACTTTAATTTTTCTTCTCCTTTCTCTTTTGTATATGGTAATATTTATTAGTTTATTATTTGATAATTTATGTATGTATTATATTTTTTTTCTTTCTTTTTTTTCCTTTTTCTATTGGATTATTTATATAAATACTTCTATTATTGGTATTGTTGTACATTGACAACCCCAAATCTTTTCCTTTCTTCCAGTCCATCCAAAAGGTTGTCTGGTAGAAATTGCCCTGTGCAATAAGACCGCCTATTATACACTTATTTTCTTTATAAATGTATCTAATAATAAGTTAAGGTGTGCAATAAAGTAATAATAAATAAATAGTAAATAAATATAACTTATTTTTTTAATAAGGGTGTGTACCTATTATTCCAATTACATGGCGGTATACGTGTTTGTTTTTACATATTAAAACAAAAATTGTAACTAAGAAAAACAAAAGCCTGTCTTACAACCTTATGGAAACAAGAACTGTGCATCTTCCTATGAGACCACAAGAGCAATGAGGTCACGTAGATCTCGTGCGATGGAAATAATTCATGCTCGTGACGTGTCACTCTCCCGGGGACGTAAAATGCTTATGGAACAAATGAAATACACATGCATAAATTAAATACTGATGGTACACAACACAACTCAACTCAAAATCGTTTATTTTACATAGGCCTAAGGGCCCATCACTTATAAAACGTCAGAAGCTAGCGCACGGTTCCAATTGGTCGTTTCCTATGGAGAAGAACCGGCAAGAAACTCCATGATTACTCTTTTGAAAAAGTGATTGTTTCTACAATATTTTCATACTACAATATTAATAGATATGAGAGGACAATGTAGACCGGTCAGCTTTGTACCCACATACAACTACATCAGTAATCTGTTCTTCTTGTATGACATATCACCGCACAACCGAAACTCCTTGTCTTATGATTTCATGTTCAAATGATGGGCGAGGAAGCTGGCACCCTAAACACAAGCACTGGCACACACACTACCAAACAATTCCTAAACGGAATAAGACTGTAATACGTAACCGCTAACGACGTTACCTATTCCCCACACAGCCTGAATAGAGAACAGTGACAATTAAGAACAGTCGGAGCTACCCTTAACGGTCTGTTTACTGCCTTCTGTAGGTCGTTGTTGCGCTCTGCTGCTTGCATTTTGCCCACGGTAATATTGTGACCGCTAGTTGTTGGTTATATCTATGACCGTTTGAAATTGCCGTCCTGGAGTACTTGTCTTTAAATATGTTTTAATTTTGTGGTTTGAAGTTGAGTGCTAACCCAATGTAACTGCCCTGACTTGCATGTTGTAAGTCGCGGGTTTGAAACCGGCCAGGTGCATTACTTTATGTAACTTTTTTTCATCACTATTGCTATCAAAACGGTGAAGGAAAACATTGCGAGGTTTTCCTCATGATGTTTGCTATGTCCTAAAACCAAAAATTCGAAGATATGTAACATCCATCAATCCGCACAGCATGGTGGATTATGGTACATTACCTCTCCTAGAATGAAATCCTGAATCCCTCCTCATTATGCCATGCTATATAACCTCCACGTGATTCAGGTACCGTTTAATTTAGTGATGAATAGAAAGAAATCACAATGGTTTTATTCCTTTGAACTCAGTTTCTTTCATTTTTTTTTTTATTATGAACCTTTCATGTCTTACCATGGAAGTAGATTGCGATGCTTTCTCTTTATCACAATAGATTAGCTGATAGACTTTATATAAACAAAAAAATCGGTTTAATAAATAGGAAACCCTATATTGCGTTATGCTAATGCGTTATTTTAAGATATTATCCATATTTATCTTAAGAGAAAAACTAAGAGTTGTGTATTTACATTTTAAGGTAAAACAAATCATTATTCTACTTTAAAGAACATCATTTCAATACTTACACCCGTATTTATAAAGAAGTATTTACTTGTTACTAAGTAAAATATCATTAAGTCATTACTCGACGTTTGAAATCTGCATTCAAAATTAATTTTTTTCTTAACTATAGAAAACAAATAGTAGTTACTTTTACTCAAGTATTTAGTTTTACTTGTGTATAAATACGGGTGTTAAAATCTTATTTCTCCTATTTTTTTGTTAGATTTTCTTTTGTTTTCTCGTGTCCACTGACCATAATCGACCCACGTTGAGAAATGTGCAGAGAGTTCGAATAGAACTATTCAGACCTAGAACACTTCCTTGAGGAACTCCAACGTCAACGAATTCTTAATTAAGGCAAACCAATACATTATTGACTTTTGAAAAGTTTTGTTTTCTTAACAAAATAATGTTTTCTACAAATTTTATATTTACGCTTGTACTTCAAGAATTAAATTAAGCAATTAAGTCAGTTTATTTATTTATCATTCGTGTATAGTATGACTTGGTCAAATGCTTAAGTTTCTTTATATAATACAGTCTCATTCACGTTCCATAATATTTTAGGCATTTCTAACACTGCTAAGTTATTTCAAATAGCATTTTAAACTATATCAGAGCATGGAATAATTATGTCACCAAGATAGTTTGAAATAAAGTTTTCTGACGTAAGAGCAGAGAACGTTAAGCCATATCTAGAATAGTTAAACGGTTGAACCGTTTCAAGAGGCGTAATAAAGCCTTCTTTCAAATTATTCATTAATGTAGAAGTCTGCACACTCGCAGGGCTTAAACAATCTTTGCACGTACGCCACCTTTACTCTTGACCGACACTACATAACTTGCGGCTTCTATTTCTTTGGGAATATTCATAAAATTACATTACTTACTATCTGACAGGGCTCCACATCGGCAAATCATGAATTACAAAACTTTCTTCGATTTTTCACTTCAAGGAAAAAGAAAACAATTTTTAGGGTTCTGTCAGCAAAAACAAAACCCTTATAGGATCACCTTGTTTTCCTTTATTGGGACCCTTCTCTCAGAAACGCGTATAAGTATTAAGTTGAAATTAATATCAAATACTCAGGTCTGCTACCCTATAGAGTAGTGAAAAAATCAAACTACTAAGTCAACACAATCTAAAAGAAACCCATTTATGCTCCGTTTAAGGCGCACATTTTGGCAAGGAAATCACAACCTATAGAGTTATCTTGTTGACCTAGAATCCTTAAATTGGGCAAGATGCAAGATCTCTTAGCTCAAGTAATGGAGAAAGGTCTGATTTAATGTTAAATTTACAGTTACAACACAAAATAATATTTTTTTGCTATTCGGAAAAATCTTTGAGACTAAATTCGTGAATCGAACTGCTTATAATGTAAGTTTGTACGGAACCCGTGGTGCATATACTGACTCGCGTTTGATTGGTTTCTTTAAAATTTTCCGTGTTCTTGTTTTCGTAACATAAAAAGCCCTTAGGCAAAATTATATAAGTACACCGAGCGGTTTTGACTGGGCGTTGGCTGCCAAAGGATTGTATTATGAAGATGTTTTCTTTATAAATAATGAAACATGTTGCCACCGCTATAATGTTTTAAGGGAAATTAATTTAACGACATTTACCCGAACATAAAGTGAGTGAACCCTGGTAGCAGCCGGATTTAATCGCGACAGACAGGAGATGAAATAAAAAGGTTTTTAAGAGCCCTAATAAAATTGTCCTTGTTCGTAAAATAAAACATTCAAATGTTGACAGCTGTTTTCTATTAAATATTTAAATTTTTCCAACTTATTTCTATTTATTCTAAAAAAATGTGCACTTGGCCGCCGCTTGCGTAGAATGAGAACCTTTCTTATGGTTTTCTTATTGAAAAACTACTAAATAATCCCTTTCTACTTTTAGTTTAGAAAAGAATTTCAGCAAAAATAAAATTTGATTCAGGAAAATGATGTGAAATTACATATTGGTTTATAGAATTAGTTATTGGCTTTCCATTCTTATTGTCTTCAGAAGAGCTTACTAAAGATGTGGGCAAAAATTCGTGAGTATGTTTGTTACTTCTTCACGCTCGAATGGCAGAACAGATTTAGATGAAATATGGCAGACACATAGGCTATGCCCTGGAATAGCACATACATATGATATTTATTTTGATTATCTCGGGAGTATCTTCCCTTGGGACAATGTCCTTCATGCTGTCGACGCCACCGACAACTGTTAAGTTGTTTATACTAAAGGTTCATTCAATGTAATAACTATCGATTGTGTCCATTCACATTAGAATATTCGCCTCGTCACTGCTTCTCTTGACTTTGAGACGTGAAACCCCGTGTGCCTTCCACTACAGCTGACTCATGATCCCTCTATTGTGAACAAGCGTTTTCACACCACTGCAAAGCTATGATTGATTCATAAGTTTGTAGCCCAAATTTTTTTCGGATATTTTTTTTGAGGAAAAAATTGAGATAAGTGTTGCAGGCATGGACAATTTATCGAAACAAGTCTTTGTACCATTTTTTATTACAAGAATTTGTTATTTCGTAAAGTGGTAAGTAAATGATATTTTTCTCTCGTATGAACTTGCCAATTTTTAGGGTACCATACTCAAAAGGTAAAAACGGGACCCTATTGCAAAACAGCGGAGTCTTAAATCCACTGATCGTCTGTCTGTCACCAGGCTGTACCACATAAACCATGACAACTAGGCAGTTGAAATTTTTACAGATAATGTAGGTATTTCTGTTGCCGCTAAAATTAAGTTGGACTGCCATACAAGAAATGTGATTTTTTTGCCGTTTTTTGCTACGGATTTTACCGAATATTTCGTGCGCGAGTCTGACTTGCAATTCGCAGGTCGGTTTTAAACTACAGTTACGGTTCAGATTGAAACCCTTTTTTGGACGGTTGTAAATCGAAGAGGTTACCAATTTATTTTTATATTCTCCAATTAGTTGTATAAAGAAAGTATCATCGCAAAGTGGATACAATTACAAATCGAGAAAGTTTGTCATTGCGACCGTGGCGAAATTCGCCCGAGCCGTAGGCGATGATGTTATGGAACCGAGAGCTGCTGACAAATTTCCACATGTATCAAACGACTCATGGGTGTCGGTTATACGAGTACAAAAAATGCCGTCGCCTAGCCTGATACAATAAATGTAATAAATAGCGCGCATTTTTTCGCACTAGTGCGAAAAACAGACAATAGTCTGCCTAAAAGCGATAGGGATAAGAGTGGATTTTCAAGTAAGCGTATTGGAAAAGATATTTATTTGCCAACATTTCTGCAGATATTAAACTTACTTTATATTTCAATATGGCAGTCAACAAAAGCCATTTCTATCAATTTAACTTGTATTCGAGGTCCATGGTACCCCGGCGGGAATCACAGCTCTATTCAAGTGTCGTGTGTATATAATTAAACGATAGTATGGTCGTTGGCAAGTCTCGAAGGAGCTAGTAACGAGCTGCCGCCGCCCCCCGGCGCCGCTCGCCAGCGTTGTTGCCTCAATCCCAATTCCACTCGGAACAACCTGATTGTTTCGCGGTTATATAAGAACAAAGAACAATGTACGTAACAAGTTCATTCGCAATGTAATCCACATTGCTTTCAACATTGTATAGGAAAAATATGTTCAGACCTTTTTTATTTGACGTGAAAATTGAGTTTGAATCATCTATGCAACTTGAAGCAGCGTCTTATTAGAATTTAGTATACGCCCTGTTGCTACGAACTAAAAGCGCATCGCAAGTTCTTTGTTGGAAAATTCTAATTTTGAGCTGTTTCTGTAGGCAGGAGGGTAACTGTGCCCGGGGCCCGGGGGCCCAATAAGAATAACGGTGATAGAGAGGCCGTAATGAAGAGCACTCAAAGGCAGCATCGGTCGGTCGCGAGCCCGGCCGGCCGGGCCACATCGACGATGCACCGAACAACCCTTAACACTTCGATCCACAACTACCCAACTTGTTCATACAAAAGTAGACTCTAAACATCGGAATTAAGGCCTATAGTGGCGTGGATGTGAGAGGACACCGGTGTCCTCTGAGCTAGGACAGATTAATTGAATAGCCCGGCCGGGGGCTAATCAGGGCTCAGCTGAGCGGTGCAGGCGCGGGCGGCGCGAGAGGGCGCGGGGGGTTGAGCGCAGGGGGGGGTGCCGGAGCCACGCGGGCTGGCCGCGCCCCCTGCGCGCGCCGCTCGGCCCGGGAGCTCATTCAAGTAGCGAGCGCGCCCCGTGCCAGCCGCCACCCTCAGGTATGTCCATTTTGCTTTTGGTGTTTGCACGTAACGTACCTATCGCGCGCGCTCCGCGAGTGTCAGTCGTGCAGTGAGTGAACCGTGCCGCTGCCGCGCCGCCGTCGCTCCGCCGCGGCCGGCGCCGCTCAGCACAAGGTAGGTCGCATGAAGCACCGCCACGCATTCAAGCCTGTGCCTACACACGAATTTACGCGTTCTTAAATTAAATGTGCCTCCGATAAATTACTTCGACACTGGGTTTTCGTGACACGAATAAATTAGAAGTGAAAAATTACCGGCGTGTTAGCATTGATAAGAGTTTAAAGTAATCAAATTTAAATTATGCTACTTTTAACGGTTCTTACTTCGGATAGGAAAAGTTTAATGATCAAAATTATTTTACTTTTTAATTCATCGGCAAAAAAAAAATTTAACTTCGGTCGAATTACATCATCATCGAAAGTCTTCAAGATAGTTTTGGGCCCTTTGGTCTCAGTTTGTCACAATTAACGGTCACTTTGCTTCCTGTGTCGCATGTCTTACAATATGTCCGCTTTAAATGTTCTACATTTATCTGAATTTTGATTAAAACTTAACGATGGCTGCATGTATTGAACACTTTCATTAATTCATTTTTAAATTTACCATCATTTTATTATTCCTTCAAGCCATTAAATATGCCATCTCAACAAATAATTAAAATTCAGAATGAATGTTGCATCTAAATGTTGTTAAGATAGTACGAATTTCTCCTCATCTGCGATTTGTCAGCATTTTATCGACGTCTTCAACTCGTTTCGTTTCGATGACGTAGCTCTTCGTCCATATGGGAGGCTGGAGGTAAATGTTCAAGGAGGGGAGACTTCTGTATCGATTATGTCTTCGATATCATCTCGTTTCTTCATTCTTCTTTGGGGGTTTTCCTCTCCTTTCGTCTTTAAGACATTTTCTACTTTGTAGGAGTTCAGTTTCACTTCTATTCAGATATAGTTAAAAAATCAGTTTTCTTCGGTGTCTTTCTTCACATTGCTATAATATTCAAACGCATATATAATTATTGGCAGTGCGAGCGATTGCATTCTCATTATGTTACAAAGCTCGCGCTGTGCGTATCTTTTCAGCACTTACACAGATTCGATTTGAACATTCTATTAGCATTTGCGTAGTTTTGGTGATCTGTCCTTTTCGTAAATGTCGGAGCATCACTCATTCGGAAATTCCGAAACTGCGCATCTTTGTCTAACATGATGCTGGTATTCCCTGGAAGTGGAAGAAGGCTAATACATCCTGAAAAGCAAATATGTTCGAAAATTGAACTTGTTTTAAAGTACAATGGTCTGTTCATATTTTAATCCCATATCTCCAGAGAATTTCTACAAAACGGAACCTTGCGTAGGCTGTAGCTATAGACGTAGGGTTGCCGTGTTGTCGGGAGGGTTGGAGATGGTTGTAGTGAGGGCGAAGACTTTCACTGGCGCCGCCACTTCACCTTGTCGCCTGGCAGCGCGCCAGCCTCCGGCCTCTCCCCTCCCCTCTCCTTCCGCCCGCCCCCCGCTTGCTTCCACCCTCCGACTTACAATGCGAATAACGCATTTTATGCTAAACTTCACGTTACTGCTGTATTTTCTTACACCACTCTTTTATATCTAGCTACCTTTGCCGTGAAGGTATATTTTAACTGATAAAAGTCCATACGCAATTACATTAAATTACGTTGTAACTCCATCGTTGTTACTGAAGGTATACAAATTTAGTACCTGATTAAAAAAAAAAATTCGTCGTTTTGGACTCGGAAGTTAAAATAATCGTCAGATGCAAAATCCGCGACTAAAACAAAAAGTGACTGACCCTTTTTTTATTATAAAAAAAATCTTAATCCTTAATAATTCTACAAATCATTGATAATGCGTGCCTCCGAGCGTAGATAGCAATAAATCGCGCTAGGTAATAATATCGATAATAACTCGTAGCACCGTAGCAGCGTAGCACCGGGCTTGTAGCAGTCGCTACGAATCTCGCGCCGTAGACGCCCGCCTCCCGGTAGCCGTCTAGATCGCGCTAGGTTGACGCCGGTGCAATCTATCATCACTAATTAACATAATATAATAAAATTAACATACATAATTGAAAAAACTTTAATTAAAGAAATCAAACTTTTTACTAAAATTTTGTATTCACTGGAGATAAAGAAAATTGAAACAGTTTTTTGCGTGAAAAAGACTTTTGAAGGAAATTTGAACAAAGCAAGCAGTTTTGTCAAACTTTAATGAACATAGAACACATGTGGGAAATAAAACACGAACAAATTTATGAAAATAAAGTACAAAACATTCTTGAAATAAAGCAACAATTGGTATGTATGACCACGGATGTATAACCAACTAAACATATTTTTTTTTATAAGCTGAGTATGCAAATGGATACTTCTTCAACCAATATGGATTTTCGGGATCTCTATTCAACAAATAATACCGTAATGAAAAAAGACCGGGGTTTTATAACGCTATGACCATTTAGGCATGGTACTTAATGATAATTTCTGATAATTATCTTTGTTAAGTATTGCCGTCACCTACATAGGTCTGCCTTATAGGATATTTGGTATTTAATCAATTACGCTTCAAAGGTGAATGAATTTTAATGAAATTCGGAACACAAGTAGACTATGGTCTAGATTAGGACAATAGTTTTTTTTTTATCATGGTAGTTCGATATTTCTGAGGTCAAAGCTGTTGGAGAAAGCTTGCTAAATATTTTAAATTAAATAGTATATTTAGTCCACTGCTGGAATTAAGACATCATCTCTAGGACAGAGATACGTTAAAGACGGTTGATGAAATCCTCATAGGAATGTTCCTCTAATTATTTCAGTCCAAGCTACGTAAGCAGAGCTTGTGTTATGAGTACATACTAGACAACTGATACACATACTTATATATTTCTAAATATTATAGATAAATTAGACCCTGACACAGAAAAAATGATCATGCTCATCACACAAACATTTGTCCTAGGGAATCGAACCCAAGACCTAGCAGTCAAGGCCATTAACCACTAGGCCAACAGGCCAGTCGTGTGTTCTCTGCCATTGACGGCCAAAAAGCTGCTATTCTTAAGTGGGATTGGGCCAGACTTTTTTATCGCAAGTTAGTTGAGCTGTGTGATAAAAGAATCCATTAAACAGGTTACATAGTATCTATAAATTCAAGAGTTCAAACACAAAGCATTGTAACTATAACATTGGATACTATATAGACACGATACTATTGATTACCTGACGCATTTATCGATGTCTGTGCTAGATAATCGAGTTATCGATAGCTCGTTGTTCTGATCACCTTTAGTAACACAAAGGTATACAAGACACAAAGCTGTCGGATTGTAAAAGAGTTACCCTGGCTTTAGAACACAAAGGGCAAGTGAAGCAACACACGTAAGTTTTAGTCAGACAAAGTCTGATACTTCCTCTCGTTTCTTCCAGTGCAGGAGAAGTTATTTGATGATTTCCCATCAAAACCAAAAAAGGAGGAGGTAGATACTTCCAGCGCATGTGACTTTTAATGGAAACCATGCTATGTAACAGTAATACCCCCTAAGGTCGACTGGTATAAAATGCCTAAAGTATTAAGTCCACCTTTTTACAGTGGTATTTACTAGTGCATAAAGTTTTAATAATAAAAATAATCCTACTGATGTAATAAATATGATAGATGTAGTAAGTGTGTTTAGAGTTTAGTCAAACAATCAAGAGTTGAAGCTGAATGGATTTAGATAAAATTTTCCGTATGAGTAGATCATGACCTAGATTCATTAGGGCCTGTACTTTTTCTTGTAGTACATTCTCATAGGATAATTTTCGACTTTCATATGAGCAAAGTCAGCGAATAGAGCTAGTTATTTTTGGAAAAACTTTAACACGTTATTAATAATTTAATATAAAAAAAAAATATTCGGATCACAGATAGGAAAAAGTCTTTTTAGTCCAAAAATAGAGATAATTATAGACTCTTTACTTATATTATCAAACATAATGAGATTGCTTCCCTAAATTTGTTACTGATACTAATAGGTTGATCACAATTTAGATAAGAAATAAAATATGTCGGTCAACTGAGAAGTTCTAAGTCTTACTTACAAGATTTACCGAGAACCGTGAATTTACAGAAACAAATGACTTTGATAATATTTTTTGTTCTACCCTTTTCATTTACCAATTTGCCAGCGGCTTCTTCCGCGTGACTGTTGGTTGTTGCGAACGCGAAGACGAAGTCAAAGATGGAAAAAAGTAGCCTATGTCCATCCTTGAAGTTCAAGCTTCCTCCATACTAAATTTCATTAAAATCGGTTTAGTAGTTTAACCGTGAAAGTGTAACAGATAGACAGACAAACAGTGCCTATAATTACGATTACACCAAAATAAACTAACTAAAGCAATATAAAATAACCCGTCGATAGTTTATTGTAGAGTTACTTTATTTTATTGAGACTAACTTACAACGACCAGCAAAGCTTTATTTTTGACTGAACTAGCGACACGCCCCAGTTTCACACGGATGCTAGAAATCTTTGAAATTCTCGGCTTTTTTCTACTATTATATACATACACTAGCTTCTGCCTGCGGTTTCACTCGCGTGAAATTCGGTTTCTCCATACAAACTTCTAACTCCCGTTTTACCTCCTTAGTTTGTAGGTATTATAGTTTTTAAGATTTCGTGATTAATCAGTAAGTGGTCGCCTTTATATATATTTTGATGTGCACTTAAACCTTCCTCATGAATGACTGCGTCTATTGGTGAAATAGTATGTAGTAAGAAATATATAAGTATGTTTATCAGTTGTCTAGTACTCATAACAGCTTAGCTTAGGACTGGACGGCGTTGTGTGATAGTTATCGAATTGCATGAAAATCCGTTCAGTAGTTTTTGAGTTTATGGCAAACAGATAGATAGACGCGATGATGAGGGATTTTGTTTAAAAATAAGTAAGGACACACAGTATTAAAGTCTTACTGGTAACAAAAGAAAACGACTGGCCTGGAAGAAAATGAGTGGCCTGTTGGTCTAGTGGTTAGTGGCCCTGACTGCTATACCGAAGGTCGTGGGTTCGATTCCCACCCAGGACAAATTTTTGTGTGATGAGCACAATCATTTGTCCTGTGTCTGAGTGTTATTTATCTATAATATGTATGTATTTAGAAATATATTAGTATGTTTATCAGCTGTCTGGTACCCATAACACAAGCTCTGCTTAGCTTGGGATTAGACGGTGTTGTGTGATAATTGTGGAAATATGAAAAAAAATAATTAAAAAACAAAAGAAAACATAATCAAAAATTGGAAAACTTATATCCAGTCCTTACTCCAACAAATGTATCTCATTTCAAAAGTAAATTATAACTCATCTTTTTTTTTCTTCCCGTCCGATTATAATTTAGGTGTCTTCTAGGTTAGATTCAATAGGCTTTTAATAAAAAAATGTGATTAACCATCAATGATTGCATCACTGCTTACCATCTGTTGAGATCGCAGCCAAGATCTAGTTTATATAATTTTAAAAAAATCGTCTGCACAGTTTTACAAATTACTATAAAAAGATACATTTAGAGGTATTGGAACAGAGTGTAAAGTACCAACATACCTCCCTTGAAAAAGAAGGATCCCCCGACCAGACGTATTTTATGTCGGGTTTTGGGCAACTGCCCGATAAATGATTCCGGGCTGTTGTCTATGTTCAAATTACACAATAGAGGATTTCATAGTTTAGGTCTTAAGTGACGGTATAGATGTCGCTACATTTTCTTCTGTAAAACTATAAAAGCAAATATAGAAAACAACGCCAGCTGATCAGCATAGGTACCTATATCAAAGCGATCGATGGTAGATACACGATATAACCACGGAGGGGTGACCGACGCCTTATCAGGCTTATCAGCGCTTATCTATCGCCAACACTCGATTAGATACCACCCGTTTGCACTTAAACTGCTGTTAATTCGATAGCGGGTGACTCAGATTGAAACTGTACTATGAAACTCGATTGACACCTGCTTCAAGCTGCGAAGGTTAAGCTTTCATGTTTTGTATACATTTAGTTTAGGCGAAAATAGTGTTGAGGAGGAACGATTTGTCATAGAATAGGTTACTTCTAGGCAAGCGTGCTTCTTTTTTTTTGGTGGTGGGTAAAATCATCCAGTGACATCTGACGCTCTTGAGCGGAGCGGGAGATAGTGTCAGACTCTTACTGACTAAAAACCCACCCCGTTTCTTCATTGCCTTAGATACCAGGGCCGAGCCTTCCTTTCAGAAGGAGACCCTTGGCCCCGATAGGTTTCGACCCTGCCTGCCTGCAGCTAGCAGGTTGGGTCTCTACGGTTTGCTGACAACTCCTTAGGTAAGCGTGCTCCATCGTCGGCCACATCATCGCTTACCATCAGGTGAGATAGTGGTCAAACACGAGCCTGTCAATAATAAAAAAGCAGTGTGAAAAAACTAATAGACATACTTTCATATATTTATCCTTTTAACTGCCTACGTCGGGTATATCCGACAAAAACTCTCGTATTTATTCCGCCAGATTCGCACATCCCCAACCAAATACTTCATCTTGTCAGCTCTTCTGTCACCTATGGGGATTGATAGCACGCTTTCCGATCGTCCGGTAACCGACCGGACCGAGCCCAAGTCGTCGACGGCGCGTACTGTTCCCGCGCGCCTCAAGGAGTTATCAACGAATCTTAGAGGCCCAGCCTGCTAGCTGCAGGCAGGCGGGTCGAAGCCTGCTGGGGTCAAGGCCGTTTTCTGAGAGGAAGGCTCAGCCCCGGCATGATAGGCAACGAAGGAAGGGGGTAGGTTTTTAGTCAGTAAGAGTTTGACACTATTTTCCGCTCCGCCCAAGGGTGGGATTTGTCATTGGATGATTTTACCTACCATAAAAAAAATTATAATAAATAAAAAACCTATGGAGGCACTCCATCTCCTTTAACTCTTCAGTGGAGATGGAGTACCCAGTCGCAAACACACGACCCTGGCGAATAGGACATGAAAACAGTTGTCGGACAAATCCGACGCAACAAGTTAAGACAGCCCTACCCCACTCGCCTGTCGTCAACGTCGAGCAAGGTTTAAAAGCTTGTTGCTTCATCTAACGCAATCCAACGCGATGTTTGATGAAGAGGCAACGCAAAAAAAGAGAGATAATGCGATTGTATTAAAATGTACCTCGGGTTGGCCAGCCTTGCTTAGGCAGTGTTTTTTAAGAAATTACTTATTCTGATTGTACGCAAATAATATGGCAGTCGAGTACCTGTTCTTTTGCGTACAATATGCCTAACATACAACACATTTTTTAATAAAAAGATCTTTTGTATCTTAAGAACAGTAGAACACTGACTCATCCTAAGTTACAGGACCTCCTAGTTTAGGAGTCAGGGTTTACCTACTCTATCTGCATGACTTTTAATTAATTAAAATGCACATGCAACTTATTTTCTGGGTCCTTTGATAAAAAAACATCAAATAGTTTAGAACAGGTATTTTATATACGCACGCACACACAAACAGTGTGTGTTAATTCGGTTCAGTTCACTTTGAGTATGGTTTCTGAAAATTTTTTTTACTATGGATATGTTCGCGTTTGAACACTATCGCCAGATCGTAAACGATGATGTGATCTACAATGGAGCACGCTTACCTAGAAGTAGTCTATTCACTAGACCCCTAGGTTATAGCTACTAGGAAACACACTAATATTATAAAGGTGAAAGTTTATGAGTGTGTATGTGTGCGTCTACTTATGTTTGTCAATTCTTCACGCTCGCACGGCTGAACGGACCATAGACCATATCCTAGCACAAAGGATACTTTTTATCCCAGGATTATGTTACCATGCCACAATTTTATACTTTCACGCGAGTGAAGCCACCCAGAAAAACATAAAATTCTCAACTAATTAAAACATTTAAAAAAAAAAAAACTACGAATATTGATACCCTAAAGGCTTTTAATATTGATACGAAAGCTGCGGACGGCTTTACCCGGTAACTTACGTCGCCGGTTTTAAATTATTTTGCGTCTATCATACCGAAGCTAGCTTGCAGTTGAGTTGTTAAACGTTGAGTAACCGGCTTTGGTGTGTAGAGGCCTTAACTACGTACATTTGTACATGCAAAATTATTAGACGTCGAAGTATTCCTTCAGATCGCGGTCACCTGACTCGTGGTGACTTTTGACATTGCCACATTGAATGGCAATACTAATTCTAGACAGAAAAGAGCTAGCCGTCTGACTACGCGTTGTTGATCAATCAGTGAGATATACCTTTGAAAAGATGATGGAGTTCAAGTGCTAAACCTCAAGTCCAAAGCATTTTGACCCCTAAAAACCTAAAACTACCGATAAGGTTTGTAGTAACTGTTTTTTTTTATATACACCGTTAAATTTTGATCGTTTTTATCCCGTGGAGGGTCGATTCGGTATATAAAACACTATCGATTTGTAAAGATTATTTGATAGATAATTTCGTACATGCGTATATTAATTCGAGTTTTAGAAAAAAAGTACTTATTTTTTAATCTTTACAAATCGATAGTATTTCATGTACCGGATCGACCCTCCACGGGATTAAAACCATCAAAATTTAACGATGTATATATACTAGTGCTTGACTGCGATCCCACCTGATGGTAAGTAGTGATGCAATCGGTGATGGTGAGGCTCACTAGTTTATTAAGAGCCTATTCACTCTAGCCTTGAAGACACCTAAATTATATATTTGCAGACAAACTTACATATTTTTTTTTAATTGCCTAACTAGAATTAAGAAACGAAGTTACATTTATCCATTTGTTGACTTGGGTAAAACAAAGTTTATAAATACGAAATTAGAGTGGATGAAATGATTTTTGGACTAAGTTACTTGTGTAAAAAATAAACTTAGAATTTAGCTTTCCTTTGTGAATTATGTTTGCCAAAGAATATCGTGCAAACCTTAGGTGATGACACTAATGTTATAAAGTCGAAAGTTTATAAGTGTATGTGTGTGTGAGTATGTTTGTTTCTTCTTCATTTTCGAACGATACGATAGCTTGGAAAAGCACGAAATATATTTTTACCTTGGAAGTATTCCCTTTGGCCAAATTTTCGCGCAAAGCTACTGGCGGCAGCTAGTTTTAAATATATCTACTTGTATAACAGAAAATATAATAAATTATTATTTTGAGTTATATAAATATAATCAAATATTTCTGTGAAACTTTAGCACACGAGGTCAAATCAAATTTATGTCCCGCATTTTTTTTAAACAAACAATAGACACGGCCGTTAACCTAATAATCATAATATTATTATACCAAAACTGGCAGTATTCATGAGATTAGTTAACCAAAAAATGACAACACCGTGCAGCCGGCTAGCTAGTAGCGTGACGTCACTACGCACGCGCCTGCCGCGACATATGCGCGGACCTATCAATTAGATCCGCGCCCGCGCAGCTGCGTACAACGACCCCTATAGACCCCAGTACAACGGTCGGTCGATTAAAAAACACACCCCATATTTTGGATGATTAATCCAACTTACCGCTTTGTCTAGGATTAAAACTCTCATGCATTGTTCGCACGCGCAACTATCTGCATATTTAATAGACTGCATTAAAATATAGCTATTGTGTTGTGCGCTAGACATATGCGAGCGGACTGTGATGCGTGTAATCCGAAAACTGGTTTGCATGTAAATGCAACGAAATTATATTTTTTTTGGCATATTTTTACAACGTCTATGGAATTTCACAAAAGGGCGATAATGTAGGTACCTAAGTTTAAAAATTATTATTATTATTTTTATGATGTTATTGAGCTAAGAGAAAATTTTGCAAAATTAGCCCATAAGGGGCATGTAGAAACCTACTTTTACACGAACGGAAGTTAGTTACAAATAAAATTATACAAATATAATTTTAAAGAAAAGTCGTAAATCGATACACTCACGTGATTACATACAAATTAAATCAAACCTATAATTTCACACTTCGTCTCGACATGGGGAGCGGTAACGACGCCCATTAACGGTTCTATCGGCTAGCTAATAATAATACCCACAGAAGTCGGTCACAAAAAGTCTCGGATCGACAAACAATCGAATAGGAAC
This sequence comes from Leucania comma, assembly GCA_958295575.1. Taxonomy (NCBI): domain Eukaryota; kingdom Metazoa; phylum Arthropoda; class Insecta; order Lepidoptera; family Noctuidae; genus Leucania; species Leucania comma. Next base: position 20,592,667 of record OY282468.1, read on the forward strand.
AATGAAAGTCGTGAATCAAACAATCGATGAATCGAACACGAAAGTTGTCGCGACAGCTGCGCGGGGCGGCCGCTCCATGGACGTCATGACAGGGCCCCATCTCCCACGGTCCCCCAAGCTCCCTTCTCGTCCAAATTTCACAACTAGCATTAGAATAGTCCAGAGACCAGTTTCGGAAAGTTTTGAGGCCCCACTAACTCGTTTTGTGATACGGTTGAAAAGTTTTTGAAAGTTAAAATGTTATTTGAATAGCGAACTTTTTTCAGAAGGGTTAGTGATCCATTTAAATTGTGTTCAAGTTACTTGTTCTAAAGTTATATCGGACACTAGTGAAGCCATGGCAAGTCGGGTCAGCTACTTCACTTATTCAATAGGTTTTGGTAAACGGAGCATGAGAATTGATCGCAGTGTTTAAAGGCTCATTGGCTACGACTCGACTAGCATTTGATCATTTGTATGGAGTCAACATGTTAATTGTAGGTTAATAATACTTATCATCAACGATTGCATCACTGCTTACCATCAGGTGGGATTGCAGTCAAGCACTAGTTTATAACAAATAAAAAAATAATAAAAAAAGCGAACTTTAATCAATAGTGTAGCATAGCATACCATTTATATTATAATGTTCTCACTGCTGGGACTCAGGCCTCCTTTCTAGAAGACGGAATGGGCCATAATCCACCACGCGAGTCCGATTTGGTTTGGTGAAAGTCGCATGTGCTTCGATATTTTAGTTCTAGAACATGCCGGTTTCCTTCACCGTGAGAGTGGTGAGGAAATAAATTACACAAAGTAATGCCTGGCTAGGTTTGAACCCATAATTCGTAAGTCGTGGACATTATCACTCGGCCACCACTGCTCAATAGTGTATTTAAGTGGCAATCACCAAGTCTTAGAATGTTTGCTTTTGTAATTTCGTTTTTATTCTTAAGAAAAAAAAACGAAAATTAAAAAAAAAATACAAATGAAGAGTACTTACAAGGGTAAGGGGTACTCTTCATTTTTAAGGTTTCTGGACAACTGAACAAGGACAACTGGAACGTATAACTAAATCTACACTGTCCGTCCGTCCGTCTGTCTGTCTATCTGTCCGTTTGTCAGCGGCCATCTTATGTTCACAGAATGTGTATTTCTATTGCCGCTACAACAAATAATAGAATTAAAATATATTTAAAAATTAAAGAGGCTTCCCATACAAGAAAAGTTATTTAATCGACGATTTTTGTTCAATTTTAATATTGTAGTACTGAAACCCTTCGTTTACAAGTCCAACTCGTACTTGACCAGTTTTTCTTCTCTGTTCTTGCTACTTGCGATTGAAGCTTATATTTCTGTGCATGTCTAGTGTTTAGAAACAGAAATCCTACCACCACCTCTTAACACGATGCATTTCACGACCTAAATTGAACTGTTAAAGGGATGGAGCTATACACCACTATTTTTTAATTATGGCAAACACTTAAAGGACTTATTAGAAAAGGTCTTGTTATTATTTAAGTAAAATCTCAATGCATAATATTCATAAACAGCAAAGTTATGAGCGTTTGTTTATATCCCAAAATCTCACTCAATTTATGGAAACATTCTACAGGTTTATGAATGAAAGAATGTTAATAAAAATGTAAAAACACTGCGCTAAGTATTTTCTAGTAGTAGTTGTTATGAATGATGATTCAATTATGAATTTACCAATAATGACAAATTTTCGTGGACAATTTTGGGATTTCGTTTTTTGTACTTTTAACTACACAAATATGATCAGTAACGGGTACTGATTAAGTCCCATTTTTTTGTGCACTAATTAAAAAATAGGGATGTATAGGGTGTTCCATCCCTCTTTCTCTTTCGTACGCTTTTTAACACATCATGGTAAGGCCCCAGCTTCTAAAAAAAAACGCATTACTTTAACGGCAATTACAACACGACCTTAGTTTACATGTATCAGCTCATGACTAATATCTTCGCGACCCCTTCAACCTAACTAAATATGATATTATTATAGTCGTTAACGTGATTAGTTTTTATTTATAAGCTTTACTACGAAATCGGAGGGGTTGCTAGAGTGTTACTCTATAGCAGCGGTGCCCAACCGATTGGTCGCAATCGACTTGGCAGTTAATCCAGTCGATCTTTGCTAGCAGTAGCGTAGTTACTTTTATGCCAAGAGGACTATGGCGTGAGGCAGCAGATAGCCAGCTGTTAGGCCCTATTTATTACATTCCCGTTGTGTTCCACGCGCGCCTCAAGGAGATGTCAGCAAAACCATGGGGCCATGGGTTTGCTTCTGAAAGGAAAACCCGAGGCCCTGGAATTCAAGGCAACGAAGGAACAATGGACTGAGTTTTAGTCAGTAAAGTCTGACACGCCCTCGCGCTCCGCCCTAGAACGCGAGAAGTAATTTCATGATTTCCAAATAAAACAGACCCCGTAAAGTGCTTGTTTATCAAAAGAAAATTGAACTTCAAGGCATGTTGCTCAAATTGCTGAGCTCGCTTCGGTCGATCTTTGATTACCCGATTTTTTAGCGTAATTTGATATTTTTTAATTGGATGTGAAAGTTTAACATAGTTTGATCCTTTTTGAAGTGTTGTTCGAAAATACTCTTTTATTATTATTGTTAAATTGATTTTGTAACTGGTAGATCTCACAGTACATGGGTCTAATTAAGTTGGCCTCCCCTGCTCTACAGCAGGCTTGCCATAGGCACAGCAAAGGAATTCCCCCTTACGTGTTTATGGCTATAGTTTCCTAGCGACCAGCAAAGTGACTCGATTGTCTTTTTATCAGTATAATCAACATACGGATTAATGAATATTAATATCATGGTCTGCATGTTAAAGCTTTTTACTACCTCCGAACCTCGTGTATTGCTGCTTAGCCGGCTGATTGAATCACAGGAGTGAATGAAATATCATCGATGAAAGTTCGCAAACTCAAAGTAAATTTCTTGTTTTTGTTTGTGCAACTATATAATTTATGTAAAACCTTATATTGTGTTACTAGTGGTCGCCCGCGGTTTTACTCGTGTATTTGGTTACTACGGTGGTGTTTTATGATCTTATAGATTTCCTCGGTATGATATCCAAGAATAAATGGAATATATCCAAGACCCGGTATGATATCCAAGAATAAAAAAAATATCTCAGGAACTACTAATTCGAATTCAATTTTTCAATTCCTGAGATTAGAGTGTTCAAACAAATAAACTCTTCAGCATTATAATATTAAATAATATATGACTAGCGACATGCCCCAGCCTCGCATGGGTGTTAGAAATCTTTAAAAGTTTTGGCTTTTCTCTACGGTAATACGTAAATATTATACTTCTAAACCTTCCTCATGACTCACTGTGTCTACTGGTGAAAACAGCATTAAAATCCGTTCAGTACTTTTACAGTTTATCGCGAATAGACAGACAGTCTGATGGGAACCTTTGTGTTATAATAGAAAAAGATAAAAAATTACAACTGTTACATTTCTGCGATCATATATCGCAATATTACAAACACATAAAAAGTGAATAGAAAAGTAGAAACAATTAATGGGTTATGTGAGAGATGAAAAAAGGCGACTGTTGAGAGCAAAAAGGAGATTTGCGGAAGAAGGTGGCAAGCAGCACTAACCTTTATAAATTGAGATAAAGATCAGAGGGTGGATGTACTCGTATATCTTCTTATATATACTCGTAATAAAGTATAGCTGTTCGTTAGTCTCGCTAAAACTCGAGAACAGGTGGACCGATTTGGCCAATTTTGTTCTTGAAATGTTCGCTAAAGGTGCTTATTATATCTCAATTATTTTGTACTAGAACTATTTAACTTTCAATTTAAAAAATATCAACATTGCATGTTCTAAATATAACTTAGAACATTTAACTTTGTCACGACACATGAATCGACAAAGTATTTATTCTATACACGTTCTTATTAGGCTTCATTGTCGTCATCATCACCTACATCCAGCACTCACGATACACAAAGACTCGTCCATCACATTCATAAACCGGTCATCTGTCCCTTAACTCAGCTCCATCCTCCTATTAGTTTCAAATATTAATTACTTCATCCCCAAAAAGTTTCAGATACACCCTTGATTGAAAAGGACCCTCATATCGAATTGCCACCCAACAAAATACGTGGCAGCTATTTTTTAATACAGGATTGTATAGACCCCTTCTTTTGTTAGAACCCCGACGACCTTAGCACACTTTAGAGCATGTTTTTTTTTTTAATAATAACGGTTTGGGAACGAAGGGGTGAAGTCGCGTGGCGCCGGGGACATTGAACTCCTTTCGATTTTATAGTACACCGAGTACATCAATTTTTTAATCGGTTAATGGATGCTCAAGGATGGCACGATGCGATTATCACGTAATGGAAAACGTAATTGAAACATTCAGCAATCACCAGTTTATTAATCATTCAGTACTTAAGGATCTTATTCTGAAAACATGGGTTCAAAGTCACAATGTATTTATGTTGTCTTTCTTCTTGTTTCTAGTTTGAAAACCATTTAAAATTATTTTTTGTAAAGTATTTTCGACCTATACCAATCGAAAATTCAATTGAAGCCAAATAAATGTGACCGTGACGTCAACTGTGTCTATCGTAATGGATAATCGATTTTATAAAACGTAATGATAGCCATCGAGTAATAAAAGTACTGAGACAATTCCCTTTTTATTCGAAACCCTAAACGAGATAATGAATAATTGCTTTGATCGACATGGAAAGTCGTCGGGGGAAACCTGAAGCGAACACATGAGTAAAATCATACAAAAATAAACCTACTCAACGATCAGATTAAAATAAAATAGTACCCTATTTATTCGGAAAAAACTATTATATCTAAAGCTAAACTTTAACCAGCAAAACTTTGCAAAGAAAATAAAGAAGCCAACAATTCCGTGGTTATAAATTGGTGGCTACAATTTTCACAGGCTATTTCCCCGTCCGCTTAGTGGCTATACGGCTGTAGACGTAAATAAGGCGTCGACGCTGAGTGGTGATTACACAGTCGTGTCATTTAACAGACGCAGTGAGGGTCGTGAGAGGGAAGCCCCTCTGACACTTCCGCTGCCTATGACGTCGGTAAGCACCCCGAGCTCGCTGCTTAGTGCTACATAGATCATTGTCCTCAACTGTTTCATTTAGGTTTAACAATTTACGTGTAATAGGAAAACATGTATAACTTTTTGTATCGAACGTCATTTTATTTGTCAGAAATCATCATCTTTTATGCTCTTGTCTTGTCTCATGTTTCAATTTCTACAGTAATATGGTTTATTAAAAAGTACAGATTCCTTGAAAACCATATTTATTTTGCGTCAGATTTATTTCTCGTCCGGAATAGTTTTCTACTTTTTAGGTCCCATACATAGAGGATTCCAATGGGACCCTATTACTAAGCCTCCCCTGTCTGTCTTCCGTCTGTCTGTCTATTCGTCAGGCAGCGGCCTATACCTCATAAACCGTAAGAGGTAGAGAGTTACAATTTTCACAGAACGTGTATTTCTGTTGCCGCTACAACAACAAATAATATTAAAATTAAGTTAAAATTGAGATGCTCTCATACAGGAAATGTTATATATTTTTTATTTATTTGCTCGACTTTAATATTTTCCCTTTAGAATTGAACCCTTCGTGTAGCGGAAGGTATCTGAAAATTATCGGTTCATTTTTGGATCGAACCGATAACACCTTTCTTCCCTGTACTAATTTTAACCATAAAAAAATAACCACGCAACCCCAATCGCCCGATATCAAACTTGACAAAATCTGTCGTAAGCGTTTTATGAATAAGGCAGGTAGTAGGGGGCGGGCAGGTTGTCCAATGTTTACATTCCTTCACCATGGAGAGTGCAGTGCCATTACTCAGGCCGACCGCCGACCACCGGCCGCTTCCGTGGGGGAGCACCGATCAATCAAAACCTCTATTAGTACTGTTACGCGTGATACCGCCCACCTTTCTCAAGTTTTTATGTTTTTATTTCCTCCGCTCGAAGGGTGCCGTTTTGATTGTAAAAATATAAATTGAGTTTTCTTTTACGCGATGTAAACTTTCTTAGGATTGTGCTTATGACTTTTATAATACTATCGCAGTTTTTACCTTTTTGTAGTAGTTTTGTACTCATACTATTATGGATTCTGTTAATACAGCTACTTCCCCATCCTCATTACCAATATTCCCATCCCCATCATTTGTGTGTTGTATTTCGGAGTCTTGTCCCATTTGATCCCAAGCATATAGAGGCGTCCGCTCTCTCCCCTCTCTCGATTTTTACAGACTACTTTAGTATGAAGAAGTTTGGTTATTTTCTTGGATAAAACGCATAATATGTTATAATCTATGTTGTGCCATTTTGTTTTTCGGTTTGACATTTACCGCGTAATCGCGGTACGCGCAATGTACATCCTAAAAATCTCTTACCAATTCTATTTTATCGATGTAGTCCGATCTCTTATCACCTAAGCATTTGGCTGATATGGATTATATCCTCCCCATCGTCAAATGTCTTAGAACCGCTGTGGTTAACAGTATACATTTACAGAAACGAATCAGTTCAAGGCCCCTAAGTGATTGATGTACCAGATCGTATTCGTTCGCCTTCGAGGCTTCGAATGACGTCGCTGGCCAGGCGTGAGACGGGCCGCGGTTGGCACCACCAGCTAAGCCGTACTCATTCGTAACTTTCACTCCCCCTTCTTTTATTAGCTAGCCTAATAGCCCATAGTCACATTACATTCGTGCCCAATGTTTTTGGTTTCTTTAAGTGATTTTTTTGGAGTCACACTTTTGTTTATTATTAGTTGGTTGGTTCATGATCTTAAGCTTGTTCTTCGACTGCCTAATTGCATGTACGTCTAGCAGGTGTGTAACTTTTAGCAATATCTTGAGCTTGAAGGAACGTCCTTTTTAATGGAAGATGCAAAACTGTCCATTCCGCTTCTCATATCTCTGAAACACTACCTGTAACAGTAAAGTCGGACTTTTGCTTGCTTGCTTTTCTATGGACTGTTTGAATAATTTATTAATAATAGCTAATGCCTGCGGTTTTGCTAACATGAAACTCTTTTTCAGCCCTTTAAAGTATTTAAAAAAAAAATCATATTGCTCACATACGTCATAAAAGAAAACCTTGTTCAAATGTCACATTCCTAGTCTCATTAGTTTCGGCTATGCGCTGACATATACTGATATATCATAACTAAATTCTACCTCAACTTTCAAGTTCATACATATGTGAAATTCATTACTTCCTCTGTCCGATACATACAACATGTACGAACAAAAGCACTCAATCACAATTCAATTCTTGAACCTCAATCTTGTGATGACGTCAACGCACGGAGGTCGTGGTTGCATATTGAAATGTTACTCGATTTCACTCGGTGTGTTGTAATTGAATGTATTTTTGATGTCTTTCAGCGGGCAATTAATACCTCATTTGTAACCTCAACATGTGGTATTGTAACTTATGAAGTATAAAAGATAAAGGTGAAAATAGTTGTGTCAAAATTAGCTTCATCATCGTTGTTTTTATTTTCTCTAAATTAGCTTATTGCCATCGGTAGCATAGGACTTAGTATGCGCAATAGATGATAAATCCCACAAACCTCAATTCATGAGAGAGGATCTCCTCCAACTAGACAGGCGTTACATCTGGGCCTATAATTGCCCAATAGTTCATTTCAGGCTGTTGTGTATGCAAGAATCATAAATATCCTACGGTTAAAATTCCTTGTATGTATGTTTTAATCGCGTGTAATACCACGATGCAAGATTTTGAATTTTAGTTTTTAAATGGCGTCACAGATGTCGCTACAAAACATTATTTAGCTAATATGAAAATTTTCGTCCAATTAATCTGACACAATCTTTCTTTTTCAACTTCCACACGTGTTACTACCTATATTTTTCATATTTTCTCAGGACACTGTTTTCTATTTAATATCTTTTTTTTTTATTTCTTCCTAACTTATGACCCTTTTGTAAGTTTATTTCACAACAGTAAAGTGAACGACCTGCAAGTCGAGATGTTATCAGTCGATCGATATGTGATTCATGACACGAATGCTATCACAATATAACGTGCGTGCTATTTTTGTATATATCTGTCCTTAGAGATACAATTTTCCCTTACCGCATTAACTTTAGTGCAACTGTTCACTTTAGGTTAGGGTTTTATAACGTATTGCTTATATTGTAGATTTGTAATTAGATGTGCTATGGCAAGCAAAGAAACATTAATCTATGTTCGGTGTCAACTTATAATGAAGTGTTCAAATATTTTTGTAGCCCACCAGAAGCTAATCGTCTTTAACATTGCTTAGCCGATGTTCAACATTATTTTTCATAGTAGGAAGGCTTTTCATCAAATCATACCTTTCTTCTGTTATTATTTTAACGCCTGTAGTTTTTGTTTTAGCAACATTTTGTCAATATGCGCAGTTAAAATATAAAGATGTGTTAAAATATTTTTTGTAGCCCGCTAGAAGCTAATCGTTTAAAACATTTTCTTGAACCCATCTAACATTCATTTTCATTGTAGGATGACTTTTCTTAGAATCATCCTTTGATTCTGTTCTTTTTCAACGCCTGTCGGTTTTATGTTAGCAACATTTTGTCAGCATGCGCAATGTTGTTAACATTGTATTTCGAATGTGCTCTTCCATCCTTATGTATTTTTGACTTATTGTGATTATCTCGTATTAAGATAATTACTCCATGCATGGACACAGACACCGTTCTAGCCAGACTGGTTATTATGAATGCTGACAATAATTGTATCAGGGTAATAGCCTGGGACGCAGGGTTGCACGCGTGTTGCACCCCTCTCGGCGTGACAAAGGGGTGCCAGCTGCATCCCTGCCGCTATTGTGCATGCACAATGCACCCTCGATCTATGCGTGTTGCGATTGCGCACGAAATGCAATAACTGAGTATTTGTCTTGGGAGCTGAATCTAAAATAGATATTTTATACGTAACGCGATGGTGAAAGAAATGTAGGTACTGTATTTGACAATTTACAAAGAATAAGTTTTCATGAAACGTATAGGAACAAACTATTTTCACATTGTTCGTCATTTGTTGTGGTTCTGATTATCCATTAGTTAGACAATAGTCTAAAAAAGGGTATCGAAAGAATGTTTCAACTCTTTTGGTTTCTAACAAAAAAAATATTGAACTTGAACCTATCCCAAATTTTCCATGCTTCTCTTTTCATTTGGAGTGGAATTAATGTAGCTAGTAATTTGTTTACTGAATAATATTTACATCATATTAGTCATCCCCTCCCCTTATTGGCCCGTATTTCATGAACCCCCCAGAAACTCGTTACTGCTGTGGGATGTTTAATGAGTTCACTGGGGGGGTTGTCGTTAAGCTGGTAAAAGGTCATGGACAAGGTTCAGGGATACAAAACAAACAATATTATTTTATTAAGAGACTTTATTATGTACCAAATAGAGAAAATTAGAAACGTTTGTTTTCTACCCTTTGGATTTATGTACTTACGTAGGTACATACTGTCTTTTTTGTATCACCTTAAAGTACAAGAGCGTATCTCCGCTTAACATATTCTAAAATCTATTACACTAGCTGTTGCTAGCGGCATCACTCGTTTGAAAGTCGGAATTTGTTCCAAGGGATAGACTCTCGAGATAAAAAGTATCCCATGTGCTATTCCAGGATAAGGTCCACTCGAATGCCAAATTTCATGTTCCGTTCCACCGTTCGACCGTGAAGACGTTACAAACAAACATACACACAATCAGAAAATTTTTATATTATAATATTGTGATATTAATAAAAGGCGCCTGAACAAGATTAACTGCAACTTATTGCAAATCAATATTATGTAGGCGCTTAAAAGTTAACGACTTCTCTCCGAAAACTTTTTATTACTTTTCGAATGAGAAGTCTTTTGAAGATATTGGAAGCAAGAAGAACGAGAAGATAGCAGTCCTCATCCTCGCGTTCACTGCGTTGCCATTATGTGTTAATTTTATATCATAAGGCACGCGGTGAATGCCAAGAGAGGGCTCATTCGTCGTGCGAACAGAAGAAAGAAGCTTATCAGGACCAGAAGAAGAACATTAAAAAAAAATAGCTTTATATGACGTATTTGCATATTTCGACATGCTCGTGACGTGTTTGACTGATGTTTGTAAGCTTTATTCACTCATTTTTCAGAAGTCTTCAATACCTAGATATATAATTTAGAGCTCGGATTTATGAATTTTACAACATTTTGCCAATATTTATCAAAGATGAAACATTAATATTTGGAGATAGTAATAGGAAATAAAAGGATTTCTGGCCAGTCCTCCTCCACTGGAAATGCAATAGTTTTATATCAAGCAAATTTTGAATTATAATTGCCTTGAACGTGGTACTCTATCTTAGAAGTCCAAAAATTCTAGCAAATGAAACTTACTCGTAACTCTTATATGTATACGGGACAAAGTGTACAGTCCCGCAAACGGTAAGGTCCGTCTGGTCAGAGAATCCTCCTCTCAGACGGTTGTTCTGTCTGATCTGGGCAACTGCCAAAGACGGGGCTGTTTTATACGAGTATATTCAAATAGCGCAAAGAACTCTAATTGCGCGATGCAGGATTTCGTAATTTAGTTTATATATGACGCCATAGATCGCTACAAACTATAAGTACACAAAAAGTGAGTAGTAGCCTTAGATTAAATCAAAACAGCGAAACATGCTCTCCCACCTAGACTCGCCTCTCGACCGCTGAAATCGTGCTAATATGGCTCGATTTCACATCGGTCGCGACGACACACATTCGGTAGCTAACGCTTTTTCGTTCACACGACAGCGCTTGCTCTTATCTCTGTCCTGGTCTATCAGTGACTACAGGTAGTGTAGATGTGTGAGTTTCGAGTCCTGGTTTTCTTATTGTGATGTTAGCGCGTAACATATTTTCCCTTATAATATAGATACCAATGGCAGTAGCCATGATTTTAAACCAAGTGTTATATGCTCATCCCCATACTTAATCAGGCGTTATACTCGTACTAAAGTACCTACGTACGTAAATCTATAGACGTTAACAATTTCAAAGACAATCTAGGTCAGTGTTTCATTGTCTTGCTATACTTATGCTGAATTGCATACATATCTAATTTACACAATTCTACTCAATTTGCATGCGCCTGAATTCGATCTCGTACAATAACAAAGTATTGCAAACCTTTGATATACAGAGACACATCACATTCGAGGATGGATCCAATGTACAATATATTACTACTTAACTACATAAATACGTCTAATGTATAAATATAGATGTAATATATAACAATATATACTTACTGATATGTCAATTGAGAAAGTAATTAGTGCTCTTGTGTACTACTGTTGTATTAGGAGTATTATCAGCGGGAAAGTCTAAATTATTCCCACGGGAACGAGCTGTCTAAATACAAAAGTTCAAATTTATTCTGTATCTGATTATATTTATCTATTATATGTATGTATTTAGAAATATATAAGTATGTTTATCAGTTGTCTAGTACTCATAACACAAGCTCTGCTTAGCTTGGGATTAGACGGCGTTGTGTGATAGTTGTAGAATATAAAAAGAATAATAAAAAAATATCTGCCTAAATTCTGGTCATTTAATCATATACACCCGTTTAGCCATTTTTTTTTTGTGATCGTATTATTTGATGACTTCACATCAAATAATTCTCTCACTCAGCGAGTGAAACCACTGACAGTGTTACTGACTAAAACTCAGGGTGATTCCTTCAGTTGCCATTTGCGTTCCAGGACCGCGTTAACAGCCCCAGTAGGCATCAGCTCTAGCAAGCCTACTATTTGGCCAGTAAGGTGTAATCTAATAACAAACAAGGCACTTGGTAGGTACCATTGCCTAAGATCTCCATCAACATCATCATTTCAGCCGAAACACATCCACTGTTGGACATAGGCCTCCCTCAATTGTCACCACAATGAACGGTGTTGTGCGTCTCGCATCCTTTGGATTCCCGCAACCCTTACCAGGTCATCGGTCCACCTTTTAGGAAGCCAACAATGTTGTCCAACGCTACGTCTTCCAGTAGGTAGTCGTCATTTCAGAACTTTTCGGCCCCAAAAGCCATCCGTTATGCGAGCAATGAGCCCTGTCCATTGCCTAAGGTCTTATCTCAGTCAAATCTAATCTGTTTTATATAGGTACCCACTGATATCTTAAAGTTTACTCATCCAGGAAAGCTTAAGAAGTTGAGTATTTATCAAAATCTACTTTAGCCTGAAAACCTGTCAGAATTGGGCTGTCAAGTAGGGTTTGTTTAAAAAAAAAAGGCGTTTGACACGAACTTAACTCAAAATACTCAATACAGAAATCCGCCCGATAGATTAATTTTCATGACATTTGAGGTTAAAATCTAAAAGAACTTTAAAACTTCAGAACACCTATTATTATAGTAGTGTTAATTTAAGCAGTTTTAGAATTTTTATTGTGCTTAGTTTTACACATAACATTCACGCAAGTAGCAAATGGAAGTGAAAAGATTTATTTCAAATAAACCATTTACAGTCCTGAATTGTCAAGAAGTCAGCAGAAGCCCAAATGGGACCCCAAAAACAACTACTTACCTATTCATATTCAAAGTGACAATTACTCTATACTTATTGTACTACAATTGTGTATATTCATCAAGACAAGACAAAAAATAAATTCACATGGAACAGGTTATGCTCTGCTGTGGCAACAAAGCAAAACATCAAAAAAGTTTCCAGTTAAGAAGTCTTCATAAATTACGTTAAGTAGTTATAAAATTATCCCATGAAAACATACTTCCGAAAATAAAAAATCGCCTTGTCTGTATGTGTCCTTTCTTTTGGTGGGAAAATCATCCAATGACATCTCCGCGCCCTTGGACGGGGCGGGAAATAGTGTCAGACTGTTACTGACTAAAAACCCACTCCTGTTCCTTCTTTGCCTTCGTTCCGGGGCCCCGGGGTACACTTGTATTACCCATGGCCCCAGCAGGCTTCGACCCTGCTGGGCGAGTAAGGTTTGCTGATATCTCCTTGAGACGCGCGTGGAACGTTACGCACCGTCGACGACTTGGGCCCAGTCCGGACGGTTACCTGTGTATATGTCCTGTGTCTAATACGGACATTATCTACCCGTGCGCCAAGTTTCAACCGAATCCGTTCAGCTGATGAGTCATGAAGAGGTAACAGACAGACTGACAGACCGAATTACTTTCACATTTATAATAGGAAGGAGAAGAGAGAAGAAGGAGAAATTTCTCCCAAGGGGACATGGCCCAACCGTGTGCTAAACATACGAATCGGTGAATCGAGCGTGAAGAAGTAACCAACATACGCCATCGTATCGTACATCCAAACTTACGCCTTTAAAATATTAATAGTGTGATACATTGATATAATCAAAACAGTGGAAGATAGGTGTCTCGCCTCTAGCGCGTGGACCTCTGAAATCATGATAGTTTGTCCTAATTTCACTCAGTCGCAATCGGCGTTACATCGGTCGTAATCACACACATTCGGCGGCTAACGCCATTTCGCTCGCACGAAAGAGCCGGCTCTAATCTCTGTCCTTGTCTATCAGTATCTATAGGTAGTGTAGATGTGTGAGTTTCGAGTTCAGGTTTTCTGATTACGATGTTAGCGCGTAACGTATCTGTTATAATATATCAATGGTGTGATGTGATTAGTGCGGATTGTACTACTAACTACATCATTACATCAGACTTATTTATCTTTACCAGAAGGATAAACAGATATGAGAGAGTGCAGTGCTGAGAGCAGTGGTGGCCTAATAACGGCCCCGACTTAAGAGTTGTGGGTCGCGGATTCAACCCAGCCAGGCATATTACTTTGTATAATTTATTTCATCACCCCTGCTCTCAAAACAGTGAAGGAAAACATCGTGAGGAAACCGGCATGTCCTAGAACCAAAAATTCGAAGACATGTGACATCCACCAACCCGCACTGGGCCCGTGTGCTGGATTACGGCTCATTCTCTCTTCTAGAGAGGAGGCCTGAGTCCCAACAGTAGGAACATTATAAGGCTGATGGATGGCTGAGGCAGATAATTATGTAATTACAAGTTACAACTTTAAATCACTTTAGAGAAAATCGAGCACAAAATTCAAAGAGGTGCTCAATGTCAAAACCCGATTTAAGAACATCACACAGTAATTAGGGCACATTTATATCCCCCTACCTATTTTGAGTACTTCACGTCTTAAATCCAAGTATTTATTAATTTATAATTACACCAGTTACATACTTATTATGTAACTGGTGTAGATAAAATAGAATAAACCTTATTGAACACCAAAAAAATAAAATAAAATAAAAAATCACAGAAACCTAATATCTATGGGTGCCGGTCTTATCGCAGCGATATCTATATTCAGACAATCTTAGGATGGACTATACGAGCTTAAACAGAAAAGGGGGATAGTCTGCTGTGTTCTGATCAAAATGAATGAAAAAAATATACAAATATACAAATAATAATAATAATTGGTGGTAATTGATTCGGTAAAATTAGTATTACATAGTTTGTATTTTATTATGTATGTAATATTAACTTGACGATTGTTTCTTTTTATTTATTTATAAGTTTTGACAGCCTCGGTCACCACGGTCTGTCATGCTGTCGAAGCGCGGGACGCATACCGCGGCACGCGAATATTAACGACATTATCCGACGAGCCCTTGTCACCGTCGGCGTCCCGGCTGTTTTGGAACCTCATGGCCTGGCACGCGACGATGGTAAGAGACCGGATGGTATGTCTTTATTTCCGTGGAAGATGGGTAGACCTTTAGTGTGGGACGCTACCTGTGTCGACACTCTTGCGCCATCCCATCTTCCTAGCTCATCGTGCTGTGCTGGTGCTGCCGCTGCGGCAGCGGAGAACCTCAAGCGGCGGAAATATAACAACCTCGTCGGCAGTTATATTTTTGAGCCGTTTGGGGTTGAAACTCTTGGGCCGTGGGGTCCGAGTGCACATACACTTTTTAAAGAACTTTCCAAACGATTAGTTGACACTTCTCGTGACCCAAGGGCTGGCTTTTACCTCGGTCAGAGATTAAGCATTGCCATACAACGTGGCAATGCCGCCAGCCTTTTGGGCACACTTCCAGTCGACAGCGATGCGGAGGAGTTTTTTGACGCTATATTTTAGTTAGAAGTAGCCTTTAGTGTATATATTTATGTTTTTGTGTAATTTTTGTAGGTTTAAGTGTATATATAGTTTTAATTTGTATTTCATATAATGTAAATAGTTAGTGAAGACTGTAATTTATAATACTTTATAAGTTTTATTTATAAATGGATCGTACAGCTCCACTATCCTTAGGGTTGAGTAATCAGATTTTTCACAACTAACCCAAGATTCCTTTGTAACATGTCATCGGCTATATTGACTGTTATTATTATGATATCATTTCAAAGTAATTTGACGTCACAGCAAATCGACTCAGCGATGTTTTTAGGTCAATAATAAATACCTATCCATTGTTGCAAAAAACTTGGAGTAGGTAGGTTTGTGCTTACAGACTGTTGAAAGATTACGTGGAGGTTCAACTTATACCTAGATTTTTTTCATTATGGATTGGCGTTTGATCACTATCTCACCAGCCCCCCTAGCCAAGTTACAATCGTTTCGTTTAGCGTGAACGCT
Source organism: Leucania comma (assembly GCA_958295575.1). Taxonomy (NCBI): domain Eukaryota; kingdom Metazoa; phylum Arthropoda; class Insecta; order Lepidoptera; family Noctuidae; genus Leucania; species Leucania comma. The sequence continues at coordinate 20,608,361 of OY282468.1, forward strand.
TGGAGTTGGCCACGCCTCTAATTGCTTTATTCTGACCACGTGATTGAGCGTTGAGATGACGTCAGAACAAAGGAATTGACGGCGTGGCCAACTCCAAGCGTTCACGATAAACGAAACGATCTTAACTGGCTAAGGGGGCTGATGGTAAGCAATGATGTAGCCGACGTTGTAGTACGCATGCCTGGAAGTAATCTTTTCACTCTTGACTTAAAGACCTTTAAGTTGTAGCTATCAGGAAATACAGACTCGGCAAGGAATATCACTCCCTAACTGTACGTGTATACACAATACTTAAATCAAATAAATGTGTTCCCAAAACGCTTTGTACGTATGGGTGGGATGTCTAGCATGTACCCGTGGCACAATTCCGTATGTTTTGATTAGTCTTCGTAATTCGATAGATTACTTCAACTTTCTAGCAAAAATTCGTACATAGACTTGATCCGTAAGAGAAAGAGAAAATATAACATTTGCCTGTTGATCTAGTGGTTAGCAGTCCTGACTCCTAATCCGGAGGTCGTGGTTTCGATTCCCACCCAAACCAAATGTTTTTGTGATGCGGACGACCTCATCTAGTTTAAATTGACGAAAAAATTGACGTGTAAAAGTGTTTTTAGAAACCTATTTGTAAAACAAATGTATGTTTTAAACAAGATGATTTGTTCTGCATCTGGGTGTTATTTATATATATGTATATAAAATTTAGAAATATGTGGATGGAATCGAATGGCGAAAGATATCTATTTAAGTTTGGCTGAGGGGTACTACAGCTAAAAAGTGTGAAATAAAAAACTTTTTACAAAAAAATACAACCGACTACAACATAAAAATAAAACACAAAAAATGCAAAATAACTTTAACATCGGAAGTAAGTATTAAATAAAGAAAGACCAAACTATTATAGAAACAAAAAAAATAAATTCCAATACCAGTTGTTAGTAGCAATAACAACTGCTAATGGCATTTATTGTTTTACGAGTGCACAAGCGCTAAAGTTAGTAGAGCCTAACTTCGGACTCGCCAAGTTACGTCGGCCGCACTGTATCTAGGTAAACGGGGTCCTAGAACACAAAGGGCAACTGTAGGAATATAGGTTGAAAAAGGTTTTAGTTATAAAATGTCTGACACGAACTGAAGTCATTACATGATTTTCCCATCTCAAGAAAAAAACCTTTAATTTTATTTTTCTGTTTTTCTTGTCCTTGTCTTTCTTCTATATGTATGTTCACATCAATGTTGTACACATAAGTACACCTTTTAAATGAAAATATAAGAAAATTATATTACAAATCAATTGAAAAAAAAAATGATGCACATCAATTGGTTAATAAATAAAGATATTTTATTTTCATTCTTTGTTGGGAGACCCATCTTCATTAACACACTTCTAGTAATGAAGGTGATATTTATGTGGGCAAATCCCAAACCAATATCCACATTTTTATATTTTTTACCTGTAACATAAATAATATAAAAATGATTGCATAGTGACAGTCGATATGTCCTTAAGAAATGCGTGCACATATGTTTGGCGTGTGTGTTCCAAGGTCGTTAGTGATAGCACAGCTGTAGTTGTATGTACCTGTCAAAAGACAATGTGCCGGCCGTCTGTATGCCAACGATTGTTTACTACAATGTATGAAGCTAATGCAAGAATTAATTATTTAGTCGAAAATATGAGGTCGAAGGAAAACCTGATAGCCAATTCATTAAAATTACTGGAGGATCTATGTAAAGGATTTTTAGCCTCACAGCCCCGAGGGATGTAGGGCCCCCACAAAGAATGTGCAGCAGGGGTGCCGTCTACGTGAGTGCTCGGGGGCTTCAGTATCTACAGAGAGAGGTAAATATTGGGTACTGATCACCCACGAATGCATTCCTAAAACCTTAGGACCTAAGGATATTTCCTCGGGACCAGTATTAATGCTCTCCCCGTAACTTCTTACCTGACATAGGTAGGTACAATTTAGCCCTTCTAAGGCGAGGTGTTGATTTATGTTCGAGTGCGCTTCGCTCGCTCTTGCATGTTTGTTCATGAGTCGATAAAGTAAGCAAAATTATAAATCTGTGTAAATAATATAGAGATAATTTAACCAATTACAGCCCAACTCGCTACTGTATTCCTGATTGTATCTATAGGGTAATTCTGTGTTTCTGCATAAGCGACGTAAGCTATCAGCCCCATAGCCAACTTACAATCGTTTCGCTTAGCGTGAACGCTTGCAGTTGGCCACGCCCCTAATTCCTTTGTTCTGACGTCACCTCAACAAAGGAATTGGGGGCATGGCCAAATCCAAGCGCTCACGTTAAACGAAACGATTGTAACTTGGCTAACGTGGCAGAGATGCTCAAATTTTCTTTCTTGTCATCATTAGGTTAATGTTTTTTTATAAAATTATAGCATTCAATTAATTTTGTCATTTATTATTTAATACATTTCATTTTATATACTTAGCTTCTTTTATATTGTGAAAATAAGAACACAGACTCCGCAGTTTCATAGATTTTTTTTCTATGTATTTCGATACATTTTTAGGATTCCGTACCCAAAGGGTAAAACATTAAAAAAAATAGGGTCCCGTATTACTAACACTCCGCTGTCTGTTCGTTTATTTGTCTGTCTGTCCGTCTATCACCAGGCTTTATCTCATGAACCGTGACAATAATTAGGCTGTTGAAATTGTCGCAGAAGATGTATTTGTGTAGCCGCTATAAAAAAAAAACTCTTCTTCTTCTTCCTGCCCTTGTCCCATATTACTTGGGGTCGGCGCAACACGTTTTTTTCTTCCACTCTATCCTGTCAGCCGTCACACTATCACTAACTTCCTTTTCTTTCATATCACTCCTCACACAATCCATCCATTTCTTCTTCGGCCTCCCTCTTCCTCTCCATCCATCCACTTGTAAACTCAGAACTCTTTTAGTAACATGTGTTTCATCCCTCCTCTTCACATGACCATACCAAGACAAACGATTTCCTTTCAACTTTTCAGTCACTGGCGCCACTTTCAAACTTCCTCTAATATACTCTAACAAAATAAAACAAATACATTTTTAAGGGGGCTTACATAAAACAAACGAGATTTTTTTTTTAGTTTTTTCTACAAACGGTATGAAATCTTTCATGCACGAATCCGACTCGCACTTAGCTAGATTTTAATTATTTTTTTTATTTATTTGGAACAAGAGCAGCAAAAAGATGAAGATGCTATTGATTTGGTACCTACGTATTCATTGAGCTAAACTGTCTCTCATACCTATTTATATTGTAATATGAAAATATTGTAAAACTATTTTTTTTTCAATACACTTACTCGAAAACCCGCTCTTATCCCACCGCTTATAGACACGCAATAGACTGTTTTCCGCACCAGTGCAGAAAAGTGCGCTTGCTCGCCATAGTTTTATTACATTTATCGTGTCGACCCCCACGAGGCACGGGGGTTGCCGTTTATTGTTTTACTCCGTTTGAAACTCGTGGAAATTTGTCACTGCAGTCCTCGGCTCTCGTACGAATCCCGCCTCGGTCGCATCGACAAAAAATTTCTGCACTTGTATCAATTGGAACGACCAATTAGAACCGTGCACTAGCTTCTAACAAATGCCCATTTAGGCCTATGTGAACAAAAATATTTTAAATTTAAATGTAACTCAACACCTTGAAACCAACAATAGTCACAACATTAAAACAATTAAGTTGGTAATTTAGACTCACAAAGATATAACGAAGATACCAAAGAGTTGTTTTAATTATGCCCTCTCTGAGGCACATTTGATCGTTTGGACCACAGTTTGGACCAAGCGATCAATCAATGCCAGTCAAGGCGAAATACCTTAAAATAATTTTAAAATCTTCCGTGTAATTTTGCTAACTGGTTTTTCTGCGTTAAAAGTATTTACGTAGAGTAGGTTTTTTCAAACGTTTCTCCTCACTATGAATTAATTCTTTATCGTCGGTGCGCTCACAAACATTTTTTCGAATCACATTTTTTTTGGGACGTAATTACAAATTTACAGTTTTCAGATTTTATTCCTATATTTTTGCTATGAGATTTTGCCCCATGTCAAATTTCAGGACTTTAGGTCATAAGGCACTTCTATGAATTTTGATTCTTTTGAGAGTGTCGAAATATACGTTTTTTGCGATATAAACGGCCGTATCATTTTTGATTTTAACCGGAACAGGAACTTAGCGAACTTGCCGTGTTCAGTAAGGACCTGCGTCGTGTGGAAGTTGTGAACGCTGTGAGGTCTTTCCAGCCACGCCTCAAGGATGGGCCTTTTCGCCTCAATTGTGGCGCGTCCCGAACGAGGTTGCGATAGTCGCTGACTCCCGGAATAAAAAGTATCCTATGTGCTATTCCAGGACATGTTCTACCCGTGTGCCAAAATTTCATCCAAATTCGTTCAGCTATTCGAGCGTGAAGCAGTAACAAGTATACATACACATTCACACACTTTCGCCTTTTCAACATTAAAATGATATTTGTTACCAGTGGCGCAAGCCTACGAGTACAAAGTGCATTGTACATTTGTATATTGAACCTATTTTTTTTTTGTACAATTTAATTGGTGTTGCACTGCATTATCCACGAGAAGGCTACATAATTCTGTGCCAGTATCTAATTGCTTACACAAAGATACAGTGTACAGTCACGTCCGCAACGTGACCCAAGTTCAATCAGAATGCTATACAACTGTGTCGCATTGTGCAACGCTGTGTTGGGTCCATGGACTTCTCTTTCTCCTAAGTAAAACCAATTTTATTTTGACTCTTTGTTCTGTTCTGCGTTTAGACTTCTCAATGATCTGCTGTTCAGAGTGATAATCAGTCGGTTTTTCTTTTTAATTTGCGGTGGTAAATCATCAATAACATCGTTTGCTTTACTGATCAAAACCCATCCGTGTAACTTCAGTTGCCTTTTGCATTTCGGCAGGTGGTGTGGTGCCTGCCACGCGCGCCTCAAAGAAAAAGAAAGAGCCAACGCCTACTAAGGCCATGCTAGGGCCTAATAAGCCATTGGTCGAATTCTGAAAGAGAGCTCCATGGTTCAGGGATGCAAAGGGCAACTGAAAAAACCTAGGTGTAACTTTAGTCAGTAAAAGTCTGCCACACCCTCCCTCTTCAACCTAGAGCGGGAGAAGTCATTACACGATTTCCCACTTTAAAAACAAGGGCCGTGGTAACTCTTTGGAACCAGCCTGCTGCCCAATCAGTCGAAAGCCCAGCGTCATAAAACCCATGGCCGTGAACTTAGCAGATCATTTTCCAGCAGAGCATGAAAAAATTAGAGTTCTACTCGCATGCAGCATAGTTCTGGAGTTCCTGATACTTTTTAGGAAAAGTTCTGCTGTTTTTCCTGGAAAAATGTCAAATGAAAATATGATCTGCTAACTTCCGGTAGCAGATCATTTTTTCCAAAAGCGAAATTTTAAAAGTGCTTTAGGTGCACAAAGGCGAGTTCTATAGTTCCTAAATACTTTTAGTAATAGTTCTGTCCATTAGAGTACCTAAAAAAAAAAAAACATATTGAACTGATATCAGAAATAACCAAATAATGTTCATAAAACTGACGATAAATATGCAATTCGACTATTTTCACAAATAATTCTATATATGATCTAAAGGTCAGATGATAGTCGAACAAAAAAACTTCAAACTATAACGGTAATCGATTTAAAGTATCAGCAGAGCATGGTTGAGAATGTAGATTAGAAATAACCGAATATTTTCGGGTAAACAAGTTAAAAAAAATCATAATAAAATTTTGGAAGTAACCTGGACTGAAAACTCCATGGTTTCTCATACAACTGTAGAACATGTATATGATGTAGTAAGCACCAGATCGGAAACTCCGACAAAAGTATTAGAACAGCATACTTAAAGATGTAGAATTATTAAAATCACAAACATTTTCAGTTTTCAAGATGAAAAAATTCATAAGAAGGTTTTGGAAGAACACTGAACTGAAAACTCCTCGGTTTCTTAAAACACTGTATCAGGCCTAAATAACCTAGTCAGAAACAGGTCCAGAACTCCCACACAACTATTGGCAGAGCATACTTAAATGTGTAGATTAGGAAAATTCATGAATATTTTCAGTGCTCAAGATTAAAAAATTCATAAGAAACTTCTGGAAGACCACTGAACTGGGAACTCTGCGGTTTCTTATACAACAGTATTAAGCATATAGGGAAAAATGAAAACGAGATCCAGAACTTCCACACAAGTATTGGCAGAGCATACCTCAAGATGTAGATTACCAAAAATCATGAATATTTTCAGTATTGAAGTTAAAAAATCTTAAGAAATATTTTAAAACGACCTGGACTGAGAACTCCTCCATTCCTCATACCCCTGTACTAGGTCTACATAACCTAGTAAGAAACAGATCCAGAACTCCCACACAACTATTAGCAGAGCATACCTAAAGATGTAGATTACCAAAACTCATGAATATTTTCAGTGCTCAAGATTAAAAAATTCATAAGAAACTTCTGGAAGACCACTGAACTGAGAACTCCGCGGTTTCTTATACAACAGTATCAAAACTAAACGAAAAAATGAAAACGAGATCCAGAACTTCCACACAAGTATTGGCAGAGCATACCTCAATATGTAGATTACCAAAAATCATGAATATTTTCAGTATTGAAGTTAAAAATCTTAAGAAATATTTTAGAACGACCTGGACTGAGAACTCCTCAGTTCCTCATACATCTGTATCAGGTCTATGTAACCTAGCAAGAATCAGATCCAGAACTCTCACACAACTATTGGCAGAGCATACTTAAAGATGTAGGTTAGGAAAAATCATGAATATTTTCAGTGATGAAGTTAAAAAAAACTTAAGAAATTTTTTAGAGCGAGCTGGACTGAGAACTCCTCAGTTCCTCATACACCTGTATCAGGCCTATGTAATCTAGCAAGAATCAGATCCAGAACTCTCACACAACTATTACCAGAACATACCTAAATATGTAGATTACCAAAACTCATGAATATTTTTAGTGCTCAAGATTAAAAAATTCATAAGAAACTTCTGGAAGACCAATAAACTGGGAACTCCGCGATTTCTCATACAACAGTATCAAACCTATACGGAAAAATAAAAACGAGATCCAGAACTTCCACACAACTATTAGCAGAGCATACCTAAATATGTAGATTACCAAAAATCATGAATATTTTCAGTATTGAAGTTAAAAAATCTTAAGAAATATTTTAGAACGACCTGGACTTAGAACTCCTCAGTTCCTCATACACCTGTATCAGGTCTATGTAATATAGCAAGAATCAGATCCAGAACTCCCACATAACTATTGGCAGAGCATACTTAAAGATGTAGGTTAGGAAAAATCATGAATATTTTCAGTGATGAAGTTAAAAAAAACTTAAGAAATTTTTTAGAGCGAGCTGGACTGAGAACTCCTCGGTTCCTCATACACCTGTATCAGGCCTATGAATTCTAGTAAGAATCAGATCCAGAACTCTCACACAACTATTAGCAGAGCATACCTAAATATGTAGATTACCAAAACTCATGAATATTTTTAGTGCTCAAGATTAAAAAATTCATAAGAAACTTCTGGAAGACCACTGAACTGGGAACTCTGCGATTTCTCATACAACAGTATCAAACCTATACGGAAAAATGAAAACGAGATCCAGAACTTCCACACAAGTATTGGCAGAGCATACCTAAAAATGTAGATTACCAAAAATCATGAATATTTTCAGTATTGAAGTTAAAAAATCTTAAGAAATATTTTAAAACGACCTGGACTGAGAACTCCTCCATTCCTCATACTCCTGTACTAGGTCTACATAACCTAGTAAGAAACAGATCCAGAACTCCCATACAACTATTAGCAGAGCATACCTAAATATGTAGATTACCAAAACTCATGAATATTTTTAGTGCTCAAGATTAAAAAAATCATAAGAAACTTCTGGAAGACCACTGAACTGGGAACTCCGCGATTTCCCATACAACAGTATCAAACCTATACGGAAAAATAAAAACGAGATCCAGAACTTCCACACAACTATTAGCAGAGCATACCTAAATATGTAGATTACCAAAAATCATGAATATTTTCAGTATTGAAGTTAAAAAATCTTAAGAAATATTTTAGAACGACCTGGACTGAGAACTCCTCAGTTCCTCATACACCTGTATCAGGTCTATGTAATCTAGCAAGAATCAGATCCAGAACTCCCACATAACTATTGGCAGAGCATACTTAAAGATGTAGGTTAGGAAAAATCATGAATATTTTCAGTGATGAAGTTAAAAAAAACTTAAGAAATTTTTTAGAGCGAGCTGGACTGAGAACTCCTCAGTTCCTCATACACCTGTATCAGGCCTATGTAATCTAGCAAGAATCAGATCCAGAACTCTCACACAACTATTAGCAGAGCATACCTAAATATGTAGATTACCAAAACTCATGAATATTTTTAGTGCTCAAGATTAAAAAATTCATAAGAAACTTCTGGAAGACCACTGAACTGGGATCTCCGCGATTTCTCATACAACAGTATCAAACCTATACGGAAAAATGAAAAGAAGATCCAGAACTTCCACACAACTATTAGCAGAGCATACCTCAAGATGTAGATTACCAAAAATCATGAATATTTTCAGTATTGAAGTTAAAAAATCATAAGAAATATTTTAGAACGACCTGGACTGAGAACTCCTCAGTTCCTCATACAGCTGTATCAGGTCTATGTAACCTAGCAAGAGTCAGATCCAGAACTCCCACACAACTATTGGCAGAGCATACTTAAAGATGTAGGTTAGGAAAAATCATGAATATTTTCAGTGATGAAGTTAAAAAAAACTTAAGAATTTTTTAGACGGAGCTGGACTGAGAACTCCTCAGTTCCTCATACGCCTGTATCAGGCCTATGTAATCTAGCAAGAATCAGATCCAGAACTCTCACACAACTATTAGCAGAGCATACCTAAATATGTAGATTACCAAAACTCATGAATATTTTTAGTGCTCAAGATTAAAAAATTCATAAGAAACTTCTGGAAGACCACTGAACTGGGATCTCCGCGATTTCTCATACAACAGTATCAAAGCTATACGGAAAAATGAAAAGAAGATCCAGAACTTCCACACAACTATTAGCAGAGCATACCTCAAGATGTAGATTACCAAAAATCATGAATATTTTCAGTATTGAAGTTAAAAAATCATAAGAAATATTTTAGAACGACCTGGACTGAGAACTCCTCAGTTCCTCATACAGCTGTATCAGGTCTATGTAACCTAGCAAGAGTCAGATCCAGAACTCCCACACAACTATTGGCAGAGCATACTTAAAGATGTAGGTTAGGAAAAATCATGAATATTTTCAGTGATGAAGTTAAAAAAAACTTAAGAAATTTTTTAGAGCGAGCTGGACTGAGAACTCCTCAGTTCCTCATACACCTGTATCAGGTCTATTTAATCTAGCAAGAAACAGATCCAGAACTCCCACACAACTATTAGCAGAGCATACCTAAAGATGTAGATTACCAAAAATCATGAATATTTTCACTGATGAAGTTAAAAAATCATAAAAAAAAATTTTGAATGACCTGGACTGAGAACTGCTCAATTCCACATACCCCTGTACCAGTTCTAAATTGCCTAATAAGGATCAGATCCAGAACTCCGACACAACTATTGGCAGAGCATACTTAAAGATGTAGATTAGGAAAAATCATGAATATTTTCAGTGCTCAAGATTAAAAAATTCATAAGAAACTTCTGGAAGACCACTGAACTGAGAACTCCGCGATTTTTTATACAACAGTATCAATCCTAAACAGTAAAATGAAAACGAGATCCAGAACTTCCACACAAGTATTGGCAGAGCATACCTCAAGATGTAGATTACCAAAAATCATGAATATTTTCAGTATTGAAGTTAAAAAATCTTAAGAAATATTTTAGAACGACCTGGACTGAGAACTTATCAGTTCCTTATACATCTGTATCAGGTCTATGTAACCTAGCAAGAATCAGATCCAGAACTCTCACACAACTATTGGCAGAGCATACTTAAAGATGTAGGTTAGGAAAAATCATGAATATTTTCAGTGATGAAGTTAAAAAAAACTTAAGAATATTTTAGAGGGAGCTGGACTGAGAACTCCTCAGTTCCTCATACGCCTGTATCAGGCCTATGTAATCTAGCAAGAATCAGATCCAGAACTCTCACACAACTATTAGCAGAGCATACCTAAATATGTAGATTACCAAAACTCATGAATATTTTTAGTTCTCAAGATTAAAAATTTCATAAGAAACTTCTGGAAGACCACTGAACTGGGAACTCCGCGATTTCCCATACAACAGTATCAAACCTGTATGGAAAAATAAAAACGAGATCCAGAACTTCCACACAACTATTAGCAGAGCATACCTAAATATGTAGATTACCAAAACTCATGAATATTTTTAGTGCTCAAGATTAAAAAATTCATAAGAAACTTCTGGAAGACCACTGAACTGAGAACTCTGCGATTTCTCATACAACAGTATCAAACCTATACGGAAAAATTAAAACGAGATCCAGAACTTCCACACAACTATTAGCAGAGCATACCTAAAGATGTAGATTACCAAAAATCATGAATATTTTCAGTATTGAAGTTAAAAAATCATAAGAACTATTTTAGAACGACCTGGACTGAGAACTCCTCAGTTCTTCATACAGCTGTATCAGGTCTATGTAACCTAGCAAGAATCAGATCCAGAACTCCCACACAACTATTGGCAGAGCATACTTAAAGATGTAGGTTAGGAAAAATCATGAATATTTTCAGTGATGAAGTTAAAAAATCTTAAGAATTTTTTTAAGAGCGAGCTGGACTAGAACTCCTCAGTTCCTCATACACCTGTATCAGGTCTATGTAACCTAGCAAGAATCAGATCCAGAACTGCCACACAACTATTAGCAGAGCATACCTAAAGATGTAGATTACCAAAAATCATGAATATTTTCAGTGCTCAAGATTAAAAAATTCATAAGAAACTTCTGGAAGACCACTGAACTGAGAACTCCGCGGTTTCTTATACAACAGTATCAAACCTAAACGGGAAAATGAAAACAAGATCCAGAACTTCCACACAAGTATTGGCAGAGCATATCTCAAGATGTAGATTACCAAAAATCATGAATATTTTCAGTATTGAGGTTGAAAAATCTTAAGAAATATTTTAGAACGACCTGGACTGAGAACTCCTCAGTTCCTCATACGCCTGTATCAGGCCTATGTAATCTAGCAAGAATCAGATCCAGAACTCTCACACAACTATTAGCAGAGCATACCTAAATATGTAGATTACCAAAACTCATGAATATTTTTAGTGCTCAAGATTAAAAAATTCATAAGAAACTTCTGGAAGACCACTGAACTGGGATCTCCGCAATTTCTCATACAACAGTATCAAAGCTATACGGAAAAATGAAAAGAAGATCCAGAACTTCCACACAACTATTAGCAGAGCATACCTCAAGATGTAGATTACCAAAAATCATGAATATTTTCAGTATTGAAGTTAAAAAATCTTAAGAAATATTTTAGAACGACCTGGACTGAGAACTCCTCAGTTCCTCATACACCTGTATCAGGTCTATGTAACCTAGCAAGAATCAGATCCAGAACTCCCACACAACTATTGGCAGAGCATACTTAAAGATGTAGGTTAGGAAAAATCATGAATATTTTCAGTGATGAAGTTAAAAAATCTTAAGAATTTTTTTAAGAGCGAGCTGGACTAGAACTCCTCAGTTCCTCATACACCTGTATCAGGTCTATGTAACCTAGCAAGAATCAGATCCAGAACTGCCACACAACTATTAGCAGAGCATACCTAAAGATGTAGATTACCAAAAATCATGAATATTTTCAGTGCTCAAGATTAAAAAATTCATAAGAAACTTCTGGAAGACCACTGAACTGAGAACTCCGCGGTTTCTTATACAACAGTATCAAACCTAAACGGGAAAATGAAAACAAGATCCAGAACTTCCACACAAGTATTGGCAGAGCATATCTCAAGATGTAGATTACCAAAAATCATGAATATTTTCAGTATTGAGGTTGAAAAATCTTAAGAAATATTTTAGAACGACCTGGACTGAGAACTCCTCAGTTCCTCATACGCCTGTATCAGGCCTATGTAATCTAGCAAGAATCAGATCCAGAACTCTCACACAACTATTAGCAGAGCATACCTAAATATGTAGATTACCAAAACTCATGAATATTTTTAGTGCTCAAGATTAAAAAATTCATAAGAAACTTCTGGAAGACCACTGAACTGGGATCTCCGCGATTTCTCATACAACAGTATCAAAGCTATACGGAAAAATGAAAAGAAGATCCAGAACTTCCACACAACTATTAGCAGAGCATACCTCAAGATGTAGATTACCAAAAATCATGAATATTTTCAGTATTGAAGTTAAAAAATCATAAGAAATATTTTAGAACGACCTGGACTGAGAACTCCTCAGTTCCTCATACAGCTGTATCAGGTCTATGTAACCTAGCAAGAGTCAGATCCAGAACTCCCACACAACTATTGGCAGAGCATACTTAAAGATGTAGGTTAGGAAAAATCATGAATATTTTCAGTGATGAAGTTAAAAAAAACTTAAGAAATTTTTTAGAGCGAGCTGGACTGAGAACTCCTCAGTTCCTCATACACCTGTATCAGGTCTATTTAATCTAGCAAGAAACAGATCCAGAACTCCCACACAACTATTAGCAGAGCATACCTAAAGATGTAGATTACCAAAAATCATGAATATTTTCAGTGATGAAGTTAAAAAATCATAAAAAAAATTTTAGAATGACCTGGACGGAGAACTGCTCAATTCCACATACCCCTGTACCAGTTCTAAATTGCCTAATAAGGATCAGATCCAGAACTCCGACACAACTATTGGCAGAGCATACTTAAATATGTAGATTAGGAAAAATCATGAATATTTTCAGTGCTCAAGATTAAAAAAATCATAAGAAACTTCTGGAAGACCACTGAACTGAGAACTCCGCGGTTTCTTATACAACAGTATCAATCCTAAACAGTAAAATGAAAACGAGATCCAGAACTTCCACACAAGTATTGGCAGAGCATACCTAAAGATGAAGATTACCAAAAATCATGAATATTTTCAGTATTGAAGTTAAAAAATCTTAAGAAATATTTTAAAACGACCTGGACTGAGAACTCCTCCATTCCTCATACTCCTGTACTAGGTCTACATAACCTAGTAAGAAACAGATCCAGAACTCCCACACAACTATTAGCAGAGCATACCTAAATATGTAGATTACCAAAACTCATGAATATTTTTAGTGCTCAAGATTAAAAAATTCATAAGAAACTTCTGGAAGACCACTGAACTGAGAACTCCGCGGTTTCTTATACAACAGTATCAAACCTAAACGAGAAAATGAAAACGAGATCCAGAACTTCCACACAAGTATTGGCAGAGCATACCTAAAAATGTAGATTACCAAAAATCATGAATATTTTCAGTATTGAAGTTAAAAAATCATAAGAAATATTTTAGAACGACCTGGACTGAGAACTCCTCAGTTCCTCATACAGCTGTATCAGGTCTATGTAACCTAGCAAGAATCAGATCCAGAACTCCCACACAACTATTGGCAGAGCATACTTAAAGATGTAGGTTAGGAAAAATCATGAATATTTTCAGTGATGAAGTTAAAAAAAACTTAAGAAATTTTTTAGAGCGAGCTGGACTGAGAACTCCTCAGTTCCTCATACACCTGTATCAGGTCTATTTAATCTAGCAAGAAACAGATCCAGAACTCCCACACAACTATTAGCAGAGCATACCTAAATATGTAGATTACCAAAAATCATGAATATTTTCACTGATGAAGTTAAAAAATCATAAAAAAAAATTTTGAATGACCTGGACTGAGAACTGCTCAATTCCACATACCCCTGTACCAGTTCTAAATTGCCTAATAAGGATCAGATCCAGAACTCCGACACAACTATTGGCAGAGCATACTTAAAGATGTAGATTAGGAAAAATCATGAATATTTTCAGTGCTCAAGATTAAAAAATTCATAAGAAACTTCTGGAAGACCACTGAACTGAGAACTCCGCGGTTTTTTATACAACAGTATCAATCCTAAACAGTAAAATGAAAACGAGATCCAGAACTTCCACACAAGTATTGGCAGAGCATACCTCAAGATGTAGATTACCAAAAATCATGAATATTTTCAGTATTGAAGTTAAAAAATCTTAAGAAATATTTTAGAACGACCTGGACTGAGAACTCCTCAGTTCCTCATACACCTGTATCAGGTCTATGTAAACTAGCAAGAATCAGATCCAGAACTCCCACACAACTATTGGCAGAGCATACTTAAAAATGTAGATTAGGAAAATCATGAATATTTTCAGTGATTAAGTTAAAAAAACTTAAGAAATTTTTTAGAGCGAGCTGGACTGAGATCTCCTCAGTTCCTCATACACCTGTTCCAGGTCTATGTTACCTAGTAAGAAACAGATCCAGAACTCTCACACAACTATTAGCAGAGCATACCTAAAGATGTAGATTACTAAAACTCATGAATATTTTCAGTGCTCAAGATTAAAAAAATCATAAGAAACTTCTGGAAGACCACTGAAGTGGGAACTCCGCGGTTTCATATACAACAGTATCAAACTTATACGGAAAAATTAAAAAGAGATCCAGAACTCCCACACAACTATTAGCAGAGCATACCTAAAGATGTAGATTACCAAAAATCATGAATATTTTCAGTGATGAAGTTAAAAAATCATAAAAAAAATTTTAGAATGACCTGGACGGAGAACTGCTCAATTCCACATACCCCTGTACCAGTTCTAAATTGCCTAATAAGGATAAGATCCAGAACTCCGACACAACTATTGGCAGAGCATACTTAAATATGTAGATTAGGAAAAATCATGAATATTTTCAGTGCTCAAGATTTAAAAAATCATAAGAAACTTCTGGAAGACCACTGAA
This sequence comes from Leucania comma, assembly GCA_958295575.1. Taxonomy (NCBI): domain Eukaryota; kingdom Metazoa; phylum Arthropoda; class Insecta; order Lepidoptera; family Noctuidae; genus Leucania; species Leucania comma. The sequence continues at coordinate 20,623,420 of OY282468.1, forward strand.
CTGAGAACTCCGCGGTTTCTTATACAACAGTATCAATCCTAAACAGTAAAATGAAAACGAGATCCAGAACTTCCACACAAGTATTGGCAGAGCATACCTAAAGATGAAGATTACCAAAAATCATGAATATTTTCAGTATTGAAGTTAAAAAATCTTAAGAAATATTTTAAAACGACCTGGACTGAGAACTCCTCCATTCCTCATACTCCTGTACTAGGTCTACATAACCTAGTAAGAAACAGATCCAGAACTCCCACACAACTATTAGCAGAGCATACCTAAATATGTAGATTACCAAAACTCATGAATATTTTTAGTGCTCAAGATTAAAAAATTCATAAGAAACTTCTGGAAGACCACTGAACTGAGAACTCCGCGGTTTCTTATACAACAGTATCAAACCTAAACGAGAAAATGAAAACGAGATCCAGAACTTCCACACAAGTATTGGCAGAGCATACCTAAAAATGTAGATTACCAAAAATCATGAATATTTTCAGTATTGAAGTTAAAAAATCATAAGAAATATTTTAGAACGACCTGGACTGAGAACTCCTCAGTTCCTCATACAGCTGTATCAGGTCTATGTAACCTAGCAAGAATCAGATCCAGAACTCCCACACAACTATTGGCAGAGCATACTTAAAGATGTAGGTTAGGAAAAATCATGAATATTTTCAGTGATGAAGTTAAAAAAAACTTAAGAAATTTTTTAGAGCGAGCTGGACTGAGAACTCCTCAGTTCCTCATACACCTGTATCAGGTCTATTTAATCTAGCAAGAAACAGATCCAGAACTCCCACACAACTATTAGCAGAGCATACCTAAAGATGTAGATTACCAAAAATCATGAATATTTTCACTGATGAAGTTAAAAAATCATAAAAAAAAATTTTGAATGACCTGGACTGAGAACTGCTCAATTCCACATACCCCTGTACCAGTTCTAAATTGCCTAATAAGGATCAGATCCAGAACTCCGACACAACTATTGGCAGAGCATACTTAAAGATGTAGATTAGGAAAAATCATGAATATTTTCAGTGCTCAAGATTAAAAAATTCATAAGAAACTTCTGGAAGACCACTGAACTGAGAACTCCGCGGTTTTTTATACAACAGTATCAATCCTAAACAGTAAAATGAAAACGAGATCCAGAACTTCCACACAAGTATTGGCAGAGCATACCTCAAGATGTAGATTACCAAAAATCATGAATATTTTCAGTATTGAAGTTAAAAAATCTTAAGAAATATTTTAGAACGACCTGGACTGAGAACTTATCAGTTCCTTATACATCTGTATCAGGTCTATGTAACCTAGCAAGAATCAGATCCAGAACTCTCACACAACTATTGGCAGAGCATACTTAAAGATGTAGGTTAGGAAAAATCATGAATATTTTCAGTGATGAAGTTAAAAAAAACTTAAGAATTTTTTAGAGGGAGCTGGACTGAGAACTCCTCAGTTCCTCATACGCCTGTATCAGGCCTATGTAATCTAGCAAGAATCAGATCCAGAACTCTCACACAACTATTAGCAGAGCATACCTAAATATGTAGATTACCAAAACTCAAAAATATTTTTAGTGCTCAAGATTAAAAAATTCATAAGAAACTTCTGGAAGACCACTGAACTGGGATCTCCGCGATTTCTCATACAACAGTATCAAAGCTATACGGAAAAATGAAAAGAAGATCCAGAACTTCCACACAACTATTAGCAGAGCATACCTCAAGATGTAGATTACCAAAAATCATGAATATTTTCAGTATTGAAGTTAAAAAATCATAAGAAATATTTTAGAACGACCTGGACTGAGAACTCCTCAGTTCCTCATACAGCTGTATCAGGTCTATGTAAACTAGCAAGAGTCAGATCCAGAACTCCCACACAACTATTGGCAGAGCATACTTAAAGATGTAGGTTAGGAAAAATCATGAATATTTTCAGTGATGAAGTTAAAAAAAACTTAAGAAATTTTTTAGAGCGAGCTGGACTGAGAACTCCTCATTTCCTCATACACCTGTATCAGGTCTATTTAATCTAGCAAGAAACAGATCCAGAACTCCCACACAACTATTAGCAGAGCATACCTAAAGATGTAGATTACCAAAAATCATGAATATTTTCAGTGATGAAGTTAAAAAATCATAAAAAAAATTTTAGAATGACCTGGACGGAGAACTGCTCAATTCCACATACCCCTGTATCAGTTCTAAATTGCCTAATAAGGATCAGATCCAGAACTCCGACACAACTATTGGCAGAGCATACTTAAATATGTAGATTAGGAAAAATCATGAATATTTTCAGTGCTCAAGATTAAAAAAATCATAAGAAACTTCTGGAAGACCACTGAACTGAGAACTCCGCGGTTTCTTATACAACAGTATCAATCCTAAACAGTAAAATGAAAACGAGATCCAGAACTTCCACACAAGTATTGGCAGAGCATACCTAAAGATGAAGATTACCAAAAATCATGAATATTTTCAGTATCGAAGTTAAAAAATCTTAAGAAATATTTTAGAACGACCTGGACTGAGAACTTCTCAGTTCCTCATACACCTGTATCAGGTCTATGTAACCTAGCAAGAATCAGATCCAGAACTCTCACACAACTATTGGCAGAGCATACTTAAAGATGTAGGTTAGGAAAAATCATGAATATTTTCAGTGATGAAGTTAAAAAAAACTTAAGAATTTTTTAGAGGGAGCTGGACTGAGAACTCCTCAGTTCCTCATTCGCCTGTATCAGGCCTATGTAATCTAGCAAGAATCAGATCCAGAACTCTCACACAACTATTAGCAGAGCATACCTAAATATGTAGATTACCAAAACTCATGAATATTTTTAGTGCTCAAGATTAAAAAATTCATAAGAAACTTCTGGAAGACCACTAAACTGGGATCTCCGCGATTTCTCATACAACAGTATCAAAGCTATACGGAAAAATGAAAAGAAGATCCAGAACTTCCACACAACTATTAGCAGAGCATACCTCAAGATGTAGATTACCAAAAATCATGAATATTTTCAGTATTGAAGTTAAAAAATTTTAAGAAATATTTTAGAACGACCTGGACTGAGAACTCCTCAGTTCCTCATATACCTGTATCAGGCCTATGTTATCTAGTAAGAATCAGATCCAGAACTCCCACATAACTATTGGCAGAGCATACTTAAAGATGTAGGTTAGGAAAAATCATGAATATTTTTAGTGATGAAGTTAAAAAATCTTAAGAAATATTTTAGAACGACCTGGACTGAGAACTTCTCAGTTCCTCATACACCTGTATCAGGTCTATGTAACCTAGCAAGAATCAGTTCCAGAACTCTCACACAACTATTGGCAGAGCATACTTAAAGATGTAGGTTAGGAAAAATCATGAATATTTTCAGTGATGAAGTTAAAAAAAACTTAAGAATTTTTTAGAGGGAGCTGGACTGAGAACTCCTCAGTTCCTCATACGCCTGTATCAGGCCTATGTAATCTAGCAAGAATCAGATCCAGAACTCTCACACAACTATTAGCAGAGCATACCTAAATATGTAGATTACCAAAACTCATGAATATTTTTAGTGCTCAAGATTAAAAAATTCATAAGAAACTTCTGGAAGACCACTGAACTGGGATCTCCGCGATTTCTCATACAACAGTATCAAAGCTATACGGAAAAATGAAAAGAAGATCCAGAACTTCCACACAACTATTAGCAGAGCATACCTCAAGATGTAGATTACCAAAAATCATGAATATTTTCAGTATTGAAGTTAAAAAATCATAAGAAATATTTTAGAACGACCTGGACTGAGAACTCCTCAGTTCCTCATACAGCTGTATCAGGTCTATGTAACCTAGCAAGAGTCAGATCCAGAACTCCCACACAACTATTGGCAGAGCATACTTAAAGATGTAGGTTAGGAAAAATCATGAATATTTTCAGTGATGAAGTTAAAAAAAACTTAAGAAATTTTTTAGAGCGAGCTGGACTGAGAACTCCTCAGTTCCTCATACACCTGTATCAGGTCTATTTAATCTAGCAAGAAACAGATCCAGAACTCCCACACAACTATTAGCAGAGCATACCTAAAGATGTAGATTACCAAAAATCATGAATATTTTCAGTGATGAAGTTAAAAAATCATAAAAAAAATTTTAGAATGACCTGGACGGAGAACTGCTCAATTCCACATACCCCTGTACCAGTTCTAAATTGCCTAATAAGGATCAGATCCAGAACTCCAACACAACTATTGGCAGAGCATACTTAAATATGTAGATTAGGAAAAATCATGAATATTTTCAGTGCTCAAGATTAAAAAAATCATAAGAAACTTCTGGAAGACCACTGAACTGAGAACTCCGCGGTTTCTTATACAACAGTATCAATCCTAAACAGTAAAATGAAAACGAGATCCAGAACTTCCACACAAGTATTGGCAGAGCATACCTAAAGATGAAGATTACCAAAAATCATGAATATTTTCAGTATTGAAGTTAAAAAATCTTAAGAAATATTTTAAAACGACCTGGACTGAGAACTCCTCCATTCCTCATACTCCTGTACTAGGTCTACATAACCTAGTAAGAAACAGATCCAGAACTCCCACACAACTATTAGCAGAGCATACCTAAATATGTAGATTACCAAAACTCATGAATATTTTTAGTGCTCAAGATTAAAAAATTCATAAGAAACTTCTGGAAGACCACTGAACTGAGAACTCCGCGGTTTCTTATACAACAGTATCAATCCTAAACAGTAAAATGAAAACGAGATCCAGAACTTCCACACAAGTATTGGCAGAGCATACCTAAAGATGAAGATTACCAAAAATCATGAATATTTTCAGTATTGAAGTTAAAAAATCTTAAGAAATATTTTAAAACGACCTGGACTGAGAACTCCTCCATTCCTCATACTCCTGTACTAGGTCTACATAACCTAGTAAGAAACAGATCCAGAACTCCAACACAACTATTGGCAGAGCATACTTAAATATGTAGATTAGGAAAAATCATGAATATTTTCAGTGCTCAAGATTAAAAAAATCATAAGAAACTTCTGGAAGACCACTGAACTGAGAACTCCGCGGTTTCTTATACAACAGTATCAAACCTAAACGAGAAAATGAAAACGAGATCCAGAACTTCCACACAAGTATTGGCAGAGCATACCTAAAAATGTAGATTACCAAAAATCATGAATATTTTCAGTATTGAAGTTAAAAAATCATAAGAAATATTTTAGAACGACCTGGACTGAGAACTCCTCAGTTCCTCATACAGCTGTATCAGGTCTATGTAACCTAGCAAGAATCAGATCCAGAACTCCCACACAACTATTGGCAGAGCATACTTAAAGATGTAGGTTAGGAAAAATCATGAATATTTTCAGTGATGAAGTTAAAAAAAACTTAAGAAATTTTTTAGAGCGAGCTGGACTGAGAACTCCTCAGTTCCTCATACACCTGTATCAGGTCTATTTAATCTAGCAAGAAACAGATCCAGAACTCCCACACAACTATTAGCAGAGCATACCTAAAGATGTAGATTACCAAAAATCATGAATATTTTCACTGATGAAGTTAAAAAATCATAAAAAAAAATTTTGAATGACCTGGACTGAGAACTGCTCAATTCCACATACCCCTGTACTAGTTCTAAATTGCCTAATAAGGATCAGATCCAGAACTCCGACACAACTATTGGCAGAGCATACTTAAAGATGTAGATTAGGAAAAATCATGAATATTTTCAGTGCTCAAGATTAAAAAATTCATAAGAAACTTCTGGAAGACCACTGAACTGAGAACTCCGCGGTTTTTTATACAACAGTATCAATCCTAAACAGTAAAATGAAAACGAGATCCAGAACTTCCACACAAGTATTGGCAGAGCATACCTCAAGATGTAGATTACCAAAAATCATGAATATTTTCAGTATTGAAGTTAAAAAATCTTAAGAAATATTTTAGAACGACCTGGACTGAGAACTCCTCAGTTCCTCATACACCTGTATCAGGTCTATGTAAACTAGCAAGAATCAGATCCAGAACTCCCACACAACTATTGGCAGAGCATACTTAAAAATGTAGATTAGGAAAATCATGAATATTTTCAGTGATTAAGTTAAAAAAACTTAAGAAATTTTTTAGAGCGAGCTGGACTGAGATCTCCTCAGTTCCTCATACACCTGTTCCAGGTCTATGTTACCTAGTAAGAAACAGATCCAGAACTCTCACACAACTATTAGCAGAGCATACCTAAAGATGTAGATTACTAAAACTCATGAATATTTTCAGTGCTCAAGATTAAAAAAATCATAAGAAACTTCTGGAAGACCACTGAAGTGGGAACTCCGCGGTTTCATATACAACAGTATCAAACTTATACGGAAAAATTAAAAAGAGATCCAGAACTCCCACACAACTATTAGCAGAGCATACCTAAAGATGTAGATTACCAAAAATCATGAATATTTTCAGTGATGAAGTTAAAAAATCATAAAAAAAAATTTAGAATGACCTGGACTGAGAACTGCTCAATTCCACATACTCCTGTACCAGTTCTAAATTGCCTAATAAGAACCAGATCCAGAACTCCAACACAACTATTGGCAGAGCATACTTAAAGATGTAGATTAGGAAAAATCATGAATATTTTCAGTGCTCAAGATTAAAAAATTCATAAGAAACTTCTGGAAGACCACTGAACTGAGAACTCCGCGGTTTCTTATACAACAGTATCAAACCTAAACGAGAAAATGAAAACGAGATCCAGAACTTCCACACAAGTATTGGCAGAGCATACCTCAAGATGTAGATTACCAAAAATCATGAATATTTTCAGTATTGAAGTTAAAAAATCTTAAGAAATATTTTAGAACGACCTGGACTGAGAACTCCTCCATTCCTCATACTCCTGTACTAGGTCTACATAACCTAGTAAGAAACAGATCCAGAACTCCCACACAACTATTGGCAGAGCATACTTAAAGATGTAGATTAGGAAAATCATGAATATTTTCAGTGATTAAGTTAAAAAAACTTGAGAAATTTTTTAGAGCGAGCTGGACTGAGATCTCCTCAGTTCCTCATACACCTGTTCCAGGTCTATGTTACATAGTAAGAAACAGATCCAGAACTCTCACACAACTATTAGCAGAGCATACCTAAATATGTAGATTACTAAAACTCATGAATATTTTCAGTGCTCAAGATTAAAAAATTCATAAGAAACTTCTGAAAGACCACTGAACTGGGAACTCCGCGGTTTCTTATACAACAGTATCAAACCTAAACAGTAAAATGAAAACGAGATCCAGAACTTCCACACAAGTATTAGTTTTGGTAATCTACATATTTAGGTATGCTCTGCTAATAGTTGTGTGGGAGTTCTGGATCTGTTTCTTACTAGGTTATGTAGACCTAGTACAGGAGTATGAGGAATGGAGGAGTTCTCAGTCCAGGTCGTTTTAAAATATTTCTTAAGATTTTTTAACCTCAATACTGAAAATATTCATGATTTTTGGTAATCTACATTTTTAGGTATGCTCTGCCAATACTTGTGTGGAAGTTCTGGATCTCGTTTTGTTTATACTGTTTAGGTTTGATACGGTTGTATGAGAAATCGCGGAGTTCCCAGTTCAGTGGTCTTCCAGAAGTTTCTTATGAATTTTTTAATCTTGAGCACTAAAAATATTCATGAGTTTTGGTAATCTACATATTTAGGTATGCTCTGCTAATAGTTGTGTGAGAGTTCTGGATCTGATTCTTGCTAGATTACATAGGCCTGATACAGGTGTATGAGGAACTGAGGAGTTCTCAGTCCAGCTCGCTCTAAAAAATTTCTTAAGTTTTTTTTAACTTCATCACTGAAAATATTCATGATTTTTCCTAACCTACATCTTTAAGTATGCTCTGCCAATAGTTATGTGGGAGTTCTGGATCTGATTCTTGCTAGATTACATAGACCTGATACAGGTGTATGAGGAACTGAGGAGTTCTCAGTCCAGGTCGTTCTAAAATATTTCTTATGATTTTTTAACTTCAATACTGAAAATATTCATGATTTTTGGTAATCTACATATTTAGGTATGCTCTGCTAATAGTTGTGTGGAAGTTCTGGACCTCTTTTTAATTTTTCCGTATAGGTTAGATACTGTTGTATGAGAAATCGCGGAGTTCCCAGTTCAGTGGTCTTCCAGAAGTTTCTTATGAATTTTTTAATCTTGAGCACTAAAAATATTCATGAGTTTTGGTAATCTACATATTTAGGTATGCTCTGCTAATAGTTGTGTGAGAGTTCTGGATCTGATTCTTGCTAGATTACATAGGCCTGATACAGGTGTATGAGGAACTGAGGAGTTCTCAGTCCAGCTCGCTCTAAAAAATTTCTTAAGATTTTTTTAACTTCATCACTGAAAATATTCATGATTTTTCCTAACCTACATCTTTAAGTATGCTCTGCCAATAGTTATGTGGGAGTTCTGGATCTGATTCTTGCTAGATTACATAGACCTGATACAGGTGTATGAGGAACTGAGGAGTTCTCAGTCCAGGTCGTTCTAAAATATTTCTTAAGATTTTTTAACTTCAATACTGAAAATATTCATGATTTTTGGTAATCTACATCTTTAGGTATGCTCTGCTAATAGTTGTGTGGGAGTTCTGGATCTGTTTCTTGCTAGATTACATAGACCTGATACAGGTGTATGAGGAACTGTGAAGTTCTCAGTCCAGGTCGTTCTAAAATATTTCTTAAGATTTTTCAACCTCAATACTGAAAATATTCATGATTTTTGGTAATCTACATCTTGAGATATGCTCTGCCAATACTTGTGTGGAAGTTCTGGATCTTGTTTTCATTTTCCCGTTTAGGTTTGATACTGTTGTATAAGAAACCGCGGAGTTCTCAGTTCAGTGGTCTTCCAGAAGTTTCTTATGAATTTTTTAATCTTGAGCACTGAAAATATTCATGATTTTTGGTAATCTACATCTTTAGGTATGCTCTGCTAATAGTTGTGTGGGAGTTCTGGATCTGTTTCTTACTAGGTTATGTAGACCTAGTACAGGAGTATGAGGAATGGAGGAGTTCTCAGTCCAGGTCGTTTTAAAATATTTCTTAAGATTTTTTAACTTCAATACTGAAAATATTCATGATTTTTGGTAATCTACATATTTAGGTATGCTCTGCTAATAGTTGTGTGGAAGTTCTGGATCTCGTTTTTATTTTTCCGTATAGGTTTGATACTGTTGTATGGGAAATCGCGGAGTTCCCAGTTCAGTGGTCTTCCAGAAGTTTCTTATGAATTTTTTAATCTTGAGCACTAAAAATATTCATGAGTTTTGGTAATCTACATATTTAGGTATGCTCTGCTAATAGTTGTGTGGGAGTTCTGGATCTGTTTCTTACTAGGTTATGTAGACCTAGTACAGGAGTATGAGGAATGGAGGAGTTCTCAGTCCAGGTCGTTTTAAAATATTTCTTAAGATTTTTTAACTTCAATACTGAAAATATTCATGATTTTTGGTAATCTACATCTTTAGGTATGCTCTGCTAATAGTTGTGTGGCAGTTCTGGATCTGATTCTTGCTAGGTTACATAGACCTGATACAGGTGTATGAGGAACTGAGGAGTTCTAGTCCAGCTCGCTCTTAAAAAAATTCTCAAGATTTTTTAACTTCAATACTGAAAATATTCATGATTTTTGGTAATCTACATCTTTAGGTATGCTCTGCTAATAGTTGTGTGGCAGTTCTGGATCTGATTCTTGCTAGGTTACATAGACCTGATACAGGTGTATGAGGAACTGAGGAGTTCTAGTCCAGCTCGCTCTTAAAAAAATTCTTAAGATTTTTTAACTTCATCACTGAAAATATTCATGATTTTTCCTAACCTACATCTTTAAGTATGCTCTGCCAATAGTTGTGTGGGAGTTCTGGATCTGATTCTTGCTAGGTTACATAGACCTGATACAGCTGTATGAAGAACTGAGGAGTTCTCAGTCCAGGTCGTTCTAAAATAGTTCTTATGATTTTTTAACTTCAATACTGAAAATATTCATGATTTTTCCTAACCTACATCTTTAAGTATGCTCTGCCAATAGTTATGTGGAAGTTCTGGATCTCGTTTTAATTTTTCCGTATAGGTTTGATACTGTTGTATGAGAAATCGCAGAGTTCTCAGTTCAGTGGTCTTCCAGAAGTTTCTTATGAATTTTTTAATCTTGAGCACTAAAAATATTCATGAGTTTTGGTAATCTACATATTTAGGTATGCTCTGCTAATAGTTGTGTGAGAGTTCTGGATCTGATTCTTGCTAGATTACATAGGCCTGATACAGGTGTATGAGGAACTGAGGAGTTCTCAGTCCAGCTCGCTCTAAAAAATTTCTTAAGATTTTTTTAACTTCATCACTGAAAATATTCATGATTTTTCCTAACCTACATCTTTAAGTATGCTCTGCCAATAGTTATGTGGGAGTTCTGGATCTGATTCTTGCTAGGTTACATAGACCTGATACAGGTGTATGAGGAACTGAGGAGTTCTCAGTCCAGGTCGTTCTAAAATATTTCTTAAGATTTTTTAACTTCAATACTGAAAATATTCATGATTTTTGGTAATCTACATTTTTAGGTATGCTCTGCCAATACTTGTGTGGAAGTTCTGGATCTCGTTTTCATTTTACTGTTTAGGTTTGATACTGTTGTATGAGAAATCGTGGAGTTCCGAGTTCAGTGGTCTTCCAGAAGTTTCTTATGAATTTTTTAATCTTGAGCACTAAAAATATTCATGAGTTTTGGTAATCTACATCTTTAGGTATGCTCTGCTAATAGTTGTGTGGGAGTTCTGGATCTGTTTCTTACTAGGTTATGTAGACCTAGTACAGGAGTATGAGGAATGGAGGAGTTCTCAGTCCAGGTCGTTTTAAAATATTTCTTAAGATTTTTTAACTTCAATACTGAAAATATTCATGATTTTTGGTAATCTACATCTTTAGGTATGCTCTGCTAATAGTTGTGTGGCAGTTCTGGATCTGATTCTTGCTAGGTTACATAGACCTGATACAGGTGTATGAGGAACTGAGAAGTTCTAGTCAAGCTCGCTCTTAAAAAAATTCTCAAGATTTTTTAACTTCAATACTGAAAATATTCATGATTTTTGGTAATCTACATCTTTAGGTATGCTCTGCTAATAGTTGTGTGGGAGTTCTGGATCTGTTTCTTGCTAGATTACATAGACCTGATACAGGTGTATGAGGAACTGTGAAGTTCTCAGTCCAGGTCGTTCTAAAATATTTCTTAAGATTTTTCAACCTCAATACTGAAAATATTCATGATTTTTGGTAATCTACATCTTGAGGTATGCTCTGCCAATACTTGTGTGGAAGTTCTGGATCTTGTTTTCATTTTCCCGTTTAGGTTTGATACTGTTGTATAAGAAACCGCGGAGTTCTCAGTTCAGTGGTCTTCCAGAAGTTTCTTATGAATTTTTTAATCTTGAGCACTGAAAATATTCATGATTTTTGGTAATCTACATCTTTAGGTATGCTCTGCTAATAATTGTGTGAGAGTTCTGGATCTGATTCTTACTAGATTACATAGGCCTGATACAGGTGTATGAGGAACTGAGGAGTTCTCAGTCCAGCTCTTTCTAAAAAATTTCTTAAGATTTTTTTAACTTCATCACTGAAAATATTCATGATTTTTCCTAACCTACATCTTTAAGTATGCTCTGCCAATAGTTATGTGGGAGTTCTGGATCTGATTCTTGCTAGATTACATAGACCTGATACAGGTGTATGAGGAACTGAGGAGTTCTCAGTCCAGGTCGTTCTAAAATATTTCTTAAGATTTTTTAACTTCAATACTGAAAATATTCATGATTTTTGGTAATCTACATATTTAGGTATGCTCTGCTAATAGTTGTGTGGAAGTTCTGGATCTCGTTTTTATTTTTCCGTATAGGTTTGATACTGTTGTATGAGAAATCGCAGAGTTCCCAGTTCAGTGGTCTTCCAGAAGTTTCTTATGAATTTTTTAATCTTGAGCACTAAAAATATTCATGAGTTTTGGTAATCTACATATTTAGGTATGCTCTGCTAATAGTTGTGTGAGAGTTCTGGATCTGATTCTTGCTAGATTACATAGGCCTGATACAGGTGTATGAGGAACTGAGGAGTTCTCAGTCCAGCTCGCTCTAAAAAATTTCTTAAGATTTTTTTAACTTCATCACTGAAAATATTCATGATTTTTCCTAACCTACATCTTTAAGTATGCTCTGCCAATAGTTATGTGGGAGTTCTGGATCTGATTCTTGCTAGATTACATAGACCTGATACAGGTGTATGAGGAACTGAGGAGTTCTCAGTCCAGGTCGTTCTAAAATATTTCTTAAGATTTTTTAACTTCAATACTGAAAATATTCATGATTTTTGGTAATCTACATTTTTAGGTATGCTCTGCCAATACTTGTGTGGAAGTTCTGGATCTCGTTTTCATTTTACTGTTTAGGTTTGATACTGTTGTATGAGAAATCGTGGAGTTCCAAGTTCAGTGGTCTTCCAGAAGTTTCTTATGAATTTTTTAATCTTGAGCACTAAAAATATTCATGAGTTTTGGTAATCTACATCTTTAGGTATGCTCTGCTAATAGTTGTGTGGGAGTTCTGGATCTGTTTCTTACTAGGTTATGTAGACCTAGTACAGGAGTATGAGGAATGGAGGAGTTCTCAGTCCAGGTCGTTTTAAAATATTTCTTAAGATTTTTTAACTTCAATACTGAAAATATTCATGATTTTTGGTAATCTACATCTTTAGGTATGCTCTGCTAATAGTTGTGTGGCAGTTCTGGATCTGATTCTTGCTAGGTTACATAGACCTGATACAGGTGTATGAGGAACTGAGAAGTTCTAGTCAAGCTCGCTCTTAAAAAAATTCTCAAGACTTTTTAACTTCAATACTGAAAATTCTAATAGTTGTGTGGGAGTTCTGGATCTGTTTCTTACTAGGTTATGTAGACCTAGTACAGGAGTATGAGGAATGGAGGAGTTCTCAGTCCAGGTCGTTTTAAAATATTTCTTAAGATTTTTTAACTTCAATACTGAAAATATTCATGATTTTTGGTAATCTACATATTTAGGTATGCTCTGCTAATAGTTGTGTGGAAGTTCTGGATCTCGTTTTTATTTTTCCGTATAGGTTTGATACTGTTGTATGGGAAATCGCGGAGTTCCCAGTTCAGTGGTCTTCCAGAAGTTTCTTATGAATTTTTTAATCTTGAGCACTAAAAATATTCATGAGTTTTGGTAATCTACATATTTAGGTATGCTCTGCTAATAGTTGTGTGGGAGTTCTGGATCTGTTTCTTACTAGGTTATGTAGACCTAGTACAGGAGTATGAGGAATGGAGGAGTTCTCAGTCCAGGTCGTTTTAAAATATTTCTTAAGATTTTTTAACTTCAATACTGAAAATATTCATGATTTTTGGTAATCTACATCTTTAGGTATGCTCTGCTAATAGTTGTGTGGCAGTTCTGGATCTGATTCTTGCTAGGTTACATAGACCTGATACAGGTGTATGAGGAACTGAGGAGTTCTAGTCCAGCTCGCTCTTAAAAAAATTCTCAAGATTTTTTAACTTCAATACTGAAAATATTCATGATTTTTGGTAATCTACATCTTTAGGTATGCTCTGCTAATAGTTGTGTGGCAGTTCTGGATCTGATTCTTGCTAGGTTACATAGACCTGATACAGGTGTATGAGGAACTGAGGAGTTCTAGTCCAGCTCGCTCTTAAAAAAATTCTTAAGATTTTTTAACTTCATCACTGAAAATATTCATGATTTTTCCTAACCTACATCTTTAAGTATGCTCTGCCAATAGTTGTGTGGGAGTTCTGGATTTGATTCTTGCTAGGTTACATAGACCTGATACAGCTGTATGAAGAACTGAGGAGTTCTCAGTCCAGGTCGTTCTAAAATAGTTCTTATGATTTTTTAACTTCAATACTGAAAATATTCATGATTTTTGGTAATCTACATCTTTAGGTATGCTCTGCTAATAGTTGTGTGGAAGTTCTGGATCTCGTTTTAATTTTTCCGTATAGGTTTGATACTGTTGTATGAGAAATCGCAGAGTTCTCAGTTCAGTGGTCTTCCAGAAGTTTCTTATGAATTTTTTAATCTTGAGCACTAAAAATATTCATGAGTTTTGGTAATCTACATATTTAGGTATGCTCTGCTAATAGTTGTGTGAGAGTTCTGGATCTGATTCTTGCTAGATTACATAGGCCTGATACAGGTGTATGAGGAACTGAGGAGTTCTCAGTCCAGCTCGCTCTAAAAAATTTCTTAAGATTTTTTTAACTTCATCACTGAAAATATTCATGATTTTTCCTAACCTACATCTTTAAGTATGCTCTGCCAATAGTTATGTGGGAGTTCTGGATCTGATTCTTGCTAGGTTACATAGACCTGATACAGGTGTATGAGGAACTGAGGAGTTCTCAGTCCAGGTCGTTCTAAAATATTTCTTAAGATTTTTTAACTTCAATACTGAAAATATTCATGATTTTTGGTAATCTACATTTTTAGGTATGCTCTGCCAATACTTGTGTGGAAGTTCTGGATCTCGTTTTTATTTTTCCGTATAGGTTTGATACTGTTGTATGGGAAATCGCGGAGTTCCCAGTTCAGTGGTCTTCCAGAAGTTTCTTATGAATTTTTTAATCTTGAGCACTAAAAATATTCATGAGTTTTGGTAATCTACATATTTAGGTATGCTCTGCTAATAGTTGTGTGGGAGTTCTGGATCTGTTTCTTACTAGGTTATGTAGACCTAGTACAGGAGTATGAGGAATGGAGGAGTTCTCAGTCCAGGTCGTTTTAAAATATTTCTTAAGATTTTTTAACTTCAATACTGAAAATATTCATGATTTTTGGTAATCTACATCTTTAGGTATGCTCTGCTAATAGTTGTGTGGCAGTTCTGGATCTGATTCTTGCTAGGTTACATAGACCTGATACAGGTGTATGAGGAACTGAGGAGTTCTAGTCCAGCTCGCTCTTAAAAAAATTCTCAAGATTTTTTAACTTCAATACTGAAAATATTCATGATTTTTGGTAATCTACATCTTTAGGTATGCTCTGCTAATAGTTGTGTGGCAGTTCTGGATCTGATTCTTGCTAGGTTACATAGACCTGATACAGCTGTATGAAGAACTGAGGAGTTCTCAGTCCAGGTCGTTCTAAAATAGTTCTTATGATTTTTTAACTTCAATACTGAAAATATTCATGATTTTTGGTAATCTACATCTTTAGGTATGCTCTGCTAATAGTTGTGTGGAAGTTCTGGATCTCGTTTTAATTTTTCCGTATAGGTTTGATACTGTTGTATGAGAAATCGCAGAGTTCTCAGTTCAGTGGTCTTCCAGAAGTTTCTTATGAATTTTTTAATCTTGAGCACTAAAAATATTCATGAGTTTTGGTAATCTACATATTTAGGTATGCTCTGCTAATAGTTGTGTGAGAGTTCTGGATCTGATTCTTGCTAGATTACATAGGCCTGATACAGGTGTATGAGGAACTGAGGAGTTCTAGTCCAGCTCGCTCTTAAAAAAATTCTTAAGATTTTTTAACTTCATCACTGAAAATATTCATGATTTTTCCTAACCTACATCTTTAAGTATGCTCTGCCAATAGTTGTGTGGGAGTTCTGGATCTGATTCTTGCTAGGTTACATAGACCTGATACAGCTGTATGAAGAACTGAGGAGTTCTCAGTCCAGGTCGTTCTAAAATAGTTCTTATGATTTTTTAACTTCAATACTGAAAATATTCATGATTTTTGGTAATCTACATCTTTAGGTATGCTCTGCTAATAGTTGTGTGGAAGTTCTGGATCTCGTTTTAATTTTTCCGTATAGGTTTGATACTGTTGTATGAGAAATCGCAGAGTTCTCAGTTCAGTGGTCTTCCAGAAGTTTCTTATGAATTTTTTAATCTTGAGCACTAAAAATATTCATGAGTTTTGGTAATCTACATATTTAGGTATGCTCTGCTAATAGTTGTGTGAGAGTTCTGGATCTGATTCTTGCTAGATTACATAGGCCTGATACAGGTGTATGAGGAACTGAGGAGTTCTCAGTCCAGCTCGCTCTAAAAAATTTCTTAAGATTTTTTTAACTTCATCACTGAAAATATTCATGATTTTTCCTAACCTACATCTTTAAGTATGCTCTGCCAATAGTTATGTGGGAGTTCTGGATCTGATTCTTGCTAGGTTACATAGACCTGATACAGGTGTATGAGGAACTGAGGAGTTCTCAGTCCAGGTCGTTCTAAAATATTTCTTAAGATTTTTTAACTTCAATACTGAAAATATTCATGATTTTTGGTAATCTACATTTTTAGGTATGCTCTGCCAATACTTGTGTGGAAGTTCTGGATCTCGTTTTCATTTTACTGTTTAGGTTTGATACTGTTGTATGAGAAATCGTGGAGTTCCGAGTTCAGTGGTCTTCCAGAAGTTTCTTATGAATTTTTTAATCTTGAGCACTAAAAATATTCATGAGTTTTGGTAATCTACATCTTTAGGTATGCTCTGCTAATAGTTGTGTGGGAGTTCTGGATCTGTTTCTTACTAGGTTATGTAGACCTAGTACAGGAGTATGAGGAATGGAGGAGTTCTCAGTCCAGGTCGTTTTAAAATATTTCTTAAGATTTTTTAACTTCAATACTGAAAATATTCATGATTTTTGGTAATCTACATTTTTAGGTATGCTCTGCTAATAGTTGTGTGGCAGTTCTGGATCTGATTCTTGCTAGGTTACATAGACCTGATACAGGTGTATGAGGAACTGAGAAGTTCTAGTCAAGCTCGCTCTTAAAAAAATTCTCAAGATTTTTTAACTTCAATACTGAAAATATTCATGATTTTTGGTAATCTACATCTTTAGGTATGCTCTGCTAATAGTTGTGTGGGAGTTCTGGATCTGTTTCTTGCTAGATTACATAGACCTGATACAGGTGTATGAGGAACTGTGAAGTTCTCAGTCCAGGTCGTTCTAAAATATTTCTTAAGATTTTTCAACCTCAATACTGAAAATATTCATGATTTTTGGTAATCTACATCTTGAGGTATGCTCTGCCAATACTTGTGTGGAAGTTCTGGATCTTGTTTTCATTTTCCCGTTTAGGTTTGATACTGTTGTATAAGAAACCGCGGAGTTCTCAGTTCAGTGGTCTTCCAGAAGTTTCTTATGAATTTTTTAATCTTGAGCACTGAAAATATTCATGATTTTTGGTAATCTACATCTTTAGGTATGCTCTGCTAATAATTGTGTGAGAGTTCTGGATCTGATTCTTACTAGATTACATAGGCCTGATACAGGTGTATGAGGAACTGAGGAGTTCTCAGTCCAGCTCTTTCTAAAAAATTTCTTAAGATTTTTTTAACTTCATCACTGAAAATATTCATGATTTTTCCTAACCTACATCTTTAAGTATGCTCTGCCAATAGTTATGTGGGAGTTCTGGATCTGATTCTTGCTAGATTACATAGACCTGATACAGGTGTATGAGGAACTGAGGAGTTCTCAGTCCAGGTCGTTCTAAAATATTTCTTAAGATTTTTTAACTTCAATACTGAAAATATTCATGATTTTTGGTAATCTACATATTTAGGTATGCTCTGCTAATAGTTGTGTGGAAGTTCTGGATCTCGTTTTTATTTTTCCGTATAGTTTTGATACTGTTGTATGAGAAATCGCGGAGTTCCCAGTTCATTGGTCTTCCAGAAGTTTCTTATGAATTTTTTAATCTTGAGCACTAAAAATATTCATGAGTTTTGGTAATCTACATATTTAGGTATGTTCTGCTAATAGTTGTGTGAGAGTTCTGGACCTGATTCTTGCTAGATTACATAGGCCTGATACAGGTGTATGAGGAACTGAGGAGTTCTCAGTCCAGCTCGCTCTAAAAAATTTCTTAAGTTTTTTTTAACTTCATCACTGAAAATATTCATGATTTTTCCTAACCTACATCTTTAAGTATGCTCTGCCAATAGTTGTGTGAGAGTTCTGGATCTGATTCTTGCTAGGTTACATAGACCTGATACAGATGTATGAGGAACTGAGGAGTTCTCAGTCCAGGTCGTTCTAAAATATTTCTTAAGATTTTTAACTTCAATACTGAAAATATTCATGATTTTTGGTAATCTACATATTGAGGTATGCTCTGCCAATACTTGTGTGGAAGTTCTGGATCTCGTTTTCATTTTCTCGTTTAGTTTTGATACTGTTGTATAAGAAACCGCGGAGTTCTCAGTTCAGTGGTCTTCCAGAAGTTTCTTATGAATTTTTTAATCTTGAGCACTGAAAATATTCATGAGTTTTGGTAATCTACATCTTTAGGTATGCTCTGCTAATAGTTGTGTGGGAGTTCTGGATCTGTTTCTTACTAGGTTATGTAGACCTAGTACAGGAGTATGAGGAATGGAGGAGTTCTCAGTCCAGGTCGTTTTAAAATATTTCTTAAGATTTTTTAACTTCAGTACTGAAAATATTCATGATTTTTGGTAATCTACATCTTTAGGTATGCTCTGCCAATACTTGTGTGGAAGTTCTGGATCTCGTTTTCATTTTTCCCTATATGCTTAATACTGTTGTATAAGAAACCGCAGAGTTCCCAGTTCAGTGGTCTTCCAGAAGTTTCTTATGAATTTTTTAATCTTGAGCACTGAAAATATTCATGAATTTTCCTAATCTACACATTTAAGTATGCTCTGCCAATAGTTGTGTGGGAGTTCTGGACCTGTTTCTGACTAGATTATTTAGGCCTGATACAGTGTTTTAAGAAACCGAGGAGTTTTCAGTTCAGTGTTCTTCCAAAACCTTCTTATGAATTTTTTCATCTTGAAAACTGAAAATGTTTGTGATTTTAATAATTCTACATCTTTAAGTATGCTGTTCTAATACTTTTGTCGGAGTTTCCGATCTGGTGCTCACTACATCATATACACGTGCTACAGTTGTATGAGAAACCATGGAGTTTTCAGTCCAGGTTACTTCCAAAATTTTATTATGATTTTTTTTAACTTGTTTACCCGAAAATATTCGGTTATTTCTAATCTACATTCTCAACCATGCTCTGCTGATACTTTAAATCGATTACCGTTATAGTTTGAAGTTTTTTTGTTCGACTATCATCTGACCTTTAGATCATATATAGAATTATTTGTGAAAATAGTCGAATTGCATATTTATCGTCAGTTTTATGAACATTATTTGGTTATTTCTGATATCAGTTCAATATGTTTTTTTTTTTTTTAGGTACTCTAATGGACAGAACTATTACTAAAAGTATTTAGGAACTATAGAACTCGCCTTTGTGCACCTAAAGCACTTTTAAAATTTCGCTTTTGGAAAAAATGATCTGCTACCGGAAGTTAGCAGATCATATTTTCATTTGACATTTTTCCAGGAAAAACAGCAGAACTTTTCCTAAAAAGTATCAGGAACTCCAGAACTATGCTGCATGCGAGTAGAACTCTAATTTTTTCATGCTCTGCTGGAAAATGATCTGCTAAGTTCACGGCCATATAAAACCCTCGTCTCGTCTATGTCGACCTCACGACCCCGTAACAGCGGTTTTACTTTTATTTAAAAAAAAACATACCTAATAACTAATTAAGATTTTTGTTTTTACTAGACCCTTTTAAAAAAACTGCTTTATTATTTTATGCAACTTTTAAATATTTCCGTAACGTGATCTCGTAGAATATACACGTTTGAAATCGTAATTTAGGATCAAATTCGAATTTGATTTTTTTTTATCAAGCTAACTAATTTATATCGTGTTTTGTTTTTAATAAAATAATTTTTCATAGTGTTCTCTTTTATATTTGTGGATTTCCAAAGGATTAAAAAAGTTGAAAATGAGTAGAACCTATATTTAGTTAGAAAAGGCTGGGCAGGTAGATAATGATGACACACTTGTAAATACAAATAAATTGCTGTTTACGTTTTTAACCGTGTTTACTTTGAGATTGTCCGTTGAGTCCGGAACAAGGTGGGAAATCCCAAAGCATAAACATAAGCAAAAACAGAAAATAGTTTACGTAGGTACATTATGCGTAGTAGTCAGTAGAACTTGATAATAGTTCCATCGTTATCTGAGTGTTTTTACCCGACTGCGCCAGAAGGAGGGTTATGTTTTTCGAGAGTATGTATGTATGTTTGTATGTATGTATGTATAATTGTTTGGCACGCTCTGCAGCCTGAACGGCTCGATGGATTTTAGCTTGAGAGGTGTCGTTAGATTCGTGTTTACTGTGAGGGTGACACTGGGTATATCAAAATAAAAAACAAAACAAAATAGCGAATTTTTGGCGCCAAATTCAAATATTTGGCACGCTCTGTGGCCTGAACGGCTCGATTGATTTTAGTTTGCGAGGTGTCGTTAGATTTGTAATTACTGTGAAAGTGATATCGTAAAAAAATAAAACTAAAAAAGTAAAAAATAAAAAATGGTAATTTAAAAAACTAAAAAACCCGACTGCTTTTCTGAGTATTCATGAAAAAGCCCTAAAACAAGAAAGTCGTTGTAGCAGTCGGGACCCATTCTAGAAAGTCAGCCGTATAGTCAGTAGATCTATGATGTAATGGGTCCCGACTGCTACAACGACTTTCTTGTTTTAGGACTTTTTCATGAATACTCAGAAAAGCAGTCGGGTTTTTTAGTTTTTTAAATTACCATTTTTTATTAATTATGTAGGCACTTATATATTGTTACCATTTCTCTGACTAGTCCTTATTTATTATTCAATCACATAAAAAAAAATTGTAATGAATCAATTTAATTGTAATTTTAAAACTATTATTTGTTAAATTATAATAGAATAGAATAGAATAAACTTTATTGTACACCAAAATATGTAGTAACAATTTACAGGAACTTAAATCTATGGGTACAATGGCGGTCTTATCGCTGACAGCGATTTCTACCAGACAACCTTAGGATGGATTATAAGAACTTTAAAAAGAGGGGTAGTCTGCGGTGTACTACTAACAAATCATTTTAATTGTCATTTTGTTAATTACCATTTTATTTATTGCTTAATTATTATCATATTATTTATTATTAATTTATTGCTTGATTATTATCATTCTTTTTGCATAAGTTCATCATAATTCAGTTTGTATTTTGACCCTAACTTGAATACATAATTATTATGTTGTCACTTAGTTATGTATGCATGCTGTGGTATCCTGTAACTGAAAGAACACATGCTAAAGGACCTCTTGTACTATTTGTGAGTTTGGTATGTTGTTACTGTGTATCCTTTGTTGGAGATCCCAATAATTAAATGAATATAGCCGACTGCACAATCACCTAAATCAAAAAGTCTCGACGCAAATGTATCATTGTGTTGTAGGCCTTAGTTTTTAGGGTTCCGGAAGGAAAAACGGAAACCTTTTAGGATCACTTTGTTGTCCGTCTGTCTGTCTGTCAGTCAAGACCTTTTATCTCGGGAATGCGTGGAGGTATCGAGTTGAAATTAACCATATAGGTACTCAGGTCTGCGGTACCTTGTTGCTGTGAAAAAATCATACTTATAATTTTACGAAAAAAAAAATCGTCCTTTAATGTCGTAAAAAAAGTCGAAGTCCTTTAATGTCGAAGTATTTAGATTTCGATACTCTTAAGGGAATCAAAATTCATAGGGTACTTCCCTTTGACCTAGAATCCTGAAATTTGGCATGAAGCAAGGTAGCCCTTGCTAGGTTAGGTTACTTCTAAGGGCACAAGTATAGGAAAAAATCTGAAAAACTGTAACTTAACAGCGACCTGCGTGTCCAATATAACAACACGTTCCGGGGGGCTTACCCTCGAGGTTAATTCCGATCGGTCGACATTGGAATGGTGACGTTAGGTACTCTTGAATTCGATGTTAGCGCCAAATTGGTTTAAAATTGCTTGACCACATACCAAGCCCAATCCCCATTTTACTTAGTTTCACGAAAAAGGTCACGCAATTTGGCCCTAGCATCGAATTCAAGAGTACCTAACGTCACATTTCCAAGGTCGACCGATCGGATTTTTTTTTTTTTTTTTTTTATGGTAGGTAAAATCATCCAATTACAGATCCCGCCCTTGGGCGGAGCGGGAAATAGTGTCAGACTCTTACTGACTAAAAACCTACCCCGTTCCTTCGTTGAAACTCGAGAGTAAGTCCCCAGGTGTTGCTGGGGCTACCGCGTTATTGTAGTGCGTCCGGCATGTTTGCCGACGCAAACGTCGACAGTTTTTCATGCATTATGCGCAAAAGGTGTGCCTCTTTGCTATGCCGAGTACGCGCCAACCCCAACACTATCCTCAGAACGCTGGCTGATAAGTGGGACTCTCCGACCTTGGGGCGATGGATACGCCTGCACGCGGTCAAATAGACATTCCCCAAGTTCGGTGTGTCTCAACCAGTTTAGAATAAGGACCTATGACTTTGTGCTTATTATTACTTTGTTACTTTTAAGATTGTTTTATGTAGTGTTTATGGGCCTTAATAGCCTGAAAATAAAGAATTATTATTATTTTCATTCATGATCGCATCAGCCTGCCTAAACGACTGAATATTCTAACAAGAGGAACAATGAAGAAGCAAGACCAACTTTTTTCAACGAAATCGTGACGAACGTTGCAGATTACTACATAGTAAATAGACTATGACAACACTATTGATAAGTTTTTGTTCACAATAAAAACGACAAACTATTGACTTTACTGAAAGGCGACGATTTTCAGCTGAACAAAGCTACAGTTCTATAGCTATGTCTATAGAACTGTTATCTTTATAAATATAAGATAGTAACTGTGAATATTCATTGGATTTTTATTTAAAACAACAGCCCCCTAGCCACGCTACAATCGTTTCGTTAAGCGAGAACGTTTGAAGTTGGCCATGCCCCCAATTCCGTCACGTGGTCAGAACAAAGGAATTGGGGGCGTGGCCAACTCCAACCGTTCACGCTTAACGAAACGATCGTCACTTGGCTGGGGGGACACCTATCTAAATCTTTTAATGCATTGGCTATCGCTGACCGTAAATTTTAGCTATCTTCGCGCTATTGTAACTCAAAGTAACCATACAGTAACAGACTGACCTTTTGGTCTATTGGTTAGTAGCCCTGACTGCAATGCCGAAGGTCGACCCAAGATAAATGTTTGTGTGATGAGTACGACCATTTGTTCTGTGACTGGGACTGTGACTCTTAGTTATCTATAATATGTACATAATTATAAATATTTAGAAATATATAAGTATATTTATTAGTTGTCTAGAACTCATAGCACTAAGTCTGCCTAGTTTGGAACTAGATGGCGTTTTGTGAAATTCATGGGATATTATTATTTTACTCTTAGAATTTCACGGGTGTGAACCAGGTGAGATCCTAATTATAGGTATTTTTTTCTTTTTTATTAATTTAGTTATAGGTATTAGTCTCAAATGGTAAGTTAAAGGAATTGTACTGAATTTAAATTGTTATCCAATTCATTTTGGACCTAATAGGTAAGTGTTTAAGATGGAAGCTTGTTATAGTTAGATATGTGAATTACAACAGATTAAGACCATTAAAACTATGAAATTTATTATTATTATTATAGGAATCAGGTTTTTAAACATTCCAAACTTCCTTGATAACTTACTAAACTATATTTTCCTTACACACCATACCAATAGCCTCCCTAATCTAACCCGCATCGGAAACTCAATCAGTGTTACGAAAACTATGTTATGTGGGTACTAAGCCCTAAAAACTTAGAAGAAGGCCAAATTGCGGCTCTGCCCACCACTAACTTGGAAGATTGGATTTAGTCGAATCGACAGTAAGTTGATCGAATGGGAAAATTTCTTACATCGAAAGTTCAGGAAAGTTCCTTAAGGGAAATAGAGTTTATTGACAGGAAAATAAAGGGTTTATCGTTTATGGAAAGTAACTGTGTACAACTTTGTTTATAGTCGTACAAGTGACCTTTGTTAATTAGGATAAAACAACAATACATGAATCAACGCTGCCCATATTGTGATAAGATTATTCGGTATTACTATAATTAATTGGCACATCATTACAGAAGATTGCTGACGTTTTTAAGACCAAATTATATTATATTTTTTTGATAACATAGTAATATTATCCTGTATTAGACAGAGTTCGATAAAAATAATATCGGCTCAGAATACCTTCAACTTTATCGTCAAACAAAATGATAAGTATGTTGTGATAGTCTTTATTTATCTATACCTTTAAATAAAAGGACAAATTGACTGACTGACATATCTACACACAATCTAAACTACTGGGAGTAGGAGCGTGACATTTAACATAAATTAGTGAAATTACATAGGTGCGCGCGAGCACTGAGATAAAAATTTCTAAAATTCATCCTCAAAGACTTTTTTTTTCTAAGACTTATATTAAATCAAAACAGCGAAAGATAGATAACTCGCCTCTAGCACGTGTACCACTGAAATTAGTCTTTCAATTTTTTTATCAATTAAGTACCTACCAAAAAAAAAAAGGTTACGAACAAAAGTGAATCTTAAACAAGAAACCATCGATGCATAAAGGTAACCAAGTCACTTTTATCATTAGGTAATGACCTCAGCCGTCTTCTTAGAAACCAAGCAAATATGATCCAAGTTAAAATGTATCTCTATATGTATGTGTGTGTAAGTTGTAGTATTATCACTACCTCCTCCGGTACTCGAGTTATATCAGCTCAGACAATAACAGCTATAAAGAAAGGCGACTGATATATATATCTTATCGGCACACACTCGCCAAAACGTGTCTATACGTAGATCCACTATCTTCAAACATATGTATATATGTATATGTACATCGACCACAAGATACGTACGCCACGATTGTAGGATGATTCCGATTACCTACGTTGTAACTAAAATATCTGTTTGCATTGGTAGATTAGGGGAAAAACATAAGAATCAAACTGCATATTTGGGCATCATAAGACATTGGTATCTA
Source organism: Leucania comma (assembly GCA_958295575.1). Classification (NCBI taxonomy): domain Eukaryota; kingdom Metazoa; phylum Arthropoda; class Insecta; order Lepidoptera; family Noctuidae; genus Leucania; species Leucania comma. The sequence goes on from OY282468.1 coordinate 20,648,472, forward strand.
TAACAGGTAATTATGCAAAGACGATCGAATGACATGTTTATCATCAGTTATAAGTAATCTATTTCCGAAAAAATACATTGTGTAGAAGATATAAGTAATGAAATAAAAACTCCATAATTATGTCATGGTCACATTTCCAGATAACAGTGATGTAGACGAGGGACACGTAACATTGAAAGAAAAAAATTATAAAAATCAACATTTTAATAATATGTTACATAAAAATATAATGTATATTAATAAAAGCAAAATAATAACATAATTACACAAGATATCAAATTCTTTATAGGGATTTTTATCAGTCTATAATTTTGCTCGACAAATAAATTAGATACTGCAAGAAATGCATATTGCATTCATTCTGTGTACTAAAGTCTAAAAATTATTTTGATGTAACTCTCAAACCATTTTTTAATGAATCATTCTTCCTCCTCTTCGTGACGGTGGCGTGTCAGTATATGAAATTTTGCTGATCCAAAACATCACCACATCTTCAATGGTAGCGCGGAGATTGCTTTGGCTGCAGGTTTTCGGAGGGCAGAATGGAAGAGGGAGCATAGTTTGCAACAAGACTTTATTTACATTGTTCTCACTTAATAACGACTAGACTAAACCGAGATATTTGTAATGATTGAAAAGAATGTCGAAATTCGAAGATATGTGACATCCACCAATCCGCACTGGGCCCGCGTTGTGGATTACGGCCCATTCCCTCTCCTAGAGAGAAGGCCTGTGTCCCAGCAGTGGGAACATTAAAAGGCTGATGATGATGATGATGATAAGAATGTCTATGGAGTTTCTTGCACATTCTTCTCGAATATGCAATTAGCGCCTTTTTTTTTATTGGACGACTTCTATACTTCTGAAAAGTGTCTGTAAATGGTTTATCTATCTGTACTTATAAAATGCTTTGTCGTGAATGACTGATTGACGGATCAACGCACAACCTAAACCGCTGATTATAAAGACTTGAAACTTGGATGGTACGTTCTTTGTATGACGTAGGCATCCGATAAGACAGGGTTTTTCAAAATTCTACCCATAACCCCTTATGGGTGAAAAAGGGGGCAAAATTTGTATGAAGCAACCTACTTTCACAAGTGAATCCGCTGACAGAAGCTAGTTTGAAATGAAACGCTTTGAATCTTGAATCTTTCACTCTGCAACCTCATTCTGCGAGGTGGAGCTACATCTTCCCATTTGGGTTCGAATCGACCATTGATCAGATCTATTCTTAGAGGTAGCTCCACGTGGTAGGTACACAGTAGGTATACTTTAGGTATATAAATAGCTGATGTGGCCAACAGTTGACGCTCGCAACAGATGCAATCAAACAATTAATTAAGAGAACAACTGTGACACTGACGGGATATAACATGTGCATTGAGTGTAAAAAAATCTTCAACACTAGAGATAAATTTTAGGTTTTGTTTACACTTATTCAATGAAGATTTAATTAACTGATGCCATATACACCTGAGGCCCAAGGCTGCTATTTTTGTAAATTCAACATTCCAACACGATCCCATTGTCATTTTTCTAAAAGTTCCTAATCTGCTAAATCATAATGGTCAATCATTGGTCGGTCAGTGGTCTCGTTAACGAGTGGTGGTAGAATGACTTTGTTGTATTCAGACAAATCTAAAGGTAAGTTACTAATCGAAGGAACTGTCAAAATTTAAGCAGTTTGCCCCATACGTCAGACATTCATATATTATATCATTGTGTACGAGATTACCATTTCTTTTAATGGTGTGTCAGTGATTGAGTATTGTATAGTCATAATGACACCATTACCTTAGTAGATTACCAAACTTGTCAAAATCAACATTATGAAATCAATGATAGACGATTCTGACACTATTGTAATAGCAGACTTGAGGCCCTGGGGCCTAACCATGAAGTGTTAATGTCAAGCGTGCATGCGAGAAAGATGAGTGGAGGTACTAATAGTTCCATCCTTTTAACAGTTTAGTCTAGGTCGTCAAATAGATCGTGCTATGAGCTCGTGGTAAGGCATCCGCATGCGGATGTCCGTTTCATACAAGTATTTATTGTAATGCGGGGAATATGCACGTGGGATACGTGCGGGGTGTCGCAATCCCGCATGCGTGATGAAATCTGCATGATATTAAAAACACACTAATATTATAAAGACGAAGGTTTATGAATAGGTTTGTTACTCATTTACGCTCAAACAACTGAATGGATTTAGATGAAATTTTGAACATGGGTAGATCCTGTGGGTAGACCTGGAATAGCGCATAAGGATACTTTTTATCCAAAAAGTTATAATATTCCCTAGGGATATTTTCCTACTATCACGCAGGCGATTGACATGGCGGGTACCGTAATGTCACGTGGTAAATTCTAAACATTCTCTATTTTTGACAGTTGCTATCGCGGGAAGGGTCCACTCTGTGTAGAGGCCGCATCTGATACGAAAGTAACAAGTTTTGTCTCGTGATATCATAATTAGAGACAAATTACAACATAAGTATTTTGTAAGTAAATAAATTGCAAAAGCTATTAATTTTGAACCATTAATTACACCTTCATTCTTGCCATAACTTTATTATAATTTATTTACTCACTACACTACAACTGCTATAAGATGGTACGGGTGACAGCTGTCAAAATCATACAATGTAGCTACCTATCCTTTTCTCTCATCTTTCGTCCTCCTGTCATCCTACACATTTATGTAAAAAAGTAAGGCCCTTTTTTTGTTTAAAAAAAATCAAAGCTAAAACTAAAACAAAGCAAAACTCCCTAATTAAGTATTTATCCATAATTATCACAGCACGATACCTCTTCTTGGCAAAAAAGTTAACAAAACTGGAAAAGCAATTATTACCTAAAATTTGGACACAATATGAAAAAGTAATGTCCTATGAACTAATAACACTTTAGTCTCCCGGATACAAGGAAAACGGGGTTCGGTTAATGACGTCATCGTACAATCAGTCATCATGCAGTATTACCTCAACTGGCGTATCCTGGTTATGTTACGAAGAATGAGCGAGTAATGTTTATTTATTTATTTCTTTGGGAAAAGTTGCACCAAAGAGGATGCCATTCTTGGGCCCACCATTGAAAGTTGGACCCAGGAATGGCATCCTCCTTTGTGTGTGTGAACTATGTGTGTTACATCGATATATAGGTATTTTTGAGCTAAATAAAAATTACTATAGCACCAAGTTTCAAATCTTAGTCCATTCTTATTAAAATGTTTCTTGGTTTTACAAATATGATCAAATGGCTTGTTTTCCATTCCCTTTTTGCTAAGGGCAGGGAAAAAAGAATTTGAAATAACACAATTTGATTCAACATTTAACACTCATAGAAGGTGGGCCCATATTTGGCATCATCCTTTTCTTAATTAATAATCCTATAGTCTAACGTTAGTAATGTATGCGTAGCTTACAACGTTAATATTCACATGTTACCTATTCAATTACTAAATAAAAAAAAATTACATTACATTTTATTTAGATTACAATTATAACAGCTAAGTTTGTTAATTTTTTTATTACAGTATTTCAAAAGTTGTTAGATATTAATGCAAATAGGTCTGTCTATGTTCGAAAAAAATGTATCTATAGATGTTGACCAAAGTATATAATATTATAATATTTCACAACTATCACACGACGCCGTCTAGTCCCAAGCTAAGCAGGGCTTGTGTTATGAGTAGTCGACAACTGATAAACAACATACATATTTCTAAATACAAACATACCTATTACGTATAGAAAAATTACACCCAGACACAGAGCCAATGATCGTAAGGGCCGGTTTTAGTCACTGAGTATGTTGTATGAACTCCGCACGGGTATATGTTGACTTCGCCGCCCCAAAACAAAGATTTTGTTTCTATAAAAAAAATAACAGCTATTCAAGAATTTTGCTTTTGCGAGGCGCTTTTAAAAAACAAGCTTTACTTATATATTTTTTTTTTTTGTAATTTTCAAATATTTCCGTAACTTAATCTCGTACACACGTTTGAAATCATAAGTTCAGATTCGCGATTTTTTTATCAAGCCAAATAATATATATATATTTATATCATGTTTTGTTTTTTTCCTACACTTGGCCATATAGTCAATTTTAACAAAATAATTTTTCATGATAACTTTTATATTTGTGGATTGTCAGAGGTTGAAAAAGTTCAAAATGAGTAGAACCTGGCCTTAAGTTAGGTAACGAAACTCCGCAGACTAGATGGGTCCAGGGGCCCAAATCTGCTATTTTTGTAAATTCGACATTCCAAAACAATCCCTTCCAAAGTTCTTAATCTGCTAAATCATAATGGTCGATCATTGGTCGGTTATTGGTCTTGTAAACGAATGTTGGTAGAATGACTTTATCGTATTCAGACAAATCTAATGGTAAGTCCCTAATCAAAGGAACTGACAAAATTTTAGCAGATGACCCCATAAGTCAGAAATTAATTAGTCATTTTCAATGGTATGTTAGTGATTGACTGTTGGCAAGTCATAGTGACGCCATTATATTAGTAGATTACCAAACTTGTCAAAATCAACCATGATGACATCAATGATAGACGATTCTGACACTAGGTACTGTAATAACAGACTTGAGGCCCAGATCACCTTAGTATTTTCCCAACTTGCTGGGGGTTGCCTACCAGTCTCACCTATTGCAGCATAATACCAGTGTTTTACATAGAGCGACTGCCTATCGGACCTCCATAACCCAGTTACTAACCAACATGATACTCATTAGGTAGAATGATGGTCAGGCTTTCTGGCATCAGAAAGAAACTTTCTTTTTCCGAAACTTGTACAGGCGAGATGAGAAGCGAAGTGAGTGTGAGTTTCGAGATGATTTGCGAGATGACTTTCGAAGTGATTTACCATTTACAGAATAGCACTGCTGAACTCTTATAACGACTATCAAAGATCTACGAATGACAACCTGGACCTTATAAATACTTTACATACCTACTTTCCACGAGGTACCTAATGTTCTTCTAGATAAATTTAAAAAAGTACATATGAAAAAAGTATGTTTATGATAAGATGATATTGATCTAATGATCATGATTTGTATGCATGAGTATGTACTCGTATCTAATTAAATATTTATTATTGTACTTTTTTCTCTATTTGTTTACCATTAAGTTGTACCTATCATGTTAAGTTTCTACACCACGCTAAGGTCGACTGGTAGATAATAACTAAGGCATTAAGTCGACCTTTGTGCAGTGTTTGTTGTGCATAAAGTTTTAATAAATAAATAAACAATTAAAAGTCCAAATCATATATTTAAATGCATTACTTACAGAGTTAGAGATAATCCCAGTTAGTTATAAAATACACTTGTGTTGGGGCTGTCTCACTTTTTTCCCAAAGTTTTTTTTTATAATGTTGAGAACTTTAATTACGAATAATAAATTGATTTATAATTTGCATACAATCAACCTAAAGAATAATTTGTAATGATGATATAAAACTACTTAACAATTTCAAATGACTGCAGATTACTACGCAATCAACATATGACTACTAGTGAACATCTAAAATTTGAGTATTTTTTTTAATTAATATAAGCTAGTGCTGGACTGCAATCCCACCTGATGATAAGCAGTGATGCAATCGTTGATGGTGAGGCGCACTAGAATATTAAGAGCCTATTCACTCTAGCCTTGAAGACACCCAAATGCATAATCGGATGGGAAGACCACAACAGGCCAATTATTTCAGTCCAGTTTATTATGAATATATTTTTTTTTGCTACATAACTGCTGCCAGCAGCATCACCAAGTTTCATCGAAATTCATTCATTAGTTTTTGCGTCAACAAGTAACAAACATTCATACATACAAACTTTCGCGTTGATAATAATAGTACCTAGTACTGTCATTTCGTGCTAGCCGCCGTTTTTGGGGGCCTATTTATTGAGTGTGCAGGTCACCCCCTGCCTTTTTGCCGATGGATTTTAATAACATTGCTTAGGCATAGTTTTAACATAATTCCTAGTAACCAGTCCACTTAAGACTCCAAAAACCAAGCCGAACTTGGTTTTCCATATGTCACAATAGTTTTCTTCCAAAGGTCCAGGACCTCAGGGTTCTGAGATATAATATGATAGTAGTATTGTCATTAGCTTTCAATATCCATCCCGTCTGCATAACGATAGCAATTTAATTGACACTATTTCTTTCATAGTTGTGAACTTTGTTGGCTACCTTTTTTTTCTCGTCAATTTTTTTTTAAACCTCTTACAACACTCACCATTCTCATCAATGTTATCAAGCAGATCCTCTGTTAAAGCAGATGAGCTAACCGTAACTTACCAAAGTTAACGACTCGATTAACCTTTGGTTGCATAACTGCGATTAATGCAATGTGATTATTTTATTGCCCATTTGAGAAATGAACCGATGTGGTAAAGTAACCGGTCCCAATTTGATAAACTTGAATTCGATAGACTCATTGTTTCAACTTTCAAGGAAACTACATCTAAATACCTAGCATTGTAACGTGAAATTGATGTAAACTGAAAAAAAAAATATACTTCCATATTTCTTTTCAGTAAGTCTATGCATACTTCCATATTCTTTTTGTTTTTATGTGGAAATCATCCAATGGCATCACCCACTCTCGCAGAGGAGCGAGAGGGCGTGTCAGACTTTTACAGAAAAACCACGCCTAGATTGTGTCCTTCAGTTGCCACAGGTAGGGATTTCATTTTCAGAAAATCCCCGTGGCCCTAGGCTAGCCGTTTCATAATATTTTATGATCAGAATTAATGTTATAAAAGAAACTCTGTCCATCTGTGTGTTTGTTACGTTTCCACGCCAAACCATTCGATGAACCAATTTTGATATAGAGGTAGATTAGACCTTACCTTTTTTCCGGAATACGTTCCCCAGGGATGATTTTCGACTTTTACGCAAGCGAATCCGATGACAGAAACCGGCAAAAAAATAAACATAAAATTCCTACAGTGACATTCTGCGCATAAATAACTAGATTTATTAGTACTTTGACGTTGGAACTGATTATGGTAATTTATGGTTGAGTAAAACGGTAGGACAAATTATTACAAGGAATATAAAAATTGCTCGTAAAATGAATTATCGAAAGAAAACTTTCTAGGCGTATATTACATGGATATGTCACGGCCTTTACTTACACTATCCGGGTATTATAGACATTACCTGGTTTACCGGAAGCAGACGGTACTGAAAACCATTTCGAATTCAATTTTGCACACATTTATGCTCAGGTTTGCGTTACTAGACAACTGTTAAAGGTGATTTTGGTCAGAGGACTTTAGATTGCCATACACGCTGCACACACGAAACCAATGGCATTGGCAACGATGAATACGGCAAAGTAAAAGTCTGTCGGGTGGTAAGATTGCCATTAATATCAAACTTCATTGATATAATTTAGATGACGGGTTCGCATGATCCATCAGACAGAGAACTCTCACTCGCGTGAATATTGACGATTTATTGCAGTTTTTAACAGCTTTTGAATATTGTTTAGTAAAATGTAACTGTTGTGTGTGTAACATCTGAATGGGTGGATTTATATAAAGCAATGGTGAAGGAAAATATCATGAGGAAACCGGCATGTCCTAGATGAAAAGTTCCAAGACATGTGGCGTCCACAATTCCGCACCGGGTTCTCGTGGTAGAGTACAAGGTACAAGTACAAGAGTACAATAAACAAGGTACAAATACAAAGTACAAGAGTACAATAAATCCCCGCAGTGGGACTATTATAAGGCTGATCATGCTTATAGAGACCATCTAGTTATTGGAACGATACGAGCTTTGCATTGGGACCATAAAAAGACCTGGCCAGAAAACTATGAGTAGTCAAAAAAGAACCTATAGATAGCCTATATACAGATACGTAGGTACATAAAGTTTATGGTAAACGTGAATATAAAGTCCGTATTCAGTTATGACGGTGTCGCATAGTTTGTCCTATATAGCAACACCCGGGAGATTTCCAACGCGGTACAAACCGGGATGACTCATTAAAACGTTGGCCGTACTTTTATCTCCGGGGAATTTCTCCTTTGTTACACACGCCAACGTTTTGGCTACTATTCAACTATCCCACGAAAAATACACTAAGTGCTCCATATGTGCTTTAAAAGGGAAAGATGGAGTAGCAAGAAATTACATCGAATTCATAGTAGTTTAGTGGAAAGAAAAGTGAGTCTGGTTTCTTGAAAATTTTCCATAAAACAAATTGTAACTATCTTTCAAACATTATCAAGTTTATAGTTGCAAATGTGCACGATAATAATGCTTAGATATTAGGTACTAGTTAGATACTACACACAACAGTTATTCACATCCATGAACTACAGATAAAATAGAACAATTTATTATTTACTTTTGCTCCGAGTGTCATTAGCTAATCCATATTAAATCGATTATATCATCCATTTCACTATAAGCTGTGCTTGCTGATCTAATTAGTGCCTACTACATTTTGCTTTTATTGTAAATATTATAACAAGAAATTTTATTTAATTTGGAGTACAATGACTCACAGTATTAACATTACCTACGCTACGTCGACGCGCTGACAAATAAATAAATGAGCGATTGACACGAGTGACGTATTCAATAATTATACGTACATAAATAACTGGTTTTAAAGATAAAACCAGGTTTCCTCGTCAGTGTTACACGGCCGGACAAAGGCAGGATCTAGATAATTAGTTGCGGACAAAAATAGTCGTCGCAGTCGGGCCCTGGGCCAGGTGACGTCAGCGCGCCAGGGCCGGCGGCGGGGCAAGACGGGCCCCGCGCCAGTGTCGCGCGCGCCGTCAGCCCGCTCGCACGCCACCTGCCGCCTGCCGCCTGCCGCCTCGAGCCTGACTCCGAGCACCAGCGCGCGCCGCCTGCCGCCTCCTCCGCCCCCCGGTGTCGGTGCCTACGCGATCCTGAACCACACGCTCACTGTAAGTACTCACTGCCGACCTTATTATATTTATGTTACATACGTGTTGAAAGCTATTGTCTAACTGCAACGATGCAACGCGATAACATCCAATGCAGATTTCACTTCGGCCTACCACTGCGCTAGGGTTATATTGACTATTTAACGACTGCATTATTTTTTCTATCGATTTAATTTTTATTGAATATATTAATTAATGGGGCCTAGGTTATATCGGTACAGAGAAGCGAGTCAACCTTGGCGCATCGTGCAATGCAGCGGGGACCTTGCAAGTCACGCGTCAGAGTAACCTCGACTCACGCCGTACTCGCGCCGCTACTATGAGTTCCATCGGTACTATCGCAATATCATGGTCGCTCGACGCGGAGCGTGTACCATTGTTTGTTGCACAGACGAAGCAACGGATATTCTCATACAAAACGAGCAATGGATCCGGCTCTAACAGATGAGATCGAAATGTGTTTATTATCTCGGTGCGACAACATGTTGATAGACGCGCTATGGAACTAACACAAACAGCTGACTGCTGACGACGTGTTTCTTTTTTTGACAGATAAAAAATATGACGCGGTCATTCAAGGACGGTCGACCACTGTCGAGAGGTATTTCCCGTTTTCGAACTGTCAATGTGACACGCAAATGGCGATGAAACGATTTTAATAATAAAATGCTCGAGAGATGCAGTTAGTTTGTGGGCATAGTCGTTGAAATAAATAGGTAATTAGTGATATTGTGGCATTAACACGCGTTGGCAAGGGGCCTCAATGTTCCCGAGTTATCGCGTCGGAAAAACACGCCATACTTTATCGTGTGTTGCTCGCTATCAGCTGCGCGGAGCTACGAACTGTATGTACAATAGTATAGACGTTAGAGTCGATACTTTGCAAGGGGCTCGGTGCTACAAACGTCACGTGTACGACCAGCTCTATTCTTATAGAACTATTAAGTCACCATCTTTGTAATATGCCACTTAACACACAGCTCCATAAAAACATAACGGAGTAACTGTACAGTAAAAGTAAAGGTGATCACGAAATTGAAAGTGCCAAAGTTTCGTGAACCACTTTTATTAAAACTTGCCCCGTCTGGTTCCGGGGCCTTGCTCGGTCCTTAATTGTCCATTCTGTTGTGCCCAATGTGTTGCGAATTGTTTATGGTAGATACGTTAAAATAAATAAGACCAAAGTAAAGTGTTTACCTTTTAAATGGTTAGACCATTGAAATTTGTAGGTACATAAGTACTTCATCATAATTGACTAAATCAACCTGAAACTTAGTACAATGCGAAGCGGTGCTCGGACTACCTCAAAATTTCAATGATAATGTTTATTCAACGTTACCTTCTAGAACGTCTTTAGACATATTTTTTTCACCTCGAGTTGGCATTGATCGTGGTCCACAAAACCGGTAAGGCTGCGGTTACCCTTCGCTCAGCGCACAAACATGCTCAACCATTGCTTACATTATATTCAAATAAAACCTTATTCGCTAATTACAATTACCTATCTTTTAGTTCTGACACATTTCTCTACGTAATATCTTCAGCACATGTCATCACTTGTCAGTGAACAATAACCATTATTTGGAAATTCAAGATGTATTAATAGGTTTATTATCTCAATTAATATTCCGCTAATTGAACAACATCTTTACTACCCAAATTATACTTTGTTTTGATATCATTGTTATGACTATAATATGCGTCAAAACGTGTTTTGGAGAATACTAGATATCTTCATGTTTATGTCGTGTTATCAATTAAAGTTAGTTAATGTTATTATTATTCGTTTTTCAGAGTGCAATGGTCAGAAGGTACGAAAGAATGAGTGGACGCCAGTCCTGGAACGAAGATGATATGGCTAAGGCCGTCGCAGCCGTGGTGTCAGGTAAGATGGGGTACAAGCTGGCCGCCAGGACCTTCCACATACCGCGCTCCACCCTACAGAGACGCGCCAGTAAGATACGGTACCAGCAACCTGACGACCCCAAGCCTTTGATGGGCCACTACCGCAGGGTGTTCACAGATAGTCAAGAGAAGGACTTGGTTGGATACATTAAAAGTATGGAGAAGTATTTCATGGGAGTGTCTCGACGAGACATTCGAGAACTAGCCTTCCAATATGCAGAAGACAACAATTTGAATCACCCATTCGACGTCAACACCAGAATGGCAGGCGAAGACTGGGTCAGGAACTTCCTGAAGAGGAATCCTGAGCTTCTGGACAAGTCAGACCACGAGTGTGCCATGGAGCCCGTGAACTTTGACCAGTTCTATCACTTTATGTGTCAGCTATCATGATGACTCGCTGTTTAGTACGTTAAAACTAGTTAAGTAAAAAGGTCAAGTTCGCCCCCAAGAGAGCCTCAACCGTCATATGGCGTGTGTGAATCCAACCTGTGTATACTGAATGGCCACTCTTGTAATCATTCAAATTAATATGCTGTACAAGAAATTGCTCAATAACTCACATTTATAAATCAAAAATTCTAACCACATCGAGACATTAGGCAATTCATATCCACAAGTTGGAATATTAGAAGTACAGATATTAGATATATGCCAGTTTTTAATAACACTAAGCATTAATTTCGTTTTTCCTAGTGTTAATGAAAACATGCATACGTTTTGGACACTTTTTTAAATTTATATAAACAAAATTGTAGAAAAAGATAGAACAAGAGAGAGCCAAGCTCAATAGTGCAATGTTACCTTTGATATTTTTCTTTATTTGGTTAGATATTTAATTTTGTTAATATTCGGGACCGTAGCCTGCGGTCGAGGTCGCTCTGGCCCGAGCCCGGGTCGTAGTCGTCCTGCACTTATTAAGTACTTACGAAGTCTATAGTTGTATCTGATTTATAGTTTATATTTTGTTATTTAATGGTACTAAAAGATAACTTGCTAAATTAAGGGCTGTGATAACAGAGAAAGGTGTATTTTTATGGAACATATCTATTGAGGTGATGTTATTTACAAAGACGGTATCTGATATTAAAATTTATTAATGCTTATTACAAAATGTGACATGAATGCTGAGTATTGGTTGTAAGAATGTTCCGTAACATGGTGATTACCGGTAAGGTGCAGCGTGGCGGTGCTCTGATTAGCAATATTTCCTTTGTGTGCAATAATAAAGCTGAGTACTTAGTGCAAATAAAACTATGCGGTACGTCACAAGAGAAGCGTCAAATAACACGTTTCAGCGGAGTCATGCTGCGCGTGTGCGCCGTTTTACGTGTGCCAAACTCTATTACGAATTCAGATAAAGAAGATATCTATCTATCCTTACATATAAAGGCAGAACCAAACTGACTGACTGACATATCAACGTACAGCCGAAACTAAAGGCCTAGAAGCGTGAAAAGGCGAGCAATAAGGGAGGTTTTTCTAAAATTCACCCCATAAGAGGTTGTAATAGAAGTCCAAAGTTTGTATGGAGAAACCTACGTCAGTCGAGAACACACGGGCGAAGCCGCTAGCAAAAGCTAGTCAGTAATATGGTGGTACACCAAGTATTCTATAACGTGTTATTAGCACAGGATTCTACAGTGTAATCCATTTCATAATTAAATTCCAAACTAAATTTAAACATAAAATCAAGCCACAAGCTACATTACATTTCAGTAAATTGAACAAAAATCCACGTTAACAATTCACAGAATATACGAGAGTGAATCCGCATGTGAAGCAAACATTCCCATTAGCCGAGTTTGACGTAGTCGGCGCGCATAGCGCAGCGTGGCCAGTTACGGAACATTTACCCCTAATGAATGCTGATAACGAACGCGTCAGCATTTCAGCATTGCGAGCTGCCAGCTCAATCCGACACACTACACGCGCCCGCCGGCGCCGCTTGACGCACACACACCTACCTCATCATTCATGTAAACTTAAACGTGTATAGGGATGGGATAGTCTTATTCGTGGGATTTCGGCTTATCTAATTATTTCGCTTGTAGTTCATTTTTCGTCCAAATCAACACTATTTTTCTATCGTCACTATTTAATCCCACTGTACCAAATTAGTTATATTATTGTTGTCGTTACCTGATTCAAGTTTTGATCTCTTATAACTTAGTTCAAAATAGCAAAATGTTTATTTATTTAGATCTCGAAATATTAAATATTGTCGGTTTGAAAAGAAATTTTAACTTAAAAACATAACCTATATGCCAAACTATGTTGTTATTTTGAGATTTATTTTTAATTATAATAATATATTCCTATGTACTTAGTTTAAAGAAATTGTGATTATAAATTGAAATATTTAATAAACAAAAATTTAAGTACCTATATACGAGTTCGTCATTTTTTTCAGGAGATGCCATATTGTTTTTAGCAAGGATCCCTTCAGCTTAATCAGCGTAAGAATGACGCAACCCATGGGGCACCAAGTCGTGAGCAGCTAATAGCTTGATAAAATAAACCGCTGCTAAAATCAAACAATACAATGAGAAACTCAACACAATTAGTTTCAAAACTACGTCGGTGAACAGCCAGATCGATATGATTTTCAGGACATAGTGGCTCCCAAACTTTTTCTTACCACTTTGAATTATTTGCAGTGAATAGGATTCCGAAAGAAAATTGATCTACGTTAATCTAAAACAAAAACTTGTCCTAAATTCAAAACTTACAAACGTAACGAATAATGTCAAGAAAACTCAATATTCCTGATTGACATTTAAAATCAATGCTACTTTTAGTTAAAAAGTTAGACATTTAAAATATTTCGTGGGCCACATATTTTAGCTCTTGCGGACCACAAGCGAACTATTGGTTGATCTTCTCTTGTCAAAAAATACAAATAAGTTTGTAATGCAAAGAAAATAAACAATATTGAGTGATGCTGATGAAGAATGATTCGACATAACTACAGAGCAAAATTAAAGCAATGGTACTGTAGAACAGAGGATTATGTAACTACATAGAAATACGTCTTCATTGTATAAATTATGTGTCGAACAGATTTTGTGTTCGAGGTGTTATTTATACTAAAATGCTAGGTGCTACTTTGAAAATAATAATTCCCTGAGGCAAATCATATTTATACATATAATTCATTTTCAAGCATCTTGGTCGATAGATATATATATACTTTACAGACTAACATATATAAAATAAATGCAGTTTGATGTTAATAAATAAGACTTATGACTATGGTAGTAAGGTAGTAACACTTCCACTGCACTAAATCACTTTGTGCTGTTCTGTGGCACCTGTCCGCGGAAGCGACGGAACACCACGCCCTGCGGCCAAAAGTCTTCCTTCAACACGAGGGACAGAAAACTGTTCGGGACTCGCACTACGAACGCCTTGAAATTGACGTTACGTTATCTTCAGGACCGGACGTTGCAAAGGTAATTGGAAATCACGAACAGAAAAAAAATTGATCTTGACAAGAAGACTAGTTGAAGACTAGTGCCCTTTGTCTAGATAAAGGGCACTTTTTCAAGATCACATTTTTATCCTAGAATCTTACAAAACAAAAATATACGTATTTTGAGGATGGCACAGTAACCATCATAAGCCTCTTGTCGTAAATTTTAATGTAGACTTAGCGTTATGCAGTAGTGGTGAAGGAAAACATCGTGAGGAAACCGACATGTCCTAGAACCAAAAATACGAAGACGTGTGATGTCCACCAACCCTCACTGGGCCTGCATGGTGGATTACGGCCCATTCCCTCTACTAGTGAGGAGGCTTAAGTCCCAGGCAGTGGGAACATTATAAGGCTGATGCTATGCTAATGTACACTTATAGTAATTGGGTGAATTGAATAAAAAATACACGGCAACGCTGAAAACGATAGTGCAAAGTGCAAATTTATTTGTAATTTTTAAAAATTATGTTTTGAATTCGCCGTAGATAGTTATTATTTATGAGTATTTTGATAATTGACTTCAATTCGGAGTAAAATGCAAAAATACCTTCTTTTTATCGTCACCGTGTTATCATTACCATGGCATGGGTGTCATGGACTGTTATACCAATACCAGTACATGGGAATGAAATGAACCTTTGAAATGATAAAATCTTTAACTTTTAGAGAGCCTTGGGTCAAATATTTAATCAAAACCGAAATCACAATTATTTTAGAGTGTAAAAGTGTAGGTGATTCGATAGTTTGAGTGTATTTGATTTGTAGGTAGGTAAAATATCTAGTTAGGCAGATAGCCTGTTTATAATGTTATTATTATCTTTTCATGGTACGTGTAGATTGTTGTACTTTCATTTATCATAACATTCATTGTTACCACGATAATTCTTTCGAGAGTTTGCCTTCAAGTCACTTTTTAACCGTCTTCAAAGAAAAAGGAGGTTCTTTGTGCATCTGTAAGTGTTTGTCGATCTCTCCGTCAATTGTGGATCGATTTTCAAAATTCTTTTTTTCTTCAAAAGAGTGCATTTTTGAGGTGGTCCCATTTTAACTACATCCGGATCTGATAGTGGATTCCGGGAAAAATAAGGGAAACCCTCAAATTTTAAAGACATATATTACGTTTTTCATATCCTTCTTAAGTTTTATAAGTATTTGCGTCCGTTAGTCGCCATCTCATGATGATCAGCTGATGATGGAAGGTACAACTCCTTAACGATTAGCAGTTGGAGGATAATTCTTGAAATATTATAGGTACGTATAGACAGATAGATATCTTCTTTCGGGTTATTCAGGTGAGGCTGATGATGGAAGATTTGTTCTAATTCTTAAGATTCTATACGTGTGGGGGGGGGAGTTTCTTAAATAAATCACTTTCACGTAGCTTAGTTACAAACTTATCACGGCTGATAGCGGCTCCAAAAATAGCAATAAACTGTAACTACATTATATATTGCCGCTAAAGTTTGAGAATTATTTTTTACTTTTTAGTATATACTAATTTGTTTAAGGTAACTTTTTTGAAGTCAGTTAATTTTTTTTTTTCATAATTTTCATTACCAATGTGTTTTTTTTCTGACGTTTTTATAATTAAAACGTAGTCATTCGCTACAACTAATTATTTATTACATTATATTTATAAACCCGAAACAATATAAAATAATATTTATATATAGATAAACCTATAACAGCACTTCTCTCACTACCCTCGTTTCGTTAACAATTGAACTAAGTTATACCTAACATTTTTTTAAAGATAATATTTATTTACAAATGTAGACTGCATTATCACTAACAAACTTGCTTTGAGCACTCTTTTTAAAATATAATCTAATAAATAAAATTAAAGTACAACTAATTTGAATAAGTACTTACTAGGAAATAACCAACAAGAATATTTACAACGTATGTTAATATCGAATCTAAGAAAGTACGGAAACCTCACTATGCAGACGATTTATTCTTAGCTGTATCATTTCTATGGGCTGGTTTCATTTCTGGGTACAATTTATCATTTCTATGGACATTTTTATCATATCTTTGGACACTTATCATTTCTGTGGGCTATCAAAAATTCAATCGTTGATATTTCAGAAAGTATTAAACGTAATTTGATGTCCACTCAAGCACATGTTACAAATAAGGCTAAAGTTTTATTTGTTATTAAATGTATGTAGATAGC
The DNA here is from genome assembly GCA_958295575.1 of Leucania comma. Classification (NCBI taxonomy): domain Eukaryota; kingdom Metazoa; phylum Arthropoda; class Insecta; order Lepidoptera; family Noctuidae; genus Leucania; species Leucania comma. The sequence goes on from OY282468.1 coordinate 20,664,995, forward strand.
ATTGTATAAAAAAAAAACCATGGAAATGATACAAAAAAATCACTTATTGAAATTCACCCAATTATATCTAGAGTAGAATTTTCATCGTGCACAGTGAACGTTGTAAATGTAAGTCTGTTATTATCATAATTTTAAGCTCATTACTAATAAAATATATTATTATGATCACTATTAAAATAGTGTTGTATATTCCACAACATACACCAATATAACTCATTGGCGGGGCATCTCCCAGTTAATCCATGCAGACGACAACTTAGGTTTATATTATTTGTGAAACTTACTACAACCTACATGCCGTACCATAAATAATTCAGTAAAAACAGTTTTCAGTGCATAAACTGATTAAAAAAGCACTTCAATCTCATAACGAACTGCGACTACAAACTCAATCACGCTGTACGTGAGGGCTTTTACTTAAAAACCGTAATATCTTTAAAGTGGAGGTAGGACTTGAGTCTCGTCTAATACCGAGTAAACAGGTCAGTGCATTTAGCTGGGCTGCGCTGGAAAATGCTGGGCTGCGCTGCGCTGAGTGCAGGCGCGAGGTGTCCGGAAGGCGCGTCGTCGAGAGAGTAATTTACTCTCAAAGTATTAATGTAACAAGCTAATGTTGGCGTTGCTATTAATGCTTTATTTCTTATCACAAATTATAAAGAAAGTAATTAGTCATGCTGGTGCTACAGCGGCTGCGGAGAACCTCAAACGGTGGAAATAATAACCTTGTAGGAAGTTATATTTTCGAACCGTTTGGGGTTGAAACTCTCGGATCGTGGTGTCCGAGTGCTCACAAATTATATAAAGATCTGTCGAAATGTCTTGTTGACACTAGTTTTTACCTTGGGCAGAGGATAAGCTTTGCCATACAGCGTAGCAATGCTAGTCTTTTGGACACGTTACCAGTCGACAACGACGTGGAGGAGTTTTTTGACGCCATATTTTAGTTTGTTTTAATTAGTTTAGAGTTTATATTATTATTTTTTGGTTTTACAGTATTTCTAGTTAGTTGTTTTTTTTAAGTTAATTAATCAGTGATCTACAAATACAGTTAATTCATTAATTTATGGAAGACAACCCAGATGCCTGAACAAAATTGTTTTACAAAACCTGTGTCAGGTCATCAGCCCCAATAGATTAAAGTTGTACATGATCACTGATGTATTGACAACGATTTGATTCACAATTTATGTATATTACAATATTTAATTACAATTACATTGGAAAATATACTTGTTTTTTTTCTGTTTATTTCTGATGCATAGATGTTTGGATAATGAATTGTAAATCTGATAATTGGCTGTAACATTAGTTATCATTTAAAAAAATTGTAAAAATGCTGTGGATTTTGTGAATAAATAAATAAATAAAATAAAAATTTAAAGTAATATAACGATACATTCAAGGGAGGATGTATGTGAATGTGTGTGGTGTGTGATGTGGAGAAGTACTGTGTGCGTTGTAAAGGGATTTTCTTTTAGATTAAGGTTTTAAATTTGCATAAAAAGTAATCAATTCAGTTATTTTTCCTTTAAAGTATGTAAGACTATCAACAGCACTAAGCGTGAAAAAGAACTAGTTTTTGTGTAATTCAGCATCTTATACGAAAAACCTTGTATCGAAAAAAGAGGTCTGAAAAAAAAAATCTGTGCGTTTTTCATACCGTTCAACTACGAAAGTTTGATTTCCATCGACGTGCCCATTATACTGTCACCATTGTTAATGCAGTGCTAATCATGACATCATCAAATTTCTGATGCGCATCACTAACTAAATCCTTTTATCATTGAAACACTACAAAAAAAAAAATATCTGTAACTAAATTAACTCTTTAGCTTGTTAAAATCAAATAGGTACTATTTTATTTGTTAATAGCAACCCGTCACAGTTTTGCGATTTTTTTTTTGTAGATAGGCTCACGTTTGGCCTCTATGAAAGCCAACGAAGAAACAGGGTGAGTTTTTTAGTCAGTAAAAGTCTGACACTATCTCCTGCTCCGCCCAAGGCCGCGAAGATTGTCATTGGATGAAGTTCCCCACCAAAAACAAAAAAATCTCACCTGATGGTAAGCATTGACGGTGGAGCACCCTTGCCTAGAAGTAACCTATTTACGTCTGACAAAAAGTTTTTTTTTTTTTTATTTGGGTAAAAATACCGATTCACTATGAGCTACCTTTCTGAGTATACAAATATTGTTTACCTAACGGCTTTAGAGGCTATGCAGGTAGCTTGTCCAATTCATACTTTAAGACCTCCAGATGTTAGTTCTGCACAGTAAAGTACACGTAGTACTCTGTCGAGTACAACGAGTACACGAGAACACGATGCTTGTGTGCACTAATGACGTCGGCTTCATATTGCTCGCTTTACAATATGAAGGTTAGAGTGTAATGCGATGTTGATTAAACTTCACATGACCGTCTGGTGTTTTGAAGGTGGAGAGGTGAATCTTTGTCCTCTTTTATTTTTAGGGTTCTGTGCCCCAAAAGGAAAAAAACGAAAGCTTTTGTTGTCCGACTGTCTTAAAGTTGTTGTTAGGTCACACAAAAAAATAAACTTTTTTTGCGATTCGGAATAATCTTCGAGACTCCTTTCGGGAATTGAACTATTTACTTAGGTAAGTTTGTAAGGAACCCTCAGTGCGCGAGTCCGACTCGCACTTGACTAGTTTTTGTTATTGATATAAACTAGTGCTTAATTGCGATCCCACATGATGGTAAGCAGTGCTGCAATCGTTGATGGTGAGGCGCACTAGTTTAATAAAAACCTGTTCACTCTAGCCTTGAAGATACCTAAATTTTAATCTTACGGGGAAGACGGCAGCAGGCAAATTGTACCAATACTTCGATGTACGCGGTATAAACAACGAGGCGAAACTTAAGGTTTGGATGTTTTTGAAAGTATGAACGATGGAATATTTTTCACAATTTTAGATGTAACGTTGGACCTTAGAAAAGCTTCATCTATATTTGATAGCACGGTTGAGAGATTGGCTGCTGTGCTGTTTGTCGCAGGTTCAATTTCCGCACAGAACAAATGTTGGTATACAGACAGTTGTTCTGGGTCTGTGTATCTTGTGTATTACATGTGAGTTTACATGTTTGTAAAGGCACTCATGATACAGAAGTAATTCCTAGTGCGGGGCAACATTAGATAGTCTTGATCATTGACGCCGAATTGCTAGAATTGTTGGTTTTCTACCGGTTAAATTTCGGGTAGTGTGCATTGAAAGTGCACAATTTAATTCCACCAAGTCCGTTCCATCATCGGACCACTAGACGTACGACGTTGCATATCGGTACACGGTAGACATCCCACCCATACGTACAAAGCGTTTTGGGAACACATTCATTATGCGTACAGCTAAGGGGTGGAATTTTCTGCCGGAGTCTGTGATTCCTGATAGCTATAGCCTAGGAGTCTTTAAGTCAAGAGTGAACAGGTTACTTATAGGCAAGCGTGCTCCATCGTCAGCTAAGCGAGCCTATCAATAATAAATAAAAAAATAGATAACGTCACATGTTTCAGTCTAATATTGTACTTACTTAGATAGAGTGGTACTTAGCATTTATGTACTATGTTTTTTTAACTTATTTTTTTCTGTTAAAGTAACTTCCGCGTTTTAAAGACAAGTTCTAAAAGCGTAAGTCTAAAATCAATATCAAAACACTCTAACGAGCCGAAACTCTGTAAGACAACGAAAACAGCCTGTCTGAGAAGTAAGTAGGTACCTACTGTGAGAAGAACGTGGGCGTTGAGCCTCCCACGCAAAGGGAAAACTGAAACAGAACCAAAGAAAAGCCTTGAACGATTATTTTATAAAAGCACTAGCGACCCAAGCTTCGCACGGGTGCAATGGTGATATTAAATATATTACGCATGTATTATACAGATATACCTCCTTGAATCACTCTGTCTATAAAAAAAAGCGCATCAAAATCCGTTGCATAGTTTGAAAGATCTAAGTATACATAGGGACAGATAATATAATAATACGTGTCAGGTAATGGCTTAATAGCCAAGAGCCTCGATCAACACCATAGGAAGCTCGCGTTAGGTCATAGGTGGCTGGATTCAGAAAGCGGTACTCCTGGACACGGCTCGTATTAGCTTGGAGTTTTTATATATGTGTTTTAAAAAATATTTAAAAATGTATTAAATAAGTAAAGACATAAATAAAGTAAATAATAATAATAATATTCCACAACTATCACACAACGCTGTCTAGTCCCAAGCAGAGCTTTGTGTTATGGGTACTAGACAACTGATAAACATACTTATATATTTCTAAATACATACATAACATAGATAAATTACACCCAGACACAGAACAAATGATCGTGATCATCACACAAACATTTGTGCTGAGTGGGAATCGTACCCACGATAGAATAGACAGAGGGAAGTGACTTTGTTTTGTACTATGTAGAGGTAACTATAAGTGTAGCAAACGCTACACCTATAGTTACTTATGTTACTTATGAATATATATACTTATGAATATATATATATAGTTACTTATGAAAAAATCATATGTTGATAATTTTGTACATGAATCTATTATAAACATATATTTTTTTCAAACATATTGACCTAGCCGTTACCGAGGAGTACGCTTCAGAAATTCACTGTTTTATAGCACTGCTCGGGAGTTAGGGCCTTAAGCTTACCGCATTCGACTCTCTGATGGGCAGACAACTCGGAGCGGGCCAATCAGAGCTGCTAACGTCATAAACGTTAAGCGTCTATTACACCACTCGATATTCCGCACAAGTTACAAAGACTGTCTTAAAGTTTACTTCCGAGTGAGACCCTTAAGGATCTATTACACCACTCGACATTCAAACCGGTTTTGTCGACGTCGCGTACTGCAATAAGGGTCAGACTGTCTTACTCGGAAGTAAACTTTAAGACAGTCTGTGTAACTTGTGCGGAATATCCAGTAGTGTAACAGACGCTTTATTACACTACGCGACGTCGACAAAACTGGTCTGAATATCGAGTAGTATAATAGACTGTTAAAATAAGCTCGCACTAGGCACACAGTACCTACACATACACAATTCGTCGCTTTCACACTTTCCTACCGAGTTTCCTTCAGTAAACACCTCACACTGTGACCGAATGTATTTTTTATTATTTGGTTTATAGTTGTTTGAAAGCCAATTTACGAGAGCGAGGCGGCGACGCGGGAAAAACAAAAAACAACGTTTCAAAGGCTTCGTCTAAAGAAAATATCCTTTTCAAGATACCCATTAGGGGAACGACGAGAGAATAACATCTTATAGCTATTATGGTACTGACTTCCTGTTCACTTTTATGTTTAAAAGCTTTTGATTAGCTTTGTGTACATGAAATTATTATTGCTTCCGGTTCTAAGGGAAATTTGATTTAAAATCTCGCGAGGTTTGCTCTGGAAGTGCTAAATAAAGTTGAAACATCGTCGTTACTTTAGTAATTTCTTTAAACCCAAAAGTAAAATATGTTTGTTAAATATTATAAAAGAAATAAGTGTCTTAATTTTTTACTTAATAAAAACTTACAAACCAATAAAAAAACTATAATTACACTAAAACAAAAAAATACTTAATAAAAGTCCTTAACATAAAAATTAAAAAAAAAAATTTTGGTTCCAAATATATGTAAAATATATTGTCGAAAAACTCCTCCGACTCAATTTATCCTTTATTAACACACTAGTTTTCACTTAGCAGTTCCTTAAAAAAATGGTTAGGTTATAAATACAGCGAAATTATAGAAAACACAAAGAAACCAAAAAAGAATAACCATATAAAATTTATTTGAACTTATCCGGAGAAAGTACGTAGGTAAGTAGGTCCTTAAATATTTAAGACTGAACTTAGCATTCCATGTCAACGTCAATTCAGCGGCAATTTCATAGGTAAAGACCATAGAAATATTTTCAGTTTGTTTCGCCAAATTTTCATTGACGCTACTGAAAACGAGCTGAAAGTCATACAAAGTGCCTAGAATTTTTTTAAAGCAAATCAATCAAACAATGAATGCAAATCAAGAGAGACGCAACACTTTAAGAAAAATAATATTCATCGATCATTAATGTGCATTATGCTCCGCTCGCTCAGCTCGCGCCACGCCTTACACTTTTTATTTGAAATTACGTGAGAAGAAAGCTTCGCCGGCGCTGCAGCATTTATCAAAGGCTGTCAACACAACACGAGTTTTAAAGGAAATAAAATCTCATTCGTGCAATTTATTGAGAGCATTTTATATTTTCCTGTTGTTCTCTCCTAGAAACTTCAAATATAATTTCTTCACCTGAAATCCTGAAATTCACTTTAATATTTCATCTGAATGGAAAAATTCGACAGACAATTGGATTTTATTCGTAGCGTTGGTGCCAAAGGTTTATCGCCAGCTCGATTTTCCACTACATCGATAATAAAGAAAGCTAAAAACTTGGGCGCAGTCAAAGCTTTATGTGGAGAAGTTGAGAGTTTCACCACGATCCCGCACCGATATTTTATCTCACGGGCTTTATAGCTGATCCGAGTTTGAGGCAGGTTTTTCTGAGTATTGTTCTATTCTTTGTCTGGTGGCTTCACTGAGACTGATAAGGTATTTAGTACCTTAAGGTAAATCACAAAGGTTCCTATCCTAAAAGCGTTGTATTTAATTACAAAGGTGTATTAAATAAAGCTCTAGGTTCTTTTTTTAAACTTAAAGCATCTAATTATAAGGTACGAAAGCAGATATCGGATAAACATTGATCGTGTTACACAATTAATATGAAGTCGGTAGTCTTTTATTACTATTTTCGAAATATGGGTTCTGTATGCAACTTAGGCCTATGGACATGATACAAAGAATAATTCACATCATCATCGCATTGTGCATGAGGGCACAGCTTTATGCTGAGCGTTCGGCCGTTATGCACGGATGTGGCGCATATCTTTCCTTTAATATGTTACGTTGGTCTAGTTTTTAGTTGCGTCATTCCGTGTAAATAAACTGCTTTTCTTTCTTTCTTTCTTTTACAAATGGGCACACCATAATTGTGGCAGTAAGTCCCCTCTTTGAGGAGTGCCTGAAAAGACCTTACGGAGTCTTCACCTTCCGCATGACGCAAGTTCTCACCGAATACGGACAGTTCGGGAAGTTACTGCACCGATTCCAATCCCGATTTCCGGCCACCGTAGGCGCGGACTTGCGGACGGCGAGCAACCTGTAGCTCGCCGTCAGACCGTCCGGTTAACGTCCGGACCGAGCACAAGTCGTCGACGGCGCGTAGTGTTCCACGCGCGCCTCAAGGAGTTGTCAGCAAACCGCAGGGGCCCAGCAGTGTCGACGCCTACTGGGGCCAAGAATTGAAAAAAAAAAACTTAGCCTACAATAACTTATCTATTTTTTATTACAAACTGTGCCGGCGTCGTATTTCGCTGCGAGGTCAGTACTCTTTCACGAAATCGTCGATACACGATAATTTTCGGCTCCCTTATGGAAGATTCTCAAGTGATGAGTCGGCACGAGCACCACAAATGTCTTAAAATAATAGTGTTGTACGACACGACTCTCAAAGCTAGGTGGGTCTTTACGCATACCTACATACTTCATGATCTCCTAAACCTTCGTGGTGTGATGTAGTCTCAACACGTACAGCTGCGTCGTCGGTATGCTGGACGCAGCAGCATATTGGATCCTGCCAGTACCGTACCGCACTGGTTCTGATAAGGCGACTTCTTCTTCTTCTCTACTATACTTTTTTCAATTCATCCACATCGCACGAACCCTTAACCGGACCTCGTTGTTGTTTAATATTATAGTCTTATACCAGCCAAAGCTTCCTTGTTTCTTAAACTCAAGATTCCTGTAGTACTACGAGTAGTAGTCTATAAAGACGTACAAAATGTCTTCACAGACACAAAATTGGATACACCCATTAATGTAATGCACAGACATCTTCAAAGGAGTGGCTTCGAGAAAACCATACAAAGGCAAAGTTTTCTTATTCAGCTGCAGAATGGAGGTCCTCAAACAAGTCTCCATCATGCTTTGAGGACTCTATGGGTTGTTTACTTAAAAATTGTAAGGCAATCCAATTATATTGATGTTTGGTTCTCAAAGAAACTGAGGGCAGCATGGCGGCGGGTTCCGCCCGGCTGCACGCCGCACTTCGAGAGCTTTCCGGCGAACTAACAAGAAGCCATGCTTTTTATTTACGCTACACTCTATTACGACGTGACTGCAGACTTCAGATGAATGGTACGTCAGAGTATTTCGTTCCCTGTCAAAGGCAATGAAATGGATTCGCAAACAGACGCTGAATGTTTGCGTATGTATTTACATTTATATAAGAGTGTCCGCGTATGCGGAGCACACGGCACAGAGAGTAATGTCGTAAAGAAGCGTAGTCACGGATAGCTTGAGCAGTGGCGGCCTTAGAGGGTGGCGAGCAGGGCAATCGCCTGGGGCCTCATTCTTGTAGGGGCCTCGCAAAACAACTCGATTAAAATATAAGTTAATACATGTATTTGAAACTTACCAGCTTTATCTTTTATAGTAATTTTTTTATAAATAGGATAAGTATCTAATTTCTCAAATTCAATAATAGGAGATCGATCTAACCTCTTGCTATTCTTAAAATGAAAAAAACGTAGCCCATTCACTAGAAGCAGTAAACATCATTTTCAAATATATATGAATATCTTTTAAAGCATTTAGTACCTAGGTTTATTATTATTGTCGTATTTGTGACAGTTTTTATAAATCTTCTAAAATAGTATTTTCAATTCCAAATTCTTCTTGAAAATGAATTGAAAATACTATTTCCTTATACTAATTTTTATATTTTTCACCTATTATAAGTAATACGGATAAGAGCCTCACAAAGACTACACGCCCGGGGCCTCAATACGTTTAAGGCCGCCCCTGAGCTAGCGTATTCGTATTCGCGCTCACTTCGTTCGGAATATATCACTAGCTAGGCTAGTGTGTGTAGTGTAGTTTGGCAACATATTTTTCTCATTACATAAGTTTCTTAGGGAAATAAGGTAATGAAAAGTGCTATTAGACTTTTAGTAGAGATGATTTATGAGTTTAGTTTATTAAATTACTCCAAGGAACAAATTTACCAATATAGCCTTACATATAGATACTACCTAACTCAGCACAATTTTTTCTGCCATATAAATTATTAAAGATAAAAATGGGTGTTGGGGGTAGGAGGGTAAAAAATAGCAGACGATCTATTCTCAGACCTACTAATACACAAGAAATTACATAAAAATCGGTCAAGCCGTTTCGGAGGAGTTGGAAAACAAACACTGTGACATGAAATTTTTCTCCGCAACCATCCCCAGGGGCCTTACTCTCCAGTTTAATTCCGATCGGTCAACTTGAATTCGATGCTAGGGCCTTATTTTCATTTTGGTGACTTTAAGTTATATTTTGTAGGAGTTTTAAATAACAACTTAGCCCATCCTATTAATAGTGCATCAAAAGATTTATATTCCTTCATAGATTTAAGAAAATATTTTTTTTGTTTTCTTTTTGTTTGTATGATTGAAGTGTGATAATAGGTTAGATGGGATTGACATCGTCACAGTAATGTACGAAAATCCCGTGTTTTGAAATACAAAAAGTTGCCTTAACACAGACTAAAGAAAGCCTCATTAGCAAGTGCAAGTCCGGTTCTTTAGGCAAACGTTCCTTGGCAAGCGGCCAGGACAGTTGTAGGATAAAGAGAAATATCACACATTGTTACTGATCCTAGTAAATAAATTAACACATTCATGATTCAAGCTATCTATAGTTTTATTTAAGGCTGGCCAACCCGCCGTACATTTTCATACAACCGCTTTTACGCGATTATGATGTTATAACACATCTTTCTCCAGATATTTTGGATACACAAATATCTTGTGGATATTATCTAGGCTTCTATAGAAAGCAAAACATAAATTTGTGTAAAACTAACCCTGTAAAGACCTTTGGAAATCTGCTATTTTACGTGAACTTTGGCCCTCCATAATGTACTCATATATAAAAAACTATAAAAAAGCACTTCTATAGAAGCCTTGCATATTTAATCGAGATTCTAAGTGACGAAAATTTTTCTCAAAAACTTTTAAGGATTTTAAAGAAACACGTGTTTCCTGGAACAAGTTTTGTGAAATATTCTTATAAATCACGGAATTACTGAGTGCAATTATAAATCATGGAGTTATCTCTCTTTTTTCGCGTTGCCTCTTCATCAAACATCGCGTTGGATTGCTTTAGATAAAGCAACCAGCTTTTAAACCATGCTCGACATTGACGACAGGCAAGTCGGGAAGGCCCACCTTAAGACCGTCCACACCCGAGATAAATTTTAGTTATTTTTCACTCTACGTGATTATGACATTTATGACGCTATTACAAATCTTCTTCCATCTATAGCAACACACATATCATAAATTAATGCAAAACTAAACTAGTAAAGACATCTGAAAATTTTGCTATTTTGCATGTACTTTGACCTCATGAGTAAGAAAAAAATAACAAAAATACTAAACAGACTATACAAACCTTGCACATTTAATCGAGATTTTTTTTAAATTTATTTTAAAAAGACTTATTTACTGAAACGAGTTTTGCGAAATATTCGAGTGAATGACAGAATTAACAAATACCAACAGAGCGTTCAGATGTTATCTCTCTTTTTTCGTGTTGCTTCTTCATAAAACATTGTGTTGGGTATTCGTGGATGAACAAACAAACTTTTAAACCATATTTACGTTTTTTTTCGGTGGAAAAATCATCCAATGATATCTCCGCGCCCTTGGGCGGAGCGGGAGATAGTATCAAACTTTGTTCCTTCTTTACCTTGAGTTCCAGGGCTCCGGGTCCTCCCGCTCCGAACAAGAGCGCGACAAGTCGCTGGATGATTTCCCACTTAAAAATAGCTATATCAAAATTAAATTAATTAAAGTTCGTCCAAAGAGGTCCGACTTGTAACTAATGAATACTGGACAGGTGCGATGAAAAAAACTTGAATAGCATCTTTTCAATTGATTTTTTTTTCAGGGTTCTGTAAATCAAAAGGAAAAAACGGAACCCTTATAACACACTTTGTTGTCCGTCTGTCTGTCAAGATATTTTATCTCGGGAACGCGTGGAGGTATTGAGTTGAAATTAAAATCATATACTCAGGTCTATGGTCTCTTGAAGCTATGAAAAAATCAAATTAATTATATTTATTGTGTATGTGAGCTTACATGTTTGTGAACGCACTTACAAAACAGGAGGTACTCTTGGTGTGGGGCAACTTCCAGGGAGAGTGGACATGGCGAGAGATGTGCGGCGTTCCGCAGGGATCGGTACTAGGACTGCCCTTGTGGATCATCGGATACGACTACGTGCCTGACGTTCTGACGGAGTCAGCGTGGTCTGTTACGCAGACGACACGCTGGTCCTGGTGCAACTACTTTTTTTTTTCTATTTCCTACTTGAAAATTGGGAGATCTAATGCTACTATTACATGTGGGCCAAGACTCGGCCAATCGCCATTGTGTTGACGGGGTTTCATCGTTTATACAATAATAATAATAAATCTTTTATTATCAGGCAACTAAGGCCCATAGATACAATACACAGATAATCTTACAAAATAATACACTAATACATCTAAAACTAAACTATAACATAACAAACTAAACTATTGCACACAAAGTGACGGCGTCGTGTTCCGCTGCGAGGTCGGTATCTTTCCGCGAAATCGTCGATACACGACACCCTTCGGCCAAAACTCTCCCTTGAGGCAGGTCTCCAGATGGTGAGTCGATACCCGCACCATAAACGACTTGAAATTAGTGTTATGGCGCCGCTCCAACTGCACGACTCTCAAAGTCCAGTTGGTCTTCACCCGTACATACTCCACGATATCCTCAACCTTCGTGGTGTGATGTAGTCTCGAAACGTACAGCTGCGTCGTGGGTATTGCTGGACGCAGCAGCATGTTGGTTCTTTTTAACCGACTTCGAAAAGGAGGAAGTTCTATGTTCCGCTGTATGTATTTTTTTTTTCAAAATCATACACAATAGCGATTGGCCAAGGCTGGGCCCACTTGTAAACTTAGCATAACCATTACCTACACACCATTATAAATTATCTACATAACGAGTATAAGGTCAGTAGACCGCTGCCTACGCACACATTATCTAAGTCTTAGCAACAATTTACCGTTAATCCTTATTGACTACTATTGCGACTTGCGTGGGTTTAGAGACGTACGTCATACGACCATGCAACGTACGATAAACGGTTCAAATATTAGAATTTAGTTTCAAGTCTAACATGATGGAACGAAACGCATGTTGTTATTTTCTTACGAGTTACTAGCTATCCCCCTATCGGTTTCACCTGTCTTTAATTTTCAGGTGATGTTAAATTTAATACAAATGGAGAAACTTTGTCATCGCGACAAAGACCTAATTTGCCGAGCCGCAGGCGAAGATGTTATGTAGCCGAGTGATGCAGTGACTTTCCACGTGTATCAACGGACGGTTTTTCAATATGACTTACAAAGAAATAAATAAACGGGGCTGCCCTGTGACCCGTGCAGGAGTACATGAAGTACATTGTGGCGGGGGCAAACTGACGCACTTTTTTGCACTAGTGAAAACAACAGTAAATTGCGTGCCTAAAAGGTAGGAGCGTGTTTTGAGTAGGTAATTGTGTAGAAAAAACTTTATTTTTATTTTTCAGTCAATGTCAGATTTATTTCCAGTCCGAAAGGTTTTGCGGCCCCATAAGTTTTTTTTTAAACTGCAACGTTTCTAAAATCTTTATTAAAATATTACAAGTAGAAGAGAAAAATACATTGATTTTCCTTCAAGGAGGTTTTACAAGTAGAGCACGTTACCAACTGGGGCACGTATGGGCACGAATGGCGGGTATACCCTATACTGGGGCTCTGGGAAGGTATGAAAGTGCATACCAGGGCCCTGGAACCAAAGCAAAAAAGGAACAGGGTAGGTTTTTAGTCAGTAAGAGTCTGACACTATCTCCCGCTCCGCCCAAGAGCGGGGATCATTGGATGATTTTACCTACCATAAAAAAAAATGCTATATATATTTTAATACCAGTTTTTCCAAACAGCCTTAACAGAGACAAATGACTGTCATCTTTTATAATAAACACTTGGCCAGCCATCGCTCACGTGCTAAGAGATAGTCTTCCTTTCCTGTACCGCAGCCTCATTTATCACTTAGTGTCCTTCCATTCCTAGTATTAAATAACACGTAGGAAACTCCAGGGAAAAGTAATTAAATAACCATTTCCGCACTTCCTTTGTTAATCATCGTGAAGCGGAGTTGTGATGGAAAATGTAGCGTGTAGTGTTTCTCTAATTTTTTTTTTTTGTTTGCAGCTACTTCGGAACAGAAAGCACAATAATTTTTAAAAAACAAAGCAAACTTCCAATTGAAACTGTGAAGTAGCTTCTGACATTTTATAAGTACCCATGTAGGCATTTTTTTATTAGCCTATACTTTCCTACTGCTGGGCAAAGGCCTACCCCAACTCCTTCCAGGTAATTTTTTCTCGAGCCATGTAGGCATATATGAATTAAATAAGTTTTAGGTTTGTTCTGAGATTAATTACTCTTATAACTGAGAGATTTTTTATGGATGTAACCAATCAATCAAAATATTTTTATTTTACGTAGTGCCCATGCACTTATAAAACGTCAGAAGCTAATGCGCGGTTCCAAATTGGTCGTTTCCTATGGAGAAGAACTGGCAGGAAACTCCATGGTTACTCTTTTAAAAAAGGTTGATATTACAATATTTTCATATTACAGTATTCATTAATAAATTATGTAAGGACAACGTAGACCAGTCAATATTGTACCAGAAAGCACAACAAAAATAATCATAAAAAAGTAAGTCATGATAAGAAATAATCTAAGAATTTGCGGAGTCTACAGTGTTCTCACATTTACATTATAGGTAGAAAGAGGCTATATAAAAGCAAGAAAAAGTAAATAATTACAATTATCACTACAACAATTACATTATCTGATGGTCTAAATAATATAAAAAATATTGCAAAAGCAATGTGTCAAAAGAGAAAGTAAATAAGAGTGTCACATATTAAAAACAAAGATGGAGCAGTTAATAGACACATCTAAACAATATCAATGAGTTACAAGGGGGCCACATGTGCAGAAGCTTTTTTGGTTAAGACACGCTTAATATAAGTTTTAAACATTCCCTCGTTAAGTGCAGTTACCTCCTTTGGCAGCTTGTTATAAAAACATAACGGTCCTTATGTCCAGTTTCTGAAACGAAAGTTCTTGAAAAATTATCGTGACCTTTCAACGGCACATCGTGTTAGTTTAACATACTAAAGTCAGTTTAAGTTTTAGCGCAGAAGATGCGCGGTGGCCGCGCGTTGTAATTTCTATGGCAAAGCACGGCGCGGCGGCAGCGCTGCAGCCGCGCTTCTGTCGCGCGGCAATTTGCGGCTAATTTGAAGGCTCTCTACTTTTTTTATTACTACTTTACTTTACTTATTTAATTATTACTTTACTCAAGCAACAAACAAACTTCATAAATCAAATTACAAAAAACCAGATAACCTGATCTGACATACAGCATAAAAATAAAAGAATAATACACATTTTCTTTCCATTTTCAGATATGTACATCGCAACCCTATCATGCCATTAAAAGATTACAGAAGAAATGGGAAAAAATATCCCGTAATATGCCGTCTCATGCGTCTCCCGTCAGGTAAATCCAATTTACCTACAGCTTGTCACCTCGGCTGGCATAACTGGGATAAACAAAAAGTGCCACAAGACCACGGCATTGTCGACAGTGTTGAACCGCATCCGCGCCGGACGTCCGATAAAAAATTGAAAAGCCACTTGATTTCATTTCTTTATATAAAATTCGCTCTTGCCACTCCCTGTTTCCGTTGCTGTATTTTTTTTCCCTTTAACTCGATTTTTTTCGATTTTTATTCTTCAACATTTCCTTTAGCAAACTCTGTCGTTCAAGTCTTTTTTGCATGAAGCTATAAGCTGGACCCGCTCAAAGACCCGTTTTATGAATAAGTTTTTCTTCAAGCTAAAGATTTTTATTAAATAATGCTATCAAGAGGCGAGGCTCTGATGAATAAAGAAATTCCATGATTACGATTTTTTTTTCTTTTTTTTTTCAAGTAAAATCATCCAATGACATCTCCCAGCCTTGGGCGGAGCAGGAGATAGTGTCAGACTCTTACTGACTAAAAACCTACCCCGTTCCTTCTTTGCCCTTGGTTCCAGGTTCCTGGTATACATTTTCACACTATCCCAAGTATGATTACGATTGGCGTAGGTAGCTCAAAATTTACGGAGTTTATTTCAAAATATGAAGTTTTATTATACAAGTGCTCGGGCTAAGGAGTGGAATAATTCCCTGCCGGAGTCTGTGTTTCTTGATAGCTACAACCTGCGGATCTGTTCGGTTTTTTCGGTGTTATTATGCTGACACAAACTTGTCTGATGAGAAAAAAAAATGTTTTTGTTTGTTTTCTTCCTTTATTTTCTTAACCTAACCTGTCTGTGTCGGAATGCCTTAAAATTACGTGAATAACTTCCCTGCTCTCGTCTTTTACGCATGGATTTTAAGTAATAGAACATATATTTTATTTAGTCGGTTAATCTTGATAAATATAGACCAAAATCCATTCATTTCATACATTTCCGATGGACCAACAGGTACTCTATACAATACTTAGGAATTGTATTCATTACTTAGGTACAGTACCTATGTAATGGACAATAATATTTCATAAATTGCTTGGATTCCCCAGGCATTCTACAACATATCTCTCAAGTATCTCTGCATACATTTTAAAGTAAACAAGCGTAATATTTCATTATGTTGTTTAATGTTTGGTGAGTCAATCATATTCACGGAAAATTCTCCAACATAAGGTTCACCCCAGGGGATCACGAGCCCAATAATCTTGTTTCCCCCACACAGTACCAACCTAATGACGTAATTCATAATATCCCCGGAATACAGCTAACAGGGACATTTACAAGTCTGTTATTGACGCCCGAGTATTGACGAAGAGGTGACGCAAATCTACGAGATGCTTCGCGACTGAGATTGCGTAAAGAGATACATATTACTGTTATAGTATGTCAGTAACTTCTCTTTTTATTTATTTATTGTTTTTTAAAGTTCCGTACCTCAAAAGGTAAAAACGGAACAAGAGGATCACTTTGTTGTCTAGCTGTCTGTCAAGACCCTTTATCTCGAGAATGCGTGGAGGTATTGAGTTGTAATTAAACCATATATCCAAGTGTGAGCAGTGGTGGCCGAGTGGTAACGGCCCCGACTTACAAGTTGTAAGTCGCGGTTTCAAACCCAGCCAGGCGCATTACTTTGTGTATTTTATTTCATCACCACTGCTCTCAAAACCAGCATGTCCTAGAACCAAAAATTAGAAGACATGTGACATCCACCAACCCGCACTGGGCCCGCGTGGTGGATTATGGCCCATTCCCTCTCCTCGAGAGGAGGCCTGTGTCCCAGCAGTGGGAACATTAAAAGGCTGATGATAATGATGATCCAAGTCTGCAGACCCTTGAAGTTGTGAAAAAATCAAACTTCTAAGTTAACGACAAAAAAAGATAGGCTTTTTATGTCGCAAAAAAACGTACATTTCGACACTCTCAAGGCAATCCAAATTCATAGGGTACTTCCCGTTGACCTAGAACCTTAGAATTTGGCGTGAAGTAAGGTCTTATAGCACAAGTATAGGAAATAAACCGAAAACTGTAAATTTGTAGTTACGTCACAATTTTTTTTTTGCTATTCGGAAATTCTTCGTAACTCAATTTAGGAATTGAACTGTTTTCATAGGTAAGTTTGTACGAAACCGTCCGTGCGCGAGTCCGTTTCGCACTTGCCCGGTTTTTATGGCTTCGCAAAACCTATCAAAATTTTAGTCTTAGTCAATTTGAGTATTTGGCAGCAAATATATCGAGTCAGCCTTTTCGGCAAGATTCGCTGAGGTAGGCAATACTACAATAAAATTCTCAGCTCAATTTTATATATGTAGACATGAGATACAATTCTATACTTATATTCTACATCACAAAATCACAATACGTTAGAAATCAATTTGCGAATTATAATTTATAAAAATAATGGATTTCATTCGAAAAAAATCCGCCAAATAATCCATATTTAATACACGTATTTCAAATATTCCTTTCTTAGAAAAATAATTCCGTTAAAATAGAGCTCCTCCAGAGCTCCACCAGCGACTTTTCAAATGATAGGTTTTAATTGGCGTTGAATAAAATAAAAATAATATGTTAAATACGAGTATAATAGATTTATGAAACAAAAAACAACATTAAAGGCAAATGGTAAATCTAAAATGAATGAACAATTTTGCACAATAGTTTCAGACAAGCTCTGCACCCTATTTAATTTGGCAGCTCATCAACAGCAGCTAATTGGTTGGTGTTGTGTGTCAAGGCGGGAACTTTGAATTTTGGCGCCAAATTTACGGTATTTGAAATTGTGATTTTGATGAGGTTAGATAAATTAGAATTTTAGAAGGCTCACACCCCAGCCGCCGCCAGGATTTCGATCCCGATTTCTGGCCACTGTAGGCGCGGGCTTGCGGATGGTTAGCAATGGGTAGCTCGCTGTCCGACCGTCCGGTAACCATCCAGACCAAGCCCAAGTCGTCGACGGTGCGTACTGTTCCCGCGCGCCTCAAGGCGTTCTCTGCAAACGGTAGGGGCCTAGCAGGGTCGAAGCCTACTGGGGCCAAGGGTCTGCTTATGAGAGGAAAGCACGACCCTGGTATGAAAGGCAACGAAGGAACAGGGTGAGTTTTTTACTCAGTAAAAGTCTGACACTATCTCCCTCTCCGTCCAAGGGCGGGAGATGTGTGATGCATGATTTTCCACATCATAAAAAAAAACCTCAAATTGACGATATAAAGAATGTAATATATTTCTCTGAAGTTAGAGCAATATATTTTACCTAACCTACAAACCTATGATGACGCAATCCTCTCCGAGAATAGGTTGCCGCGTCTGGTCCCCGGGGTGTCGTAGAGCCAACCTCGAGGGTACCTACTACCGAGTAACGGCTGTGTATTCATTGGTAAAATAGGACAATGTAGATTGTTCTCTTTCAAAGTTTTTTTCTTGTTTATTTGAACGTAACAAAATATAGAATAAATAATCAAAATGGTTAAATATTTCCTTTTTTATGGTTTTCGAGTTCAAATAAAGAAGAATTAATCGATCAAAGCATTTATTTCAAAATAATTTCAAGCAACTTTTGAATTGTCAACAAGTTAATCAGTCGGAAAAATGTAGGATCATGATTGGAACATGTCGCTATCTCTTTTGTACGCACGCAGAATAATAGCGGTGAAAGAAAGAAAAAACGTTTATTTGAACCTTACACATACAATAGAAATAAAATAGATAAAAAAGAAATAAAATTAAAATCTGTGCAAGGCCAAAAAGGCGCCTAACTCAGCGTATACTGCCATACTTATACAGATAAATACCGCAGCGCTGGTATTCTGTTAGGGCCCGCAGAGATGCTCCGGTGACGTCACATGTCAATGTTTGCATCCTTGTTCTGTTACATGACAGTTACTCCTTCCACCAGATTTAACCATCAAACGTATTTGAAACATTCTTTCTGTTTGCAGTTTTGGATAAAGTTACTTTTTGAGACAAATAATAAAATTTAATTCAACTATAGTACGCGAAAAATAAGTGAAACTAAAATGGCCGTCGTTGCTATGATTACGTGCAGACCCCCGCTCTGCCGTACTTCGATTGAGACTCGAAGATCTGTTACTGCGCATTGAAGGTCGATCGCCTTTTAGTTCAACTTATATGCCCTGTATGCTAAATTGTGAGTTGAAGAGGAACAATATCAAGTGGTAAATATAATTAAGGATATGCTCCGCCCGCGTAGTCCCCGCAAATGTACTTATCATACAAGTATTATTTGAATACGCACGCGGAATGCGGGGCGTGATTTCGGGCAGCAACCCCGTATGCAGAGCCATTCCGCATGCGTGGTAAAATCCGCACGGTATTAAAAACACCATAAATATTATATTCACATAATTTTAACCCGCCATAAAACTTCCCCTCCTACACTCCAATCACGATAATATTTGTACCAAAAACCGCTTGAATATTCCAAGTTTGACACCGACACGACACTGGGGAAGTTCGGAAGTTTGAAAGTTTCACACAAATAAATCATGTCTTGTAATATAGTGATTAATCAGGGTACGGGTTCTAATGTCTTGGGTAAATATGCCACATTATTTTGAAGACATATTAGTGTCTATAATTTGAACTATTATGCTACTTTATACAACGTTAAATTTTTATCGTTTCGATCCCGTGGAGGGTCGGTTCGCTATCGATTTGTAAAGATAAAATTAAAAAATAAAGTACTTTTTTTTAAACTCGAATTAATATAGTGAAGCCAATGAACTAGGTCATTGACTCGTTTACTTAAAGAAATTAATTTCGTACATGCGTACATTAATTTAAGTTTTAGAAAAAAAGTACTTTATTTTTTAATTTTTTCTTTACAAACAGAAATTATTTCATGTACCGAATCGACCCTCCGCGGGATTAAAACAACCAAAATTTAACAGTGTATAGATGTGAAAATTATGTTTAGATATCTCGATGTTTGTAAATCAATCACGCTTCAACGGATGAAAGGGTTTTTAGATACCTAATCGATAACAGATAGACATGGCCTAAACTAGAACGAAGGATACTGTGATTATTTGTCGTCCGCGTAATTGGAGACCTTTATCCTAATATGAATATGCATCCTCTGATCCCGAGAAATATTTTATTTTTATTTATTTTATTAAGGGTATTACATTGCTCAATGACCTTGAAAAATTTACCTCTACACTAGTAGAGAAGAATTGACCTCTACACAGGCATTGCAGGGGGTGCTGCGCGCGGGGTGTTAGTATTGATTCGATTTTTTCTTGATTACTTATCGATATTCAATTAAATTAGAAAAAAAAATCAATACAAGTTATTCAATTTATCGTAACATATATTTTGGTATAAGTTCAATGTATAAATATATAGCCGTTTTCGAGAAAATATGGAATTAATGTTCAAAAAAGGCCTATTTACCAGATTTTTTTTCTAGAATTAAGTTATTTTTTTAAGAAACGTAATCAATACAATTTATTAGTAATGTCCTTAAGTATCCCTTTCATTTTTTATATGGTAATCGTACATAAGGAATAATCTATAAACTTCAATCAACCTAGGTGGTTTTTTGGATTTGGGCGATGTAACAATTATATAGAAAAAACAAGTTTAAGGGGATTCCCTTAAACTTGTTTTTTCTGGTCGAAAGACCATTTTCTTTGAACAAGTAGATTTTAACCGCCTTATTCCGAAACACGATCTTAAATAGTTCCGGGACTATTACTAGTTTTGATTGGCATTAAATCTAATAATAGTCCCAGAAATACATTTAGATCGCTTTTAATTGATATTAAATTTAGTAATAATCCCGAAAACTACATTTAGATAGTGTTTAATCGGGATTAAAACTAGTAATAGTCCCGGAACTATTTTTGATCGCGTTTTTGAATAAGGCGAAAAGTTTCAAAAAAATAGATTAATTTCTTTTTTATTTATTTCCAAATCGAGACCAAAATATTGGAAAAAAAGTAATATTATTTAATACTAAGTTTGGTTTAAAAGATTTGAAACCATAGTTTTTTTCCGGTTCTTCTCCATATGAAACGTCCAATTTGGAACCGTGCGCTAGCTTCTGACGTTTTATAAGTGCCCATGTAGGCCTACTTGAAATAAAAATATTAGAATATTTTTTTATAGTTCCCGTTGGATAATTTTTAACTTTCTCACAGTTGGAGGCACTGACAAAAGCTAGTATAGATGTAGAGAAACTGAGCAAGTACGAGTCGGACTGAGGATCCCGTACATACTTACGAGTATTTCAATTTCTGAATCGAGTCTCGAAAATTTTTCGGAATCGTAATTTTTTTTTGTGGTGTGACTACAAAATTACAGATTTATATATTTTTTTTTCTATACACGTGCTATTAATAAAACCTTGCTTCATACAAAATTTCAAGGTTTTAGGACAAAAGGAATTTTGATTCCCTTAAGAGTGTCAATTAAATTTACGCTTTTTGCGACATAAACTTAGAAGTTTGATAATTTCACAGTTTTAAATGACCGCAGACCTGAGTACACGGTTTTAATTTCAACTCGATACCTCCACGCGTTCCTGAGATCAAGGGTCTTGAACTCTTGACAGACAAACGAACAACAAAGTTATCCTATAAGGATTCCGTTTTCTCGTTTTAAGATACGGAACCATAAAAACGGCTAATCTGAACAGGAAAGGCTTGTGAACTACAATCAGCTGGTGAAATCTGGAATCAACATCACCGCCATATTTAAACTGCCCAGTGCCAAACACAGTGCTCTTATAATCTTGGCAAACCACGTTGGTCATGTTTGGCAAACTATTGGTTTTGGCAAAACACTGCGGTAATGTTTGGCAGACCAGAGGGACCATTGGTCGTGCGTGAACGAGTAATGGCCATTCATAATTAATAATAGGTATTGCCATAATCTTCTATTCACCTTTTAGGTCAGCAGGCGCAAATAGGTACCCTATGATGTTGAACATCAAAATCATGCTAATTTTGATGTTCAACATTACAGCAGCTTACTGGGGCCAGTGTCGGTTTCTGAAAGAAAGATTCGGCCCCGGTATGAAAGGCAACCAAAGAACAGGAGTGGGTTTTCAGTCAGTAAAAGTCTGACACTCCCCACCCACGGGCGGCGAGATGTCATTGGATGATCACGCCGAAAAAAAAAGGTTTAGGCCAGTAGTTCCCCAATTGTGTTCCCCAATTTTTTCGAATTATCGGATATAGTCCTATAATTCGATGAGAGTTATTTTGTTTTTTTTTTCACTTTTGACAAAGATACCGGTGAACAGAATACAAAAATAACATTCAGTCTAATTTAACCGGTTTCAAAAATGGTTCCTCCGTTTTTGAAACCGGTTAAAAAGATTAGGCTTTCCAACTAACTAAGCAAAGCGTAACAAAATTGAGTAAAACTAAATAAATTGTTGGAAACTGATTTTAAGTATCTATCAGAACGATCGTTTCTTAAGAAATTAGTAGCACATGTGCTACTAATTTCATGGTTATGGTCAAAAACAGGTTGCGAATCTCTGCGGTTTAGGCAAAGGCAAACCCATAATGCAGCCTCGTTACGCCAATTATGTCATACAGGATAGAGAAATCGGCAAGCTTAATTGGCAGTGGGCAAGACACATAACTCGCAGAACAGATGGCCGATTTGGCCAGCAAGTCCTTGAGTGGCAACCACGTACTGGAAGACGCCGCATTGAAAGGAGTCCCACAAGGTGGACCAACATGGTGAAGGTCGCAGAAATCCGATGGATGCGTGACGTATAGGACCAGTCATCGTGGCAATACTTTAGGCTACGTTGATGATGATATTAAAGGGCAAACCTACTGCTATTCCAATTCAATCTAATGCTATTTAAAGAATCAAAGCATTTAATTCAAATAAACATTTACAGGCACTTTTGAATTGTCAAGAAGTCAGTCAGTCAAAAAAAATAATGATACTAAATAATTGCAATATGTGTAAACATTTTTACAGAGCAAATAACAAATATAGTCACGAGCAATAAGATAATAATACGTACCTACATTCTCACATTTTCTTTATAAAGAAATACACCGTTAAATTTTGGTCGTTTTAATCCCGTGGAGGGTTGATCTGGTACATGAAACACTATTTGTAAAGATAAAATTAAAAAAATAAATACTTTTTTTCTAAAAGCCTAAAGTAAAGCCTAATGTATGAAATTAATTTCTTTACGTAAAAGGGTCAATGACCTTGTAGGTATTTGTCGGTCGTTGCGTACTAACTACCTACAATTCATTGGCCTCGCTCAGGTGATGTTTACATAAAGAAATTAATTTCGTACATGCGTAAATTAATGCGAGTTTACAAAAAAAGTACTTTATTTTTTATTTTGTCTTTACATATCGATAGTGTTTCATGTACCGTATCGAGCCTCCACGGGATTAAAACAATCATAATCTAACGGTGTATATTATGTAAGACAATTGTTTCTAAATAACCTATTTGATAGTGAAGTAATAAAAAAAAACATTTGTCGTACACTTATTTCTTGAAAAGCAGAAGTTAATATATATTGAAAATGTGAAAATATGTGTGTATATATTTGCTTGTGCCACACATCCATCGGACAAAACCATTCACAAAATAATTATATACAGCAAAAACAGTGAAATAAAATCACAGCCTCCATGTTGCCACCCCACCCCAACAAAATATATCTAGACGAGCTATAGAGCTTCGTCTGGGCGAGCTGTCTGAAATTAATCAGAGAGCGTTACAGGAAGTCGGCTCGATCAAAGGGCACTAACGAACAAAGGAAGCGATCGGGCGTCGGCATATGTGTGATACATGTCGCTCTGTCGCCATTGTTACAGCTCGTCAACTGGTATTCAATAAGAAATGGAAACTAGGTTTTTTTGTGTATGAATCTCGTGTAGAGCGCTGGCGCCTTATCATGACGTGCTAAAATGCTAAGGTGTATGAAAAGGACACTTGCGGAGTTTACGCATGCGGAGCTAACCCGCATGCGTGATGAAATCCGCACGATATTAAAAACACCCATAGAGTTTCCTCATCATTATTGAAATTGAAATAAGATCATGGTGATGTAAAGTTACTAATATCCTATATACTTAACATATCATTATTAGTTACCTAATCATTAAACAGGTATTTCTTGAATGGCAGAAAATAAGACAGAGAGAAAATGTGACAATATAAAAATGTGGATGGAAAATTCCATCTCTCTGTGTGGCGGAAGGAAGTTATTTTCGGAATTAGATACCACGTGTTCGTATGTCATGTGTGGGCGTCGCTGTTGCGGAGGATTGTCGCTAAGATGAAGACACCAGCAAGTTGGTATTGTTATATACGCGATATACCGTTCTCTAGTGGGTCTGTAGGTTGGATTTGGTTAGTATTATTTATAACAGGCGTGTGTCAAAATTATGCCAAATAGCAGGAAATAACTATTAAACTGGTATCATTTAGGAACGAAGTATTAATGAAGTCCGCGGGTCGCGGGTTCGATTCCCGCACGGAACAAATATTGTATGCAGGTCTACCGATAGATCTTTCTGGTCTGGATTTCTTATGTAACTATGTGAGTTTACATGTTTTGAACGAACCCACGATACAGGAGTAATTATTAGTGTGGTTTAGAGATTAGTTTAAACAGAAAAAAAACTTATTTTTCATAATAATATTGTAGTGAATTTATTTAAACTATACGAGAAACTAACAGGTTTTGAGACTGCAAGCTCTCACGCCAACTCACACGCAGGTAGGTTAAGAATTAAATACATTACGGAATCTGTGTTTCCTGGTAGCTACAATCTAGGGGACTTCAACTCAAAAGTGTATAGGTCACTTCTAGATAAGCGTGCTCCATCGTCGACCACACCGTCACTTACCACGAGATAATGGTCAAGTAAAAATCATTGAAATTGACATAAAAAAGTACGACGAAACAAAAAATAACATTTCTTTTTAATCCACCCGACTGCTGCTTTTCTTTTTTATTCCCTGTCAGTTATTAGAGATAGACCATGAACACTGCTCAGCAGTCAATGTCCATTGGTAACTATGAAGAACATTTTTTTTTTATTGTGTAAACTAGCGCTTGACTGCCATCCCACCTGATGGTAAGTGGTGATGCAATCGTTGATGGTGAGGCGCACTAGTTTATTAAGAGCCTATTCACTCTAGCCTTGAAGACACCTAAATTATAATCGGGTGGGAAGACATTTCTTTGGATCACTTTGTTGTTCGTCTGTCCGACTCTCAGGAACGCGTGGAAATATTAGACTGAAATTAATATGTAATATTGAGGTCAACTACCTACTTCTTGGACCAGTGGAAAAATCTAAATTCTAAGTCAACGCAATCTTAAGTTTATACTCCATGTAGGCGAATGTTTTTACACTTGCAAGGAAATCAAAACCAATAGCTTCTCATAGACCTAGAAAACTATTTGGTAAGAAGCAAGGTCTGGAACCAAGGCAACGCAGGAACGGGGTGAGTTTTTAGTCAATAAGAGTCTGACACTATTTCCCGCCCCACCCAAGGGTGGAATTTGGCATTGGATGGTTTTAACCCAACGGAAAAAAAATACACAAGCAAAGAAAAGAGTCTGAAAACTGTACATTTGTGAAATAAAACATAACAAAATAATTACTATTTTGCAACTCAAAATCATCATGACTCGATTCGAGAACCGACCTGTATAGGGTGACTGGTAATTAGTGAACGATACTTAAACACGTGATTGTAGTCATGATAACAAACAACTTTTACTATGGAACCAAACCTGAAATCACGAAAAAATCTGCTGTTCAGTACATTTGTGCTCGCCTAACTGATCAAAATGTATTGAACTTGGCTGATTTTTTTCTCGGTTTCAGGTTTGGTCCCATAGAAAAGTTGTTTGTTATCATGACTCCAATCACGTGTTTAAGTATCGTTCACTAACTACAAGTCACAATTGGTAAGTTTGTACGGAATCTTCGATGCACGAGCCCGACTCGCACTTAACCGGTTTTTAAACGGTTCATTATCAAGTCCTCATGTTATCATGTGGTGCTTTATAAAAATCGACTATCAATAATCCATAAATTTAACAAACTCACCTAGACGCACGACCAAATCTACGAGCAAGTTACTCACCTAATTCGAAATACCAACAGCTTATATTATTCATACTCCGCCGAGACTACATTGTCATATGTAACTCACAAGCTCGTATCATATTCCAATACATCAGAGTGGCGTGGCATTACGATCACACACGGTACTCGCGAGATCACGCACCTGCTACAAAATGTCACCCTTACGCCCCCACAGAAAATATCCTTAACGCAAACTACCACGTTTCGGGTTTGTTTTCTACTTGCATTATTAATGCCCATTATCTATTCCCAAATCGGAGTGCGGCCTAATTCGCTAGAGCTATTAATAAATCATGCAATAAAAGCTTTATTTCACGGATTTGTTTGTAATTTTGGTTTTCGTGTTTTGTTTGCAATGTGATTGTTACTATTTAATGTAATAATAATATCTCTCTGAACCCAGTTTCCCCGACTTTCTTTGACTTACAACAAAAAGTGCTTCGTAACCCATCGGAGGACTCTATTTATTAAGCTAATAAACTACCCCCAAACACCCTCGCTCCACCTACGGCCGCAACGCTCGCCGCAAACACACACACACGAAAAAAGGTAATTACAAAAAAATATAAGAGCTTTCGTCAAAACAAACAAAGGCGCAAAGCGAAAAATATTTGAATTTGAATTCTATCATTCGATATTTAAATCCAGCAGCAGCGGTGTGGTCGGGGCGGGCGGCGAGAAGTTTCCTCGGGCGAGGGCGGGGGAGCGTGGGCGCGGGCGGGTGTGCGGGCGGGACGCGCGGGGGCGGGCGGGACGCGGGGGCCGGGTAATTAGGCGGCCCGGCGGAGGCTGTATTGATCGGCGCGTCTCCTAGCAACGCGCGAGATGGCAGCACAGCCTGGCTCGCCTGCCCTCGCACCGGGAACAAGTTTTTTGTTCGAGCTCGCTCCAGGTGAGACCGTTTTGATGTAATCTCCGCGGAGATGATTCAATTCGATTCAGCACAGTACGTTTTCGGTGGAGATTATGACGCTATTAGTCTCGTTGTAGGGGTTTTTACGCTGATTCACCATAATGACGGGAAATCTGGCTTAATTTTGTATTAGACCTTTGTTTGAGGTGTTGCTTTGTGGGGGAGATATGGAGGTTCATAATAGTCTCGGCCACATTTCTCTTAACAGCGTTATATACATAATTAAGATCACAGTAACAATAAACAGCGATGATCCGCAGCGAGGGCTGGCAAGCACGTCTGCTGGAGATTCTCACGCGCAGATCTTATTAAGTTCCGCTAAGACTTAAGACAGGGGATGGCGAACCACTTCTAACTTTGCCGCAACCACAGAACTGTGGTCGGGACAACTATTAATTTGTGTGGCTAAAATTGACACGAAGGAGAAGTTTTCTGAAGAACCCTTACTAGGAATAGACGACAGAAAATACTCACATCACACATCTTAGATAGTTTGATCACACAGTCATGATCAACAATTTAACATGAATAACCTCAGAATGAAGAAACCAATATGTCTTAGAAACAAAGATTCAACTACCAACCCGCAGTAAGCCCGCGTGGTGGATTACGGCCTATTCCATATCCTAGAGAGGAAGTCTGAGTCTCAACCATGGGAACATTTTAAAGCTGATTATGCTAAGCTTATGTTAACCTCAGAATAACAAAAATATGTGTACTCGCGACAAAATAAGGGAAAGCTGGATATTCTCAAAAGTACTCGTCTAAGAATAGGTCACTAATGAAAGTGAAATGAATTTTTTTTTGCGGTCTGGCAATCATCAGAACATCGAGACCTTTGATATACTCGTCAGATACGGCTCAGAAACTTGTTGATAATTATATTGTTATTAACTCTTTACAATTCTTTCCAGAATTTTTAGGGACAACTTGGACACGAGAACGATGACAAAGAGGTTTACGCAATATAATTTTAAGTGGCAAAATACTATAATTATTGTAGATACATTATATGCTGTTGTAAGTTCGATAATTCACCCTTACGTGTGTCTCTAGCATCAACCAATTATAAACAGCATGGTGTTTTTATAAGAGCAAGTAGACAGTTCAATAATATATGCAAGCAGCATGACTTGGATCCCTTTATGACTAGTGTGACGTCAGCCAGAAGACGCATAGGCCTCAGATTCAAGTAACCTTCTAATTGTTTCCCTATGTTTTTAACAATTAACTTTTGACTTTGTGTATGTAATGTAACCTTTAATATGTTCATTGTGTTAAGGTCTGTTTATGCTTACTTCTCAATTTTAATTCTGACCCTATACCTGAGGACTTGTAATTGGCTAAATGTCGTCAATGGTAACTTTTTCTTAATAATTATTTTTTTTATAAGCTGTAAATCCCCCAAGATGTAATAATTCAATAATTGCTTAAACTGTCAAGCCCCAAGAAGACACCAGTGCCCGCGCACCTATTGTCTTTCTATTGTTTATAATTACGGTATTCAAAAGGTTAAAATATCATTATCATCAATATTTTCTGCCACAACGCCCACTGCTGGACATAAGCCACCCCCAAGTGTCAAATACAAATACAAATTCATTTATAGGTCATTACAGGTGTATGGTCAGTTTTCAACAACAAATGGTTCTATCCTACCCGCATCCATCGGATTCCCGCAACCCCCACCAGGGCATCGGTCCACCTTGTGAGAGGCCTTCCAACGCTGCGTCCTCCAACACACGGTCGCCTATACAGAACCTTTCAATTCCATAGCCCATCTGTTCTGCGAGCAATAAGCCCGACTGCCACTTAACTTTGGCGATTCTTCAAGCTATATCAGCAACCTTGGTTTTTCATTGCTAATAATATATATATATAAGGTGACTGGTAATTAGAAAACGATATTTAAACTTGTGATTCTAGTCATGATAACAAACAACTTTTACTATGGGACCAAATCTGAAATCGCGAAAAAAATCAGCCAAGTTCAGTACGAGTACATTTTGACCAGTTAGGCGAACATAAATGTGCACCAGCAGACTTTTTTATCATGACTAAAATCACGTATTTAAGTATCGTTCACTAATTACCAGTCACCCTATATATCCACAAATATAGTTTGCGATTCAACAAAAAGCAAACTCATCGTCAGCCGAAGGACGTCCACTCTTGGACATAGGTCTCACCTCAGAGTCACCACAATGGACAGTCCTCTGCGTCAAAAAAAAACATATAACGACGTCTTTCGACGACGAAAAAATGAGAGTGTAAAAGCAAATTATCCGATCTATATCTCGATATCGGAAACTACCGAAGCGAATATAGTTATTATGAGGATGTCCACATAAAAAATACTGAAGATCATTTTGCAGGAAACGACAGATCTATTTTCGAATGGAATATCTCAGAGTATTACATGTGACCAATAATATTACACAGAAGCAATTTCCTACATTGAATCTACACTATCTTTCCATCAAATTTCAGAATTCTTCCGGCATTTTTACGAAAAGTATCCATTCGATCGTGGATATCGAATATTTTTGAGCTATCCTACAGCAGAAAGGCATTGTAATAATACGTCATATTGCATATTTTTCAGCTGCCTCTTTCCAACAAAATGTAATAATGTTCTAGAATACGACGCCAGAGGGCGCTGTGAACCCGTGTCCATGAGCAAAGTACGGCTCACATTTCTCAGACACGTTTGAAATTGCTAGAACCTAGAAAGTAATAGAATACGACTGGCTTTGTCGTTTGGAAAACATGTACTTTTCCTGCGCGTTCTCCGGAAGCTTGGCTGAGGATTTCTTTATTATTATTCTTAGATATGTCTTAAAAAGATAATATAACATGAGTAAGAGCAAGCGTTCTTTTCGAGCTTGACTAAATTACACCCGTGAGTTTGGTAAACGAGCAAGCTCTTGCCAGCAACTTTAAGTCTGAAATACAGCCTTACATTGAAAAAAAATATAGATTCATAAAAAAAAAACCGGCCAAGGGGGAGTAGGACTCACGCACGAAGGGTACCGTACGATCCGTTGGAAAAAAAGGAAAAAAAACACGTTGTATGGGAGCCCCCCCTTAAATATTTATTTTATTTGGTTTTTAGTATTTTTAATATCGGCAACAGAAATACATAAATTTGTGAAAATTCAACTGGTCCACGTTGACCCGAGAAGGCTTGAGTCCCAGCATTGGGAAAATTATAAGCCAGATTATACCTGTGATCTTGTCATATAAATCCGCCGCCTTAACCAATCGTCCGCCAGGAAAAGAGGAAATATCCAATTGGTATTAAGAATTTTATGTTGCAAAGAAGTTCACATAAAATTACCCACATCATGCGGGTCGCTCTCAAAAGTGCCACCTAGTATTAACATTAAGCTTGTGTGTAAATTATACATAGTATATAATACCTACCTATATTTTGGTAGTATATGGTTTTGTAACTAATTATTTTTTATAGGCCAAGTATTTATTGTTACTCTTTGTAAAATGTTCCGATAAATAATCTCCATAACCTACTACCAATATTTTTGATACTACTAATGTTTTTTTCTTGTCTAGTTTGCTGTAAAGTTTTTAAAAGTACGATTTATACACCTTCTTATTTCTTGAAACTGTGTTTCCGCATGTTCTCTCGCCACCTGTTACAATTTAGTCATAGACTATTTACGCATCTCCTTAGCCTAATACTCTTTTCTCATTAACCTGGGCAACTCTATTTTCTGCGTTAATTATTTTTTTAAATATTATAATTACTAGAGCAAACATTTTCTTCACCAAATTAACAATCACAGGGGTGGTTCTCCATCAATTTGAAATGAGTACCAATATCGAGAATTTGAACTTTTTCGCTAACTAACATTAAAAAAACACCATGAAGCATTTCTACTCCCGTTTCCTCAGATTTATTCAAATATTCAACGAGACCGGAACGAAAAATAAATGGTCTTAATAATTCTTTATTGCATCTCATTTACATTCGAATGGCCACTGAGCATACTTTAGATAATTGGACCCAAATTACTTTAACGACACATTAACCCGAGCACCCTTTGTTACGGAACCCTAATTCAACAATAATATCTTGAGACTCGAGAATGAGATAAGCAAGTTCGTTTCAACAATTTGGAGACGCAAGTTTCATAATCTAGTTAAACTACTCGTAGTTAAAAAGCCTACGCTTCGTAGTCAGCGCTACGACTGGCTACGAAGCTCTGTACGCTTAACTTCGTAGCACTGCTACGGATTGCTACGACAATGTACCGAAACTTGCAATTTCGTCAACAAGCGACTGTTAATACAATTGCAGTCTCCGTCCCGCTCGTACTTGTTTGCTGAAAGACTTGAATGTACTTTATTCGCGATACAATATCTGGAGCTACGTCGCTTTTGAAATCAGTAGGGACGTACGCTAACTTCCTGTAATAATGTACTTGTGCAAGCTTCTATTTGTATACGGTGTTTTGCTTCCCGACGGAATTGTTTTTTTTTTTTTAAGGATATCAAACCAAATAAAAACGAAATTCTTGGCCTTAAGCGATCTTAGAAAATAAACCTAAACTGCTACTTCGAATTGTGGATAGTAATGGCTAGAATCACCACGTTCGTACGGATCCAATGGCCCGTCTACCCGAAATGGTTATAATTGAGTCGCTTTCGATGCAAACGGCGTAGTCAGGTTCTACGACGTAGCAGGATGCTACGATACGTAGCCGGAGTCTACCAAAAGACAAAGGTTCTAACAGTTAAAATTGTGTACCCAAATAAAAAAACAACCACCTTCAATGTAAAAAAAACGCTAGAAAGCGCAACTTTAATTTCGGATGTCGATGTTTCTAGAATAGTTTTCTCTGATTGTTATTTAGCTGCACTTATGCACAAAACAATTTTATTTATCTTTTTCTTTTTAAATTCGGCTATGGTCCTGTGAGGGTTTCTTTTCCATATCTCCGAAGTTCATCATCAAATCTTAACAATATTTCTATAGGACCTATTCTTTTAGTAAAAATAAAAAATCAAAATCGGTCCACATAACCTCCTTCTTTTTGAAGTCGGTTAAAAAAGAAAAAAAGAAATTATACAAAAACGTTCACACACAAACTCATCATAATAACGTTTGCGTATCTACTCGTAAGAAAAGCATTTGAATAAAGAAGAATATCTTACATAACATTAAATTGGTGAGCGAACCTACTCGTCATCACGGGGCGCGATGCCGGGACATGTCCTCGGCAGATTTATAGCCCCGTCCCAGGGGCTCTTGGGGCCCCGATAACGGTGAGACAAGCCCGGGGGACCGCGCCGTGTCACGGCTCACAAAAAATACCCCTTTCACTCAAACTGGCATGTTTATACTATTTATTACGCAGGTATTACGTTTGAATCGTGCACATCATTCACGCTCTTATAAAGATTAGGGTCTCGAGTGATCCTGACTGTTCTTGAATCCTCATGTTAAATATTTATCTAAATGTCAGCGATTCTGTGGGTGTTCGCTTTTTTCGTTTGAACATTTTAGTATTTTTATACAGTCATCATCATCATCATCAGCCTTTTAATGTTCTCATCGCTGGGACACATTCCTCCTCTCTAAGAGAAGGAATGGGCCGTAATCTACCACGCGGGCCCAGTGCGGGTTGGTGAATGTCACATGTCTTCGAATTTTTGGTTCTAGGACATGCCGGTTTCCTCACGATGTTTTCCTTCACCGTTTTGAGAGCAGTGGTAATGAAATAAATTACACAAAGCAATGCGCCTAGTCGGGTTTGAACCTGCGACCTACAACTCGTAGGTCGGGGCCATTACCACTCGGCCACCACTGCTCTCCTTTTACAGCTGCTCTTTTTTTCTTTTTATACAGTATTTTTATTTAATTTCCTGCTAATAACTAGCGACCCGCCCCAGCTTTGCATGGGTGCAATAGTGATATTAAATATATTATGCATGTATTATACATATGTATAACCTTCCTCTTGAATTACTCTATTTATTAAAAAAAACCGCACCAAAACTGTTGCGTAGTTTTAAAGATCTAAGCATACATAAGGACAGACATCGGGAAGTGACTTTGTTTTTAACCGACTTCGGAAAGGAAGGGGTTCTATGTTCGGCTGTATGTAATTTTTTTTATGTATGTTCACTGATATCTCAGGCAATTGTGGAACAAACTCGAAAATTTTTGTTTTAGTTGAAAGGTTATAGTCCCGAGTTGGTCCCATAGAAATATTGTTATGGTCTGATGATGAACTTCGAAGATATAGAACGGAACTCTTCAAAAAATCATAGCAAAGCTGTCGTACCAAGTAAAATTGCTTTGTATAAACATATAGTCGGTGACTGACTGAAGGAAGAAGGGGATACATAAAACTGATCTGATGATGAAGCCGGAAGGTAGGTAAAAAACGGAATTATGTAATAAATCAGCGTATTCTAGCCGTGTTGGTATTAATAGAATTATCATGATGATTTGATGATGGAACCGAATGACGGAAGGTATCTATTTAAGTTTGGCTGACGGGTACCTACTATAAGTACTACAACTAAAAAGTGTGAAACAAAAAACTTTTTACAAAAATAATATTTATTCTTCTTCTTCCTGCCCTTGTCCCATATTACTTGGGGTCGGCGCAACACGTTTTTTTCTTCCACTCTATCCTGTCAGCCGTCACACTATCACTAACTTCCTTTTCTTTCATGTCACTCCTCACACAATCCATCCATCTCTTCTTCGGCCTCCCTCTTCATAAAATAATATTTATTATAATATTAATAATATTTACTTCCGAAATTAAAGTTATTTTGCACTTTTTTGTGTTTTTTTTACATTGAAGTCGGTTATATTTTTTTTTTGTAAAATCTTTTTTTATACTATATAGTGATGATTAAAATATTTCTTAAAAATCTTACAAAAACAATAGTTGTAGTTCACCGGTGTCGGAAACAGGGTCCAAGCTACCGGTGGTTAAGGCTCCAGAGACAGGTACCTCCTCACAACAGTGATGTCCAAGAGAAAATACAATACGTGGCATATAAGTTGGACCAAAATAGTAACAGATTCTTGGGTCTCAATCGAATTGCGGCACAGCGGGGGTGTGCGGCACAGCGGCCACCATGGAAACGACAGCCATTTTAGTTCAACTTTTTCGCTGCGTACTATAACAGATTATCGCAATTGGGGGCTGCGCGTAATCATAGCAATGTATTCAACTTATTTGCCGCGCACTATACATACCTATGTATGATTCAATGATTAAGTAGAAAATCAAACGACATTGTCCCTTCTACTTATATTTAGGTTCCTATATATGCCAAGACAATAAAGATGGGCCATAAAACTGTGCGCTAAATCTCTGGAGCCGGAGCAGCAGAATGTGGGTAATAAGTTAGGATTCGGATACCCTTCGTCTAGTTTAGCGGACGATGATGTTCTTACGTATTAGTTCTAGTTGGAAATTGTATATTTAGGTCTTCTTTTGAAGTTTGAAAAGGTATGAAAGAGTTTAGGGCCACCCTAGAATGCAGAGGTTGTTTTTTTTTTTATGATAGGTAAAATCATCCAATGACAAATCCCGCCCTTGGGCGGAGCGGGAAGTAGTTTCAGACTCTTACTGACTAAAAACCTACACCGTTCCTTCGTAGCCTATCGTGCCGGGGCCGGGCATTCCTTTCGGAAGTTAACCCATGACCCCAGTAGGCTTCGACCCTGCCTGCCTGCAGCTAGCAGGCTGGGCCTCTTCGGTGTGCTGACAGCTCCTTGAGGCGCGCGGGAACAGAACGCGCTGTCGACGACTTGGTAGAATGCAGAGGTGGGTTTTAATCAGTAAAAGTCTGACAGTCTCGCTCCACCCTAAAGCGGAAAAAACAGCATGATGGTTCAAGTTATGTGACAAGGATTTTAATCGATTTTCGGGTCGCATTCAAAATGGGCGCTGCCATAAAGCAAAGCAAATGGTTCAACTTATTTACCGAGTTCTATAATTCTTTCGAACAATCTTGCTTTGAAGACCTAATCGACTTAACTATAGAGAAACTGAGTGACTGACATATCAACGTACAACCAAACCTTTAGGGGCTAAGAGCTTAAAATTTTGCACAATATTTGCTTTTATGACGTCGGTAAGTACTACATGAGGAATTTCCATAATTCACCCCTTGAGGGGATGAAACGGGGGTCCAAAGTTTGTATAAAGAAACCTACTTTCAAGCGCGCAAAGCCGCTGACAAAAGCCAGTATTTACTTAAATTGTTTTAGTAAATACCAATTGTATTTGTTGACTAACCTTAACACCAATCAGTCACCTTTAGCCTGACAACTGAGTTACTGAACAGACTTGATCAGTCTTCCTTGGACTCGTCATTGTGATAGTTTTCTATGTCAAGCCCAGAGCCGCTGAACTTTGGATCACGTAATCACTTTCCAAACATCTTCAAGGTTAAATACAAAGTTGGTCAAACTTCAAGCAACACGTTATTATGAAGGTAAATCAAAACACAATTGTACAATTGATTTCTTTGTTCATGATTTATAATTGGACACAATCATGAGCAAACGACTGAAACCAAAAGAATAAAAACAAAAAATTAAGTTACGTTTTTTTATGGTAGTTAAAATCATCCAATGACAATCCCACCCTTGGGCTGGGGGGAGATAGTGTCATACTCTTACTGACTAAAAACCTACCCTGTTCCTTCATTACCTTCGTACCAGGGCCCTGGGGTTCACTTTCGCCTAACCCTTGGACCCAGTAGGCTTCGACCCTGCTGGGTCCCTACAGTTTGCTGACAATTCCTCGAGGCGCGCGGGAACAGTGCGCGCCGTCGACGACGTGCGCTCGATCCGGACTGTCACCGGACGGACGGAGAGCGAGCTACCCATTGCCCGCAATTTTTTACTTTCTTACTTAGTTAAAATCGTAACAGTCTTTTTAGATACGTACACTTTGCCTTTTGAGGTAACTAACACAAGGAAAAACATGAACCTTTTCTATTTCAAAACTCAGTCACGTTAAGAAAAACGTGTTAAAAATAAATTAAGCCACACGACCGTCAAGACATTTCACCGTATAAGTACTATCATAAAAGCATAAAGGAAAAACATATTTCCCTTTATTTTTGAACAAAAAACTGGCTGGTAGATTAGGTTCACCTCCATAAATTTCCGGTCTCGACGGTAAAGAGTATAACGCGCAAGAGAAAATATTCAATCAAGTTTATGGTATCAATTCTTTGGAGGCAGCGGGCGGTGCTTTATCTCGGCAGCTTCGGCAGTGTTCGGAAAAACTCGGCAAACTCGGACAACGGTTTCAAGGCTCATTTGGCTGACTATAATGGCAAAGGGGTCCGCCAACATCATGAGAGATCGTACAATTGTAATCTCCGTGAATAAACTTGTATTTTAAACCTGCGCAGTTTTAGATTCTTTGCGTTTGAGGAGAATTTAGAATATGTTTTGCCTTTTTAAGAAACTAGCTCGGAATAGGGGTGCTGCAGACAGGAATAGTGCTGTTTTCAGACTTACAATAGAAAGGCAATAGGTGTGCGGACACCGGTGTCCGCTTGGGGCTAGACAGTTTAAAGGACACAAAATAAATACTATATCCCATCGTGGAACATGGGACTGTTACATCTGTCTTTAAAAATCTGTTCACCAATTGACAAAACCAATGCATAGAATTACTGAAAACAATCTCTTTGTTCAATTTTTTTGTTAATCTTTGAATACACCTACAGTCAAAATGTCACTCGATGTATCTTATCTAGTAAAAAGATAATAAGACTCGTTAGGTACAGACGCCAGCACGTCAATCTACCCCAATCTGTCAAATTTTACCAATCGAACATTAACCTTCCAATATTCTGATAAGGTTGAAAATCTATTAAAGAAATTTGACAGATTCAGGTAGGTTGATGTGCTGGCGTCTGTACCTTCTCGTTACTTGTCACTAGATAGCAAGTCAAAGAGGGGAAAGGATGTAATTATTTTTAATTTATTTATAAGTTGTGTACACACATAGAGAACACATCATTATTAAAATTTTTACAAACGTACTGTTAATTTCAAAAGAAATTTCTTCCAGCGGACCTGAGAGACTAAAAGAAATGTAGACAATGGTGTGTAAAAATAAGAATAAAGTTATTAGTTACTTTAATGTAAGATTTCACAATTATTTTTTTCTTATTTTTACACACCCAATGGTGTAACTAATGACACATAGATGATGTATGTACATCTCTCTCTTTTGACTGGCCTGTTGGTCTAGTGGTTAGTGGCCCTGACTGCTATGCTGGAGGTCCTGGGTTCGATTCCCACCCAGGAGACAACAAATGTTTGTGTGATGAGCACGATCATTTGTTGTGTCTGGGTGTAATTTATCTATAATATGTATGTATTTCGAAATATATAAGAATATTTATCAGATGTCTAGTACCCATAACACAAACTCTGCTTAGCTTGGGACTAGAAGGCGTTGTGTGACAGTTGTAGAATATTATATTAAAAAAAACTCTCCCCTCTTTGACTTCTTACTTTAAATGATCGAGTTGCCAATTTAAAAAAAAATACCCTTTATCCATGTACCCTATACACTTTGTTACCAAGCACAAGCTAAGTGCCAACTCTCGCAGAATTAACCTCCCCGACAAAGGATATAGTACAAAGCTCACATTCAGTGCATTCTTCAAATTACTCGCCCATCGCGCCGGGGAGCGGAGATTCACACTCCAGCAGACAAAGAGTAGCCCTCGAGACTCGAGAGAATTCGATAATGTATCCCAACTACTCACATAGCTGTGGTGTTTCCATCCGTTTTAAAATAGGAACATGGAAAAGGTCGAATCAAAAAGGAGAATCGATTAAAAAATAAAGGAAGATGCTTACAACGCCTAATCAACGCTCGGACACACAGAGATTACTGTGGAACACGCTCGTAATATCAGCTATCAAAGCTTCCTGAACGTTTTAACTACAAAATCAATATAGCGCTCCTAAACAGCCAGCTACACTCAGTATATAAGATTATTGATTTTCCATCCCGAGAATAGTCGGAAGCTGGCCATGCAATATAAATATTGCGAACATCCCTATTCAAATATTAACTGAGTATAACGCATATGTGGACTATGTACTAGCTAGCTACCTCGCGGTCCGACTGTAACCATTGGCAACCGCCAGCGAGAGCTTGCATCAGCTCTGCCCGGGCCGAGCCCCACATACAACCAATTACAGCTATAAACCTGTTAGAAATACGGTTTATAATCGCTTGTTAAACGGTGCAGCCGACGTTTGTAGGTGAATTGCATCTCTCTGCCACCTGATTCTCGGTTTCGTCCCGGGAGGGGGCCGGGGCCCGGACTTAGCCACAGCAGGGCGGAAGCAGTACGTCAATATTCAATTTAATTTCACAATGACCTATAGGTACATCAAAATTACTAGAAGTCCAAGAGTCTTTAAGACAAGAATTAATAGGTTACTTCTAGATAAGTGCGCTTTATCGTCGACCACATCATCGCCTACCATGCCAAGTTAATTTAACAAAAACACATATTTACGATGTTTTGTCATTAGAATGTAGTGGACATCGGTAGCAGACAACTTAGAAATTCAAATACCGTATTCCACATTACGTTAGCAGTTAAGAAAGGGCTCGCAGACTACACATTAGCATATATTACGCATATTGTACATGTATTTAAATAACAATTACATACATTTACATAATTTATTCATCAATGACATAATATCCAGGTACATATGCCATATTCAAAATTAAATATCTTTAACGCGTCAAATGTTATAGTCTGACCAAAATAAACAATGTTTGGCTAAAGATTTTATTGCTTATAAATAAAATTACATTTCACTTAAATGAGAACAAAATTGAAAACTATGATAAACTAATCTTCATACTTCGACAATCGGAATCAGTTCAGGATACACAGTGTTCTATTTGGTTTATGGATATTCCCAAAATCAATGTTGTTATAAACTAAACCAAACTACCTCGCATGCAGAAAATGAATGAGATCCCGTTCTCAATTCAAAACCTCTTTGCAGTTGTTATACTACATTTGGGCAGTCTGTGACGGCTACCATGACGTTTGAACAGCCCTCGTCGTTTTGTACGCCCCAAATAAGTATATTCAGCGTGCATATGACATGTTGACGAGTAATTACATCGAAAGTAGACACCTAACATACACACGTACAGATACATGTATCAAAGGGATTCAATATTGGATTCGTTAATTAATGCTACCTTTGTGATAGGCATTCCGCATTCGACAGGCGGACAGACAGACAGGGGGACGAACACTAATTAAGGGATTTCGAAAATGGTTTCGTTTTATCTGGGGCTAGACGGCTTTGAAATGTCCATAATGAACAATTTGATGGTCGTATATTGAGCTGAGTATAGATGCAATCATGTCGAATATTGAATAGCTAGAATTTCACAAAGGGTTGCCTCCCCTCTGTTTATTAATAAAGCAAGACTGTAGAAGCACTTCACCGTGGAATTTAACAGAGATAGGTATGTGTGTGCTATGCTTAATTTGGAATACGGCAATCCTGATCAATCAGTTTTTGATCCTAAAAGTCGCTGAGATTAAATGATATCGATTTGCGAAAGTGAACCCCGGGGCCCTGGAGCGAAGGCAATGAAGGAGCAGGATAGGTTTTTAGTCAGTAAGAGTCTGACACTATCTTCCGCTACACCCAAGGCACCCAAATGACAAATCCCGCGATTTGTCATTTGATGATTAAAAAAAATATTACACGAAAGTTTTACGGGCCTCTTGGTCTATTAGTTAGTGGTCCTGACTGCTATGTCGGAGGTCGTGGGTTCGATTCCCACCCAGGACAAATATTTGTGTGATGAGCATGATCATTTGTTCTGTGTCTGGGTATAATTTATCTATAATATGTATGTATTTAGAAATATATAAGTATGTTTATCAGTTGTCTAATACCCATAACACAAGCTCTGCTTAGCTTGGGACTAGACGACGTTGTGTGATAGTGTATGATAAAAAAAAAAAACTTAATAAATGAACTGATTGGTATTTTATTTTGTAAATTGTGTTAATAAACTTTAACATGTAATTTTTTTCGTCAATTTAAACCAGATGATCCTATTGTTCCTAGCTGATAAACCCTGCACTGCCAAACAAACTCAAAGACCAAAGTCTATAATAAAGTCAACAAGTAATAAAGGTCAAATCAAATGAGAACCATGTAGGTTAAATACTAAACAGAATCACATACTATGTACATTTGGTGGTTTAATTAGCAAATTCACAAATGGTATAACAAATCAGTAGGTATCTCATGACGAAAGTCTTTGAACAGTGTGTATTGTCAGTGATGATATATGCTCTGAAACGTGGTCGCTTACAATGAGCATCGTCAGTCAATGCTATGCTTGGTTGAAGAAGCCTCTGTAGCTACCAGTGACTTAATACAATGTCTATTTTTAATTAGTTTATTTTATTTTATCCAGAGATGTGTATAATATACTATGATACCGTTCACGAGCATGACGCGCGCCTCAGCCCCAGACGGATGGTCTTAGTAATAAGGTCCCGTTTTTACCCTTTGGGTACGGAACCCTAAAAATGCTCTATGGTACTTCACATTCCCAAATTTAAAAAAAGTTCTACATTATACAACTATATTGTTTCAAAATACAAAAAGTAATAATTGATCACACGCTCCATTAAAATAAACAAATAAACTAATAAATATTAAAAAAAAACATTTCAAAACAATAATACAAACATCTCTTCCAATATTTACAAAAATATATTTAAAAAAATAGTAATTTGTAGCAGGACCGGTTTTAGTTTGGAGCAGGACCGGCATTGAATATAAAAATTTAAATTAAAAAGTGTAACTTTATCGACTATATTAATTATTAATTCTCATAAATACACTGCATAATTATTAATTGCGTTTTTAAAGCACTTTTCAGCCTTTTGGACTGGTATCAAAATGCAGAATAATTTATCAAATCCGTGGCTCATAGACATGGCTATGCTTTACGAGCTCGTATATATCATGGGGTTTGACACATGGTACGCCGGCTACATAACAGATGACTTGTGGCGGTTCGCAGTGCCGGATTATGCCAGCGTGGGGCCTGTAGCAAATTCTACCAAGAGCCCCTCAAAATCTATGTAAACGATAGCGAATTAAAAGTTTTTAACCTTTTTATTTTGCTTCATATGGTACTGATATCTTGACTTATTGTACGTCAAAGCGGGGCCCACCCCGATGCGCGGGGCCCGCAGCATTTGCTACGCTTGCTACATACCAGTGGTGCTATTCTGTAAGAAAACGCAGCGCTGCTGCAACGACGAACATTCAAATAAGATACATTGAATTAATAATCCAATGTGTAGGGTCTTTAGGTTGACAATCCAATGTATCCTATTTGGGTGTTCGTCGTTGAGGAAGCGTTGCGTTTTCTTAGAGAATAGCACCACTGATCCGGCACTGGCAGTGCGAGACAACCAACTATCGTAATATAACACCAGTACCTATCTATACTGAAAACTTTGAGCATAAAAATGGAGTTATTTAAAATGTGTTACATCTATTATTGTTTTCCGAGTTTTTCCAAACGCAAAAATGGTTCTGTAAGAAACAGTTTTTTCTTTGGGTCACTTATCAGTCTCTGGGTGGAGTAGGATGGAGACAATTATTGACCGATACCTACCTGTTGTTAGTGATTAAAAGCCCATAAATAAATACGCTTTTTCCACCAATAATATTGTAATCAATATAAACTTGACACTCACCGGTAAAATGCGCAAAACTTAAGGTTTGAAATTCGCAGGCTACCTAGGAGTGGCCCCCTTAAGAGTGGCCCACCCCAGATACATTTCCATAACCGTTCTTACCTGTTTATGAAGTTATTACACCTTTCTCTAAATATTTTAGAAACACAGATATTGTCACAGATGTTGTCTATGTTTGTATATAAATCAAACCATGAGTTTTTGTAAAAGATGATCCAGGAAACCTTTGAAAATCTGCTATTTTGTGGGAACTTTCGCTCTTCGTGATGTACTCATAAATTAACGAAGTAAAGAAAATATAACCATGCCTTGCGCATTTAATCCAGATTAGAAATAATAAAGATATATTCTAAAAACTTTGGAGGTTTTTAAAAAAATGCGTAGGTATATCCCGGAAGTTTTTTCCAACTAAAAAAAAAACAGTAGAGAAAATGCAAAACTAATTAAGTGAATCTTTCTTCCTGTTTCAGAAAAAGCCTTTTAATCACGAGAAAACTTTAATCTTATCAAACCGCATAACAAAATACAACTGAAACAAAAACCGTAAAATAACATAGCGTAACATATCACTAGAATCACTTGAACATATTCCTGGAAGAGTTAAGCAAAAACGTGTCTACATGTACTACCTACTATCCCCATATTACGACAACTTTGTAAAAAGTAAAATATAATATTATGCACTATCCACAGCCAAATAAAGCTCGAGTCAGACATGACACGGGAGGAGGTGGCTAGCTCGCAGCCCGGGCGGGGGGTGTTGCAGGGCGAGGGGGGGACTGGATATTCTATCGAAGTACCTATAACAGGCTTCAACAGCGAGCTATATACTCGGACATGTTGGAAATC
This sequence comes from Leucania comma, assembly GCA_958295575.1. Lineage (NCBI taxonomy): Eukaryota > Metazoa > Arthropoda > Insecta > Lepidoptera > Noctuidae > Leucania > Leucania comma. Next base: position 20,707,455 of record OY282468.1, read on the forward strand.
CTGGAAGAGGAGAGCTGTGTAATTATTATAGAGGTAAATTGAAGCTGGTATACATACCTACCTTATGTAGGTACCAATGTGAGGAGGGAGTAATTATGATCGAATTCAATTACCGCCAATCTACCTACATTATGGTTACCCTTTGTGAAGCGTGGTTTACCTAACTATTTGGACGCGAACAGTAATTATGAACCCGAAAACGCATGATGGACGATTTTGGCAAAGCAAAGTAGACTAAACCAGCATTTTTTGACCTATGAGAAGATAGTATACCAAAACAGTTGTTGTTTGTACCGAAGACGACCATCGTCTTATGCCTTGTCTAAACAACCAACGGAAGAATTAACCTAAACCTCAATATAATATGATAATAATATAATTAACACTAAAAAAATACACTTTACAGAATTTGTTCACAAGCTAATTAAAACTGCTTTTAGTAATGATATTTTAGCAATTGTGCCTAATTTAACATCTGCTGTCAAACTAGGCTTGCGTCCAGGATTTTGATTCTTACAGTTTCTTTGTTTTTATTTCGAGTCACTAATTCTGAAACCATGCCTGTGATGACCCGTAAAGCTGCTTGCTCAGGATATGGAATTGAAACTCAGAATGGCCCTCCAAGAACTCAAAGAATCAAAATAATTCAAATTGCCTGTTGGTCTATTTGAAATAAACGATTTTGCACGCAGCTCCACGAGCTCTTAACGAAATCCAGTTGACGACCTAAACTGAATTGTTAAAAGGGTGGAGCTACATAGGATGTATGGCTCCATCTCAGTTTCTCGCTCTCACGACTGACATTTTAGCACGTCATGGTATGGCTCCTGGGTCTAATAAAGATTGCTTAAGTCCTCAACTATGTTACAAGGATGCTGATGGGATAATGTCATAACCCAGCACTATATGATCCGGATGAAGACATGCAACGTTGCGTGAAACATCACATAAAGGAAAAGTACAGTACGGCCGACGGATCTTGGCGCGTCTTAAGTTAGGTTCTGGGAACTTTAGTGCTCAAAATAAGCGCGCCAAATAAATGATTTATAAAAATAAATGCCAATAACAGTTATTATCAGTAATAATAACTGCTATTAGCATTTAATTTTTCAAACCATTTATTTTTTTTACGAGTGCACAAGCGCTAAATTTGCAGAGCCTAACTTCAGACGCGCCAAGATCCGTCGGCCGTACTGTAAGCCCACTAAAACTGGCCTCTATATTTCTTAGTGGTAGGTACAGATGACAACTACCATACACAGGTGACCAGTGCGGTTTGGACAGACCAACCCGCACAGGGCCCGCGTGGTGGATTACCAGCCCTCTCTTAGAGACGAGGCCTGTGTCCCAACAGTGGGAAAAAAGGCTGATGATGATGATGATAAGGTACAGATGTGTAGGTTTAAGTAATTTAGTACATTTCATTACAGGATTTCCTAGTTCAGGCACGTAAGATTCAGAATTAAGATTTCTATTTCTTAATGTAAGTATTATCGAGCAAATAATTTGGAATAAACTTAACATTATTATTATAAAGATAAGCAGAAAATGAAAAATACAAAAATATTTAAACTTTATCGTCTCTTTACCTTTTTTGTTCTTCGGATTTTTTGTCTTACAGAATATTTACAAACAGTAAATTCAATAATATTTGCCAAGACCGTGTAACAGTAACAAATATGTAAAATGTAGTGTTCAATTGTTCATGTAAATGAGCTTCATGCCGGAATGTTGGCCACTCGCCGAGGAAAACAATTGTCTGCTCCCGACGTTTCGTGTTCAAACCGCACAAAATGCTATAAATAACACAGAGTTACCAGCTCTATGCTTTAAAATATTGTAGCGAAAGTGTTGTTTGGGTAAAATGCAAGTTTCCTGAAATAAGCATCTACATTATGTAAGAACTAGCTTAGGTATCTAGGTGCTATGTTTTAGAATTAACGCCAAGATTCTAGCGCCCCAGGTTTTGCTTTAGGTCAGGAATCATAAAATATCTTCTTCTTTTCTGGGTGAAGCGAGAGGAAGTGTCAGACTTACTATATGTTCCTTCAGTTGCCGTTCGCACTCCACTGCCCTGACCACGGGCACGAAGTATCTTTAGAAGTAAGTACTAGGTAGGTACCTATTCGTATTAACTACTCGTAACTATAGACAACAAACTGTGAAAGGATATATTATGTGTACCTAAATAATAATTTGACTATTAATGTTGTAAAGCAACATTCTTATAATTTCACTCCAACAAAAACTGCCCCAAATGCACAAAATAAACATGGCGCATTTGGTCGAAAGGTATCAATCACACGCACCATATTTATGTCTTTATCAAAACTGGTCATTCGATCAGTTTCGATAAAGGCACATATTTTCCTATTTCTATTTGGAACTTGTCGACATTGAAAAACTACACAAGAGTTGCGGCAACGCGAACACAACTACTAGGCTGAACTACGCACTATACACGACATAATTAGGTGCCTATCATCCCGGACAGGCGGCGCTGCACGCCGGACTCAACAATGCCTCGCAATTTCCTGGACTCCAAACATAATTACAAGTAGACAGTACAACGGCGTTGCCTCACTGGAACATGTTTGTGAGCGAGCTATTCACAGGAATGAGGTCAAACCCTCCACTCACGTAATCCTCTCGGAAGCTGCGTCCATCATATCTTGTCACCCAAATTGAGGACCAGAGCCGCGCACGCCTCAATAAATAGCCAATGAGATTCACGATGATTCATCGAAATCACATTGCGTCAGCTCTCTACCTAATAAGATTTTTATTGATACAGAAGTATGTCATTCTATAAAGTATGTCACGAAACAAGAATTTTCCTACAAGCTTTTACTCGACACTATAAATTAAACTGTTCACACAAAGCTCTTCTAGCACAAGATACGCGGCAAGCGTAGCAAACGAGCGCGACGTTAAAACAACAAAGCTCCGTATGTAACGTCGCTGAAAGTGACATTAAAGGAAATAATTAAAAACCTTGTTAGTCTTAGCTGCGAGCAATAGGAGAGCGGAGAGAGCTGGCAAAGGAACGCCGAGCGAACAAAATAAAGCACAAGCGCCGGGCGCTGGGGCGGGCTGCCGGGTGCGGCGTCTGTAACCTGTATAAATGCAGCACATTTCCAGGCGTCTACCTCTTTATTGCCTGCCCGAGCCGCGCGAGACAAAAGAACTAAAACTGCGCCTCGGGAATATTAATAAGAATTTATCTCACGCCGCCGTAAGTATCTGCAGCCCGCCTTCATTTTAAAATTCATAAAGCTACGACGCACGTTCCACAAAGAGAACGTTAGGTACGAAAACGATTTCGTTTTAAATGCAATTTACTTATTCATCGCTAAGTAATCCTGACCCGCAAAGAAATGTTTAAGCTCGTACTGAGCAAACAGAGTTTTATGGGTAGAGAAAGTTTGCACGGCCTCGCTCCCTGGACGTGGCGGGGCTGCCGGCGAGCCGGGCACCGGGTGCTGCCGGGGCCCTCGCCCCCGGGGGCCACGCGCCCCACATTACGATGCTGCGTCGTTGCTCCTACTTGTAATGCGGGATCGTGCCACCAACTTATTTGGATAATCGTTGGATCCACACATTTTGAACTCGTAACACAAACCTATATTTATTTTCACTATCATTTAGAGCTTAGTTGTAATTTACGGCAATTGAAATGATAGCGGTTTTTCAACATTATTTTCAATTACCTAACTTATTATTTAAAAAAGAAATTGAAATCCACGTTCAGAACTTTTCAAACAAAACGGTGCAAATCAAAATACCTATTAAAGTCTTCTCCGCTCGACCATTCAATACCAAGTTTTACATCAGGTCCAGAGACCGGATTCTGTGAGGATCCCCCAAACACAGAAGTACCTACTACCTAATTTAAATAATTCACACTTCGTAAGGGAAATGTGAATTCAAATAAAAATAATGCAGACGAGCCGCCGACGCGAGGCGCGACGCGAACGCACCCGATTCGTAATGGTGGCGTCACGCGGTCTGCCAAGATGGCCGCCACGCTCCCTGGAAATGTTCCATTATTTGCGGGCTCTCCCGCTTTCTACTTCATACAAGCTCTACCGTTTGCCTTCGGGAAATACAGGGAATTCAGGAACAACTAATACATTTTTTGGAACTTTTTTATTTAGTTATAGGTACCTACCTACCTAAAATCCTAATCAAAATCGATGAGCTTTCTTAGGTAGCGTTGTACAACATTGAAGTAACATGAAACCATTAATAAGCCTCTTACCCTATCCGTCTAAGTCAACATCGGTGTTCTCGGAGATGCGGCGGGGTGGCGGCTGGAGGGGACTCGGGGCGCGTTGCCGTGGCAACGCACGGGGGCGCGGACCCGAATTTTATCGATTCGGTACAGACAGCAGCCGGGCGAGCTTTCGCCTACACTAACACGATTCAACACCCGTGTTTGCAGATCTCAGAGGTTTATAAGAGCTTTGACATTTCGAAACACATACGCTGTTTGGATGTCTCTCGATCCACATGGACTCAACTTAGCCCCGCATAAACCGCAAATTACTACTGTACGTGCTTTTCGAGATAAAACCGTTTTAGTCGATAGGAACGTTACGATATCATTAGGAAAATCTATATCGATATCGCGTATTCGAATCACATGGAAACTTTTGTGGGTAGTTCAAGTCAAACGTACCTGTTTTTATTACCACATATATCGTAGATATTGTCGCTGGCATCTGCCAGGGGGTAGATATCATTATTTAGGTTTCTATAGATATTGAGATGTAATTATATTTCAATACTATTAAACAGGCTGGTAATATATAAATATCTAGTAAAATTAATAAAAGTTACGCCTTAAAAGGTAGTATGAATAAAATTCAATTTTATTCTTTCGATAATTTTTTTATCATATTTGCCATTGCAATGCAAACTAGCTAGCTTCTGATTCAGAATCAGGATGGCAAATGGATATAAGCAAGTGGGTCTCCACTGTGTTGTCTAAAAAACTAGGAATAAGATTGGAGAGGGCAAATCGGGTACTTCTTAATTACCAATACTTACGTAAGTACAGCTAGCCTAATACTAATAGGTATACATCAAATGTGGCTAGTAGGTACTAATAGCCACATTTAAGGTACAAACCCGCATCCAAAATAATCGCATTAGCTACATAGATTTGGGGTAATAAAGTAAAACAATGATTAAGCAATAAGTTCCTTCCATGTTATCATAGAAACGACGTGGCTAACGGCACAATCCATTTCACCCCAAACAACAATTTGGCAAAAATGGGAGCAGTAGTTCCTTCGCAGCGAAAACACGTCTCCCGAAGCGATTTTTGAGTAGGGATAAAAAGGAAAGTGGGGTTGCAAAGGGTTCTCCACACGAGATATGAACTAGTGCACCCTTCTCGCCACCACCCCTATCAATTGTTACCAGTTGCGCATATTTTTACCCGCAGAAACAACCCGATGGGCGCATCGAGACCGCACCGCATTTTGCGTTAAATCATACGAGAATATTCGCTTTATTATGTCATGCTTATTTGAATGAATATTTATTAGTTTTATGGCTGCACATGATAGCACTTAACTTAAATTGTAAGACTTTGGACAAGGTAACATAACGGCCATGCTCACAATGTTCGCACATTCCATTTTACAAAAGCAATTACGAAATGCTTTAGATTTTTGTAGCTTTGCAAATATAGCCTCGGCTGTATTCGGATTGGTATCTCAACATTGCCATGTTATGAAGTACTTATCATCATCAATTTGAAACCGATCATTGAGGTTTAGATAGTGAACATCTGGATTGATACGATAACAACTATTTGGATTGATACGATATTCCGGAACTCACCGATTCCGGCTTTACTAATGCAATTGGACTTAAATGGGCATTCATTTGCTGATTACCAAACATTGCAAACACAGTGTGACGATTAGGCTTAAACCTGTGTAAGTTATACAAAGAGTGGCTCAGTATTGTTCTGGGTGTACTTAATTTTGGTTTGTAGGTGGTACATGTTTGTGTGAGGAGCTAGGAAGGGAATGAGTCGTCGGCCCGAATCTGGAACACTTCGGATTAAGACTGAGTAAATGACGAGTTAAACGAACTCTTCAAAATGTTAAATTCTACGTAATCTTGTGGGCTTCAATCTTAGTGATGAAATTCTCAAAACTTTAGCAATACCCCAAAAGTTTCCACGAAGAAACATTGCGCAAGTCTGATAAGCCCAGCAAGGAATGGGAGCCAATTTCAGAAACAATAAACGAACTATTCATACCCCAGACCGGTGGATTTCGCAAAATCTAGAATAAAATTAAGATAAAGAAAAATCTAATGTAGGTGATCCCCCAGCAGGCAAACAACAATCAAAAGCAAACGAGGCCGAGAGAATACGAGAAATAAAAAAATCTGTTTTTCCAGTCGACTTCCGTAGGCGGCATTCACAAAAAGTATCGCAGGGTCCGATTAACACAGTATCCTTGAAGATGTCGCTCGCAAAAAGGGGCATAAGGGGACAAAAGGCCCTGAAACATTTCTCATTGAGGCGAAGGGCGGCGAGCGGTCGTGGGGTGCGCCCCCACTCTCCCGCGCGACACCCGCCACGAAGCAGTCTCCAGCCACGGTGTCCATAATTTATGCTTTCGAGCGGACCACGAAAAATAAATGAGCACCAGTAACAAGAGGAAATGGAAAAGTAACTTACATCTTTGTGAAGAACTGTTTATGTGTTCATGTTTTTTGTATCAGCCTTCTAATTTTAACAATTTATGTTTGATGGCCTTTTGCAGATTCAGCTCTAAGAACATTTTTCGACGGTGAATTTTCTTTTGGTTTAGTGGCAGTTTTTGGTGAGGATCGCGGGAATCCGTTGGATGCGAGATGCCCAGAACCGGTCTTTGTGACTAAACTTGGGGAGGCTATGTCCAGCAATCTGTTCTCCAGTCTTTCAGCTGAAATGATGTAGCTGTTTTTAACCTGATAAACACAATTAAAATTGGAATATTATACCTGTTCGGGCGTCGTCGGATATCTTCGTTAGGCGTCGGGCAGCTAGGTACACAAGCGGCGGCGCGGGCGGCTGCTCTGCGTATGAAGAGCCCTGAGCCTGAGCCTCACTAGCGAGAACATCCTTAAACAAGCGCCTTATTAATTCCGATTCGGTATATTAAATTATGGGTACACGTTGTAAGTTTCTAAGACGACCGCTTTCATTTTAAAGTCCAGGTTAAGACCCTAACAATACCTACTTATGAATGTTTGGTACCTTCGAGACCAACTATATTTTTATTGCTTTGCCAGCTGCTGCCATTGGCTTCGCCCGCATGATAGTAGAAAATTATGCCCAGGAAACATAATGCGGGGATAAAAAGTACCCTATGTGCTAGACCAAAACATGGTCTGCCCGTGTACCAAGTTTCATCAAAATCTGTTCAGGCGTTCGAGCGTGAAGAAGTAATAAACGCACTCACAAACTTTCACCTGTATATCCATAAGATAGTGTGATGTGACGACATCGACACAGACAAAACGAATGTCCATGTATAGCAGGAAGAATAATTTACATTTACCCAACGATTGTGTCATCTATCTATAAGAAAGGAAAAACTGACTGGCATATCAACGCACAGTCTAAACTATTAAATTGGGACTAGGAACGTGTTTTGCACAAGGTTTCCTTTTATGACATAAGTGAACACAAAGAAAGGATTTTTCAAAATTCAGCCCCTAAGGGGATGAAATGGGGGTCTAAAGTTTGTATTTATTTATTTATTTGCTGACATGTAAAACACTGGTTATTAGGCATGCATTAAAATTTCATGACGCAGTATTAAAACATGCACCCTGTAAGGGCACTGCAAATTTTACATAAAAAAGTTATTAAATTACATTATATTATGTCGATTATAATTAATATTAGTATTACAATTTATTAAATTATGCTAAATAATTAATTAAATCTAGTGTATGGCATAGCATCAGCCTTATAATGTTCCCACTGCTGGGACTCAGGCCTCCTCTCTAGGAGAAGGAATGGGCCGTAATCCACCACGCGGGCCCAGTGCGTGTTGGTGGATGTCACATATCTTCGAATTTTTGATTCTAGGACATGTCGGTTTCCTCACGATGTTTTGATGAAATAAGTTACACAAAGTAATGTGCCTGGCTGGGTTTTAACCCACGACCTACAACTTGTAAGTCGGGGCCTCTCTAATAAGTCTCTCCGGTAAGTCTGCTCTCTCGCATCGCATCGCGTCTGGTCATCACTGAAAGTTTGTATGAACAAACCAATTTTTACGCGAGCAAAGCCGCTGGTAGAAGCTAGTTAAGTTATAAAATGAAATTTTAAATAATAATATATTTTTTTATACAGATAACGAGACGTGGATACCTTTCTTTATTTCAAAACCAACGTCAGAGCTGCCATAACCATGCCATAGAATCTTAATTACAATAGAGCTTACTCGTTCTTCAAATAAGTTAAGTTTCCATCAAAAGAGAAACTACGGCGTAGCTTAGTTTCTGGAACAGAAAAAATATTAGATAGCGAAATTGATGTGAAAATTGTCACACACACGTTATTTACTTGTTTTTTGGCAAATCTACACTGTGAGTTAATAATTAGAAATAATATCAATCCATCGCCACAAACTTATGTATCGACTTTAGCTTTATGGTTTTAAGAACCATTCCAAACAGCTCAGATACGATTTTTTTTATTGAGATGGTAAATCATCTAATGATTTCTACTTCTCCGGCTATGCTTCACCCTCTAGGCGGGAAAGCGCATCAGACTTTTACTGACTAAAACCACATCTATGTTCTCTCAGTTACCTACCATTTGCGTTCTAAGGCCACAAGTATCTGTTTCAGAAGTTTTCCCATGGCCCTAAAATGCATGTGCTAATGATGATGCGCCATTGGATTGGGGTGCGGTCCTTATAGGACGAGGGCGGCGAGCTACCGTCGTCGTAATCATCCGCAAGCGTAGCCGGAGATAGAGAAGCCCAAGAAAGCACATATGCCTTGATCACATGTACCGAGCAAACGGGCGAGACAGTGCTCTCGACCGAATACTCAGTACGTATAAAGATAGCGCCGAGTGCTCGGCCGAGCGCTTATCTCTACAACTCGTTTAAATCACTGTCTCGGCCGAGCAACATTTTACAGTCTCGCCCTTTTACTCGGTCAGTGTGATCAAAGCATAGGCTTCTTTTGCATCTGGTTTTGACTTCGACTACGCGTCTTCAATAACCGACATTCATACGGACGAAGCCGTTGACAGGAGCTATAGTACAATGCATTCCAAATGAGAATAGGATTGATTGCCATGTGACGTCACGATTAACTGTCAAATAGAGGAAAGAAATTTTTAAATTTTAAATTATTTTCGAAAAATTTAATTTATTTACGAACTGTGAACGGAAAAAGCTTAATCAGAATCAAGTTCTTCAATTTTACTCATCTCGGAGTTCTTCAATTTCGCCAAAATTTCTTCGATTTGACCTATTTCTACTTTCGACTATCCTTTTTGAGTACACAATCGATCCTATTCTCATTTGGAACGCATAGTATACAATATTTTGTTGTTTTTCCTAATATTAGTTACTTACAAGCCAGTAAACAAACCAAGTCTACACAATATTATGCTGTCGCTATTGTTATTACCTAATTGAATGAATTTCGAACTCACCTTGCGTTTCATTCATTTGTGACGAGTCGGTAATTTATTTCCAAGGGAGATCCGGTTTAACACATTCACCATTTGAATTTTGGTTTTCACCCTGAAGTCACATCTTCTAATTCAGGTTTTTGTAAATATTAACCGGATTTGTATGAATATCAGTGAAACTTCAAATCAGTATTGTCACTTTTTTATTAAAATACAATTAAACTGGTAAGACATAATTAATTAATCTGGCCAATAGTTCCTTAGGTACGAAATAATAGCTAGGTAAATATAATCACAATCACACAATCGTAACTTACATTTCTAGAAATCTTAAAATATGTTTTGTTTCCGTCCGTCTTAAAATATTAAGGCAACAAGGTAACAGTAGGCCTTTCCCCCAAAAGGTTAGACAGTCGTGTGATTACATTTCGTCAGTTATATTAAAAGCCACATTGTGACAGGAACCTATTTTATTTAACTATCTTATCATTCAAATATAGTACGCGGCAAATAAATTGAACTAAAATGGCCGTCGTTACTATGGTTACGCGCAGCCCCCGCTGTGCCGCATTTCGCTTTAGACCCGAAAATCTGCTACTGCGCATTGAAAGCTGATCGCCATTTTGATCTAACTTTTATGCCGCGTATTTTACCCGTTTTATGACTCATTTGGTTTTTAGCAGTTCTATTGTGTAACTAAAGAAACCAGCCGAGCTACTTGATTATGAACATGATTTATTCGTGTGTTCGAATCTCTGCACTTTCTAAATGTCAGAGTCTCTATTGGACCTCATGTGCATTGTGAAACTCACAGTGCACACAACTTAGCGTTGATGAGTGATCGTCAGTAGTCATACATTTATTTCGGTTATCTTTAAACGATATTCGAAAACTGACCAAAAACATACGTAGTCTCTGACTGCGAGGTTTTTTTTTTGTGGGCAACAATCCAAAGACTTCTCCCGCTCTATGACGGTGCCTGAAAACGTGTCAGACTTTTACTGACTAAAATCCACTCCTGTTTCTTATTTACCTTGCGTCCAAGGACCCTGGAGTTCCTTTCGGACAACCCATGGCCCGAGAGGCCTTCTGGGCTCTTAGAGTTTTGTTGATATCTCTATGAGGAGCGCGTAGATCACTACGCAGCGTCGATAACTCGGGCTCGAACCGAACGTTTCCTCCGACTACATTTAGTTTTTACAAATATTTTCAGCTGATTTTTTATTGTTCTGTTTTTAACTAGTCAGGCTTTTTTTTAATTGCTGTACGACAATACTTGCAAACGCAATCTTACTTATCACTAAGTAATACAACAATGTTATTACATTAAAATTTGACCCAAAATGGCGATTGTTTTACATTTAGTGATCTCAAGGCATAATACACCTTTAAAGAGTCTTAAATACATTGAAGTTCACTGATAACGTAGCTCCGTGACAGCTTTCTTTAAAAACCTGCTTAGGTGCATGAACTCCTGGTCTATGACAGCGTTAAACCATAGCTTATTATCTGCATCTCTATGGTCTATGGTATCCAATTGAATGTAGGTATATGGAGCAAAAGCTATGCTGTTCCTTATGCTTAGTTTAGCATCTACATCAGGCATTAGTGATCTGAGTTTCCCAACCAGCTGCGGATGTAATTTGTTAAAAACAAAGCCTAGATTTCTAGAGCTAAGAACTTCTTCGAGGTAGACACAATTGATGAGGTCTGATGTGTACGCTTCTAGGACTTGCATTTTATTTTCGAACGTGCTGCTATCCGATATAATTGTGTTCGATTTCTTCATTGTTGAAAATATTCTTTTGTATCTGAAAATAAAAATGGAATCCTATGACTTTGATGCAAATATAAACTTAAATCTTTATAAGAGCGAGAAAGAATGGAAGGATCTACCCTCCCACTTCTAAGAACTTCGGCCCATCCAAGTATTTTTCCCATTGTTCGCAATATTTCTGAGAAACAGCAGGTTACTACGTCTGCAATTGCAACGCAAAGAGATGCGAATGTAAATGTCTTCGGCTTGACATACTTGATTTTGAAAGAAATAATTTATTTATTGATCATCACACTTGTTTTCCCTGAAGAGAAATTTTAAAGTGTATACCCACATTGTTATAAGTCCCATTGTTTTTAACTTATGTCATTACCGCAATACAACCGAGATTAAATACTGTCTCTGAACTGCTAATCAGAAATTATCGACTATTATTTAGCCCGACCTAGAAATCAGACCCGTCCTGGGTCAAGAGTAAGTATATGTGACCACAAAATAATAAAATCAGAACAAGATCTTATTCTTCTTTATGTCACTTGCATTAGAGACAGTGTTTAAAAATAATGTATTGACAAGGTATTTATTATTTTAGCAGCAGTGCAGTGGTCATTTTGTTGCCATATACAATTATATGTAAGGAGTTAAATTATACACGGCTAAATTTTGATTGTCTTAATCCCGTAGATGGTCGATCCGGTACATGAGTTAGTATGCAACGACCAACGACTACCTACAGGTTATTGACTCGGTCAGCTGATGTTTACTTAAACAAATTAATTTCGTACATAATTAATTTACGCATAAATTAATTCAAGTTTAAAAAAAAGTACTTTATTTCTTAATTTTATCTTTAAAAATGATAGTGTTTCATGTACGGGATTAAAACAAACAAAATTTAGCCGTGTATAGTCTGGTTGACTGGTAGAGAATGCCTAAGGCATTAAGTTTTTGATTATCTGTCAATCATGAAGTTCTAATAAATGTGGCATTATTTTCAACAGATTTCATCCCTTGCTACCATCTCATCGATAAGATTTTATGAGGTTGGATTTCATTATTGCGCCATCTAGATCTCCACGTTTGAACTAGGTACGTCACAAGAAGCCCGCATCGCACAACCAAAGTTACTAACATATATTTCGCAACCCATCAACAATCTTCAGGCAATTGCTTCTATTTCATTTGAGTAGATTTGTCACAAATTTCGTCCGAACATTTAGTCACCTGAATAGCTCTGTCGTTGGCCTCGTATAAGTTGTGGAAGGTAGAGGTCGTTATACATGTTAAGCAGGAAAAGAAGTGACCTATATCCTGTCCTGTCTCCTTCATTGCTTACCAGGCATAAGATCCTTCTAGCAAGATTTTTTTTTATGGAGGGTACGAAACTAATTATCTTGTTTCTCAAACCTCTATCTCATCTTCTCACTTAGTAACCAACTCCAAACCTAAGTTAGGCTTGGTTGGTTAAAGACAAGATTGGATAAAATTATAAGAATATTTTCCGACTTATTAAAGTTCGAACTTTCCCGTTCTTTGCTATTTCTCAGTTCCCTACGCCGAGGTACGTATTCAACAGGCGGTTAGGTTACGTTAGGGTTCCTTAGCGTACAGGTACAGGTAAATTCGGTTGAGCAGATAACATTTTCATGGGTTCACCTGAACGAATATCTCATGAAAGAGGTGAGACTTACAGAATCATAAGTGCGGCGACGTTGTCCAGGGCAGCGGCAGAGGGCGCCACGAGCGGTAGTGCCAGTGCCAGGGTGGGCGCCAGCGCGCCCGCGGCCGCGGCTCCGCGAGCCTCGGCGCGCGCGCGGCACAAGCTGCTGTGCATCGCGCTGTGCAGGGCTAGCGTGTCATCTGGCCACGTCACCAACATATTATTATAAAATATATGTGAATGATAACCAATTAATTGATACATAGCTTCAAGGCTAGAGTGAATACACTCTTAATAAATGAGTGCAAAATCTATAGGAAATTAAATAACACCCTTGCAAAGCCCAGAACGGATCATAAAGTATAAAATAAGCACTATAACGTCACTGTTAGTACGTTAACATTTCTGTCGCTCAGAAGGAACGACTGGTGACGAGCTAACATCGATGTTATTGTAACTCGGAACGTAGGGCATAGAATACACACACAGCTAGCTATACTGTCGCATCAATTCCAAGCGTTTAGGGTTTATAATGATTCAAACTTATATTTTTCCACTTCACTTAAAATATGTTATAATGCTCAAATAAATCAAAATAATTACGCTCTTTCAGCCTTTATGTCACATAGCTGTTTTAATTTTTTATTTATTTTAGTTTCAAGCCTTATACAAGACTCCTTTTTTATATCATTTGGTATTTGCAGGACTACTTTCATGCGATTCAATCATAATCTATCAACGTAAAGTCAAGTTTTGTCTGGTTTCTTCTACATACCTGGATCTACTTGCAGTTGCTTGTTACACATGTCGCTGATAGCCGCCGCCACCTTGGGCAGGACGAGAGAATAACTTTCTTTCGTTGGAGACGTGCCCATGAAGTGGAGGCGAGTCCTGGTGCTGGAGTATACCTGATTATAACAAAGTTTTAAGTTACAGGGTTGGTCCTTCTAGTTAAGATATGTCCAGACCTGGCGAATGCTCCACTCGCGAGCCGCTGGTGGACTGCGCGCGTGTTGCTCGCGCGTGGTTAGAGCCTACGTTTGGTGCGCCGCTTTAGTGCAAGTCATGTAAAGTTTGCACAGTAGGCACGCGCGTTCTGCACGCACGCAGCTTGCGAGTGGGTCGCAAGCGGCGTATTCACGGCTCATTCGCCCGATGTGCCCACACCCTAAGAGTTAAGATCGTTCCTCCACCATTGTCTTGGAATATCTGTTTACCCAGCGTTTAAGCTGAAATCTACAGGATCCGAGCGAAGCGTGACTTTAATAATACACTAAAAACCTCTAAAAAAAAAAAAACTAAAAATGTTGAGTTCGGCGCCATCTAGCGTGGACATAGCAAACACGAGTTCGTAGATTTTAGGGACTCTTCAAAGAAGTAAGTATTGCCTTGATCAAGTTCAAAGATGCCGTGACGTACACATTAAATGAACCATATAACTAAGTAACAAACTCAGCAGAAACTAGCAGGTTTGGTAATGGCTCTAAGCCAAACTCGAATATGCTCTGGGACCTTGAAAGCAGCAGGCGCGCTTTCAAGCAGACGCAGAATCAACGGGCGGGGCTCTTCTGCTAACACCAACGTAAGTTTTGATGTCTGTCACGCAAAGAATTCCATCGGAACCTGGATAGACGGCAATGAGTCTTCAGTCTCCATTTGAGAGGAGGTCCTCCTTTATAATCACCAAGTAGCCCAACTTCAGCGTGTCTTTGTAAGTGTTAGTACACTTACAAAGACACGCTGAAGTCACAACAAAAGAAGATACAAGACTAAATAGAGGAAATAATAGTTAACGCGGAACTACACTCGGCGCTCTCTTGCGGTGAATCCTCCAAAAAGATTATAGTCAACTGGGGTTGCCCATTGAAGCTTCAATATTGTTTAGGGACATCTATGTCGCCACATAGAAACTAAAAAAAAATCAAAATCCGCGGTATAAGAGTTCTCCGCGCGATTAGCAACAGTCAAAAATCAACTACAGGACAGTTGTCCGGACTAGACACAACACCTGTCTAGTCGGAGGATCCTACCGCGGAGTTATTTCAGCGGAGTTATGCAGGACTTTACACCCTGTTCCGCCTACATCTAAAAGGTTGAGAATAAGGGTAAAGTACTTCAGAAACCAAAGTACCTACCCTCCATGAGAGCTTTGTTTCGATATTGTTCAAAAGAGTTATCGAGGCCCTGAAACGCAAAGGGCAACCAAAGGAACACAGGTGGGTTTTAGCCAGGAAAAGTCTGACACTTTCTCTCCTCCCTCTTATTTAAATATTTCCTATCAGAATTCGAAGATGCCCAACGTGAGATACCAGGACGTACCTAAGCGTCCTTAAGGAACCAAGGTTGATCGAATGACCTACCTTCCCACCATGGAGTTACGGACACCTGCTCAACACACATATATTATGATACCATCAACAGTAGCATTATTGCTTACCATCAGGTGGGATCGCAGTCAAGCACTAGCTTTTTTTTTTTAATTATACTTGGGCTCGCGTTTGACCACTATTCCACTTGATGGTAAGCGATGATGTGGCCGACAATGGAGCACGCTTGCCTAGAAGTAACCTATTCATAAAGACCCCTAAGTTGTAGCTATCAGTTTATATTTAACTACCTTTCAGAAGTCGACCCATGGCCCCAGTAGGCTTCGGCTTTGATGGGCCCCTACGGTTTTGCTAACATCTCTTTGAGGCGCGCATGAAACACTAAGCACTTTCGACAACTCAGAATGATACCCAAATAATATTACAGTGCCGAGTGCGAGATGTTTTTACGTTACCGCGTTTGGTTCTCTGATTGGTCAAGAGCTTTGAACAGGCCAATAGGAGCACCGCACGTTATAAACAAGCGGATCGCGTCAACGTTAAATAAACTCACACTAGGCACTCAAGACATATTAGTTAAAACTTTACTTACAAGATTAGAGTACATGTTGTTCAGACTCTTAAGTATAGCGCACTGTTCCAACGGCTCTGCTCTATGGTATATCTTCGTGAGTGGCTCCACAATGCACATCACGTGGTCATGACTGTCTATGCTCACCCATTGGACTAGCTCCAAGATCTGGTAGAAAAGAAAATTATCGTAATTAGGTATAAAGGGTTTTTTGATCAGCTGACATTAAGCTTCTGCTAGCAGCTTAGCTAGCAGCTTAGCTAGCGTGAAAGTAGCTTTCTCTATACAAACTTTGAACTCCATGACTCATGTCATTAAGAGTCATAATTAGGTGGATTTTGGTAAATTAACTCCCCATGTCTTAGGGCTGATTTTTCAATAGCCAGGTGGCCGAATTTATTGTGCAGCTAAACGTTATCCGCCTATTGAAAAATCAGCCCATAATAATGCTTATTATTTGGTGTATTATTATACAAATACAAATTATATTTATTGGTGTACAAAATAAGCTAATAATTTTGAGTTAAGCGCCATCAAGCGGGACCATGGCCATGTTACGTTCGAGGCTTACAGCATAAGGTCTTAATACTTTTGTAGTTTCATGCCACAGTCCAGTAAGTCTATTTTACCTCAGCAAAGTAATCCATCTCGTTCCACAAAGGCAGGTATTGCGCTAGGAACCTGGTGATGACGGGAATGCCCTGCATTAAAGTGTTCTGCAGTAACGACAGCCGGTGCAGTAAGTCCTGCTTCTCTACGTAGCTGTGTGGCGATATGTTTAGGAAACCTGCAAAGGTATGTAGATATTTTTACTTATATTCATTTATTTATTAGAGCTTGGAGGACTTACAGTTTATAAAAAAAAAAGACATTAAAAAGAAAAACAATCATAGACGACATTTAGCCAATTACAAGTTCTCACATATAGTGACAGAATTAAAATTGAGAAGTGCGCATAAACAGACTTACAAAACGAATTTATTCAAAGGTTACAGTCAAATACACAAGGTCAAAATTCATTAGTTAAAAACATTTTCAGTAAAATAGGGAAACAATTATTACTTGAAAAATCTGAGGCCTATGCGTCTTTTGGCTGCCGTCACACTAATCATAAAGGGATCCAAGTCATGCTGTTTATATATATTATTGAACTGTCTACTTGCTCGAGTAATAAAACTATTCTATCTATAATTCATCGATGCTAAAGGCACACGTAAGGGTGGAGTATAACTGAATTTTTTTTCGGCACATTAAAATAAAATTTTGATAGAAGTTCGGGGCTGTCAATATAGTTATTGAAGATTTTTTAAATGTAAAAAAAGTCAGGAATGTGAAGATAATTATCTTCAGCTCTGTAAAAATAACATTTATTCATCAATGGAATGATAAGGAATTTTCTGATGAAAACAAAGATATTTGATGAAACGCCTTTGAATGTTTTCAATGCGATCGATGTACTTATAATAACGTGGGTTCCATATTTGAGATGCACTCTAGCTGACTTCTAACAAAGGTGCAATACAAATCTTCAGAGTTTTAGCATTATTAAAGTACTTAGAGAGACGTATATAAACCCGAGCAGTTTAGAGGCCTTTTTTACAATGGCGTCAATGTGTGTGTCAAAAACTAACTTGCTATCTTGAAGAACGCCTAAGTCACGAACGGTCACACCTTGGCAAGGTTTTTCTCGATAAGGTATAGGTTCTGGCTAGGACAGCACGTTTCCTAGTGTAAGTAACTACTGAACACTTTGACGAATTCAGATCGAGTTTGTCAGTCCTACAAACAGTCTTCAAGACGATATAGGTCAACCTGAAGTGCTAATCCACCTTCAATCGATGATACCTCAGCAAAGATCATCGGCGAAGCATAATAATTTGGATGATTGTAGGCACAGATCGATGTTGTTTACAAAGATCACAAATAAGAGGGGTCCGAGCAACGAGCCTTGGGGCACTCCGCTAGGCACCAAGATACAACTAGACATATAATAATTGATCACTACGACTTTCGACCTATTATTAATATAAGATGAAAACCACCTCAAGAGGTCCCCAAGAATGCCTATAGAGTTTAGCTTCTTTATCAAAGTCTCATAGTCAATACGATCGAATGCTTTGCTGTAATCAGTGTAAACCGCATCGATCTGGCTACCTTCATCCATAGCATCCGTAATAACGTCATTAAATAAAATTAGATTAGAAGTCGTAGACCATCCTCTCAAAAAACCCTTTTTCTTTCTTCTTTTTTTCTTTACTAACAGGTGTTGAGCAGATGATGCAGGTGGTGCGACAGGAAGGCCTGCTCGGCGTGTGAGGCGGCCGCCAGCAGCGCCACGCCCGTCGCGTTGCACAGCAGCGCGCGCAGCCGCGCCGGACGGGACGTGGCGCTCTGTATACTCACAGGTGTTGAGCAGATGATGCAGGTCGTGCGACAGGAAGGCCTGCTCGGCGTGAGAGGCGGCCGCCAGCAGCGCCACGCCCGTCGCGTTGCACAGCAGCGCGCGCAGCCGCGCCGGACGGGACGTGGCGCTCTGTATACTCACAGGTGTTGAGCAGATGATGCAGGTCGTGCGACAGGAAGGCCTGCTCGGCGTGAGAGGCGGCCGCCAGCAGCGCCACGCCCGTCGCGTTGCACAGCAGCGCGCGCAGCCGCGCCGGACGGGACGTGGCGCTCTGTATACTCACAGGTGTTGAGCAGATGATGCAGGTCGTGCGACAGGAAGGCCTGCTCGGCGTGAGAGGCGGCCGCCAGCAGCGCCACGCCCGTCGCGTTGCACAGCAGCGCGCGCAGCCGCGCCGGACGGGACGTGGCGCTCTGTATACTCACAGGTGTTGAGCAGATGATGCAGGTCGTGCGACAGGAAGGCCTGCTCGGCGTGAGAGGCGGCCGCCAGCAGCGCCACGCCCGTCGCGTTGCACAGCAGCGCGCGCAGCCGCGCCGGACGGGACGTGGCGCTCTGTATACTCACAGGTGTTGAGCAGATGATGCAGGTCGTGCGACAGGAAGGCCTGCTCGGCGTGAGAGGCGGCCGCCAGCAGCGCCACGCCCGTCGCGTTGCACAGCAGCGCGCGCAGCCGCGCCGGACGGGACGTGGCGCTCTGTATACTCACAGGTGTTGAGCAGATGATGCAGGTCGTGCGACAGGAAGGCCTGCTCGGCGTGAGAGGCGGCCGCCAGCAGCGCCACGCCCGTCGCGTTGCACAGCAGCGCGCGCAGCCGCGCCGGACGGGACGTGGCGCTCTGTATACTCACAGGTGTTGAGCAGATGATGCAGGTCGTGCGACAGGAAGGCCTGCTCGGCGTGAGAGGCGGCCGCCAGCAGCGCCACGCCCGTCGCGTTGCACAGCAGCGCGCGCAGCCGCGCCGGACGGGACGTGGCGCTCTGTATACTCACAGGTGTTGAGCAGATGATGCAGGTCGTGCGACAGGAAGGCCTGCTCGGCGTGAGAGGCGGCCGCCAGCAGCGCCACGCCCGTCGCGTTGCACAGCAGCGCGCGCAGCCGCGCCGGACGGGACGTGGCGCTCTGTATACTCACAGGTGTTGAGCAGATGATGCAGGTCGTGCGACAGGAAGGCCTGCTCGGCGTGAGAGGCGGCCGCCAGCAGCGCCACGCCCGTCGCGTTGCACAGCAGCGCGCGCAGCCGCGCCGGACGGGACGTGGCGCTCTGTATACTCACAGGTGTTGAGCAGATGATGCAGGTCGTGCGACAGGAAGGCCTGCTCGGCGTGAGAGGCGGCCGCCAGCAGCGCCACGCCCGTCGCGTTGCACAGCAGCGCGCGCAGCCGCGCCGGACGGGACGTGGCGCTCTGTATACTCACAGGTGTTGAGCAGATGATGCAGGTCGTGCGACAGGAAGGCCTGCTCGGCGTGAGAGGCGGCCGCCAGCAGCGCCACGCCCGTCGCGTTGCACAGCAGCGCGCGCAGCCGCGCCGGACGGGACGTGGCGCTCTGTATACTCACAGGTGTTGAGCAGATGATGCAGGTCGTGCGACAGGAAGGCCTGCTCGGCGTGAGAGGCGGCCGCCAGCAGCGCCACGCCCGTCGCGTTGCACAGCAGCGCGCGCAGCCGCGCCGGACGGGACGTGGCGCTCTGTATACTCACAGGTGTTGAGCAGATGATGCAGGTCGTGCGACAGGAAGGCCTGCTCGGCGTGAGAGGCGGCCGCCAGCAGCGCCACGCCCGTCGCGTTGCACAGCAGCGCGCGCAGCCGCGCCGGACGGGACGTGGCGCTCTGTATACTCACAGGTGTTGAGCAGATGATGCAGGTCGTGCGACAGGAAGGCCTGCTCGGCGTGAGAGGCGGCCGCCAGCAGCGCCACGCCCGTCGCGTTGCACAGCAGCGCGCGCAGCCGCGCCGGACGGGACGTGGCGCTCTGTATACTCACAGGTGTTGAGCAGATGATGCAGGTCGTGCGACAGGAAGGCCTGCTCGGCGTGAGAGGCGGCCGCCAGCAGCGCCACGCCCGTCGCGTTGCACAGCAGCGCGCGCAGCCGCGCCGGACGGGACGTGGCGCTCTGTATACTCACAGGTGTTGAGCAGATGATGCAGGTCGTGCGACAGGAAGGCCTGCTCGGCGTGAGAGGCGGCCGCCAGCAGCGCCACGCCCGTCGCGTTGCACAGCAGCGCGCGCAGCCGCGCCGGACGGGACGTGGCGCTCTGTATACTCACAGGTGTTGAGCAGATGATGCAGGTCGTGCGACAGGAAGGCCTGCTCGGCGTGAGAGGCGGCCGCCAGCAGCGCCACGCCCGTCGCGTTGCACAGCAGCGCGCGCAGCCGCGCCGGACGGGACGTACCGCTCTGCACGCTGTAGTGAAGGACTGATGCTGGGCTGTTTATGTTAAAATATTTATTGACAATCAATATATTTGGAACTGTAAAAGGTGTAAAGACACCTAAATAAAGGCCCATTTAGACGGTGCGAGTTTCTCTAACGAAATAGAATCTCTCCCTACGATCTTAGTTGATTACTATATAAATTCGCAGTCATTTTATATTACAGAATATGTACAGGCAAATCCAGGTTCTCTTCGGGCTGTTCAAAACACATACCTCTCGCTCATCTCGTCGTCGCGAGAGGTATAACTTACCTCTCGCTCGTCCGCTCTGGCGAGATCTCGTATATTCGAGACGAGAAACTCGCACTGTCTAGGTATGAATGTTTAGACGAAGAAACTTTTCTATATTCTTACGATTATCGTACGTTCGAGACCAAAAACTAGCACCGTCTAAATTGGGCTTTATAATTGGACAGAAAGACCGCAAAAAAAAAAAAAAAAAAATTGCTCCAATCCTCCGCGGTATAAAAGACTGTGACGAGGCGAAATTCTTAGTCCGGGGCATAGAGGTGTTAACAATGTAAGGGAGGACCCTCGCTTTATAAACAAGAGCTGAGTTTGTGAAGAGAAATGTAATTATTAAGATTACAATAAGATTATCCGCTCATTGTCGTCATAGCGGTACACTGTGTTGCACATTTCAGTTGGCTTCCCACAAGCGGGTCTCACCAACTGAAATTTCAAATTAATGTTTTGATAAAGGTAAGGCCACTTGCAAAAGCTGGTGTAGATACAATGTCTGTGTAATGACTTACTCAGTAAAATCAAGGAAGTTCTTTTGCGGCTCCTTGTCTGCATACTGCTTGGAACCAATACTGAAGAACTCCATGTTAGGCACCAATGGATCTGCTTTCTTGTTTCTTCCACTCACCTGTAATTCACAAATATTTATACTCCATGCATTGGTAGCATGATAAATGGCGGCTGGAGTAAATAGTATTGTAACTTGTTTTTAATTTTAATGCCATTGTTATGCCTATGGAAATAGAAGTCAAAATTGGTTGAACAGATAGTAAAAAAAAGTTTGTTGAAACATCTAATCTTAACACGAATGGAATAAAGAGGCTGAAGACATATAGGTTGTGTGAGGAATTATGTCTAGAAAAGAAGATAAACATCACAATATTAAATACTATTTGTCAAGGCCATGCTCATGTTCACTTTGATGATTGGTAAGTTGGGAAAGGCCCTCATAAGAAAGTTTGCTTATGGCGACTTTTTGGATCAGTTCAGTAGCTCGTTTCTATACGCGCGTATGTTATAATATCATACTTACAGCATTGATAGGGTTAATCCATGTAAGATGATGTTTTTCCCGACGCATTGTATTCCTGTTTTCCTTAAACAAAAACATAAGTACTTTAGTAGTTAGTCTGACTGCTTTATAGGATTCCATATCAGTCGGCAAAAAACGGAAACCTTATAGGATCACTTTGATGTCCTTCTGACCCATTTTCTCAGAAAGGTATTTGGAGGTAAGCGGAACAGAGAGTAAAGTCCCGCTAACCTCCATTGAAAAGGGAGGATCCTCCGACCAGACGGGTGTTAAGTCTGGTGGGCTAGTGATTTCAATAATCTTGTTCATACCTGATTTCTTCTGAATCTGGCATGGAGATTTTGGTTGATCTTCTTGAAAGCACTGTGGATTGAGATTGCTGGTACATCTTCAGGCACACATTCTGGTTTGTATGACTTGAACAGCCCGAGGAGAACCTGGATTTGCCTGTACATATTCTGTAATATAAAATGACAGCTAATTTGATTCATAATCAAAAAATCGTAGGGAGAATTCATTTTATCAAGACAATACTCTTCCTAAAGACTGTTTAATCTTTTGAGCGCCACGATCTTGTATAGAAAACAAACGTTTTCGTGCCCTCCACGCCATGTCTTTATTAGAAAATGACTAATATAACATTTATTAATAGAAACAGAGTCAAATTGTTTAAGGGTTGGCCCTCATCTAGCTGCATAAAATAGCATATGTTCCGCCTGTGCTAAAGCATGCTGCAGCATAATACCACCCAGAGTAGCATTATTCATGCTGTACATTAGATCCGCACGTGACAGCGTACTCACAGTACAGTTTAAAATTTGAAATGGTAAGGGCAGATGAAGAGAGAGCAGAGATAATAGTATGGATTTTGCAAGAAATGCATATTCAGAACAACAGGACTAAAAAGAAACAAATTTGAAAAATAACACAGATACTGGGGCACGATTAGTGGCCGAAGAATACGCCCCAGTGTACAGACGCGCTCGTCAGTGTCCCGACCCGTGCATTTGCTTGCACTCCCACTCTCTCCCTCGCTCTGTTAAATGCCGGTTCTAAGTGACAGAAAAGGATAGAAGTACAGGAAAGTGCGATATGGCGCGGCCAGATATAGTTCAAACCTAAGACCGCCATTTAAAATTTTTAAGTCCTGTAAAAGAATTCTGTAACTAGTTTATTGTACAATAAAACTTATCATGCATATTTTTTGCTTACCTTTTTGGCCTCTCTTTTCTTGGCATAGTCCAGCAACTCAATGACTCTTCTTCTTGTGACATCAATAGGCTTTGTCAGGGTGTATAGTAGTTTCATTGCATGTGGGGTCTGTAGATAAACATTATCATTTTAATTTAGATGCACCACTCACAGATTGTTAAACAAATATTAATTTAATTTTTGTAACCAAATAAATTATAATACTACAGGATCATTGGAGAAGATATTCACACTATCATATTTCTGTTTAATATTCTTATCACTACATAGTATAAAATAAAGCCGCTTCCCGCTGTCTTTCCCTACGTATGCTTAGATCTTTAAAATTATGCAGATTTTGATGCGTTTTTTTTTAAATATATAGAGTGATTCAACAGGAAGGTTTATTTGTATAATACATGCATAATATATTTAATATCACCATTGCTGCAATTAACCCATTTACGGCCAAATGAAAATGAACAATTTTAGAAAAGAAAATTCTTTATTTACTTAATATTAGGAATACAAACAAACATAAAAATAAGAAAAAAAAATGTGAAAGGACATTTTTCAGGAATTACAGGCGTGTACCCAAATTGGCACAGTGGCCACAAATGAATGAAATTTGGTAAAATAAGATTTACTATGTAGAATGTTTCTTTGCACTTTTTACAACACCAGCGGCTTCTATTATGGCATATAACACGGCGTACCCATTTCGGAAGCTTCTCAAGAACATGGTGGCTACCATAAACTCTCAATGTTTGATGAAGAAGTGCGAGCAGTTACTGTTTGTGCAGCTTGTTTTAGATAAACCATGCAATGTTTCGTCGAAATAGGAACTGGTCCATAACGTCACTTCATTATAAGTTACATGCAAGTGCCAAACGTTAGATATGGCCAATCATGTGGGTTGACAAAACCGACAATCATTTTTTGCCATAAATGCCAATCTTGTTCAGTTCAATGATATTGACTGATCCTCACCCCTTATACCTTTGTTTCTAGGTTTGGAACAAGTGGGGTATTTTCATACCCATCTCTTGTTTCCTTTCTGAACACCATCTCTACGCAGTTTCGACTGGTTCATAAGAATCATAATTGTCAACTATTGTAGGTACAGATACTGTTGTTTTTCCAGTGGACCAACAATACTTCTTTGTTTTTATCAATCCTGTAATCAAATTCAGCTCTTGGTTTTTTCATCATACCCTTCTCTTAGTATTTGGTAGTCAGCATTTGTGAAAATTTCACAGATGGTTCCTGTAGCACGATAACCTATTTGGCGCAAATCATTTATTAGGTCGCAGTTGGTAAAAAAGTTGTCAAAGAACATTGTATATTGTTTGTTCAGGTTCAAATCCTTTTTGCACCAATGGTTTATTATCGCTATCGTCCACAGAATCCGAAAGAGCACCAACATTTTCAACAAACACCTCGATTCCTCCTGGAATGTCATTTGGCAAGCTAGTTGCAATAGCGTCATTATCAAAACCCTCCTCTTCGTCGGTAACAACATTTGGTTCTGGTGGAATTATGGCCGAATCATATTCCAAACCATCGTCACAATCTTCAAGTATATTATTTAGGGTCTCCTCTAATCCACCGTATTGGTTACTGGCGCTATAACGTCGTTTGCGGTTCATATTGATAATCTGCGAATAGTATACTTGTAGCCATTGTACCAGAATTGGTACACCAATATTTTACATGTAATAATGACTTATGTTTATAGTTTTAAGAACCGAAAATCTGTTTATACACTTGATTATTTATTGTTTATAGAGATAACTAACTATTTGTATGGAAATCTACATTGCATATAATAATAAAAAATTCCAACAGGTACTTACCTCCACAAGTGCATGGATTTCGATTTTTATTGAATTTTATCAAAAAAACACTGCACTTATATGAAAAAGATCATTATTATTTTAATTCAGGATACTTTTGACCATTCATTACATAAAAAATATATTGAATAACTTTAATATTTTGTTTACCTAACCTCATTAACTAACTGTACCCAAATTGGCACAGTGGTCAAGAATGGGTTAAGCAAGCTGGGGGAGGTCGCTATTTATATTATAAAACACAAAGTCCCTCTACTGCATCTATCTATCTGTTCGCAATAGCGAGTAAAAGCGAGTTTTACACAGAGTGATTCATGGGGAAGATTTACATGCTGATTTGCATACATGCTTATAATAGCAGAGAAAAGCCGACAATTCCAAAGATTTGTGACACTCCTGTGAACCTGGGGCAGGCTAGTACTAGCCTACAAAATATACACGTGAACTGAAATACGTCAATGGATTTTATTTTTGAAGTGAGAATTTATCAAATGAATTCCCAGTCTAAGGTGGAACAAGAGGGTGTGTCAGACTTTTACTGACTAAAACCCATGTCTCCTTCAACCTTGCCCTTTGCATTCTAAGGCTATGGTAAGTTCTTTCAAAAAATCTTAAATCACCCTAAATATACTTCAATAGGTGGGAGCTATTCTCATAGCATCTTGTCTTAGTGAACTGGTTAGTCCTCGGTGGACCATTGTAGCTGCAGTTCTCATAGCATGTATCAATTTTTAGTTCCTATAAACTCTTAAAAAATCCTAATTGTAATTTGCTATGTATAATCTATTATGTAAATGTTATAAACTAGTGTTTAACTGCAATCCCACTTGATGTTAAATAGTAATGCTATCATTGATGGTTGCACTTGTTTAATAACATTATTTTATTATTTAAATATCTATAAAGTAGGTGACAAATACCTTGACAAGAAATTTTCATGGTGGGTTTAGCTTAAGCATGTCAAAATTCATGGAGTTATAAGTGGAGGGAGCTTACTCCACCACAAAATCTTGGCTAAAGATATTTACCACCTTCTGTACTTTTTTTGGATGCTTACCAGAACTTCATACGTCAGACTAACATAGAAGACATCATATCCTGTTTCCAAGCTTTCCATATCAATGCAGTCACATTCCATTGCAGCTGAAATTTGCAAAATAAAATATTTGAAATTTTGTAAAAAATAAGATAGATCCTGGTTGGACTGTGACCTTTATTGTTCAGTTTTAAGTGTAAGTACAATAAATAGCAGGATATTCTTTTGAGGACAAGTAAGCAGGAAAATTTGTAGTTTGTATGTTTACACAATTTACTTTCAGTGTGCTACTTGATTTACCTGTTAACCAGTCCAGTAAAAATCCAATTCGGGAGAAAGTGGACTGGTCATCATAGTTAGAAAGTATCCAGCTCAAAGCGTACTCCACGGTACGGTCTTCAACACTGTCTGAGGGTACCAGGCAAGCACCCAAGCTTGTCCATTTTGTTATAGCTGTAAACAAAATAACACACCACATTAGACACAGCAACAGATAACAGTCTGTATTATAACGATTTACAAATTTACCAACGTTTTAGTTACTTACGAATAGATAAATTCAACCAAACTTTGAATAAAGTATGAAAATCGTTGTATTGCAAGCCACTTGTATCAACTGCATACGACAATTCATCGATTTTGTTCTGGAATAAATCTTTGTCGAAACCCTTCTTTAGTGATTTTATGTAGTCAATAATCTCATCCACGTCGGCCATCGTAAATCAATTAGATATTGTTTTTCAAAAACCAAAATATTAGCACTCCTTTCAATAAAATTCAAACTTGAATACCGTTGAAGATTGTTGAATGACAGAGACGCTTGTAAAAAGTAAATAATAAAAACCGGAACCGCGGAACCGAAATGACATACTATCATGAATGAAACTATCGTACCCCTCTCTCACAACTCCCACACGTTAGAAAAGGATAGCGAATAAAGTTGGGTGAAGATGGAACGCGATTATTTTTCAAATGGCAATGACAAGGATTGGGTACTATTTTTCTTTTACGTTTTATTTTCATAATTACAACTGAAGTAACGTCTAAATTTATTACATTTTAATGACAAAATTGCTTTAGAAAAGGATCTGGTCACGGATATCTATGGATCTGGTGAATGATGTTAATCAAAATCGTCAGTATCTATTATTCCAAAACAAAAACTTTTTTGACGGCCCGTTATATATAAGGCCGTTTACAAAGATTGTTTGTTAAATTAATATGTAAATTAAAATGGCTATCAAAAATTGATTTATTTTTTTTAGGTTCATAATAAGAATGCCGAAGTTACACTAAATATTTAATGCAATTAATATATTTCAATATATAATCAACTTGGAAATTGATACCATTACAAACAAAAACTTTTATAACGTAATTTATTTGCTTACTCTATAAACGACTGCTGAACGCGTCTAACTCTATGGTAAACATAAAAATATTGCAAATAAAAAATACTTTCCCAAAGAAAGGGGAGATTAGAGATGAAAAATTTCGTTTAAATATTTTTTGTTTTAAACATTGTTTTAGTGCGGCAAGCAATAACAACAATCACAATTCATCACTGTCAATTTCATATTGAAACTAATTTCCTTACTCCTATTTTTATAATGGAAGGAATCCTGAACTGGGATTTAGAATAAACTAATCAGCGCTTTACAAAAAAAACAAAGCAGCCGATCCGTCAGTGCAGACGACTAATATAATAATTTCAAGAGCGAATGAAGTGAGCTCAGAATTTTATTTTAAACCCTGTAAGAGGGAGCCTTCGTCGACCGTATCCAAACTTTTTTGTTGATACGTTCTTTATAATTTATAGTCACCTTGTTGTTGTTTTTTGACAATAAAGCTAAACGTTGGACGCCTCTTTGTTGAATGTAGTCCATCACATTAAAGCGACGTTTTTTAATCCAGTACGCCTTCTTGTAATACGGCTTGTTATACCTCATACCTGTGACTAGGGTTGTAACGTAACTTCGCCTCCTCTTCCGTTACTGCAGAAGTTCCCTAAAAAATCGTATCTTCGCATCCACCTCCGCAATTTTTTTGTGGAGTTATCGAGTTATAACGGAGTTTTATTTACGTCATAATCATAGATACAACAATATCGCATGGACAGCGACGCTCGAATCAGCCATCAAGCCTGTGTTGTGTCATTGTGTGTGAAATGGTCAAGAATCAAAATGTGTGCGGTAGGAGCGCTAAAAATTGTTTCGTATACTGAAACTCCCAGTTTAGTAAAAAAATGTTTCTTGAAAAGTAGTTTTTTTGTAAACTAGTGTATATGTTCATTTAAGTATACTATTAATACACATATTATGTATTTAAAATAAAGATTTTTAACTTGCAATAACAATTCAAAAATAACTATTTTTTACATCCAATTTCACCGCCACCTCCGTTTTCGCGGAACATCCGCATCCGCGAAGGCGAAACTCGTCGCCTCCGCATCCACTAAGATGGCCTCCGTTACAAACCTAGCTGTAATGGCGGCCATCTCATCATATTGTAATTATAATAAAATAATAATAATAAGAAGAAGAACAGCCCAATTCCCTCTTCTTGAGAGGAGGCCTGTGTCCCAGCAGTGGGAACATTAAAAGGCTGATGATGATGATGATGAATAAAAACAGCGTGCGAGAACAATGAAAAGTAATTTTAATTAAGTAATCTGCATGGTCCTCATGTGATTTGACCATTACATATTTACTCTATGGACTTTAAAAGAGATTTTGACTCCTGAATTTGTTTGGTGTTTCTTCTCAGGGTAGTCAGCAAAAAAACACTGGCCACATCTACTTTAAGCTGATTGAAAAAAAATATTGACGTGTAAAAGTGTTTTTAAAACCTACTTGCAAAATAAATATACAATACAATACAATAAACTTTATTGTACACCAAAATATGTAGTAACAATTTACAGGTACTTAAATCTATGGGTACAAAGGCGGTCTTATCGCTGACAGCGATTTCTACCAGACAACCTTAGGATGGATTATAAGAACTTTAAAAAGAGGGGTAGTCTGCGGTGTACTACTAGCAAATATAACTAACATAAAACTAAAAATACGAACAATGGATAAAATATACCTTTACAAAAGATAATACATAAGCTTAAAATATATATATATCAGTACATGTATATAATATAAATATATAATATATATATAATTATGTGTTACACAATTAAATGGAAGCGAAAAGAGAAAAATCAAGAAAAGAATAAAGGGTAGTGATGGAAGAAACTAAATTAGATATAATTTATCATTTAATTATTTTATTAAATTCCCTTTGTCCCTTTTAACGGGAACTTGGAAAACAGGGACAAAGAGTATATACGGTCATCGATTTATAATATAAAATTGATATCAAAGCATTTTGAATAAGTTCCTAACATAATGAGCTCTCACTCCTTCTTACTTTTAATAATTATTATTATAATTAGAGCTTTTAATGTGGAACACTGCTTACGTCGATACTCTCACTTGTGCGACCGCATGGTACTGCCGTGGTGAACCGCAAGCCACAGAAATTTACTACTTCTTGGGATGAGACTTTATAAAAAATTATATTCTCGAGCCGTTTGGTGTTTAAACTCTCAGGTATAGGGGCCCGAGTACTTGTAAATTATACAGGAAAAGTTTTTAACCAGTGCGCAAATTTTGACATAATAAACTTGAATATATTTTAATAAACACGTATTTTTTATTTTGATATGTTTCAATAGTAAAAAATTAAATTAACGCTTACGAGACTTGTTTACTCAGAAATTTATTTTATGGACGTCGCTTGCCAGTCCGTCGACTGGTCGCCCGATTCACGCCGCGCGTCGACCGCTCGCCTGACGCGCCAGCTGGTATCAGAAGTACTCACGCGCGCTCGCTCTATGCGACGGTACCTACTTACGCGGTGCGATTATTGACCCCAGTTTAGCGCTAGAATTTTTTAAGTTTAGACTGTGTAAAGTTATTTGTAAACGTAATTCCAATTTATCCTTCATACTTTCATGGGCTTAGGACCATCAAAATGCAGAAAATAAATCATAATAAGTAAGAAAGTAGGTAGGTAATACGTTTTAATCCATTCAAAATAAAACATTTAGGTATGATAGGTATTTAGACATGGTACAATTTAGATTGAAACAATTGCATTTTGGCGTATTTAAAAAATTGTGGTGTGATTTAAAAGGCTCGACGTGGTGCTGGGTCTGGGTCATGGAGTTGTTGTACCGGCTGAAAGTGGTATGGATGGAGTCCGGCTGTATTTAGCAGCTTCCATACTGCGCTTTGGCTAACACCAAAACGTCGTTCTGCGTCGTAGGTACTGGCTCTTGGATTGCGTTCAAAAAAATCGGCTTCGACTGCCAGTCGAGGTCTGCCAGACCCTTGTGCGTGGCTCAGTGTTCTGAACTGGCCGTGATCAAGCAGCCTTTGGTTAGCTGCTAAAATTGTCCTCTCATTAGGGACCGTAGGATTGAGGATCCCTTGGGCTCGCATACGAGGTACGCTCTCCCTTTCGTATCTTCTTCGTGCTGCTCGTAAATTTTCATTGCTTAACAAATACACTCGCACCATTTCATAATACTCGCGGTGAGTAAAATGAGACATTGTCACTACGCTAGTCTAGTACGCGGCACACGCGCAGGGACGGCGAAGGGCGCGAACGTCCAACCTTCGCTTCCGCAAGTGACGTACTGCATGTGCATGCGTTTTGTTTATCAAACGCCGGCGCCGCATGCCCCCGCACCCCCGTCTCGTGCGCTGGGCGTGGTCCAGCGGCCGGCGGCCTTCGCGTTTTCATTCATGCTCATTCATAGTATTACTATTAAATTATATCCATGTCTTGCTTATTTAAAATTGGGACAAAGTGGAAAAATGAGAAAAAAAAAGTCATAAACTAAAAATGGAAATGTGTTCTATTGCTTACACTGAGCCACCAAAAAAAATTTACGCAGTGGTTAAAAAATTTTCCTGTATAAAGACCTTTATAAATGCCCTTTTGACTTTGTGTGACCCAAAAGCTGATTTCTTATTGGCTACAGATTAAGACATATCATACAACATGGCAATGCTGTGAGTCTTTGGGTACCTTACCAGACGACAGCGATGCAGGTAAATTTATCGACGATCGGTTAATCTAAATGGTTTTCAGTTATTTTTAATAAGTTTAGGGTTTTTATTATAATTTTATTTTAGGGTATATATAAATATAGTTCGTTTAATGATTTTAAATGCGAAAATAGTATGTAATAGCTGTTGAATAAAACAGGGACGTCATACCTTTTTATTTCAATACCTCAAAATAACAGTACCGTTATTTTTCACTACCTTAAAATTACGATACCTAAATTTTTAACTACCGAAAAATAACGGTACCGTTATTTTTTACGGTACCTAAACTTCTAACATGAAGGTATCCTTTAAAACCCCTACTCCTGCGCTTTTTCGTCGTGCTATTCGCAATACCCTTGTCGCGATAGCTGACAACGTCGCATTTATCGTAGGTACTCGCACGAGAAATAATTTCGGTACCGAAATTATTTCGGTTGAGTAAAGGTTAAATAAAGGTATAGCGGTACCTAAAAAAATTGCGTTATCGTTATTTTATACCGGTAGCGTAACCGCAAATCTTAAATGGTTTCGGTCTACCGTTAAAAATAAAGTAGTACCGTATTTTAATACCGGTAGCGTAACCGTATACCTTAACTGAAAACGGTCCCTGGAATAAAACAATATTGCGGACTAAATTGACAATTAAACTTCTGTATTCTTAAATCTATATAATTTCATTTAAGAAATTACCCAAGGAGCTAACGTCGCTACTCGAACACATCGATAATCCTAATCCGAATTAAACGTGTCATACTCTGCCGCAGAGCCACCATTTTAGAAGTCGATCAATTATATCTTAAAATGATGTACGTCAAACGAACATAATGTACGCACACCGTCATTACTGTACGTGCAATAGGCAATGATAAAATAGACATTGATTGTGGCTCTGCTGCAGAACATACTCTCTAGCAGAACCACACAGAACTTAAACTCAGGAAAAACAAACGCTTCCTACTGTGATTTGATAAAAACTATTGTACGAACAGTGTTTATTGCGTACGTGTTGAAAAATGTAATTTTTATACAGTGGTTTTATTTATTTCACTTTTTTTAAGTTTGATAAAGTCAATATATTTTTTTAATTAATCTCTGTTACAATTAATTGACAATTGCAATCACAGAATTTGACGTGATTTAAAAAAAAAGAACTCCTGCAGGGCTATTGGCTAAATTTTCAAAACAGTGGACAACTGGCATTTGATGTACACTAAACTTTGTTGTCAACTAACAATTTCATAACTTTGGTATTACGTATGACATCAAGTGGCTAACAAACTGGACGGTGGATAAGTGGTGGCTAACAAAAATTAACGATGCATATTGTCCTTGCTCTAATTTTTATCGACTATTATACAGCTAAGTTAAAAATATTGCATCTTCAGCTTAAAGCTCACAATCACAATTTTATAAGTATCGATACAATAACATCTATCAAAACGTGTAAGGTGGATATCAAAGGCACCGGTTGATAATGACGTCATATCGGTTGGTCACTAAAGATAGGCAATACGAAATTAGCTGTTTGACAGTTTTATGATGTACATTCTAGCAAGTGATCTTCACTTGAACTGTCAACAGATTTACGCAATAGCCCCGCTGGTCACGCTTTCATTTGAAACACTAGTAATAATTTTGTTTACCGTGGACTGTTGAGTTACATCACTGGTATCACTAAGCAGCATAGACAAGACGCTTTATATTTTCGCTTCTCTTATTTGAAGTGTCAAAATGAACGAATTGTCGTTTGAAGTAAACAGTATGGATATTTGCCAATTGACTATTTTATAAAATATGTTCAAAATCATATAATCAAGAGTTAACTTTTAGTGTTTAATAAAAGCCGTCGAAAATGTGGCCCATGCTCCTGAATATGACGCGCGACGAATGTCGCCTCACGCTCCGTAGACTCGGTATATATTTAGTCCTATAAATGGCTTTCATTTTCCCTCCTATGGTTTTCTTAAATTATACTGAACGGGTCGAAGCTAATTTGTTGACAATCTTGTAACAAATATGTTTAGAAATTCATAGTATATTCATTTGTTTCTAGAATTGGAAGCCTACTCGAATATGATCAGTGTGTTTAGAGCACAAGGTGCATTGGAAGACAACAGAAAAAAGCTACTGGAAGAACTGCGCGCCGTTTTGCATATAAGCAATGATCGGCATAGCGCTGAGGCGCGCCGCGTGTCTAATGATGAGTTATTAGCTACAATTGCTAATCAGTAAGTTGATATTTAATATTTTCAATGTAGGGTTGTTGATTTATTTTTAAACACTGTTACACAAAGTCAAAGATGGCTGAGAGTAACTGAAAGTCAAGATATTAACATATTGTTCTTGCTTGTGAGTATTTCTAATGCATTGTGGGCTATACAATCTTATAAGATTGTTATAAAACTTGAATTTTTAGAACTTCTTTTTATGTATTTTATTGTTACTTTATTCAATCCTAGTCTTGTGAATGTAAGTATGGTTTGACAATATGGGTTGGCCACTGCTTTTTGTTAAGTTTATGTGTAATAAAAGTATTGGAAAGTATTTTTTTATGATATCAAATTTTGACAGATAACCTTATTCATTTGAAATGTCAAATTATTTTTTAATTTATTTTTCAAACTCATTAAAAAGTTTCATAGATTATTTTTATTGAACTAAAGGGAAATGCTTTTTCTATGTGGTGTCTTTATTACTCCAATTTCAGATTTATAAAATATAAAGTAATATTGATACTTCATAAATAATATTTTTGTATAATAAGTAGTTATATTACAGTTGTGGTTTATTTTAATTCTATAATATAAATCATATAATTTTATTTATAAGTAATAGTATTTTTAGTATTATCAAATAAAAAAAATTACATTAATGGATAATATTATTACTTCATCACATAGGTTATCAGGTCCAAATACAGGTTTAGCATGGATCAGCGAGGGCCGAAGGCGGGTGCCCCTCATGCCCCGGGGGATTGCACAGACCATGTACACAGAAATTGCTGACAAGGCTGCAGAAGCTGCAGCTGCTGAGAATAAAGAGATCCAGAAGAGACTTGAAGCCGAGAAGCTTATAGCTCCCAAGTCCAATGAGGAGGAAATGCCTGATACTGAGGGCCAGACGGCTGAGAGTGCCCTCACATCTAATGATGCAATGGATGAGACCATGTACCCTCCCATAGCTATGGAAGATCAGACTACTAAAGTGAGTTTTGTTCTGCTTATTCCGCATTTTTTTATTAGTTCATGAGTTCAAAATAATTTTTATTTAAATTCATAGCAAAGAATATTTCCTGAATCCTCATTCAATAGTTTAACTTACATAACATCAATAAACTGAGCTGATAAAACTTTTAAGTTAGATCATAATAATTGTGGTAACAGATAAAATGCACAGTTTTAAGTCAATTTTTCTTAAATTGTGGCATACTTTTCTGTTTGTAGCATTTTACATTACAAGCTTGTTAAAAACTTATACAATTAAGTAGTTTCTATGGGGAGATTTCTATATACAAGTATTCCCATTAAAAAAAAAACTGTTTATTCATCTTCCTGCTATAGTCCCATTTTACTTGAGGTCGGTGCAACATGTCTTTTTTCTTCCATTCTGTCCTACCAACACACTATCACAGACTCACATTTTTTTTTTAAAATTATACAGTTTACACTCGCGTTTCACCACTGTCTCACATGTGCAACGCCGGGGCGAGGTGCAACGCCGGGGCGAAATTCCGCTGCCACGACAAGTCGAGGCATGGCGGACAGAGCTCCGGCGGGATCTCATGGCGAAATGGCGTCAGCGACTATCGCAACCTCGTTCGGGGCGCGCCACAATCGAGACGATAAGGCCCATCCTTGAGGCGTGGCTGGAAAGACCTCACGGCAGTCTTAACTTCCGCACGACGCAGGTCCTAACGGAACACGGAAAGTTTGCCAAGTTCCTGTTCCGGATTCGTGCGGAGGATTCGCCCGGGTGTCGCCACTGTGCGGAACACCCGGAGGACACGGTGGAGCATACTGTAGAGGTGTGCCCCGCCTGGGCGGAGCATCGCCGTGTCCTCGTGGGGGCAATCGGCGGCAGCGATCTCTCTCGCCGGGCCTTGGTTCAGGCCATGGTCCATAGTGAGGAGGGATGGCAGGCGGTCGCCTCCTTCTGCGAAGCAGTAATGCTAGCAAAGGAGGAGGCCGACCGCATCAGGCAGAGGCAACGGGGCGCTCGCCCCAGCCGCCGCCGGGATTCCGATCCCGATTTCCGGCCACCGTAGGCGCGGGCTTGCGGACGGCGTGCAATGGGTAGCACGCTGTCCGATCGTCCGGTAACCGGCCGGACCGAGCCCAAGTCGTCGACGGCGCGTTCTGTTCCCGCGCGCCTCAAGGAGCTGTCAGCAAACCGAAGAGGCCCAGCCTGCTAACTGCAGGCAGGCAGGGTTGAAGCCTGCTGGGGTCAAGGGCCGTTTTCTGAGAGGAAGGCTCAGCCCCGGCACTATAGGCAACGAAGGAACGGGGTAGGTTTTTAGTCAGTAAAAGTCTGACACTACTTCCCGCTCCGCCCAAGGGCGGGATTTGTCATCGGATGATTTTACCTACCATAAAAAAAAAAAAAAAAAAAAAACCACTGTCTCACATAATGGTAAGCGATGATGTGGCCGTCAATGGAGCGCTCTTGTCTAGAAGTAACCTATTCACTCTTGACTTAAAAACCCCTAAGTTGTAGCTATTACACCCTAAGTTTTTCCCTCATATCATACAATCTATACATTTGTTTTTGGCCTCCCTTTCCTTCTCCACCCATTCACATTATACTTATATCTGGTTTCGTAACCAACTTCTCACCCCCCCCCCTCCTCCCCCTCTTCACATAACCATACCAAGACAAATGATTGCCTTTCAACTTTTCTGTCAATCCTATTCATATACACAATAACAACATTAACTACCTATATATTTTTTAGATTTGGGAAACAGAGCTTGTAAGTCGAAAGCGGAAAGTTCCAGAAGGTGGTGCAATACCAGATGAAGCTAGCACTCCTGTCAAAAATATGAGGAATATACCTGTCAACACCAATCAAAAACATCTGAATTTGTCGCAGATTTATTCTAAAT
Source organism: Leucania comma (assembly GCA_958295575.1). NCBI lineage: Eukaryota > Metazoa > Arthropoda > Insecta > Lepidoptera > Noctuidae > Leucania > Leucania comma. The sequence continues at coordinate 20,743,878 of OY282468.1, forward strand.
TTTCACAACCAGCCACAAGTGAGTTGGCCACATGCTATAATGTTCTTCATTATTTATTACTTCATGCACAAAATAAATATAAATAACCAACTGAAATTATTTTTACCAGTATTTCAACTAACAAAAATGTTTCTGCACAGGTAAACCATCAGGGCAGTCAAAACACTCATATAATCAAGTAAGCAAAGTGTCAACCAGTAAACCGAGTCAAACTTATGCCCCGCGCTCGACGCCGCATAAAAGCAGGTCTCATAAAAATACTAAAGGTGCACAAATGGTACCTAAATCACAAATGAAAAAACAAGAACTGCCAGCTTCGCCTAATAAACAGTACAATCCAACTTCTATGCAAATGGAGTATTCAGGACCTCCTAACACTTTCCAAGCTAGCTATGCTCAATCTATATTAGGTAATAAACCAAAACCCGACTACTTGGACGAAATAAAGCCTAAAGTGTTGTCTTCCCCGGGGATGGTGACGGACTCGCCGACCTTGCAGCTACTCACCCAGCCCGCCACCGTCCCGCACGAGCTCGAGGTGTCGGAGAACGCACACCCCGACGACCCCTCCTCCTTGCAAGCTCAGAGCACTCCTGTCACTCACAAACAGACAATATCCGGGAAACCTTGCCAACTTATCATAAAGAATCGCGGAGAATTAAGCACAGACAAAAAAGTACAAATGTCTGACATCAAGCTATTACAAAAACCGGCTGAAGGGATAAAGCTGTTGTCTAATAGACAAGTTGTCGTCGCACCAAGTTCAGCTCAGAAAGCATTGAACACTCCGGGCAAACTAGTGACGACTAAAGTAATAGGTTCAATACCGAAATCGCGCAATACTGGCACGCCTCTTATGTCAGAAAAGATGATTGTTGTCTCGAAACCGTCATCGGAAAATAGAATGCCTAACTCTAAAGTAATAATAACATCCGCTGTCAGCACGCCGCACAGGGACGCCCATCCGACTAGTACAAACAGCATATCAAACAAATTAACAGAAACACTAACACCCAAGGGCATTCCTGCCACTGATCTCAAAGTATCAGCTAAAGCACTCGTTTTGAATCCTAAATCAGGACAAAAAATGGTCGTCTTACCGGCAAAAGCTCGAACGAAACCGGGAAACGACGGACAAATACCGCTAATACACTTCAAAGGTATACCCACTGCTATGAAGTTGGTACCCGTGAGTTCGCAATCCATTACACAAATTCCGAAAACGCCCACAATGACTGTAATGTCTAAACCTACAACCGTTAGTTCAATCCCATCTAATGCTAAAATAGTTGGCGTGGAGACAATTAAAACTGCGAACTTAGCGGATATTGTACCAGTAAAGGGTTTAACACCCATCACCACTCCTAAAATTTCCAACCCAATCGTTCGACCATCCAGTGCAAAAGGCAGCGTTATAGTAGTACAAAAGGGTACACCGATAGGCAAAGCTTTAACATTCGCTAAAAATGGGAACGATATGTCTAAAGTTATAATGGGTAAAAATGTTAATCAGTTACTGCAAGCGTCAAAAGCTGACCAAACTGAAGCAGGAAAGTGCGCCGGCAATGTTATTGTTTTAGAGCTAAACAACGAACAGACCGGTCGCACTACTACCATGTCAGAGATATTGGACAGTCGCGCAAGTAACGTACCTCGTATTCCCGACGAGAGTAAGTTATCTCAAATTACACCAGACACGCCAGTACTGTTTGGAAACCAAATGACTGAAGAAACTTGCAATGCTAGCAGCTTAGATTCTACCGTTGAAAGCATAGGAGAAATAGTACCTATGGAAGAGGGGACCCTGTCATTGATCACAAAAGATCAAGGCAAATCCAATTTTACTAAAGAATCAGAAGGTGGCAAAGATTCGTCGAGCGTCACTGATTGGGAAATGGAACTTGATACAGTCTCAAGAAAGGGCAAAGACGAGGACAAGTTAAATTCCTTACACCTAGACTTGGGCATGTCAAGTGACAGCGACAGTGAATACATGCCCAGCAGTCACAAATCAAAAAACAAACATTCATCACAGCAGAGCATGCAACGGGCAACACCAAGCGGTAATATTTACGTTTGATTCCACCTTTATTTTTATTTTTGTTTGTTCTTCTGATTAATTTGTAAGAAAACCTAAATATTTGTTCAGGTGAGACCAGCGAAATGTTCAGCAGTTCGAGCGCAATGACCCTCGCAACTAGAACGTTACTCAGCCAGCTACAAGACGAAGGGTCGTCGAGTAACGATTCGTCGTTCGCTCTCAAAACAAAAATTGAAAAACTAAAAGAGATCGATACTAAACTGGATAAATCAGAGTCCGAAGCGCTTACGAAAGCGAAAGAGAAACTTTCCCAGAAAGTAAGAGAAGCACAATCACAACAGAAGAGAATAGACATTTATAGCACAGCAATCACGACTACTGACATCAATCTAGACTCGTTCTCGTATCTGGACGAGGGCGACATGATGGCCGGGGACGACGTGTTCGGCGCGGTGGACAAGCCGCGCGAGCCGAGGCGCGCCGACACGCTCGACGACCAATTAAGCCGATTACTAGGCGAAGACTCTGCTAACTCGACTGACTCACAAACTGTAAGTGAAAGTATGCCTTTAAATAAATAAATGAGCAATAAAGTAGGTTAAATAAAATGATGGAGCCTGTGGAAGATATCTTAAATATAATGTAATGAACTTAGACTAAGCGCGGACATATAATGTGAAGTGAAAAGTGGTGACATTGTCGGGTCTCGTGGGAGGCGTGAACAGTGCTGTTTTGTTTGTTCTGTTAAAATATACAGTTTTTTAAAGGTGTTTGTATACTATCTGCGTATTATATATATCCCTTTATGATATAGAGGCTAACAGATTTGAAAAAAGTGGTAGTCTGGGAATATTAAAAAAATCTCACCTGCATACATGTCGGATCTTAAAAACAGCAATTTAGTTTTTATTTTTAAATAATATTTTAAAAAAAATCTTCATTTGTTACCATTTGAAACACTACAACTCATAAATAATAAAATAGAATAATTATCTTTACAATAGTATTCAGTAGGTTTGGTTTCCACATACTCAAGTAAGAGTTTTTGAAATAAAACATTAGAGTCATGAATAATATATAACTTATTTATTCATGTAAATTCATACAAGTTTGCATTTCCTTAGCTACATACACAATCAAGGTAACTTACATTTTACAGTAACTAGTAGTATATTGCTTCTATGTGCATATAACTGCAGTACAGCAGTTTAGTAAATGCATATTTTATTATATGTTCATGTAATGACAATGCATATAGTGTAGTACAATAATTGGGTACTTGCTCGTGTTTATTTTTCTTTACAATATTTTGTAACAAATAACATTGATAATAAAAATATTTTTCTGAAAACCGAATCGAAATTGGTTGTTGTAAAATAAAGTAGCAATTAGCGTTTCAAATATTTGTAGGAGGGAGTGTGCGTGCGTGGCGGGAACATCTCTTTTCTACGCGCGTAATCTAGTGGAGTTGACGTCACATTGTAGTATGTGCATCCTTTTTCTTTTACTTGGTTGCCCCTTCCGATTTAAAAGGTTTCCGATTTACTTAGTTTAGAACGGATTTATAAAATTCGTCCTATTTACGATAATTTAGATAAAGTTACTTTATTATATTTAAGTACCCAATTACATAAATAAATATGGCACAAGGAGAGATAGAAAAAAAGTCGACTTTGTAGACTACAACTTGCTCCTGTGTCACTAAATGTTACAGCTCATTAGAGCCACCTGGAACACACTTCGCACCGCCTCGCCTTCTGCAGCTAGTATTCTATAGATGGACTTGTATGGGCATGCGCTCATTACATCAACTCCGTAGCGTCACCGAATCGTCTCGGTCGTAAGCCCTCCACGCGCGGACGGCGTGTGGACCACTCGGGGACAACTCGCTACTCGCATGGCAAGCGCCTTGCGTTAACTGCGCATTGCCAACGCGCGGGTCCCGAGTGGACCGCGCGCTGCCCGCAAATGACTCACGCGAGGACAACACGTTTAGACCTAGTGCCAATTGTTAACAGACTACTCGAAAATCCGTGGACCAAGCGACGTTCACTCGTTGACCGCGCGTGGTCCACTGGTTGACGACGTCCACCGAGTGAACGCCGTGCCGGTGCGGGGTGGGTTCCAGGTGGCTCTATTGAGCTGTCACCTAGCATGACGTGTCATGTTGAAGACAGCACTGTAGTGGATATCAGTGGTAATAATAACAATTATATTCTCACGTAAGTGTGTGGTTGTTTGGTTAAACCATTATCATTATTTTGAATAAAATAAGGGACCAGCGTTACCACATATACATCAAGGACTGTGCTTGGTCCCGCGTATTTTTTTATTACGGAATATAATTTAAAATCTTAGGATTTTGAAATATAGATTTAGTTTACCAAGGCAACTTTCTCTTGGAGTAGATACATTAGAACGCACAAATTGTTTCTAGATAATCATAATTAATCCATGGTAATGATTTTTTTGTTATATTAGTTATATTACTTAGCAATGATTCTAAATGCAATAAGTGCAAAAGGCCTCTAAACTAGTTTTAATTCGAATCTTTAGGTTTGTTTACGATTGTGTTTATAGAAGACTGGCGTTATCTGTCTGAGTTCAGTGCTGCTATTCTGTAAGAAAACGCAGCGCTGCCGCAACGACGAACATCCAAATAGGATACATTGAATTAACAATCCAATGTTTAAGTATATTTGGTTGACAAACCAATGTATCCTAATTGGATGTTTGTCGTTGAGGCAGCGCTACGTTTTCTTAGAGAATAGCATCACAGAGTGGAGAGACATCAAATATGTTACATAACTATATACCAATACTTACTAAATACTGATACAGATTACATACATAAATAGTAAAATATATAGATTTATTTATATACATTTCCTTTTAGGTTTTCATAGTCACCTGTAATATTTAATCACATTATTTATTTCACGAATTTTTCATAGTTGTTACTGTTCTAATAGAATCTAAACTAGGGTGCGTTAACAATTTTTAAATATGTATAGCAATTATTATTTTGTTTCGTAATAACATGATAAGAAATCGAATGGTGTACATAATATTGTAAAAAAAAAACAGTTTAATTTTATAGCATAATAGTCCAGTGTAGAGTAATAGATTTAAATGATCATACATTAAAGGGTAGGATTCAGGATACATCGACATTTAGCTTGGAATGTTGCAATATTTTTATAGACACTAATGTTATTTTGTTTGAAATAGATACGGTCAAACAGCCTGTCCATTCCCGTTATTTACCACCAACTTTGTCACATATTGACAAAAAATAGAAAAAAAAAAATGAAAAGTTGGGATTATTTCCCACTGTCACCAGTATTTACAAAAGGCGATGGTAACAAACGAAAATAGACGGTACAAGCCTTCTAGTGCCTACTTAAATCAAATATACAATAAATCCAGTGTACCAGTTGCTCTTCAAATTCTAGACTCATTTTTACTTTTTATTACTCCCCAGATTTGAAAAGTGAGATTTTAACAGGCATTATTTTACAGAACATGAATATAGGTATTTTTTAATTTGCCATTGATTAATTATCTGTTAACAATATAATAAACCGAAACAGTGTAGATACAGATACCATCTATTTATTTCACCAGGCTAATTTTTTATGAAGTATATGGTCAAATAAAATAAAATGGGCAGCCGATAACTCGATATCTAAACGCGATTAAATGAAAAAAAAAAACTAAACTAATATAATATTTCATATTTAAAAAATCGAGTCGAAGTTTCACTAGCTAATTTCATTATACTGTGTAAACAAAGTGACACTCTAATACATAGACTGAGAAAAATGTCACTAATTAAACCTATTCTATGGGAATGTAGCCAGTGGAGCCAAACACCTAAGTAGGCTTAATGTCCATAACATCATTGTTTAATTACTACTAACGTACTGCTTACTGATTTTCAATTTACGACTTGAACTTACCGACGCAATGAGCGCGGATGCGGCTTCGCTGGTCGAGATGGACGTCATGAAGACAGACAGGCGAGAACGATGTAGTCTATCTAGATATATTCACTGGTTGTCTTTAAAATGGTGGTGCTACACGATACTTACGTTTCTATAATCAGGACAATCGATGTATAAGCTGTAGGAAAGGTTTATGATTGTGTACAATTATAACACAAGGCGAATTAAGCATAGGTTTATATGTGAAGCTTATAAAGATAAGTGTTGGCCTCTATTTTGGAGTTTGAAAGATTCACCCCCCCCCCCCCCCCCCACATTCTTCCACTAAAGTAATGAGCATGATTATGATCATTTTCACGTCCTAACTGACATCAGTGGAGCCCATGAATAGGAGCTTCAAAATTGATGGAACCTCGACAATAGGAAATATGCATGGAATTTTATTATTTGCAAAATTAAATACTTTTTAACTCTGATAAACAAATATGAAAAATAAAAATATACCTTCATCACCAACGAAGTTATAAAGCTGCTATTATGAAAGTGGTCTGAGACGCCAACGGTCATGACAGTCGTACAATGGCCGTAGAAAACATCTTTGCTAGAGAGAGACATATTTAAAATTGTTCTATCTAGTTTGCTTGCCGCCGAATTTTGATACTTATTGGATTCACGATTAGTATTCTATTTTTGTACATTTATTGGTATAGTTCACAAATATTTTTTTCATGCATATTTCCCTATTGAGGTGTGTATATTAATGGTACATATTTCTTGCTTTAAAAAGAATGTATGTACATTCTAAAGAAATTGTGCCATGGGTAGCAATAAGTTCGTTTTATGACAAATTTGTAAATATAACTATAATTTTAATGTTACTATTTTTATTAAAAAAATATAATTGACAGGTGTCAACTAATAAAATGTATTAGTATATTTTGTATCATAATAATGTACGAGAAAGCATTTTTGGATGTGTTTGCATGTCCTACAATAAACTGATTTAGTTTAGCGAAATGTTAATAGGTTTATGTCGATATTCGATGCAGGTGAATATGTTTAAGATTGTTACCATGGTGCAATAAAATTGTGGATGAAATGTGTTCCCTTTATATATAAATCCTTAAAGGATTCAAGTATTGTGTAATATAAATTTTTGTTAAAATGCCAAGGCAATGTTAACGATTGACCTGCATCAGTTTATTTTGTAAAAAAAACATAGAATAAGATGTTTATTTGTTTTTTCAGCTGTAAATATTTTGCGTAGGAATACTTAGTACCGTCGTAGAATCAAACATGTTGATACAATTTTCTGTGTTTTTCGCAAGTTTATTTTTATCTACTTATTTTAATGAATAAAATTTTAATCAAACTAATGAAGTTTTTATGCCTACCTACTATATATTGAGGATTTTGAAATCTTGCAGTAAAGGTAACCCTAACCGTTGTATTTACTGGAAAATGTTCTTAGGAAGCTTCTTAAAATTCAACATCTTATAAATTTTGTAAGAAAAAAAAAATACCTGAAGCCGAATACATAATTTCCTTCTTTTTGAAGTTAAAAATGCTGCAATCAGCTAGAAATAGCTTTTTTTTTTAATTCGTTTGATTTAGATTCATTTTTGCATCGTAGAAAAATCTAGATTAAAATACTTGGACTAACAGAAGTAAGAGCAACAGACTAATCATTACCACTGATCACAAAAAAAAAATCTTGTCCCATCCATTTTATAAGACACTAAAATATCTTTCTTTTTTCTCAGTTCGACCAGACAAATCTTGCACCTGCATGGATGTGATCGCGAATGAAATTAGCGATTACTCAACTTAAAAGACCATTTTTCAAGAACATTCTATAGCTAACCCTTACTGCCCAATCTCAACAACCTAGCATATTCTATACTAAACTCCAACTATAACAACAAATAGCAAAAAAAAAAAACAAAAATTATTAAGGTGCAATAAAAAAAAGGGTTAAAAAAATTAACCCCCTTATTCATAAACGTCCTGTAAATGTCTAACTATAACATTTTAAACACATCTTTGTAACAAGGACATGTAGCATTTACCAAAGACTTTTAATCATAAGGAGGATTTTTCGATTTTTTTATTTTTTAAAATAAAATGTACATGACATACAAAAGTATATGATAAAAGCAATTTAAAAAAATAATCAATAAAAACAAGCTGGTTTATAAATACTGTGTTCTTTCGGTACATTGGCGTAGAATCTGGTATTGCAATGATACACGGTTTTGGCCGTCTTCGTACCTAAAATGCTGAAAGCAAAAAAAAAAGTATTAATCTCTCGTCGGACCATTTGCCAGAACAAATGATTGTGCTCATCACACTTTTTTTTTAAACTAGAGCAGGAAGGGACATACGAATGGGTCTAAGGACAATGGCCATTCTCCTAACATGCTTGGACTATAAAAAAACAATAAAACGTAACTAGATGAAATCTATATCGTTTGATTTGCCTTAATTAACATTACTAAGTACGTCATTCATTATACTTTTAAAAGTACGGAGAAAGTAGAAAAAATATGTTTTTTTTTAAGGTTACATGGTTTATTAGTAATCTGTAGCATTTCACAAAAGAATTTCATCGAGTGTATTGGCTGAACCTCACTCAAAGGCTGTTTTAATTACTAAAAAATTAATTCATCAGAATGTGCACAGCATACAAATTAACTACCTATTCATACGAAAACATGGCTTAAAAGACTTAGTATCGAAGTCTATATTACTTAAAAAAAGTTCTAATCAGTAAAAATAATTTATTTAAAAAATATCAAAAACATTTTCCTTCTGCTTTTAAAAATAAACTGATGGCATCCAAGATTGATAGGATACTATATTTTTATGACCATCTCATTTCGGTAACAAAACTTTCTTTTCCTAGTCCAAATTGGCCATTCTTCTTTGGGACGCCCGCGCGCTTCTAATGTAACATCGTAGATGGCGCTACAAGTATTTAATCAAAATTTTCCAGAAATATAATAAAATTAGCTTATGCCAGCGTAAATGTAAGCTTCTCCATTCAAACTTTGAACCCCGTTTCATACCTTTTGGGGGTTATTTTTGAATTTACGTTGATATGTCAGTCAGTTTCCCCTTTTTGTACATGTAGAAAAAGTTGCCTAAATAAATTCGGGAAAAAATTACTTTGAAATATAATAAATAGTAATAAACAATTACCTAAATTGTTTGATATGTTGTGTCTAAGAGGTGACCTTGTGGATCGCGTCCGCGACGTAATCCACATTCTTTGAAGAGACGCCAGCGACGGAGATACGGCCGTCCTTAGTTAGGTAAATGTGGAATTCCTTAGTGAGGCGCTCCACCTGGAAACAGTAAAACAAAGTATTTAGGCTGGATGCAACTACAAGTAAACAAAGAAATTCACAATACATACTTCATCTCTAAGAGATTTTTTTTTATTACTCAATTAAGTGTGGTCCCCACATCTAAAACTAAACAGGGAGCAATTGGTACGGTAAGGTACCAGTTGAAATGGTAAAATACCCATAACAACTCAATCTACATAATGTTTTTTTTTTTTTCAGTGGGAAAATGATCCAATGACATCTCCGCGCCCTTGTGCGGGGCGGGAGATAGTGTCAGACTTTTACTGACTAAAAACCCTCTCCTGTTTCTTCGTTGCCTTTCATACCGGGGCCGAATCTCCCATTCAGAAACCGACCCTGGCCCCAGTAGACTTCGACCCTGCTGGGTTCCTACGGATATATCAGTGTTTGTTAATTTGTTCGGTTAGGATATACCAATGAGAACTTTACACATCTGCAGTACTTCTTCAGAGCGATTGGAGCAATCACAGAAGATTTGCTATCATTTATTGAAGCATTCCATGATCTACTCGTACACACACCGAGGGCTTAGCCAAGTTGATAATCTACAATCGATAACGAAAAAACTTTAAAACTATGGGAATGACGTTTTTTTTTTATGGTAGGTAAAATCATCCGGAGCGGAGCGGGAAGTAGTGTCAGACTCTTACTGACTAAAAACCTACCCCGTTCCTTCGTAGCCTATCGTGCCGGGGCCGGGTATTCCTTTCGGTCGCTGACCCATGTCCCCAATAGGCTTCGACCCTGCCTGCCTGCAGCTAGCAGGCTGATGGGAATGACGTCATGTCAACATTCTCAACGCTCAGTCACGTCGTCAAAACAAAGGAATCTTAGGCGATGCCGACTCGAGGCAAGTGACGAAAGAGATTCGAGACCAAATGGTCGTAACTTGGCTAGGTCTGCAGATTTTCGCAAAATTTAAACGGGGACTGAAAAAAAATATATATGAGTATTTCTCAAAATACATGTACATCTTTGAAAAAAAAAGTGTGCTTTGAAACAGTTCAAAAGTTTTATATTTATAAATCATCACACAAAAAAAACACACACTCAATTTTGTAGGATGAATATTAATCTTTAAGATAACGAAGAATTATAGCTATAATCATACTTATTATCAAATATTTCGATATTTTAAAAATAGCTTTTTTTACCTTTCATACAAAAACCTGTTTGCCACTCTACCTTTTTCATGTGTTTTTGTTTCATAAAATGCGATACGTAACTAAATTATTGTAAATTTCTTTGTATCATCGTTCTACAGTAATCGCAGTTTCTGTATCAAATTGATTTTCTATGGGGTGTCATAGTGAATTGGCAATTTAAAGCAAAAAAAACAAAATGAGTCGCTCTCATTTACTATTTAGTTATTACTCTTTAGTTACGATTTATTTCTACTTTCCCATGATTTCTGAACGATTCCGTAATTTTTTTACACGGACAACACTAGCTTCACTCTGATTGGCTATTGGTTTGACGTCTCCGCCATTACATCTATCGTGAAAATCAGTGAGAACGTGTGTGTTTTGTGGGGTTACTTTTTCGAGACAGGAAGTAAAATCAGCGATTTTTCATAGAACGGTAAGTCTTCATTTACCCATTTTTTGTAATACGTGTTGTACGAATATTTAATAAGCTTTTATATTTGCTGTAACAGCTTTTATCAATAAATATATTTTTTCTGACCTCAATTTGTCTAATATTTCGTAACGTTTTTTACGAATTTCGTTACGTAACGAAAAAGTACAACATAAAGCTGAGTGTATACTGTTATAACCTGACTAAGCATAGTAATATTCACTACTTAATTTATGAAAAAAAAATATATAGAGCGTCAATAACTAAAGGATTGGATATTATCTGCTATATAGAAGTGCCACCAGCAAAAAATAATGAAATAATTTAAATTACGTTTTTATGTGATTTAACAACTTTTTACCCCTGATATTACTTACATGAAGTTCTATTGAGAACTTCCTCCTTTTCGTCGGTTAAAAAACCTCGCGGCTTTGTTTCAATTCGCTTGAGAATAGAATTATACCGATTGTTACAAATACTTAACTCTTGCTAATGACACTTCTGTAGAGATGCCCACTATACTTGTTGGTTTGACTTATCAAATTGGTTATTACTTACAACTGCTTATATACAACTGCATTACTTCTTTTGTTTTTTAAGGAATGCCGCCAAAAACCAATGCCGAAAGGCAAAAAGCTTACAGAGAACGACTCAAAAAGGATAAACCAAATAAATATGAGGAAATCCGTGTCAAACATTTGGAAAAAGTTAAAGAAAATATCAAAAAGAAAAAAGAAATTCTTACAGAAGAAGAAAAACAAGAGCTACGAGCAAAGTGGAGACAAGCCAATGCTATAAGAGCTGAAAGAAAAAAGAAGGCCTACTCTACGACAAAACAAAACAACACATTGGAAGTAAGAAAAAATGCTAAAAATAATACAAATATCCTAAAGGAGAGACTACAAAAGCTTACTGAAGAAAATACTCAATTAAAACGACGAAATAAAAATTTAAGACAGGCCTGCAATCGGATGAAAAAGCGAGTGGAAATTCTGAAAAAACGACTACCCCAACAAATTAGGCCTGATAATGATGCTATTTCCATTGAAACTCGTCAGTGTGATGACACACCGTTAACAAAATCGAATAGTTTTTTAGAAGAAACTTTACCAAATGTGTCCGTGACGGAAAAAGAAAAGGTAAAAAAGAAGTTAATTTTGCTTAACACAATTACAGATTCTTTAAAAACAGAGTTTAATAAAGCAGATACCAAAGAGAAGAAAGTACTAAAAAAAGTTGCTACCAACGATATTGCAAATAAATACAAATTAAAAACAGCTATTTCTAATGTTCTTGGTCTGAAAGGAAGAATAAGAAAGACGAAATCAATAAACGAAATGAAAAAGAAATTCATGAAAGATATACAAGATTTCTTTGAAAGAGAAGATGTAAGTAGACCTAGTGCGGGAAAAAACGAGTGCATAACGAGAAACAAAGAAAAAGTGCAAAAGAGATATTTAATGGAACCAATATACAAGCTCTATAGAAAATACAGGTTAGAGGGTGGTAAAGCGTCTTTGCAAACTTTTTATCGTTTTCGACCGTTCTCCGTTGTGAAACCAAGACTTCAAGATAGGAATACTTGTGCTTGCATAAAGCATAGTAATTTATCTTTCAAGGCAATATCGTTGAAGAAGCTAGGTTTGCTTCAGACATCTGACATTGACGAACTTATGAAAAATGTCACTTGCAGTAAATGTTTTAAATGCATGTACTCTGAGTGTTCTGAATGCAAAAATAAGAAACTAGCTGTTGATTTGACAATAAATGAAGACAGCCCTGTGGAGTGGCTTCAATGGAAAATAGGCACACACACTTATATTAAAATTGACAAAAAGAAATGCGTAGAAAAACAGACGAAAAAGTATTCAAAACAGGTAGTGAAAGGGACAGTGAATGCATTGATAAAAGAATTTCAAAATGATGTTCAAAAATTTAAAACTCACTACTACAATGTTCAACATCAGTACTTGGCGTGGAAAAAGTGTATTGAAAACCTTGATGAAGACGAAGCTGCATTGATTTGCGATTTTTCAGAAAACTTTTCGTGCAAGCAGTCTGAAGAAATTCAGGCGATACACTTCGGAGGGTCTAGAAATCAAGTCACATTGCACACTTGCGTCCTTTACAGAAAAAATGTGAAACCCCAATCGATATGCTCCATATCCCCAAATAATGAACATGGTCCTGGAGCAATCTGGGCCCATTTGGATCCAATAATGAAACTGTGCCAACACTTTACCATTAAAAAGATTCATATATTTTCTGATAGCCCTACAACTCAGTACCGCCAAAAACATAATTTTTTCTTGTTCCAACATAATATAAAAGAATACGGATTTGAATATGCAACTTGGAATTTTTTTGAAGCCTCTCACGGCAAAGGGCCAGCTGACGGGGTTGGTGGGGCATTAAAGCGCCAACTTGACAATCATATTTCACATGGCAATGACATAACCAACGCAAAAGAAGCATATGACTATTTAATGGTTAACAGTAAAGTAAAAATGTTTTATGTTAATGAAAACGACATTCAGAAGATGACCAAAAATATCCCTGAAAATATTATTCCCATAAAAGGAACAATGAAGCTGCATCAGATTGTAACGGATGGCAACACGACAATTAAATATAAATTGCTGAGCTGCTTTGATTGCCAGAAAAACATCTGCTGTGATTGCTACTACACTAAAGAACATGAACTTCTATCCAACACCCTATCAGAACCAAAAGCATCATGCAGTAACAAACCGCAAGCCTTGAAAAAACAAAAACCAGCAGCGAAAAGATTCAAAAGAATAAATAGTTCTACTACGACGGAGAGTGATGTCAGTATAAGTTATCATAGTGATTCAGATCTGATAGATGCGGATTTTTGGAGTGAGGACAATGATTTACCCAGGATAGATGACAGAGAGAGTGATCAAGACTTAGAGGTGAATGTCCATTTGAGAGCAAATATAAAAGAGATTTATTTATGATTTTTGACGTATTTTAGGGTCAAACACAAATAAAAAACTAATAAATACCTTTCAAAATCAATCATAAAAAAAAAATATTTTTAAATACACTTTGATGTCATGTTTTTAATTTTCAGGACACATCAAAGGAGGAAAATGTTAAACGGCAACCCCCAGAACAAGTAACATTGTTATCTTCGTCAAGATTTATGTCTGCAAACCATGCTTTCTATGATACTGAAGTAAAATGCCTCAAGGCAGACGAAACACAACAAGGCAAAGAAAACTTTAAGAATAAAGGAAAAGGAACAGGGAAGAAAACAGCAAAGCAACAAAAAGATATGGAAGAAGACAAATATCCAATTGATATAATGAATGTATTAAAACAAAAAGGTGAAACAGACAAACCAAGTAAAGAAATAAAAAGTCATGAGGAAGAAGGATCAACAACTGATATCAATACAAAGCCAATAATTCTCGAGGATTTAATAAGTGACGAAGCTGTAACTACGGATGAAAAATATATGAGTGATGCAATGTCATTTAATGAACCGGAGTTTAATTTCAATGATTTGGACAATGTAGATGTTATAATACAAAATAATAATGCAACAAAAAATAACACTGAATATGAAAATAATGAAAATGTACCAATTGAAGGCACTCACAAAGTCAAAGGCGAAACATGTGGACTGACTATTCTTAACGACGAAATACTGGAAAATATACACACAAAAAAGAAAGTGGTTTATAAAGGACTTAAACCTCTATCGCTTAATAATTATCTTCACGCGCCAAAGCGATGTGATCCAAAGATTAAAAAACGGATTGTCAAACCAAATGTGTTTCGGAAAGAATTCAATTATTACAAAGATAAGGAAGAAATTTATAAAGCGCTAATGGATAGTGATTCTAATTAAGTTTTTTTATGTTTAAAATAACGTCAGGTTTTCATTTTTAAAAGATTGGGAAAAAAAATAATTTGATTAAAATAGTATGAATGATTACTCCCTTATTTTATTTCTAACCTCTTAAGTATTTGGGTACATACTTACAAATATTTCGTATTGAATAAATGAAGAGCATTCACAATATTTCGCCAATGTGTAACCAGCCTTATGGTTACTATTTAGTTACATCTAAGGACTATTTCGTAACAATATTTCGTTACTACCATTTCGTTACGTACATTTATTTTGAGAAATACTCATATACGGCTATCACTACACTATCCCTCGCTCTTACCAAAGCAAGAGAAGTTATTTGATGATTTCCGACGACAGAACAAAAAAACCGGGCAAGTGCGAGTCGGAATCACGCACTGAGGGTTCCGTACAAACCTTTAGAAAATAATTCAATTCTCGAATCGAATCTCGGAAGGTTTTTCTGCATCAGCATCAAAAAGTTTTTTTTTCGTGACGTAACTACAAATTTACAGTTTTCTGATTTTTTCTTATATTTGTACTATGAAACCTTGCTTCATGCCAAATTTCAGGATTCCAGGTCAACAGGAAGTACCCTATGAATTTTGATTCCCTTGATAGTGTCGAAATATAGTTTTTTTGCGGCATAAACATCTAGATCTTTTTTTTTCGTTAACTTAGAAGTTCGATTTTTTCACAGCGTCAAGGGACCGCAGACCTGAATATACGGTTTTAATTTTAACTCGATACCTTGAAGGTAACTGAGATAAAGGGTCTTGACAGACAGACAGACAGACAATCGGACAACAAAGTGATCCTATAAGGGTTCCGTTTTTTCCTTTTGAGTTACTGAACCCTAAAAAGCAAGCATATCTGTGCGCATTTCAGCCTGAAACCTGAATAAACTAGGCTTGTGGACTTAGTACACACCTGGTTGGGTTTAAGTCCAGTGTAGCAGAACATTCCAATCTGGTCGGTGATGTGGTTCCACTTTAGTGGGTTGCCGCGGCCTTCGATGCCTTCACGCAGCTCCTTGCGCATGGTGATGATACGGTCAGCCATTTCTTTTACATCAGTCAACCTGTAAACACGTATATATATTTGATAAGGATTTTTATGTGAGAACCTAGTGCGAGAGAAGAGGTGACGGTCAGATTGGAATGTAACAGAGATGTTACGGAGCTTCGATTCCGATAAATTTTAATCGGAACTTAATCATATACTAGCTTCTATCAGCGGTATCGCCCGCGTGACACTCGGTTTCTCCATACAAACGTCCAACCCCCGTTTTAACCACTTAGGAGTGGAGTTTCGTAAAATCCGTACTTAGCGGACGTCTACACCCTATAAGGAACCTACTTGCCTTTTAAGTTTGTAGGTTTCTGAGCTGAGATTTCGTGATTAATCAGTGAGTGGTATTTAGCTTTTATATAGGTATATAGTTGTCGCGCGGGGAAATTGCTTTTTGTTTTGTTTCGTGTTTTGAATGGTTTGAAATCGCTCTCTAATTATTCTTATCTGCTTTTTGACTAGTTTTTTTGCAGTGTTTCATTTGACATTTTTGTCTCCGCCTCCAAACTTGGTTCCGAATTCGGATCCGATACACTTTACTTAGAACCTTACTTGATAAGGCACTCATATCCAAAAGATGTAGGTACTAGTGATGTAACGAAAGTTAGATTTCTCACATTCGCGAATGCGAATATTCAAATTCAATATTCGCAAATGCGAATACTGACTTATAAATATAATATAATTACGCGCAAAATATCACACAAGTTTGACATTTGTTGTCAGCTAAGTTTAAAACGAACATAGCAGAGACGTTACAGACTGACTGAACAAAGCTAATCATTACGTTTATTCAAAAAGATTTTTTTATGATTTTTGGGGTTACAGCGTGGACACCACACGTCTACGGCGCGGCACCGCGGGTGCAAAACAGAAACCATAATTCACTTTTTGTCTTGATGTGGACCGCAAAAGCCGTATTATTATTTATTTATTAATTTTTTTTTTGTTTATTTTCACTAACAAAAAATTTTTCGGCAAAAATCTTTCCAACCCTCTATTTTTGCTAATCCTAATTGTAAGCGAATCGATGAAGTGACGACAATAGAGCACGCTTGACTAGAAGTAACCTATTAACTCTCCCTAACTTAAAACCCCCTAGGCCTTCAAATCAGACTTCCCTTGACATCAGAATGAAGACGTGAATGAACGTCTCACGTCTGACTTTAGACGAGTGCTAAAATAGGAAACTTGATGTTATGTGTATATGAAAGATGGGTACTTACCACATCTGGTTAAGTTCCGGGTTGTTGAGGATTTCGGAGACGATGCGCGCGCCGTTGATGGCTGGGTTGGAGTAAATAGTGCGAATCATAATCTTGACCTGCGACATCATCTTGGCGGCGGTCTCCTGGTCTCCGCACAAGAAAGTGAGCGCACCCACACGCTCGCCGTATAAGCCTGGAAAAGTCGAAGAAAATCTGTTTCGTCATCAACTTCTAGTCATCGAATCTGGAAATACTCCAAAGGTTCCAGTTAAAAATATACCAATGCTTCTTGTATCATAACAAACTAACAATTACACAGTATAATAGCACAGCATTAATCAGTCTTTTAATGTTCCCACTGCTGGGACTCAAGCCTCCTCTCTAAGAGAGGGATTGGGCCGTAATCCACCACGCGGGCCCAGTGCAGGTTGGTGGATCTCACATATCTTCGAATTTTTGGTTCTAGGACATGCCGGTTTTCTCACGATGTTTTCCTTCACCGTTTCATGAGCAGTGGTGATAAAAAAAAATAACACAAAGAAATGTGACTGGTTGGGTTTGAACCCGCGACCTACAACTCGTAAGCCAGGACCGTTACGACTCGGCCACCCTTTATCATGACTGACCCCCGTTTCATCCCCTTAGGGGTTTTTTTTTTAACGTAGGTATAATCATCCAATGACAAATCCCGCCCTTGGGTGGGGCGGGAAATAGTGTCAGACTTTTACTGACTAAAAACCTACCTTTCCATTCCTTGCCTTTATCCTGGGGCCCGTGGTGACAGTCTCACATAACCTTTGGGCCCCAGTAGGCTTCGGCCCTGCTGGACCCCTACAGTTTGCTGACAACTCCTTGAGGCGCGCGGGAACGGTGCGCGCCGTAGACGACCTGAGCTCGGACCGGTCTGTTACCGGACGGACGGACAGCGAGCTACCCATTGCCCACCGTCCGCGAGCCCGCGCCTACGGTGGCCGGAAATTGGGATCGGAAACCCGGCGGCGGCGGCGGCGTGTGCGCCTTTGCCTAATGCGGTCGGCCTCCTCCTTTACTAGCATTATTGCTTCGCAAAAGGAGGCGACCGCCTGCCACTCCTCCTCGCTCCGGAGCATGGCTTGAACCAAGCCCCGGCGCGAGAGATCGCCGCCGATCGCCCCCACGAGGACACGGCGATGCTCTTCCCAAGCGGGGCACACCTCGACTGTGTGCTCCTTAGGGGTGGAGTTTCGTAAAATCCGTTCTTAGCGGACGTCTACACCCTATAAGAGACCTACCTACCAAATTTTAAGTTTGTAGGTGCCATAGTTTCTGAGATTTTGTGATTATTCAGTGAGTGGTATTTCGCTTTTATATAGGTATAGATAATAGAAATACAGAAAGAAAATATTATCGATAACGTCATGTGTTTGCGACAGGTACTCCATCTCGTTTAGCTCTTCAATCCCCATAGGTAATAGAAGAGCTGACAAGATACCCATCTGGTCATGAATGTGCGACTCTAACGGAATAAACGCTAGTATTTGTCGGAAATATCCGATGTTTGCGGTAAAAAAAAAACACAAATATCCCATGGTATGCGACAATCGAGCCAATTGACGTCATAAAAAAAACAGATAAGATAACAAGGTCAGGACTATAAACACGCGGTTCATCTTTCACAAACAAGTATTGTATCAATAACGTCACAACTGGGGACTTGACAACTGATGAATAAGCTACTGTTATTGCATCGTTTTTATTAACAAAACGTAATCAGGATGTTCTTAACAATGTACGCTATGGGATATTAACTTGTACCAAAGATAACGAATTAAGTGAATTCGTCGTCTCTTTGCTTCGTTTTTTATCACTCTCTAGAAGCAAAAGGGCTAATTTTAGTTATGATAAATCTTCCTTGTTTATTGGTCTTGGTCTAAACTGATGCAGTTTGAGTCAGTCATTAGGTATGACGTGGCTTGAAGGAAAAGAACTCCTTCGTTCCGTGACAAAGTGCTGGATAAAATGTTTCGTGCTCATTATTAATAAGTACATCAGAATTTCAGGGGCGACCAGAAAATACAGAAATGAAATGGAAAATATCATTTATTGCGCAATCACGATACCATAAAGCGTTTAATTCATAGAAATATATTCTTATCTGTTTGTATTGTACACGGTATATAAGTTGAACTAAATTGGCGATCGACCTTCAAAGCGCAGTCACAGGTCTTTGGGTCTTAATTAAACTGCGGCACAGCGGGGGTTGCGCGTACCCATAGCAACGACGGCCATTTTAATTTAACTTATTTTCAGCGTACAATACCCGCTTTCCATTTCACTTTTTAAAGAGTTAAATTTAGGCAGGTAGGTAAGGATAGTAAAATAATATCCAACTGATACTGTAATCCGGTAGGTACATAAATAATATCTTACAACTATCTATAAAGCACATCATAAATATCGCAACGAAGACATTTGTATATTTCGGTACTTTCCGATAGCTAAAGCAATTCATCAATGTCTTGTGCACCGTTTTTGCACGTTCATCTGCTAAGACAATCCATAACCTTGCCACGTAAACAAAAATACAGTTTTAAAAATGTACCTAACTTGCATTTAAATGCACCGCAAACGGCTAAATACGTTTACCGCATATCGTGTCTAAAACATTGCTCTGTCTTTGTCAATAATTTGAATGACAGTGGCGGAATATTACTTGTAAATACCGTACACATTTTTAGTGATTTTTTAAACCGTTTTTTTTTAAAGGCTCCTGCAAGCTTCGAACCTGCGGTGCACCTAGGATCTTTCTTAAGACCGTGAGAAAATTATTCTACAACACTCTTACGGGATCATGACGTTAATACATTATCTTTGTCTAGATATTTCAGATACATAGTTATCTTGTGGAATAATTTATCTACATTTCTATTGAAAACAAAACAGAAATGTTTATAAAACTAATCCGGTAAAGACCCCTGAAAATCTTCTATTTTTTACAAATTCTATGTGAATTTTAATTCTTCACAGTGTACTCATATTTAAAAAGTTAAAGAAAATAAAACAGAAACCTTGCACATCTAATTGAGATTCTGAATGACGAAATGACTCTTTTTTCACGTTACCTCTTTATCAAATATTGCGTTGGATGAAACAAAAATCTTTTTAACCATGCTGACATTAAAGATAGACGGGTCAGGAAAGGCCCCCATAATGACCGACTTTGAATAGGATTCTTTTACAAAAAAATACCAGCCAACATGAAATGCCGAGAGCAGTGTCGTAACTACAGTTACGACTTTTATACACTCGGTGCCAGTTTTTGAAACTGCGCACCTAAAAAAAAGTCCGAGTTGAGTAAGTTTAATCCGCCTGACGCAGGTCCTCACGGGAGGTTCCTATTTCGGATCGCAGGAATAAACGCTCGGGTGTCACCATTGTGCGGATTGCCCTGAGCTCACCATGAAGCATATCATGGAAGTTTATTCCGCTTAGGCGGACCCCCGCCGTGTCCTCGCGGAGGCGATCGACGGTGTCACCCTGAGCGTCCGGGACCTGATCCAGTCCATGATACGGACCTAAAGCTAGTAGGAAACAGTAACCTCTTTCTGATGAAATGAATGATACAAAAGACCTTGGTTTTATCATTCTGCGTCATATCCGTGTCTGCCCTAGTTACGGCACTGTTCAACAGCATAAATAATTTACACCATTTAATTCAACATGACACAATCTCATTCACAACTTACCCATATTTTTGGCAAAACTCTGCGCTAACATAATTTGATGGCCTTCTCGTTCAAAGAGTCGTACGGCAAAAGCATCGTTGTCAACACTGCCGGTGGCGAAACCTTGGTACGCCATGTCGAAGAATGGCAACACCTTCTGGTCTTTGATGACCTGTTGATTTCGGAACAAATTAGGGTACATAGGTTTCACAGATACTTACATAGGAACGGGAAGAGACCACATAAAACGAATGTTTGCTGTAGTAACTGTCCCTTAAATATCAGTATATGTAGTAATAATTCCTCTAAGTAATTATATTAGGATCGCAAATAGACAGGCCGGTCCACCTTATGGTGAACCAGTCAACTGTGTGGGTGCATACTAAAACAGTCATCCAGATACATCTACAAGAGATCTGCTACTTGAAGATCGTAATGAACGCACGAACGACTTTGAATCGCAAGTGTGACGATTTTTCAGAGGATAGCAACGATTATTGTGAGTATATTATGAGTGCATATTATGAGTATCTTCTAGAGCATTTTCACGAAGCTTTAGCATTTCAAATATGACGGCAAGGGAAGAGAGAGGGCATCAATATAAACACTGGACACGCACTTTTGCGCTATTATATCTCCCGCCTCAGCTAAGCTTTGCCGTTAAGACTATCGCAAATAATAATAAAACAGTAAAAATGTGGAGCGATGTTCTTGATTAGCGCAAAAACTACTAAACCGGTGCTTTAAAAATTTTGCATAAATAATCTACATAATTCTGGTCAATATATAGGCTATAAATGATTACGCTATTTGCTATGGGGTGTGAGCAACCGCAAATATTTACCTGTGACAGTTGCTTCCATTCATCTGGCTTAGGGTCGACTCCGGTAGGATTGTGGGCACACGCGTGCAGTAGAATGATGGAACCTTCTGGCATTTTCTATATACAAAAGAAATATATACTTTATCTTCATATACTTATAGGTATGTAAGCACAACATCGTGACTATAGCCACATAGCTGATATTCAGTGTAGGATTAGCTTCATAGCAAGATTTGCAAATGTTATAGGCCCCCCGTATCTGGGGACCTCACTTGGACGTACAAAAAAAAAGGTCAGGTTACTTATACCATATGAAATCGATTGGATTCCGAATAAACAATAAAAACGATGTAAGTGTATACCTACAGGGCTGACTGTTGCTTACTTAAGATCTGCGGCTTGTAAGCTGGGCATACACTGTGTTCGCGAACGAACTGTAACATCTGCAACTGCCCTGATGGAGATAGTACGCGCATCTTAAGAAACACACATGCTCGGACTGTAGAGCATGAAGAAACACGCATGCTCCAAAGTTATAATGTGATGAATACAATACACTACAAGCCAAGACATTTAATTATTTGACTGTTGAACTAAATTTATTTTATTTATTGAATTGGTTGTTTCTTTTAATTAACTGTAGAAAAAAGTTTACAATTATGTAGGGGTACTTTTGCATGGCTTGATATTGGCAAAATATGGTTGTTCTTCTGATTTATTATTATTTAGTATTCCCCATATTTGCAAAATAAATTATCTTATTCCTGTTACGAACACTTTTCATCCGACCACTCCATTTATCCGAGCGTGGAGTACGCACTGAACGTGATATTATGCTCGTGTCCACGAACCGACTAAGCTCCCTTTAATGTTCGCCCAAAAAACCGCCACTGGAGTGCTGAACGCTCACTGTTACGCGCTCCAGGAGTGCGAACTTATCCACTACGTGGGGCAGTTGCAGTAACGTGGAGCGCAAGAGGTTCGCGAACATAGTGAACACCCAGCTTTAGAAAAAATAATTTGAAAGATTTTTAATTCGTTTTCATTTTACAAAGGTTTACTAGAAACCTTAGTAGAATTTAGTACAGGCCCTGCGCTTGCTTAATCCGGCACTGTACATACCAATCAAGTACTTTTAATAACAACATACCAATTGACATAGGCACATAATAAGACCTAATACTCTCGCTTTTATTAACCTACTTATTCAGGGTCGCTTCTGACTTATCGACTATAGGTATTGTAGTACAAATAACCACGATAAGGCCATGGAATAAAGAGTTAATTTCCATTGTTATCGTATATTGTTCCTATAAAATTAGCTATTAAAAAGTTGATCTTGTGAGAAGATTGTTGAATGTTTAGCATAGGAATTTTATACTCTCAATCCAATGGCTTCTCCTGATCTTCGTGTCAGACTTTTACTGACTAAAACCTGTGTCCTTTAGTTGCCCTTTGCGTTGTAAGAGTACGGGTTTTCTTTTCAGATAGACCCTTGAGATGCGGGAATGGTAAACAAAAAAAATTTTTAGGTGGGAAAATCATCTAATGACATCTCCCGCCGTTGGACGGAGCGAGAGATAGTGTCAGATTTAAACTGACCAAAAACCCACTCCTGTTATTTCGCTGCTTTTCATACCAGGGCCGAATCTTCCTTTCAGGCACAAAAAGAGTCACTAAAAGAACAAAGGTGGGTTTTAGTTGGTAAAAGCCTGACCAGCCCTCCTGCTCTAAGTAATTTGATTTTGTCCTACCTCAATTATAGAAGAACTTTTAAACCCATAAAGGGCCAGTTTGATCTTATTTTTCGTTTGTGTTTCAAAAATAAAGTGCGTAAACAAGAAGAGAATAGAATAAACACTAAAACAGTAACAAAAACTGTTAAAACAAACTTAAATATATGGATACAATGGCGGTCTTTCAATTTTACTTTAGATTTACATTCTTAAGATCACGCGTTTATTTCGTGAACGCTGCCTTTATCGTACTCTATTATCTAATAAAAAAACGTCAAATATTTATTTGCTATAAGTAGTCATTCCAGTTTTATCTAGTAAGTAGTAATAAATATGATAATTTCTGTTGCTGAGGCGGATAGCGGTTAAAAGTTCTTTTACCTTAATAATAAGTAGAATATCATTTTTTGTTTTTGTTAATAAGTTTGTGGTTCTACCTTAGCAGATAAATAGTAGGTCAAATTAAATTGCTTAGCGAAACTTCACACTGTTTCGGTCGTTGATCCTATAGTCAGAATATACCTATAGACCCACGGTTCCTAACCTGGGGGTAATTACCCCTGCAGGGGTTACTGGGGTCATGGGTTAACTTCCGAAAGGAATGCCCGGCCCCGGCACGATAGGCTACGAAGGAACGGGGTAGGTTTTTAGTCAGTAAGAGTCTGACACTACTTCCCGCTCCGCCCAAGGGCGGGATTTGTCATTGGATGATTTTACCTACCATAAAAAAAAACCCTGCAGGGGTAAATCTGGTATTCTGCAGGGGTAATGAGCTGGTAACTTAGAGAACTGGATCTAGCTCACTAAATGAAAAATGAAATCTAACATTAAAAAACTTGCAAATGTGTAACAGTACCAACCTTCACACAAAAAAAATTGCATACGCAAGTTTAATGTTTCGTTTAATAAAGTCTGTAAAGATTATGATTATATAGACAGGCAACGTGATTGAAAAAATCTATTCAATATTTTTTTTTGCAATTTTTATAACACACTTCAATTTCCCTGGTTGAAACAAAGGGATGATCAGATCAAAAAGGTTAGGAACCAATGGTATAGACTATACACCGTTTAATTTCGGTCGTTTTAACCCCGTGGAGGGTCGATTCGGTACATGAAACACTATCGAATAGTAAAGATAAAATTAAAAAATAAAGTTTTTTTTTTTCTTAAACTCGAATTAATATACGCATGTATGAAATTAATTTCTTTAAGTAAACGAGTCAATGACCTTGTAGGTAGCTGTCGGTCGTTGCGCAATAACTACCTACAGTTCATTGGCCTCGCTCAGCTGACGTTTACTTAAAGAAATTAATTTCGTACATGCGTGAATTGATTTGAGTTTGAAAAAAAAGTACTTTATTTTTCATTTTTATCTTTACAAATCGATAGTGTTTCATGTACCGAATTGAGCCTCCGCGGGATTAAAACGATCAAAATTTAACGATGTATACCATTTTTACCATTACCATTCTATAGACCTTAGCCACAGTATTACAATAATTCCCTAGCGGAATGGAGCTTCGCAAGCAAATTTGATTTGACCTTGAAATTAAATCTGACAAACGTTACTGCCCACACTTACATAAGTATATTAAAAATCACATAATCATTTATTAAAAAAAAAGATGTTTCAAAATCACAGCACCACGCGCCATTAAAAACAGAGAAAACTAAAACACCTTTTAAATTATGTTAATCTGCATTCTAACAAGACCTAATAGTATGCAGAAAGTGTAATATTAGAAATGACAACAAGACACAGTGCACGCTATTTAGAGGCCTTGTGTTAATTTTAACCTTCTACAATTTCTAGTCAGGTGTTGACTTTTTTTATTGGCACCTTCACACACAGATTCCCGTGTTTAAAAAAAAACGGCTCCATATTTCCAAGTGCTTCTAATTTACAAAAAAATTAATAGGCCATTAAAAAGGGGGGTCAGCTCTCCTGGTCCATCTTTACCAGTTATATCGGTCTTAGAGACACTTATGTAAATGTGGTATATCAACAAATAAAATATTATTTTCCAATATTTAGACCGCCAGCGTCGCACATCCACGACAAAATACACCATGTCGTCACCTCTTCTGTCACCTATGGGGATTGAAGAGCTAAACGAGTTGAAGTAACCAGTCGCAAATACAAGACCCTGGCGAATAGGACACGAAAATACTCGTCGGACTATTTATACGGTATATACGGTTATAGGGTTAATAAACTATTTACAGACTGCATGCTCTATCTATTAGCAGCGGTCCTACCCGAGTTACGACCGTTTCGTTTCTCTTGCGTCGAACGCCTCGAGTAGGCAACGCCTTCGATTCCTTTATTCTGACGTCAGTCTCAGTGGTCAGAATAAAGGAATCGGAGGCGTAGCCGACTCGAGGCGTTCAAACGCAGAATCGAAACAAAAACGGTCGTAACTTGGCTAGGGGGGCAGCTTTAGCCAAGTTGATAATCTACAATTGTTAACGCTAAAAGAAAAGTAATCATATGTATGGATTGACATCATTTCAACGTTAAGTCACGTGTTCAAAATAAACGAATAGAAAATTCGAAGCCAAGTTCACATCGTCAAAGTAAATAGAATGAAATGTAATCGTTTCTACAATTGCTACCTCCTGTAGTTCTATGATTTTTATGGCAGCCAAATTAAAATTTTAATAGAACGAACGACTCAGACGCGTCAACATGGCTACAAACTTATCGTTTTTTAAAATCGTTAAGCGCTGAGACGTTACCGATTGTAGAAAAAGATACGAAACGGTCGTAGCTTGGCTAGGCGTGATTGTGGCCTAAGCAAACGTATTAATAATAAAAAATAAAAAAGAATACAATTGATATATTAAAAACACTTACAGAAATATCCTCACAGGCTCCAGTTAGGTCAAAGCCGTGGGTCTTGGGGTCGTAGTAACGGTACTTCTTGTGTGGCAGGTTGATCATGTTGCAGATCTGGGGGTGGTTGCCCCATGTTGGATTGGGTAACCATACTTCCTTTGTGCCAGCATAGTGTTTTGTTACAAACTCTAGTCCCAGGCGTAGGGCACCCGTCCCAGATAGTGACTATGAAAATAAGACTGCTATAAATTCCTTATTATACAACATCCAATTATGCGATTTATATGAAAAAAAAAAAAACTGTGTTGATGAGATGAGTGAGGGACAGTAAAAACAGCATTCTAAAAACTGCCACTGAGAGCTTCTGCTCTCCAATTATTCGGAAGTTTGTGCGGACGCACAACGAAATAAGTTTTTGTTTGTATGTAACACTCAATGGATTTTTATGTCCGAAATAAAATGATTATTATACATTTATTTAATATTAATAGCACTTTCAGTGCTAGGAACAAACCATTTTTTTTTATATGGACACAATCCATTTCATTTTACATAGCTATTGTTGACTTGTGTTCATGCCAAGTACCAACATACCAGCAAACCAACTACATTTTTTATTTTTCAACAATTGCACAACTTGGCTTTTGGGTCCTTTGGCACCAAATGCGTCAATTTTCTTTTTATATTGAAATAACAAGAATAACTTACCTGTACAGTGCAGTTTGTTTTGTTTTTTAGAGATGGGCTGTCTTCGCCAAGTGCAAGCTTGGCAACAGCGCTAGTGTAGATAGCATCACCAGAAATCGGAGCATACTCATGGTTCATATGCCTGTTGAAGATGTTTTCTTCTGCCTGTGTTGTAGAATACAAATAAACTTTATGACAACCCCTTAGGGGTGGGTTTCGTAAAATCCGATCTTAGTGGATGTCTACATCCTATAAGGAACCTACCTGACAAATTTTAAGTTTGTAGGTGTTATAGTTTCTAAGATTTCGTGATTAATCAGTGAGTTTCGCTGTTATATGCATGGATTAGTCAAAAATTATCCTACAGAAACATTGTGAATTTCAATTTCAAAGAAAACTCCTCTGTTGTGGTTTGATATTAATTTTTTTTTGGTTACAATATGTTCCGGAGTTCAGTGTGTCTTTTGGCAAAGGCCTCCTCTAACTTCTTCCATTGCTTTGCAATTCTTCTTCAGTTCGAAACTACAGTAAGCTTAAGCTTACAGGAACATTTTACTGGGATTAAAATGTCCTTTGTCCTAATACAGACTACAATCTACTTGTATTCTATGTTCAGTCTGGGATGCAGATGAATACTAGTGAAATTCTCAAATTTTACACAATAAAAAAATAACAAAATTGTGTGATACTGCTTAGGTTCAGGAGAAAAGATGCTTCAAAAGTTGGCCGAAAAACCTTAGGTTCATAAGCAGAAGGTTCAAAATACCTTGATCCCTATGGCATTTTGAATAAGGAGATAAGAACTTGAAGGCTAAACTACTGCACATTCAGAATTATACATAACTCTAATATAGCATCAATGGGCAGTAGCCCATTGAGAATAATTTTGTAGAGTGATTAATATTAAGCCAACAAACAAACAGAGACAAGACAAAAATATCTTACAGCCATACACATATTTTTTACTTGTTTTGTAAATTATAGTTAGATTTGCAAACAGCTGTATCAACAAAAGATTTATATTCAACATTTTATACTTGTACCCATATTTCAATTACCTATCTATTGTGTTCAGAATAACTATTACTATGCATATTGATATGACAATAATCATATCTCTTAACCACACACAAGTGAAGAATGTCAAAGATATCTAGCTTGATATAACAATGTGTAATAATAATAGTTAGATAACATGTTATTAGATAATATTGCTAACCTTTCTCACTGAAGGCAGTATATGGGGTTTGCCAGCATCGTCTCTGTATGCACCAACACCAAGATTGACCTTCTTAGGGTCAGTGTCCCTCCTGTAGGCCTCAGAGATACCCAGGATCACATCAGGTGGTCCCATGGGCACATTACCCCAAAAAGAGCTGAAAATAAAATTTATTCTTTCAGAATGTATGAAAAGGGATTTCTTATTGGAATCTTTTAATGATTATTTAAATAAAACTGCATTAGTTTTGACACTGATAGACTGTACTTAGCTGTAATATACTTATATATTTGAAAGCATGCTCAAATAGAGTTTATTGAAAAGATACCCAGGCCATTTAAAATTCCAATTTAATTTTAGTGTAGTTAGCGACACTAAAATTGAATTATTGCTAAAAACTGGTCCTATGATAAATAAACTTATTATAATTTACAAATCAACCATTATTATAATTTTGTAATAAAATACATTATTACGTAAATAACCACATTGCCGGTACATTACCTGTTTGCCCTTGTGGCGATGTTATAGAAATCCACATTATTTCTTAGTACTTGCACTGATAATTTTGCTAAAACGTGCGGCATTTTAAAACTGTCTAAAACTTTCGGTGACTGCTGCGCGAATGACTTATTTGATTTGGCTAATAAATAGTTCCACCCAAAGAGGTTTATAATTTGTAGTTTCCCAACACCGCAGCAGCCGGCAGCGCAGCAAACCGATTTGACAGATATGGAGTTGCCAGATGTAATTTTTTATGTTCCCCAAACAAATTTTTATTTAATGTACTCTAAAAATAATAGGCATAGCACCTTCCCCTAGAGGACGGTTCTCCGCCATGCCGCCTCTATGCAGGAGGCCTTCGACGTCGCCCTCCGGAAGAGCGTGGCAAAGCTCCAGACCGAGCTCCGAGCCGGGCTCCGGGCCGAGCTTCAGGCCGAGCTCGCTGCGGTCCATGGAGCCAGCAGCCGGAGGCCCGTGGAAGGTGGGTGCAGGCAAGGGCAGGGGCAGAGTAGGCCCCAGCCCCAGCCTCAGCCCCAGCCTCGGCCCCAGCCCCAGCCCCAGGCCGAGTCAGGAAGCCAGCTGCTGACACTGGTGCAGCGGGAGCTGGCTGCTTTCCAGCAGCAGCTGCAGAAGCAGCTGCAGGAACAGCAGCAGCAGTTCCAGCTGCGGATCCAGCAGCAGCTGTCCCTGCTGGAGGGCATCGTATTGCGCCCCCCACTAGCGGCCTCCGGCCAGCGAAGGGTGGCGTCCTACGCTGCCGCCGCGGCCTCGGCGGCTGCGCCCATGGCGGGCCCGTCAGGGCTGACCAGGCGCGTGGCCACGGCTGCGAACCCCGCCGGAGCGGCCCCGCAGGGCAGAAAACAGCAGCAGGGGAAGCCAACCCCTGCGGCTCCCCCCAACAAGAAGGGCAAGGCGGCACCGGCCCCTAAGGCGGCGGGAGCCCCTGCTGCTGCTGTGGCGGCAAGCAGGCGGCCGAGGCCGCCCCCCCAACCTGCAGATCCTCCGGCCGAAGCCGGATGGCAAGTGGCCGGAGCCAAAAAACAGGCTGGCAAGGCGGCTCGGGCTGCCAGGAGGCGTGAGCGGCAAAAGCTGCGGAAACGGACGGCCCTCACGGCCAGGATTCGCACCCCGCGCTCTACGGCTGTAGTAATTACGCTGCAGCCGGAAGCGTTGAAAAAGGGTGCGACCTATGGCGAGGTCCTCCGTAAGGCGAAGCAGGAGGTGAACCTCACCGACCTTGGGATCACCGGGGGCTTCCAGATGCGGCATACCGCAACTGGTGCCCTGATGTTGGAGGTCCCCGGAGCCAACAGCGGCCCCACCGCAGACGCCCTGGCTGACAAGATCAGGGCGATCTTGGACGCGGAGGAGGCCCGGGTGTCCAGGCCCACAAGATGCGTCGACATGCGCATTATGGGCCTGGACGATTCCGTCGAGGTCGAGGAGGTCGTGGCCGCTGTCGCCAGGACGGGTGGGTGCCCTGCCGATCAGGTCCGGGCAGGCACCATCCGTGTTGACGGCACTGGCATGGGGGCGGTTACAGTGAACTGCCCCCTGTCAGCGGCCAGGAGCATCACCGGGGAGGGTAAGCGACTCCTGGTGGGCTGGGTCTCCGCGCGGGTTAAGCTGCTGGAGCCCAGACCGCTGCGCTGCTATCGCTGCCACGTGGGCCACCACGTGGGGGTCTGTTGCGCAGCGGAGGAAGATCGCAGCGACCGCTGCTTCCAGTGCGGTCAGCCCGGCCACAAGGCCGAAACCTGCAGTGCAGCGCCGCACTGCTACGCATGTGCGGCGGCAGGCAAATCGGCCGACCACCGGGCTGGGAGCAGGACCTGCGATCCCCCCGCCAAGGCCAAGGGCAAGGTCCCAAGGCCCATCCCCGCGAAGGTGCTCACCGCCGCGGCTGCCCCGTTGGCTGCCGCCGCCATCGCCTCCGCAGACGCCGCCGCCGCTAACACCGCGGCAGGACCCTCACGGAGGGCCCGGGAGGAGACTGTAATGGACTGCCAATAACGGCTCCATTACGTCTCCTCCAGGCGAATATCAACCACTGCGCCCCCGCTCAGGATCTGTTGCTCCAGAGCATGGCGCAGTGGTCGATCAACATCGCCGTTGTCTCCGAGCCGCACTTTGTCCTGCCCAGAGCCGACTGGGTTCAGGACCTGAGCGGCTCGGTGACACTCATTTCGTCGGCCGCCGCCGGTACCCCGGCACTCGAGGCCGTCAAGAAAGGCCGGGGTTGCGTGGCAGCACGGTTCGGGGACATAGTGGTGGTAGGCGTCTACCTGTCCCCGAACAGATCTCTCGCCGAACTAGACAGCTCCCTTTTGGAGCTGGATGCCGTCGTTGCTGGGTTTGACTCCAGCCTCCCCGTGGTCGTTTGCGGGGACTTCAACGCCTGGAACGAGGCTTGGGGTTCCCGGTTCACGAACCAACGAGGTCGAAGGGTGGAGGAATGGGCCCTAGGACAGGGCCTAGTCGTACAAAACCGGGGTTCTGTCCCCACGTGTGTGCGGATGCAGGGCGAGTCGGTGGTGGACGTTACGTTCGCCAGCCCTGCACTGGCACCGCGCGTCGTCGACTGGCGCGTTATAGAGGAGGTGGAGACGTTCTCCGACCACCGGTACATCCGGTTTGACGTCTCCGCCCAGACCTCGACCGTGCCGGTCCGACAGACCCCGTGTGGTCCGCGTTGGGCGCTGAGGCAGCTGGACAGGGACCTGCTCCAGGAAGCCGCGATAGTACAGGCCTGGGTGCAAGCACCGGACAGGCCTGTCGACATCGACGTCGAGGCGGACTGGTTCCAGGCGGCCATGTCGCAAATCTGCGATGTGGCCATGCCCCGAGTCCGGCCAGGACGTGCCCGGCGCCAAGTACACTGGTGGTCGCCAGAGATTGCGGCACTGCGCGATGCGTGCAATGCTGCGCGACGCCGGTATACTAGACACCGCAGGCGCCGCACCCGTCCACCGGGTGCGGAGGCCATGGAGGCGGAGCTGTATGAGGGATACAGGGCGGCAAAACGCACCCTCCGAGCGGAGATAAAGCGGGCCAAACTCGAGGCCCGCAACGTGTGGCTGGAGTCTCTGAACGTCGATCCGTGGGGACGCCCATACAAAATGGTCATGGAGAAACTCCGGCCATGGGCTCCCCCGCTGACTCAGAGTCTCCGGCCCCAGCTCGTGGAGGGTGTGGTGAGCGCTCTGTTCCCTACGCGAGGGGAGCATACTCCCCCGCCTATGGCTCCGCCACCACCAGCGGTGTCCGATGCGGACCACGACGGCAACGACGGCAACAACAATGCTCCAGAGGTGACCGAGGTGGAGATGAGAGTGGCGGTGCGAAGGCTGAGTGCCAAGAACACCGCCCCAGGACCCGATGGCTTGCCTGGAAAAGCCTGGGTCCTGGCCATGGAGGAACTCGGGTCTCGACTGAGAGGGCTCTTCAGCGCATGCATGGAGAGGGGCCAGTTCCCGCTTCGCTGGAAGACGGGGAAACTGGTCCTTATCGCGAAGCCGGGGCGCCCCGCGGACTCTCCGTCCGCGTATCGGCCCATTGTGCTGCTCGACGAGGTGGGCAAGCTCTTTGAAAGAGTAATTGCAGACCGCCTCGTCGTGCATCTGGCGCGGAAGGGGCCGGATCTTGCGGACGGCCAGTTCGGATTTCGCAGGAGGCGCTCCACTGTGGACGCCATCATGCGCGTGCGAGCCCTCACGACGGGGGATGCGGTGTCCCGGGGCAGGTGTGTCTTGGCGGTGTCTCTGGACATCGCCAACGCCTTCAACTCCCTGCCCTGGAGTTGCATTGGTAGGGCACTCCGGTACCACCGGGTGCCCGACTACCTCTGTCGGGTGATCGAGGCCTACCTGTCGGACAGGTTCATCATCTACCCCGGTCATCAGGGGGAGTTGAAACGGCGAGAGATGTCGTGCGGTGTTCCGCAGGGATCGGTACTAGGGCCGCCCTTGTGGAACATCGGGTACGACTACGTGCTGCGCGCCGACCTCCCCGACGGGGTCAGCGTGGTCTGTTACGCAGACGACACGCTGGTCCTGGCGCGGGGACGGTCGTACCAGGCGGCGGTCGAACTAGCGACGCGCGGGGTTGCGACAGTCGTGGAGAGGATACAGCAGTTGGGACTCGAGGTGGCATTGCACAAGTCCGAGGCCATGTGTTTTCACGGCCCTCGGAGCGCGCCACCTCCGGGCTCCCAATTAACGGTAGGAGGAGTTCACATCGGCGTCGGGTCGACGATGAAGTACCTGGGACTCGTCCTCGACAGCCGGTGGAACTTCAAGGAGCACTTCCGACGTCTGGCTCCCAGGTTGAATGCGACTGGGGCTGCGCTCAAGCGGCTCCTGCCGAACCTAGGGGGTCCAGACGCCTCCTGCCGGAGGCTCTACGCAGGCATCGTTCGGTCCATGGCCCTTTACGGTGCGCCGGTGTGGGCGCCATCGCTACGGAAGCGAGTGGCGGCCCGGCTAACCGCCTGCCAGAGGGTCATGGCCATCCGGATGATCCGCGGATACCGTACGGTGTCCTGCGAAGCGGCGAGCCTCCTTGCTGGCCTACCACCATGGGATTTGGAGGCAACAGTCCTTGCACACATGCATGACTTACGCGTGGAGATGCAACGTCGGGGCGAAACTCCGCTGCCGCGACAAGTCGCGGCATGGCGGACAGAGCTCCGGCGGGATCTCATGGTGAAATGGCGAGAGCGACTGTCGCAACCTCGTGCTGGGCACGCCACGATCGAGGCGGTAAGGCCCCTCTTTGAGGCGTGGCTGGAAAGGCCCCACGGCGTCGTCACCTTCCGTTTGGCGCAGGTGCTGACCGAACACGGCAAGTTCGGTCCGTACCTGTACAAGATTCGTGCGGAGACGACGCCCGGGTGTCGCCACTGTGCGGACCGCCCGGTGGACACGGTGGAGCACACAGTCGAGGTGTGCCCCGCTTGGGAAGAGCAGCGCCGTGTCCTCGTGGGGGCGATCGGCGGCGATCTCTCGCGCCGGGGCTTGGTTCAAGCCATGCTCCGGAGCGAGGAGGAGTGGCAGGCGGTCGCCTCCTTCTGCGAAGCAGTAATGCTAGTAAAGGAGGAGGCCGACCGCCTTAGGCAAAGGCGGACACGCCGCCGCCGCCGCCGGGTTTCCGATCCCAATTTCCGGCCACCGTAGGCGCGGGCTCGCGGACGGTGGGCAATGGGTAGCTCGCTGTCCGTCCGTCCGGTAACAGACCGGTCCGAGCTCAGGTCGTCTACGGCGCGCACCGTTCCCGCGCGCCTCAAGGAGTTGTCAGCAAACTGTAGGGGTCCAGCAGGGCCGAAGCCTACTGGGGCCAAAGGTCATGCGAGAGTGTCACCACGGGCCCCGGGACAAAGGCGAGGAATGGAAAGGTAGGTTTTTAGTCAGTAAAAGTCTGACACTGTTTCCCGCCCCACCCAAGGGCGGGATTCGTCATTGGATGATTTTACCTACCACAAAAAAAAAAAAAAAACCTTTTGTACCCCTGGTATCGGAGATCACATACCAGAGACAGTCTGGAGTATAGATAATATGACACTACTAACCATCTGGTGAGCCGGTGCTTGTTTGCCATTCAATGGGATAAGAAAAATCATATTATTTTAAATAACATTTCTTGCATGTAGAAACTTAATTTCTTTTTTGTAATCTTTCGGTATAAAATGCAGTCCACAGTAAAAATATTTTCATACGAAAAAATCTTGTACATATTTGTTCGGGCATGATCGTGTCGTCGTACACATTTGTAAACGGGCTTGATCGTGTTCTATATATATTTTATTTTTGTATAAGGAACGTTTGGCAGCCCTGGTTATACCGTTGTTTACCGGTGCATGACTATACTATATCTCCCTTTCTTTTATTGAGCTCTGGATTGGTCAAGTTTTACCTACTATCTATTTACCTCATATCAAGGAGTTTTTTTAAGCTAACAACATTATTATTAACAAACGTCATATTTACATGACCGCTGTCTACGAGCATGAGCATCAGATTTGGTCGGATTGCACCATTTTTATCCACCAATGTCATGAAAGGTCATCACGATTCAAAATACAGATTTGTCTAAGATTTACATCTGCTCTACTGCAGAACTTTTGTTTGATAATTAAGTTGACATTTATCCTCGGCCATCGTAAAGCATCCAATTTTTATTAAATCTTCTGTAGAATCTCACCAAAGCCTAGCTGTTTATTTATAACTGACGCAGTGACCCGCCCTTATGGTAGCCACACACGTTCCAGTATACTTGCGCAAGTTAAGACTTGCACAAGTATACTGAAACGTGTGTTGGAAGTACTTGCGCAAGTTTCTGCACAACACACGTTTCAGTATACTTGTGCAAGTCTTATCTTGCGCAAGTATACTGGAAGGTGTGTGCCTACCATTATTTTGTTCGATTTTTATTACACCTAGACAAAATCTAAAAATTCAAGTAAACAATTAAAAAACCATAAATTAGGGATCAAATAAATTTTAGAGTTTTGGAGAAAACCACATCAGAACTCGCGTCTAACGCGTTTGGTCTTATAGCCCATTCACGACTTCGGTCAACTTCGTTCTTAGCGGGGCGGTATCGGTAAGCGAACGCGCACCTCAGTGAGCATTTTTTTTTTTATGAGCGACGTCTCGTAGCGTATTTCAAACATTTTCATATTTTTGTTCTTACCGAAAAGTAATTTTGGAATTTTGGACTATTTATAGATAGAGCAGTAAGTTTGTAAGTAAGTTGAACCAGACTCTCAGAAAGGGAATTCAATAAATGTTGAGAATTGTCAATATTTGTAAATATATCTCGTACTTGTCATTATAATAAAAAAAATTGTAATAGCACTTTTTTTGCTTGAGGTTTTTTTTGTCTACATATCACCTAGCTTGCTATATATGTACATATCAGTAATCTGTAGATATCACATTTCTACAGACTGATGCGAACTCGCGGTCCCGATTTGCAGCGGTCCAGATGCGCAATTTCAGTGATTCTGAACCACCTGGCACCCACTCAAAGAGCATGTAAAGCTAAAGCGTCTATTACACCACTCGATATTCCGCACAAGTTACAGACTGTCTTAAGAGCCATTTCACGTTTTCGCGCGTAAATCTAAGATTTTAGTCGCCTAATTTACCATATTACGTAATACTCCGGCATTGTTGAATATATGTAAAAAATAGACCAGTCTTTAATGTTGACACTTCATGTAACACATTTCCAAAAACTAATTTGTTGACTTTGTGGTAATTAATCTCCCACAAGTACTTTTCTAAAAAATCAACGCAGAGTCAATTTCAGACTCTTATATCTACTATTAATATTTATAAATTTGACCGAAAAAAATACACAAAGCATCAGACATATAATTTTGTCAACACACCATGTACCAGAATTTCGATGATTAATAACATTAATTAGTAAAAAAAAAAAATATTAAGTCAATTTTTACGTTCTATGTCGCTGTTTTATCGCGATTTTTGGTTTGAACAAAACGTAATTACATTTAAAAAAACTATGTAAATATAAACAATGTTCATAGATTAAACTAATTCCAACATTTCAGTAAAATCCGTTCATATATTTAGACATAATATCGTTTTTAAAATCACTCTAAATTAGAATATAATACGAAGCCTAAGCGGGCAGCGATTAGTACGGCTCGAACGCCCGCCGACGCAGGACCTGTGCCGTTTTTTCCCGCGTCCCGATTATCGAGCACGCATATCGTGAACGTATTATTATACTACGACTACAACATTTTGATTCTATTCGTATTTTTTTTTCATAAGAAAAGATTTTCGTTAATTTATTAAACAAAGTATTATTATAGTAGTTTGTAGAATTTGTTGAATAATCATGTTTTTGTTTTATTAGTTTTTGTAGACACTCTTTTGATTTGTAATTCGTATACGCAGTTATTGATCACCTAACTACACATTGACATGGATTTTAATACTGTAATTACAATTTTAAGAATTTGTACCCACATAATAAAATACTAAAATAATCATTTTATTGAGTAAAAATATGATTTATACGTAGACATGGAAAGTATGGAAATTTGATTTTTTTGTATTTGTTTTAGAATGAGAAATCGTACGAATCGGGTAGAGGAGGATAATGCATTTAGCCGAGAAGTACTGCCGGGTACAAGTAAAAAGCCAGATTTAATAACAGTAATTGTATGTTTTAGTTACAATTATATGTTGAAAATAGAAGTTTATTTAGTAGAGTCTGTCTAACGAAAGCGCGACCTGGAGTTTAAAAAAAAAATTAAATTGGCAACATATGTTGCCGTCAAAAGCACGTCAAAGTCTATGACTGCAATTGTCAGTATTTTGTAACAAAGACTGATTTTAAAAATATAATTGCTTATCATGGGTAAAACAATAAAAAGTTATGTAGGAAAGCTGTGAAATACTATGATCAGTAAGTCATAGATAATACATATAATAAGGGTATAGATGAGCCACTGACAGATCAGTTTTATTTTTAACTACTCGCCCTTCCCGCTAGTTGGCGCTAGTGTCTGCGAAAGCATGATATGTATAGATATAGCTATGTAGGCGCCATCTACGTACACACCTATAGGTATATTGGTGATCTTGCATAGAACGCATTTTTCCATGTAAAAAATGTACCAAGGCGAAAAACCATATGGTTTTTCACCTTAGTACATTTTTTACACGGATATGATAAGGATATATCAATATAAAGGGAAATAAAACAACGGAAATTGAAATAGATTATTTTATTAATTACAGCTCTTGACAATTTATACAGATAATTATTTAACGTCTCTAATGTATTGAAATTAAACCACTTTTATGCTTTTTATTGTGATATATTTTCACTATTACAATTTTCAAATAAAATCTCTTACAATCTCCATAATAATGGCTCTTCACATCCAAAATAGCAATGAGTGCGAGGGTTTTTCGGTATTCTCGCCATCGTAATCCAAAAACGTAGCCAAATTTGATCAAAATAAACATACACCTCGAAGTCCATAAAACGATGCCAGGGTCAAGCGAAATAAGTGTATTCGTCGGTATCAGTTTACGAAAAGCCAATTAACTATGTAAGAAGCACTCTCGGGGTCCAGGAAACACGCAATGGTCAATAAAAGACAGATAAATCGAACAGAAAACTCTGAAAACTCACGGCACACACAACGAACGTCCTCGAAATAATTCAAAATAAATTGAATGAAAACTTTGAAAAGTTTTACCTACCCGTATTATGGTATTATCTATTATCAGTGTTGCCATTGGAAAAATAAGTATTAAGTATTTATATAAAAATGTTATAGACTTTTAAAGACCGAGGACGAATCGAAAAAATGTAAAATTAATTTTTACTTTCTATTATTAATTTACATTTCACAAATTACTAAAAAAATAAAATTTTAAGACAGAGGTCATATATGGCGACATCTAGTAATATAAATGGAATATTTTTGCCTTAGTTGGCACGTCTTCCCCGCTAGATAGCACCACTTTCCATACATTTTCTTTTCTTGACTTCAAAGTACTGTACTGTCATCCCCATGCAGTAAGTTTAAAGAAAAACAAGAAGAGAAAGTAGTTGTTTTTGATCTCGGGTTTTTAAGTTAGTATGACATTATAATCTTGATCATTGTTTACTGACTATTAGATATATTTTACAATATGATAATATTTTTTCTTATGTTTATAGATAATCTTGAAGATATTCAAGGACTGCGCGAAATAAATAAAAAAACATTGAAACGTTAAGGAATTTGGAGAAAAAGCCTTTACACTTAAAACTAAGCTTTAAGAAGAAATATCTTCACTACCGCACTTTATACGTTCAAAAGCGGTCGAATTGATATTATGTGATGAAATAGCATACTTTGAGGATGATAAAATTCAACATTTTGTGTTATTCACCTTTTCCCGTGACTTTCTTGATAGAATAGTAATATACCAATAAATAAATCTTTACTCGTTTTTGTATTGTATTGGTTATTATAGCTATCCAGTATTGTTCTACTGCTGTGCAAAGGCCATCCACTCTTTCTAATGGTCTCAGTCCCTTACTCACATTCCATTTCTTAAGAAAGACATCCAGGTCGGTTGGCAAACCTTGAGTTTAGACTTTTGGATGTTAGTCAAAGACCAAGTCTGTATACACCATAGGTCAAATAAGGAGATTACACATGTCCATAAGCTTACGCTTTAATGATATGGGCAAAGTGCCCTTAAATAGTACCTTGATGGACCAGTAACTTTTTCAGGTATTTTCTGTTCGACACGTTATTTCTTTGTCTTACCTGGCCCAGAAAGAAACTACTTAATTGGCCCAAGTAGACAATAATATATTTTAAGATGTATTGTATATTCTGTCCGCCTACGTGTACGTTCCTTTTGGAGCTGCTGGTTATGATTTTGGCCTTTAACATTTTTATATGTAGACCAACCAGCATTTGCTCTAGTCCTGTGGCTGTAGGAGAGAACAGGACAATACTATCAGAGAAACGCAAATTACTTAACTTAGCTTCGCTGATGACAATGCCCTTCTCTTCCCATTCGACTGCTAATGTCTTTCAGAAGTGGTGAATAACTTTGGGGACAACGGGACGCCCTGTTTGACTCATTTCTGTTTGAAACATAGGATCTAATCTCTCTAACTTGCTAGAAGAAGTATGTGTGGATTCTATTTTTTGTTTTATAAGGGAATTGAATATTTCTGAGTGTGTGATGCTGTTAAAAGCGTATTGGTTGAGTATATTTATTTCTAAACATTTTGAGTTCCTCATATTAGGAATATAGTTCGTCAAAAAGAATTATACGATTGTCGCAAATACAAAAAATACTCAAGTATCAAAAATTTTTTCTCCTAATACGACAGTAATACCATATTCAATATTTTTTGATTTGACCTCATTTTCTCAGGTCGCGCTTTCGTTAGACAGACTCTAGTAGGATTTTTTTATTTTTAGGTGAGAAATCACCCAATGACTTCTCTTCTCTCTTGGGCGGAGCGGGAGGGCGTGTCAGACTTTTACTGACTAAAACCCATTCCTATGTTCCTTTTTGCCTTCATTCCGGGGCCTCGAGGTTCTCTTTCACTCAACTTATGACCCCAGTAGACTTCGACCCTGCTAGGCCCCTACGGTTTTGCTGACATCTTCGACGACTTGGGTTCGGTCCGGATGTTACCGTATGGCCGAACGGCGAGCTACTCATTGCTCGTCGTCCGCAAGCCCACGCCTACTTGACTGTGTAATATACCACGCTGACACCGCCAGGGAGGTCATCGCATTCACTAGTACGTAGTATAATAATATTTCTTTAATTTTATAGAATAAAGAATCTGTTGTATTAGGGCCTGGACTTGTTGAACCAATGGAACTTACAGACTCAGTGGTAAATATGTTTTGTATACTGCATATTACCAGAAATCATAGACCCTAGAAAAGCAAGATCAATGCCTTTGCGACAAGTATTTATTTAAAATATGTTTTTTTTTTGATAGGTAAAATCATCCAATGACAAATCCCGCCCTTGAGTGGGGCGGGAAATAGTGTCAGACTCTTACTGACTAAAAACCTACCCTTCCATTCATTGCCTTTGTCCCGGGGCCCATGGTGACATTCTCACATAACTTTTGGCCCCAGTAATTTAACATATGATAGTTATTATAACTAGAGAATAATTTGGTCACTGCTAATAATCTAGTTCAAAATTTCTTGCAGGACGGTTTAGCTCAGCAGTTTTATATGATATTAAAAAAAAAACCGCCAATTTACGGATGTTGATACTACTAGACTTGTCTATTTTAGTTATTTTCATAGTATCATGTCATACGGTATCTTACTATGGGCTGTAGATATCTACTCAATTTTTATACTACAGATAAGAGCCATCAGGCCATTGCTCCGCAGGTGCAATTCTCTAATGGAACTGTTTAAGCCTTTGATTTCTTTTCCTAATCCTGTGACGGTGCCTGGTCAATATATCTATGAAAACATCATGAAACTCAATGAAACTAAATTGAATTAATAATTAAATTTAACAATATTTTAAACTTGTGTTTAAAAGTTGGAGGATTATATTCAAGATAAAATGCTTGGCTCCATGCTGGTCAACCTTCACTACCACTACGGCGTACAAATTGATTACTTTTGGAAATATATTTGTTAATTCGAAAACTATTGTATAATATAAATTGTATAATATAGAAGCATTTTTTTTAAAGAGTGAGTGCCATGGAGCAATTTATGGTTTTAGGTTATTACTGGACTTGTTTGATATAAATGAGCATGGCGGTAAAGAGTTTGTCATCCTCACTCAAATGTCTCACTGATAGTGGCGCGTGTTGTATTATTTGTATCCATGAACGTACGCTGTCAGTTAAGACTGGTCATTTCTTACCTGTCAGTGGCTTATTTTAATATCTATAAATTATTTTAAAATTGTTTTTATTTTTATTTTATTTACATTGTTCTCACATGATAGCAGCGACAAGAAACAAGTAACCGAGATATTTGTAATACATAACATGATTGCAAAAAGTGTCATAATTTTTCTGACTGACATACTTCTTGCAATTTTCAAAGTGCCTGTAAATGGTTTATCTAAAATAAAACACTTTGAATCTCTGGGTTGTTTCCCTGGCCATTTCTATTATATATTTTAGAAATACTTACATAACATTTTTTTTTTATTAGTTCAGACAGCATTAATATCATAATCAATTAGTATTAATAGTGTTCATATTTAGTTTATGCAGCATGTTTATAATAAATAATTAAACTGTTATTTTTGCCTACTCTGTAGGATACAGATCTCAAGTTGTAACATTAACTGTACAATTGTTTGTACTAACAAAAAACAACATGAAATAAATATGTAAATAATTAATAGACTGAATAAATAAAATCACTTATTTATAAATCTAACCAAAGTGCATTACGATTATAACGGCTCAAGATTGTTTAGTCCGTCTCATCACTAGTGCTACAATGGTCGCGTTGTGTATGTGTGGATAGCTACGCACACATGAACAAAGCTGCCGTCTTTTACCTAAACTCGAGCGATTAAATTTTGTGAAATGGCTCTTAAAGTTTAGTTCCCAGTAAGATAGTCTGACCCAGTCTGACCCATATTACACTACGCGACGTCGACAAAACCGATCTGAATATCGAGTGGTGTAATAGATCCTTAACGGCTAACGCATTGTCGAAATGTCGAGCCGTGGAGTCGTTTATGTGAAAGCCAGCCAGTTGACACCTATTTGGCAGTCACGTTGAAAACCACAGTCAACAGCTGTACAATTAACCAACAGTGGTGGCGACCTTATTATTAAGTATGGTTTTGTATTATTTTGTTTATTTTGAACTATTTTGCTGAGGAACTTTATTTCAGTTATAAACGAAATATAGGCTTGCTGCGTAGAAAGAATTTTCAGGGGCCTATTCTTAAAACATTATTTTATTTTTTATTTATAACAAAGTTTTTTATAAGTTTTGTTACTGAATTACTCATCTTTATTCAAATTTATATCTTTCGCAAATAAGAAAGCACTGAATTTTCTTTTTGCGATTTCTCCTCAGATTTAGTTAGACACCCACTCTGGCAGCAGCACAGATTATATAAAGCATACCCACTCATTTTTAAGAATAGCACCCCCAAAACTAATGTCAAAATTATTATGACGTTTGTGATGACGTTTTCTTTTCGCTGAAAGAATTAGTGTCGAATAATCGTGTTTATTTAGTAATTCTGCTTGAAAACGTTAAAATATGGCTGCTGAAATTAAGCCCGCTCCAAGGACTCCCAATGATAGATTTTCTACGACAAAGAAACCAGCTCTTTTGAGTAAATTGGAAGGTTGTACCGATGATGTAAATGCAGCGGTCGTTATACCTGGCGAGGACGGTGTAATTAGCGTTTGTGATGATAAGTAAGAGTACTGACTCATATTTCGCCCATTGTTTGATAACAGATCCCATTTATCTGAATGAATTTCCAAAAAACATGTTCTTCTTGTACCCTCATTGAACTGTCAACGTATTTGAAATCACCCCCCTACGTGGGCTGTAAATACTGCCAGACTTCTGTTTAAAATTAATAGTTGATATTTAAATAGATGGCTATCTGTAACGTAATTGTTTCAATTTCGTCCAAATTGATATGAGTAACAATCTATTGTTATTTTTTCAGGATTTTATTTCCATTGCAGTTTGGACTAACTACCTATGTAATACATTCTCATAAATAGAACTTAAAATTATTCAATTTTACGTGTATATAGAATATAATAATATGAAGAATATAGATAATTAATCTTCAGACATAGTTTCATTATTTACACTTATTATTGAATTATTCTAACTAGACCATAAAGCATTTTAAGTCATAGGTAATAGGCTGTAGTAGTAAA
This sequence comes from Leucania comma, assembly GCA_958295575.1. Classification (NCBI taxonomy): domain Eukaryota; kingdom Metazoa; phylum Arthropoda; class Insecta; order Lepidoptera; family Noctuidae; genus Leucania; species Leucania comma. Next base: position 20,786,916 of record OY282468.1, read on the forward strand.
CACTGGTTATAATAACAATGATAATTTCAGGACAGTGCGAGTATGGCTGAAACGAGACTCTGGCCAGTACTGGCCGTCTATTTGTCAATACATGCCATCTGGGTGCACTTCAATGTTCTACACACCAGAGACAAGGCAGCTATTCATTGGGCAAGAGAATGGCACAGTCTCAGAGTTCACACTGGCAACAGACTGCAATAGAATAAACCCTGTGAGTATTGACTGGCCTGTTGGTCTAGTTGTGACTGCGGCCCTGACTGCTATGCTGGAGGTTGTGGATTCGATTCCCACCCAGGACAATGTTTGTGTGATGAGTATGATCATTTGTTCTGTGTCTGGGTGTCATTTATCCATAATATGTTTGTATTTAGAAATATATAAGTATGTTTATCAGCTGTCTAGTACTCATAACACAAGCTCTGCTGAGCCTGGGGCTGTTGTTGAGTGACAGTTTTGAAATGTTATTATTATATGTATATTATTATATTATATTTTACTAGCTTTTGCCCGCAGCTTCACTCCCGCTCTACCCTACTCTACCCTACTCTTGAATTTTCTTTGCTATAAACCTCACGGAGCCCGAGACCTTTCCAACGAATGCAAAACTGTGGAAATCGGTTCGTGCATTCTGGAGTTATAGCGTTAGGCAGGAAAACCCGACTTATTTTTATTATATTTTATAACCTCATTAGAAAGACAAAATTTTAATGCAAATTTCCAATATCAGTTTAAATAATTATGAAATGAAATCACATCCACAATCTATATAGCAAAACAAAAATAGGTAGATAGATACATATATAAAAAAATATAACTTTTTTTTTTAAATTCCATTAAGTTGAGGTTATCAGTCACATAATATATGTATAATTTAATTATTGATAGTCAATCTGTTTAAGTTAAAGATAAGATTATTTTGAAGTAATTGTCATCTTTAATAATTCATAAGACTTGCTAATTATAGTAATGGGCGCTTACAAAAATTCAATCAAAATTTCAGGGGCCCTACCACAAGATCTTAACGCAATCCATTTTACGACCTAAACTGAACTGCGGACTGGCCTGCTGGTCTAGTGGTTAATGGCCCTGATTGCTATGTTGGTCTGCTTAGGTTGTGGGTACGATTCTCAACCAGGATAAATGTTTATGTGATGAGCATGATCATTTGTCCTGTGTCTGGGAGTAATTTAGCTATAATGCGTATGTATTTAGAAATATATAAGTATGATTATCAGTTGTCTAGTACTCATAACACAAGCTCTGCTTAGCTTGGGACTAGACGGTGTTGTGTCATAGTTGTGGAATATAAAAAAATAAATAAGAAATTGTTAAAGGTAATAAGGCTAATAAGGTGGACAGCTCTATCCCTCTTACTCGCAAGCACAACTGACATTTTAACATATCGTGCGTGCCCGTGATATTCATCCTCTAATCAATCTCTTAAATCCCTCATTTTTTTTTCAATTGGTATCTTGCAATCACTTTGACAAACCATTAGTAGAGTTTTTCTGAAAATTAGTTGATGTTAACGATCATTCTTCCAGTGAAGATTCTGCTTTCTCAATACTTATTTTTACTTTGCTATTTTTAGCGAAGTTCCAAATGTGGTGGCATTTTAGCCTCTCCGTTGTTGCTGGTTCACTTAGTGCTTGTTTACGAAGACGCGGCGCGTTGGGCGTTGTCATCGTTCGCGTAAACACAAACATGGCAATGAACGATAACCGCCCAACGCGCCGAGCAACATCCCGCGTCTCCGTTAACAAGGCCTTAGAGCTGTGGCTAAGATATTACTATGAGTCAGTCTGCAAGACTTGAGTTCTATTTCCTTCTTTATGATTCCAATCTGTAGATGCTCATGTAGTTTAGAGGTTTATCAGTTATAATCTTCGTCACATAAGTTGAACTATCATGGCGGTCGACACACGATGATAGAAAGTAAACCAATACGATGAGGTGAAGGAAAACATCGTGAGGAAAACGGCATGTCCTAGAACCAAAAATTCGAAGACATGTGACATCCACCGATCTGTACTGGGCCCGCGTGGTGGATTACGGTACAAGCCCTCTCTTAGAGAGGAGGCCTGAGTCCCAGCAGTGGGAAAATTAAAAAGCCGATAATGCTAACACCAATACGCCAACTTCAAAGTCATCGCACATTGTCAATGAGTTAATAATAACTCAAAATTCTGTACAATAACATTATATACTTATTGTTTTATTATCAATAAACTTCTAGCACTAATAATGTGTTTACTAGACAGTAAATCAGCTGAAATGTTCTGAACTGACCTTGACTTAATTTTTTAATAGCCTGTAACAAGTATACAAACATTTTAGTTAATTAATTAAATTAGCTTAGTTGTAATTTGCATATATGTACCTACTGTGGTATAATGTATTTAACTTTTTAAACATTTTTTTTTTTAACTTTTTATCTTTTTTGTGGTATAATGTATTTTTTTTGACGCCGCCACAGTATGGCCCGGGCGTTAGAATTAGCGATGCGATTTCCCGCCACCATTGGCGCGGGCTTGCAGACGACAAGCAAAGGGTAGCTCGGCCGTACAGTAAGGGCCGAGCCCCAGTCGACGGCGCCTAGTATTCCCCGTGCGCCTCAAAGTGTCAGCAAAACCGTAGGGACTCCGAAGGGCCGATGACCACTAGAGCTATTTTGACTGGCCTGTTGGTCTAGTATTTAGTGGCCCTGACTGCTATGCCGGAGGTCCTGTGTTCGATTCCCACCCAGGACAAAGGTTTGTGTGATGAGCACGATCATTTGTTCTGTGTCTGGGTGTAATTTATGTATAATATGTATGTATTTAGAAATATGTAAGTATGTTTATCAGTTGTCTAGTACCCATAACACAAGCTCTGCTTAGCTTGGGACTAGACGACGTTGTGTGATAGTTGTGGAATGTTATTATTAAATTAATATTATTGCCTAAAGGGAACATTTCAAAGATTTACCGTAGCCCTGAAAGGCAAAGAACAACTGAAGGACACAGTTACATTTAATTCGGTAAAAGTCTAACACTCTTTCTTCTCTGCGCAGAATCGCTGCGATTCCGCATAACTTTCAATATTAATTTATCTCCACGCAATATGCTCTGAGCAGGAGTACCGGCTGTCATATGCAACTTTTTGGAACTGACTCGCCAAGTTGAGTTGACTGACGTCACTCGTTTCAGACTCGCCAAGTTACATCGGCCGTACTATAGTTGCGAGGTAAGTTGCGGGAAGTGTCCCGCATTTTGCCTCGCAGTCCAGTGGGACAACGTTGCAGCGTCACATAGATTGAGTGCTGCGCGTCATGTAGGGAGACAACACACAATATCACTAATATTTCGTTTTATTACTTACGATTGTGTTTATTTTATTATTAGACTCGAGAATACTTGGCCCACACAGCCCGCGTGACGGCAGTCAACTTCTCGTTGAGTTGCGAATGGGTGCTCTCCGTCAGTCGAGACAAGCTGTTCGCCTACCACTGTAGTGAGACGGGACGCAGGATCGGCGGGTACTCCTTCGAAGCATGGTGCACGGCTTTGCAGTATCCTTTTATAATTAGTAATAAAATATGCAATTATAACGCATGCTCGAATTTGGTACGGACGGACCAAATCTACCGTACCAAATTCGAACTTGTTACACTATTAAGTTACTTGCGCCTATTTGTGAGTCGCTGTTGTGTTATGTCGTAATCACGCAACACACATTGATCATGTTTGCCATAACTTTTCGCTTAGTAATGTCTGGAGGCAGTGAACTCAACTACTTTACCATTATTGTAGGCAAATGTTCGTATACATTCCAAACGTTTTAGATTACTATTTACGATTAAACCTAATAGTTTAAACAGTATGCTCAGTATGTATAAAGTAAATCGACCTCACAATCCAAGTCAGCAAACGGATGTCCTTCCGGTGCCGACTAATACGTTAAGATAATTATAAAACTAATAAACTAACTAGTATCGGAATCCATTTAGAGATAATAATGAATATCCTGAACATATCCCGTCAGATTCGACTCCCAGTCGAAATATGCGTTTGTTGGGGACTACAGCGGCCAGATAACGATGCTGAAGCTAGATAATAATTGTGCTACGCTCGTTACTACGCTCAAAGGTCATACAGGGTGAGTTCAATATCCATAGTTTTTGTTTTAAGGCCCTGTGCACACAACGTTTTTTAAACGCGCCGTTGACTTCAATCAACTTCGTTGAATGCGCACTTTTATCCTATAGAAGGTCTACCGGCTGACTCTGACCCGCGTGCGTATCGCGTCTGTACCGCTGCAAACGCGCGTCAACTGCGTGTTTACAAAACGTAGTGTACACAGGCCCTAAGAATTAAACTTTCTCAGGTGCCTGAAAAACTGCTTAGAACGTTATGGTAGACGTTAATGTTTTTAATTATAACCTTCTTCTGTTCGAGTCGATGGTAATGACTGGGTTATTGACGGCAAGGTTGGCGCAGTGGTTGCTTGGCTGCCGCGTTGCGTGTCGTGGGTTCGATTCCCACACGGTGTAAGTATTTGTTTAACCTACAGATAGGTGTTCGCGGGACGCATCCACGACACGAGTTATTCCTAGTGTGGGCCAAGGTTTAACAAAAACCTTTGTGAATACAAAGGATTTTTGTTATATTAGCTAAGTTAGGTAAAAAATTATTAGTATTAAATTTTGAGACAGGTACATTGTTTTCAAAGATTTATGTATTACATATTATACATTGTCTTCGCATTCCCGCAACCATCACAATGAAGGTCACCAGATAGAAATCTAGAAAAGTAGATGTATTCTGTGAACCGCATTAAGATTTTCACACAAAAATAGAAAAAAAAAACACAAAACATTTTGGGGGTTCCACATACTTAGAACTGAAACTCAATTTTTTTTTTCGTCAATCCCTTTAGTGTGGGGTATCTATGGATAAGTCTTCAAAAATGATATTGAGGTCTCTTAATGGGGCCATGGGTTGGCTTCCGAAAGGGAAACTGGGGTCCTAGAACGTAAGTCAAACAAGGAACATAGGGAGTGGGGTTTTAATTAGTAAAAGTCTGACACGCCCTCCTGCTCCGTCCTCGAGTGGGTGAATTTATTGGATTATTTTTCACGTTGGAAAACCCCTATTTAATGTCAATTTCACGAAAAGTCATTCACTAGGATAATTGGAATTTTGCGGACTATCTTGGAGCATCTCCCTTAAACTCGTTAAAAAATAAAAGGCCCTATTTGACATTTAACAAAGACCCTAGAATGTATCTTGGAACGAAACTGAAAGAAACCATCAAATAATAATAAAATTAATTAAAAAAAAAAACACTTTTTTTGGCACTTACGTACGGCGTACGGCGTACGGCGAATATCCACCCTTACGTTGTTGAAACTTCCACGGTCCGGACTAAGCGTTTTGCCTCGTCGTTTATACCGCGTACATCGAGGGACTGGAACAATTTGCCTGCTGCGGTTTTCCCGTCCAATTATAATTTAGGCGTCTTCAAGGCTAGAGTGAATAGGCTCTTGGAATATCGATTGCATCACTGCTTACCATCAGGTAGGATTGCAGTCAAGTGCTAGTTTATAAAAAAATAAAAAATAAACGTAAATAATATGATGAAATATATTGCGAGTATTCTTTATTATTATTTATCTTACTATTCTCGTCGCGATGACAAATGTCAAGACGGACCTTTTATTTTTTGACAACTTTATATGGTAGTAGGTACTATTGATCGACTAATTATGAAATTTATTACTTTTTACAGTTCCGTTCGCGTCCTCAACTGGGCTCCCCTGCCCCAGTTATTATTCAGCGGCTCGTTCGACCAAACGATAATAGTGTGGGACATAGGCGGTCAAAAGGGCACGGCATACGAGCTGCAAGGCCACAGGTAATTATGATATTTTGTTTACAAACCATTGCTATTCATTATTCACGATATCATGTTTCTTACAGCAGAACTAACGCAAAACAGGTGCAAAAACATAATGTACATAGTTCATAACAAAACCGGCCAAGTGCGAGTCGGTTTGGATTTATTTACAAATTGCATTTCATGCTTGCACAGTATGAATAGTCAAGCTTTTGATGGTTTTTTGAATTTGAACAAAGATAAAAACAGGGATGCAATTGTAACTGATTTAGAAATAGTTAATTTTTAGTCTTCTGACGTATTTATACAATCATTCTTATGGTCTACTATTAATAAATAATAATACCCTTATTTTGACCATCAAAGCATCATAGCATACATACACAAAATAAAATAACAACAAAAAACATATGTAATATTATAAAACTATTACAAAGATCACAATTACAAGACACACAATTAAACACATAATATTTACAGATTCCGGTTGCTCAGTAATTGAACCATACAGCAAAGGTTTAGGTAATGGCAATGGAATTAACTAGTTGAACTATTGTGACTACTTATAACGGCATGTACTGGATCCATGGTACACGTTTATGTATCGATGTCTGAGACACGGTGTATATATATATAGTTTTAAATTTTATTATATATTTTATTTTATTATATATTTTATTTTATTATATATTTTATTTTATTATATATTTTATTTTATTATATAGTCTTTTTTGTAAAAAAAAACTCATATTTTTTTTCCAGTAACAAAGTCACAGGGTTATGGTACGTGGGTAGCTGCGAGCGTCTGATCTCCGCGGGGGAGGACGGTGCACTGGGAGTGTGGGAGATGGGCGTGCGGCGCAGGGAGACACCGGCGTGGAAGGAGTCCGACCTGTGCCAGATCTGCCGCGCGCCCTTCATATGGAACGTCAGGGCAATGATGGAGAAAAAACAGCTTGGTGAGTTTAACTTTACAGTTTGTTTTTTTAAATCTTCGATCACTTTTTTTTTAATCTTTGATCTCTTTTTAAAAAAAATCTTCGATCTCTTTTTTATTAGGGTTCCGTATAATCATCAGTTTTCTTGAAAGAAGAATCAGTCGCCCTGACAAAAAAAAAAGAAATCTCGATTAATGTCAGTAAGTAAGAAGATATAACTGTCAGTTCAATTGATTTAAGTAAATTATCTTAAAATTATGGGGTAATTTTTCATTTATGCTGGTAGCATAGGCTGGAAAATTCTATTGCATCTTCTAACTTCTTGAGTCTGGTTTTGTTAGGCCTCCCCCACATTAGGCGTGCGCGTTGCTCGAGAGTGTGAGCGACGCAAGCCCAGCGCTTGTGTGGCTCTTCCGTAGCTCATACGCTCGAGGAACGCGCATGCTCAGTGTGGGGGAAGTCTTAGGGTGTTGTATATGCTATACGCACGAGTAACTCTGGTTGCTCTATAAAGGATTTGTTAGACGATATATTTAACATCTGGTCGCCACATACGAACTACGCAGATTTTTCTACACCCTTCTTTATAGTCCATACTTGGTTCTGGAAGGCATAACAAAGGTGAATACGATTGCAGGTCTCCGCCAACACCACTGCCGGTGGTGCGGCGCCGCGGTATGCGCAACTTGCTCGCCACACCGACTGCCGCTGCCTGTCATGGGTTTCGAGTTCCCGCAGCGCGTGTGCACTGCCTGCTACGAAATCCTGAGGCATGAGCCGTGAGTATCTTAAGCTCAAGTCGCTTAAATGTTCAAATTGAAGTCGTATTTCGTCTCAGGGACTGGTATTGGTAAAGATGTTGATACTGTCTGTGCTTCGGAAATCATCTTGTTTCCGAATGAGCGCGAACATCTTACCATTTCCATTTGGAACCCTCAGGTTTAAAGCTTTTAATTTTTTGGATATGGAGTTTTCTTATGTCAATGATTGTTGAAAAGTTCAATTTGGACTTTTATAGTATAGCTCATAGAATGTCACTTTGTCTATACTCCATTCAAAATAAGATTAGACATTTAAGCAAACCTGTTTTACTGCCAATTCAATCGATTTTGACTTCTATTCCGTAGGCATAAGGATGGCATTAAAAGCCAAAAAAGTGGTTACAATACCAACTATTAACTGCAGCCGCCATTTATCATGTCACCAACACAATAAAAGTCAAAATCGGTTGAATGGACAGTAAAAAAGTCTGTTTAAATGTCTAATATTACTTCGAATGGAGTATAGAGTCCCTTAAGCCAATTTGAATTCATTCCCTGCTAGTCTTCGAAATTATACCGTCCATATTTCCAGGCGTGAATCCCTGGCATCGTTCCACGATATGAAGCACGCGGTGTCGTCGCTGTACATGGACGAGGCGACGGGGCGCATGTGCACGGCCGGCAAGGACCGCGTCATCAAGGTGTGGGACGTGGGCGTGCTGCTGGCGCCCGCGCCCAAGCCCTCCACGGCCGACCAGTAGCCGCGCACGACTGACCAATCAGCGGATAAGTGAAGCTGAACAATAACATGTATGTCGCTTTCTTTACTAACCACACATGGGGCAATTTGAAATGAGGATGTTCAGGAAAATTTTTACCACCAGTGGGCGCTACTTAGCTGTCAATACATGAAGTTGACGTTTAACGTTGATTTCTAAGTAATGTCATTAACATAAGCGTTAAAAGTTGAAGATGAAGTCGAACATAAGCGTTTTGCCAGGTGCCTGGACCTCACGCCTCAGTGCTGACACCTGGTGAACATTTTAGCACACTATCATTGGAATGTTTTGAGGACACATGTGTTTTCTATTTTTTGAACGTCATCAGCCAGTATTGTGTTATTATTAAATGAAAAGTAAATAGGTTTCATTACTGGTTTTAGCTAATGCAACGTTTTGATGAAACAAGAGAAATCTACAAAAAACTTAAAAAAATAATTCTTACAAAAGTTAGACATGTACGTTATTGATTCAACTTCATAAGTCGCGTCTTGTAAAAGAGTATCAAATTGAAATTAATGGATGTACTTCATCGGGCTGTTTGCATTAATGTTATAGTCGTTATAATATTATTATTTAATGTGTATCTAATATATTTGTTGTTGATAGTCCAACGAAAGTTCTGCTTTCTATCACTTGTCGTGAGGTAAGACTGAGACTTTCCTTTCTGAAAATATGGTGTGTCGTTTATTATGGATAATAAAATATATTTGTGTCATTATATTACTGTATAAATTATAAAAATAATGAGACGAAGATCTCAAAGCTATTTTATATGTGTGATCAAAAATAAAATTGTCTATGTCTAAATAATTTAATAGTCTGGATTTTTCACATGTTTGGTGTAAGTCTGATGATTACTTTGAATGTTTACATCGATAAGCTAGTTTCATTCATCTTCTATGACGGTTCAGTCATATCTCGTATTTAATATAGTATAGAATGTGGCAACAACATTCATGGTTGAGTGCGTGGCTGTAAAATGAGTTGATAAATCTGTGCGATGATGCAAGTGGGTTTTTCGTTAACGCTATCGAAACGTTTAATACGTTTGGCTCTCTGATTGGTTTAGAGCTTGAAGCGGGCCAATCGGAGCGCCGAACGTCTTAAACGTGTCGATCAAGTTAACGTAAACATATTACGTTAAGCACTCTGTTCATGGTACGAATTCTGCGCGCGTGTACGTTTCATTACATAATTGTTACATGTTACAGTCCGTTTTCATTACAACCATCCGTTATTTTAGTCCTTATCTAACATCCACATGATCAGTTTGTAGTTTATTTCACTTAAATAAGTATTTCATAATCATGTTCGAAGCAGTACACCGCATTTTAAAGTAAAACAACGAATATTTATAGTCCTATAGCATGATGAATTACTTATTATAAGCCATTTTTTTTTCACTTATATAAAAAAATTCAATAATTTTCTCATTTGTCGCGCAGCTCAAATACACGAATATTTATTGATAGTGTTTCGTGTGTTGTTTTAAAATAAATATATGCGTGTGGATGTTTCAACATGTAACAATAGATCTCAGTTTCTATCAAGGGTATATTATATTTACGTATTTATAAAAGGTGAATAGCATAGCATAGCATCAGTCTTATAATGTTCCCACTGCTGGGACTCAGGCCTCGTCTCTAAGAGAGGGATCCAAAAGATTCACCTTTTGGATCCCTCTCCTAGAGACGATCTGACGTAAATAAGTATATACTGGAACGACAAAAGTATGCAATTGAAATCTCCGTTTTTGTACCATCTAAAAACATTATAAGGCCCCATCCATTAATTACGTTACACGAATTTCATGATTTACTACCCATCTCTTGAGACATTTATTACGACTCCCGCTTCCTAGTATGACGTCACACAATTTGCAATCTTAAACCTAGAATATGAAAACATCATCATCTCCCTAGCCTTTTCCAACTAGCTTGGGGTCGGCTTCCAGTCTAACGGGATGCAGCTTAACACCCGTGTTTTACATGGAGCAGCTGCCTATTAGACCTCCATAACCCAGTTAATAGCAACACGATGTTCCTTGAATGGACTGATGGCCATACTTTCAGGCGTCTGATTACCTGTAACAACTGTCAAAGATATACGAATGACAACCGGGACCAACAGCGTTTCGTACATGTTTCTGAGGCATGGGGAGTATTGTGTAAATGAAAACAGTATACACAAGAATTTAAACCTTATAGACATTCATATAGAGTCGATTTTTGTTCTTTTTTTTTGTTGTTAGTTAAAATTTTCCCACCCCTTGTCACACTTCATCGACCCCCCCTCTCCTCCCTTTAACTTGTAACGTAATTTATTGATAGCCCTTCACCTAGTTATCTTGCGGACTAGGCAAACGGTTTTGCCCCAATATAAATACCCTTGGAGAAAACATATGTTACATGAACTCATAAGTATGTACTCGTACTCATGAATATTTTGTGTTTTTAATATCGTGCGGATTTCATAACGCATGCGGGATTGCCCGAACGCGTAAGCCCCGCTAATGGCCTTTTCTTACAAGAATTTATTGTGATGCGTGGAATAAGCACGCGGGACGTGGGTGTGATCCCAGGCAGCAGCCCCGGGGATTACCCCGCATGCGTGATGAAATCCCCAGGATATTAAAAATACCCTTTAGTTATGTATGTATTACTTAAAATATTATTTACTTCTTCATTTCAACAAAATACATATAATTCCAATTTATCATATATCTTTAATTCCAAACTTGGCATTGCTAAAGACATTTGCTTTCAAGGCAATTGCTTCTATTTTAAATAAATAAAAAAGTTCTTAATTATAAATATTATTTTAACTTATTATATATTATTTTGATAGTGTGACATATTATAATGAAGCAAATTTAAAGTTACATTTATTAAGTAATAGTTTGGTTTAATATTTCCTAAATATATTTTCGTAAATTGATCTAAATGCTTATTGCTTTTATTAAGTATTTTTACTAAGTACGGAGATCGTTTTGATTTCGTACAGTACCTGTTTAATGAACACTTGAATCTGACAATAAATATGTTATATATGATCTACCCCATATAAAATAGTGATGTGCACTGTCATCGTTTATCGACACTATAATTAAATAAAATAAAATTTAAAAAACGATCTAATCGGCGATTTTATAGAAAAAGGTGCTTTTACTTACGTCGAGTCGCCTGGTGTATGTTCTTTTTTATTGATTTTCAATATTTTCAACGAACAAAAGATATCTTTTTGTCAGCATATTGCTCTGCTTTCGAAGGCATCGATTGGCCGCGCCCATAATTTTACAAAATTACTGTTGTTATCGTGTCAACATTTCCTTTAAATATCGAGTAAGTTATTCTTGACATTTTCGGCGTGGACCAATTGAAAATGTATAATTAAAAATCCTTGTATAAATGTAGTTAATCTATCGTAAAGTGTGTCCGAGTAGGTCAGGCAATTGTTTAAAAAAATTGTGATTGAGTGTTGTATAAAAATGTATAAAACAAATCTAGTGGTATTTGCTGGTGTCTTGAGATAGAGAATGTCGTAGCGTCGTGTGGAGTGCGGTTGAGACTAGGGATGGGCAACCGGTGTCAAACGCGATTATACGGTGGAACACCTCTAGCCTTCACTAGTGAGACTCGCGAAATGCTAACGACAATTAAAAAAAAATCGCACTTCGATGTCGATACTAAGACAGTCTCACTATTAGGGCGCTAGCTTATAAATTATATACACGGAAATATTAACATAAAAATGTTTATTAAATACGTAACATATTATATACTATGTACATTATTTAGACATGCTTTCCTAGTTATGAATAATGCCAAAATGATTTAGATATCGGTATTGTAACAGTTTTAACGGATACTGCACGTTAATTACAATATATTCGGCTAGTTTTTTTAACTCAAAATATTACTTTTCACAGTTTAGTTTATTGTAATGATAAAATTTGTCATATAAAAGGGCTCGATACATTACCAAGCCAATGTAAAAATATAAGCTAAATCTACTTCAATATGACAAGTGATATCTTTAATTGTTTTGTGAAGTTTCGCTGATCATTTGTATTAATTTAAGATCGAGGAAATATTATCTATATTAATATTATAAATAAATAAATTAACTATTCTTTTATGTCGTTAAAAGAGATTTTATTTTTCTATTCATGGAGCTTATTATTCATTTGTAAAGTAATACTGTAAGATATAGTCAATGTGTAATTACTATTAGAAGTATTTAGGTCGCTTGAAAGTTTCTATGCCAATAAAAAGTAAGAAGTAATCGTGTCTTATTACGAAATAGGAGGTAGATGAGTGGATCGGGATGTAAAGCTTCATAGTATGCTTCTTAAGAGCGGTGTTCAAGTAGCATAAAGTTCACAGCCTCGAAATTTAAAGTAATCAGGTACGTCGTGAGTGTCTCCCAGCGTCGTGTGCGGCCGGGGAGCCCGCGGGCTCGGCTCGGGTCCTCGCGGCGCGCCGCCGCCTCAGCCGGGGCACGAGTACTGCGCCGCCGGCACGCACACCTGCCCGTTGAACATCTGCCCGAGCGGGCACGTCAGGTGCGTCCGCGTGCCGCTCACGCAGAAGTAGTAGCGCTTGCAGTCCGTGCCCGCCTGCACGTAGAAGCCGTCCCGCTCGCAGCGCGCGCCCGCGCTCTCCCGCCCGCCGGGCGGCGCGCCGCCGCACTCGAAGTGGGACGCCTTCACGCACGCGCGCCCGTCGAATATCTTGCCGCCGAGGCAGGACAACGTGACGAGCCGGTCCCCACGCTCGCAGTAGAAGTACCTGTCATTGTAAAGTGGTAGGTAAGCTATCTTTTAGGAGACTAAACAAGTATAGTACGCGGCAAATAAGTTGAACCATCCGCCACAGATACGCGCAGCCTCAACTTATGCCTGAAAATCGGTTACAATCCTTGTCACACAAGTTGAACCATCATGGCGGTCGACCTTGAATACGCAGTTTTTGATTTTCGGGTCCCAATCAAAATGGGGGCCGCGCATTATCAGAGTAAAAGGTTCAACTTATTTGCCGCGCGCTTTATTAGTCTGTAACCATAATAAAACCAGTGACCACCTACCTTCGGCATCCTGATTCAATCTCGGCGTGGTAACCGTTGGAGAGACCTTCGCACGAGTAGTCTTCCCGCAGACACAATCCGGGGCGCGACGGTACGCACGCCTCGCCGTCGAACACGCGGCCCGTGGGGCACGCGTAGATGGCCTTGTCGCCGCGCACGCACTCGTAGTAGCCGCGGCAGCCCGTGTCGGCGGCGCGGTACCGCCCGTCCGGCCGCCCGTAGCACGACTCGCGCTCCAGGCTCGGGCACAGGTACTGCGAGCGCGCCGAGCAGCGCACCCCGTCGAACACGCGCCCCGGCGGACACGCCAGGCTCGTGCGCAGCAGACCCTCGCAGTGGAAGTAACGGGTGCAGTTAGTGTCGAGGTCTTGATATGTGCCACTCGGAAGCCCTTCGCACTCCACCGACACCGCTGGGCCATCGCACATGAAATCGTCGGCAGGTGAACATCCGCTGCCGTCGAACACAAGCCCTGGGGCGCACGAGCCGCGCTTGACTACGCGTTCGCGCCGGCACTCGTACCAGGACGTGCAGTCGTGCCAGTCGCGGTGCAGCCCGTCGTGCCGGTTGAAGCACGGGCTCAGCGCGGGCGGCGGGCACGCCGCGCGCGCCGCCGGCTCGCACGCGCCGTCCGAGAACAGCAGCCCCGGCTCGCACACGCCGCGCCGGATCACTCGCTGAGCTTCGCACACGAAGTACTCGCGGCAGCTGGTGGTGCGGTCGGCGTAAGCTCCGTCGGGCACGTCGCGGCACAGAGACGAGCACGCCTCGTCGGAGCAGAAGTTGGCGTCCCCGGCCGGCAGCGGCACGGCGGCGGCGCGGGGCGGCGGGCACGGCGCCTTGCACTTGACGCAGGACTCCACGGCGCGCAGCTCTCCGCCGCGGCAGCGCAGCACGCGCCGGCACTCGTGCGACGCGTCTGGGTAGTCTCCGTCAGGCAGGCCTGCGCATACAGGCTCGAAGCAGGTGCCGGCGCCGCGCGTGCACGCTTGCCGCTCAAGGTCGAACCAGGCGCCTGTGGGGCAGGCGCGCTCCAGCGCCGTGCCGTTCTCGCAGCGGTAGTACTGGCGGCACGCGGTGCCGGGGCTGGCGTACGCGAGCGTGTCGGCGGGCGCGCAGTGGCGCCGCACGCACGGCCGGCGCTCGCGCGGTACGCACGCTCCCTCAGCTTCGCTGAACACGCGCCCTGAAGGGCAAGAGTACTGACCGGTCACTGCACCACTGCTGCACTTCACATATTTTTGACAGTCTTGATCATAATCTGTGTGTAGGCCGTCCTTGTGACACTCAAAACCCTGGACACCTGAAAAAATTCAATAAAATATTATTTTTACATGGACTACTATTAGATCATCAGGATCTGAGAATTCACTTCAGAGTATTCAGTCAAAGTTTTCAGTATTCATATCCTCATATTATATCAGATATAGCTCTTTGATAAACATATCATAATGCGAATAATTAAATTACTATGAATTTCGAGTAGTAAAAAAAATTAAACACACCATATGGGTTATCGTCTACGACAATCCATATGATGTTGCGTGTCGTAAATATATAAAAAATATATAACTCACGGCGGATCCGCGCGAGAATAGCGAGCGCTAGGAGCGCGGCGGCGGCGCGGCAGACGGGCGCGCGCGCAGACATGTCGGCTGCGACTGGCGCGGCGCCGGGCGCGAGGGTTCCTTGACATTCGCACGCCCCCGCCGTAACGTGATCCCTGCGGTGGCCCGGATGCAGCCTCCGAGTTAACAATCTAGACACGCCTTGTTTATCGAGCGCCTGATGCTCGAGTGAAAATGACCGCAGATGAAGCTCGTTGGCCGTGAACTTTGTCTTCTTATGTAACGACAATGAGAAGTATTTGATGAATGTACAGAACAACCGCAATGGACTTATTAGCGCATTTAGATGTCGGAGTCTAGTTGATTTGGCAAGTTAGGTACAGCGAGATACTTGGATGCAAGTTGTTTTTTACTTCGATGCGGTAAGAATAAAAAATTTCAACATAAATTACTGGAAGACACCTCTTTGCTACTCGACCTCCTATATGTTTCGCTTACAAGGCCATAAATCGTGTCTACCGTTTATATTTATAATGAACGAATGAATCGCTATTCTGCCGTTGTACCCGTGGGAAATTATTATAAAAACACGTAGGTAAGCAAAAACATGCATAGATCGTGTCGAAACGTAATAAATACTTGGTAGTGAGCCGGAATCTCCGAGAATCCGCATAGGCATACGAATGAGATTCTATTGACATACATTGGATGATAATGGTGTACAAATATTTGTCTTCGGTACAGTATAGTGATGGGCCATCTCTTCAAATACTTGGCGGATGCTCAGAACTGAACCTGGGGATCTTGAAGTGGAAATTAAATGGTGTCCAAGCTCCACCCTATCAACAAAAAAAAAGTTCATGAGCTGTGTGATAGGTCGCCGCAACTCATCATCTTCCTGCCATCATTATTCCATGTTAGGTAACTGGGGGTCGCCGAAACAGGATTTTTTCTTCCATTCTAACCTGTCAACCGTCACGCTATTATTGACTTCCTTTGCTTTCATATCTTCCTCACGCAATCCATCATCAAGGTCGCCATAACTCAAAGTAAAAAATTTCATAATGCTGACATTTTTTTTTTGCAAAACTTTAGTCTCCTCAATTACCATGTGGATCGTTAATCATCAAGAGGAAACCAGATGTCTCATTGGTTACTGCTCAAAGTGCAGTTCCAAAATTCATACCACAAGTGGAAAAATTGTGACTTGGCAGTTTCTTGTTCATTTATCCCTCACTGCCTACATCCGTTTAGTTGTATCTATGCTGTTCTGTCATCAGATTAGAGCCAGTTCACAGTAACATGAGACAAATAAAGGAATGTGTGGAATGTGAACCATGCGTGTGACGCCGACAGTTCTCGCAGTGGGGGGCGGTCGGCATTCCTCTAAAGCGCCTTACACACAAGTCATGATGCTCGTGGATGTGGCACGTGGCGGTGACGAGCGAGTCGTGACTTGTAACCGCGCGGTTCCGTTACCAAGTTAAGTAGGTAGGTTAGATAGGTACCTACATGTAAAGCTTAAAACGCGAAATACAACTTTGTTCGGTACCATAACACGTGATACATTTTTATTTGACTCTTGAGTGTTTTTCTTGCAGAGGTGTGGTATGGATGCGTTTGATATTCACCAATCAAGTCCCTTGGTCCATATAGCTCAGCATTGCTGGAAACGGATTCAACAAAGCTATGTTTCTTATATGACTGCATGCGTGCAATGGATGGTCGCGAGTAGTAGGCGCGCCTTTTCTACTGGAGATACACGGCATAGCTCGAGCTGCGGATGTTCCTCACACAGCCTCCTCACGGCGGTGCCTCTTTATAGCACATCTTACTCGTCCTGCTACATAGGTAGCATCAATGACAACGGTCTGATAGTTTCGTAGCTTAGCTTTCACATCCTCTCAACATAGCTGCATGTCACATCTCTGGTGCAAAAGCACCCTAAGCCAGCTGCAATAAAATTCTTAGCTTTAAAAACATTATTTACGCTCTGACTCCTCAACTTGGTGTAGATATGTCCTTATGGTTCAGGCATTGAAGGCTATATAATAACATCCATAACAAGAACCCCGTGTGGAACTTGCTACAGCAGAATACAGAGACAACACGTTATAGAATTGTGCTTCCCGCACGGAGGAGTTTTAATAAATTAGAAGGGTCACCTATCCATAGGCAAGGGATTCACTTTGGAAATCGAACCGTTCGGCTGTTATTATTCTACGAGCCGCGAAGCTTCTCTCAGTTGAGCAAGTTATTTTCCAGTAAAAGGATACACAATGCCTGAACCTTATGAACATACACCAAAGTTGAGGAGTTAGAGCGAATTAATGTTTTTAAAGCTAAAAATTTTGTTGCTGCTGCCTTAGGGTACTTTTGCACCAGACATGTGACATGCAGGTATGCTAAAAAGCTAAGCTACGAAACTATTTGACCGTATTGTCACTTATATATAATTCTAGAATAATTCTAAATCGCAGCATATCAACTGCCTCATGTACAGTCTATATCCTAATCGATTACCTTTCGATCTTTCGATCACTATATCGGATCCAGTCTCAATTACAATAAACATTGCCTCGGGTTAGTTCCGTATCGCGTCGCTTAGCGTTTGATCGACAATGTTATTCGCAATGGTGATTGTGCAACATTACTTATCAATATCCTCATATTTCCAGTCGCTTGCCTTTCTTTTATTTGAATTACTAGCTTTTGCCCGCGGCTTCGCTCCCGCTCTACCCTACTCTACCCTACACCAATAAATGAGCAGGTTTTTTTTTATTTCACGATATAAAAATCCTATGTCCTTCTCCTGGTTCTAAGCTTCCCACCAATTTTCAGCCAAATCGGTTCTGCCGTTCTTGAGTTATAAATAGTGTAACTAACACGACTTTCTTTTATAATATCTAAGATTAGCAATGGGAGGAAGGAATTTCAGACAGAAAAGAATATAGTTGTAATGTAACGCACTAAAGCTCGATTTAAGCAGCTATTCGGGGTCTCTTAGTCCGGCCTTGTAAACGCCGGAACACTGAGGACCACACATCTAGTAGTCCGAAGGAAGGACCGCCCTTGCATATTTGCGTCGTGCTTCATTTTCTACTCGGCTCTTCGTTCAAAACTGTTTTACTCGCTAGTCGATCAGCATCAACGAGCCGCCAGTAAAACCGACGTTCTATAAAACCGTGGTATTGGCTCGTATGTCGATCACCCCACTTTAAGCACATAAGTTTGACATAAGTTTTGGGCGTGTAAGCAGAGAATGAGAAAAAGGCTTGTTATGCAAAATCTTCAAACCGATAGAAGACATACTTGCTTAGTTTGCATTATGCAATTTGTTGGATATATCGTTTGAAACTAATCTTTAATTGCAAGAGCAGTGGTAACGGCCCCGATTAACGAGTTTCAGGTCGTGGGTACGAGTTCAGTCAGGATATCTACACTACCTGAAGTCACTGATAGACAAAGATAGAGATAAGAGTCGGCGATGTCGTGCGAGCGAAATAGCGTTTGCTGCCGAATGTGTGTGATCGTCGCGACCGATGTAACGTCGATTGCGACTGAGTGAAATTAGGACAAACTATCATGATTTCAGAGGTCCAAGCGATAGAGGCGAGTCACCTATCTTCCGCTCGGGCTTGCGGACGGCATGCAATGCGTAGCACGCTGTCCGATCGTCCGAGTCCAAGTCGTCGGCGGCGCGTTCTGTTCCCGCGCGCCTCAAGGAGCTGTCAGCAAACCGTAGAGGCCCAGCCTGCTAGCTGCAGACAGGCAGGGTCGAAGCCTGCTGAGGTCATGGGTCAGCTTCCGAAAGGAATACCCGGCCCCGGCGCGACAGGCTACGAAGGAACAGGGTAGGTTTTTAGTCAGTAAGAGTCTGACACTACTTCCCGCTCCACCCAAGGGCGGGATTTGTCTTTGGATGATTTTACCTACCATAAAAAAAACCTATCTTCCGCTTTTTTGATCATATCAATGGTGACATCTAACAAAACGCACTGGGCCAGCAGCGTGGATGATTACTGCTACCTCTCAGAGAGAAAACCTTTGTCCCAGTTGTGGGAACATTAGGTAGGTGCACAGAGCCGAAATATGTTATGCTTTACGACATAGATTGTTCACAAGCTATTCAATCAGTGACGAGACAGATTTACGAGACTGAAGGAAAACGTGAGACACGCAAAACGTAATTGTCTTTAATGGGGTATTCTAACTGACGCTGATAAGATGTGGATATTGGATAATCCAATTTATATGGCATTGAATAGGTCTTTCAGGTGAGTCTGACGTTTTATAAGTGCCCATGTAGGCCTATATGAAATAAAAACATTTTGACTTTGACTTTGACTTTGAGTCATCACTATTTTAAGAGGAGACCGAAGTGAAGTACCGAATATTTCACGTCACTTTCATAGGTAAGTTTGTACAGAACTCTGTATGCGAGTCCGACTCGCACTTGCTCTGTTTTTTAAAGAAATGAGCTCTTCAAAGATATTATTCAAAGCATTGTAGTGTTCCTGTACATCTTCATGGTTCTTGAGATCGGTTTCTAGATGATATGTTCATCCCTTCCACACCACTGCGTCTTCGTAAAGCAAGGTTGATCCTTACAGCCGTTTCTGGTAGTCAAAAGCCCAAGCACAGCATAGCATAGCATCAGCCTTAATATGTTCCCACTGCTGGGACTCAGACCTCCTCTCTAGGAAAAGGAATAGGCCGTTATTTACTACGCAGGGCCAGTACGGAATAGCGGATGTAACATGTCTTCGAATTTTTGGTTCTAGGACATGCCGGTTTCCTCACGATGTTTTCTTTCACCATTTTGAGAGCAGTGGTGATGAAACCCAGCTAGGCGAATTACTTTGTATAATTTATTGAACTGCTGGGTTTGAACCCGGGACCTGCAACTCGTAAGTCGGGGCCGTTACGACTCGGCCACCATTGTTCAAAAGCCCAAGACTGCCAACCAAACCTGCCAAGAACTATCTTATCATTCAGTTATTGGGTTGTATAGGTCTGATAGGCAGTCATTTAGTTAGCAAATTACTGTCATTCATATCCTGGATACCTACTTGTGGTCGTCATAAACGGATATTCGTTATCTACTAATTTAGTAAAAATGAATATCATGATCAATTGATTTGTTAACTCTGAAAGGCTCTATAATTACTTCAAACCACTAAGTGTTAAATAAATAAATTATAGTTTGCTGAAGATTTCGATGGAAATTCCAGCGTGGGAAAACCTATATTTGTGGTAAAATACTACGGCTTGAAGTTTTGGTCGATCAAAAACTTTATTTATATGTAGTTACACTTGATCTCTATTGGCACGTTGGTAAGCCGATAGTAATTCCTCTTTGCGTGTCGATGAACTCAAATTTTATCTGATCAGTATTTGGCAACTTGTACAGCTCTGTCAAAAAACTGGCAGAAGCTCTGGAAGCTCTTGGCAAATTCTATGACGAAAATGCACTGCGACTAAACCCTTCTAAGGGCTGATTTCATCATTCAATATAAAAACTTAGAGAAGAATTGAAACTGAGTTTAGCGTAAACTAGGTTCAATTCATAGCGGTGAAACGCAAAATGAACCTATAATCTCGATTAGGCGCTCAAACTGCGTTTTGTTTAATATAATCGCGATTAGTTTATTGGTGAAATTGGCCCTAAGACCCAGTTCTGTGTTCACCTCCGCAACCGTCAGTCTAATAGGGCTTTAAGTATATCGTGGCAAGGTGTTGACATAAAGCACTGCTCTGATCCTCGATATTTGGCCATTACCTTGTATAGTAATTTAAAGATACTTAAAGATCGAAAAGCAAAAATATTTTTAGATTCTATAAGGCCAAATCTCTCAAAAGTGTGAGAAAATTATGTCTACGATGTAACTAGATAGCTATAAGTATCATTATTTATTTATTTAAATAACTAAAAGGAATTTCCTAATAGTTGATATCAATTTATAATTTTATGAGCTTCAAATTTATTGTAAGGTATGCGAAACGGGTAAAATAGTGCGTGTATTAGATGACATGCGGATGTTTGTTCTGAGGTAGAAGAGATGGCTGTTAGGAATTCAATTAGAATTAATTCTCCAGTTTATTAAATACTATTAGGGTTCCTCCTCAAAATGAAAAAAAAAAACGGATCACTTATAAGCAGAGGTCGGAGTAGGTAGATTGATTTAAGGTCGTTGACGTCAAACGTAGAGGATAATATGGATATGCCTCCAAAATACCGGAACTTCATATTTATTGTGATATTTGTTCCGGAATTTTGAAATTAGAACGAATTTGTGTTTAAGGTGAAAAACGTATTAATAATATCAATCTACGCTGCCAGTGTTAGCTAATGGTGAAAGAAATCAGTATTTTATTTTATACAAAAATACCTTGGAATTGTTACACCGTATTTTGTCCCTTACTGTTGAATTAGAAATGACGCTTGACAGTATGACGCTTTATTTTATTTTAGTCCATAATTCCAATCCCGGAACCTTTTCCGGTACTTCCCGCACATTATGGATAAAATGGCATGTCCATAATATTAGATCTTGACGCAAGTATATAAAATCAATCTACCTACTCCGACCTCTGCTTATAAGATCACTTTGTTGTCCGTCTGTCAGTCTGTGAAGACCTTTTATTTCGAGAACGCGTGGAGGCATCCAGTTGAAATTAAAAGCATACATTTCGTATATTTCGTATGTATATTTCGACACTCTCAAGGGAATCCAAATTTATAGGGTAGGTACTTCTTCTTGACCTGAATTATAATATTATTTATTACTATCATATCTCACCTGACGATGGAGCGCGCTAGCCTAGAAATAACCTATTCACTCTAGGAAAAAAAGAGACCTCCAGGTTGTAGCTATTAGGAAATAGATTACCAGGGAATTCTACTCTTTATCTGTACGCACAATGAACGTGTTCCCAAAATGTTTTGTGCGTAGGTATGGGTGAGATATATACCATGTACCGGTGATGGAGCGGGCTTGGTGGGATTAAGTTTTACAGTTCCGATGCACACTTTCCAAAAATCGACAGCAACTCGGCATCGATAGTCAACACTTTGAAGTTTTATATTCGACGAGTGCATTATTACCAATGATCATCCTGTTATCTCGCAGGTCCGTTCAAAAATTGAGATCAGTATTGCGCACACGATCAAACTTGCGCTTGTAAAAGTTTCAATAGGTGTTTTTTGGTAGTATACGTAACTTTTTGGCCACCAATTTTGCCTTTATCTTTGTTAACATAACACTAAGAAGATCAAGGTAGTCGATTATGTGCGTGGTTACACCTCGGAAAGCTGGAGCAGGGTGAAATTAAGCAGTATTGAACCGGACCATATTGACATTGCCTTCAGAATTTATACATTATATTTAAAAATTTCACAAAATACAGCACTTTGCGGATTCTCCATTTTTCCGGGAAAGTTTTCCAATTTCCCTAATAACCTTATTCGGGATATAACAAAAAAAAAAGTTAGCTAAATGCGTGCAGTTTGTCCTTCTGTGGAATGCGCTTACTTTCGATATCAGGACGAACACCCGTCAGTATGCAAGCATATGTCGTGGCCATATCATAGAAATTGATCACTTCATGATATGGCCAACTAAAATTGGCTGGATTCGGGATCGTTTTGATGATATTATGTCAATCCCCGTTTGGCCATATCATGGATTGGATTTCTATGGTAATAAAAAGGTCTAAAGAAAGTAGGCCAAACGGGGATCAAAATATCATTAAACTTTAACGAAACGTTTAAAACGATAGGCCAGTTTTACTTGGCCATATCATGAAGTGATCAATTTCTATGATCTGGTTACGACACATGTATATGAGGAAGTCGCGGAATTATTTTTTAAACTGATTGCAGAATCGTCTCAAAGACTCTTTTCCTTTAGTTAATTCCGATTTACGAGTATACCTTATGTTGCATGAAGATTAAATAAATAACAATATATACTTAATTTATATTAAGGTACATTTTTATTATTGTAAGTTACTTCCTATTTCAAACTCTTGAAGGTAGACGTCAAATACTTGTCCAATTGAGTAGGTTCATACCACGATAATATTTATGGTCGATATTTGATTTCTGGTCAAATCATAAATATTATCGACGTTCCGGCTTCTGGTCTAGAAAACTATCATAAATACGTTTGAATACGACAGACAAGTCTGTAATTTAAGAGTGATAAATGACTGATAGGTACCTATAGCTCAGTTTGGATTGTAAAACTATGTCTATAGCCAGTGACTCAGTTATTGAGTTCCGTTCTGAAATAGGTCTACAACTAGAAAAAGACAATGAATGTAATAAGCAAGCGAAATTGCGTAAGATAACATCCTGTAACAGATCACACGCATTCGTGAGCGTGTGATTTGGTACAGGCAGTTTTGTAAGTTAAAATATTTATAATTAACACATCGAGATGATTGAATTTTGGCGGAACACTCGTTTTTGTGCGCATTTTTAAACACAGTATTAATAATTCCTTGTTGGATCGAATTACATACAGATTAGGTCATTAGTCCTGCGTTCGTGACGCTACCTCACTGCTATTGTTTTTTTTTATACACCGTAAAATTTCGGTCGTTTTAATCCCGCGAAAAGTAAAGAGAAAATTAAAAAATTAAGTACTTTTTTTTAAAACTTGAAATAATTTGTGCATGTACGAAATTAATTTCTTTAAGTAAACGTCAGCTGAGCGAGGCCAATGAACTGTAGGTAGTTAGTACGCAACGACCGACAACTTCCTACAAGGTCATTGACACGTTTACTTAAAGAAATTAATTTCCCACATTCGTAAATTAATTCGAGTTTTAGAAAAAAAAGTTTTGTTTTAATTTTTTCTTTACATATCGATAGTATTTCATGTACCGAATCGACCCTCCGCGGGATTAAAACAATTAAAATTTAACGGTGTATATACGGGAAGTTATCATGATTATTCTCCCGCTCCAGGGAGGACCGTGTTAGCCTTTTATTGATTAAAACCACACGTATGTGCCTTCAGTTGCCTTTTGCATTCTGGGAACTTAAGGTCCTTAAGTAGGTATTATATCCTTTTCATGGACCTAGCAGACATCGGCCCTGCTGAGTCCCTACGGTTTGCTAACATTTTTTTGAGGAGCGCGTGAAATAATACGCGTATTCGTCGTCTGGAAGCCCGCGTCTACGGTGCCTAGAAATCGCTCTGCGATTCCCGACGCCTTTTTTTAGGTTTTTTTTTTTTTTTTTTTGGGTAGGTAAAAACATCCAATGACAAATCCCACCCTTGGGTGGAGCGGAAGATAGTGTCAGACTTTTAAAAACTAAAAACCCACAACTGGTCCTTCGTTGCCTTTCATACCGGGGCCGAATATTCTTTTCAGACTCTTGGCCCCAGTAGGCTTCGACCCTGCTGGGCCCCTACGGTTTGCTGACAACTCCTTGAGGCACAGTAGGCGCCGTCGACGACTTGGGGTCGGTCCGGACGGTTCCCTCGACGCTACCTCACTGCTGAAATTAAAAAAAAAAAACTGCACTGATCCGGGTTAAATTCGACAGTAAAAGCGTTTAAGGTCATTCAAATATCACGGCATTTATCTATTGATCCTGTTTCAACAAAGAAGCCTCAACAGTATAACAATGTACAGCAAAAATAGATTTTTTAACTGCGTCTTAACGACCGTACTAGTCACGAAGAATTTTTGATATTCAAAATGATAATTGCCAAATAAATTTACCGAACTAAGCAAACGCACAATAACCTTATTGACAAATATCTTGATGATCTTTAAAAAAATTAAAAGTTTTGTAAACCAATTAGGAACTCCGGCTTCTACTGATACGGTTCGAGATAATTTGCACATTATGACATAAAATGACATCAAATTTTGGAGATTATTAGATTTGCTAGCGGGGGGTGTAATGCTTAAGGTCAAATGAGACAGTTCGTAGGTACTGACGACAAGATTTGTGCGAAATGTGACGTAGGTATATTATTTTGTTCTACCAATGTACTCGTAACATCCGTCGAATATCTGATATCTATGTATATATTATTATGTTACCAGCAATGTGTGTAAAAGACGAGATCAGGGAAGGAGGTGATGTAACTTTAGAGCACCCCGACACGGACAGGTTAGGTTAGGGTTATTATTTTTTATCACCACCTGAAAATAAAAGCTTTACTTTAAACCGTATTCTATACACCGTTAAATTTTGTTCGTTTAAATCCCGCGGAGGGTCGATTCGGTACACGAAACACTATCGATTTACAAGGATCGCGAAGGCCTTCGACACGGTGTCTATTTTTATACTCCTAAATAAGTTAGAGGTTAAATAAATTAGGGGAACGCCGCTAAAACTTTTTGGCGACTACTTAGTTGATCGTTACCAATGTATCAGAATGATTAAATTATTAATATACCATGAGAGACAACAAAAAAAAAACGCTAGTTTTAGTGTTCTCCAGGGAAGCATACTTGGCCCAGCCTTTTTCTTGATCCCGCAACTTCGTTCGCGTGAACGACGAAACTTATCAATGAGTTTTTTTGTGTAAAGTGCTATTTGTGTAAAACGTTATCTATCGAGCATACTTACCGGTATTAATACTTCTGTCCCGGCGCGGGACCTTTGTGGCTAATTACAATAGAAACGGGTGACGTAACCTACGACAAACTTATTATTTGCGATTGGTACATTAATCGGGTCTAGGGATCGAACCGGAAAATTAAGTTTGTTTTTTATTGTATATACTTTTCCGGGATAAAAAGTACCCAGTGTGGTGCCCAGGATATTAAAGAATAATTATACCAAGTTTCATCACACACATAGTTTAATGTATATTTATAAACGCACGCACACGCATGTTGTTTAAGTATTTTTATGTGTGACGTAATGGGGGCCTGGAGCTCTAAAATAAAGGACTAGGCTTAGTTTAGACTCCAGATCTCCTGCAAATTACATAATTTTTTCTTGCGAAATTAACTGTAAACTGAAAACCTAATTTATTGTTGTGGTTTGTTGGAGATAACAGTACCGTAACTTGTCTTTTAAAACGCCCGCTACGAGCTTACAAAAAGATGTCCAAAGATGCTCCGATGAAAAAAGTACCTACAATACAAACAAAATGGACTAGATATAAAAGTTAAGCGTCCGTCTAGGGACGGGGGCAAACGAGTATAGAAAAAAGTACCCTAATACTAACAAGACAAACCTTGTATCTTAAAAATATATGATTCCAATATCTACAACTACATGATAACTTAATTTATTATAACAACAACATTTTTGTAATTTTTTTTAGGTCTTGGCTATAAAAAAAACTCTAACAAATACAGATTTAAATTTTTATTTATAATTCAAACCATAGTAGCGACCCCGAAATGTCATTTAAAAAGTTAAAAAAAAAGCTGAAATAGTTCTTTGTGGTATTTAATCAAATTACGTAATGCCCCGCGAAATTAAAGAAAAACATTTTATAAGGACCACCTTAATGCGTATATAATATAAATTAGTTAAATTACCGTTGACATAACACAGAAAAGATCAACAATCTACGCCATATTATCTGCGACGCCACACTGACTAATAGTTGCGAATATTTGGACCAAAAAAAAAGTCGTAAGTGCCATCGACCCGGCTGAGCAGATTGGAGACTAGTCGGGGCCGGGCTGTGGCAGAAAATCCGCTTATCTTTATTTGGCTAGACATAAAGACTTCTGTATCTACATTTCAAAAAGTTACCCATACTTACAGTCGGTGTCCTAAGTTACTAAACAACCTCCTTTGAAAAACTATTAAAGAGATGGGTCAGGTAACTAAGGGCACCAACCCTACTGAGTTTTTTTTTATTTTCATTTATTGAATTCGGGGTTTTTATTCACATGGATACGCCATCCCCATCGTACCCTTTTAATTTTAGTTACACTAACTTAAATAACTATTTTGCGCGAGTGAGAATTAGATGTCGTGGCCAAACGACTTAGCCTTTTTGCTAAATGCGATTTAGGACTTGCCAAAATTTTCTGTATCAAACCAACATCTAGAAAGTTCAGTTTATATTCGTCGATTAATGCTTCTCTCTCACCTTTGCTTCTGACACATTCCATCAGCAAGTGAAGCACGTCTTCAACCCTGCCGCATATTACACAATTGGGTGACCTTTCCCATGAGGTAACCAAATTTTGCCGATGGAAAGTGTCCAGAGCGAAGTCTTACGGTAACTTAATGTAATTCCTATTTAAGTTATTATCATCGAATCATGGCATACGAGGAGGCTCATTTTGTATACCTACTGAGATGAGCAAGTGACTAACCGTTACAAAAAACAATGCTAATGATTTAATTAAAATATAAATAGTAAATTGATTGAGCAAACCATCTGTTCGTAATTGGGTGAAATACCAAGGTCGATTAGATAATTAGCAAATAATGAAAAAGGAAATGTTCTAATTAGGTAGAAGATCAGAGATTCTTGTCGCATTTGTTTTCTTATATTCTACTTAGTTTCTGCCAGTGAATTTGCCCGCGTTCTAAACCGACCGCCTGGCTTGTTGGTTTGTTAGTGGCTCTGACTGCTATGCCGGAGGTCATGGGTACAATTCCCACCCAGGACAAATGTTTGTTTGATGAGCATGGTCATTTGTTCTATGTTTGGGTATAATTTATCTACAATATGTATATATTTAGAAAAAAATATATAATAATAATATGAGCCCTGACCTGTAGCTTGGACCCTGTTCCCGATACCGGTGGGATACTGTTTTTTATATTTTTAAATGTTTTTTATTTTGTATTGAATTGTTTAAAAATATAATTTATATGTGTATATTAACGAATAAAGACTTAATAATATCACATACACTATCACACAACGTGGTCTAGTCCCAAGCTAAGTAGAGCTTGTGTTATGGGTACTAGACAACTGATAAACATACTATGTATGTATTTAGAAATATTTATGTATATAAATATTTTTAAATACATACATAGTATGTACAAATACATACATAGTAGGTTGTATGGTGCTGCAAAATGTCACCTAGCAGCTTTGGACTCTGTGGAAAGGCGTGCGAAGAGGCTAATTGGTGACCCAGATTTGGTTGAGTCCAATCTACAAAGCCCTGAGCACAGGCGTAGAGTAGCCAGCCTTTCGGTATTTTACAGGATTCATTTTAGAGAGTGTGCGCGGGAATTGCATGATCTGATACCGCCATCTCATTTCTACCATCGAACAACCGGGTACGGCGAATATCCACCCTTACGTTGTTGAAACTTCCACGGTCCGGACTAAGCGTTTTGCCTCGTCGTTTATACCGCGAAAATCGAGGGACAGGAACAATTTGCCTGCTGCGGTTTTTCCGTCTTCAAGGCTAGAGTGAATAGGCTCTTGATAAACTAGTGTGCTTTACCATCAACGATTGCATCATGGCTTACCATCAGGTAGGATTGCAGCCAAGTACTAGTTATAAAAATTAAAAAAAAGAGACTTCCCTCTAAACGTTGGAAAGCCTCCCACAAGGTGGACCGACGACCTGGTCAGGGTCGCCGGAGTCCGATGGATGCAAGACTTACAGGACCGGCCATTGTGGCGATGCTTGAGGGAGGCCTATGTCCAACAGTAGACGTCTTTCGGCTGAAATGATGTTGATGAAGACCCTCTAAAGACTTACACATTTTACTTCTTTATAATATTAGTATAGATTACAACACAGGTTACTGCAGGTCATAGCGGCCATTAGGAGCTAGGGTAAAGTTGGGTGCATTTATCTTTGTTATTTTTTCATGATACAGTTGTGAAATTTTGTACATAGATTTTTTGCATAAAAATACTAGACTAGGTACTAAAAATAAGGTTGTATAAGTATTTAGACATATCTAAATAAGGCAATCAATGTTTATGTTCAGACGTATTTTGCAACATTGATGTTGGACCTCCGCCATAAATTATAGCCATCATTTGTATCACGTGCTAATAGTTATTAACTTCAAGGGTTTAGGTAAATTACTTACAATAAGACTTCCTCAAGCATACCAAAGCAATTGATCATCATATTTATTGAAAAACTTGTCAATAAGAGATGATCCGCATAGCTCAGATATACCTATTGGTATTTTTATTATTTACATTATTCTCAATTAATTAGGAATATGTGTAATTGCTATTTACTCTGTCTAATAAGTTTTTATGTAGGTAGTTTTAATTGAAGTGACTCACTTCGCGCTTCCGTGGTGCACTGGAGCCGGATATCTATCTTGACGTCACTAGCTATAGAAGTAAACAAAATGGCGATTTTTGGCGGGAACTCTTGTCGCAATAGGGGACAACATTAAGTAGTTATGTCGAGGGTATAGTGTTAAAACCCAATAAGTGACGAAAAATCAAAAACCATCAGTTTTTATTTTTTGACTATACGCGGTCACTTTATTGAGTTATTACCTCAAGTAATTTTCTTTCTGCTGCGAATTTCACTTACTAGATTAGACTAGTGGAAAGAGCGTCAAAAATGCATTAAGATGTACTTAAAACAAAGATTTTTTATTTTCCGACACTTATTGGGTTTTAACACTATACCCTCGATATTATTTTGCTGTTAATAGGTATTTATATTTTACTCGTTTTAACATAATTAGGAGCTCACTGCTAGCCGGAACTTGATCGACGCGCGACTGCCAGCTGTTTTAAGGCGTGTGCACATGTGCAATAAATAATTAACTATTTTTAAAAACATAATAAAATTTGAATAATATATTAAGCTATATTCACAAAGTGAATCATCCATTTTATCGGTAGGAGTGTCCAATCAAGTGATGATTAATTGTTTCCACTACATTTGATCCAAATTGGATAATCCCCTAATAATGCTGGTGTAACCTCGATAAATTAAGTTAGAAGGCATAAGATGACAGGTCGGTTTTTGGTAATTGATTATGTGGTCAAAAATTGGATATTCGAATTAATTCTAGATGTAAATCAATCTTCAAATCTAAGTATTATATTTCGTTTCTTCACTAGTAGCTTGGATGTTCCCAATGCAGTGCAAACACCTTCCTACTAAGTATCCCTACTTACTCGGGTGGACTCTTAATTTTTCTTTATTTAGGGCTGTTAAAGACGAGCCTTTGCGGAAATAAGAAGATAATACTAATCTTTTAAGATATTTAATTTAGACGTTATTGTGAATTGAATTTATTAGCACCAAAGCCCCAAAGAGTACCTACGGTTATGCAGACGTAATTAGCTTACCACAGAACGTCTCGTCAACCTGGTCAGATCAGGCACCCCAACTTTGTCCTATCTAGTGGGCTAAGACACTTATAGTGGATCACAGAAAAAATATATTCAATCGGCTTCCAGTCCTGATCGAAGGTAGGCCCACATCACTCCTACCTTCAGTCAATGAAAAATAATTTCCGATTTAAAAATTTATAAACTGCTGATTCAGAATATTTTTATTATATTACACTGTCTTATCATCCACAACTTAAAGTTGTCAAAAAATAAAAGGACCGTTTTGGCGTTTGGAAAATATAATTAAGGGTCCAGTGTAGTAGTAGTTACACTACACCGGACCAGCCGCTAGGTAGTAAAAATACAAATGTCAAAACGCGCCTTTAATTTTTTGACGACTTTATCAGATTGATAACCAACTTGCTTTGTAGTTGAATACAGACTGACTGTCTTTTGCTTGTTGAACATAAGTGTGCACTCAAACCGCAAAATGACGACATTCCGTCACAATGACCGAAAGTCAGAATTGCACCACTTAGCGGATAGGATAGCATCAGCCTTATAATGTTCCCACTGCTGGGACTCAGTCCTCCTCTCTAGGAAAGGGAATGGGCTGTAATCCTCCACGCAGGTCCAGTGCGGTTTGGTGGATGTCACATGTCTTCAAATTTTTGATTCTAGGACATGCCGGTTTCCTCACGATGTTTTCCTCCACCGTTTTTGAGAGCAGTGGTGATGAAAAAAATTACACAAAGTAATGCGCGAGGCTAAGTTTGAACCCGCGACCTAAAACTCGTAAGTGATTACATACATGATTCCACTCGGCCACCACTGCTCGGGCACCACTTACAATGTATAAAAACCAATTAAAAATACAACCATATTTAGAAAACCTACATTATAATTAACATACTTTATGATAGACTTATGGACGACGCCGCCGAGGTCGGCCTGGGAAGAGGTGGCGAGACGACCTGGACGACTACTGCAAGAACTGGTTTGAGGTGGCCCGAGAGAAAAATACCTGGAAGGAATTGGGGGAGGCCTTTGCCCAGCAGTGGGAAAGTATAGGCTAACTTAAAAAAAAATAAAAAATGATAGACTTATATTTCTTAATTATATTACAAAATTCTGTAATAAATTTTAGTAGAATTCACAACCATACACACTTATTATGAAATGAATAAAGTATCTTAAAAAAATACGCTATATTTATTTGCAATTAAAACTTAAAGTGTCATCAATCAAACATTATAATTATCTGTTTTTTTTTATGGAAATTTATGAGGTATGCAAGTTTCATAAAATTTGGGACTGTTGAAACAAATTATTGTTTGACGCACTATCTCCTTAGTTAGATTTATGTTCGGAGCACATATGAATTTGGAGCTAGCTATACAAGGAAGCTAAATTTGTCCTAATGAGTCTTTTCACAAAAAAATATGCTGTTGACGTGGGTCATCCTAATTTTCATAGCGGTTTTTGTTTCCGAATGAGATTATAATATATTTGGCAAAGCATTAATTGTATTGTATTGAAATATAGCTTCTGCCAGCGGCTTCGTCGGCGTGAAACTGGGTTTCTCCATACAAACTTCCAACCCCCGCTTTACCTCCTTAGGGGTGATGTTTCGTTAAATCCGTTCCTAGCAGATGTCTACACCCTATAAGGAACCTACCTACAAAACTTTAAGTTTGTAGGTATTATAGTTTCTAAGATTTCGTGATTAATCAGTGAGTGGTATTTCGCGTTATATATTTAGATTTTTGTTTTTAATAAATCTACTAAAGTCAGGCAAAATATTTTAATACTTTTTCCTAGTCAGTCGTCAGGTCAAAAAACCTAGAGACAAGAATTTGAGAGCCATGTTAAAAAAATTCTTGGAAGCCTATGAGTCTGTTAATAATTAACAAAACGAAAAATTTCCAATGAAACGGTTCGCTGCGCGTGCGGTGTAATTTGAACCACATACAGATGACAATACCTCGAGAACCCAATTCTGTGTAATCTTGTCGGTTTTTCCGGCAGTCGATTTTTTAAATATCGTTGAAATCAGTTTTTTTGTGGCTCCTTTCAGAAATCTGAATGTTTTTTTTTACTTTTTCGCTGGAATCTTTTTCATGATCCAAAAAAGATGTGATTTTTTTTTATTGTTACTTATATAAAAAAAAAATATTCAGAAGATAAATTGAAAATAGAAAGAATTAAGTAGTCAATTAGATGAGTACAAAATTGATTCAGTTACCTTTGAAGTCCGGTGGGAGGGGAAACTCAAGTAACCGAAAAAGGTTGGGTACACTGACATGTGACGTCAGTACGTCACTGACATTAACTGCTAATTTCTTTCATGTAGTAGGCAAATACAATGAGAAAAACGTTAGTATAGAATAGAATAAACTGATAATATTATACCAATATAAATACAGGAAAATAAATACCCGGTTGAATCGTTTTACTGGGAGTCGCATAGATTCATTGCCTCACCGCTTTTCAGGTGGTTTGACTGATTGGTCAGGAGTAACAGTGGTTAGGAAAAATGGGCGGATTTGTTCTTAAAAAAATATATAATAAGTATATTATATATATAAAAGATAAATACCACTCACTGATTAATCACTCAATCTTAGAAAATATAATAAATACAAACTTAAAATTTGGTAGGTCCTTAATCCTTATAGGGCTGAGACGTCCGCTAAAAACGGAATTTACGAAACTCCACCCCTAAGAGGGTATCGGCGGCGATCTCTCGCGCCGGGGCTTGGTTCAAGCCATGCTCCGGAGCGAGGAGGAGTGGCAGGCGGTCGCCTCCTTTTGCGAAGCAGTAATGCTAGCAAAGGAGGAGGCCGACCGCATTAGGCAAAGGCGCACACGCCGCCGCCGCCGCCGGGTTTCCGATCCCAATTTTCGGCCACCGTAGGCGCGGGCTCGCGGACGGTGGGCAATGGGTAGCTCGCTGTCCGTCCGTCCGGTAACAGACCGGTCCGAGCTCAGGTCGTCTACGGCGCGCACCGTTCCCGCGCGCCTCAAGGAGTTGTCAGCAAACTGTAGGGGTCCAGCAGGGCCGAAGCCTACTGGGGCCAAAGGTTATGTGAGACTGTCACCAAAGGCCCCAGGATAAAGGC
The DNA here is from genome assembly GCA_958295575.1 of Leucania comma. Lineage (NCBI taxonomy): Eukaryota > Metazoa > Arthropoda > Insecta > Lepidoptera > Noctuidae > Leucania > Leucania comma. The sequence continues at coordinate 20,820,282 of OY282468.1, forward strand.
AAGGAATGGAAATGTAGGTTTTTAGTCGAGGGCGGGATTTGTCATTGGATGATTTTACCTACGTTAAAAAAAACCCCTAAGAGGGTAAACCGACTACCACGCGGGCGAAGCCGCCGGCTGAAGCTAGTATATATATACCTACACCGTTAAATGCTGGTCGTTTTAATCCCGCGGAGAGTCGATTCGGCACATTTAAACTCAAATTAATTTACGCATGTACGAAATTGATTTCTTTAAGTTAACGTCAGCTGATCGAGGCTAATGACCTGTAGGTAGTTAGTACGCAACGACCGACAACTCCCTACAAGGTCTTTGACTCGTTTACTTAAAGAAATTAATTTCGTATATGCGTAAATTAATTCGAGTTTAATTAATATCGTATATTAATTCTCTAAATCTCATACGAGTTTACTCGGAAAGATACTTAGTTTTTAGAGCATAGTCTACCTCAAAACGGGATATCCTACTAGGCATTGTAAAGGTAGGTCTAGGTCTAGGTATGAATGTTCGATTACCTTGTGAGAACGTCATGCAAGTAAAAGTTGAATATCAGTCACATGTTAGTAAACTGTAAAGTCATGCCATTACACATTATAACAGGTACCTAACACAAAGTCTTATCTAAGTATGTAGTTCTTGACACTATTGTGTGACCTCAGCCTAACAATACTATCAAACGCTTCGATTATTATTATTGCATCTAAATATGCATAATATATTCTGATCTTAAGTTTTTTATATCAAGTTTCTCGTGACTAATCTACAAAATGACACCGTACGGAACCCAATAGGACATGATATGTTTTTTTTTTCCAAACAAATCTGACCAAGTAAGACTAAGTAGGTACCTATACTTTTTATTAATTTTTAATTCGACCAAAATCTATATCTTTATTTTAATATGAGTTATTATTATTAGGAAAGCTAAAAAAACATTTAAGTATCATATTATTTTATTGTTGTGTTCAGTTTTGGAGTATTTCGTAATATCCGGATACGACTGACGACATAACAAGTGTTGAGTTCGTCGCAAAGGTGAACCGTTGAAAATATAAAATTATAAAGAATATTTTGAATTGATAAAATTGTACAGACAATCGAGTATCTAATTTTAAATGATATAGGTTTAAGTGCGTCCAACCCGACATACATTTTCATTGTTTTTCGTACAACATCACTACCTAGTATAAAACAAAGTCACTTCCCGCTGTCTGTCCCTATGTATGCTTAGATCTTTAAAACTACGCAACGGATTTTGATGCGGTTTTTTTTAATAGATAGAGTGATTCAAGAGGAAGGTTTATATGTATATTACATGCCTAATACATAGAGTGATACAAGAGGAAGTTTTTTATGTACAATACATGCATAATATATTTAATATCACCATTGCACCCGTGCGAAGCTGAGGCGGGTTGCTAGTTTGAAATATTTTGGAAACATTACATTTTGTGGAAATTATCTAGGATTCTATTGATATCAATTTATAAATTTATGTAAAACTAATCCAGTAAAAACCTTTGAGAATTTGCATTAACTTAGACCCTTCATAAAGTAGTCAAAAGTCAAAAAAATATGACAATAAAATCCTTGCAATGTCAAATTCAATTCAAATCAAGATTGTGAATGTCAAATAATTTTTACAGTAATTTTTTTCAATTATTTTTACAGTTTAAAAAAACTCGGAAAGTGCGAATCGGACTCGCCCACTGAGGTTTCCGTACAAACTTACCTATGTAAGTAGTTCAATTCCTGAATTGAGTCTCGAAGATTTTACTGAATCCAAGAAGTTTTTTTTTGTGACGTAACTACAAATTTACATTTTTCTGATTTATTGCTAAACTTGTGCTATATGATATTATGGTCAAAGGGAAGTAGCCTATGAATTTTGATTCCCTTAAGTGTCGAAATATAGGTTTTTTTGCGACTTAAACGACCATATCTTTTTTTCATTACTTTGAATTTTGATTTTTTTACAGCTTCAAGGAACCGCAAACCTGAGCATATAATTTAAATTTCAACTCAATACCTCCTCGCTTTCCCGAGACAAAAGGTCTTGACAGACAGACGGACAACATGAACAAAGTGACGTTTTTTCCTTTTGACGTACGGAACCCTAAAATTAGTATAAAGTCTAATAATAACACTAACTTCTACACTACCTACGCTAGTTTCGATCTCAGGAAGCTTTTAGCTAAGTCATGGTTAGGTTATCATTGATATGCAAATCACAATCCTCGGTATTCTAAGCAGCACATACATAAGTATCAGCAATGTATATATTGATGGGAAAATAATGGTAAATAATAATCAATGTGACTTATGTGCATACGCATATACAGGGTGACTTTGTTTACTTTCAGTGAGTGAACTAAAAATAAGTAAGAGACCAGACGACATGACGTTTGCACTGTGCAAGGTGGAAAAGATCTCTGATGTGGATCGCAACCTCTGTGGACACTCTTGCGCCATCTTTTGTTTGAGGTAGAGCGGATTGCGCCGGTTCTGCTGCTGCAGCTGTGAATACCGTGACTCGGCTCACAGGCCTTACTTTTAGTCGACTGCAAAAAAAGGAGGAGGTCATCAATTGGGTTGATTTTTTTTAATGTTTTTAATATCCTTATCCTGACCCAAAATCCAACAAAAACCAAAAGACTCATGGAAAATAATGTCACCAGATAACCGTGGGTAGGCACAATTTTGGGGAAGTGTAGAAGACGTATTTTCCCGAAAAAGAATAAGTCAGTATTCAGCAGACCACAACCGATCCGCAGAAAAATGGCGTTACGACACAGAAAAATGAAGGCGTTTTTCCAAAAGCATAACCCAAGGATGTTTATGTCGAGAAATATGAGGAAAGTAGTTGGGAGAATTTACACTGTGTCTGACAAAGTCAAAGATAAGATTGCTGAAAGTAGGTACTATGGATTTAGATAATCCTTGCCTTACAGGCTCCGCTGTCCGAGTGTACGTCACATTTTCTAACATTTTTTTCGCTGACTGATGGCTACAGTATCAACAAAGGGCTGCCTCGCTCTTTGCCCAAAGCTGTAGTTTTGCTATTTAACGTAGGTACGTTACTATACTTCGACGCCTAAGGGCTGATTTCATCATTCAATATAAAAACTTAGTTCAACTAAACTGAGCTCAGTGTAATCTAGTTTAAAGACCCGTGTCGTAAACATGGGCGACAACAATAGAATTGAAACTGAGTTTAGCGTAAACTAGGTTCAATTCAGCGCGGTGAAACGCGGTGCGATTAGTTTATTGGTGAATTTGGCTCCAAGAGCCAAATTCACCAAACCAAAAAAAAAAAACTAATCGCGATTCGTTCAAACAAAACGCAGTTTGAGCGGCTAATCGAGATTATAGCTTCATTTAGCGTTTCACCGCGCTGAATTGAACCTAGTTTACGCTAAACTCAGTTTCAATTCTATTGTTGTCGCCCATGTTTACGACACGGGTCTTTAAACTAGATTACACTGAGCTCAGTTTAGTTGAACTAAGTTTTTATATTGAATGATGAAATCAGCCCTAAGTGTATTTGTTTTTGCATATGCATAGGTTACGGCGCGCACTGTTCCTACGGCGCGCACTGTTCCCGCGCGCCTCAAGGATTTGTCAGCAAACGGCAGGGCCGAAGCCTTCTGGGACCAATGGTTAGGTGAAAATGAACCCCAGGGCCCTGGATCGAAGGCAGAATGGAACAGGGTAGATTTTTAGTCAGTAAGAGTCTGACACTATCTCCTGCGCCACCCAAGGGCGGGATTTGTCAGTTGATGATTTTTCCTACCATAAACAGATAAATAAAAAAAAACATAGGTACTACAGTTAGTTAATATTTAAGTCACGCATTTTGTTCTTATGTTTAAAAAATTTGTATTATAATATACTCATAATTATAAACTTTTACTGCATTGTGATCTACCCTGAAATATGGACAGTAAAATCAGTTGTTTTGTACGTACTGTTTGGGTAACTCTACGAAATTATGGGAACTAGGTAAAGAGTGCCTAGTGAGAGTACGATTTACGTCAGCGCGATCGACACGTTTATGACGTCTCCGATTGATCCGTTCCAAACTTTAAGCCAATCAGAGAGCTAAACGCGGTTAATGTTTTGACCGCTTTAACGTAAAAACAACTCGCACTCAACACTTGGTGACAAAACAAAATTCATATTTTTTATTCCTATGAAAGGTTGCCAGTGAATTAAAAATCACTCGGAGTATTATTCAAATTGAACGCTAAAAGGTTCCGTTTTGATTAAATAATTTCAAAGATAATTCTCATGACCTCAAATAGCGGACTAAGAACGATGATATACTTCGGTATTCATAAAAACTGATAGATACCGGTTTTTTCATAATTATGTCTACACAAACAATTAATAATTATAATTAATGGTCGAAACTTATGTTTACATGTGAAGATTTTTATGTTATTTAACAATTATTTTTTTAGTTTTTTAAGCTACGTCCTGTTCCGTAGCTCTCAAATTTTATTTTTATTTGCAAAGTGATTTTTATTTTTAAACAAAGTAGTTATAGCACTATACGAAGTCAGGACATTAAAGTTATAATTGGAGTTTTTGGCGTAATTTTTTCGAGTGAGTTTCAGTGCTGTTTTAATTATTAGCAAATAGATTTCTAGTGGATATGTTAAGTTTTTTTCTTCACAGTTTCACACATACACAACGGGGCAAAATTGAGCTGAGAATTTTATTTGACCTAGTATTGACTACCTCAGCCAAGCTTGCCGAGAAGCCTGACTGACGATATGTATCGAGTCAGGCTTCTCAGCAAGCTGCCAGATACCGCAAAAAAAAAAACTAAAATGTGTTACATCCCTATTCTAATGCAAATTAAAGTGACTGTAGTCTTTATCAAATACTTTCTTCATTTGACACTGGCTAAAAAATGCACAGACCGTGATAATCCAAAAAAAAGTAAGAAATCCCCAGTGCTTAATAGTGCTCAACTTTATCACTAAAATTTAGTTTTGCAACTGAAAATATTTATTCTTAAACAAGGAATGTCACTAAATAATTGCGCTGTCGTGATAAAAATGACTCCTAACAAATCTTTGAAATGGAGGACCCATTTCAAAGATTTTTTAGGAGTCTATTCGTAACTATACTAGGCTTAATGGGTCTAAGACCGATATAGATTTTTTTTTGTGGTGAGCGGGAGGGAGTGTGAAACCTTTCCGTTTCTGGGCCTTGGCAATTCTTTCGAACAATCCCGTAAAGGCCGATGTAGATGACTTTCTTATCATGATATCCAGTATTATAATTGCACCATTAAAAAAAATCGCTCTTGACGAAAGTGCTAAACTACATTGGTCAATTATTTGATTGCTCACTAACTTTATACCACGGTTTCACATCCGGGGTTTGTGCTATAGGAACCAAGTATTTTTTTATGCATAGATTTTTTGTATTCTTAGGCCGTCTGTTTTTAAAAGAAAATACAATATAATTGGGTGCATTAAAAAAATTGTGTTGCAAATACGTTAGATATTTCATCATGGTTGCATTTGTCTCATGATATTAAAAAGTCATTGGTAGATTTATGTATAGTATTATAAGTTTATTTTGCTCCCAACAGTTTTTTCACGCTCTAATATAAACAATAATCTTGGGAAGTAATTATGTAAATAATAAAATTATTGGCACATAAATTAATATCCGGGGTTTATCCTAGTTCAGGTTAGATTCAATTATTTGTATAGTTAGCTGCCATTTTAGTTTTATTTTAAGATCACACAAATCCCTAACTTGCATATATTTTCTAATTCAAATATATCTATAAAAATATGTAGTAGCAAAATATATACATCCTTATTTTTATTATTTTATGTGAAACCCGAAACACGGGTCTAGTATTTTTATGCAAAGAATCTATGTACCTACAAAATTTCATAAAAGAATCATGAAAAATCACAAAAATATTAGCTTGTTATGTTACCTGGTTGACCACACAAACACATAGTCACCGGGCCGTACGTGCGTCTGTGTTTTGCTCCCGCACCCAGCCGTACTCTGGTGCCTGAATAACGAATCGATTCAGTTACTGATTCTGAACAAACCATAATTCTGGTTTCGCGTAATAAAAATAATGTGTAATTCAGTGATGTTCTTAAAAAAAATCATCGCTTAGCAATCTCTTGGAGTACTTGCTGATCCAATAGGATTAATACTATTATATGTATTTTATTAGTTATTTATTGTATATATGTAAATGGTAGGTACACCAGAAACTACCTGAGTATCTTTTTCTCCTTCTCTGTGTAATCCATCCAAAGGTTGTCTGTAAGAGATCGCTTTTAGTGATAAGACCGCCCATTGTGACACGCTATTAATTTTAAGTTCTTTATGTAATTTTATTTTTGGTGTACAATAAAGAATACATCTATCTATCTATCTATCTATACTCCAAGAGCTCCTAATATTGCTCCTAACAAACTATATAACAATAATTTGACTACTTTCTAAAATAATTTAGATTATATACAGCGTTTCTAACTGAAAATCAAACGATCTATAGTCTATAAAAGGAGAAACTGACATACATAATTGACATATATATATATATATATATATATATATATATATATATATATATATATATATATATATATATATATATATATATGTCAATTATGTATGTAGGAGGCCTTTATGTATATATATATATATATATATATACATAAAGGCCTCCTTTCATGATATAAATTCTATCTTTAAGGGGTTGAAAAGGGAGAGTTTCATGGTGATGCAAAATCATATTCCGTGAGTCGTCATACTTGATATTTAGCACAAATAGTCACCAATAATAAAGTTTAATAAAGTTTGTCTTTACTCGTGTACCATATGCGTGTATAACGATGATATGTATGATTTATTTCCCAAGAAAACTAGAACTAATCAAAACAACGTATCAATAAGCAGTGATACGCAATTATTGTGACATTGGCGAATCAGAATGACTAATGGTCGCCATAAATATTTATTGAAATAATTAATTTGAGGCAACTCAACAACAACTTGTTGCAGTAACAATTATGAATGAATCTGTATGTATTAGTCGCACGTGAACTTGAACTTTATTATTAGCTTAGGTACTTCTAGAACCGATGTTACAAAGTAAGGACTTAGTGCCTTGGACCCGTGTTAGTGAGATTTTTTTTATAACATAAACGTTATCTTGTACTAAAACTGTATAAGCGCCTCCTAGTGACAGTATCGGAAAACCTCTTATTTTTTAAATGATTTTACATCATCGTCATCATCATTTCAGCCGAAAAACGTCCATCGGAATCCAGCGACTCTGACCAGGTTATCGGTCTACCTTGTGGGAGGCCTTCCAACGCTGCGTCATCCGGTACGTGGTCCAGCTCCAGAACCTCCTCGATTTGATATAAGCGACGCAATTACGTCTAAAAATCGCTTTAGCCAAATCGAAATATGTGAATTTTGTTAACTGCGGCAGCATTTCAACCGAAAGACATCCACTACTGGACGTGGCTTCCCCAAGTGTCGCCACACTTGTTCTGATCGTCTCGCATCCATCAGATTGCCGCGACCCTCACCAGGTGGAGGCGCGCTGACGCTGCGTCTTTCGGTATGCGTAATGAAACTCCGAGCATAACCCTTTTTGAGAGACTTTCAGCCTTCTGATGGGCCCTATTGTGAGCAACTACGTTTCAACGCCATCCGAGTGACTGAGGGGTTACAGCTGTGAGCTGGCGCCTAGTGCCCGCTATGACTTGCCGTGACCTGCGTTGTACTTAGTGTCAGTGGTGTCTAACTTGTGACTTCTTAAAATATTTTTGGGAAAAAATATAACATGACGTAAAATTATTGGAATCGATGTTACTGATTCTGAACAAACTATATTCAGATTTCCCATTACTAAAAATAATATTGTAACATAAATATGGTTACAGGCAGACAGAACGACAGTCTAATCAGCATTGAAGAGATTGTTAGATTAACTGTCTACAGGCAGGCAGGGTCGAAGCCTGCTGGGGTCAACCTGGGGCCGTTTTCTGAGAGGAAGGCTCAGCCCCGGGGGGCTAGGTTTTTTTTACCTACCATAAAACTGTCTACAGATTTTTAGTAATCATCTTGAGGAAAGACACCTTCATCTCCTTAACCTTTTACCAACTAGCTTGGGGACGGCAGCCAGCCTGCCGGGATGCGGTTGAATACAAGTGTTTTACATGGAAGTATGAAACGACTGCTAATCCGTCCTAATCCGTCCTCCACAACTCAGTTACTGGGCAATAGGTACGGTACTCCTGGGAAAGACTGATAGTCAGACTTTCAGATGTTTTTTTTTTTTATTTATATAGGTATACTTACTAGTGCTTGACTGCGATCCTACCTGATGGTGAGCTGCACTAATTTATTATGAGCCTATTCACTGTAGCCTTGGAGACACCTATATTATATTCGGACTTTTTTTTTATTATATGTATGTATGTTTATTTGAACTTTAAGTATCTATACTTTGTACTCATATATTCTAAAAACATGTTCCTTGTTATGCACCTACCATATTGTCTCTTCACCACCCTAGGTTGACTCGGAGGACACGGTGGAGCACACAGTCGAGGTGAGCCCCGCCAGGGAAGAGCATCGCCGTGTCCTTGTGTGGGCGATCGGCGGCGGCGATCTCTCGCGCCGGGGCTTGGTTCAGGCCATGCTCCGGAGCGAGGAGGAGTGGCAGTTGGTCGCCTCCTTTTGCGAAGCAGTAATGCTAGCAAAGGAGGAGGCCGACCGCATCAGGCAGCGACGCACACGCCGCCGCCGCCGCCGACCCCGATTTCCGGCCACGGTAGGCGCGGGCTCGCGGACGGTGGGCAATGGGTAGCTCGTTGACCGTCCGTCCGCTAACAGACCGGTCCGAGCTCAAGTCGTTTACGGCGCGAACTGTTCCCGCGCGCCTCAAGGAGTTGTCAGCAAACTGTAGGGGCCCGGCAGGGCCGAAGCCTACTGGGGCCAAAGGCTATGTGAAAATGTCACCCGGGGCCCTGGGACGAAGGCAATGAATGGAACAGGGTAGGTTTTTAGTCGTAAGAGTCTGACACTATTTCCCGCCCCGGGCGGGACTTGTCATTGGATGATTTTACCTACCATAAAAAAAAAACCCTAAGTTGACTGGAAGTGAATGCCTAAGGCATTAAGTCCGCCTTTGTACATTATGTTGCATGAAGATTAAATAAATAAATAATGTCAAAGACAAACTTAGGAATTGCCAAAGAATTGAAAAAATCACATTGCTACTTACCTGGTTTCGAACCCGCAATCTCATGCATGAGAAGCGGGTCACATTGATCTTAAGTACCTACAGACATTAGTTTTAATAAAGAAGCATCTCGATGGTCAAACGCAGGGAAAGAGAGATTTCATCCGTCTTCAGAGGTCAAACGCCAACTTTCATTAATGTTTTAATCATGAAGATTATTAAGTATTTCATTATGATTCAAACCGTTGATGGTAATGTCCTTCTTTTTTATTTGCGTCGTTTATTCGAATTTTAGTGTCATGTTTTATCAATATTGTATTTTACATAATGTCAAACACCTGTTTATTTATGTGTTTTACCTGTATTGGAGTCATTTCGGCCGCCGGGCGGTCTGCCTCTCACCTATATTTATGACGTAACTTGATACGCGAAATATTTTTGAGGTCTTGTATTGAATTGGGTTGAAAACATTAGCATAGCCTAGCATAATCAGCCCTCTTATCCTTCTTTTTCATACTCATACGCCTTCTCTAGTTCTCTCTAGGAGAGGGTATGGGCCGTAATCCACCACGCAGGCCCAAAGCATATTGGTGGATGTCAGATATCCTCGAATTTTTTGTTCCAGAACATGCCGGTTTCCTGACGATGTTTTTCTCCGCCTTCTCTCCACCGTTTTAAGAGCAATGGTGATGAAATAAATTACATAAAGTTATGCGCCCGGCTGGGTTTGAACTCGCGATGTAAAACTCGTAAGTTTGCGGCGTTGGAAACAGTTTTTATGAATTGAGAAGTGGATATCTTTTCAATTCTGTTTACGGAAGGTCATCTTAGTATCGGTTGTAATTCTGATAAAGTATTCGGAAAATGTTAGAAGTAGGTACCAAGGGATCTTTTTTATAAGTAAATAAGCGGTCGCCTGCGGTTTCAGTCGCGTCCTTGGTTACTGCACGGCTCCCTTGGGTCGTAGCGGAATGATATAGGTACATATAGCCTATAGAATATTTGCGCGTTCAAACAAATAAACAAACTTTTCAGCTTTATAATATTACTAGTTTCTGACAGTGGCTCCGCCTGCGTGAAAGTCGGTTCCCCCATTTTACCCCCTTAGGCCGTGTTTACGGAGACGCGGCACGTAGCGCGGCGCGTTGGGCGTTTCGTCGTACATTGCAGCAGCGGGCCGCGTCATTGCGCGCGCAAACACAAACATATCGCAATGTACGACGGACCGCCCGACGCGCCGTGCAACGCGCCGCGTGTCCGTAATCGAGCACTTAGTGGTGGAGTTTCGTAAAATCCGTTCTTAGCGGGTGTCTTACAGGGTTATAAGGAACTTACATGCCAAATTTTAAGTTTGTAGGTGTTATAGTTTCTGAGATTTCGTGAAGATTTTAGGTTCGGGTAATACCTACCAATGTGATCATTTACTTACATGTAGAATGACGTAGTATGACGTATTAATTAGCACAAGAACTGTACAGTTTACACAGCATTGCTTATAAAATGCCGTATGATTGACATTTGTTGCTTCCTGGCGGATACTCTAAAGTCCAAATACTGTCATTTGGTAAAAATCCCACAGATAAAAAAGTCCCGAGAGTAAGTGAGAGCCTTAAAGTGTAGTTTATACAGATCGCGATTTAAGGCTTTCGCAGGCAGAATGCGACAATGCGACAACTATTTTTTTTCATCATAGAATTGTTTTGTGTGCGATTAAGATTCTCCTGCCGTCCAAAAACGGCGAGGAGAAATTAGAAGATGTATTACAATTAGAATCTTTGGCTTAAAACCTATAAAATCAGTAAAGAAATTTAGAAGTCTGTTGTTTACTGAGCGCGACCCTTCATTTCCTTTATGGTCTATTCTTTACGTAAAAGGTATCTACTTATCGTCAGTAACCCGTCCAATCCTTTGGAAAATACTGCCTGGATAGATTCAGAACTGTAAAATACCTATACTTTATTGCACTGGTTCCCAACTTATGGTCCGCGGAACACTGGTGGTCCCTAAGAGCTAAAATATGGTTCGGGAGTCGAATAAAAATGTTATACTTTCCAACTGTAAAGTAACAGATTTTAATAAAAAAATATCACAAATGTTGTGTTTTCTATAAAAATGCCCGTCGCTTCTGATTTTAAAGAATCAGTGTGCTATAAGTTTTGAAATGGTGTTAAAAAAATCGATACTAAAGTTTTCTTTTAGACATCTGGTTCTTTACTAACAACAAAGTAACCAAAGTGGTCCCCGATTACAAAAAGGTTGAGAACCACTGCTTTATCGTCTTTTAACCCAAATAATATACAAAAATGTTTTGAATTATTCATTTTCAAAAAATACGTTTTATTTTATGACTAGACGTTCTAATATCATTGTATCTACAATAATAAATATAACGAATACTTGAAAGTTTTTTTATTCATTTTAGTTTATAATTACATCATTTTTTATGCTTCGAATCATGAGATCCGGCTTCAAATCCGGAAAGAAACTGGACTTGCCGACATAGCTGACAGCGTATCGTTGACCTGTCAGAATGGCTGAAAGTTAAACCAAATTCTAAATTCAAAACTTAAACAGCCAATGAGCTTAAAGCTTTATGTTATTGTATGTTGTATGGGTGTAATTTAACCGAAATTAATGCCAAATACAAATAAATTATTGCAGTCATGTGTTCGACCGTACCTAATTATTATAATTTGAAGGGGCACAATGCAAAACAAATAGTGGACAGCATGTTAAGATTCGAATAAATCAATCGTTGGCAATAAATCTGTAAAAACTCTTTGAAAATTTTCGTTACCTCTCGATTTATCAAGTCAACCTAACAACTTAAAAAAGAGAATACACAATAACATTTTTAGAGCAAAAAACTAACCATCACAAGATTACAAAAAAGGATTTAGTACAGGTAATAGATTCATCCCATGCAAAAATACCTGAAAAATTACAAAAGGGGTACGTACCCACCAACGTTTATATTCTTTATTAAAACTTTGGTAATATATTTTAATTTAACTACCTGTTATACAGCTGATACAAGATAATCGTCACCTTTTTTGCTTTTTGTAAACACGTATTCGTCATCCGTCCTCATATAAATAAAGGCTGCACAATGTGGAATGAAGGCTATATAGTGTTAAGTGGCTCCATCTGTGGCGAAAGTATGGAACGAAGTTAACCAGAGATCAAAGTCCGATCACATATAACAAGGAGTTTAAACTGAATATCTTCGTTTTTTAAGTTTAATATGCATTTTGCACTTCAAATATTCAATAACATATTTATTTTTACTAAAAACTTTTCCCTTTTTCACTAATCTATCCATGACCCATGTCTTGTGACTTAAACGTTTAACTAAAGTCAACTTAAGACCGTCAGTAATTTCAACTACTTTCTCCAGATGGCAGCACCACGTCGGTAAAACAGATTAAGGCTTTTACGCCCATCTATACAGCAATCCAGTAGTATTTACAGCAGGAAAATTATATTTTATATCTGTTTAAGAGTTAAGGAAGTAATTGAGAGGTTTTTGTGTAAAGGTATGTTGAAGTAGGTAGTGATGTCAAGGTGTTGTAAGGAGGTTGTATAAAACATGGCGGCGGGAGGTGTCGGTAAAGCAGTGCGCCGGTCGGCGGGCCGTCGTCGGGCGACACGCAAGCGCAACAGGTAGGTTAAGATTCACGGTCCGTCGCATTTGCTGGTCCTATGCGCACGACGCGGCCCTCGCATACAGCACCCCAACCGCGACCGACGAAATGTTCGGCCATCATCGGTGATCAGTGAAGTGTTCGTATCCTAGTGATAGTTTGAACAAGTGCTTGTGTCTGTGATATGACGAGGACCAGCTCTGGAGCTTGAACGAGCACCACTCAGCGGATCTTAACGGTAAATTTCGTCAAACGTGACAGTATGACCTGAGTGTTTACTAGTCAGGTGATGGTGCATAAATATACATTCGTCATGTGAATAACTTTGATGAGCGCTGATTGATAGAATGCGGCACAGTCGCACGCGCAGTGTTCCACTTCGGTCGCGAGAACTCGCTGGATTTCTTCCACGTAGCCCGTAGCGGTGTTTACACGTGAATTATGACACCTGTAGCGGATGAGTTCGTGTTGCCGACACTAACTATTATAATATTTAATAAGTTTTCTTTAAAGAAAGTTTTGTTAGTTTAGGATGGTTACCTGGTACACCATGGAAGACGTTTTACCGTTGCAAAAGAAAGTAGGATCTGCAAATATGTAGGTAAAATTATTTTCGCTGTTCAATCGGTTAGATCGTACGAGAATCTTATTGGGTTATAATTGACACTTGCGTTATGAGTCGCGTTAATTAGAAGTGGGTAATTGTCATTTTTATGCGTTCAAGACATTCATTAATGAACCGTGGGCATTTGTAGAATACTGTGAGATTTCATAGTAATGTAACCGTTACCTGAACTACCTGCATCCCAGGATATGTAGGTAGAACCGGTCATTTCAAATGTGATGCAATTCATAGCTGAATCTTGCGATGTCCGAAACATCCAGTTTCAGAGTTTTGCATTCGCTAGTCATAACAAAAAAAATCATACTACCCACAATATGAAATGAAAATGAAACTTGTCGCATATGGTAGTCGTGTACTTTTTATACGCTTAGCTGTCGATAAACGCTCTCCTAAAGCAAACAATGGAGCATTAAGTTCCCATAGAAAGTTGTAAACAATATTGATCTCTAATGTGCATTGATTGTCACAAATCGAGGGCATGGCAACAATACGTATAATACATAGGTATATTTCAACAATTCTGGTTCTGGACAAAGTTTTGATAGAAACGTGTTGGTAAAGCCGGATTCGTCATCGGTTATTGACCGTTATTTGAATTGTATCTTTGTCATTATAGCTATATAGTTTTATAAGGTTTTTTTTTTTTTTTATGGTAGGTAAAATCATCCAATGACAAATCCCGCCCTTGGGCGGAGCGGGAAGTAGTGTCAGACTCTTACTGACTAAAAACCTACCCCGTTCCTTCGTAGCCTATCGTGCCGGGGTCGAGCATTCCTTTCGGCACTAACCCATGACCCCAGTAGGCTTCGACCCTGCCTGCCTGCAGTTAGCAGGCTGGGCCTCTTCGGTGTGCTGACAGCTCCTTGAGGCGCGCGGGAACAGAACGCGCCGTCGACGACTTGGGCTCGGTCCGGTCGGTTACCGGACGATGGGACAGCGTGCTCACACAATGGGCATATACATTAGACCAGTCAACATTTAGGGCGTTTATGTAGTGCAATTACTTTTTTCAATCCGTATTTTTGAGTGCTCGTGATTTTTACGAATGTTATGGAAAGGGATCAGATTTATTAATAATAATAGTAAATGAACAAACACCTTGATAAGTAAAACGATACGTTTTTGTGCCTTACTCACCGCGTTTATCCTTTTTAAGGAAATATTTTTTGCTCTTGTATGCGCAAAAGAAAACGTAACTCTCAAAGGTCATACGTAATATTAAATTAACATATTTGATGTTATAAAAACTGTCTTTTAATGACTGCTAATGAATAATGAAATTAACTCCAAAGAAAATGATGTAGATAAGAAAAACACACTTGATTCAAAACACTTTTAACAAATAATTAATTTATTGAATCAATATCCTCATTAGAATAGTACGAAAGACGAGGAAAGAGACATTGTATTACCAGCTTTATAATCAATTTAATTTATGAGCACTATAAAGCTACTCTCTTCGATTTCTCCTATAACAACTTTTCACATAAGATCTCTTATATAACACTGCAGACTAACATTTGCAAGTCTGAGCTGTGAATTACATATAAATAGTTAAGTTTAGCATGTATGTGGAAACGTGAAACAACTATTTATTTTATGTTTTACCATTTGCGATTTCTTTCACGTCGAACGTACTTACGTCTTCTATCTGATCGGCATAAGTTTTTATGATTAGCTCAATTTGTAGTTAAAAAATGTTTTTTTTTTTATGGTAGGTAAAATCATCCAATGACAAGTCCCGCCCTTGGGCGGAGCGGGAAATAGTGTCAGACTCTTACTGACTAAAAACCTACCCTGTTCCTTCCCTACCTTGGATCCGGGGCCCTGGTATGCATTTTCATACCTCCCCAGAGCCCCAGACTAGGCCTCGACCCTACTGGGCCCCTACGGTTTGCTGAAAATTCCTTGAGGCGCACGGGAACAGTGCGCGCCGTAAACGCATTGGACTCGGTCCGGTCTGTTACCGGACAAACGGACAGCGAGCTACCCATTGCCCGCCGTCCGCAAGCCCGCGCCTACGGTGGAGTTCAAAAATGGTTGGACATAAAAGATTTACTTATGACATTTCTATATGTCATGGAGGCTTGTAGTGCTGTCTGCCCGGGTTTCCTAGGTGCGGCATTCGAACACTCTATTCTGTAATTCATGTGGGTATTTTACAATAATTGGAATGCATTCCATAGTATAGAACCTTAGTACAAAATCTCCAAAACGACCACGATATCTCGCCTAATACTTCGTGGTAGTTTCGCTTAAACACTTTACGAGTATAGTATCTAACATCTTCATTGACCAAGATAAAAACGAATTCGGAGTTGATATTTGTCGATATAATTGGTAGTTAAGACTCAATAACTTTGCTACTTGCAGTTGTCGATGATATTGTTCATACAAACGTTTTTTTTTAACGGTTCCTTAAACCTCAGTCAGCAAATACTGAATCCTTACAATCCTATAAGGAGGATCCTATGGCTATGAGGTTTGTTGTCGACGGATGGAATAATTCGTTTTGACAGACGTGTCAATACCCTTTTCTCATGAATGCGTGGATGTATTAAGCTGGAATTAATAATACAGTAAAAAAATACTTAGGTCTGATAAGTATGGTTTGGTTTTCGAACTTAGTTCTTGGTGGACCGTTGTGCGTGGGCCATGGTGGCCTTCAGTCCAACCAGCCCACCTCTCTTGGGAAGCAGATGAATGTTATCAGTTTGCTCATGACGTCTATGAGTGAGTTAGGTGTTCCTAAAGTTCGTGTTCTTATTTCGCTGAGAGATGTGTACTCGAGGAGTGTTCTAAAAAACTTCTCTGGTTCTGGGTGGAGTGAGAGGGAGTGTCAAACTTTTACGGACTAAAACCTACCTATGTTCCTGCAGTTGATCTTTATGTTCCAAGGCAGCGGTGATCGTTTCCCGCGGATACTAGTATTGAATAATTTCTAAAACGATCTTTTAACGACAGTTTAAATAGATCAGTTAAGTCATTACTGCTTTATGATAAAAGTGAAATAATGATTGTGACGTAATTGATAAGGAATTGCTAAGACTTGAGGAACGTATAATATCAATATCAGTGTACCAAGAAGTGTCGTAGGTAATGTTGAAGGAGATTCAATAATCATCAAATCAAATAGTTTTATTGACACATACAATTATTTTACACAGCAAAATTATGAAGCCCTGACTTCTAAGTTAAACAGATCTGACCTAACCTGACCTGTAATACAGAACGACCGGACCGCCCAAGTCGTCAACGGCGCGTACTGTTCTCGCGCGCCTCAAGGAGCTGTCGGTGAACCGTAGAGGCCCAGCCTACTAGCTGCAGGCAGGCAGGGTCGAAGCCTGCTGGGGTCAAGGGCCGTTTTCTGAGAGGAAGGCTCAGCCCCGGTATGATAGGCAACGAAGGAACGGGGTAGGATTTTAGTCAGTAAGAGTCTGACACTATTTCCTGCTCTGCCCAAGGGCGGGATCTGTCATTGGATGATATTACCAATCATAAAAAAACCTGTAATACAGAAGTCAGTATCTTTTCCCATTATTGTCATTTAAATATAGTCAAAGTGAGTCCTCCTTATTAATTTTTCAAGGCGATATAATAGACATTCGTAATAATCATACCCTACATACGTACGTCACTCAAATCCAGGTAGGATTACACAAAGTAAGCAACTTTGTGTAATTTATTTTATTACGGTGAAGGAAAACATCGTGAGGAAATTGGCTTGCTCTAGATCCAAAAATTCGAAGACATGTGTCATCTATCAACCCGTACAGGACTCGCGTGGTGGACTACGGCCTATTCCCTTTCTCAGAGAGGAAGTTCCAGTAGCGGGAACATTATAAAGCTGATTTGCTTATGGAGATTCGTCATCTTCGACTTTCGAGTTGAAGATCGCGGGTTCAAACTCGGCCAGGCGCATTACTTTGTGTAATTTATTTCATCACCACTGCTCTCAAAACGGTGAAGGAAAACATCGTGAGGAAACCGGCATGTTCTAGAACCAAAAATTCGAAGACATGTGACATTCAGTAACCCGCACTGGGTCTGCGTGGTCCTCTTAGAGAGGAGGCCTGTGTCCCAGTAGACGGAACATTATAAGGCTGATTTGCTTATAGAGATTGTTCTTTACCGATGTAAGATTTTAATGGACTTGTTGTCTCGGCTATTAAACTTTATTTGCGTTGCGATAATTGCCATTTGCGGAATTATAAATAAGTCAAAACAACTATTTGTAGTAATTTACTCCTTGAGGAAGGAAAGCAAGGCCGTTAGTACTAATTTACGACTGATTGTTTTAAATTATTGCTAACCACACACAGCTAACCTGCAAATTGGTGGCTAAACATGATTTAGACTTGACAATAAACATTCAGTGCTACCATTTGAAATTGAGTACCACTTACATGTTCAAGTAGCTTCTTAATTTTTTGGATGAATGTGTTACTTGAAAACTTGATCCAAATTTCAAAATAGTACAAAACAAGTAGAGAAATTTAGCTATTCGAACTGAGATGGAATTAGCCCGAGCCGCAAGCGAGGTGTTATGGAGCCTAGTGCTGTAGTGACAAATTTCCAAGATGTTTTTTAATCGTGGGGTTCCCTGATACCATAAATTTATTAAAAAGTGACGGGGGCGGGCTCGTACTCTTTTCCACACTAATGCTAAAAGAGGTAGCGATAAGTACAGGTTTTCGAGTAGGTGTATTGAAAAATATTTGTTTTGAGTCGAGTCCTTCAAAAGTAAAGTCCTTAGAAAAGACATCAACGACTTCGTGACGTATTTTTTCTCAACTTATCTATGAGTTTCTTACTTGTATAGTATAGTAACTATATATGTTATGTTTTATCGAATTAAGAGTATTAATTAATAATAATAGCATGGCATATTATTTTACGAATATTTCAACAAAATAATCGTCTATTCTGATGAAAATCGATTTACAATTTTTGAGTTGAATTGTTATATCGATATTATGTTTGAAAATTGTTTAAATATTAAACAAAACGTGTTATATTTTTGTTAGTTTCTCTTTTTGCATTGATAACTAAATGGTTTTATCATCATTAAGTAAAAGTAACGGTTATTTAAATGTCTATCATTTGATAGACATAAACGTTTTTAATGTCCTTTTATTATTATCTACTCAAGCATTGAATGAAATAATGATACGCTATAAATATAATGTAATTATTGACTGTTACATGTTGAAGGGTTTTTTTCTCTGTTTAATAGTTTGCATGAGCAAGCAAAAGAGTTTTCAAATTACTATTCCATTAAAAAAAGTCTATTATATTTATTTACACATTGTAAAAGTTGCACTTTTTAGAACTGCAGACAAAAAGAAGCCTTACCACTTTCAGTTAAAGCTGATATCTCCATAAAAATTGTACAATTGGTAAAAAGTAAACTTAAACTATGACAAGTAAAATTAAAAGTTGCAAAAATAAAATTTATGAAAGAACCTATCACGATCACGTTCAACAACGAACAACGATTATTTTCTTTTGTAAACTTTGCTTATCTTGTGACGGGATAACGAACTTTTTGCTACAAGTAATAGAGTTCAAGATTGCAGCTGTTAGGTGGTGTATTTAATTATAACTGGCGCGAAGCATTACATAGGTTGAACTTCGCATTTCGGTTGAGAATGCTGCGCCCGTGACCGACAGTGAACTTGCTCGTATTAAATATTGAAATGTTTTTAATTATTTTTATATAATTTTCAGTGCAGTTTTTAAATTATGAAGTTAATTGTAAAGTTCGTTAGTTCGTTACTTCATTTTCTGGTACAGTACCTCTCTTTTTTTGCTTCCTGTGTAAAAAAAAACATTGAATTCCATTTCAGTAATTAATTATTTTCGTACAAAAGTGCGATAAAAGTTTTGAAAAAAAATATCCAATCTACTTTACGAGTAGTTTTTACTTTTATTCCATCAACCAATTTTCCCCCCAGTTACTTTTTAAACAACATCGTGATAAATCTTACAAAGCACCGATAAGCTCGTGAATATAATTTCAGTCATTTATATTTTAAACATTTTTTTTTAAAGGTTTATTAACCTCTAAATATCACCATAATACTAATACTCATACCGTGTACGTCGAAGGACTGGAACAACTTGTCTGTTGCGATCTTCCCGTCCGAGTATAATTTAGGTTCACCATCAACAATTGCATCCCTGCTTACCATCAGGCATCAGATAGGATTGCAGTCAAGCACTAGTTTATATAATAAAAAAGAAAGATCCAACAACTGGTAACCCGTTTATAAATTCCGCTAAAACACACTTTCTTTCTTCCGACTGACTTATTATAGCTTCTTAATTCTTAGTATTCATTGATAAGAGCTTTAAGATAAATATCAGCATATGAGAATTTTGACAGATGAATGGAAGTAGACAGGACGGCTACCAACCGTGGTTGATTGATTCTCACATTGTGCGCATGATTAAGATGAAGGCTACTGATTTGCTACTTATCTGAACTGACCATGCAAGTATCAGTATGCCAGTTTAAATAATAGTCTTATTCAGCTCCGTGAAGATAGGATATTAAGTACAAGAGAGAACTTTCAACATCAATGACCAGTTTTTTTCTGATTCTAACTTTTTATTTAGTGAAAATCAGCAAATAACCTCCCACTTTGGGCAGAGCGAGGAGTGTCCGAATAATTTACTGACTGATTGAGCGAGAGAAGTTGTATCAGTTCACATGGATAGTCTTTGTAGTATTGTACTTTAACTCATGTAGAACTCAACTTCCGTGTGCTGAGTGCGAGTTGTTTTTATGTTAACGCGATCGAAACGTTTACCGCGTTTGGCTCTCTGATTGGCTAAGAGCTTCAAGTAGGCCAATCGGCGAGCCGAACGTCATAAACGTGTCGATCGCGTTTACATAAAACAAACTCACACTTGGCACTCAGAGCTTGTAATCCTCCCGATCGAATTTCGACCACGATGATCGATCTCAACAGAGATTAGACAAGTACGTAGGAGATATTATGTATATGTAAAAGTATAGTACGCAAATACAGGTGCACTCTTTGTTCCTTCAATCTCACGGGGGTATCATACCACTAGCTTTAAGTTTTTGGATGAATGTGAATGAAAACTTGATCCAAGTTTCAAAATAGTACAAGACAAGGAGAGAAATTTAGCTATTGCAATTGAGGCGGAATTCGCCCGAGCCGCAAGCGAGGGTGATATAAGCTTCATAATGGAAAAATCCAATACTCTTCTACGGAGACCAACGAAGCAGTCAGTTCTTTAGTGTATACAAAAATATCATATAGGTAAGTGATAAAAATTCAATGAAGCTAGCAAACGTTGACCTCCAAATTCGAAATTCCATCATCCTTAGAAAGTCATAAAGCATTGTGTAGCTTATCACCGGTCACAGGAAACAGAAGCCGCTCGCCGTACCTGCAGGAATGTCGTTTGGAAATGTCCTAATTTACAAACAGAGGACGGAACGCGGCTGGCATCGTAACTAGGTTTTTGTTTATATCGCTTCAACTTTCACTGGAAGACTGTCGCCAGTCGGCAGGACGAAAGGACCTTCGTTTGTTTTGTTAACCGATTCGTATATAGACGTGACTTGGATCAGGAGTTTTAGGTCGACTTCAATTCGTAGTATGGCTCTGTGGAATTCTTTCTCATATCTTAGGTTTTTTTTTTGTGTTAAACCTGTATGTTTTGGACTGCATACAAATTTTTATATTAGCGTTGTCCTTTTTAAAATGTAACGTAGTAGGATATCTGAATAAAAGGCTAAGTCCTGACTCACTCTTTGAGTCACGCCCAATCCAAAACCTTGGACCTAGAACGCTGAAATTTTGTGCTGAAGTGTATTTGTGATGTAGTCAAAGAATAAGTAAAGATTTTCCAAAATTTACTCCCTGAGAGAATGAAAACAGGATCCAAAATTTGTACGGAGATACCTACGCGTGAAGCTAGTATTAGATAGAATACTACGTGATAGAAGAAAGATGAATCAAATGTTAAAGGAACAAATAAATATTTCTATGATCTCCTACTTGTTGATCTTCATCAAGCCAATTTGTTTTGCTAAACAAACGTAAATCTCGACAGGATTTGGATAAGGCATTTCATTCGCTTGTATTGTTTCCAATATTTTTATGTATATCTATCTCTTTCTGTTTCAATCCTTTGTTCTGACGGTATATATTATTTGTAGTTGCATCATATATCTAACTAAATGAACTGCCTCACTACGAGTATAGACATTCGTCGTTTATTTTAAATATGTTTTTAGTTAATGATTTTTAATAGTTATATTTTTGGACTACTTACATATTTAAAAACACTTGGCTGACTAAACAATAAAAAACATGGCGTGGAAAAACATTACCTCATAGTGAATGTTCATCGCTGTGGCATATGCATATGGTAAATTTTGAGAGAGATTCTGAGAATGTTGACTTAATACAAGTAAGTACTACTTATAAAATCTCAACAACACTATGTTGTATACGTATTACGTAAGTGATACCAAGAACATTGTGTAATTTTAATTTTATTATTGATGTAATACGAAGTCAGTTGGAAGCCATAAGAGTGTCTGCTCAATAACCACCTAATGCAGTAATCGATAAGCTGCTTCTGAAGTCGAGCGTTCACACACCGGTGTCTGAATATGTATGTCCATAATCTCGTAGAGATATACATAATAAATTACAATAAACTTAACAATTTTCTTTTTTTACTATAAGTAGGCTTGCTAAGGTTTTGGAATGGCGACCACGTACCGGAAGATGTAACGATAGACGGCCTTCTACAAGGTGGACCGATTACCTGGTAAGGGTTGCGGGAATCCGATGGATGCGAGACGCACATTTGGGGGAGGCCTATGTCCAACAGTGGATATCTTTCAGCTGAAATGATGAAGATGATAGTCTTGCTCTTGACAGGTATCTCACCTGATGGACAGCGACGATATAACACGTTTGCCAGAAGTAATCTATTTATTTATCAGGTTATCGCTTTCAGGAAACAGACCCCGGCAGGGAATTCTACTCTTTAGCTTCTCTAGAAAAGTACTTGTTTATTCTAAATGAAAAATTGCCTTATTGCTAATTGAATACATGTCGGTAGAACGTTATTTCATTTTATTCCTTGAAGATATAATGAGACATGAAATAATAGCCATCGTCAACGTCCATGTATGGTTTTATACGGGAGGCAATAAAAACATCTTACAAGATTAATGGCAAAATAAATGGCTATTAAGCCACATATTCCATTTATAGCCCGCAGTAGGATCACATCTGTATCTAGAGGTACAGAATGAAAAATGTTCATAGGATCACAGTAACTCAGCATGCAGGATGTTCCACAAAAGATAAATAAACAGTGAGCATTGAGCTGATCCATATGAGAGATGAACAAATAAGTTAGCTTCGCGGCTTTTCAAAACGAGTTTCTATGGTCGTCGTTTTGTGAATTTATTTATTGTTTTTATTTTGTATAACAAAGTTACAATAACAAAAAGGACAGGATAACCTTTCATTCTGTCTTCTCACAGAATCACAAACTGTCTAATAATATTGTCTTCCATTCATTAACACACAAGTCCAGACTAGGGTTGGTCTCCATGAGCGCGTTGAGCATCGTAAGCATGCGCGGTATAGGGGAGATGGATCAACCTACAGAGCGACAAAATGAGATATTAAAAAAGCAATTTATGCTTTCTGGAGCGAATTTAATTATTCAGAATAAATAATGCAGGTTGATAAATGAGTCATGTCGTGTGTCCTCAATAATTGTGACTAAATTCCTCTTTTATGAGGGCAGCACGAATATTCTGCAGCCAGCTTGTATGGTGACATTCCTAAGTGATAATTAGCTTGCCCCGTCTGGACATGATACGCCGCCAATAAAGCCAGACCTTCACTTTCAGTGCGTGACGCTTCGTCGTCACCTGTCACGACAACTGTTGCGGGAGGCAAGGGGGTCATACCTGACTGGTCAGCTGTGACACGCTAGTGACGTGCTCCGCTGCTCCATAAAGTCAAGTTGCGTCGATGTTGACACAAACCATTCTCTTTATTTTACAAGGCGATAAGAAATGTTCGCTGTGACGCTGTCGTGAGGATACAGTGTATTAACTTCTAACTATGTATCTTTGTCGTTAGTAAATTGCCATCGTTCTTCGTCTGAGTGACTGACGTGTTGAGCATAGTTAATCTTTTGAAATGTTTTCACGCTTCGATGTTCTTTGCTATCGAGCAATTTATAAAAAGTTCTTTACTTAAAACTTCTCATACTAATTTTCGTACGCAAACCACGTTCTAATGAAAGTGAAAATAAGTAAAAAAATAAAGGATTAAGTAATGCCTGATTTGTAAACGAGTCTTGCTTACAAAACAAAGTGTGTCTCCCGCGGTTCCGGTCGTGAAGTCGGTGAACTTGTTGAGAAAAACATCCAATTATGTTGGAGATTTTTTTGTATGGTACCACGTGAATGTGGGTCAGATGATGTGCGTCGCATACGAACGTTGTGGCGCGGCGCTGTATGGCTATTGTGGCGCATATCAAACACTTTCCTATGCGCCTGCGCCGATAAAAAGCGAAGTTCGGTAGCTTATCTGATGGACATGCGGGGTTCTATTTTGGAGATGCGGGTCGCATTTTGTATTTGTTTTGCGATTGGTCGTTGTTGGTAACGTAACCTGACATATTGTAGGTACTTACTGGGTTATAGTTTTTCCAGTGGCTTCACTTCCGTTGTATCCGATGGGAACTCTGAAATTTATTTATTTATTAAAACTTCATGCAACACAAAATGCCTTAGGCATTCTATACCAGTCACCCAAGGGTAGTGAAGATAAAACATGGCAGGTGCATAAAATTAATAAAATGAAATTAAGTTTTACGTATCAAAAGCAGTTCATAAGCGACAAAATGGTGTTAGTTGAATGAAAGAATTATAATTATTTAGTTTACCACAGACTGTGATTTACAAGCAAGTTATAATTTTAACATATTTTTGTTGGATAGTTTTGGTTATTGCAGTTTTTTTTTGCCGGACCCTGAAACATAAAGGTCAAGAAAAGAAACACGGGTAGGTTATAGTCAATAAAAGTCATACACTTCTCACTCCATCAAGAGCGGGAGAAGAAGGAAGGACGGAGGAGAAGACTGCTAATTAAATTCAAGATTGGCTACTACATAGGTCCTATATTTGAAATCCGAGAAATTCCGAGACAGACTAGATACCAGGAATGAATCGAGAAGAGTATCTCGATGAATGAAAGCATGATCGATGTTGATACTAAATCACGAATACATGGAAATTATCCGCATAAGCAGCACGCGATTATTCCCAGACAATAATGAATAATATTAGTTTTTCGCACATAGATTGCTTGATCTAGTTTACGAGTATATAGAAACTGTTGAAGTTCTATGCAACTAGAATAAACTTATACACCGTTAAATTTTAGTCGTTTTAATCCCGCGGAGGGTTGATTCGGCACATGAAATACTATCGATTTGTATAGAAAAAAAATAAAAAATAAAGTACTTTTTTTCTAAAACTCGAATTAATATCATGGGTATATTACGAAATTAATTTCTTTAAGTAAACGAGTCAATGACGTTGTAGGTAGTTGTTGTCGTTGCATACTAACTACCTACAGTTCATTGGCCTCGCTCAGCTGTCGTTTACTTAAACAAATTAATTTCGTATATTAATTCGAGTTTTTGAAAAAAAGTACTTTATTTTTTAATTTTACTTTTATAAATCGATAGTGTTTTATGTACTGAATCGACCCTCCGCAGAATTAAAACGACCAAAATTTAACGGTGTACAAACATCGTTATATTATTTAAGAAAACTCCTGATTAATGTTAAATACATTATAATTATTTGCATACTTAACACCTATTACTCAACTAATTATAAATATACGAGTACTTACAAACAACTGAACTAATAAATCACTTGATAGAATGAAAACCAATACAAGCTGAAAATAATGGGATGTACAAACTTGTAATAAAAAGAATTCATTCGGCATGAAAAAGAATTCATTCGGCATGAAAAAGATATCCAGTTAACCTCGTCAATTAGAAAAGTGCCCAGAAAGCTGGCAGAGTGGCAGCACAGGCGCATCGAATCCAAAGAATTGTTCAGCTTTGTGGTCTATACTATATTAAAAATAAACTTAACTACACAACAAACTTAAAACCAAAAATAAATATCTTAAAATGTATCTCCGTTGTTGAAACTTCTACGGTCCGGACTAAGTGTTTTGCCTAGTCGTTGATACCGGGTTCATCGATGGACTGGAACAGATTGCCCGCCGCGGTCTTCCCGTCAGGTTAGAATTTAGGTGTCTCCAAGGCAAGATAGTTTTTTTTTTTTAACGTAGGTAAAATCATCCAATGACAAATCCCACCCTTGGGTGGGGCGGGAAATAGTGTCAGATTTTTACTGACTAAAAACCTACCTTTCCGTTCCTTGCCTTTGTCCCGGGGCCTGCGGTGACATTCTCACATAACCTTTGGCCCCAGTAGGCTTCGGCCCTGCTGGACCCCTACAGTAAGGCAAGATAGAGTGGATACGCTCTTAATAAACTAGTGTACCTCACTATCAACGATTGCATCACTGCTTACCATCAGGTGGGATCGCAGTCAAGCACTAGTTTAAAAAATATATAGCGTCAAATAATTCATCCATATCTCGACATAATTTGAGTAAGTTATTAAAATGGTGTAATTCAAAGTCCCAAGCCAACAATGGGTGCTTGCTAACCAACTTAAATTAATTTTATGACTGAATATACACAATTGAACAACGCATAATAGTTGTTCAACGGTGCGAAAATGTACTAAATGTTATAGGATAATAAGAAATAGTCGACGAGGACAGTCGTTTGGTTCAGGCTAGAAGAATTTTGAATCCTTTTTCGAAAACCGCGGGATCTGGAACATTTTTTGTTTTGTTTTTTTTTTTTTACTGTGGATAGGCTCGCGTTTGGACCACTATCTCACCTGGGGCCCAAGACTGCTATTTTTATAAATTCGTCATTCCAACACGATTCCATTATCATTTTGCTAAAAATTCATAATGACCGCTCATTGGTCGGTCTGTGGTCTTTCAGCTGTCAAAGTCAAATGTGACATTACTGCTTACTGTTTATTTAGAGCGGCCGCCGGCCGGCGTTTTCAGTGTTTTGTTTTTGTATTGTATCAGTGTTTGGTTTTTGTTATGATATATGGCAGACATTCATTTAATTATGTAGGTACGTACGAGATTACCATTCTATGCCATTTCTCTCAATGGAGTGTCGGTGGTTGATCATTGGAAAGTCATACGAATATGTGGCCGATGATGGAGCACGCTCGCCTAGAAGTAACCTATTCACACATAAAAGGTAACTGAAGGAACACGGTTTTTTTTTTATGATAGTTAAAATTATCCAATGACAGATCCCGCCCTTGAAGGACACACACACACACGGGTTGGTTTTCATCTGTTTTAGTCTGTAAGTCTGATATTCCCTCTCACACCACCAAGAGCTGGAGAAGTTATTGGATAATTTCCGGCCCTTAAAAAAAGGCAGTTTTACAGCAGTTTTTAGTTGAATTTAGTTGCTTATCAAACTTTGTTTGGCACTGCCGTCATCTCGCTGTTATCTTGATAAAAGTGAGACTGTACAAATTATGAAAATTACGGTATGTTCATAATTAAGCCATTGCAGTAGTAGTGAGAATCTCTTATCATTTGTGATAAGATTTCGAAAAATTTGGGCTGACAAATGAGTAATTATAATACATAAGAGGATAGGATATATAGATACAAAGAAATCTTCTTTGTCCTTCCATGCTGCCATTATCTGGGGTCGGGTCTTCTCACAATTCTGCGCCAGGACAGTCTGTCCTGGGTTGTCGATTTTGGCATTGTGCTTCCTTGAGTTCTCTCTCCATGTTAGACAACCAGGTTAATAGCAGGCGACCTCTCCCTCTCTTTTGTTCGGGTAAATTTAGGGCTGGTTTTATTTTTACAAGATTTTATTTAGTTTCACATGTCTCAATGTTTGTCTGTGATCAAATCTTGTAAATTAAATTTGATCAACTTCCCGGTTACCGATTGAGATGAAATGCATATCTGTGTAAATCTGATGATATTGCAAAATTATTTTAACGTGGAGTTGATGGAACCAGAAACTGACCATAGAAACTTGGTAATTAAACGACACAACACCATCGAATTTGGGCTCGTGTGATTCGTCTTGACGAGTAATTTGGTGCTAGATGGTATGGGTCTGATGATGGAACTGGAAGATATGCCGCGCTATAGAAGCTCGCTATGAAAAAAGTATTTTTATTGAAAACTTGTTACTATATGGTCTTCGCTATACCTTATTACGAGTACATGCCCATACCATCTATGAACTAATGTTATTTTATAAAAAAAGGTAGAGGGGATTAGAGTATTTGAATAAAAACTTTCCCAATTCGTTAAATACTTTACAATATCTATGAACATAAACACTGCGATGGAATCGTGAACATCATTCCAACATATATACGCGATTTGCATAATTATTACATTCTTTATTGCTATATTGATTTGTTTAATAACATCCTGCATTTTACTGGATTTGGAAAGTAGAACAAAAATTAATTCTATTCATCTATTAATTGCAAATGAAATTCTGTATTCACAGGTTTGAAATCTCTACTATACTCGTAGTATAAAATAAAGTCGCTTCCCGCTGACTGTCCCTCAACGGATTTTGATGCGGTTTTTTTAATAGATAGAGTGGTTCAAGAGGAAGGTTTATATATATAGGGTGACTTGTAATTAGTGAACGATACTTAAATACGCGATTGTAGTCATGGTAACAAACAACTTTTACTATGACACCAAACCTGAAATCGCGAAAAAAATCAGCTGAGTTCAGTACATTTTGACCAGTTAAGCGAACACGAATGTACCGACCAGCAGATTTTTTTTGCGATTTCGGGTTTGGTCCCACAGTAAAAGTTGTTTGTCATCATGACTACAATCACGTGTTTAAGTATTGTTCACTAATTACCAGTCACCCTATATAATACATGCATAATGTATTTAATATCACCGTTGCATCCGTGCAAAGCTGGAGCGGGTCGCTAGTGGAAAAAAAATAGCCCTGGGCTGTGTTAGGATGTCAGGCAGGTACTTTTTTATTGGTAGTTCGTTTCTGTGACATAATTCTCGAGTTGTTGTCAAAAGCTATAATTTTATAGTTACTGCATAAAATCTAAATATATAAAATAAGAGGCCCGACTCACTAAATCATCAATGCCCAGCTTAAATCTTTGTACCTAGAAAGCTGAATCACACAGACGTTGTTTGATGTGACGAGGAATAATATAATAATATTCGAAATTTAATAACTAAACGGGGTGAAATTAAGGGGTTTTGGCGAAGTCGCGGGCATAAGCTAGTATTTCATAGAAATAAAGCAGGTTTAATCAATTTAAGAAAAAGCCATTTAGTAAGTTTGGTAACTTGTAGTGCAAATTACTAAAAATTTCTAATATTCACGAAATGGAACATTGCCAATGTTTCGAAGTGTAAATTTCCGTGTTTAATTATTTATTTATAACGTTATTTTAACAAATGATCGGTTAACGGTTTACAGATTTTGAAAGGAAGCTGATTCTAAATTACCACATTACTTGTAAGAATTTATGTTTTTATGCAAATTATTGGTCTCTTTTAAATTGATATGAAGCTAATCAAATAAAAAATAAAGATATTTAAAACAAATTATCTTGCATATCATTAATGGCAGATAATTGGTTTTAAATATTTTTCTCAATAAAATATATTATGAATTTTATCCACTCCTAATTAATTTAGACAGTATATATAAATATATGTTATTATACTACCCTCAAAAGACAAACAGTGATAACTCAATCAATGTGAATTTGGAGTAAACAGGAATTTGTAGTAAAAAATATTCCGTCTCATAATGGCATTATTTAAAATAGTTCCAACTCGCGGTTCGCCCCGTAAAATGTTGCTAAAAAGTATCATAGGACTTTCTATATATCTAAAGTCCAAAGCTATATGTATGTTTTTATTTTAGCGTCTAAGGTGTAAGTACTTTCTGTGGTATTTTCGAAACAAGTAAGCAGAATTACTTTCGAATTTAAGAAATAAGTAAGTATGGATAGTACTTATTTTTTTTTACATTTTCCATTAAAGCTACTTACGGGTTTTTCCTTAAACCTTCTTGATGAGGAAAGTTTTAAATTTCGAAAAAGGAAAAGAAATGAAACAGATTTTTCAAAACATTTGAGTTACCACTTTTTGGCTTCTGTGGGTAGTAGGTATATCAATATCATCTTTTATGTTTGTTACCATGTCTCGATCTTAAAATTCTCTTAATTGCATCTCATTAATCTATTATAACTTCCTTAGTAAATAAGATTTTTATGCTAATGTTAAAAATAATTTTATCTGAATCATAAACCTGAAGAGGTAACTCCAACTTACAAATTCAGTTTCACTACCGTCAAATGGGGTAGATACGAACGAAGGTGTATGAGAACAAAACTAAGGATTTTGAAATTGATATTGTTATTACTGATTTCTATCAAAGCATTTTATAAAAAAAAATGAGTAAATACGTCGATTCGGTAATCGACCCTCCGCGAGATTAAAACGACTAGTATTAGCTCTAAAAAGTTTGTGGTGTCCGAATCGTCGGGAAAAAATATTCAAAATAAAACGCAAGCAAGCAAGTCGATTTACAATACGTCATAGGGCACCAATGGCACCGGCCGACCTGCACCGATGCCATCGATGCCCGCCGACGCATTCATGAATGACCGCGCTTCCTAGAGGCGTCGGCAGCGCGGTGCGGCGACAGGAAGCGGTGGCTATTCGCGCGTGAACGCATACGCCTCCCGACGACAGAATGCGCAAACCGCTGTTTACATAATAACGACACTTCTGCGACAACTACGCAACTTGGAAGTGTAATTGATAGATTGTGTTTGTTTTTGATACGGTACTGTTTATTATACTTTCGGTTTCTATTTATCATCATTATCATTTACTTCCACATTCATGGACTGTTGGACATAGGCTTCCTTCAAGTGTCGCCACAACGAACGGTCCTGTACACCTCGCATCCCGCGACTCTCATTTGTCCACCACCTTTTGTTTTGCGCGGTCGCCAATCCAGAGTTTTGGCTTTATCGACCATCTTTCCTGCGAGCAATGTGTCCTGCATCCTGCACCCTGCAACCCGAACAATCGCCAAACTTAAGGGGCAGGCCCTTAAGTTTGGCGATTGTTCGGGTTATGTCGGCAACCTTGATTCTCCTGCGGATACCTTCATTCCTTATGCGATCACGCAATGAAACTCCGAGCATAGCCCTTTCCATTTTCCTTTAGGTTACTATTATTTGTGTAAAATAGATCTAGTTTTTTATACCACATTTCTGATTTCGTTATATGGTTCTCTATTGGGTAAACAATGGTGGGTTGATTCAATACAAATTGGGAGCAAAATATTTTATTCGTTGCCGAGTTGTGAATTCCTGTTTGAGATAATTTAACCATTCGTTGAAACAACTATAAGAATATTACGTAATATATCCTATTGTTTCTGCCCGTCTGCGCTCATTGTTTCATACATTCAATAAACAATATCTCAGTTCTAGTACATAAAACTACGAGCAAAATTCTAACTATTTCTAACTCGGTGAGTAGAGTGGAAAACGTAATTGAATTACGTATTATTTTATTTAAGCCTTGCAAACTTGCCGTCTTCCTAAAATGCTCGCTTGCATTTAGGGACTTTCGATTCATCCGGATACATAATATTATATGTGTAGGTATACACTGCGCCGCAAAAAATCTGGGTCATTAATAAAAACTGTGTTGGTATCTTAATTACTTAGCCTTACCTTACCTTTTTATTTTGTATAAGTGGACAGATACTTCCCGAGCTCGACCCATGCATGCTATATGGGATTTAAGTCAGGGCAGTGAACTGGATGCAGTGGCCAACAGGTAATAGCGACCTTTTGTAGATATACATTGTCCTGAAGACATGAAGTTGCATTGAATACTGTGACCAATCGCAGAAACTGTTTAATAATAACAGCTCGGTTTAAAATAAAATCGGAAAAATATTATTTTCTTAATTTTGTAATTTTTCTAAATACTGAAAAGCATTTTTTAAACTGTAGATAACTTGTAATAAAAACCATTACTTGTCTATAACATATTATTTATATACGAGCAATCTATGTACATAACTTTAGAAATACTCGTATAACTTCAGCTTCTCTATGTGACCCGTTATTTTTGCGACCCATTCTAGTTGGTATTTAATAAGTTTAGTCGTTTACAACGGCCGAGCGCTCACCCGCGACCGGCAGGTGGCAGGTCACGGCCCTCCCGCGAGGCGAGGAGTGCCCACAGGCCCACAGAGGCACAGAGGTAAACATCACGCACCTACTTATATACAATGACTAACTTACTGCAGTCGCTAGCTATACAATACACACGATACGCCCCACGTTTGTAGTCATGTATTATTTACTTGAACGGTCGTGAACCACGCTTCATGCGTATTTTGCATAAATGATTTTGTGTAATTGATCGTTTGTGTATGAGAACTGCATGGCTAGAACTAGAATTTTGATACTCAAACCGTTCAGACTTGAGATAGAGGCCTTACAATTTGTATCCAATAGTCATAAACAGAACTGTGTGGTTCTTTCTTCAAAAAACCATTTCAGACTCCATTCTGCGTGGTTCTCATATGATTTGACCATCACTTGTTTGTGTATGGACTTTAAAAGAGACTTTGAACCCTGAGTTTGTTTCGGAGTTTCTTCTAAAGGTAGCCAACTAGGAAACACCATCCAAAACTAAAAGTGACATGCAAAAGTGTTTTTGAAAACCTATATGCAAAATAAATATCATTTATAAATCAATGTAGGCTATCCCCTTCCAGAAATGGGCCTCTTCTAAGTTGGGTTCTCCATTATAGGAATCGTCTGCTCATTCAGCAATGGATTCTTCGCCAACCATGGCCACTCTATTGCCATTTCAGTTTGGTAACCCTGCATACTCGTAGCTCGCTCTATAAAGTGATAAAATTATAATAGTGACCAAGTAACCACCAGATCATGCAATAATACTAATCTGACATAAACAGTCATCATTTGCCTGCGCACACGCTGTTAGCCGTAAATATGTCGAACGCATTGCGACCCGGATTGAACCATAGCGTGCCGCATGCGCATGATACAGCTGCCGTAGTTAAGGGTTTTGCATTTTTTTTAAATAGTCTTCTTTTTGTAAATCTCGCAATACTAAATGAACTTAGATGTTACAGTTTCTGTTCCAATAATTTATCAGAACATTACTAATCAAAGGGAATCTTCTCTGTCTTCAAAATGGTGTAGCAAATAAGATAGAATTATATATGGCAATTATATACAGAATAACAAAAACACTTACCTAAAATATGACTACTCGTTTTTGCGTCGATGTCTTAGTGCTCGATTACCGAGACGCGGCGCGTTGGGCGGTCCGTCGTACATACATTGCCAATTATGTTTGTTTTTGCGCAAACGATGACGCGGCCCGCTGCTGCAATGTACGACGAACGCCCAACGCGCCGCGTAAGGCGTCGCGTCTCGGTAAACAAGGCATTAGACACGCTGTACTTAATTATCGCAGGAAAATTGCAAATCAAAATGCCTATGATGATATAGTATCGCAAAATATTGTGAAATTAATATGACACGATCGTGTTGGAAACTAATGAATTTGGATGTGATTTTTTATAATCTTATAAAGGCGATTGTGTCATGCGAAGTCTGCAATTTTCAGTGACATACTAAAAATATTGATCAACCGATTCCACCAATTTATACCTGCGCACGTTTCGCAGTTTTACTACCATTTTTTCCTTATATTTTATTAAGCTTCTCCGATGCGTCGCTGCTACACCCGTCTACGATCGAAGCAATAAACACTTGCTTATAAACGTGTCAGTAATTAAAGAGGAATTACCCAGTTGCTACGCTGTGGCTATGATTATGCGCCAAATTCATAAAATGCAAACGAATTTTACCTCTCCATTGAAAAATTATGTATTTATGTCATGGCCAAATCATAGAAATTGATCACTTCATGATATGAACAACTAAAACTGACTAGATCGTTTAAATGTTGAATGAAAAGGTTGGAGCCAACGCCGGCCAACCCTAGGTACATTTTCATACAACCGCTCTTTCGTGATTATGATGTTATTACAAATATTTCTGCAGATATTTTGGATACACAGATATTTTGTGGATATTATCTAGGCTTCTATAGAAGTCAAAACATAAATTTGTATAAAACTAATCCAGTAAAGACTTTTGAAAATCTGCTATTTTACGTGAACTTTGGCCCTCTATAATGTAGATATTCATATATTAAAAATATAAAATAAAAATTACATGCGGTAAGGGGTTAATTTTTTACATGGGTAAATTAAATCGAGTTTTAAAAAAAGTAGTTTATTTTTAATTTTCTCCTTACTAATCGATAGTGTTTCATGTACTGAATCGACCCTCCACGAGATTAAAACGACCAAAATTTAACGGTATATATTTTTGAATTTCAGGCTGAGGAAGCTGCTAGCAGAAGCTAATAATCATTGGAACATATTTGTTTTTAAATTTGAGTTCGTAAACAATAACAAACAACACATCATTTGGTTGAGTTGTTAATGTGATTTTTAGTTAAATTCTGTTTATTTAGTAACCATAAACATATTTAACCTGTTGAATACCGTAATTAGAGACACAATAGAAAGACAATAGGTGTGCGGACGCCGGCGTCCTCTTGGGAAATAATGAATTAAATAGTGTTATAAAATATATATTATAAAGATTACGATCTTGCCTTAGTCATTAACATTTACTTTGGATCATTAAGTACTTTATGTTGCTGACTTGATTGCAATAGACACACCTATGTAAATGATATTATGCGCATACGCATAACACTTACATTGCAAACTTATGTTAACTTTATAGGGTCTATTACAAACGTTATCGATAGGTAGTGTTAATAAATATATAAATATGAGAGCGAGATGCGTCCAATGTTTGCTTGACGGTATAAATTAAACTCTGGGACTCAGGTTTATTTTTCTGAATATATTTTCGAGTTTAATGCCTGATTTTTCAGTAGTCAGATAAGCTGTTATCTAAAGAACAAAAATAAATAAATAACAGTTATATCATTAAAAATAACGGTTATATTTTATAATATACAAAAGCTGTTAAACTGCCATTTCCCGCACGCCTCTCTTTTCCCCTTGCACAACCTAGCGCGTAGTGAATGGAGAACGTAAATACATATTATGTGTAACGTTAGGTAACTGATAGGTAATCTCCGAAAGGACAAACCTCGGCAAGACCTGAAATAATCGTTTGCTTTCCTCTGGGTGGAAAACGGTTGATTTTTCCTGAATTTAAAATAACGCTAGGTACTGAAAAATTAGCCCTCAGTGCAAATCATAGAGCAAAAATAGTGTGACTTACAACTAAATAGGTACTATAGTGCGGACCACAGTATATATTCATCATCCCACTCAAATAGTGAAGGTAGCCTTATCTATGTGAATATACTTGTTATTTTTAGCAAAGAGCTGCGACCTGGTAACATTTAATGCAAGTTCTGATGGACTTGTATATCGACAAACCACTTGAGTATTCATGTTGGTAATTCATTGGCAATCAAACCATATCTGCTGATATCAATAGTACGGTTAGCAAAACAAATAATTATGCTGGTGAATAAGCCTTTTTTGTGCGGGTGAGATTTAAAGCATTTATTTGCCATCTATCAGTTGTTACGTATTATTTTATCTAAATATAATAATAATTAAATAAATACGTTGAACAAAAAAGTCATACTTAGATATACTCAAGGGCGTCGCCAGCTGATGATCAAGGGGGGGGGGGGGGCTACTGGAAGTATAGAGAATAATAAAAAAGTTTTTTTTAAATAATAATAAAAGTTTATTTTCTCCACAATATAACTCCCAATTGCTAGCCTTATATCTACGGTAACATATAGGATGGGCATTATATTGTGGGAGACTAGTGCCTAAAGTAGGCTCTGAAGCTGTAAAGCAAGCCTCTAGGGGGGGCCGCTCTTGGCGACGCCCTCTTAATTGTACACCATAAATAAAATTATAAACGCGATCTAAATGTATTTCTAGGTTTAATTGGCATTAAAACTAGTAATAGTTCAGAAACTTACTAGAACGCGTTTTGGAATAAGGCGGTAACTGACTAAAAACCATCCTTGTTCCTTACATTGCCTTTTGTGTTCAGGGCCGAGGTAACTCGTTCAAACAATCCCGCAACCTCTTGTATTAAGCCTGACAGCCCTACATCGTCGGTGCATGACGATTCATTGTTTACCCACTCATTAAACTTTTCTGTCATCACTACACGAATACGTAAAACGCACACGCAATCGCTATCTCAGATGGCACTTGCGTCCCCTTTCCGTTACATAGCGGTCGCTTGTGACAAATATGGTGCCTGCATTTCACACCACTATTTTACAATAGTTTCCGAGAAAACTCGCCTATAACTGGATACTAGTGTGCTGAAGTATGTGTGAAGTAAATATACGGTGTTCCAGGATGTGATGTTATGTGATTTGTGTGGACTCTGCTGTGGATTGCAGTGTGTAGGTAGGTTGTATTTTATTATGTAACAACTTTTTTTTTTAT
The DNA here is from genome assembly GCA_958295575.1 of Leucania comma. Classification (NCBI taxonomy): domain Eukaryota; kingdom Metazoa; phylum Arthropoda; class Insecta; order Lepidoptera; family Noctuidae; genus Leucania; species Leucania comma. The sequence goes on from OY282468.1 coordinate 20,856,600, forward strand.
GGTAGGTAAAATCATCCAATGACATCCTTGGGCGGAGCGGGAGATAGTGTCAGACTCTTACTGACTAAAAATGTACCCTGTTCCTTCATTGCCTTGGTTCCAGGGCCCTGGTATGCATTTTCATACCTCCCCAGAGCCCCAGGCTTCGACCCTACTGGGCCCCTACAATTTATCAAGTAATAGCTCGAAAAATGGGTGGCGTAATAAAATTTCACAGAAAAAATCACCACGAATTTATAGGTATATAGGGTGACTGGTAATTAGTGAACGATACTTAAACACGTGATTGTAGTCATGATAACAAACCACTTTTACTATGGGACCTAACCTGAAATCGAGAAAAAAAAAATCTGTTGGTCATTACTTTTATGTTCGCCTAACTGGTCAAAATGTACTGACCTTGGCTAATTTTTTTTGCGTTTTCAGGTTTGGTCCCATAGTAAAAGTTGTTTGTTATCATGACTACAATCACGAGTTTAAGTATCGTTCACTAATTACCAGTCATCCTATATAGTGAGCGGTTTCGCCCTCGTGAAAGCAGAAAATTGTCCCCAGGGAACATATTGACGGGATAAAAAGTAATCATGTGCTGATGTGCCACGGGATCTGGTATACCCGTGTTCTAAATTTACACACTCACAAACTTTCGCCTTTTTTATATATATTTGTGTCAACTCAAACTTACACTCATTTATTTCAAATAGACCATTCACAGGCATTTTTGATTAGTCAAAATGTCGGTCAGTCAAAAAAAGTGAGGCTAAATTGCATGTGTGATTGCAATACTTAGATCCTGAGAGCAATATACAATTTAAAATGTTTTATTTGTGAGTCCATTTCTTTACTTTCAGATGTTTTACTTCACAAAATCACACATCTGACTCTCAATTTAATTCATCTTTATAAAGGTTAGGCTAAGTTTTTCATGTCTCCATCTTCATGTTGGGCTAACTTCACCGCCTTCAAATAAGTCCATTACCACTCAACCTAGTAAAAACGGGCCAAGTGTGAGTCGGACTCGCGCACGAAGGATTCCATACCATCCGTAGCAAAAAACGGCAAAAAATCACATGCGTTGCCATTGTATGGAAACCCCAGTTAAATATATAATACTTGTTGTTACAGCGGCAACAGAAATACATCATCTGTGAAAATTTTAACTGTCTAGCTATTACGGTTCATGTATCATGAAATACAGCCTGGGCCTCAAGTTTGCTGTTACAATAGTGTCAGAAAGGTCTATCATTGATTTCATAATAGTTGATTTTGACAAGTTTGGTAATCTAAATATAATGGCGACTCCAATGATCAACCACCGACACTCCATTGAGAGTAATGGCATAGAATGGTAATCTCATACTTACCTACATAATGAAAAATTTATGTCTGCCTTATATCATAACAAAAACCAAACACTGATACAATAACAACAACAAAACACTGAAAACGTCGATCTACTTCGTGGACCAAAAACTGCCACAGCATCAATAGCGAAGCTTAGTAGTACTCTGTAAGTATTGTGCGCGAGATGAACGCCCCACAGATAAAGGACTTCCGCCGTTTAGTTCCGCCGCTCACTTACACGTGCGTTTGCGCCTTTAAATAACAACCAGTAGGTGAAGTGCAAACGAATAATCAAAGAATCAATTGTAACATGCTTGTCTTCCAATCATAAACAGTACAATTAGCGCAGTGGTTGAGAGACTAGTCGCTGTGCTACGTGTCGTGGGTACGATTCCCACACTGAATATATTGAATAATTTTAAGTTTACACTAAACTAGACTTAGGGCCAAATTCACCAATAAACTAATCGCGATTATACAAGACAAAACGCAGTTTGAGCGCCTAATCGAGATTATAGCTTCATTTTGCGTTTCACCGCTATGAATTGAACCTAGTTTACGCTAAACTCAGTTTCAATTCTTTTGTTGTCGCTCATGTTTACGACACGGTTCTTTAAACTAGATTACGCTGAGCTCAGTTTAGTTGAACTCAGTTTTTATATTGAATGGTGAAATCAGCCCTTAATAAATGATCGAAGTAAATCAAAATAATCGTAGTTAGCAACTATTTAATTTTCCTAAGGCTTAAAAACTGATTAAGACCAATAAGAAATGGTTTTTACTGACTGTATTTTGGAATAAAATCGTGGATTCGTTGGGAATTGGTGTAGGAATATTAAAAAACTCGTTTTTTTTTTAAATTGACTCTGTGGTAATGAAGAACAATAGAATCAGGGACCTCTGGAAACAACCCAAATAAAACGGTAGTGTACAGCTACGCCAAAATACTTACGTGCAGTTTAATACGAAAACCAGACAATTATTTCCTGGCTCTGGTTTTCAGCTGGACTTGAGGTTGTTAGTGAACACCAGTATATTCACATGAATGGTTAAATAAGAGGCAGCAGCTGCGACAAAGCGATTCATAGAGACGAATCAAACACTTAGTGCATCAAGTGATCCTTTTATCCATAAATCTATTCAGTGGTCGAACTATTACGCTGGGACATGCGCACACGCACCTTAATAAGCTACGCTGGAGTTGAGCACGATCCACGTATTATAAAGTCATTTCAAAGCTCTTAAAGTGCTGTTATTAAGACGTATGAGACGTATTTGCTATGTCAATAGATGTTTTCTGGCGGCTAGGTTGTAATTGACATTGTTTCCGCCATGTTTTTTCATTTGTTTGTTATGCATTTGCCGGTTTGTCCTCAAGTAAATAAATTTTCCGGTAGAATTTTTTTAGTACTGTTTTCATCCAATGTCTTCTCCTGTGTTGAAGATAGTGTTAGGAACGTGAACATAAAATATTTATATGGAATGCATCGCATGTTTTTTTTTGTTTTTTCTCACGCATCGCATGTGGTGCCCACCCCCTTACGTCTAACCGTTTATTTCAATTTGATGTGCTGTGTTATATTATACTCGTAATTAATTTTTTAAATAGTCTTACAAGCCCTTGCTTTATTCCATCATCCTGCTCTAGGATGGACCAAGGGGGCATGACTGAGACTTTAACTGACTAATACTCCTCAATCCTTCGTGAACGCTTTGAGTACTTTGTCCCGAGGGGTAAACTCTGTCGCACCACCTCTTCTCTTCTCCTTCGTACTCCGCGTTATACTTCTAGCCACTACGATGGCTCCTTTTCTGTAACTGCAGTGCGTCTCTGGAACTCTCTGCCTCACTCTCTTCGCGACAGCCCTTCTCTGGTTGTCTTCAAGAGGAAACTTAAAGAGGACTTCCTTTCATTTTTGACATAATATTAGTGTATTTAGTATGTATTAATATATGTATAATATAATTATACCTATATTAGAGTTAGTTATGTAGAATGATATTGTGCACTGGATCCTACCCTAGAATATGTTTTCTCTCTATAACTCAAAGGTTTACTGGGAGAAAACTCATTGCTGAGACACGTGAGCTCGCCTTTGTACATGAACTGTAGTCATATCTAGTAGTCATATCTAGTTCTTAGGTAGCAGCTACAGGTAGATTGAAGCATAAAAATGTAATGCCGTAAGTGTCAATGTAATATCTAAATTCACTTACATACAACAATTATCTTGTAACGGTCTTCCCGTCCGATTATGATTTAGGTGTCTTCAAGGCTAGATGTATGAAGGTTCTTAATAAACTAGTGCGACAATCAACGATTGCGTCACTGCTTACCATCAGGTGGGATCGCAGTCAAGTAATAGTTTACTTACATCATTTACAAAAAAACATACATCATACAAACATTCATCATACATTTTCGAGAGCACTTTAGTACGTGTTATTAATTAAGATCATTATAATCCGGTCCCGTTACCTTTTTGCGTAGGTACAGACGCCAGCACATCAACCTACCTCAATCTGTCAAATTTCATTAATAGATTTTCAACCTTATCACAATAGTCGAAGGTTAATGTTCGATTGGTAAAATTTGACAGATTTGGGTAGATTAACGTGCTGGCGTCTGTACATCGGTCCCCAGGTCCCCAGTTCGCCTTCCGATACGCGATCGCCCTGTTGGCGATTCTTCATTTCCAATTCGAAAAGAAAAATCTGATAATCTCGTTTTTCTTTTTAATGAAATATTGCGTAGTACCTGAGTGTGTCTGGTATATCTTGGTGCATTCTATCTATGTTTGCAGTTATGTAAATGCAACATTTCTCGATACGCATTGAAATTGGTCCATTTAAAACTAAGTTATGTTGCACACGTCCATTTATGTTTATGTTACAATAAATTTGTTGTAATTCGGTTGCAAGTTGCAATTACGACATAGAGAAATCGAATTGCATCAGGAAATTGGGCATTAATCACGAGTCTTTGAGTTGGGTAACTATTGTTACTTGAATTTTATGTACTCTAACATTTTTTTTAGTTTGTCTGGTTTGTGTTAATCCAGGCTAGACTAAGAACTAGTTTAATGATTGCTGAAAGAAAACGTAACGTGTAATTAAAACACTTTTCATTAAATAACAACAAAAAACATCGTAAGTATAGCCTGAAAGTAAACTCAAGGAAACCACAGAAATTGCTAACTTGGAATGATAGGTATAGGTTTCAACTACAAGTTCCTACCTACCTATTTGAGTTTACTGTCAAATGTAAATTAAATCTTATTCCTTTTTAAACTTGTGTTTAAGAGCGTCAAACCTGAGATATATTTTCTTACAATCGATCGTACGTGATTATGATGTTATAACACATCTTTCTATATATTTTGGAAACAGATATCTTGTGGATATTATCTAGGATTCTATTGAAATCAAATCATAAATTTGTATAATAATAATCAAGTTAAGACCTCGTGAACTTTGGCCCGTCATAATACTCATAAAAAAAAGTTTAAAAATTATATTGGTAGAAACCTTGCATATTTAAAATGCAAGATTCTGAATAACGAACATTTTTTCCAAGAAATTTTAAAGTTTTTTTTTAATTTGTAATTTCTGGAATAAGTTTTGTAAAATATTCGAGTGAATAACGGAAACACTGAATGCCAACAGAGCGTTGAGGCGTTAACTCGCTCTTTTTTCACATTGCCTCTTTATCAAACATCGCGTTGGACGAACAAGCTTTTAAACCATGGTCAGATTGACGATACACTTGTCTGAAAGGACCCTCGTATGAGACTGGTAATTTTGCGGGATTATTAAAAAAAAAGTAAGAAAAATATATCATGGCCCTGGAACGTAAAAGGGAACTGAAGAAACAGTGCTGGATTTAAGTCGATAATAATCTGTCACAGCCTCTCGCTCCACCTTAAAAAACTGGGCAAGTGTGAGTCGGACTCGCACACGGTTCCGTACAAATTTACATATGAAAACAGTTTAATTCCCGAATCGAGTTTCGAACATTTTTTCGAATCGCAACTTTTTTATTAATAAACTTGTGCTATGAGACCTTGTTTTATGCCAAATGTCAGGATTCTAGGTCAACGGGAAGTACCCTATGAATTTTGAGTTCTTTGAGAGGTCGAAATATACGTTTTTTACGACATAAACAGCTGTAACTTTTTTTTCCTTAACTTAAACGTTTGATTCTTCACAGCTTCAAGGGACCGCAGATTTGGTTTTAATTTCAACTCGATACCTCTACGCATTCTCGAGATAAACTTGACAGACGGACTGACAACAAAGTGATCCTGTTTGGGTTCCGTTTTTTCGTTTTGAGTACAGGGGTGCTATTCTCTAAGAAAACGCAGCGCTGCCTCAACGACGAACACCCAAATAGGATACATTGAATTGTCAACCTAATGTACAGAAGCCAGCACATCAACCTACCTATATCTGTCAAATTTCTTTAATAGATTTTCAACCTTATCACAATAACGGAAGGTTAATATTCGATTGGTAAAATTTGACAGATTGGAGTAGATTGACGTGCTGGCGTCTGTACCTACACATTGGATTGTTAATTCAATGTATCCTATTTGCATGTTCGTCGTTGCGGCAGCGCTGTGTTTCTTAGAGAATAGCACCATTGAAAGGCTGCTACTTCTACGTCTCAATTTTCAACTACCCGACCTGCTATTAGCCACGCAGCCTCCCAGTCGGGTACTAAGGAACGCCTCTACAATTCACAAGTATAAACCTGTACCTCTACCATGTATATGAAAAAATAAAAATTTAAAAATAAAAATAAATATTTTGTATGTCAAATTTTGGTTCTGCAAGTGACCGCTAGAGGCGCTGCAAAATTTGCCATACAAAATATTTACGGCGTCGATATCGAATAGCGACGTTTACTATTCACAAGTACAGTTCACAAGTATAAACCTGAATGCATTTCCACGGGGCGCAGTTAACAATGCGGCTTACTAATAGCTGAACAATGGAGCACTTCACACCTGCCGCGATTAGGGTCGCCGCGTTTATAAACATTGCTCCAGTAATACATCATCTTGTATTCATTCATCTTGTATTCTTTGGAGCAACCTTTTTATAAAGACCGTATCTTAAGTCTTAAGGTTGTAATAATTACGGAGACGCCCTGGGCGTGCAGAGCGGGATCGCCGCATCATCTGATGATTTTCCATAAAAATAAAAACGTTGTACTTCTTTAATAGATTTTCAACCTTATCACAATAGCGGAAGGTTAATGTTCGATTGATAAAATTTGACAGATCGGGGTAGATTGACGTGCTGGCGTCTGTACTAGTAGTCTCCCTCCCTCTCCCAAAGAGTATCATTGAGTATTCAATTTTTAATAGGTGTTGCGTTCTTTATTAGGGTTCCGTAGCTCAAAAGGAAAAACCAAACCCTTATAGGATAACTTTGTTGTCGGTCTGTCTGTCTGTCAAGACGGTAAAACTTTCCTTTATGGGCCGTCGATTTAAGGGTCGGGGAGGGACGGGGGAGGGGGTGGAGAGGGAGGGCTACCCCCCTGTGTCATTCCCAACCCGCGGAGCCCCATGGTTATGGAGATATTTATGGTTAAATTTTGAGGTTAGGTTAGGTTTAAACACTATTTCGATCAATTTCAAGTCTAATTTCCATAGATTTATGGGGCGGGGAGGGCGAGGGTGGGAGGAGCCTACCCCCTGTACCATCCTTACTCTGCGGAACCCCATGGTTATGGAGATATCCATGGTTAAAATTTTGAGGTTAGGTTAGGATATTTTTCGCAACACTACCTACTATACTTGCTAAGATAGCTCGACGGAGCCCCGCTCCGCGGGGCTCCTACTTCTGGGTGGTTTAAAAAAAAAATAACCTCGAAGGAGGTGGCGGGGTCTGTGTTCGCTCGCTTCGCTCACTCACTACGACCCCGCCACCTCCTTCTAACCTAAATCTATCCGAGTCGGGGTGCCCTAAAATTCCGAACGCTCGCGGTTTTAAAAAAATACCAAATTTACTATGTGAAACTATATTATATTTAAAGACAAGTGACAAAATTGAATGAAACACACCTCCACCTTCAACAGAGGACCCCGTGTTCCGAATTACGTCAAAAACGATTGTATCGCGAATCCGACCAAATTTAATAGTCGCAAAATATAAGAGATACAGAGTAATAATTGTGACGTTACACGTTGGTTGGATTCGCGTTAAAATCACTTGTTGATGCAATTCGGAACGAGAGGGGAACGTGAAACGTCAAATTTGACATCTACCATGACAATTTATCTAACCTAAATGGCGTGTTATTTTTCAATTTGTATGGAAACTTGGAAACTTTAAATATTTATATCTCGTAAACCGTGAGCCTCCGCAACTTAAAAAATTGTAAAAAGCCTTATGTTTATGAGTACTATTTACCAAAAAAAAAGATGAACTTCCAACTCGACGGCCCATAAAGGAAAGTTTAGCCGTCAAGACCCTTTATCTTGGGATTGTCTGCAGGTATCAAGTTGAAATTAAAACTCATATCTGCGGATCCTTAAAAGATATCTAATTTAGTTAACGACGCAAAAATAGCATATTAGGATACTTTCAAGGGAATTAAATTCATAGGGTACTTCCCGTTGACCTAGAATCCTGTTTGGCATGAAGCAAGGTCTCATAGCACAAGCATAGGAAAAAATCTGAAAACTGTAAATTTATAGTAAGTCCACAAAAAAAAAATTGCGATTCGGATAAATCTTCGTAACTTAATTCGGGAATTGAACTGTTTTTATAAGTAAATTAGTACGGAACCCTCATTGCGTGAGTCCTACTCGCAATTGCCCGGTTTTTTTTTACGTACAAAAGCTAGGGTAACTCTTTGGAACAATCCGCAGCCTTGGAGGAGGCTCTGACAATTTTGTTGACCCGGGCTTAGTCTTTACCAGACGGTCGAACGGCGAGTTGCCCATTGCTCGCTGTCCTTTATTTTTAGTCCTTCAGCATTTGTTTCCTACCTACCGTTATCTATGATTATTGTCTTTTAGTCGTGATCCTTTACCTGAGCCTTTACCTACCTAAGTCTATAGTTTTTTTTTTTCACAACTATCACACAACGCCGTCTTGTCCCAAGCTAAGCAGAGCTTATGTTATGAATACTATACAACTGATATAAATATGTATATATTTCACAGAACAAATGATCGTGCTCATTATACAAACATTTGTCCTGGTTGGGAATCGAACTCACGACCTCTGGCACAGCAGTTAAGGCCAAAACCACTAGACCAACAGGCCAGTCAAAAAAAAAGCTTAAGTTATCAGGTACTTAAGCGGAGCAGCCCTAGCGCATTATGACCAATCACCCAGGAGATGGCTGTCGCTGGAGCCCTATTGACTCTGTTGTTCAACGCCACTTAATTTGCAGGGCTTCACATACAATGCTCTGAAGTTGAACAAAAGCATTTTTTATGGACAAAGTTGAATGAGCTTTTAGAAGGACTTAATCCGGTTTTAAGGATTTAATGAGAAGGTGGTTGGTAATTGAAAGACTTGGAACGTTGTTTAAAAATGAGGAACAAGTATGATTAATATAGCATAGAATAAAATCAGCCTTATAATGTTCCCACTTCTGAGACTCAGGCCTTCTCTCTAGGGGAGGGAAGGTGCCGTAATCCAGCACCCAGGCCCAGTGCGGGTTGGTGATTAATATGTATATATAGGGTGACTGGTAATTAGTGAACGATACTTAAACACGTGATTGTAGTCATGATAACAAACAACTTTTACTATGGGGCCAAACCCGAAATCGCGAAAAAAAAGGTCATGTTCAGTACATTTTGACCAGTTAGGCCAACATAAATGTACGGACTAGCAGATTCTTAACCCCTGAATTTATTTCAGTGTTTCCTCTCTGGGTAGTCAGCTAGAATACATCGGTCTCATCTAGTTTAAATAGACAAAAAAAAAAAATTACGAGTAAAAGTGTTTTTTAAAATTTGCAAAATTAATAATAAAAATATCATTTACCACCTTTTTACCGCACCACTTTTTTTTCGTCAGATTTTAAGTGTAATTACAATATTTAGCATTTAGTCGTTAATTTGGTTTTAAAGTAGTTATAGTTTTTAATGAGTGTACCAAGTGTAGTAGATAAATAGTGATTTATCTAATATTGCTTAACAAAGACTGATGAGTTAACTGGTTTCTATATTTTTCTTTGAAAATGTTATCTTTTCTCGTCTAGAAATGAAGAACAACTAGTTATAACCACGCTTTTTATATTGAGTTATAATATTATGTATCTTAATTTGATTGTGTCTGATTCTTACCGGAATATGATTTTGGTTTTAAAGTTTTAATTCATTATTCCCCGAGAGGACGCCGGCGTCCGCACACCTATTGTCTTTCTATTGTGTCTCTAATTACGGTATATTGTAGGTAGTATATTTACGTGCTATCGTGTCGGTTTTATGAATTAATTGAAGTTTATTTAATGCCTTGCTTCTGATAAATATCATTAGTAGCCTTATACTGTTCTCTACTGACACTCAAGCCTCCTTTCTACTGACATGTACTCATTCAAATAAATCCTCAGAATCATACATTATATTGTAACTGAATTAACTAGCATACGTTACTCCATTTTAAACCGGTCGCTGTAGCCTCCACCTCAATGAGCTGCTACACAAGCACTTAGAACAATGCGCTCAATAAGTCCATAACAACAATCAACACAATACAATGGAACTGCATTTCGAAAAACAATCCCATCTGCGAGACTGAATGAATAGATAAGAACGCACTCAAAGGCGGATTTAGAAAACTAGTTACTGCCAACGGCTTTGTCTACATCAAAGTAGAAAATTATTCCAAGAGAACTTATTCTTAGGCTAAGAAGTACCTATCGTATGTGCTATTCCAGGACATGGACATCCGTGCAGCTGTTCTAGTGTGACGACGTAACAAATATACGTACTCGTACACTTTCACCTTTATAATATTAGTGTAATTTGGATACGAGTACGCAATTTTAATTCCATTTCGATTAATATTGATTCAATCATTCTCATTTGTCAGATTATTCTACAAGCAACGTTTTACCGCTATTATTTAACCTTATAATCAAATCTTCAGATTTTTAGTAAATCGGTAAAATGCTTCACATTACAAGCATGCAATATCTTTGCGTATCTTTCGCAGTTCGAGAGTGACCGCACTTTAGGTGTTGTAGTCCTCTTAGGAAGCAATTGAAAGACAATCATACGAAATGACATATTATATATATAATTTTAAGGTTCAAAAGATGGTCCTTTGAAGAAGGACTAGTAAGAAAAAGACCTTACAAAAGTAAGGTGACTTTGATTATGGGTTTCCGTACATTTTGTTGTACCCGACATTGCCTTTTTGTATCAGTAAATATAACTCCTGTTATTAAAGAAGTCACTGCAAAATTACCGGCATTATAACTGCAATTATTCTTTCCCTTGACATTTTGTAACTGTTATGGCATTGTATTTTCTTTTCATATGAATGGCATCATTGAAGTTCAACTGTGAAGGTAGAACTACATTGCACACACGTGGGGCCACGTACGCTAATCTAGGTACGTCAGTCACCATTTTTCTATGACAATTACTAGACTTGTAGAGTTACAGACAGTTAGACCCACGCCACGACGCGACTCTACGTAGGAATCAGGCGTGTGCGTCGGTCTATTGTTTTTCCTGCATCCTTTTTTCTTGAGGTGGGAAATCATCTAATAACTTCTGCTACTTTAGGGTAGTGCTGTAGCTCGTTCTCCGACCGTAGCTTGCTATCCGACCGAGCCCAAGTCGTCGACGGCGCGTACTATTCCCGCGCGCCTCAAGGAGTTGTCAGCAAACTGTAGGGACCCATCAGGGTCGAAGCCTATTGGGGCCATGGACCGATTTCTGAAAGGAAGATCCGGCCCCGGTATGTAGGGCTAAGAAGGAACGGGGTGGATTTTTTAGCCAGTATAAGTCTGACCCTATCTCCCACTCTACCCAAATTTAGTAGTGGGAGTGTCAGAATTTTTCTGACTAAAACCACATCTCTGAGTCCTTCGATTGCTCTTTGCGTGCTAGGACCACGGATTCTTTTTCGGAAATTCCCCGTAGTCATAGTAGGCATTGGGTACAGCACCTACGGTTTTGCTAAAATCTCTTTGAGGCGCGCATAGAACACAACGCGCTGTCGAAATTGAATTTTAGCCAGCAGTAACGCTCGCGAGAACGTACAAAAACCATCTCAATAGAACATAACACTCCCAGAGCAAAAAGTATCCTGTTTGCTATTCCAAAACATGGTCTACCCGTGTACCAAAAATGTTAATTCGTTTAGCTGTTTGGGCGTAATGAAGTAACAAGCTTATATTTATATACAAACTTACGTCTTTATAATTAGAGTGTGATTTGATGTGATTATGTTATTTCAGGTATCACCTACATTCTGGTATCTTATCTTTAGTGGTATTAATACGTTAAGTGTTAGCTTTGTAAAAGGACTCATTTATTTACTCGTTGTCTTGTCGTTGCCGTCTTAGTCATTTACAGGACAACCTTGGTTTTACATTTGTAAAGCACTTAAAGACCAAAGTTTTTTGTTATTTTAAAGTCTTTACCAGGAATACTAAATGTAGAAATGTGTTTATTATTCTGAATGGCCGTAAGTACCTTCAAGAAAAATGCTGGTCCTTTGAATATTTCTTTTTTATACGACTGTCAGGTGGCTGTTACTTCAAATGGAAAACTTATTTATGTTTGGATATTGTTTATAGAATCTTATAAAATTATAAACATTGAAGGATTATTTAATAAGTCAGATGCAAAAACAGGGTCTATAAATAGTTATGACTACAATTTCCTTGAAGTTGCGCAGAAGCACCTATCGATGGTCTTATAGTGACGTAACCCTACGTGATTTACTGCATACAGATATTAGGTCATTGAAGATTCACTCATTCATTTGAATTTATTTTTATTGTTACTAGTCCAAACTGCTCTTACGGCTTGAGCAAAGGTATCCTGCTATTCCTTTCATGGTTCATCATTAGGGTTGTAACGGAACTATGGCTTCGTTTCCGAAAGTCCGAAGTTCCGCAAGAAATCGCATCTTCACCTCCGCCTCCGCAAAAATTATGCAGAGTTATAAGAGATTTCTATTTACGTCACAATCATAGAACAATACTGCACGCAGTGACGCTAGATGACGACCTCGATGTGAAGGCGAAATGGTGCCTCCGCATTCGCCTCCGCCTCCGCTAAGATGGTTTCCTTTACAACCCTATTCATCATGGGTCGTAGTAGGCCATTTTCTTAATAGTTGCGGTGTTCAATTTATTTGCCGCGTACTATTAATGCTTGGTTATTGGCAAAACTAACATTCTACACCGAGAATAACTCTGAACGGTTTAAGATTTGGAACTTGGTGCCATAGATAACTTTTATTCAGCTCAAAAATACCTATCCGATATGACACATTATATAGCTATTAGAAGGTGGGCCGCATAGCGTAGAAACTTTGACATCATCCTTTGGCGTCATAGAACTTCCTGGTCCGAACGCGTTAGCCTTCTTTTGAAACTACATTATTATTTTTAGGGTTCCATACTTCAAATGAAAAAAAAAAACAGAACCCTTATAGGATCACTTTGTTGTCCGTCTGTCTATCAAGACCTTTTATCTCGGGAACGCATCGAGTTGAAATTAACCAAATACTCAGGTTTACGGGCCCTTCAAGCCGTGAAAAATCAAACTTCTAAGTTAACGAGAAAAAAGACACCGCCGTTTATGTCACAACACACGCATATTTCGACACTCTCAATAGAATAAAAATTATAGGGTATTTCCCGTTGAATTAGAATTTTGAAATTTGGCATGAAGCAGATTATTTTTATATTTGTGCTTCAAGACCTTCTTGTAGCACAAATATAAAAATAATCTGAAAAATTGTCAAAATTTTTTTTTTTGCGATTCGGAAAAATCTTTGAGAATCGATTTATCAATTGAACTGTTTTCATTGGTCAGTTTGTACGGAATCCTTAGTGCATGAGTCCGACTCGCACTTGCCCGTTTTTTTTTTAATTTTTCAGAGTTTCAACAATTGATGTATGTTTATAATTTTATGAAGATAATGAGAACCACTCAGGTACTACACAACTAATTGACATCAAACAATAGTGTAATGAATACTGGCCTTTTGTTCTTAGCCTGTGTTTGTTCAATTGTATGACAGTATTACATAATATCATTATCTTAAAATAAACGTAGCTATGAGAATCGTTTATACTCGGATAATAATATTTAAAACTATAATGATTCGGTAGAAGTAAGATGACATCTTAACTTAAAAGAAATAAAACTATAGTATACGGCAAGTAAGTTGAACCATTTGCTATAGTTACTGCGCATTTAAAGTCGACCGCCATGATGGTAGTTTTATAAATTTAAAGAAGTCCTATTCGTGCTGTGGCTTCCTGTAACTGAGGGAGTGCACTAGTCTATAACTTTGTTGGAGGTCCTTAATAATAAATAAATAAATAAAAAGCTCCATCCCTTTAACAGTTCAGTTTAGGTCATCAAATGAATCGCGTTAAGAGCTCGTGGTAGATCCCCGGATACTTTTTCTGTATGATGAAGAGGCACTGTTACAAACGTTTTTTTTCTTTTCCTTCTTCTGTGAATCGTTCACTCTACACAAAATCGGTATCAATGAATTACACTTCGTTTAAAGCCTTCCCTAATATTCATCTTTTACTACATAATTACTAATAGTATATTTTTTATTGTTACAGATCGTGCCGGTGACCACATGCCGCCGTCATCATGGTGATCGTTACCAGGGTATGTGTCTTTCACATACTAGACTAATCTACTGCTTTCAAAAATTCAAATTTTAATGTCAAATAAATCAGCGCATTTGTTCCTTTTCATATAAATCGAGCCATCCGGCTCGAAGGACCAATATTTTTTATCGCAAAATTACTAAATCTGCTAAAAGTTCAGTGGTTTATTTTTATTACAATACCGATACACCTAGAATCAAGTTTATACACCTTTAAATTTTAGTCGTTTTAATCCCGCGGAGGGTCGATTCGGTGCATGAAAAACTAGATTTGTAAAGAGCAAATGAAAAAATACTTTTTTTTTTAAGTCGAATTAATTTACGCATGTTCGAAATTAATATCTTCAAGTAAACGTCAGCTGAGCGAGGCCAATGAACTGTAGGTAATTAGTACGCAACAACCGACAACTACCTACTAGGTCATTGACTCGTTTACTTAAAGAAATTAATTTCGTACATGCGTATAATAACTCGAATTTTAGAAAAAAAGTACTTTATTTTTTAATCTTATCTTGACAAATCGGTAGTGTTTCATGTATCGAATCGACCCTCCGCGGGATTAAAACGACCAAAATTTAACGGTGTATATAGCGAATAAGTAAGTAAGGATATGAAAGAAATTCCTGTTCTACCAGCATAAACATTTGTACCAATTTGTACCTACCTAGTTGAGTTTTTCTCAATGTAAACAAACAAGACCAATTACCACCTTGCCCGCTAAGTATGGTGTTTAAGTCGAAATCTTTAGAAAGCCTGTCGAAGATAGCTTCCACTTTTGTGGCTCACACATAAAATTATGGTTATTCACGAGCAAACCGGATGCCGTTGAGATGTCGAGACGACATCAATTTTACTGCGAGCCACGAGTTCAAGGCTTATACTTGACATGAATGGCGCGTGATAATGATTTGTATTGTCATGAGACAGTGTCTGTTTTACCATTACTGGTTATGGTAGTGGTAAGATTGGTCCTTTTAGACACGTGATTATTTCCCATAATTTTATAGTCAAACTAGCGTCTGCCAGCGGCTTCGCACGCGTGAAAGTCAGTTTCTCCATACAAACTTTCAACCCCCGTTTTACCCCCTTAGGGGTGGAGTTTCGTAAAATTCGTTCTTAGCGGATGTGTACACCCTATAAGGGACCTACATGCCAAATTTTAAGTTTGTAGGTGTTATAGTTTTTAAAATTTCGTTATTAATCAGTGAGTGGTATTTCGCTTTTATAGCATAGCAGCATAGCATAGCATCATAATTATAATGTTCCCACTGCTGGGACTCAGGCCTCCTCTCTAGGAGAGGGAAGGGAAGAATATAAAGATAAATATCATAAAAGGTTACAATGTCTATACATATATTTTACATTTTGGAAATAAGTCTATTATAATTTCAAAATGCTAATGTATGCTTTTGTTTTTTTTTTAATTTGCACATTAAAATGTTCATTATAAGTTTTATGACTTTCAACTGCAATAAATTGATAAAGAAAAACGGATTAAAATAAAATTGAAAACGATTCGAAGTAGCAGACAATGAATGAAACGGTCAGTTTTTTTCGTAACAGACTGAATCGAACATAAAATTCAATAATTGGCAATTTTAATGTGATTGCTTTTAAAAAGAGGTTAGCTGTCAAATGCTGGAACTTCCGTGAGTAAAAAAAATGGATGGTCGGCACTCGGCACTGTGGACGGTGTGTCGGTGACGTAGTGCTGCTACCTACTTGTGCCCAAAGCGGTACATTCTCGCCGAGTTCCGATCAGTGCGTTTGGCAACACATTCCGTCAGTCCGCCACAGAATCCAGCACTGAGGGCGTTCACCCCGCTGACCAATACATAGATACATACATGCATACAAACTATACATACACACTCTCCACTCTCACATAGCGAACTTTCAAAATATAAAAGTCACATTTTCGAAAATGTCAAATTGAGAATTTTATATGATTCGATATGGTCAACGAACTAAATTTTTTATTACTTGATTTATGATAACCATTTGACTCTGTTGGGCCACAGTATGCAATAAAAATTTTGCTTCTGAACTATAATATTAATTTGAAGAAATTAAAATATTTGGTTCCTGTTCGTCTAAATCTATACAAACTTTATGATATAATCAAAAAACATGGCGCCTTATGGCAATATTATTGTAAATAAGCTTACATAAATAATGTGGATGTATCGTCAAATTACTTATTTGAATGTCGTAAAAGAAATTATTGGTAAAATATTCTAGTCTGGTATCATATTGGCTAATCAATCGTGATGTTTACTGCTGCGGCAGACAAAACACCTTGAACAAGAAAAACAAACTGAGGTATGTTTATAAATATCGTTTTACTACATAACTTGCAAATGCAATGAAAAAGTCGTTCAATAGGTTTAACTGAATATTGTACGCTGTATACCTAGCTTTTAAAAATTTATTTGAGTTTGTTATTGATGATTTTAATGATTACAATTTAAATTCATAAAAAAATCCGTGTTGAGGTCGCAAATCATATTTTGATCAATATACTTGACAGTATTGATCTGGAAAATGTGAAGAATTTAAAAAACATGAACTTCGTGTGTTAACCTGATGCTTTGCTTTAGATGCACAAACAGCTTGACTTAACTTTGTTTAGGTCAGAATTGGTCATGCGGTCTTTCCGTCCAATAAATTTAATTTAGGTGTCTTCAAGGCTAGAGTGTATAGGCTCTTCATAAACTGGTGCGCCTCGCCATCGATGATTGTTTATCTGCTTACCATCAGGTGTGTTTTCTAGTTTCGTTTTTTCTATTTCATATAAACTAGTGCTTAACTGCAATCTCACCTGATGGTAAGCAGTGATGCTATCGTTGATCGTGAGGCACACTAGTTTATTAGAGCCTATTCTGAAACACTCACTCTAGCCTCGAAGACACCCAAATTATAATCGGATGGGAAGACCTCAGCAGGTATATTTACACATCGTATAAACCTATTGATGAAGTTCATTCAAACTCAATTCAGCACGGACCGAGTTTCTTAATCGTATATGTGCCACTTCACCAACGTGTTAAGGCTGTGTGCAGAAATAGGCGAGTTGAGTTGGACGACTTCCTAAATGAGAGGGAGAGTGGACACAATGCCTCGTAAAGATCCGTGAGTGGGAGACAAACTAGGACCGACGGGTTTCACAACTAGCTCGATATCGATTCAAGTAATCTGTCCATTGTCCCAATAAATTCTCAAGGAATTACATAAATATAAATAGCTGTTAATCTAGTTTAGTCAATGTTTTGATCTTTCTGTCATTTCAGACTGCGAAACTTTGATCCAGATTTGAAGGTATCGTGTGTTTTATTATATAGATATTAAGGTTTTGAAGGTTTTTTTTTATTTTTGTTTTTTTATTTGTGAACTCACCATGCTCCATCGTCGACCACACCATCACCATCAGTTGAGGTGTGGTTGACGATGGAGCTTGTTTTGAAGTAAATCGACTCGATCAAGAGGATTTTATTGTCTACAGAATTCTTGTCTTATCTATTCTTTAACGTTTCAACCTAGATCTATAGTAGGTATACATAGGGAATAACGAAAAATTTTAGATATGTGTACACAGACTACTTTAGGAAGAATTTCTTATGGCGTGAAATCACGCGGGAACCGGGCGTTCGCTTTGGAATTGAGCGAAAAAAAGCAATATTACAGTTAAACAGGTTTTAAAGGACACAGTGTAGGAGAGTTTTCACGTTGACCTGCTCATTTTTTTCGTCATTGATAGACAAAAAGCTTTGTTACTTAGCACTATCTCATAGTTCTTTTTTACATAGTTAAGATGTCATATCTTTCGCTCTGTGTGGAGCAAGTGGGAGTTTCAGACTTTTACCAACTAAAGCCCACCCGAGTTCCTTCGTTGCTTATCATACCAGGGCCGAGACTTCCTTTCAGAAGTAGGCCCTTGGCCCCAGTGGGCTTCGACTCTGCTAGGCCCCTACCGTTTGCTGAAATCTTCTTGAGACGAGCTGACCATTGCCCGCCGTCCACAAGCCGGTGGCCAGAAATCGCGATCGGGATCCCCGCAGAGGCTGGGGCGTGAGGGCCGTTGCCTAACGCGTTTGAAAACCGCCATTGCTAGCATCCTTCAGTTTTATTCCTTTGCGTTTTAGAGCCTTGTTAGTAACTCTTTGGAACAATCCCTCAAATACGAGTATACACGTCTAAAGTCATTGTTTAACAATAAATGTTGGCGTTAGCACAGATAAAATAATAGTACAGCATTAGATACTTATACTTAACTGTTTCTTCTTTATAGATAACATCGCAATGACGTTGCAGATTCTTCGAACGCAACGATTAACGTGCAATGTTTTTAACTTTTCATCTGTACATACATACGTATAGGTAGGTACTCGTAGTATAAAGTCGTTTTCCGCGTCGGTGTGCGAAGGCGTATTCTTGACCCTATGTTTATAGTTAACTAATGAGCACAGGTCATAGCGGGCATTAGGTGCCAGCGCACAGCTGGGTGCGGGTGCAAAACAACTCCTTAGTCGCCCAGGTGGCCTAGTGACCATGTATTTGTGCGGCCAATGAGGTAACAAAAAAGCTATAACTTTGTGATTTTTCATGATAGTCTTTAAAAAAAATGCTAGACAGGTGTATCAGGTTTTGCATATACTGTTTTTTTTTTTTTTTTTTTAACGTGGGTAAAATCATCCAATGACGAATCCCGCCCTTGGGTGGGGTGGGAAACAGTGTCAGACTTTTACTGACTAAAAACCTACCTTTCCATTCCTTGCCTTTATCCTGGGGCCCGTGGTGACAGTCTCACATAACCTTTGGGCCCCAGTAGGCTTCGGCCCTGCTGGACCCCTACAGTTTGCTGACAACTCCTTGAGGCGCGCGGGAACGGTGCGCGCCGTAGACGACCTAGGTTTTGCATATACTAAAACTAATGTTTTATATAGATACATTTAAAATATCGTCACTAGGCAATAACCTATTGATTGTTTTAGGTTATTCACCTCCCCATTGTTAATAAATGATACAACATCAAACATTGTATTATCATGTCCAGCTTTATCCAAATTCAATCCAGTTTAAAAACCCAGACAGTTTACAGCTTATTTGTAAATCAGACAGTCAAAGAGTTCATCATCATCATCATCATCCTGCCCTTATCCCAGGTTATTTGGGGACGGCACAACATGTTTTTTTCTTCCATTCTGTCCTGTCAAAAATAAAGAAAAAGAGTTTATTTACGTCAAATATGGCGTACTTAATTTTTTTTAACAAAAACACTACCTTTATTCAGTATATGCGAAACTCAAAACACGGGTACTTTTATGCAAAGAATCTATGTACAAAATTTCATAACAGTATCATGAAAAATCACAAAGTTATAAGCTTGTTATGTTACCTGGTTGTCCACACAAACACATGGTCACTGGGCCATCCGGGCCACTGTGTGCATCAGAATGGCGGGTGTAATTTCCAGATTTTCCTAAATTTATTACAGTTATTTGGTACTTTCTGTGTAACCCTATGTACCTATCTTGAAAATCCGTGTACATACACCCGTACAAGGTACACCTGCCATCTTGATGTCAGAACCGCGGGTGTATTGCTAACCAATATTAGCCAAGCGTACTGTATAAGTAAATTTGGTACCTCTTGAGTACCTGCAGATACAAGAATTAAATAAACGAAATACTGTAACGTTGCTGCGAGAAATAAAAAACGATTTTCTTTCTTTGACGTATTTTTTAAAATAACAATCTACATATTGATAACTTAAGTTACATATTAAAAAACCTATATGTATACATAATTACAAAAACAAACAACATAATATTGCCCATTTTAGATTTGAGAGAGATTTATAGAATTAGGATGTGTGTCTGTCAGTGTTTCCAGAGTGAAAATGAAACAAGAGACAGTTTTAAAGGATATGTTAATTAATTTGAACGATAACGAAATAAGTAATGATTAATAACGCATTGATTCCGTGTGCATTTAACTCGACCTTATAATTTGATACAAAACTATAATCCTAATATACATACTAAAAAATAATGTATAAATAAATAAGTATAAATGTCAAGTTTTCTGTAGTCTCTGCTTAATATTAACATTCAAATCTCACTTTCTTCCAACAAGCGAAGCCCATACATTATTTAGAAAGCAATATAATTTAATAAACCGGTACAGAAAGTATATCCTAAAATAAGAACACGCTGTGTTAACATTCGACACATGGCAGTTTTGTTGAATTGATAATTATGTGTAGATATCTTGATTGCTAATTATATGTAGATATTTAAATTTTCTATAGGTACTTAGGTAGCTATTTTTGGGGTTCTGTAACTCGAAAGGAAAAAACGGTACCCTTATAGGATCACTTTGATGTCTGTCTGTCTGTCTGTCTGTCAAGGCCCTTTATCTCGGAACTGTGTGGAGGTATCGAGTTGAAATTTCACGGTCAACAAAGTGATCATATAAGGGTTTTTTTTTATGGCAGGTAAAATCATCCAATGACAAATCCCGCCCTTGGGTGGAGCGGGTAGTATTGTCAGACTCTTACTAACTAAAAACCTACCCCGTTCCTTCGTTGCCTATCGTGCCGGGGCCGGGTATTCCTTTCGGAAGCTGACCCATGACCCCAGCGGGCTTCGACCCTGCCTGCCCGCAGCTAGCAGGCTGGGCCTCTACGGTTTGCTGACAGCTCCTTGAGGCGCGCGGGAACAGTACGCGCCGACGCCGACTTAGGCTCGGTCCGGTCGGTTGGTTGCCTCTGCCTGATGCGGTCGGCCTCCTCCTTTGCTAGCATTACTGCTACCGTTTTTCCTTTTGAGGTACGGAACCCTAAAAAGGAAACCTGAAACCACTCTTGCCAAGGGATATCATGTTGGTGCGTTTTTCTTGTCAGATGTGCAGCCGCTACGTGTACTCGTATAATACTTATATACAACTGCATTCAGATTGATTGGAAGCTTACCCCAGTATAGTTGGGACTAAAACCAACACAAATGAGTTCATCATCATCATCATCATTGTTAGCACCTTTACCTACGACCACCCCTGATATTTTATTAATGTGTTATTTATTATGTTAATCGTGAGC
Source organism: Leucania comma (assembly GCA_958295575.1). NCBI lineage: Eukaryota > Metazoa > Arthropoda > Insecta > Lepidoptera > Noctuidae > Leucania > Leucania comma. The sequence continues at coordinate 20,877,892 of OY282468.1, forward strand.
TTGTGTTGCGCCGACTCCAAATAACATGGGAAAAAGGCAGGAAGATGATGCTGATGATGATGAATCGTGAGTGTGTGTTGTCTGCTGACTGCTGTATTTTTATAGTATTTATTCTTAGTTATTTATCTTAATAAAGAGTACTTTAGAACGCGCAATCGTATCATTACATTGGTGACGCCGACGAGATCATTTCAGTCGAAAGACATCCATCGTTGGCCTCAAGTGTCGCTAAAACTACCGACTAAATAAATAAAGTATTTTTTTTTCACCGGACACTCTAAATAAGGTTCAGTTGAAAACCAGCGTCAGGCAACTACCACGTAGCTGTCTTGCATTTTTTGCTAAACTGGACCTATTTGGCGCAACGGTGAGACACACAATGTTAGTTTTATCCTTTTATTTTATCTTGAGTGTCTACATGTTGTTTCTGCATTGTGTGTGTCAAATAAAATATTTTTCTTTCTTTTCTTTCTTTCTTTCTCGCATCCAACGGAGTTAGTTTCCTATTTGAGTAGAACCCATGTTAAAAGCAACATACTCTTGCATCCACTTTGCATCTGTTAACCGTCTTTTGTTTTGCGTACCAAATGATTTTTTCTCAACCACTTTTCGCGCGTTCCTTGTCTTTTTCTAGGACAACGAGCATTCCTTTCATACTTTTCTCCCTGGCCCTAGCAGGCACAGGCCCTGCTGGGCCCCTACGGTTTGCTGAAATTTCTTTGAGACACGCGTGAAACACTATGTGTAGTCGACGACTTATTATAGGACGAGGAGAGTATAGCGAGTGTCCGGAAGCCCGCGCCTACGGTGACCGAAAATTTCTTCACATTATACATAAGGACACTAATTATAGGGTCTACTTTAGAGTAGGTACAATTTTATTTGTAACGAGACATATGTATACTTATTCCCAGAAAATATCTCCCGAGAGATTATCCTACCAAACTTAATTTATACACCGATAAATTTTGGTCGTTTTAATCCCGCGGAGGGTCGATTCGGTACATGAAATCCTATCGATTTGTGAAGATAAAAATGAAAAATAAAATACTTTTTTTTAATTCGAATTAATTTACGCATATACGAAATTGATTTCTTTAAGTAAACGTCAGCTGATCGAGGTCAATGAACTGTAGGTAGTTAGTACTCAACGACTGACAAATACTTACTTACAAGGTCATTGACTCGTTTATTTAAAGATATTAATTTCGTACATGCGTATTCGAGTTTTAGAAAAAAAGTACCTACTTTATTTTTTAATTTTATCTTTACAAATCGATAGTGTTTCATTAACCGGATCGACCCTCCACGGGATTAAAACGATCAAAATTTAACTGTGTACCTATATTCCCAGAAAATATCTCCCTAGAGATTATCCTACCAAACCGTTAATTTATATAGCTTGTTCTCAAAGCATTCATGTCACGTCAGTCGATGAATGAATTTTATGACACGTCACATGAATCAAGTTGAACTCAATGAACGAATGGTAACCGGTGATTGATAACTATAATAATAAATCTAACTACTGAATGCCCGGAGAGAATCGCGGTCAATTTCTGATAAACTAATCGATCTACACTTCTTGCACATAGAGGTTATATCGTATTAAAATTATTGTTAGTCATATTTTCGCTACTGTGATGTGTCGTCATGGAGACTATAGAAACTTTTTACTTTGAGGTGATTATCTTGAATATTTTCTTTGTTAATTCATGTTTTGTTGTTTAAAGTGTAAATAGGTAAGTAGATAACAAATACTTCACCTTGCATCCTATATATAAAAATGAATAGCTGTTCGTTAGTCTCGCTAAAACTCGAGAACGGCTGGACCGATTTGGCTAATTTTGGTCTTGAAATATTCGTGATACTCCAGGGAAGGTTTAAAAGGTGAGAAAATATGACAAAATTTAGGAAAAAAAATCGAGTATTGGCGGTACGAAATTTCCCGGGTCAGCTAGTCTTCTAATATAGGTATAGATATATAAATCTCGTGTCATAGTGTTTGTTATCGAACTTTTTATGAATTGTTTTTGTGTATATTTAGTAGGTCTGAGAATAGGTCGTAGGCTATTTTTTATTCTCCTACCTAAATGGGAAAAAAATCGGTCTCTCTATACAAACTGTCCAAGCTTATAATTTTGTATGGAGAGGCCGAAGTGGGTTCCGGGTGGCTCTAATGAGCTGTGACCTTTGGAGGCCGGTCCCTTACACCCTGTATAAGTAAGAAAGAAAGAAAAAAAGAAAAATATTTTATTGGGCATACAAACACACAATGCTGAAACTACATAACGAACATAATGTATGGCAGAACGTTGCTGGTTCAGCTAGTTATATTATAAAACAAAGTCCCCCACGTGTCCCCCACCGCGTTTATCTGACTGTTTGCAATAAACTAAAACTATTAAACGGATTTTCATACAGTTTTCACCAATATAAAGAGTGATTAATGAGAAAAGTTTAGATGTTTCCTACATGCATATTATAGTAGAGAAAAGCCGAGAATTTCAAAACATGTGCTAAGCTAGCGACTAACAGGAACTATAAGTACTCCATCTGTTTAGGTACTTACGCAAACAATCTTCAACCGTCTTATTCCAAAACGCGATCTAGACTAGTTTAAATTGGTATTAAACCTAATAATAGTTCCGGAAATACATTTAAATCGCTTTTAATTGGTTTTAAATTTAATAATAATCCCAAAAAACTACATTTAGATAGCGTTCAATCGGTATTAAATCTAGTAATAGTCCCGGATCTATTTTAGATCGCCTTTTGGAATAAGGTGGAATATGTCTTTTTATTTTTAAAAAATGTATAGAAGACATACAAAGATAATTAAAATTTAGTTAATAACCAAACATCGGTTTAAGTAAATAACTAATTGTAAACGTTTTTAGATAAATTTTGTTGAACCTGTTTAGATAAAAGACATATGAAGATTGTTTACATTTAGTTAAATAGATTAACAAATGGAGTATATTTAAAGTAGCCGTGATAAAAATTGTTAGGTTATAATTTAATCATTTCAGTCATTACGGTCCATTCACTTGAATCATACGATTACTATCTGTACCGAGCAATTACTAAGCAATATTTTTCGGTTTACGGATACTTAATTATAAATTGAATACATTTAAAAACGTAAACGTGATCACACGGACAAGAAATGTATGTGTGCGTAATATCAAGTTGATCATTATTAAGTACTTAGCCCACGCCGGATTTCTCAAGGAGTTGTCAGCAAACTGTAGAGGGCCAGCAGGGCCGAAGCCTACTGGGGCCAAGGGTTAGGTGAAAATGAACCCCGGGGCCCTGGATCGAAGGCAATGAATGGAACAGGGTAGGTTTTTAGTCAGTAAGAGTCTGACACTATCTCCCGCCCCACCCAAGGGCGAGATTTGTCATTTGATGATTTTACCTACCATCTTCTTCTTCTTTTCGAATCGGTGGTAAACTCGTTAAATTATTTGGGCCCAGTAAGTTGCCTCGTTTACTGCAGAATAGGTGGCACTCATTAAATCCTCCAAAGTGCAGGTGTAAGGGTACCTGGGACATTCCAACATGTGGGTCATGTTTTGAACAGCACCGCACTCACATTGAGTATCCGACGGGTCTATAAACCCCCATTTCGCTAAGTTGTGTTTGCAGCGGTCTACCTGGATGCGTAGTGCTTTCCACACAGACCACTGCAATTCATGTCCAGGTGGGAGACGTTCTTGGGGTTTCAAGAAGTCGGATGGTGGCAGGTTATGTTCTTCCCAAAGCTTGATTCTATCTTTAGGTGGTGGGTCAAAAATGGCCTGTGTGCTTCGAAGAAAGCTCTTTCGGCTCTTAAGCCTACTTGAGGCTGTTTTATGTTCGAAGAGGGGATGTCGGGAATCGAATTCTTGGTTCTTCTTTTCAATCGCGCATGCATTTACCTACCATAAAAAAACCCCTCACCGGATTTGTCTGACGAGTGTTTTCGTGTCCTATTTGTCAGGTTGCGTGTTTGCGACTGGGTACTCCATCTTGTTTAGCTATTCAATGCACATACGTGACAGCAAAAGAGCTGACGAGACGAAGTATTTGGTCGTGGCTGTGCAACCCTGGCGGAATAAACACGAGAGTGTTTGTTCGATATCAGACGCAGACGATTAAAAGGTAAAGATTGTGCAATAGTTTGTTGTCTCAAATACGGTAAAAGAATTAGCGGATCAGAAAAGAAAAGTTCCCAAAAAAAGGAACATCACATTAAAATGAAGCTATCAAAGCCACGTAACAACCTCAAAGTCATTTCAATTAAGTAATAAAAAGATGTACACTTAAGAATAAGCATTATAATTAATTAAGATAGTTATCGTAAGGTATTGACGCGCAACAGGGACGCGGCCGACTTTCTATAACTTTATACTGAGACGCCATTGTTTTTGTATTAGTTCCGGCTCTAGTGGATTACAAATTTATATGTTACTGGCTTTTACTCGCAGCAAGCGCTGTAATTATGTATTTATGTCTTCTATAAGCTACATAAGAAGTTTATAGCTTCAATAAGATATGTTATTACGCGCATTTAAATCCATAGAAGCAATAATCAATAATAGTAATACCTTATTAACTTATATGTATTAATAAAAGGAATATTAACCAAATTGTTTAGAGTTTATTTTAAAATTCTTAGACTCTGTTTAGATTGCACTCAAGTTATGAGCTAATGAGGAACATCAGCTGTGTCTGAACTAGATAATAAAATCCGTATTTCAGAATAACAGCAAATAATCAACAAAATCACAGATTAGATTTTACTGTTGAACGATTGTGCATAGAATTTGGGGTTTTTCCTTTTAATTAATATTGTTAAATCACTCAACCGCTAAGGTGTCTTCCTGGATAAGAACAAATTGTCAAAATCACTGACACGCAATTGTTTTTATATTAGTGCCGGCTCTAGTAGATTACAAGTTATATGTTAGTAGACTTTTATTTGCGGAACGTGTTGTAGTTTTTATATATTTTATAAATCTGACATAATTGAAACTACTGACATATTTGAAATTACTGATATACCAGATATATGTATACATATAGGTGTACTATAGCATATTATTGAAAATATTGAAATCAATTTTATAATTATACTATATATTATGAAGAAACATTAAATTCAACAACTTTATAAAATACAAATTAAAACTATATATACACTTAAACCTACTCCTAACTAAAAAATGGCGTCATAGAACTCATCCGCATCGCTGTCGACTGGAAGTGTGCCCAGAAGGCTGGCGGCATTGCCACGTTGAATGGCAATGCTTAATCTCTGACCGAGGTAAAAGCCAGCCCTTGGGTCACGCGAAGTGTCAACTAAACGTTTAGAGAGATCTTTAAAAAGCGCATGAGCACTCGGTCCCCACGGCCCAAGAGTTTCAACCCCAAACGGCTCAAAAATATAACTGCCGACAAGGTTGTTATATTTCCGCCGCTTGAGGTTCTCCGCAGCCGCAGCGGCAGCACCAGCACAGCACGAAGAGCTAGGAAGATGGGATGGCGCAAGAGTGTCGACACAGGTAGCGTCCCACACTAAAGGTCTACCGATCTTCCACGGAAATAATGACATACCGTCCGGTCTCTTACCATCGTCGCGTGCCAGCCCATGCGGTTCCAAAACAGCCGGGACGCCGACGGTGACAAGGGCTCGTCGGATAATGTCGTTAATATTCGCGTGCCGCGCTATGCGTCCCGCGCTTCGGCAGCATGACAGACCGTGGTGACCGAGGCTGTTGACAACTTCGCCACAGTGGCAGCGATGAGGAGAACAGCAAGGAGCGCCAAGGCGTAGGGCAACAGCTAGGCGGAAAGTAGTATCGTCGAACAAGGTGCCAATATTCGACGACGGCAGTGCGTGAAGCCAAAGGCCTGACTCCCAATTTCCCACAGCCAGCAGGCGCGCACGCTCCGCAGTGGTAGCAGAAGATAGTGGTTGCGCCAATTTGCTATGATCCGCGACTTTGTTTTTTGTAATTTATTTTTTTGGCCTAGCAATCCTATACCATCCGTTTCCCTTCCCGCACGACCTAAAGAAATGAAATGACATTGACGTGTGTGCATCGATTGTGAATGTGACCGCACCGCTAACAACGCCCGCTCGAAATTACAAGAAAATTGACTATTTCGTGATCCAACCAATCAAAAACTCAACAATAGTGCAGTGTAGTGCAAAACAGGACCTGGCAGTGGTTAAATGTGCGAAGTCGAGGTCCGCCGGCCGGCGCTACGTGGAACCTTCGAGGTCAAAAGGTCAGTGTTCCTTCCTAATACATTTATCCCATTAATAAACGCTAGGCGCAGTACCTGCATATTGTTAACAAACCTTAGATCGCTTTTTAAACCTACAGTCCACATCAAGCTTATTTGCGCAACCATTACTTTTGGTCCTACGAGCAGGATCGTGAATCATTTTCTTGTAATTTCGCAATATAGTATTTGTTCCATAGGGAATAAACGCAACGCGCCTGTTTACCTAGATATAATAGTAGAAAACCCGCATCTAGGCATTTAGGCAACTAAACGTTATTTCGCTCGTATAGTTAAAGAGCCATTGATAATTACGGTACCTACGCCGTCAACCGCACCGCATAATTATAGTTAGCTACGTAAATATCAGCGTAGATATAAATCGATCGCATTCTTTTTCTTGACAAAATTCATTCGGAAGTCCTACAAATTGCATGTAGGTAGACGCATTTCAAAAATACCCGTTCATTGTTGAGTGAATATTTGTAGGAAACGGATAAACCATAGATTATATACGCATATGAACGACGTGAATGATTTAATCGAGAAATTGGGTAATATTCACTCATTGATTCAGGTTATTCCGTTCGTTCGCCGTTCACTTTGTTGTTTACAATATTACCATATTGTTATCTGATAATTATCGCTTACTTAATAATTCGTTAAGTGTTTGTTTGAGTGTATAGTGTGAATATATCAAAACAAGATGTCTCTTAAGGGAACCAAGGTTAGTACTGATTTAAAGGTTCAGTTAAAGCTTTTATACGCTAAAAGGGACTCACAGTTTTCACGTGTTCAATCAATTTGTGATAAATCTTTGCAAATCTCGGATCTGACGATTAGAGATGCTATCTTGTGTTCGTTGGAAACTTTAGATAGTTTGCGCGCGGATTTTGAATCTACAATTAATAATATAAACATTTTAGAGTTGGAGTTAAATCCTGATTACTGTGTGAGTTATCAGGCATTGTCGTCCTTTGATGACTTGTATTGTCGTATCAAACGTATTGCTAGGAGTTTAGAGACTCCCCCCCCCCGCGAGTGGTTTATCCAACCCTCCTCGCGAACGCCCACGATTGCCGCCAATTCAAATACCTGAATATAATGGTGACATTCGAAATTGGAATTTATTTATAGATAGTTTCGAAAATATAATACATAGGAACACATCGCTGACAGATCACGAGAGATTGCATTATCTCGTAGAAAAATTGACCGGTAAGGCAAAGGCTGTCTGTGCTGGAATTACGTTTAGCGCTGAAAATTACACTTTAGTTTTGGACACTTTAAAAACAAAATACGAAGATAAGCGATTAGTAGCCACCGCATATTTAGATCAATTATTCGATTTGAAAAGTTTTTCCGTTTGTAACGATCATAATTTAGAGAAGTTTTTAAATATTTTCGCATCATCTGTTCGTGCAGTAAAGAACCTAAAGGTCAATGACCTCTGTGACTTTTTGTTTTTGTATATCGGTTTACAGAAATTAGATCCTGAAACTGTTCGTCTGTTTGAAACGACTCAGCGCGGTAACGAAATACCTAAGTTCAAAGATTTAGAATCTTTTATTCGCGACCATATTAAGGTATTGCAGCGCACGTCGGCACGTCATGAAGTCACGAATAGGACAGGTTCCGATCGCCGTATAGACGCGTCATCGAAGTCAGTCAAGACTGCACATACGCTAGTTAATACCGCCTCAACACCTGACTGTTCTCTGTGTAAGGGTAGCCATACACAGCTGTACAAGTGTTCGGGATTTCAGAGATTATCGCCTAGTGATCGTTACAAGTTTGTCCGCACTAATAATTTGTGTTTTAATTGTCTAAGTGACAAACATCTGGTTACGTCATGTAACAGTGGTGTTAGCTGTCGTAAATGTCTAGCTAGACATCATACCTTCTTACATTTTGAGAGTAGTAAGCTGCCATCGCAGCAGCAGCCTGCGCAGACGCGCGACGCTTGTGACGCGCGGCCTGCTGCAAGTGCAAACGACGTAACATTGTGTTCGCTTTCCGCCGCTGGTACTCAAATCACTACCGTTTTACTTGCGACCGCGCAAGTTGTCATTGTAGATGCCTTTGGCAAACCGCACACCGTTCGAGCGCTACTAGATGGCGCTTCCCAGAGTAATTTTATTACTCGGGATTGTTGTCAACGCCTTGGTTTTAGTTTTAATAATTGGTCATCCCGCTCAGAAGTGAAAGGTTTTGGAGGTTTAAAGGCAACCATTCACGGTTCCATTAAAATAATATTTAGTTCACGTTTTAATCGTAATATTTCGTTTGAAATGGATTCGCTAGTCGCAGATAAGATTACGGAACGGTTGCCCACGGTACCGGTTGACACGTCCATGCTGACGGAGTTTAAGAACTTGCAGTTAGCCGACGGAAATTACGCTTTCCCTGGAGATATCGATCTATTGATCGGTGCTTCGATTCTCCCGCATCTCCAGTTATCACGTAAAATTCAAGGTCTTCCGATGTACCCCGCTCCGCACGCACTGGAAACAGTTCTCGGGTTTGTTATAGTTGGTTCCGCACCCGCTTGTTTAGATAGTTACTCGACTGTGTCGCACTGTTGCACCGTCGAGCCGCCGCTTGAGTCTACCATCCGCAAGTTCTGGGAGATTGAAGAGGTCAATGTCCCGCCTATTCTCAGCCCTGAGGATCAGGTCACTGAGGAGATTTATACCCGCACGACTACTCGTGATAAAGATGGTCGTTATGTTGTCGCGCTCCCTTTCAAGGGTGATATTTTTTCGCTCGGTGGCTCCCGTGCCTCCGCAGAAAAACGCTTTCTATGCTTGGAACGTAAGATGCAGGCGTCTCCTAAGTTGAAGCAAGCCTATGATGATGTGCTGATCGAATATTTAGATAAAGGTTATATCTATCAGCGCCTGCCGAGACTGAGGAGACACGTGATTACCCGTTTTACATCATCCCGCACCATGGAGTTGTTAGAGAAGACAAGCTTACAACTAAACTGCGTGTGGTTATGGATGGTAGCGCTAAAACTAGTACTGGCATATCGCTTAACGATATCTTGTATTGTGGTCAGAACCTCCAGGGTAACTTATTTGAAATAATAGTAAATTTTCGCTTGTTTGCTATTGCGCTCTCTGCCGATATTCGGCAAATGTTTCTTAGTATTGGAATCAGAGAATGTGACCGTAGATTCCAACGCTTCTTGTATAGATTTTCTCCGCAGGAACCTTTGAAGGTTTACGAATTCAATCGTGTTTGTTTTGGGCTTAAGTCTAGTCCCTTTCACGCTCTTCGCACTATCAAGCAGTTGGCCGCTGACGAGGGTGATACATACCCGAAAGCAAGGGCCACTATTGAAACCGGATTGTACATGGACGATTTTGTGTACAGTGTACCTAGTGAAGCAGAGGCTATAGAGACCGCTGCTCAAGTAATCAGCCTCATGAAGTCCGGTCAATTTGAGCTGGTGAAATGGACAAGCAACTCGCAAGCTACATTAGAGTCGATTCCACCGTCACACAGGTTGACTTCGGTAAAGGAATTCGATGGTAGTGATTCGCATAAGATCCTTGGTTTAAGTTGGTCACCCGCAACTGATATGTTCAGTCTTAAAATTAGCTCGACTCCGCCAACTTGTACCAAACGCGTTATCCTAGCATGTGTAGCTCGGATATGGGATATAACGGGTTTTGTAGCTCCTGTCGTTTTGTATGCAAAGCTGCTTATAAAAGAGCTTTGGCTTTCCAACTGTGATTGGGACGACACCGCCCCTGATAGTGTTGCTAAGTTGTGGGCTCGCTATAGGAAAGAGCTTCCAATGCTCGATCAGATACAGATTCCTCGCCATGTTGGTATAGTACCAGACACTGTTGTTAATGTGGTAGGTTTCGCAGACGCCAGTGAGAGGGCTTACGGGGGAGTGGTTTACTTTCAGGTCCAAAATGGCGATAACATTTCAGTTTTCCTCATTAGCGCAAAATCAAAGGTATCTCCTCGTAAGGTTGTCTCTCTTGCTCGTCTCGAACTCTGCGCTATTCTTATGTTAGTTCAATTGATTACATCTATAGTCAAAACTTGTCGTCCTCGCATTAATATAGAGAGAATTGTAGCGTTTTCAGACTCAACCGTTGCTCTATGTTGGGCCCACTCTTCACCCCATCGATGGGGCACGTTTGTCGCAAATAGGGTGGCTAAGATTCAAGCTGAATTGTCACCGGAAAATATATTCCATGTCGCTGGAACAGAAAACCCAGCTGATTGTCTCTCACGTGGTTTGCTTCCTGCGCAAATTTTAAATCATCCGCTTTGGTTTTGTGGCCCTCCCTGGCTTCATACCACTCCTAACGAGTGGCCAAGTGCTCCGTTTAACCCCGCTACTGTTTCAGAGCCACCCGAGGAAAAGAAACATACGCTTGTAGTATCAGTTCCGCGTGAAGAGTCAGTTGTTTTGTTGTTGTCTAATCGAGTCTCGTCTTGGTCGAGACTATTACGCTGTGTAGTTTATGTCCTAAGATTTTTGAGATTATTACCATCGCGTGGTTCTATAATCGCAGCTGGTTTGGATAGAGCTGAATCAGTTGTACTTCGAGAGTTGCAGAAATTTTATTTTTCAATAGAATTTCATAGTTTAGAATCACATAAACCTTGTAGTCGCGCACTTCAACATTTGAAACCATTTTTGCAAGACGGACTCATTCGTGTCGGTGGCCGTCTGCGAAATGCTAAGTTAGAGTTTGAACAAATGCATCCAGTAGTTCTACCACGCAAGGATCACGTTTTGGATTTGTTGGTGGATTATCACCATAAGGTGAATTGTCACGCTGGTCCCGATTTATTAATGTCCATTCTTCGACAGAAGTACTGGATACTTTCCGCTCGCAATTTGATACGCGCTAGAGTGCACAGATGTGTGCCCTGCTTTAAGCTTCACCCGCGTCACGCTCTGCTGGATAGCTTAGTTCAGTCCTTTTGGAAGCGATGGAGAACAGATTATCTGCATACGCTGCAGTCGCGTCAAAAGTGGAACACTCCTTCAGATCCAGTCACAGTCGGTACTGTGGTGATACTGAAGACTGAGAGTGCGCCTCCTCTGCACTGGCCTCTTGGTGTAGTGGAAGAAGTTTTTCCGAGTTCGAACGGAATAACGCGAGTCGTAAAGGTTAAAACCGCAACTGGATCGTACCTGCGCCCGGTTATTCGCCTCTGCCCTCTGCCTAATCAGCAGTAGTGGCATAGTTAGTTATAAGTTGTTTCGCTACCTAGTATTGATAGTTTAGATTAGTAATAGGGTTTAGTTTCGCTTTTGTTTTTTTTTTTCTTTTCTTTGAAGGTAACCCTTCAAACCCGGGGGGAATGGTTGCGCCAATTTGCTATGATCCGCGACTTTGTTTTTTGTAATTTATTTTTTTGGCCTAGCAATCCTATACCATCCGTTTCCCTTCCCGCACGACCTAAAGAAATGAAATGACATTGACGTGTGTGCATCGATTGTGAATGTGACCGCACCGCTAACAACGCCCGCTCGAAATTACAAGAAAATTGACTATTTCGTGATCCAACCAATCAAAAACTCAACAATAGTGCAGTGTAGTGCAAAACAGGACCTGGCAGTGGTTAAATGTGCGAAGTCGAGGTCCGCCGGCCGGCGCCACGTGGAACCTTCGAGGTCAAAAGGTCAGTGTTCCTTCCTAATACATTTATCCCATTAATAAACGCTAGGCGCAGTACCTGCATATTGTTAACAAACCTTAGATCGCTTTTTAAACCTACAGTCCACATCAAGCTTATTTGCGCAACCAGATAGAATTAGGTTTTCCTGAACTACTTTGCAGAGCGGCTCATCCCACCGTCTCTGGGAAGCCGGGTTGATGGGCGGATTTGTATTCGGGCAAGCGAGTCTCCAGGCATCTATAGCCTCGGTGAAGCACGGCACATTGAAATCAATCAGTGAGGGAGATAGGATATTCCTGATTAACTTCTCAGTGCCGTGTACCGAGGATATAAAAGCAGGTAAACTAATACTAGAAATTTTGCGGACGCCGAGGCCTCCCATACGGATGGGAAGGGTAGCTTGAGCCCAAGCTCGGTCATCCATGGCCACGTTTAAAATTGACGTAAGGGTATGCCGGATGATTTGGTCCATTTTTTCCAAAAGATGGTGGTGTTTCCATAAATGAGAAGCGCGCAGGAAATATGTTAATTTAGGGCCGAAACAGCAGAAACGAATTAAGGTGATGGCCGAATGCATATTAATTTCCAGCAATCTCTCCGAAATATCATTAAAATTTTGAATTTTTTCCTCAACAAAATTGGGAAAGGAATCCTCGAAAATAGGAGACCCAAGGAGACGAAGACAGCTTCTTTCTATAATTTTTATGTCAGGGGCTATTGAGTTAAATTTGGAAAGAGTCAGTTGTCTGTCAGTACTGTCAGATATGAATAACTCGCATTTAGATAGGTTGAGGTCAAGTCCTATTAAGTGAAGTTGATTTTTCAGTATATGTAAATCATTTAAAACTGTGTCTGCATCGCCTCCCAGGGTTCCGTCGTCGAGATACCATACATTAAATTTTGAATTTAACTGACGAATAATTGGGTGAATAGCTAGACTGAAAATCACTGGCCCGAGGGGATCACCTTGTTGACAGCCAACAGCGGATTCCAAAAGATTATCTTGATATAGTAATTTAGAAGGATGTCTATAGCATTGCCAAAGAAAACTAAAAATTTGGGGTATTTCTTTTTTAGATTCCGCCAGCAAGGTGTCCCTATTAACCGAATTGAAGGCATTTTTAATGTCAACCTTCAGGATGACCCCTCCTAAGTTAGAATTTAGGTAGGTCGACAAGGCGTGTACGGCAGCCTCGCAGCCCCCTTTGGAGCCGAAACCTAGCTGCAGGGGCTGAAATTTTTTCGAAACAGCCTCACCATAAAATTTACAGCAAATCTTGGCTGCCATACGACGGTAGGAAGTACCCACCGCAATGGGTCGAATGCCACCGTCTCTCTTCCGTAGGGCACATAAATTGGCCCCATATAGAGTGTCGATGACGGCCTCATTCACCTTGCCTGAGAGCATTAGGTTAACCAGGGCCGTAAGCTCCTTCAAGAGCAACTCACCAGCTTCCCCGGCGCCTGAGCAGATAAGATCCTTCAGATGTTGAGGACTTAGGCCGTCGAGGCCGCCGGCAGAGCCACTCCGGAAGGAACAAACGGTGTACTCGTATTTATATATATTATTTCTAATGCTTGAATTCGTCTTAGCTTTTACAAAGTTGAAATTTCTAATGTCGAAGTTGACTACTCGTATTTATATATTATTTCTAAAGCTTAAATTCTTCTTAGCTTTTAAAAAGTTGAAATTTCTAATGTCGAAGTTGACCTATTGAACTTGCATCAAATATGTTTACGTAAACATATAAGAACGTACGTTCAAATAGTAGTAGGTTATGTGATATTAGTTAGCGGTTCTATTTGATATTAGTTAGTAGTGTGGCAGCACTATTATATATATAGGGTGACTGGTAATTAGTGAACGATACTTAAACACGTGATTGTAGTTATGATAACAAACAACTTTTACTATATTTATATAACTAAATTGGTTTAAAATCTGCCAAGTTTAGTACATTTTGACCAGTTAGGCGAACATAAATGTACTGAACTTAGCAGATATTTTTCGCGATTTCAGGGTTGATCCCATAGTAAAAGTTGTTTGTTATCATGACTACAATCACGTGTTGAAGTATCGTTCACTAATTACCAGTCACCCTATATAAGCTCGTTGGGAGCTCTTAACACTTCGATCCACAACTACCCAACTTGTTCATACAAAAGTAGACTCTAAACATCGGAATTAAGGCCTATAGTGGCGTGGATGTGAGAGGACACCGGTGTCCTCTGAGCTAGGACAGATTAAGAAGAATATTTTGTATGAACTCCGCCCGGGTCCATGTCGACTTCACGGCCCCGTAGCAGCGGTTTTAGGTCTATATAAAAAAAAAAAATATTCAAGATTATTGTTTTGCGAGGCCCTTTTAAAAAAAAAGCTTTATTATTTTTTGTTTCTTTCAGGTCAAACGCGAGCCTATCAATAATAATATTTTTTAAAAATCCGTGACGTAATCTCGTAGACAAGACATACACGTTCGAATCGTAATTTAGGGTCAGATTTGCAATATTTTTTATCGAGCCAATTAATCATGTTTTGATTTTTTTCCCGGCGGTTAGTCATAGTAGTCAATTTTAATAAAATATTTTTTCATGGTGTTCTCTTTTATATTTGTAGATTTTCAGAGGATTAAAAAAGTTCAAAATGAGTTGAACCTGGCCTTAACTCGATCCATTTTACGACCTAAATTGAACTGTTAAAAGGATGGAGCCTTATTGGGTGTATAAGTTTCCCTTTTTTTGCTCGTACGACTGACATTCCTACATGTCATGGTAAGCCCCAGATAATGTGGTATTAGAAAATCAGAGGCGCCATTTTTAGTGTCAATTAATTTAAAATACGGTGGCTTGTTCCGTGACAGTGAATAAATTATGTCGATACCAATAATACTATAGCAATAAATCAACGTCAGATAATGCTTAAATACAAATAATTGGGAGCGGATTTTCTTTTGATGATTTTGCTTCATTTAGTGATGTTGTTTCAAATTTACCGAAGGATCGATCAATATCGTTTTAATATACTCTAAATTATTCAATTTAGATTGCTTGATTTACGATCTTTGATCAAATCTTGTTAACATTTGTAAAGTTGTGTACAGTTAGTATAACTTTGCCGTTGCAATTTGTTGTAAATTACCTGATTTTTCTGAATTAAAAAATATTGTCGTAGGTCTTTATTTCTGGAACGGCAATAGTTAAGATAGATAGAAAATGTGATAATGAACATATTCTATTGATCGTGACTGTATTTACCTATTTGCTAACCATCTATGGACTTTATCTAAAATATATCCAAGATATATTTTTTTTTGTTTAGGTTTATCCAAAACTACCTAAGTCGTCGAAAAAAAAAAACTCCTTCACTGTATATATATTTTTATATAATGTGTATGTATAGGTATATATTATAGTATATACGTGTGTATGTACTATAATATATACCCATATAATATTACATACATACGTAATATTCTAAATAGTACTTTCATTTTTTTTTATGCGCCTGCCATATTGTCTCTCAACCACCTTAGGTTGACTGACTTAATGCCTAAGGTATTAAGTCCGCCTTTGTACCTTTGATTGCATAAAGATTAAATAAATAAATTTCGGTTGTTCTGGTTTCAAATATAAATGACTGCTCCAGTTTTATAGTTTTAGAGTTAGTGATTAGGGAGAATTGATGCATTTAAAGGTATTACTTAATTTAAAACAAACAGAGAGAACATTTTCAATGCACTTGTAAACAACGCCCCCTTTGAGATATTTACTGCTTTGTTCCAAAACGCGATCTAAAATAGATCCGGGACTATTACTGGGTTTAATATAATATAAAAATGAATCGCAAAATGTGTTGGTAAGCGCATAACTCAACAACGCCTGGACCAATTTGGCCAAATCTTTTTTTAAAATGTTCGTTGAAGTTCAAGGATGGTTTTTACGGCGAGAAAAATAGAGTAGGGTAGAGTAGGGTAGAAGAGGGTAGAGTAGGGTAGAGTAGGGTAGAGTAGGGTAGAGTAGGGTAGAGTAGGGTAGAGTAGGGTAGAGTAGGGTAGAGTAGGGTAGAGTAGGGTAGAGTAGGGTAGAGTAGGGTAGAGTAGGGTAGAGTAGGGTAGAGTAGGGTAGAGTAGGGTAGAGTAGGGTAGAGTAGGGTAGAGTAGGGTAGAGTAGGGTAGAGTAGGGTAGAGTAGGGTAGAGTAGGGTAGAGTAGGGTAGAGTAGGGTAGAGTAGGGTAGAGTAGGGTAGAGTAGGGTAGAGTAGGGTAGAGTAGGGTAGAGTAGGGTAGAGTAGGGTAGAGTAGGGTAGAGTAGGGTAGAGTAGGGTAGAGTAGGGTAGAGTAGGGTAGAGTAGGGTAGAGTAGGGTAGAGTAGGGTAGAGTAGGGTAGAGTAGGGTAGAGTAGGGTAGAGTAGGGTAGAGTAGGGTAGGGTAGATTTGGGTAGAGTAGGGTAGAGCGGGAGCGAAGCCGCGGGCAAAAGCTAGTACCAAATAAACGCGATCTAAATGATCTGGAACTATTTTAGATAGCGTTTTGGAATGAGGTGGTTATTGACTTTACTCATTTAGCAAAGTCATATTTAAAATCCAGCTTCTTCGAGTAACCTTGCTCTAACCATTTTAAAATTTTAGTGGGTGCGCAAAATAAAACTACATTATGTAAAAACCCGATGAATATATTGTAGGTAGATACGTGTATCTTAGCTTAGATAAATATAAGCTAGCTTATTTATTACTAGTGTCGGCAGTTTAAAACAGGAACCAGATGTACTTATAGGAATCGATCTTACTAAAGCTGTCGAGTGACACTAAAGAGAGATATTTTTTAGGGTTCCGTACCCAAAAGGCAAAAACGGGAAACTATTACTAAGACTTCGCTGTCGGTCCGTCCGTCTGTCTGTCACCAGCCTGTATCTCAAGAACCGCGATAGCTAGACAGTTCAAATTTCACAAATTATGTATTTCTATTGCCGCTATAACAACAAATACTAAAAACAAAAATGAAATAAATGTAAAAAAAAGGCAAAAAAATCTTATTTTTGCCCCTTTTTTTTTTTGCTCGATTTGGTACGGAACCCTGCGTGCGTGAATCCAACTCGCACTTGGCCAGTTCTTTTTTTATTGAAACGCTAACCTATTAGGAATTGTGGCAAAAGCGATTAGGTAATATAAAAAAGTTGTTGGGTTGGTTTCTGGTCCATGTATTGCCAAATTGGGATCATTTGTCGTTCACCATTGCTTCGCCCGAAAAGGAGAGCTGTCGTAAACTTGATTTCTGGTATCAAGATTAGTAGCTTGAATGTCGTTTGGTTTCGAGAGACTAAAATCCATATCAACATTATCGTTTTGTTGATATTTTCTGTCTCTCAAGACACATGAAATCGAAAAATTACGTATAAATTCGATTACGATATGTGAAGTAAGTAGAAATCGGGAATTATAACCTTTAACACAAACTTGGATTTCTTGGACCCCGTTTTTCAGTACCTAGTTAACCGTTGCCCTAGTGATGGACGGAAAGTACCAGCACGGATATTGAGCGCTGACTATTTGCTTCTGGCTGACTTCGACTTGCGCAGAAGTGAAATATCGGGTCTCTTTAGTGGTACGAAGTACGCGGGGGCGGGAAGTGCAATCCTTGTACTTATAGTTAATGTCTCGCCCATGTGTATGATGCGCAAAGCGATCCCTGCTTTTTTACCGAGCGCCTAAGATTCGTACTGGTATCTGTATACTTATTTATTGAATTAGGTAGGTCTTCCTATAGTTTAATTCAATCATCTATAACACCCAAGTCTTTTTTTGTGTTGCAATGCTCTGTGTGTGTGAATGTAACTTAGTCTCCCCATGCATTGGTAGTTTGTTGTCATAGACTTTGACGTCACACAAGGCGCTCCAAAATTGTGGGCGTTTAAATGCCTATCTCTGTTGGTTATTTTTGTTTTTTTTTTTATACTTTTAGTTACTTTTTTGACGTTGGATATTACAAACTATCTCTATACTTTCTAAGTATAAAAAAATACATGCAGATGTAAATATTCCCCATTGTTTTGCTGTATATTTCTTCACAAGACAACATGCATCAGTATAACCATGATACTCAAAGAATATCCTCTATTTTCCAGGGCGATTACATATGGATCGAGCCGGTGTCTGGTCGGGAGTTCGATGTGGCGATCGGCGCGCGCGTCCTCGCCGCCGAGGGTCGAAGGATTCGGGTGCGCGACGACGACGGGCACGAGCAATGGCTGCCGCCCGAGCGCCGCATCAAGGCCATGCACGCCACGTCCGTGCATGGCGTCGAGGACATGATATCACTCGGCGACCTGCACGAAGCCGGCATCCTCAGGAATCTACTTATAAGATACAATGAGAATCTCATTTATGTAAGTATGGATCGTTTGTTTTGTAAGTAATATTGTTTGAAATCGTTTGCTCCGTCAGTACTCGACAGTAAGGGCCGGAGCGTGTTGCGGCGCCGCACCGCGAATATTGCAACGAATCGGCGGGAATGCGGCGCCGCAACGCGTCATGAGCCCCGACTTTCAATGTTCATTGGAAGACTAGCGTCATACAGTATCTGTCTGGCAGCATTACTGAATTTAAACTTTTTCTGCGTAGCCATGAGGCACCCAAGTTGTCTTTTAATGAGGGTTTTCTTAAATGACATTCACCAGATGGTAGAACCGAATCGCCAGGTCCAGGCACCTATTCAAAACGATTAAATGTTATTAGGCGCTTATTAGGCGGCTCCACACAGAGCGAGCAGCCTCGCGCAGCAAATGCTTGGCGAGGCAGCGCGGTTAGTGAGTACGTGCCTCGCCCCAGGCCTAATAAAAAAACCGTGCTTGCTTCTGTTGAGGCACATCCACACTAACCGAGCTGCTTGCGAGCACTAACCAAATGCCTCGCAAGGCTGCTCGCTCTGTTTGGACCCGCCTAATAACATTAGTTAGACATTAACTTCAACGTTAGACGTTAGACGTCAACGTCAAAAAAATCTTCTCGGCTAAGTGGCACCACCTGGTGGTGTGAATTTTCCTGAAATTTAGATTGGAAGCTGATCTTGAAAAAATCGGATAAAAGCTTGGCAAATAACAAAGTCAATAAATGCAAATAATAATGACGGTTGACAGAGCTGCATGGTCACAGATAGTTATGAAAGATGGATCTTATTTTCAGCTCTATTATGTGACTTGGCGTCGCCGTCGGCACAACCTAAATGTTTTTCTCCATTTCTTTTGTTCGTCGCCATATTACCAGCCATTTCATTCAACACAAACTATTCAATATTTACAAACGTAGCTGTTGTTTTGAAAAAACATGAATATGAACACCCGTGCACCTTTGCATCGTGAATTATATACCTTAGGTACTTTACATAGATTAGTTGACTAATCAATTATATCTTCTTCTAAAAAAAATTGTGGTATATAGAAAGAGCAATAAATAAGAAAGGTATATGTATGGAACAGGTTGCCTGCTGCGGTCTTCCCGTCCGATTATAATTTAGGTGTCTTCAAGTCTAAAGTGAATAGGCTCTTAATAAACTAGTGCGCCTCACCATCAACAATTCCATCACTGCTTACCATCAGGTAGGATCGCAGTCAAGCACTAGTTTATATCAATTAAAAAAAGTATATAATTTGTACCATTGCGAAGCTGAGGCGGGTCACTGGTATTAATAGCATAATTTAACTATTTTTGGGTGAATTATTTTGATAATTCTTGTCGTAACTAAATCCTTTTGTACCGAGAGCTAAAAGCTATTGTAGTTACACATAAGAACAA
This sequence comes from Leucania comma, assembly GCA_958295575.1. Classification (NCBI taxonomy): domain Eukaryota; kingdom Metazoa; phylum Arthropoda; class Insecta; order Lepidoptera; family Noctuidae; genus Leucania; species Leucania comma. Next base: position 20,897,612 of record OY282468.1, read on the forward strand.
AAAAAAAATCGAAATTCCTGCATCGCGGAATTAGTTTTCCGCGCGATTTGAATTCATAGAACAGGGGGCTTACCTCTCGAGTTTAATTCCGATCGGTCGACATTAGAATTGTGACATTAGGTACTCTTGAATTCGATGCTAGCGCCAAATTGGTTAAAAATAGCGTGACCACACGCCAAACCCCATTTTACTTAGTTGCCCAAAAAGGTCACGCAATTTAGCCCTAGCATCGAATTAAAGAGTACCTAACGTCACAATTCCAATGGCTTGTGTTTTTGGTGAAAGTTTATTTTTGTTTAGTTTTTAATGATTTTGTTGTTCAAAATTTGTACGCCATCAATGGAGGTATCTGGGACTTCACACTCTGTTTCTCATAACTCTAAACTGTGTTGACTCAATAAATTACATTCCATTTTGCTCGTTTTTATAGAATGTCCATTTATCATTTTATTGGTCTGATAGGGATTAATATTTAAATCCGGTTTTAGCAAGGACAACTGCCACAGGTCAAGAATATATCAGAATAGCAATCTATACCGTAGTTTCATTAAAAATTGCCCTCACTTGACCTATGGTCTGTGACGAAAACACTACATAAGATTAAGAGAAATTGCACGCTTCTATGACTGTTAAGTAACAGCGACAATCTATCTTTTTAAATTGGATGTCTGTATTTATTTACCGATTAACATATTCGTCTAGGTAAACCTAATAATTTTATCATTGGAAACTTTCATTTTCGTAAAAAATTGATACTTAAGGTAAATTTCGTAAAAAATTGATAATTCATACACTGTTTAACAAAACTTTGTAAAAAACAATGCGTTTTGTAATTTTGTATTAAAAACATACCCATATTGTAAATCATTATTTATTTTGTTAGATATAATAATTAATTAAAAACTAAACATGGGAAAATTACTTCTTGAAAATGTCACCCTTCGTGGCTCTGGGTTGGTGCAGGCATGCGAACAGCGATCAATGGGTAGATCGTCGTCCGACCGTCCGGTAACTGTCCGGACCGGACCCAAGTCGTTGACGGCGCGTATTGTTCCACGTGCGCCTCAAGGAGATGTCAGCAAACCGTATGGGCCCAGCAGGGTCAGTCAGTAAAAGTCTGAAACTATCCCCCGCTACGCCCAAGAGCGGGAGATGTCATTGGATGATTTTCCCACCTAAAAAAAAATATCGATCACTCATGAAAAACAGTCATGAAAACGCCTCTCTGAAGTTGAATAGGAATGTTGTTGATTTCTTTTATAATATTTTCCTAATTAAACCCTAAAATATATGCTGTAGGTAGAAAGTTACCAAATGGCTTAAACTAACCAGAACATTGAAATTTTCAGACCTACACCGGCTCAATATTAGTGGCCGTAAACCCGTACCAAATACTGCCGATCTACACGGCAGACCAGATCAAATTGTACAAGGAGAGGAAGATCGGAGAGCTGCCCCCACACATCTTTGCGATAGGGGACAATGCGTACGCGCACATGCGTCGGTATAAGCAAGATCAGTGCATCGTCATCAGTGGGGAATCTGGCGCAGGGAAGACGGAGTCGACGAAGTTGATTCTCCAGTATTTGGCCGCAATCAGTGGGAAGCACTCTTGGATTGAACAGCAGGTTGGTTTTGTATTGATAGTCAAGTTGATATTTCGGAGTTATTGGATTTCAGGTGGAAGATCGGAGGAAGAATGTAGTATAAAATCGAACAAATTATAGATAATTTTTCATTCAGCGTGACGTCTTCTGACTATAATGCTTGGGATGTGTATTGGACATATATCAAATAATATTATTATAACATAGTTCAGACTGGGGTCTTCAGTCTTTGGATAATTCTTGTTAACCAGTCCACTTAAACCTCCCAAAACCATAGCTGTATATTTATTGTTTTTCTTTTCATATGTAGTAATAGTTTCGCACCAACTGAGGGTGGTCCTTGGGTGCACTTATAAAGCGCGTATAGGAATTATCGTCGGTTGGTACCACGTTCCATGAAAAGAATCTAAGAGACCTTTTGGACCCTCGAACGGCTTCCAAAGGTCCTGGTGGACCTCAATGGAGAAACTATGTAATAATATATTACCTGTTTCGGCCATATATTTACAAGCATTTTTAAGAAGTAATTCTAAGTAATAAATTATCCCTTTTTTTAGATTCTAGAAGCAAATCCCATCCTGGAAGCTTTCGGCAACGCAAAGACTGTCAGAAACGACAACTCCTCACGGTTCGGCAAGTACATCGACATCCACTTCAACAACAGCGGGGTCATCGAAGGCGCGAAGATCGAGCAGTACCTGCTAGAAAAGTCTAGAATAGTCTCCCAGGGAGCCGAGGAGAGGAACTACCATGTGTTCTACTGCCTACTGGCAGGTCTGTCCAAAGAAGAGAAGAAAAAGTTGGAATTGACTGATCCGTCGGAATATAGATATTTGTCTGGGGTGAGTTCACATCATTAAAGTAGCTAATATATCAACTGAATCAGAATTTGAAATAATTGTCAACTGGACTACTAAACGCTATGTCATACAAGACAAAGGTTGAATTTGGTAGTTGACTCGATTTTTATTTGTATTTTAAAGTAACTCTATTCAAAATCACAAATACCAATCAGTTTTTCAAATCCGTTAGACATTAAGTAAGTTAGAAACATTTCAAATCTGGTGGAAGGAGAAAAGAAAAATAGTTACTTAAATAAAATACCTGACCTACCTCCGTTTTTTTTTATTATCATGAATTATGGATTCACCCGTAACTCAGAAATCAATGAGATACGAAATAGTTTAAACTGGCAGTTTTATTGGGTGTTGTGATAAATTTATATATATAGTTATATTATAGTTATCACTTACTATGACTGATTATATCCGTTTTAGCATATTTTACTAATCGTGTTTATTAATCGTGTAGGCATCAATAATAGAATTATAAAGATGATTAATTATCTTATTCCATCAAAATAAGATCTAATTTAATTCTAAGATATCCCATAAGAACCTAACATAGATTTCTTTTCCAGGGTGGAAGCCTCACTTGTGAAGGTAGAGATGACGCTGCTGAATTTGCAGATATACGATCAGCTATGAAGGTTTTATTGTTCACGGAACCAGAAATATGGGAAATATTAAAACTCTTAGCCGCTGTTTTACACACTGGTAACATAAAATACGAAGCAACGGTCGTCGATAACTTAGATGCTACTGAAATTATAGAACAAGCTAGCGTAAGGAGAGTAGCAACCTTGCTGGGCGTGCCGATGCAGTCACTTATAGACGCTCTTACTAGAAAGACCCTGTTTGCCCATGGAGAAACCGTCATATCAACCCTCAGCAAAACTCAGTCAGTAGACATCAGAGACGCTTTCGTCAAAGGCATCTACGGACGTCTCTTTGTCACCATCGTAAAAAAGATCAACGCTGCGATCTACAGACCAAAGTCGACAATGCGTACAGCTATCGGCGTCTTAGACATATTCGGTTTCGAAAATTTCGATCAAAATAGCTTCGAACAATTCTGTATCAACTTTGCTAACGAAAACTTACAACAGTTTTTCGTTAGGCATATATTCAAACTTGAACAAGAAGAATATAACCATGAAGGAATCAACTGGCAGCATATAGAGTTCGTTGACAATCAAGATGCCTTGGATTTGATTGCGCTGAAACAACTGAACATTATGGCTTTAATTGATGAAGAGTCGAAATTTCCAAAGGGCACTGACCAAACGATGTTAGCCAAGCTACACAAGACCCATGGTCTACATAGAAACTACCTCAAGCCAAAGTCAGATATAAACACCAGTTTTGGACTCAACCATTTTGCTGGGATAGTGTTCTACGATACGAGAGGATTCCTCGAGAAGAACCGAGATACTTTTAGTGCTGATTTATTACAATTAATTCATATTTCTACGAACAAGTTCCTGCAGCATATCTTCCAGGACGACATTGCGATGGGATCTGAGACGCGGAAGCGAACCCCAACACTTTCAACGCAGTTCAAGAAGTCACTCGACTTATTGATGCGAACTTTAGGAACATGTCAGCCGTTCTTTATACGTTGTATAAAACCAAATGAATTTAAGAAACCAATGATGTTTGATCGTGGTCTTTGCTGCAGACAGCTTAGGTACTCTGGTATGATGGAGACGATCAGAATCAGGAGGGCTGGGTATCCCATCAGACATAGCTTTAAAGAGTTTGTTGAGAGATATCGCTTCTTGATTTCTGGCGTTCCACCAGCCCATAAGACTGACTGTCGTTCAGCTACTGCGAAGATCTGTGCAACCGTGCTTGGCAAGTCGGACTACCAGTTAGGTCATACCAAAGTTTTTCTGAAGGATGCTCATGACTTATTCCTGGAGCAGGAAAGAGACAGAGTGCTCACCAGGAAGATATTGATTCTTCAGAGGTCTATTCGAGGGTGGGTGTACCGAAGACGGTTCTTGAAGATGCGAGCGGCGGCCATTTTAATTCAGCGTCACTGGCGAGGCAAGTTGCAGAGGATTCGATACAATAAGATGAAGGACGGGTATGCGAGGCTGCAGGCTTTGATACGTGCACGAGTTTTGGCTCATCGGTTCAGGCATCTTCGTGGACATATTGTGGCTTTGCAAGTAAGTTGAGAATGTTATTAATAATCTTCTTCTTCTAGTTGATTCTGAAACTTAAACTTAGCCCTTGCTTTTTGAGAACTACTTAGATCTAAATAGAAATAACTAGTTAGTTCTATTAGAAATAATCTAGTTAGATTCTTTCTTCGTTTTGTTATAGGAGCCAAATTACGTGATAGGGCTCAATTTATGCGGAAAAAAACATATATTTCTTTAAAAAAACTGTTGCTATCCTAATTAATGTCAAGGAAGACGAAACAATCATGATCCAAAATCAATGGCGTGTGTTTTTCCCACTTCCTATCCTAAATATTACCGATAACGACAGGATTAAAATTTTATTCTGTTGATGATATAAAAAAAGAACAAAAATTCAAAACTCTTTTTATTTTACATAGGCCTACATGGGCACTTATAAAACGTCAGAAGTTAGTGCAGTTATATGCAAGAAAGTATCATGAAAAAGTCCACAATTTTTCTTCTATCACATAACACCTCATTACCTCTTTCGCTGTAGGCGGCAGCTCGCGGCTACCTAGTCCGTCGTTCGTACGGGCACAAGATGTGGGCCATCGTGAAGATCCAGTCACACGCGCGGCGCCTGCTGTGCATGCGGCGCTACCGGCGCATGCGCGGCGAGGCGCTCGCGCACTCCGAGGCGCTGCGCCTGCGCCGCCAGGAGGAGCAGCGCCTGCACACGCAGGGCAACACCAGGGCGAAGGAGATCGCTGAGCACAACTATCGGGTAAGTGAACTAAGTATTAGTTTTATATGACTGGGAATGATAAGTGCAAAAAAATTGGCAAACGAGTCAATGACCTTGCAGGGAGTTGTCGGTCATTGTGTACTAACTACCTATAGTTCATTGCCCTCGATAAGCTGACGTTTACTTAAAGAAATCAATTTCGTACATGCGTAAATTAATTCTAGTTTTAAATAAAGTACTTTATTTTTTATTTTTATCTTTACAAACCGATAGGGTTTCATGTACCGAATCGATCCTCCACGGGATTAAAACGACCAAAATTTAACGGTGTATAGGTATATTATACCGCTTTATAAAAGCTTGCTATGAAAAAAATATTTTTAATAAAAAATTTAAAATTTCACAAAATAAGAGGATCTTAATAGAAAATAAGAGCAGCATTAATTAATTATAACTTGAAACTGAAACGATGTTTAGGCCTGTTTAGATCAATAAACAAATTGAAAGAATATGAAGTCAGTTTCTAATTTCAGTTAACATTGTATGACGTTCACAATTAGGCTATAGTGCACTTCAAATAAAATATCTTTTCTACACTTGCTCAGAAAGTAGCTAGGTTATTAGGTAGGTATATAATGGCACCTGTTACCAAACTGTGACATTTTGATTACCATTACGCACTGGTGCTGTAATGTAGCTATAACCTTTTTGTTCAACCTCTTTGTTTGCGAAGCAAATTTTGAATACGAAAAAATAAAAATTGTTTGTGGCCTATGGCCATCATTTTAAGACGCGCGCGCTTTTTGACGTGATTTTTTCGAGTGAAGTTCATGGGTTGTTTTAATTAAATTAAATCAAATACTACAAAAACATTATAAACTTTTACATCCATATTCTATGGTCACTACAAATGACATGAACGTAAAAACTTTTCACACAAGAAAAAAACGACGAAAGAAGACGACTAGATAATATGATCAAAAGACCATATAGCCATAGCCTAGCGCGTGCCTATAAAAAACGATTTATTTTTTTACCGCCATGTTATGAACAATTTAGTGTAACAGCGTTCTTGGCTCTCTTAAGACCCTCGCCAAGGCTCGGGTCTTAATACCGCCTCGACAGTAACCTCCTACATTACACACTTATATCATAATGTGCTATTATGTGATATAGAACAACGGCGAGGAAATTGCCGATGAAATTATTAAGTGTCTACATGTGTTACCATGAATAGAATAGCGAAACAATTTACTAAGTTTTATCAAATCAAGCTAACGTTCAATCGTCAGTTTCGCAAAAGATTCGTCATAATTGGAATCTTGCGTTGACTGTATGACTTTTGGCTAAACTGAACTTTTAGGGCTGATTTCATTGTTCATTATAAAAACTTAGTTCAACTAAACTGAGCTCAGCGTAATCTAGTTTAATGTACCGAAAACATAAGCGAAAACAAAAGAATTGAAACTCAGTTAGCGTAAACTAGATTCAATTTGTAGCGGTGAAACGCAAAATGAAGCTATAGTCTCGATAAGGCGCTCAAACTGTGTTTTGTTTTAAATAATCGCGATTAGTTTTATTGGTGAATTTGGGCCTTAATTTTGCTACTAATATAAATCTCGCGATTAGTTTTATTGGTGAATTTAGGCCTTAATGTTGCTACTAATATAAATCTTGGTTAAGTAACATTTATATTATGTTACTTGACCAAGATTTGCTTTATGTATTGAAACATAATTAGAATAATGGTGGTTATAATGACACTTAGATATGACATTTTAACCATCATCCACCCTAATTAGATCTCTTCGTTTGTTTTAAAAATGCGTTTATTAATTTTTTAAATTCATAATAATAAATAAAACGTGTAATCTCACCAACATTAAACTGGAATATCTTTAATACGAGGATTCTATGTAGTGTCTAAGCCAAAACTGTTTAAAAATTTAATCTATATACTTTTGTATATTTTTCATTACTCTACGCTAAAAATATGCTAGCAAAATTTTGTTCGAGAATCTGCCATCACTCTATAACCGATTGTAGTTAGGTATATTTTTATTTTTAAAATGTCGATGACCGAGTCGGTGAACTTGAAAGTGCTTAACAATTACTAACTTTAATAAATACAAAATTATGCAATTTTGGATTTAAGATTAGATTACTAATTTATTATTGTTTAGTCTCGTTCAATTATCTATAATCACGATAAATAATATAAGAAAATTTAGCTAAGTAGATACCTACATTATTTTTACACTATCAAGATCTGTTACTCAAAAAAGATAAAATTAATTAGATTATTTATTTATTAGACTATCTGATTTTGATAATTTTGATTAGAACAAAAAAATACTGTTCTATGTATGAAAATAAGGAAATGCTTTATTATCAAGTAAAATTGATATTAAATTCAGTGGTTGACCATGGACTAAGTGTGGAAACCAAATGTAGATAGAAAAGTATTAAAATAATGGTTAATTAACTATCTATGTTAAAGGTATCGCATTTTTATCTGTATAACATTAACAGTTACAAATTAAAATTATTTTAGAACCGTAAACTTCACTTCAAAATGTGCTAGTACAATTTCGAAGCATATTTTATCGTAACTAGCTAACATTTCACGTGACTAGAACAATTTTTGAAATTCAGGCTCAAAAGTTAATTATAATTTTGGTGCCCACAAACCATTTGGTCATATTTTCAAAATGTTTTTTTTTACGCTCGGAATCCTAATTATTTTTCTAAAACAAGCCAATCGTTTCGGAGATTAGCCGGAACAGACAGACAAACATTTTAAAAATTGCATTTTGTAATAGTTATGGAATATGTATACTTAACATACCTAAGCATTTGGTAAAAAAAAGTTATTTTTAATTACAAACAGACACTTTAATGTTTTATTTACATAAAAAGATTAGGTTTATAAAGTAAAATAATTCTTGGGGCCATTCAAGTATTAAGTAAGCAGATATTTGGAAATATTAACCCTCCCCTCCCCACTTGTCAAAAAAAGTAAGCAAAGCTCACAAACCAAAACATGCAATTTCAATGTAGGTACTCTGGTTTCGTAGTTTCGTAATTTAATGAAAAAAAAAACGTTACTAGTCTAAAAATAAGTAATAGGCTTGAAATAGAGGAACTAAAAAAAACAACTTTTATTTACTTTACTTTTGTTTGCCTCTCAGTGATGTGTGTATGCTCAATTTCGTCTCTCGACATCGTTCTCTTAAAAAAAACTTAAAAATATGTAGGTACTGCTGACGTAATCCATCCATCCCCCATGTCATCGTAATACTTGAATGGCCGCCTTTGGGTACGGAACCCTATAGCTAAAGGTATTCAGTTGGATCCGGTTACACTGGAAGCCGACTCCAAAACAGTTGGAAAAAGGAAAGTACGATAAAGAGTTGCATGAAACCTTATCACACGTAGATCAATAGATAGTCAAATTAACTATGTAAATAATAAATTAAATTAAAATGCCGCTATTGTTTTATCGCAAAGATAATCATAATGATTGACTTTACATTATTATGTTGAAGTTCATTTATATTTCGAAGTGTCAAATAAAGCGTACGTTGCATTCTTAAAAAAAAAAACATTACAGTGCTTCGTTAAAAAATATATTATAAAATTATAATTTTTAGTTTGCGCTGTTTATTTTATTAATATAATGTAGTTTAGTGACAATGAAAAATAGTGATTACAATAATATAGTTAAAGAATTATGTTTGAGCCCACTGTTGTATTTGCCACCTATTGACGAAAGTTTGTCACACAGGGCCCTTTGGTATCTTCTACGTTACCGGGTAAGTTAGACACCAATTTAAACTAATATTATACAGAAGTCAAATATTTGTTCCCACTGCTGGAACTCGGGTCTCCTCTCTAGGAGAGGGAATGGGCCGTAATCTTAGTTAAACAGTCAACCTTCCAGCCGTTAAGCTTCTAGCAGTAGAGAAGGTTGATTTGAGTACCTACATGTTTGCAAAAAATAAATCTATGGTAATACACTGATCATAATTAAAAATAGTAGATTATGTGACTAGGAGATAAAGCAGTGTCTTAAAGTTGCGGGTGGCATATTGAATTCCGAACGAAACGAAGGTGCTAAGTTTTAACCCCGAACGCAGCGAGGTATTGATATAAGTTTATATAGACACCTGAGTTAAGTTAAAAATAATACTTATTTGTCTTTAGTCACACATTCAATTATTCTCATCATTACTATTTACTAACTTAAAAATGCAGAAAAACTAACTAATCTCGACAGATATTAGAAATGGAATTCCGACAACTATAATTATAGTGCTTAATGAGGTGCTAACACATGTGTTATATTAATGACGGTTAGTTTTGCGTAATTTAACGATATCGTCTAATCAATCAAGCGTAGGTATGCCTTGCGCAAGCGCAGCGCGTCTGCAACCTGTATGTACGAATATAGTGCTCGACTTGGCTGCGGCCGTATTTTGTAACGCTGGTGCATTGGTATTGACGATTCGGCTTGAAGTCAACTTTGGGTTTATCAACGCAAGTTAGTATTTTGGAATGGTTTCTTTCATTTTGATCTATGATCGCGATTGTCATACGTAGTGCTACGTGCCTTTGTTTTCATGTAGCGTTTTTTTTTTTCTTATCGTATCGATGACAATTTAGTTTGTGTCAGCCTAGATCTGTGGTGCTATTCTCTAAGAAAACGCAGCGCTGCCTCAACGACGAACACCCAAATAGGATGCATTGGATTGTCAACCTAATGATCCTATACATTGGATTGTTAATTCAATGTATCCTATTTGGATGTTTGTCGTTGCGGCAGCGCTGCGAATTCTTAGAGAATAGCACCACTGATATATCTACAAGCTCAGTTTTATCACAAGTCTATGTTGGTGAATTGTTCGTGAACATGATTGCACTTGCCTTCGCGTAAAATACGATCAAAATATTTTGGTCACTCTAAAGTTAGGCGATATAAAGCGCCTAACTCATGATACAAATAATCATGCATATAAATGCATGATTCTTAAAAAGAATGACAGAGCAGCCAATTGTTCGAAGTTCGGACCGGTCCAGATATTTCGGCCGTACTGGGGCCGTATCATGACGTTTACTCCGCATACAAGGTCGATCGGCATGATGGATCAACTTAATTATAACCGACTTTCGGGTCTCAATCGAAGTGCGCGTAACCAAAGCAAAGGGTTCCACTTATTTGCCGCATACTATATTAAAATGTCAGTCTTGTGAGCAACATAGAGGGATTCATCCCTCTATAGGGTGTATAGCTCCAGCTATACACTCAATATAGCTACTGACAGCCCTTTAACAATTCAGTTTAAGTCGTAAAGTGGATAGCGTTAAGAGCTCGGGGTAGGCCTGTGTACCTAGCTACTGACTGTATCACGTTCGAAAAACAACTGAGTTACACAATAACCCTGCAAGTTAACGTAACCCGCAACTTGGCCGATACTGGCCGTAATAGTGAAGTAATGTGTAGTAATCCTTTAAGCTAACCAGTCGTGTTGTTTACTGCTCGGTGAATTATGATGAACTTGTGGTTCGAGAAATTTTGCGACGATGCTGGATTTGATAATAATTATGTTGACATGTCATATGTGGGTAGTTTCATTGTAAGTCACTTTAAAATATTCTAATCGCGTGATTTCACAGAGCTATATTGCCGGGGAGCCATTTTCATAGCCATTGCCCCTAGAAAAAGGGTTTTAGTCAGTAAAAGTCTGACACTCTCTTCCGCTCCACCCAGAGCGGGAGGAGGTATTTGATGATATTCCGCCCCAAAAACAAAGGGGTCGTTTAACCCGTAGTCAGCTGTAGTTATTTATCGAAATTATGAGTTAAAATGTTTTTCTTTCAATGGCATTAGATATCAATATTTATCATGAAACACGTCTTTTAGTTCCACTACCTTTTTTAATTTACCTATTTATTTGTCTGTATATGTGTATACATAATATATGTTTATCTTGTTATGAAAGGGATAGGTAGTATTGCACCTTTGTATCTATACATAGTTTATTTACTGATATCAAGTGATAAGAGACTAGATAATCGTCACGGTGCATTTGAATCTAGGCACGGAAATTCCAAGAAAAATGAATATAAAAATAGTACCTTAAGCATAAATTAAAAACGTGAAATGTTTTGAAACTCTAGCTAATGTTATTTATTGCAGAGATGTGTAATTAAACAATGAACATTTTATTTAGGCGGGCACGGTAAAATTGTACCTTACTAAATTAGAAACGTAATCGAAAAAAATCTCAATGACACTTCTTCTGAAAATCAATAGTTCAAATTCTAATAGTTTAAAGAGAAAAACATTGTATTTTTGTTTTTAATGAATAAACTTAAGAACAACTGGACCGATTTAAAAAATTCTTTCACCTTAAATATAAAGCCTATGCTGACTGACATACGCTGTATATTTTCAATTTTCATGCTGGCGAAGTCGCTGGCAAATACGAGGCGAAAAATACGCAAAATAGACGTCCATACGAATTTGTAAAATTTAATTAAAACAAACTAAACTTTATTTTTTTTCTCCAGGAACGCATGTACGAGCTGGAACGGCGTGAAGCAGAACTTGCCCTTGAAGAAAAGAAGCAACTGGAAGCAAAGAGGACGCTTCTCCAGGAGGCAGCAAGAAAGCAGGACGAGCCGGTGGATGACAGCAAACTGGTGGAGGCCATGTTCGACTTCTTGCCTGACTCCAGCAGTGAGGCACCTGCACCCAAGGATACCTCAGTCTTCAGTGATCTGCCGCAGCCTAGGGCTGATCAGCAAGAGGTAATTTATTTTCTTTATCATGATGTTATCGAATCTATGGTTCTTAGCCATATTCGTGTCGATGATAATACAGTATACCTGCCATTATCCCCGGTAGGAATTATGAATTTATTTCTATATTATAATTGTATTCTTTTGAGGTTTTAATTGAATATGAATTCTCAAATTTTAATTATATTTTTTAATATATTCTTGATATCACAGAGCTAACTATTAATGTTATGTAGCCCGTTATTGCCATATACGTCAGACCATTTGTGAAGCTTTTTTTTTACTGTTAAATGCATGTGATATGGCAATAGGTACTTTCTCAATAAATAAATATATAGTTACATTCCTACAAGTTTCGTTAGGATTTTTGGTATCTTTTTGCTTACTTGGCAAAGACATTGGCCGATAATAAATAATTTAGACCTAAAAAAAATTTATTAAGATCTTTCTTAAAACACAAAGAAAGAGAATATCCGAAAAAGGTACTAAGAATCTCAATAGTATATTTAATTTTCATAGCAGAAATGGTAAATGTCATTACATGCTTGTTTTATTTTATCTCTGATTTCTATCAGATCTTACACGAAAATATGTGCATTTTCTGGAAGTTCACTACAAACGCAGTTCATAATGTGCCCTTATCAGTACTGATGGTATCTTCAGTATTTACTTGTCTTTCAACTGATTCTTTTAAATCGATTGTAACTACTTCTTTCTGATTATTTTTATCGGCATCTGTATTCATAGCATTTATTCAGGATTTTTACTTGGTATTAGTATTATTACTAATATATCATCATCATATCACACACACTATCACACAACGTCGTCTAGTCCCAAGCTAAGCAGAGCTTGTGTTATGGGTACTAGACAACTGATAAACATACTTATATATTTCTAAATATATACATATTATAGATAAATTACACCCAGACACAGAAATAATGATCGTGCTCATCACACAAACATTTGTCGTGGGTGGGAATCGAACCCACGACCTCCGGCATAGCAGTCAGGGCCTCTAACCACTATACCAAGAGGCCAGAATAAATAACGCAAGCTTCATTTATTTATTATTCATGTTTATTTTTCTGATTTCTATTGGAGACATTGCACACTAACTTACTCATCATCTTTCTGTCCTTGTTTTATCACCCGTCACACTATCTCCAAATTCCTTTTTTTCATATTGCTTCTCACGCGATCCATCTATTTTTTCTTTGGCCTCTCTCCTTCTCCATCCGTCCACATAACTCATAACTCTTTTAGTAATATTCGTATCATCCCTCCTCTTCACATGACTCTCTTTCAACTTTTCTATCACTGGCGCTACTTTCAAACTGCCTCTATATATACTCAATTCTCACTTTGTCAATTCTCTTCACATCACACATCCGTTACCTACTACAACCACTAATTACTAACGTACTGATGATGAAATAGTTATCTGAGCAACAATCACTAAGATTAATTTTTGTCCATGCTAAAACCATAATGTATTCACAGATGGTAACACCAATGCAAACCACATCAGAAGACGAGGAGGATTTATCCGAGTTCAAGTTCCAGAAATTTGCAGCCACTTATTTCCAAGGAAATGTCACTCATCAATACTCGAGGAAACCACTCAAGCATCCATTATTGCCTTTACATACGCAAGGAGACCAACTGGTAAGAATGAATTATTATAAATCGACTGTAATTATAGATAGTATCTAACAAAAATGTTTTGCGAAATGATGATCAAGTAAACCAATTATGGAAATCAATTATTTGATATAATGCTAAAATAATTTCTTAATCGTCTGATCAATTTAAGTAGGAATGTCGTTACGCAACTGATAACAATTAATTCAAAACGCATTACAGGCTGCGCAAGCGCTATGGATTACAATACTCCGGTTCACTGGTGACCTACCAGAGCCAAGGTACCACACAATGGACCGAGACAACACGTCAGTCATGTCAAAAGTCACAGCGACCCTCGGCAGGAACTTCATCAGGTCCAAGGAGTTCCAAGAAGCTCAGATGATGGGTGTGGATGCTGATGCGTATCTGAACAAACAAAAGCCGAGATCCATCAGACATAAGCTTGTATCTCTGACGCTGAAGAGGAAGAATAAGCTCGGAGAGGATGTGAGGAGAAAGTTGCAGGTTGGTTTCGTTTCTGCTAATAATTTCCAACTGCTATTTTTATGGGACAAATACTAATGAATTTCTTTATGTCCTTGCAGGATGAGGAGTACACAGCAGACAGTTATCAGTCATGGCTAGAATCTCGCCCAACATCGAATCTAGAAAAATTACATTTTATAATTGGGCACGGTATTCTACGGGCTGAGTTGAGAGACGAAATATATTGTCAGATCTGTAAACAACTGACAAACAATCCTTCGAAGTCCTCTCATGCCAGAGGATGGATTTTACTTTCGTTGTGTGTTGGATGCTTTGCTCCTAGTGAAAAGTTTGTCAATTACCTGCGGGCCTTCATCAGAGAGGGACCTCCCGGTTACGCTCCATATTGTGAAGACCGCTTGAAACGCACATTCAATAATGGAACCAGGAATCAACCACCGTCATGGCTAGAACTTCAAGCGACAAAGTCGAAAAAACCTATAATGTTACCCATAACGTTCATGGATGGCAACACGAAGACCTTATTAGCGGACTCAGCAACAACTGCGAGAGAACTGTGTAATCAGTTATCTGATAAAATTGCTCTTAGAGACCAATTCGGTTTCTCGCTATACATTGCTCTGTTCGATAAGGTCAGTTCACTTGGAAGTGGAGGTGATCACGTAATGGATGCAATCTCACAGTGCGAACAATATGCTAAAGAACAAGGTGCTCAAGAAAGAAATGCGCCATGGAGGTTGTTCTTCAGAAAAGAAATATTCGCTCCATGGCACGATCCCACAGAGGATCAAGTGGCTACTAATCTTATTTACCAGCAAGTGGTAAGAGGTGTTAAATTTGGTGAATATCGTTGTGACAAAGAAGAAGACTTAGCCATGATAGCCGCTCAACAGTATTACATCGAGTACGGTCAAGACATGAATACTGAACGGCTGTATACGTTATTGCCAAATTACATACCTGATTATTGTCTAACTGGTGTTGAAAAAGCAGTTGATCGGTGGGGTGCTCTAGTGGTGCAAGCGTATAAAAAGAGTTATTATGTAAAAGAAAAAGTTCCTGCTTATAGAGTGAAAGAAGACGTAGTGAGTTATGCAAAGTTCAAGTGGCCTCTTTTATTCTCTAGATTCTATGAAGCCTATAGAAACTCTGGGCCAAATCTACCTAAAAATGACGTTATAATAGCAGTGAATTGGACCGGTGTTTATGTTGTGGATGATCAAGAACAAGTGTTGTTAGAATTGTCGTTCCCTGAAATAACTACGGTCTCCAGTCAAAAAACCAATAAAGTGTTCACACAAACCTTCAGTCTCTCGACAGTTCGTGGTGAAGAGTTTACGTTCCAAAGTCCTAACGCTGAAGATATTCGAGACCTAGTGGTTTACTTCCTGGAAGGGCTGAAGAAGCGATCCAAATTCGTAATAGCCCTACAAGATTACAAAGCACCTGGCGAGGGCTCCAGTTTCTTAACATTCAACAAAGGAGATCTGATTATTTTAGAAGAAGACAGTACTGGGGAATCTGTGTTGAACAATGGCTGGTGCATTGGTCGCTGTGAGAGAACAATGGAAAGGGGTGACTTCCCCGCTGAAACCGTCTATGTGTTGCCAGCACTAACTAAACCGCCACCGGATATATTGACTCTGTTCTGCCAAGAAGGAGCATCACACGGTCGTCGAGCGCCTACTGCCACATACAATGGTACAGAAATAAAGGACAAGCCGCACACTTTGTTAGAGTACGCGATGGATCATTTCCGGTTGCCACCGAAACGCACGGTATCCAAGGCGCTTACACTTTCTACTGCCAAGAGGGGAGGATCTGAGGAGCTATGGCGACACTCCAGAGAGCCAGTAAAACAGCCGCTATTGAAGAAGCTGCAAGCAAAGGAAGAACTAGCTGAAGAGGCATGTTTCGCGTTCACCGCCATTCTCAAGTACATGGGCGATCTGCCTTCGAAACGTCCTCGCATCGGCAATGAGTACACAGATCACATTTTCGACGGGCCCCTAAAACACGAAATCCTGAGGGACGAGATATATTGTCAGATTATGAAACAACTGACTGACAACCGAAACAGAATGTCGGAAGAAAGAGGCTGGGAGCTAATGTGGTTGGCCACGGGTTTGTTCGCATGTAGTCAAGGATTACTTAGAGAATTAACTTTGTTCTTGAGGACTAGGAGATACCCAATAGCCCAAGACTCCCTCCAAAGACTTCAAAAGACTTTACGGAATGGGCAGAGAAAGTATCCACCCCATCAGGTGGAGGTAGAAGCTATTCAGCATAAGACTACTCAGATATTCCATAAAGTGTATTTCCCTGACGACACGGACGAAGCATTTGAAGTAGACTCATCTACTAGAGCAAAAGACTTCTGTCAAAATATAGCTCAGAGACTGAATCTCAGATCTAGTGAAGGCTTTAGTTTATTCGTTAAGATAGCTGATAAGGTGATATCGGTCCCTGAGGGCGATTTCTTCTTTGACTTTGTTCGCCACCTCACCGACTGGATCAAGAAGGCACGGCCTACTCGCGATGGCATCACTCCGCAGTTCACCTACCAGGTAAGCAACAAGGAAGTATTACTTGCAGTTGAATTATCACACTCTTTAAAAATATATTTAAAAAATATAGAATGCAAGTTAAGAAACTATGTCATTTCCCGAACCGAAGTTGATATGGAACCGAGAAAGTGCAATGACAAAAGCCCACGTCTATCAAACGATGATTTTCAACACACCCGAAAAAAAAATATATAATGTCATAAACTTCCAAATATTTTGATATGATATAATTTGATTTCAGATTAATTTGTATTTGGTGCACAGTTTTCGTTTTTTAAGGTTGTTTATAAAAATATATATTATTAAAAATATAAATCCTTAACCGAATTAATACCCTACCTCTCTTCTCAGGTGTTCTTCATGAAGAAGCTCTGGACGAATACAGTACCCGGCAAGGACCGGGCGGCGGATGTGATCTTCCACTTCCACCAGGAGCTGCCCAAGCTGCTGCGCGGCTACCACCGCTGCGGCCGCGACGAGGCCGCGCGCCTGGCCGCGCTGGCCTACCGCGCGCGCTTCGGGGACAACAAGCAAGAGTTGCAGGCGATACCGTACGTATTTGGATGATTTTATACCCAAAAATATACATAATTAAATACATACGAGAAGACGTATAATTTAATATTACCTAATAATAAATATAATTCTAAACGACTAGAAACAAAGTACTACTTAATGGCGAAAATGGTCGATGGCCTTTGGTATAAAGATTAACCATACCATTTTAACCAAAAAGAATAATGCGCTATCATGATTGTTTTCAGGCAAATGCTTCGCGAACTGATACCAGCCGACCTGATAAAGCTGCAGAGTTCTGCCGACTGGAAGCGAGCGATCGTGGCGTCATACAACACAGATGCTGGAATGACGCCCGAAGACGCCAAGATCACCTTCTTGAAGGTCATCTACCGCTGGCCCACGTTTGGGTCGGCCTTCTTTGAGGTCAAGCAGACCACGGAACCAAATTATCCTGAGCTGTTGCTGATTGCTATTAACAAGCACGGAGTTAGCTTGATACATCCACAGTCGAAGGTGAGAATATTCAATTTTTACTGAGGGTCTACCACGACCTCTAGACGCAATCCATTTCACGACCTAAACTGAACTGTTAAAGGGATGGAGCTATATAGGATGTTTAGCTCCATACCTTTTTCTCGTTTGACATTTTAACACATTATCGTAAAGCTCCTAATCTCAAATCTGCAAGCTGTCTATGACACCCATTGTGATACGTTACGCGCTAAACTCGCAATCAGAAAACCTAGACTCGAAACTCACACATCTATGGTCAGTGTCATCACAGTCGCAAACCTACAGTCTCTGATAGACAAGGACAGAGATAAGAGCCAGCGCTGTCGTGCGAGCAAAATCATGTTGGCCGCCAAATGTGTGTGATCGGCTAGACCGATGTGAAATCGTGCCATATAGGTACAATTTCATCGGTCTGCTGTTTTGATTTAATCTAAGATGACACATGAAAACTAAAATTAAAAATTCTGCATCGCGGTATTAGAGTTCTCCGCTCGATTAAAACGTATACAACATCCAGAAATCCACTACGAGCCAGTTGCCCGGACGAGACACAATAACTGTCTGGTCATCAGGAGGATCCTACCTTTTTAACGGCGGTATGAGGATGAGGAGAGATAAATATGAGGATGAATATAAAGTGTGGATATATTGGGAGTTTAAGATAAATGGAGGATTGTGTGAGGAATGATTTTAAAAGATAAGGTAGTGAATTTATGCATGATGGTTGATAGGGGAAGGGGGGGGGGGGGGCTAGTATAGAAGAAGGAAACCACGAGGTTCTAGCTTTGCCTATCAAAGGCCAGAAACCATAATTATTTTCCTGACCATTATCAAGAAAATAATGATGTTTTCTCTGCGGGCAAAGCTGAGACTATTCTATAATCAAAACAATCTTATAGAATCCACTATTACATTATGGATAAATGTGTAACTACCCTCTATTTTCTTATTTTGTAAATCGACTTAACATTTACGGTCTTAATTTTCCAGGACATCCTAGTAACACACCCATTCACGAGAATATCAAACTGGTCGTCTGGCAACACCTACTTCCACATGACGATCGGCAACCTCGTGCGGGGGTCAAAGTTGCTGTGCGAGACTTCTCTGGGGTACAAGATGGACGACCTTCTGACGTCATACATATCACTCATGCTCACGAACATGAACAAGCAGCGTTCCGTACGCGTCAAGTAACTCCGCTGTCATGTTGACAGCTGTCATCGTAGTCAAACATTGCGAATATAGACACAATTATTTTTTATCCGCTTACCGTTAAGTTCGCACGCTTCCCAGCGGTATATTTAACTTAACATAGGATTTTAGCATTTACATGCAGTTAGAACGAATGCTTATCTTAATGATTTGCGTACAGTGTGCCCGGTATATCTTGGTATTTAAAGGCTTTGCTTGCAAGACGAAAAGTATCAATTTTAAATTGACTAGGATTTGATTTTAGTTTCTTACTTCGCCACCAGTCATGATATACCTAGCGCACTGTATCTCCATAGCAATGCGCTGTATCATTGTAGATAAAATTGATGCACAATTTTTGTGGTCGCATTTTAGTTTCATTCGCGTAAAAACTGTAGATTAAATATATCCGTCCATACATTAAGATCGAAATATAATATCTAGATGTTAAACGATGTTACTGCTATTCCAAATCCGTTCTGTTATAGTTATTAAGTACAACGACCTAAGCTTAGGTATTTGTTCTTCTATGTACTCTCCAATGGAATGGCTTACTGAAATACGTATCTTCTAAAATCTAGAAATAGGAAATATTTTTATTTATTAAAATTTCTTACCATCAAAAAACTTTTTTTCATATTTATTGGTTTTAAACTTTTAATATTAAATAACGGTTGTCGAAAAGATCTGTTATAATATTTATATTTAGGTGTACGGTAAAGTAACATGGTATGAAATGCATAGCCTTAGTAGCCTTGCTTGAGTGCTATTTGCAGGTAAAAAGGAATTTATATTCATCGTTCAGAAACTAGTTATATTTACTCGTGAATTAGTTTTAGCGCTGTTTATATTACCGGAACATTACGATAAAATAATTAACAGTGGTTTGAAGTAAATCAACGCACTGGACACTTGCAGTATTGCTCGATTTCTATCGATATAAATCGATTTAAATAGAGATGTTATATTTTTACATCGATAAACAAGAGATTGACAAGTCGATAATACGAAATATCAATAAAAATAGAGCAATACACAGATGACGTATCGAGTTTAGATGTTCATATATTTATAAAAAGTAACCGTTTAGAATAACATCTTTATAAAGTATATAGGTTACATCAATGTATTTATTTAATAGGTAAAGGAATTTATACTAAGTATCGTGTAAAATTTATTGTCAGTTTCATGCCATGAGTCCGGTGACAATTACATAAATTATGTTTGTTTATTAATATCGCTTTAAAGTAAAAAGTTGCATTTGTGAGTGGTTGTAAACATGAGTCACAATGATATTTTAAGTGTTTTATTTTACCCTTAAAACCCTCTATCGAACGAAGTGATTTTTGATGTCTGATTTTTTTTTTTATAAATGTTTGTCCTTTAATAAGGTAAGGTGTACCATAAAGAAATAAATAAATAATAATAAATAATAATATCGATACCAAAACAGTATTTCAAAAACTTAGTTGCTAACCTTCGGCGGGTCACGAGCGAACATTAAATAATTTAAACGATCCTTCATTGATAGTAAGGCTCCTTTTTTCATGATGGACAAGAGGTTAGTCCCGATATAAGAAGTTTTCGTTAGGTGGGTCACCGGTCCAATCAACATTGGGAACAACTGACCCACCTAATGTTTTATCCGAATTTCTGGAATAACACAAAATAAAAAAAAATGGCACAATACAGACCAGCAAGGAAGCACTTGGGCAGTCAGGCAGCTGGGGCAGTGAGCCAAAGAGTATAGTTTCCAACTTTTATTAGCAGAAATAAAGTATATCTGATATAGAAGGAGATAAATAAAGAGTACGGACTTATAAAAAGACTATCATTTACTTCAAAAAAATAAAAAAAAGTATTTTTGGAACTTTTTGCAGCATATAACAATTTTTCATTGTTTTTAAAAGAATTGTACAACTTTAAACATTCTAATTATTTAGTTTACATAGATCAGGAGCTCATTTTTAAAATCAACTAGCTTCCCT
Source organism: Leucania comma (assembly GCA_958295575.1). Taxonomy (NCBI): domain Eukaryota; kingdom Metazoa; phylum Arthropoda; class Insecta; order Lepidoptera; family Noctuidae; genus Leucania; species Leucania comma. The sequence goes on from OY282468.1 coordinate 20,918,659, forward strand.
ACTCTACCCTTTACCAATGAAAAAGGCTTTGGATTTTTTAATTTAACAGGATAAAAATGCCCTATGTCCATCTCCTGATTCTAAGCTACCTTCTCACCAGTTTTCAGCCAAAGCGGTTCAGCCGTTCTTGAGTTATAAGTAGTGTAACTAACACGACTTTCTTTTATATATATACTAGCTTTTGCCCACGGCTTCGCTCCCGTTCAACAGACTACTCTATGCAACTCTACCCTACTCTACCTTACTTTACCCTACTCTACCCTTTACCAATAAATGAGCAAGTTTTTTATTTTACTTATTTAATGGGATAAAAATTCTATGTCGGTCTTCTGGTTCTAAACTACCTTCCCACCAATTTTCAGCCAAATCGGTTCAGCAGTTTTGGGGGATGAACTGCTCGCGTCCGTAGGATTTACTTAGTACTGACCACCCTACACGTGTCCCCTGGGTAGTGCTAAACGAGCAGGAAATGCGGTGGTAGGCCATAGCATCGGCTGCCGGCTTCAAAGTTACCACCCACCAGACAAAGCCATGCCGCCAAGCGATCCGTCGTGTTCCGGCATGATGTTTGGTGAAGCCGTACGGTGGAAGTTGGGTCTGAGCAGTTGTGTTGCGATGTATAACGGGTATGATGCACCAGCTGTTGTTGCGTCGGACGTTTGATCGTGGAGGGTAGCGGGATCCGAAGCACGGTGCTCCGCTGGCCGACCGCAGGTAGTTGGGGGCCCAAGTAGTGTGCCAGCCACACATGAAAGGCTGCCCCGCCAACTGCGAAAAATCCCAGGGTGGCCCCATCGTGCCGGTTGGCGACCGGATGAGAGGACCCGATGGCGATCCCTGGGGGGGTTCGGGCGTCCCCGCAGTCTCCAGATTAACCTTCCATTGGCGCGGCAACTCTGGTTGTGTTGTTGGGTTTAACATCGCATCACCTCGCTCAACTGCCATCTTCCATCAACCCTATTCACTCCATTAAAAAAAAATTATGAAACGTAAAAAGAAAAGTAAGTGTGTACAGCGGATGCACGTCCTCTCTTTCAAAATGCACCTCTCTAATATTCGAGGACTGCACTCCAATCTCGATGCGGTCCACCACCATCTAGAGACTGACAAGCCACACTTGCTTTTCTTGACGGAGACTCAGATTAGATGTCCGTCAGATGCGGCGTACCTCAACTACCCGGGATACTCATTGGAGCATCATTTTCTGCAGCGTGCCGGGGTATGTGTGTACGTCCGTAATGACATCTGCTGTCAGCGTCTCCGTCACCTTGAAGATCCAAATTTTTCCACGCTATGGCTGTTGGTGGACACTGGTATGGACAAAATCGTCTATGCCTGTGTCTACCGATCGCACAGCGGTGATCAGGAGACGACTCGAATGTTTGACCAGCTCAGTGAAGCCGCCGATAAGGCTCTGCATCGGCACCCTGATGCGCAGCTGGTCGCTCTGGGGGACTTTAACGCCTGCCACCAAGACTGGCTTTTCCCATACCAGAGGACCGACCACGCTGGAAGAGAAGCGCGAAACTTTGCGGTATCGTTGGGCCTTTCCCAGCTGGTGAAGCAAGCGACCAGGGTGCCTGATGTAGTTGGTCATACTGCCAATTGTCTGGACCTTCTGCTGACCACCGATCCGGACAGATGTATCGTAACAGTTTCTTCACCACTTGGAACATCAGATCACTGTCTGGTGAAGTCTGTATCGTCCTTCTCCCCACCTGACTGTGAGTCTCGCGGTGAACGGCGGATGTGGCGTTACAAGTCGGCAGATTGGGATGAGATGCGGCACTTCTTTGCGTCTTATCCTTGGCAGCAGGTTTGCTTCTCTTCTGAAAATCCGTCGAGCTGTGCAGATGCCGTATCCGATGTGATACGTCAAGCTATGGAGTATTTCATCCCTTATAGCGACGTACCCATCGGTGGCTCAGTTCACCCATGGTTCAACGCCGATTGCATAAAAGCTGAAGAGCTTAAGCATTCGGCGTTTCTCACCTGGGTTGATGCTCGTGACCGCAAAGCTCCGGATCTGAGTTCAAAGAAGAGAGCCTTCAACCAAGCTGCCAAGTCCTACAAAAAGGCACTAAGGAAGGCTCGCTTTGACCGCATTACTCATATTGGCACAAAGCTCTCTGCACAGCCATCCGGTAGCAGAGCTTTTTGGTCCCTTGCCAAGTCGGTCGAAGCGAACTTCTGTCGGCCCACACTGCCTCCGCTCTGCCCCCGATAGTAAAAAAGACGCATCTAACATTTTTTCCGGATTTGAGTTAAAAATACAGGCAGATGCGCCTTTTTTTTCTGATTCCGGAAATGTATATAACTCAAATCCGGAAAAAATGTTAGATGCGTCTTTTTTACTATCGGGGGCAGCGCTGGTTAAGCCTGATGGAACACTGGCTCACACCGCGAGAGAGAAAGCAGGTCTCTTTGCATCTCTCTTCGCCCATAATTCTCGTCTTGACACTTGTGGTGCTACTCCACCGACTCTGCCTTTCTGCGACACCTCGATGCCCGAAATTCGCATAAGGAACAAAGAAGTTCTGAGAGCACTGTGTCGTCTAGACGTGAATAAAGCTAGTGGACCAGATGGTATACCAGCGATAGTTCTCAAGGCTTGTGCGCCCGAGTTGTCTCCTGTATTGACTCACTTGTATCGCCTCTCATTTAGGACTGGAATAGTGCCCAAGTCCTGGAAGCTTGCCAATGTACAACCCGTGCCCAAAAAGGGCAGTCGTGCCGATCCTAACAACTATCGGCCGATTTCGGTAACCTTCATACTCTGCAAGATTATGGAGCGTGTATTGAACTCGCGCCTCATGGCATACCTGGAAGGTAACGATCTCCTCAGTGACCGACAGTACGGGTTTCGCCGCAATCGATCTACTGGGGACCTACTAGTTTATGCCACCCACTTGTGGGGCGAGGCCCTCGAGAGGAATGGGGAAGCGATTGCGGTTTCTCTAGACGTCTCGAAGGCCTTCGACAGGGTATGGCACGCTAGCCTTTTGAGTAAGCTTCCAGCGTACGGCATTTCCCCTGGCCTGATTAGTTGGGTAAAAGATTTCCTGAGTGAACGGTCTCTCCGAGTTGTTGTCGACGGATGCTCATCAGAGCCCATGACGACTAATGCCGGAGTTCCTCAGGGGTCTGTTCTCTCTGCAACTGTCTTCCTCCTGCATATCAACGATCTGCTGATGCCCGGTATCTATGGGTATGCAGATGATAGCACAGTTGTAGACAGATACCTGCCAACTCCTCGGGCTAGTAAAGAGCTGATCCAGGCTGAAAGGGTGGAGCGGACGAATGCTTCACTTCAGGCAGTCTCCAAATGGGGCGAAGCACAGGCGTAGAGTAGCCAGCCTTTCGGTGTTTTACAGGATGCTTTTTGGAGAGTGTGCGCGGGAATTGCATGACTTGATACCGCCATCTCCTTTCTACCATCGAACAACCCGGCGTACGGCAAATATCCACCCTTACGTTGTTGAAACTTCCACGGTCCGGACTAAGCGTTTTGCCTCGTCGTTTATACCGCGTACATCGAGGGACTGGAACAATTTGCCTGCTGCGGTTTTCCCGGCCAATTATAATTTAGGCGTCTTCAAGGCTAGAGTGAATAGGCTCTTAATAAACTAGTGCGCTTTACCATCGACGATTGCATCACTGCTTACCATCAGGTAGGATTGCAGTCAAGTGCTAGTTTATAAAATATAAAAAAAAGCCGTTCTTGAGCTATAAATAGTGTAACTAACACGACTTTCTTTTGTATATATAGATAGATTTTAATAAAGCCCTGTTCCTTTCTTCTCGCCACTTGACTTTCGTACTTAATCAAAAAGACTTGTTTAAATAGACTTTTGGTTATGATAATAAGTTTATATCATACGAGTATATGCGTGACTGGCAACACTATAGTAAACATTGTGTAAAAAAGAGTATCTACGAACGCTAAATACTCTTTACCATTATTATTAACATGTATAGAGTACGCCTACATGGTATAGAGTTCAATACTCTATTTTAGAGTAGCCACTTAGTGGTACCTATTAACTCTGAATATTGCCAGCCTAGAAATATTGGATGTAAAAAAAAATGTCAGTTCACAGCACCAGCTGGGCCAGGCACATGTACTTAGATTCGTTGTAATTTTGGTTCAAAGCGTATGAACTCTCTGGTCTTCCTGAAAAGCTAACAGAGAATCTCCCTTAAAAGATCTCCATCTGTCAGCTTGCTCGTTGTGAAAACTATAGGTACCATGCTTCATTACTGAAAGGATTTCTTGCCAGAAGACCATTACTCAGAGAGGTCCTAGTCTATTGACTACTGCCAAGCTAATCATGGTATGTGAAGTTAGGAAATAATATATCGCGCAGTCAATGCAGCAACCGAATTCTTACACATTCTATGGGGACCGGGACGTAGCAATGGGCTGATTTTTACTTTAAAAAATTAATTTAGTTCATGAGAACTAGCATAAGTTCGAGTATTAGAAAAAAAATAGTGTTTCATGTCGTCATGTCGACTCTTCTCGGGATTAAAACGATTAAAATTTACCTTTACCATGTTTTACTATTTACCGTGTATATTATGACGGTTGCGCGATGCTTTTCTATCCTCTTCCAAACCAAAAAACAGACGACCGATGATTCATTCTGTAGAACTATCAGTATGGGTTTGTAATCTATCTCTAGGTACCTATATAAACAAGAACGATATGCAGAAATGCATATTCAGCCTATTCGGTATCCAGCCTATTCGATTCCTTTTTAGGGTTCTGTACTTCAATCGGTAAAAACGGCTAAAACACTAATGCCCATCTGTCAGTCTGTCAAGACTTGTTTCTCAGCAACACGATGTGGTGTTAAGTTGAAATTAATATCAAACACTCAAGTTTGCTACCTCTTGGAGCATTGAAAAAACCAAATTGCTAAGTCAAAGCAATCTAAGGCCATTTAATGCTCCATTATTGTATGTATTTTTAAACGACTTCGAAAAGGAGGAGGTTCTATGTTCGGCTGTATTTTTTTTTTAATGTATTTTAGTTCAACTCGGTCAATTGTGGTCCAATTTTGAAAATTTATGTTTTGATTGAAAGATTATATTCCCGATGATTATATCATAGCAGAATTGTCGTTACAAGGAAAATTGCTTTGTTTACACATGTAGTGAGTGTGAGTGATTGAAGGAAGAAGGGGAGGGGATATAGAGAACTGATCTGATGATGAAGCCGGAAGGTAGGTAAGAACCGGAATTCTATAATAAATCAGTGTATCCTAGCCGTGTTTGGTATTATTAGAATTATCATGAATATTTGATGATGAAACCGAATGGCGGAAGGTATCTATATATATCGGAGAGCAGTGGTGGCCGAGTGGCAACGGCCCCGACTTATGAGTTGTAGGTCGCGGATTCAAACCCAGCACGCGTATTACTTTGTGTAATTTATTTCATCACCACTGCTCTCAAAACGGTGAAGGAAAACATCGTGAGGAAACTGGCATGTCGGAATAGTGTTGAACAATCTATCATATATCCGATTGTACGACTAGTTACCTATTAAAATCAGGTTATATTTGAAAAGACAGCGAAGGAGTCAGAAAACCAGCTATTTTTTCTACCCTTCAAATAGCTTTGACATGTCAAGCTAGGCAGATAGGCAAAAGGCACGTTTGCAGCAACTGGCGTAAGGCCAGTTGTCAAGCACATACTAAAATTAATAATAATATTATCTAATGGGTCCTAAATTATGAGCCATTTGAATTCAATAATAAGTTTGAAGGGGAGCACCCCCAGTACCAGACACTTAGCCAGGGTCTTCGGCTATAAAAAATAGAAAATAACCTACGTGTCTACAGTGTTCTCACATTCACACTATAATAAGACGTCTATTGAATAGTTTACTATAAAAGTTCCGTCGTAATAGCATGCCAACGTAGCACACGAACTATTTTTCTTTACGAAAATGATATTAAATTTAATACTTCAGGAGAATTTGAAGTCACCTTTCAATTAATTAGAATCAGGCTTTTTTTTTTTTTTTTTTGGTAGTGGGTAAAATCATCCAATGACATCTCCCGCCCTTGGGCGGAGCGGGAGATAGTGTCAGACTCTTACTGACTAAAAACCCACCCCGTTCCTTCGTGGCCTTAGATACCAGGGCCGGGCTTTCCTTTCGGAAGCAAACCCTTGGCCCCAGTAGGCTTCGACCCTGCCTGCCTGCAGCTAGCAGGCTGGGTCTCTACGGTTTGCTGACAACTCCTTGAGGCGCGCGGGAACAGTGCGCGCCGTTGACGACCTGGGCTTGGTCCGGATGTTTACCGGACGGTCGGACAGCGAGCTACCCATAGCTCGCCGTCCGCAAGCCCGCGTCTACGTTGGCTGGAAATCAGGATCGGAATCGGAATCCCCGCGGCGGCTGGGCCTTGTGGGCCGTTGCCTCTCGCGTGCGGCCTCCTCCTTTGCTAGCATTACTGCTTCGCAGAAGGAGGCGACCGCCTGCCATCCCTCCTCGCTTCGGACCATGGCCCGTACCAGGGCCTGGCGCGAGAGATCGCCGCTGCCGATCGCACTCACGAGAACACGGCGATGCTCTGCCCAAGCGGGGCACACTTCGACCGTGTGCTCCACCGTGTCCTCCGGGCAGTCCACGCAGTGGTGGCACCCGGGCGTCGGTTCCGCACGAATACGGAACAGGAACCTCCCGAACTTACCGTGTCCGGTGAGAACCTGGGTCATGCGGAAGGTTAGGACGCCGTGAGGTCTTTCCAGCCACGCCTCAAAGAGGGGCCTTACCGCCATAATTAAGGCGTGCCCAAATTAGAATCAGGCTGAAGATATGTATATGCCTGTAATCATTACATTCATATCTTTAGCCTGATTCTAACCATATTTTATGGTATAGTCAAGTATTTGGATAGCCAAGGAGGAGTCCGATGACCATCAAGAATTCTTTTGCCAGTTTCCATACATTTTCAGAAAAGAAAATCATAAACGAACAAAAATACAGCCTAATAACTAATCATGAGTTATACTATATATTAAGTGGTTATAAAAAGTTCCCTTTGATAATCAGAAAATTATAATTTCAATTATTATACCATAAAGATATTCCCAGTCTTTACGGAAAGTCATTTTCCACGAGCGGACTGCGATCCAAAGTCGGTTTATAAAAACTTGTTGTTCATCTTAATCTTTTTTTTCAACAAGCATTAACAATGTGGTGGAAAATTCAGCAACTGTCCAATCATGCCACAAGCAATTTCAAAACGGTCCAATCATGTCACAAGCAATTTTGATAATCGTGCAATTACACTGTGATTCAAAAAAGTTGATCCGTTCTAACATTAAACGTGATTTTACGAAAAACAGTTAAAAACACGGTTCTGAATGAGCAAGAACAATTAAAGTAAAAGCAGACTATTAGAAAAACTGTTAATTAGAACAAACAAAAAATATATATCCGCAATAAAGTCGTGAGAGTCTCCCACGGCAGCGCGGCCTATTCACGGAGCAAAGGAATAATGATGCCTCTATTGTAGCACCAGCAGGAAGTCATTTATCTAACATCAAGAATATGAGTGTTTAGAGCAATTTCGTGTCTGATTTCTCATCCTAAAGTGTGCAATTTTGGTGACCCGCCAGTGTACAAGTAGGTACGTGAAATGTCAAACAACTCAACCGGTGACTAAGTATTCTTTGATTGCTTGTTCTGTTCGTTTCTAGAGTTTTATAAATGCTATGTTTTGTAATAGACAATTTGATGGTTTAGTTTCACAATACGAGTAAAAAAATGGTCAAACAAAGACATTGTTACCAAGTTTACCCTTCAATTTGAATATTAGAGACTTGGGCGTCGCCAAGGGAGGGGGCAGGGGGGGCTACTACCCCCCTTGAGGCTTGCTTTACAGCTTCAGAGCCTAGTTTAGACACCAGTCTCCTACAATATAATGCCCATCCTATATTTTACCGTAGATATAAGGCTAACAATTAGGAGTTGTATTGTGGAGAAAAAAAACTTTTATTGATATTTAAAAAAAAACTTTAATTATTATTTACCTATACTTCCAATAGCCGCCCCCCTTGATTATCAGCTGGCGACGCCCTTGATTAGAGAAATCAATTTGTAGAACAGGTTATATTATCATAGGTCCTTTCGAAAAAGGGAATTAAATTGGATAACCCTATACTGGGTAGCTGAAGATGAACACTGGACACACAGAGAAATAAAGAAGGTCTTCATGAGGAAAATAGGTAGGTATGTATGCTATTGTAGTGTAATTCATCATCATCATCATCAGCCTTTTAATGTTCCCACTGCTGGGACACAGGCCTCCTCTCTAAGAGAGGGAATGGCCGTAAGCCACCACGCGGGCAGTGCGGGTTGGTGGATGTCACCTGTCTTCGAATTTTTGGTTCTAGGACAGCCGGTTTCCTCACGATGTTTTCCTTCACCGTTTTGAGAGCAGTAGTGATGAAATAAATTACACAAAGTAATGCGCCTGGCTTGGGTTCGAACCCAACGTCCGGTTGTTGCGATACAGTCCGTCTGAAAGCAGCTTAAGGCCTCTGCCTCGAATCTTGCGGGCAGCAGAGCGGTGGCGACGGCGGCGCGGGTGCGGCAGGATCTTATGCGTAAAATCAAATGGACCGGCCCTCGAATACTGCGGCGTGGGGGCGGGTAACGAGCGGAGCACTCCATACTCTTTGGTGGTTGCTCGCGCCGCCGCCGCCGCCGCCCCGATGCCCGCAAGATTCGAGGCACAGGCCTAAGCCTTTTTTATTGTCTCTATTACTTCAGACAACAAACAACAAATGACATACAAAGTATTTAATTTAAAAACTCTACAACTTTATTTCTTTCTTTAATGGATCAGAACAATAGGCGCATACCTACCGACAATCAACGCGCCATCAAAGAAATTATCTTTCCGTCATACTATTTAATTAGGTAGTTAATGAAAGAACTCGAATTACAACCAGTATTATCTGTTTTATCAGGAACTGTTCTACTAATCAGCACAAACTTAGGCTCAAAACAGTGCCGTTACGAGGGTGGTGCAAGCCAGAGGTTCCCAGGCACAGGGCGCAGTCCGTTTTGCTTGTATCGTTCTTTTTGTTAGGGGCGCAGTTATAGAAGCACCCCGGGCGTATAAAAAGCTACTTAGTTACGGTACTCATTCAAAGTACCGAAATGTTACATTATTTTGCACAAGCCAATCCAAGCAAGCATTTGCAATGTAATTTATGTACAATAAAGAATATAAGAATAAGAAGAATAAGCCAGGGAGGTATTTTAAGAAAGAGTTAGGTACTGTGATTCTGAAACGCAAAAGTCAGTCAGTCAGTTTTAATCAGTAAAAGTCTTAACCGCTTCCCGCTCCATCCGGAGAGGGAAAGGTTATTAATGATTTCCATCTAACCTCGACAAAAAATAATGTGTTCTATTTGAGCTCAACACGTACTATCTATGTTTATATATGTGTTTCTTCTGTGCCTTTCATACCAGGTCCGGGTTTTCCTTTCAGAAGCGAACCCATGGCCTGGACCCTGCTGGGCTCCTACGGTTTACTGACATCTCCTTGAGGCGCGTGTGGAACAATGCGTACCGTCGACGACATGGGCTCGGTCCGGACGGTAACCGGACGGTCGGACGGCGAGCTACCCATTGTTCGCCATCCGCAAGCCCGCGCCTACGGTGGCCTGAAATCGGGATCGGGATCCCGGCGGATGGGGTATGAGGGCCGCTCCCTCGCGCGTGCATGTGCGGCCTCCTCCTTTGCTAGCATTATTGCTTCGCAGAAGAAGGCGACCACCTGCAACTCCTCCTAGCTTCGGACCATGGCCTGTACCAAGGCCCAGCGTGATCGTTGCCGCCGATTGCCCACAGGATCGACCCTGGACTGCAAAGAGCAACTGATGGAACAAGGATGAAACTGCCTCTCGCTCCACTTAGAGTCAGAAAACTCGTCTATGTTTCGACGGAAATTATGATGATGACGCAAGAAGTCGCTACCTACAGGACGTCTACTTATTTTAATCGTGTTGATTTTTCTTCGGTCTAGAATCTAAAGTCATAAATCTTGTTGCCAATATAAAAAGGTACAATTGATTGTTTGTATAAGGAAGGTAACTCTAAACTTCATTAGTGATTTATTATTGTTATATAATGAAGCTATATATTAAATGGTTTATTTTTATACAGCTTCTTTTATAAGTAATGTGAATGTGAAAACACTATAGACTATGCAGAATTGCAGACCACGGATATCGATGCAGACTCATAGATTATTTTCTATTTCGATCCATTTTTTATTTCACTTAGGGGATGGTGGAACAAAATGGCATAACAGGTGTAAAGCGAGTGCGTTTTCTTCTTAAAATATTCAAGGGGTAGAATATCCCTTGAATAAAGCCCAAGTACTTATCCCTTGAATATTTTCCTAATGGCCATTAGGAATATTTTTTATTCATTTTTGGATAATTTTGTAAACCCCAAAGTCAAAATGATCCGAAGATTCTTTTATCCCACTATTAAAAAAAGTAAGAAATAAAGTACTTACTTCAATAATATTTTTGGTAGTTTTATTGTAAATTCAGTCTAGGCAACAAAAAAACTTTACATCTTCACAATCGTACTGTACCTTAAGTTCTCGTAAATCTCTACAGTAAAATGTTATTTTTAACTAATATTATTGGTTAAACAATATAATTTTCAATTAATACATTTGGTTGCGCGAATTTGCTTGATGTTTTAATGGACTGTATGTTTGAAAAAGCGATCTAAGGTTTGTTAACAATATGCAGGTACTGCGTCTAGCGTTTATTAATGGGATAAATGTATTAGAAGGAACACTGACCTTTTAACCTCGAAGGTTCCACATGGCGCCGGCCGGCGATTCTCGACTTCGCACATTTAACCACTGCCAGGTTCTGTTTTGCACTACACTACACCACTGTTGAGTTCTGAATGGTTGGATCACGAAAATAGTCAATTTACTTGTAATTTCGAGCGGGCGCGGTTAGCGGTGCGGTCACATTCACACTCGATGCACACACGTCAATGTCAAATCATTTCTTCAAGAGGTCGTGCGGGAAGCGGAAACGGTAGGGATAGGATTGCTAGGCCAAAAAAATAAATTACAAAAAACAAAGTCGCGGATCATAGCAAATTGGCGCAACCATTCCCCCCGGGTTTGAAGGGTTACCTTCAAAGAAAAGAAAAAAAAACAAAGCGAAACTAAACCCTATTACTAATCTAAACTATCAATACTAGGTAGCGAAACAACTTATAACTAACTATGCCACTACTACTGATTAGGCAGAGGGCAGAGGCGAATAACCGGACGCAGGTACGATCCAGTTGCGGTTTTAACTTTTGCGACTCGCGTTATTCCGTTCGAACCCGGAAAAACTTCTTCCACTACACCAAGAGGCCAGTGCAGAGGAGGCGCACTCTCAGTCTTCAGTATCACCACAGTACCGACTGTGACTGGATCTGAAGGAGTGTTCCACTTTTGACGCGACTGCAGCGTATGCAGATAATCTGTCCTCCATCGCTTCCAAAAGGACTGAACTAAGCTATCTAGCAGAGCGTGACGCGGGTGAAGCTGCAGTTTGTCAGTCTCGACATCTAAAGCGGGCAAATATTTAAGAAGAGTCGTCGTCAAGAAGTGAGCCGGCGTCAACGCTAGTGGCTCCGATGGATCACTAGACAAAGTCCGACACAACGGACGCGTATTCATCAACGCCTCTACCTGAGCGAGTACGGTGCTCAACTCCTCGTACGAGAGAATCTGTTCGCCTATGACCCGAAACAGGTGCGACTTAAGGCTTTTAATATTCGCCTCCCAATTGCCACCAAAATGACTAGCCGCTGGCGTATTAAAACACCAATCAATGCGATTCTCAGCTAAGACATGGGCGAATTCACTTTGGTAGTACTTGGAGCGTAAGAATGTATGTAATTCCGAAATATTGCGTCGCGCTCCAACATAATTTGTGCCGTTGTCAGAGTATAAGCGCTTAACGGGACCACGGCGAGATAAAAATCGTTTAAATGCAGACATAAAACCCTGCGTACTCAAATCACTGGTTAACTCTATGTGAACCGCACGAGTTGTCATACAAACGAATAGGCAAATGTATGCCTTTGTGGAACGTATACCACGACCACGGGCAATAGTGACTTTAAACGGTCCAGCATAGTCCGTCCCAGTATGTATGAAAGGTTTCACCGTCTGTACAACACGACAAGAACGATGGTCGGCCATTTCCGGCGCGTTGAAACGCGGGCGGAGCTTAAAGCAGGGCACACATCTGTGCACTCTAGCGCGTATCAAATTGCGAGCGGAAAGTATCCAGTACTTCTGTCGAAGAATGGACATTAATAAATCGGGACCAGCGTGACAATTCACCTTATGGTGATAGTCCACCAACAAATCCAAAACGTGATCCCTGCGTGGTAGAACTACTGGATGCATTTGTTCAAACTCTAACTTAGCATTTCGCAGACGGCCACCGACACGAATGAGTCCGTCTTGCAAAAATGGTTTCAAATGTTGAAGTGCGGGACTACAAGGTTTATGTGATTCTAAACTACGAAATCCTATTGAAAAATAAAATTTCTGCAACTCTCGAAGTACAACTGATTCAGCTCTATCCAAATCAGCTGCGATTATAGAACCACGCGATGGTAATAATCTCAAAAATCTTAGGACGTAAACTACACAGCGTAATAGTCTCGACCAAGACGAGACTCGATTAGACAACAACAAAACAACTGACTCTTCACGCGGAACTGATACTACAAGCGTATGTTTCTTCTCCTCGGGTGGCTCTGAAACAGTAGCGGGGTTAAACGGAGCATTTGGCCACTCGTTAGGAGTGGTATGCAGCCAGGGAGGGCCACAAAACCAAAGCGGATGATTTAAAATTTGCGCAGGAAGCAAACCACGTGAGAGACAATCAGCTGGGTTTTCTGTTCCAGCGACATGGAATATATTTTCCTCTGCGGAGGCACGGGAGCCACCGAGCGAAAAAATATCACCCTTGAAAGGGAGCGCGACAACATAACGACCATCTTTATCACGAGTAGTCGTGCGGGTATAAATCTCCTCAGTGACCTGATCCTCAGGGCTGAGAATAGGCGGGACATTGACCTCTTCAATCTCCCAGAACTTGCGGATGGTAGACTCAAGCGGCGGCTCGACGGTGCAACAGTGCGACACAGTCGAGTAACTATTTAAATAAGCGGGTGCGGAACCAACTATAACAGACCCGAGAACTGTTTCCAGTGCGTGCGGAGCGGGGTACATCGGAAGACCTTGAATTTTACGTGATAACTGGAGATGCGGGAGAATCGAAGCACCGATCAATAGATCGATATCTCCAGGGAAAGCGTAATTTCCGTCGGCTAACTGCAAGTTCTTAAACTCCGTCAGCATGGACGTGTCAACCGGTACCGTGGGCAACCGTTCCGTAATCTTATCTGCGACTAGCGAATCCATTTCAAACGAAATATTACGATTAAAACGTGAACTAAATATTATTTTAATGGAACCGTGAATGGTTGCCTTTAAACCTCCAAAACCTTTCACTTCTGAGCGGGATGACCAATTATTAAAACTAAAACCAAGGCGTTGACAACAATCCCGAGTAATAAAATTACTCTGGGAAGCGCCATCTAGTAGCGCTCGAACGGTGTGCGGTTTGCCAAAGGCATCTACAATGACAACTTGCGCGGTCGCAAGTAAAACGGTAGTGACTTGAGTACCAGCGGCGGAAAGCGAACACAATGTTACGTCGTTTGCACTTGCAGCAGGCCGCGCGTCACAAGCGTCGCGCGTCTGCGCAGGCTGCTGCTGCGATGGCAGCTTACTACTCTCAAAATGTAAGAAGGTATGATGTCTAGCTGGACATTTACGACAGCTAACACCACTTTTACATGACGTAACCAGATGTTTGTCACTTAGACAATTAAAACACAAATTATTAGTGCGGACAAACTTGTAACGATCACTAGGCGATAATCTCTGAAATTCCGAACACTTGTACAGCTGTGTATGGCTACCCTTACACAGAGAACAGTCAGGTGTTGAGGCGGTATTAACTAGCGTATGTGCAGTCTTGACTGACTTCGATGACGCGTCTATACGGCGATCGGAACCTGTCCTATTCGTGACTTCATGACGTGCCGACGTGCGCTGCAATACCTTAATATGGTCGCGAATAAAAGATTCTAAATCTTCGAACTTAGGTATTTCTTTGCCGCGCTGAGTCGTTTCAAACAGACGAACAGTTTCAGGATCTAATTTCTTTAAACCGATATACAAAAACAAAAAGTCACAGAGGTCATTGACCTTTAGGTTCTTTACTGCACGAACAGATGATGCGAAAATATTTAAAAACTTCTCTAAATTATGATCGTTACAAACGGAAAAACTTTTCAAATCGAATAATTGATCTAAATATGCGGTGGCTACTAATCGCTTATCTTCGTATTTTGTTTTTAAAGTGTTCAAAACTAAATTGTAATTTTCAGCGCTAAACGTAATTCCAGCACAGACAGCCTTTGCCTTACCGGTCAATTTTTCTACGAGATAATGCAATCTCTCGTGATCTGTCAGCGATGTGTTCCTATGTATTATATTTTCGAAACTATCTATAAATAAATTCCAATTTCGAATGTCACCATCAAATTCAGGTATTTGAATTGGCGGCAATCGTGGGCGTTCGCGAGGAGGGTTGGATAAACCACTCGCGGGGGGGGGAGTCTCTAAACTCCTAGCAATACGTTTGATACGACAATACAAGTCATCAAAGGACGACAATGCCTGATAACTCACACAGTAATCAGGATTTAACTCCAACTCTAAAATGTTTATATTCTTAATTGTAGATTTAAAATCCGCGCGCAAACTATCTAAAGTTTCCAACGAACACAAGAAAGCATCTCTAATCGCCAGATCCGAGATTTGCAAAGATTTATCACAAATTGATTGAACACGTGAAAACTGTGAGTCCCTTTCGGCGTATAAAAGCTTTAACTGAACCTTTAAATCAGTACTAACCTTGGTTCCCTTAAGAGACATCTTGTTTTGATATATTCACACTATACACTCAAACAAACACTTAACGAATTATTAAGTAAGCGATAATTATCAGATAACAATATGGTAATATTGTAAACAACAAAGTGAACGGCGAACGAACGGAACAACCTGAATCAATGAGTGAATATTACCCAATTTCTCGATTAAATATATGCGTATATAATCTATGGTTTATCCGTTTCCTACAATTATTCACTCAACAATGAACGGGTATTTTTGAAATGCGTCTACCTACATGCAATTTGTAGGATGGTCGAATGAATTTTGTCAAGAAAAAGAATGCGATCGATTTATATCTACGCTGATATTTACGTAGCTAACTATAATTATGCGGTGCGGTTGACGGCGTAGGTACCGTAATTATCAATGACTCTTTAACTATACGAGCGAAATAACGTATAGTTGCCTAAATGCCTAGATGCGGGTTTTCTACTATTATATCTAGGTAAACAGGCGCGTTGCGTTTATTCCCTATGGAACAAATACTATATTGCGAAATTACAAGAAAATGATTCACGATCCTGCTCGTAAGGACCAAAAGTAATGGTTGCGCGAATTTGCTTGATGTTTTAATGGACTGTATGTTTGAAAAAGCGATCTAAGGTTTGTTAACAATATGCAGGTACTGCGTCTAGCGTTTATTAATGGGATAAATGTATTAGAAGGAACACTGACCTTTTAACCTCGAAGGTTCCACATGGCGCCGGCCGGCGATTCTCGACTTCGCACATTTAACCACTGCCAGGTTCTGTTTTGCACTACACTACACCACTGTTGAGTTCTGAATGGTTGGATCACGAAAATAGTCAATTTTCTTGTAATTTCGAGCGGGCGCGGTTAGCGGTGCGGTCACATTCACACTCGATGCACACACGTCAATGTCAAATCATTTCTTCAAGAGGTCGTGCGGGAAGCGGAAACGGTAGGGATAGGATTGCTAGGCCAAAAAAATAAATAACAAAAAACAAAGTCGCGGATCATAGCAAATTGGCGCAACCAACATTAATAAACAAAAACGCTTTGTACTAGCTAGTATCACCTTACAGCCTTTAAGTATATTGTTTCCAAAATGTAATTTTAAACAATCAATGGTCTTTTATTTGGTGTTAGGTACTTATTTCAGCTATCTCAACAGCAAATTTAAGGACATCATCAACTGTAAGTACCTATCTGTCACTCTTCGTTTGATATCATCATTATCATTTCAGTCGAAAGACGGCCGGCTCCCCCAAGTGACACCACGACCGGTCGTGTACCTCTCGCATCCATCAGATTTCCGCGATTCTCACCAGGTCCACCTAATGGGAGGCCTTTCAACGATGCGGCTTCTGGTATGTGGTCGCTACTCAAGATCCTTTCGGCTCTATCGAAAATACGAGATCCGTATTTTCACGGGTTCGGATTAGACCCCGAAACAGCTATTGAAAATTTGAAACTTTGTTTTGCCACATTTATTACCAAAGAAAAAAATAGTGGAGAGGTATTCCACGGTTATCAAAACAATCCCGGAAGAACGATCAAGAACCCTATCCAGCGTCTTACTGGATTATACATCCAATCTCCAGTCAAGACAGCCAATAAAGGCAAGAGAGAGGTGGGCGTCCTGTCCCTCGTGCGTGTTCAATACGGCCGGCCAATAAAGGTAAAACCGAGATGATGAATAAGAATTATCCCGAAAGATCTGGGGTCAATACTGTCCAAAAGTTCTCTAGAAAACAGTCTGCGGATCGGCGGAACAGTTTTTTCTCTTAGTCTCGCCCTGGCCCACCAAAGAAATGTCACGGCAAAGCAAACTCTACCGGCACGGACCTAAGGTCCTTGGAGCGCGTAAGCCAAACCATGACGTCAACGTAGAGATGCGGAGACGGAGTTTATTATTATACTATACTAGCTTCTACCAGCGGCTTCGCCCACGTGAAAGTCGATTTACCCTCTTAGGGCTTTTTTTATAGTAGGTAAAATCATCCAATGACAAATCCCGCCCTTGGGAGGAAACAGTGTCAGACTCTTACTGACTAAAAACCTGTTCCTTCCCTTGGATCCAGGGCCCTAGCTGGTATGCATTTTCATACCTCCCCAGAGCCCCAGATTAGGCCTCGACCCTACTGGACCCCTGCAGTTTGCTGACAACTCCTTGACTTGGGCTCGGTCCAGTCTGTTACCGAACAAACGTATAGCGAGCTACTCATTGCCCGCCGTCCACAAGCTCGCGCCTACGGTGGCCGGAAATTTGGATGGGAATTACGGCGGCGGCTGCGGCGTGAGCGCCGTTGCCTGATGCGGTCGGCCTCCTCCTTTGCTAGCATTACTGCTTCGCAGAAGGAGGCGACCGCCTGCCACTCCTCCTCGCTCCGGACCATGGCCTGTACCAAGATCCGGTGCGTTTCGTAAAATCTGTTCTTAGCGGATATCTCCAGACTCTCCACTTTATTAGGAACCTACCTGCCAAAAATTTCAAGTTTGTAGGAGACTTCGTGATTAATCAGTGAGTGGTATTTCACTTTTATATAAGTACCTATATAGATTGATTTGGTAAATTGGTACCTATTACTTTATTAGCGTCTCAAAAATTGAACTATGTTATGATAAATAGTTAAAAAAAATCAGGCTTAACCTTTTCATTAAAACTGTTCCTAGTTTCTATTTTAATGCAGATCCTACAAACACCCTTCTCTTTCTTTTACAACTCTTCGAAGAAGGTTTAAACAGGTCTGATAAAATAAAGAAGAAATAGAAGTAAGTATCCGTGCATGCTTCCAATTTTGAAAGCATGGTTAGGGAGGTAGGTATTTACTGTTTTTAAGATAGTAAAATCATGAAAACAGATTGTAAAATAATACTAGATAATAAAACATGGTATATACCTACCTTTATAATGTCTAAAGTTGTAAATATAAAAAAGTCACTTCCGTAAGCCATGCATCATGATTGCGTCACTTAGAACATAATTGCAGCTTCAGATGAGATGATCTCTCATTCAACGGGGAGGAAACTGCCTTAATCACGGCTCAGGATTCTAATCTGTTGACATTGCAATCAATTCACACAAATTGCATTGCTATAGGAAAAGGAACAAACACGAAGTTTTTAATGCAAGCGAGTAAACTTTGTCATTGCAGAAAACCTACCACAAGGCCCACCCAAAGGTTATGTGAAAATGTTATCCGGGGCCCTGGGACAAAGGGAAGAAATGGAGCAGGGTAAGTTTTTAGTCAGTAAGAGTCTGACACTATTTCCCGTCCCACCCAAGGGCGGGATTTGTCATTGGATGATTTTAAATACCATAAAAAAAAAACCACAAGGCCCACGAGTTCTTAACGAACCATTTTACGACCTAAACTGAACTATTGAAGTGATGGAGTTATAGGATGTATAGCCCCATCCCCCTTTTTCGCTTGCACGCCTATCATTTTAAGACGTCATGGTAAGGCCGGCCCTAGTCTGCTATTTTCATAATATCGTCATTCCAACACGATCCCATTGTCATTTCATAATTATTGGTCGGTCAGTGGTCTCCTAACAGAATTGTGGTACTAGCTGTCTTGTAATGAATTAAAAGCAATGACTGCATAATGACTTTCTAACTTCAAATGGTAGGTCACTGATCAAAGGTACCTAATCTAATAAAATTTTAACAGTTAATTTTATTGGATTAGGTACCTACCGCATACGTTAGACATTCATTTGTCATTATCAGAGGTCGGAGTAGGTAGATTGATTTTATATATTTGCGTCAAGATATTATAATATGGACAAGCCATAGCCCCAGATCTCGGCTATAACACGCTAAGTTCAGCCTCGGCTTCAATTTTACTCAGTTTGCCCACTATCATCGTCTTGCACGCGGAATGTCTTGCATATCTTATACACGACTAAATTTTGATCGTTTTAATCCCGTGGAGGGTCGATCTGGTACATGAAACACTATATTATAATTAGAGTTAAAAAAAAAAATTGTCTTTACAAATCGATAGTCTTTCATGTACCAAATCGACCATCCACGGGATTAGCGAAATACCACTCAGTTCACTCACTGATTTTAACGAAATCTCAGAAACTATCCCCCGATTTCTGATTTAAGCATTTGAAGTTGAGAATTACTCAAACTCTACTTTAGCCTGCAAACCTATCAAAATTTGCCATATAAGTATGGTTTGAGTCGTTCTTAACTCAAAATACTCAATTCAGAAACCTGCCATATAACACCTACAAACTTAAGATTTGGCAGATAGGTTCCATATAGACATCCGCTAAGTACGGATTTTACGAAACTCCACTCCTTAGGGGATCGCCGGGGCGAAACTCCGATGCCACGACAAATCGCGGCATGGCGGACAGAGTTCGGCCGGGATCTCATGGTGAAATAGCGACAGGGACTGTCGCAACCCAATGCTGGGCATGCCATAATTATGGCGATAAGACCCCGCGTGACTGTCCTTACCTTCCGCATGACGCAGGTTCTAACCGGACATGATAACTTCGGGAGTTACCTGAACAGAATTCGTGCGGAAGTGATGCCCGGGGTGTCGCCACAGACTGTGTCCACACCTGTGGACCGCCCGGAGAACACGGTGGAGCACACGGCAGAGGTGTGCCCCGCTTGGGAAGAGCATCGCCGTGTCCTTGTGGGGGGGATCGGCGGCGGCAATCTCTCGCGCCGGGCCAATGTCCGAGCAGACGAGGAGTGGCAGACGGTAACCTCCTTCTGCGAAGCAGTAATGCTAGCAGAGGAAGAGGCCAACCGCCTCAAGCAAAGGTAACGGCCACCGCAGGCGCGGGCTTGCGGACGGCGAGCAATGGCTAGAACGCAGTCCAAGACCGCACTGGTCCCACGCGCCTCAAGGAGTTGTCAGCAAACTGTAGAGGCCCAGCAGGATCGAAGCCTACTTTGAGGCCTTGGGTAAATGTGGAAGTGAACACAAGGGCCCTGGTACGAAGGGAATGAAGGAACGGGGTGGGTTTTTTAGTCGGTAAAGTCTGACACTATCTCCCGCTCCGCCCAAGGGCGGGAGATGACATAGGGTGATTTTTACCCACCAAGGTTGGAAGTTAGTATGGAGCAACCGAGTTTCACGCGGGCGAAGCTGCTGTTAGAAGATAGTTATTCTATAATTTTTTGGAGGCATTCATGAAACCACCTGAGGAGAACGGAGAGAACCACAGGCTCTCCTAACTGCTGCCACAGGTCAGGGGCCCGGAACCAAAGCAAATTAGCGTGCACCCACGACTAAATTTAATTTTATTCTACCAAAAACATCTAAGTAGGTACAGATCAAGATATAGGTTACATTTTGATGCAAGTGGAGAAAGTTTGTCATTGCGGCAGAATTAGAATTATGGAGCCAAGTGCTGCAGTAACTAAATTCCAATTTTCCACGTGTACCAAACGACGTTTTTCAATATACATGCGTAGAAATAAATAAATGGGGGTGGATCGGCGAGTCATGGGGGTCGCTTAGCGCCCAGCTTGATACACGGTACATACAATCAATTGTGATGAGCGAGCCCGCGCACTTTCCCGCACTAGTACAGAAAAAAGTAAATTACGTGCTTAAAAGCGAAAGGGATAAGCGGGTTTTCAAGTAGGTACCTTATGTGTATTTAAAAAAATATTATTTTAGAATTATTTGCAGGGTTAAATCAATCTACATTAATAAGTTTTACAAACTATCGCTTCGGGAATATTTCGAAAGGCGCCCTTTGAATTCTGCGTAAAGAAGTGGGTACTACGAAATAAGCGTTTGAAGGTCAAACGCTTAAATTAGAAATCGGGGGATATTTTTGACTCAAAATACTCAAAACGACGAACGTACGAAATTACATAACGGTTTTTTTAAGTGAGACTCCCGGTGGTTGCGATTCTAGATGATGGTATATTCAAATATAAACACAAAATAAGTAGGTAGGTCAATCACTCACCCGGATCCCGATGACGATGCACACGTAGCTACTTCGCTCAAGTACTTATTATTGAAATTCTAAGTTTTTAACTCAAATTTAAATTTAACTATCGCGCTTATCACTTTTTCTTTTCGGCATAATCTGGCTTAAATATAAAAATTATTTGAATTACTTTAAAAACAAAGATATGTGCGAAACAGTGAAGCAATGATACGTGAATGAGCTGGCTAGGTGAGAATGTCATCGTCAAAAACATTTTAAATCTACCTTACATTAGGTTAATATTTATGGTTATTTTTTTCTAAGTTCAATGCAAAATGGCGAGTCTGTAAATGAGACTACATCACTACATGTGCGTTTATGTTAATATCGAGAACGAAGCTTGAGAGTAACGCTCTAAGCATTACGAGACTCAACTTAAAAAAAAAAAACATTTTCCAGGGTTGTTAAAGAAGATGAAAGCCAAAACCCAAACCGTAATATTTATTTTACAGAACGCATAACAACCGATTAATATCAAATTTATAAATTTGTACTTACATTATAATACTTTGCGGTACTACCGCGACAGTTAATCCTATTCAGGGACTTGCCAACGATTAAACATATTTCATTTTGCAGTCACGAAAATCCCAATATCTGGAATCTTACACCGATGGCACAGGTAATTGCAATACTTACCTGAGGTTTTTCTAGCTATGAAAAATAACATATTATAAACATTAAGAGATTTAACCGACTCATGGCCAATGATGCTCCAGGCGCGTCATAAGCAAATATCATAAGGGGCCATTGACGCACCTAGCGCGTCACATCGAACTTACTTAAAAACAGATTTTAAAAAATTTAGATAAAGAGACCACTTTATATCCTAAATTAAACATTGAAGTTCACAACACCCGTGATGTAGGCCCATGGCGCGCCTGGCGCGTCATCGTTCAGTGATCGGGGCCTGGCTAAAGTATGCATGAAAATGATCTTGGCAATGAGTCGATTAACAAAAACCCCAGTCACAACTAAGTGCCCTGGAAATTCAACAGCCATGCCGTTTTGGGTTCGCGTTCAAACTTCCACAGGTTTGATAAATTTTCAATTTGGAAAGATACTCAGTGACTTTTCTACTTTACGGTTACGAAGGAAAAACTAAGAAGAAAACAGTAAATATAGTTTTCAGCTAAAAATCTTGTTTGGCACTGTTTCGTTATCATCATCATCATCATTTCAGCCGAAGGACGTCCACTGTTGGACATAGGCCTCCCCCAAGTGTCGCCACAACGAACCATCCTGTGCGTCTCACATTCATCGCATTCCCGCGTCTCTCACCAGGCATCGGTCCAACTTGTGGGAAGCCTTCCAACACTGCATTTCGTTATTAAAAGCCAAGTACAACATAAAAACAGCCTTACAATATTCCCACTGCTGAAACTAAAGCCTCCTCTCTAGGAGAGGGAATGGGCCGTAATCCACCACGCGGGCCCAGTGCGGTTTGGTATTTGGTTTGGTATTAACAGCAAATAATGTAAAGTGCTGGCGAATAGGCTATTTCATTAAAAAGTCAATCAATAAGGTAATGGGAACTGAGGGTTGAATTAAAGATTTTAATATTTATAATTCCGTAAATAAATGTGTATTAAGGCCGTCAATCATTTATTATTCAGCATACAATTTGACATTGATCTGAAAAACGAAAAATACTTACAAGAAAATTTGTATTTCAGTATTTCAAGGGCTACCATTGAGCATCCTCACTACGAGAGTAAGACTTCTCAAGCCACTACACTTTTTGTGCGCGAAACAATGGGCGTTTTCGTCTAACTAAATGCTCCACCCACAGCTCTGAATGGCCAATGCGGAAAAACAGGTAAATTATAACGAGCACATACCTCCGGCATGATTAATCGAAAATTCGAGTTCAATTTACACTAAAGGTCATGAAAATATAAGTCTTGCTGATTACAATCTTGTTTTTGTCGTAGATTTCTATTTTTAAGTTAATTGTTAGAAGACGTTCTT
The DNA here is from genome assembly GCA_958295575.1 of Leucania comma. NCBI lineage: Eukaryota > Metazoa > Arthropoda > Insecta > Lepidoptera > Noctuidae > Leucania > Leucania comma. The sequence goes on from OY282468.1 coordinate 20,941,677, forward strand.
TGAAACACTGAATTACAAGCGTCTTTAAAATATTCTAAACAATTGAAAATTAAACTAAAATTATTGCTATTATATTATAAAATTCGTGTGTTTCCTACAGTTCCCACGAACGGAGATGACAAGTTGGAAAACATTGGAGCACCGGTGCCGTTCCACATTTCCCACACTCTGCATATCTTGGCACCATAGATCAAGCTGGCAGAATGTAAAAACGCAGACAATGATTCAATTGTGTGCACACAGATTTCTCACAGTCCCGCATAGATATAATCGTCATACGGTTAATTGGTGCAGGTAAATGACCAACCGATGTTCCGGTTCACCGTTTGGCCAAAAAGGATGTTGATAAGGGAAAACCTGTTGTTTTTCCCCTGATTACCGACCAGGATGTCTGAGCCCTGATTTCTTTCAACACAATGATATTTTTTGCAAGCACGAATGAATGGTTACGTGCATGAGCTGTAACGTCATAATTTCTTATGCACGTCACCGATTGGGAAATAATGCATGTAGTCACGCAAGCGACACTGCCTGCACCAACGACGCGAACTTTTATAGTTTGTATGCGTAAAGGTAAACTGAAGATATTTGCTTTTCCAGGCATGACGAAAAATGTAATTAGCGATTTAAATATAATTTATACATATTTAATTCATTCAAAAACTATGTATGATCTAGTGTCTTAGTAGTTAGTAACTTTGAAATTTCGACCTCTGAGTTTGTTTTGCTGTTTTTTTCTCTCAGGGTAGCTAGGAGACACCGGAATCATCTAGTTTAAATTGACGAAAAAAATGACATAGGTATAGAAGTGTTTTTTGAAATAAATATTATCACTTATTTGTGGAAAATGCAGTTCAATTTCTGCTAAAAAATTACAGCTCAGGTATCACCCAAAAATAAACAATGACCTAAGTAATTAGGTAGGTATTTTAATGTAATTAGCCGTTAGCTACGTGAGTAGCAACTAAAAACCAACCATTTAATTTGATATAGAACAAAAGAATAATTAATTGAATTACTAAGATCCTGCAATAATTCAAGTTATGATTAAGATAATTTGTGGTGATAAAAGTTGCATCTACCGCCGGTGGTAATTAAGACGCGGAAACAAACAGGACATGGGTAAACCCGGTGATTAGTGAAACAGTATCTGTCATTAGGCTTATATCATTAGTTTTTTCATGATTTTCCACGTTTCTGAGCGATCAGCGACATCACAATCAAGTAAACGATCTTCTGTTACGTGTCGCTGTCGTCACTCATCGCATGGCTGTACATAATTGCGAATACTGGGAATTTAATTCTCACCATCTCCATGTCAATCTGTGACCGCTGGTTTCTATGACGAGAATAGAATAGAACTCGACCGTGCTACTAGGGTTGCCTGATCTTAAAACCATAAAGCGGGATAGACCTGCCATTTTAGCCTAACAGACCATTTTAGCCCAACAGGCCCGCCATTTTAGCCGAATAGACCTGCCAATTTAGCCGGACATTTGAGTAAAAAGGCCGGACACCCTTGACATTTTAGTCTTACTATCAAATGACCATTTCAAAAGTAAAACAAGGTTTTTTTTTAAGATTTACCACAAAATCTTCATAAATTCTATATTAGATACTAATCAATCAATATTAATTTCAATAATTAAAATAGTAGAACCGATGTTCAGTCAGACCTCATAGATCGGAGATCAATTGACTCAATTACGCTCCAATTTATACTGTGACAGTCGAACTTTCCGACGTGAGCACATGTCATAAATATTAGCCAGTTTATTACACTGAATCTCGGCAGCGAACAATGGCGGAATGGGTATAAACTTGTGATAATTATCTGAGGTCAAACCCAGCGTTGCGGAACGGTATGTAGGGGAAGACACTTGTTATTATCATGTGAAGAGTTTTTGAAGACGTTCCCACAGACTTGGGCCGAGGCACTGATTCCTCGATTAACACTGATTCATAAGAAGATAATTACACTTGACCCCCGCTTTTTAATTAAAACAATGAGAATTAAACCAATGAGGTCTGCTTTGCGCAAAACAATTAGACTGTGAGAAAAGTTATTTTAATGAGCCAAGATGGTTGGGTTTGAATCTTAATCACGTAGGGTGGAGGTCTAATAAAAAACTTGTTATTTAAATTCAATTTTATTAAAAAATATTTACTCATATTTCAGAATCACTGCTCTGAATATCATTAACGCGTTTACACTCGGTTCACAATATCTTGACCGAGCAGTCAACACTTAAATATGACCATTTCCAAATATAGAAATACCAAATGTAAAATGATAAAAAGGAGTAAACAGTTTTTTTTTTTGTATGACAAAACATTTTTACTTACAGTTTTACAAAATTGACGACATCATTACCGCCTAATCATCTCGTTAAATACTAATTTCCTTGTAATACTGTAACTTTACCAATTCCATAAGATTACATCGTAATTCAACGTTTTGCTACAAAAATATTGATATTTTTTGTACTTCTTATTACACTTTCCACATGGAATGTTCGAAATCACACTTTTTTTTTTTTATTAAAAATACACATCAAATCCATTTTCAAAACAATACAGTTTCAAAAGAAATTATATTGGCATAAAATAAATAGAATTTTAAAATTTATAATTTCAGTTTTTTACCATTTAATTATTATTAGGAGATCTGCACATCGATCGCGAGACGAGAAAAAGAAACTTGATGTCTACATACAAATTCGTCCAATAGCGTAGCGCCGCGTAGCACCGCATCGCGTTCGGTGTGCAAACATCCTACTGTTCTATGGACTAAGTCTAGCTACTAAACTACGTGTATTGTTCGTTTAAAATCTCCGTAAATATACATACGTACAGTGACATCTCTACGTGTCTTTAATTGGTTTTAATTATTATCGTCAACAAAGTGTAGTGATTAAATAAATTGTGCATACACATTGAGGCCGATTGACTTGCAGTCACAGAAGCAAATAAACTAATAGGTATATAAACACTTATAAGATATAAGAGAAAAATACTATACCAAGTACTCTTGAGATAAAAAAAGGACTTATTTGGCTCTTCTCTAACGATTGTAATAAACTAATCTGCTAGGATATCTACTTAATTTATACAAACCAATTACATTAAAATCACTCTTAAAATCAATCTCGTAGAGTTCATTTTCCTTTACCCGAACGTATTAAACTTAACGTTAATTAGAATAGTATTATAATATAAACGCAATGACTTGTCATGGATATTACAACTATTTGGCCCCGAAGAAACAAATCTAAGAGCAGAGAGATCTCTTGTTATGACGATGACAATGAAAGAACTATTTTAAACTTTTAACCGCCAGTGACAAAGCAAGCTGTGTCCTTCACGCCATGGTCGTGACTACATGACATATTAAAGGATGAAATAATAGCTTAACGTGGTGGTATAAAGGTTAATATTGGTGTATATTAAATGCCGGAGTTAGGAACTAGCTCCCTGTATACACTATAGCGTTCAAACGAACTTTTGAAAAACTATATTTTTATGAGCTATGTAGGCAATTATTGCAATAACTTTAAAGGTATGTGTGTATAAGCGCTTTCTAAAGGGAATAATTGCTTAAGAAATTGTTTGAAAACATAATTACGGACTAGGAGTTTACCTATTGATAAGTAAAATATAGAAATATCTACAAGTTAGCGAGTTGAAGATAGGACATACATTTGGAGCGGATAATATTTAAACATCTCAAGGTCTCTCTCTACATGGTAGAAATCCAAAATCGCTTTTCACGTCTGTACAGTACGGCCGACGGATCTTGGCGCGTCTGAAGTTAGGCTCTGCGAACTTTAGCGCTTGTGCACTCGTAAAAAAAACAAATGCTTTGAAAAAATAAATGCCACTAGCAGTTCTTATTGTTGTTAACAACTGTTATTGGCATTTATTTTTATAAATCATTTATTTGTCGCGCTTATTTTGAGCGCTAAAGTTCACAGGGCCTAACTTCAGACGCGCCAAGATCCGTCGGCTGTACTGTACGTTTATCTCTGTCTGTCTACAATCTGGTAATCACAGTGAGGTGGGATCGCGGTAGACCACGAAGGAGATGGCGGCACGAACTAGACAGATTTCGCTAGAACTGGAAGTAGGAAGCGCGGACCCGCGAAAGAAAGAAGGAGTGGAAAGAGGCCTTTGCCCAAGAGTAGAAGAGAAGAGACTAAAGACAAGTTTTCAATGATTTTTTTTTTATATATCAAGCTTTTATAACGCGGTATATAATACATCGTTAAATTTTGGTCGTAAAATCCCGTGGAGGGTCGATTCGATACATGAAAAACTATCGATTTATAAAGATAAAATTAAAAAATAAAGTACTTTTTTTCTAAAACTCGAATTAATATACGCATGTACGAAATCAATTTCTTTAAGTAAACGAGTCAATGACCCTGTAGGGAATTGTCGGCCGTTATGTACTAACTACCTACAGTTCATTGGCCTCGATCAGCTGACGTTTACTTAAAGAAATCAATTTCGTACATGCGTAAATTAATTAGAGTTTTAAAAAAAGTACTTTGTTTTTCAATTGTTCTTTACAAACCGATAGTGTTTTATGTACCGAATCGACCCTCCGCGGGATTAAAACGACCCAAATATAAAGGTGTATAATTAATACAAATCAAGACCACTCCAAAAACTTCGAATACGATAGGGTTATCTTATTGAGCTTATTGTTGTAATATCACATCACTAGTTAGTAAAACTAATGGTCACAACCCTAGTGAGATATATCGGTCATTGTCGGTATGGGTGTGGCCGCCTAAGCAGTGTCTGATTAATCTTAATATTATGTACATGTTCTAAGTCTAATAAATCTAGTATTCACTATATCAAGTGTTTCAATATAAACATTACATGGTGTCAGAAGTGAAGAATCCAAAAACACGAAGAAAATCGCGAAAAAAATGGACCACTCATCAACAGTCAAAAGCGGTAGCCATTTTGAACAAAGTCTGAACAATGCGATTAAAGCCTTGAAAATCACCTCAGATTCAACAAACAACAATGCGGAAGCATGGAAACGCTGGTGGCAGCAATTTGAGCTGTATTTGTTAGCCACAGGTCTGGACAGGGCAGGTGAAAAACGCAAGATCGCCATTTTACTCCATCTCATTGGTGAGAACGGTTTAAATATATTTAACACTTTTAACCTCAAATTAGAAGAGACCACGATACTGGATGTCAAAGAAAAATTCGACCATTATTTTGAGCCTAGGAGAAACTTGACCATGTGCCGTTATAGTTTCTTCACAAGGAGACAACAGAAATCCGAGTCCATCGAGGGATTCCTGGCAGATCTAGAAAATAAAAGTCAAGAATGCGAATTTGGAACGCTCAGGGAATCACTCATCAGGGATATTTTTATCGCAAATCTAAATCTAGATTTAGCACATGTCCGTCAGAGATTGCTGCAGGAACCTGATCTGACATACCAGAGGATGCGAGAACTAGCAAGGACACTCATCGTTGCTCAGCAGGATGCAGAAAAGATGCTAAATGGTTCTACAAATGAAAATACAGAAAATGTCATGCATCTACGTCTGAGGAGCCGTAGTCGAGGGGAACGTCGACAGCGAGCTTCACCAGTCGGTCAGCAGGGATCTGGCGCAGGGAAGTCACCCAACAAAGGAAAACAGTCTCCCAACCCTGAAAAGCGCTCGAGGACGTGTAGCCGCTGTGGGCAGTCTCACCGCTACAAGTGCCCAGCGCAAGGAGTCAAATGCAGGTCATGTAAATCTTTTGGTCATTTTGCTAAATATTGTTTCACAAATAAAAAAGTCAGTCATTTAGAGTCGTTTAATTCAAGTGATAACAGTAGTCAAGATAATTTTGTTGGAATTATAAATCATAAGTCAAGTCAATCCAACAGTCATTTAAAGTCAAATAAACATGTCAAGTCAATAGGCACACCGTCACACACTATGCACCTACACCGACAATCACAGTCAGGGTGGTCATATAATGGCCAGTCACAGTCTAGGAATGATTCCGATGATGAGATTGGTGTCATATCTGAGAGATCTCATGTAGACTCACATTGTCATAAAAAATATTATAAGTCATGTCTCAATGATGAAAGTGGTGAAAATGTAATATCTGAGAGGTCTAAAAATAGCCTCGGTGATGAATGCAATCACCAGTCTGAGAGATTCAGTGTCAAGTCAAAGAAGTCAAATAAATATAGTCAAAGTCAAAGTTCATATCTCGATGATGAACACAGACACATGTCTGAGGAATCACTCACTATCACAACAAAACCATTTCATCAAAAGTCATTTGTTACACTTAGAACAAGTACGTCAATTACATCACCACAAAGTCAACAAGTCAACACAGTAGATACAACACAAAACAAATACTATTCTAATCAGTCATGGAACATAAACATTTTAGTAGGTCATACACAAATTAGTTGTATCATTGATTCAGGAGCTGATCTTAACATAATGTCAAAACAAACTTTTCTTTGTTTAAAACGTCATTCTCAAATGACACTTGTCAAATGTCAGATAAATGTCACTGGATTTGGTGGCAAGTCAATACCCATAATTGGTAAAGTCAATGTCAGATGCAGCTTAACCTTGAATAACAGTACTATTATAGAAAATATAGTATTTATAGTCGCAGATTTAGTTTGTCCAAATGTCCTAGGTCTTCCCACTTGTGAGAAATTAGGTATAATTAAAAGAGTTTTTTCAGTGTCAAAACAAAATTTTTGTCAACAAATTCTTACACAATACAATGATGTATTCCAGGGTCTTGGATGTCTGCCTCCTGTCTGTCACCTGAAACTCAAACCTGATGCAGTGCCATGTGTGGATCCTCCCAGGAGAGTACCATTTGCGTTGCTCGATAAACTTCGCGAAGAGTTGGATCGCATGGAAAGAATGCAGGTGATTGAGAAAGTCACTAAGCTTACAGAATGGGTGAATAGCATAGTAATTACTGTCAAGAATTCAGGTCAGTTGAGAATTTGTTTAGATCCTAGAAATTTAAATAAGAATATTATAAGGGAAATCTATCCACTTAAGTCAATTGATGAGATAAGATCTCAGTTAGTTGGAGCTGAATGTTTCTCTCATTTAGATGCTTTTTCAGGATTCTGGATGTTAAGATTAGATGAATATAGTTCTGATTTATGTACCTTTCAAACACCCTTTGGTAGATATAAATATTTAAGATTGCCTTTTGGTATAAATGCATCATCAGAAATATTTCAGAGAGTTATGATGAATTTGTTTGGTGATTTAGAAGGAGTCTTAATATTCATCGATGACATTCTTGTCTATGGACCGAATGAGGCCATACATAATGAGAGATTACATAAGGTCATGCAAAGAGCACGTCAAGTCAATTTAAAGTTCAATAAGTCTAAATGTAAATTTCTAGTTTCTGAAGTCTGTTTTTTAGGTTATGTTTTTAGTAAACATGGTGCTAGGGTCGATCAAGAAAAAGTAAAAGCAATTGTCAATATGCCTACACCACAAAATGTCAAAGAATTGCAAAGAATTTTAGGTATGATCAACTATTTAGGTCCCTTTATTAGCAATTTGTCAGAAAAAACTCAAATTTTAAGAAATCTTTTGAAAAAAGATTCAGTCTGGACTTGGGATGAAAATCATAGTAAATGTCTTAAGAGTTTAATAGATGAAATCACAAAGTCACCAGTCTTAGCTCATTATAACCCCAATATTCCATTAGTCTTGTCAGTAGATTCGTCTAAGTCAGCATTGGGAGCAGTCATTTTACAAAACAATAAACCCATTGCTTATAGTTCAAAAACACTAACAGAAACTCAGTCTAGGTATGCTCAAATTGAGAAAGAATTGTTAGCAATACAATTTGGTTGTGAAAAGTTTCACCAGTATGTATATGGTCATAGGGTAACTGTCCATACTGATCACAAACCCTTAGTCTACTTATTTGATAAACCATTACATGATGTACCAGCTAGATTACAGCGAATGATGTTAACTTTACAAAAATATGATTTGAGAGTTATACATGTCCCAGGAAAGCAGATGTATATATCAGATACATTGTCCAGAGCAGCCTTAAAAGATCATTATATACCAGAGAATGAATCTGAAATGTCTTGTCATGTCAATTTAATGTATTCAAATTTAGCTGTCACAAAGGAATACAGTACAAAACTGTTGCAACATACAAATAAAGATGAAACTTTGCAATTGTTAAAGAAATATTATTATGAAGGTTGGCCAAAAAATAAAAATAAAGTCAGTCCATTGGCAAAACCATTTTGGAGTACACAAGCTGAAATTCATGTAGTCAAAGATTTGTTGTTTAAAGGTTCAAAATTAATAGTACCTCAGTCTATGTATAAAGAAATGTTGGCTAAAATCCACGAAGGTCACCAAGGTATAAATAAATGTTTAAAAGTAGCAAGAGATTCTTTGTATTGGCCAAGCATGTCAGCAGATATTAAAAATGTGGTAGAACAGTGTCTCATATGTGCAAAATATAAACCGTGTAATCAAAAGGAACCACTACAAAATTTTGAAATAAATAAGTATCCATGGCAACAAGTTGGTATTGATTTAATGTATTTTGATAACCTTACATATTTAATTGTCACAGATTATTATTCTAAATACATAGAAATAGCTTTGTTAAATAAAAACAGTACAGCCAAAAATGTAATTACACATTTAAAGTCTATTTTTGCCCGTCATGGAATACCTTTGTCATTAGTGTCAGATGGTGGACCTCCTTTTCAGTCATTAGAATTTAAAAATTTCCTACATGAATGGGACATAGAACATAATGTAACTAGTCCATATCATTCACAGTCAAATGGACAAGCAGAAAGTTCAGTCAAAATAGTCAAAAACATGTTAAAAAAATGTAGAGAAAATTCGTCTGACCCATATATAGCCTTATTACAATATAGAAATACACCTAAGAATAACTTACCATCTCCAGCACAATTGTTAATGTCTAGGAATTTAAGAGATAACATTCCAATGTCATACAAAAAATTAAAACCAAAGGTTGTAACATTTAAAAATTATAAAGAGTGTGTCAATAAGAACAATGAAAAAAAGTCTAAGTATTATAACAAGAATACTAAGTCATTGTCAATATTATATCCCAATGATCATGTCTACTTCAAAAGAAAACCAAATTATAATTGGGAACAGGCCATTGTCAAACAAAGGTTGACAGGAAATAGGTCATATATCATTGAGGATGTCAATGGAGTTAGGTATAGGAGAAACAGAATTCACCTAAGGCATAAATATTCTCCTATGTTATCCAACTCGTCGCAGGGGAGAGAGGAAGGTGATAGTCAGGAGTCAGCACCTCAAGAATCCTCATCTCAATTCATAGGTCAAAAGTCAACCCGTTATGGTAGAATTGTAAAGCCAACTAGAAGGCTAATTGATGAAATCAATTAAATGTACTAAAGTGTATTTTAGATTAAGTCATATTTAAGCCAAGATGTTTTGTATTGTAAAACTAAATAAGTACTTGTCAGATACTTTGTATTGTCAATTGAATTTAAGTCAAGTCCGTCCACAGCCTATGTTACATTGTTTGTTAAAGGTTAATTTGAACTTAACAAGGGGGATGTTGTAATATCACATCACTAGTTAGTAAAACTAATGGTCACAACCCTAGTGAGATATATCGGTCATTGTCGGTATGGGTGTGGCCGCCTAAGCAGTGTCTGATTAATCTTAATATTATGTACATGTTCTAAGTCTAATAAATCTAGTATTCACTATATCAAGTGTTTCAATATAAACATTACACTTATTATCGAGTTTCTATGGCCATCTTCCAGTTCCATCGTTAGACCCTGGTTACCATCTAGCACCTATTACTCGATAAGACGAGTCACATGAGCCCAAACTCGATGGGGTTGTGTCGTTTACTACCGAGTTCCTATGGCCACCTTCCACATCCATCACAGATCAGCTCCATGTTATAATAATTTTGCATTGTCATCAGATTTACAAATGTATGCAAAATTTCAGCTTAATAGGTAACCGGGAAGTGGATCAAATTTGATTTACAAGATTTGATCACAGACAAACATCGGGACAGGGAAACTAAATAAAAGCTTGTAAAAAAAAGTATTCTTCCACACATACATAGTATACAAGACGATGGCAAATACCGTTGCATATATCGATTTTATAACTACCGGCTTATTAGCCCACTTTCAACCCGCCAACCGTGTGAAAACAAGAAATAATTTACAGGGTGAAGTAGTAAAGATACTGCTCTACTTGCCGTTTTATTCTTAAAATAAAAATTTCCGTTATATCTTAAATGTCAAATTAATTTCAATTTTCTAGCTGCAATCAACCACGGCTTAAAACACAAATAGAGCCATATCTTAGCATTTATCACAAATTCTACACCCACAAGATAATGTTGTCATAACTTGTTTTTTATTGCTGAATTTTAAACCTTAATCATAGTTTTGGTGTCATAATCTCGTAGATATACAAACATATACTTTAGTATTTAGGCACACGTCGATGGTGCTCTTATAGTGCCCTGCGCCCGCGGCCCAAGCTCAGCCAAGCGATTGAGTCGCGAGCTGGCACTTTCAATCATAATTATAATAAAGCTTTCTATATTATATAGACCCTAACATGATCTTTAAAACCTATCTCTCAAATTATTATAATGAGCTCTGATACCCCACATTAGGGCCACATCTCCACAAGAGAGATTTATTACATTTGTCTGAAGTCGTTAATAAGAAATCAGTCACAAAAGTAAATTGTTTAATATTGCACAAACTAATGAGCTACACATTTTCTATTGTACATTTCCCCCTCCTGAAGATACCGCCTTAATAAGCAGGTCGTGTCACTGACGCAACACGCATGCGCGAATAAAATATTTACGCCATTTCTTACAGTACACCTTTCATTTGAACGACTTAAAATACATGGTTTTTCAAAAATATTACCCACTCGTCCGTAGTCTAGCACAGTCCGCCAGAGATCAGGCCATGATGAATAGACTTTAGGCACTATCGAAATTATAAAATTGTAAATTGTCTATGAGTCACTCACCAAAAAGTCTCGTTAAGAGTCACATTTGTCTTTAGACGGTTTCGTTCTTTGGAGTCACTTTAACACAGTTTTTGAATTGCCACGGGGGTGTTTATAACTGCAGGCTTTCGTCTTCGAGCCTGCAGTCCATGGGCTATTGGAGAGTGTTGTCGGGGAGCCGGTGCGTGTGCGCATCGTGGTGCCAGCCCGTGGCGGTGTCGGGCCGCATCACATCGTCGACGGGCGCGCACACGGGCCGCGGGCCCGGCTCTGGAGTATACGTGAAGGTTAGGCCCGTCGCGTATATTATGCCGTCGTTTCTCACTAACGACACCGGTACCTGAAGACGAAGAAAATAATTGATTATACGAAGTAACGATTGACACAAAGGATCTAGAAATCAGCTGTTTTAATTGACTTTGACTAGGTAGTATGTCAATCAGTGAACCGGCTGTCCGGCCTGTACTTTGCCTTGGTTGTTTGTAAAGTAAAAAAGAAAACTGGAAGTGGCAGTGTTTTATTGAATGCTTTTTTTCTTAAACCAAGATATTCATTTTCGATGGTAAGAAGGATGATGTTAAGTATAATTAAAAAAAAAAAAGTTACATGTTTTCCAGAACATGAACATAAAGTAACACATACATATTTCCTCTCAACTGTGATCATTATATTATGTATAAACGTACCTATTATGTATATTTTATAGTATAAAATATTTTTGCTAAGTCATAATATAAGTATGTTATTTAAAATACTTAATTGTTATTTATTATTATTTTAAAATTTTTTTCATTGAAATATATAAAAAAATATATAAGCATTTATTATTTAAATTTTAAGGCTTATTTGATTCTTTAGTTTAAGATTCCACATAATATTCTCTGTTTTTTTACACTATTGTCATCATTTATTTTAATTCCTTCTTTCGTAAGTCTGCTTGCAGAAAATTTAGAAATAAGAAGTACCATATTTATAATATACTAGCTGCTGCCAGCGACATCGCCCGCGTGATAGATGTAATAGTATCCCAAGGGAATATCTTTCCGGGATAAAGAGTAACCCACGTTCTATTCCAGGACATGGTCTACTCGTATACCGAGTATACCATCCGGCGTTAGAGCGTGTAAAAGTAGCAAACTTCCGTCTCTATAATATTATAGCGTGATTTATCTTTTACAGTCTCTATGTGTAAAATAAATGTAATAAATGGTTGGTCTTACTTGAAATACAAATCCATGACTAATTCTTTTAATTACACCAACAAAGAACCAGTTAACCAAGTCTTGGCGATTATAACAGACTTGTAAACGAGAAGACGTAACGCAGTAGTCGTATATTAAAGTAGGGGGATCACATTACTGCTTTATTACTAAGTATGTACTTGTACTTCCAGACAGACATAAATTATTCAAGTCTCCTTCAAACGAAGCTATTATTAAATCGATCTGATCGAAGGGTGCAATTCTACGAAGGAAATCCATTCCTCGAAATTGAACTAGAAATTCATTTTATATTGCGAACGTTGCATGCAAATTCGCTTACCTAAGCGTAAGCTTAATCATAAAGAGACTTAACTCAAAAAGAGGGTTTTTGAATCTGAAAATATAATGTTAAAAAAATAAGGTTCAATTTTCAAATACCCTCTTTTCTGAGTTACGTCTATTTTTGATTAAGTTTGAAGTTTTTGATATAAATACTATGGTTTTAATGATAGCGACGTTTTCCTGGTCGAACATAGAGATACGAAATACCTATACTGAAAAATAATCTAGATTCTTCACATGAACATCTGAAAATATATGTTAGAAAAATAAGGTTCAATTTTCAAATATCCTCTTTTCATTTCTACCCACCGAACAAAAAAAAACCTCTTTTTTCAGTTACGTCTCTTTTTGCTTAAGCGTGATGTTTTTAACACAAGCACTGTGGTTTTAATGATAGCTATGTTTTCCTGGTGGGATATAAAGTTACAAAATAATTATACTGAAAATTAATCTAGATTCCTCACATGAGCTGTGTAGCCAGATGTTCTAGGCTTGTATACTTAGAACAATCGTCTTCGAGGACAATTATAAGTAGCGTAATAACTTAGTTATTGTTTGTATATCATGTCAATTGTTTTCTAATCACCAGTTGTTACACACAGGTGCGTCCTTTCGTCGACATATCATAACATTTTTATTTAGTCTCGTACACGACCGAGTTCTCACGATAAAATATATTTAAAGTGTTTAACGGCTAAACGTTTCCAACGCAATGGTCACTTCCTGACAAAGGAGATTATTTGAATAGGGAGCTGTTAAATTGTATGTAATAAAAAGATAAACAGTAGTTTGAAAGGAGGATGGCGGTTCCACCAAATTACTACCTACAAGTGTAGAAACTGCTGCGGGAACGTTTGAGAGAGTTAAAATTGATTTAAAAGTTCTATTGAAGGTTTAACCTTAAGAAAGACTATTCTACATTGTCTATCCATCACCTTTCTTCTGCACAAATAATCAAAACAAAATCACAAGCAAAATAAATAAAAAAATTGAAAATTTCTAAAATCGGCATTGTGTAAACGAGGTTTTCCCGTTTACACAATGGCTAGGGATGACGATTGGCCGAGGCTGGGTCCACGTATAAACGCACCATAACACCTGTGCGAATTTAGGACGGGTATAAACGATAGATAAAAGACAAGAAAAGCAAAAGAACACAAACTGAGAGAAGACAATGATAAATAAATTAGTATTAGCATTTTCAACCTTTTAATATACCCACTGTTGGGACTCCGGCCTCCTCTCTACGAGAGGGAATGGACCGTAATCCAACATGCGGGCCCAGTGCGGATTGGTGAATGTCACATGTTTTAGAATTTTTGATAAATAAATGATAAATGATATTTATTTTGCAAGTAGATTTTAAAAACACTTTCACACGTCAATTTTTTTTCCGTCAGTTTATACTAGATGAGGCCGACCAAGAATGAGAAGCCACCATGCAAAGGGCAATCTTCAATTACTACTTGAAAACATACAGAAACGAGATCTAAGTCACCTTATATTTCATTCATGTACAGTATTTGTATTAGCTGGAGAATCACTGTTTTTGGAGAAAGGAAATGCTTAAATGACTTCGGCTTTTCTAGGTTGCAGCGAGAGGTGGCGTATCAGATTTTTACTGACTAAAACCCTCTTATGACCTTCAACTGCTCTAGGGTCACGGTAACTCTTTCAAAAATTAGTGAAAAATTGGCTTACAAAAAAAATCTTTAAAGTCTACTAATTTATGGTAGAAAAGCTTTCAAAATTCTAATTACCTGCGTCGGCTGTCGTACCCAAAGCCACTGTCCTCTGAACTGCGAGATGTCAGGCACGACACACAGCATAGATTCTGCGCACCGATACATGGTCTCGGCTTCCACATCGCCGAACCAGACTTGTAAGGATGGCGTGAAGTTGTCACCAGCCAGTTCCAGCATGGCCACGTCACCGCCACCGTTGAGATTCAGAGAATGGACTAGCGGCACTGGTGTTACGGGAGACCTGGGTGGAGAAAGGTATTTCTTATCATTATAAAGTTTTTTGAACTTTTATCTACAGTGTAATCGCGTTAAGAAAATAGTGACTCTTCGTAATCCACTCAGCTTAATCACGCCCCTTGACCAATTAAATCATAGTAAATTAGAAAGCCGTGTTCATATTGACCAGTTGAAGACGGACGCGCCTTATGTCAATTTAAAAAATGAATCGCGCGTGTATTTATAAATAAAAGTATACATTCTAATTATGAATAAATTTTAAAATCATTAGTTATATTATTTAATAATATATATATATATATATATTTATTCACAAAAAGAGGTACAGTCTAAACAGATACAATAGATATGACCAAATTACAAAGTAGAAGAAGAGTGTCCTGGCGTCCTAGCTAGGTTACACAGTAACCTGTATTAAGGTTCGCCAGCCCAAGATCCCGTTATTATTTGGATGGTTAAAGTTTGCTTTTGTGTTAATGGTTAAATTTTTTCATCGGTATAAATACGCCTTTACTTTGCAGTTGCACTGATGAGTCACGATTTTGTTAACGTGAATAGACGTATAGTTAAATTAGGTTTGACCATGGCCGGTGTAGCCGCGGCGTACTCTTTTTTCAGAAGTAGGTAGTGATCTATTGCTGTCGGCCGTGGTTCGTTCCATGATCGGCAGTGCAGAGTCCTGGGACGTGGTAATCTCCTTCTGCGAGTTGACATTTTCAGAGAAGGCTGCGCAAAGAAAAAACGCGTTGAGGAAGGGCAGACAACGCCCTCTTACAACCCCCCTAAAAAAGTCCAGGGTCGACGGATTAGGGGACATCCTTCGGCCTATCAACCTGAACCCGAGATGGTGGCGCGTATTGTTTCTCTCTTAGACGTATAGGAGCGCTATTGTCCAATACAGGACGAGAGCCACAGGGATCGGGTCACCACTAGTTCGGGACAGCGGAATTCAAACTGCACCCGCAGTCAGACACAAGTGTACGAGGGATGGTTTTACACCGGAGTGGTTTTTGTCAGTAAGAGTCTGACAGACCCCTCCTCCACTGGGCGGAGAACATCCATGAAGAATTCCACCCCAAAAAAAAAGCTGGTAACCGTCAAAACTTCATGCCAAGTTAAAATTTAGTATAGAGTCCTAAATAGCCTTCATATTAATTTTCATCTGCAAGCCCAAACCATAAAATTTCTGGTCAATAATAGTGTCTGATCTTAAGAGTCGGAACCACATCAACACACATCAGACTGAGTGAGACTGTAACATGGACGCCGATGGGAAAACTGATGCATTGATTATTGTTACCATTGTTATAAAATGTTACAATATATCTTAATAGAATGTTAGGTGACTTGAGATTTATGCCTTTGAGAAAATCTTTTTCTTTTGCCGTTTCAATATTCTATGAACCGAATGGTTCAAAAAAGCACATCGCGTTTTTCTCAAAATCGCAGCTGTGTTGACATATTAATGCTTATCTGCCCTCTGTCCACTTATCAATAAAAAAAAGCGTATCAATCCCTTTAATGTACACTATTCTTCAATATACAGGACATTCCTAGTTTAGAGAACAGTGATCCGATTTATATCAAATAGCCACTCCCATTTTTTGTAGTTCCAATGCTGATGTTCCTTATATGCTAATGTTTTTGAGAAAATAAATGATTACTTATGTAATACAATTGGAAGTCTATAAATTCGTTTCTAAAAGTTGATTATGATTTTTCGATCCGAACTTGAGCAAAAGCTCGATTTGAAAACACGAATTGGATGCAAAGTAAGTGTAATAATACGTCCGTAGACAGATAAGTCGAAGACAAAGAACCAGCTTGACAAGGTCCCCAAATTGTTCTAGCATTCCGCAAAAATCTAGAGGGCACCGAATTACATTAAGAATCGTTTCAAAGGAACAATAGACTACACGTGATAACTCAATAAATATGTTTGGAGAGCGCCAAATAAAATAAGGGTGCGACAAAATTGCAGGGGTGGCAAAAATATTTAGGGGCAGCTCTACACGATCCAGTTACTTGTTTGGAACTTTCAAAAAATTTTACTAAAACTTTAATGCAATAGTCTTATATAAGTGTCACATATGGCTAGTTAGGCAGCTACGTCACATCAATCGGTTATGTTGGCTGACAGCTGGTACCTTGGTTCCCAGGGTATCAAACGTTACGTGTTATGATGAGCGTGCGAATTTTCTTTATGTTTTCCTATAAATATTGCTACTGTTTTAATGTTGGCAATTTAGGAGTGTTTTGACAGCACTGGTTAAATATCGGTTTAGTTTATGTTCATCGTGAAAGGTGGCGCAGTTCTCAGGGTGTCAAAAGAGAAATTCGCACGTTCCTCATAATATCTGAATTATGATGAACGTGCGAATTTTCTGTTTTCCTTATTTTAATGCTGAATTGTAGGTACCTTAACGTTGTCTAAGTATATTTGTCGGGTTAATGTCTTAAGTTTCTCGTGAGAGGAGTTACAGTCGGCGAATTTCTGGCGCCATATGTTGATCGCATAATTTTATGATTTTTATTTATTTAAACGTTACCCAGCATTGAGACGGTAATGGCTAGGGAAAAAAGTTATGTATAGTAGTGGTACATTAGCGGACTTAATGCAATGTAAATCTTTGTCTACCAATAAGCAATACCTCTGTACCTATTTATCTGTTTTCTTCATTTTTTTTTTCCTTTTTTATGTGTGTACAAAATTGTTAAATAAATAAATAAACCTCAGGGTCAGTGATAACATCTAATCTATGGGCCCTTATTACGCCAGAGAAGAGTCCGGTCCAAGTTAGACGGGATATAAACGGAACTAATCGGGGAGAAGTGGAAGACACGCCTTTGATTGCTTCTTTGAGTATTGGAGAGCTTATGCCCAATACGGAGAGTGATGGAAGCAATGGTGGGCAACCTCTGTCCAGGAGACGAGGTAGTTAGCCTATTATGTCCTGCTGCTGGGCGAAGGCCCCCTCTTCCTTTAACACAGAGATCTGTCCTCGGTCATTGCGGGCCAGTCTTTTCTGTAATTGTTAAGTTCATCTCTCCACCTTCGCCTTGGTTTGCCACAATGTTGCCTTGCGTTTTATGGGTCCCAATAAGTAGCTCTTTTATCTAGCCCATAGCTCATCTGACATGTCAAAAAATGTTAGAACAAGTGATTATTCGAAAAAGATTACTAATAACGATCATAGTTGGATAGATATTTACAGTAGTGGTTAATTAGTAAGTAATTATTTATGTTGTACAGAATGAAAATAATAGTCATGTTCTACAGAAAGAAATTAATAATTTGTGTTTAAGGGGTTTTTTTATGGTAGGTAAAGTCATCCAATGACAAATCCCGCCCTTGAGCGGGGCGGGAAGTAGTGTCAGACTCTTACTGACTGGTTGCGCCAATTTGCTATGATCCGCGACTTTGTTTTTTGTAATTTGTTTTTTTGGCCTAGCAATCCTATACCATCCGTTTTCCCTCCACCCGCACGACCGCAAGAAATGATTTGACATTGACGTTTGTGCATTGTGAATGTGACCGCACCGCTAACACGCCCGCTCGAAATTACAAGAAAATTGGCTATTTCGTGTTCCAACCATTCAGAACTCAACATAAGTGCAGTGTAGTGCAATACAGAAACTGGCAGTGCTTGAAAGTACGAAGTTCGGGATTCGCCGGCCGGCGCCATGTGGAACTTTCGAGGTTAAAGGTCAGTCCTTCTAATACATTTATCCCATTAATAAACGCTAGACGCAGTACCTGCATATTGTTAACAAACCTTAGATCGCTTTTAAAATCTACAGTCCACAAAGCAAATTCGCGCAACCATTACTTTTGGTCCATACGAGCCGGATCGTGAATCATTTTCTTGTAATTTCGCAATATAGTATTTGTTCCATAGGGAATAAACGCAACGCGCCTGTTTACCTAGATATAATAGTAGAAAACCCGCATCTAGGCATTTAGGCAACTATACGTTATTTCGCTCGTATAGTTAAAGAGTCATTGATAATTAAGGTACCCACGCCGTCAACCGCACCGCATAATTATAGTTAGCTACGTAAATATCAGCGTAGATATAAATCGTTCGCATTCTTTTTCTTGACAAAATTCATTCGGAAGTCCTACAAATTGCATGTAGGTAGACGCATTTCAAAAATACCCGTTCATTGTTGAGTGAATATTTGTAGGAAACTGATAAACCATAGATTATATACGCATATGAATATTGATTCAGGTTATTCCGTTCGTTCGCCGTTCGCTTTGTTGTTTACAATATTACCATATTGTTATCTGATAATTATCGCTTACTTAATAATTCGTTAAGTGTTTGTTTGAGTGTATAGTGTGAATATATCAAAACAAGATGTCTCTTAAGGGAACCAAGGTTAGTACTGATTTAAAGGTTCAGTTAAAGCTTTTATACGCTAAAAGGGACTCACAGTTTTCACGTGTTCAATCAATTTGTGATAAATCTTTGCAAACCTCGGATCTGGCGATTAGAGATGCTTTCTTGTGTTCGTTGGAAACTTTAGATAGTTTGCGCGCGGATTTTGAATCTACAATTAATAATATAAACATTTTAGAGTTGGAGTTAAATCCTGATTACTGTGTGAGTTATCAGGCATTGTCGTCCTTTGATGACTTGTATTGTCGTATCAAACGTATTGCTAGGAGTTTAGAGACTCCCCCCCCCGCGGGTGGTTTATCCAACCCTCCTCGCGAACGCCCACGATTGCCGCCAATTCAAATACCTGAATTTAATGGTGACATTCGAAATTGGAATTTATTTATAGATAGTTTCGAAAATATAATACATAGGAACACATCGCTGACAGATCACGAGAGATTGCATTATCTCGTAGAAAAATTGACCGGTAAGGCAAAGGCTGTCTGTGCTGGAATTACGTTTAGCGCTGAAAATTACACTTTAATTTTGAACACTTTAAAAACAAAATACGAAGATAAGCGATTAGTAGCCACCGCATATTTAGATCAATTATTCGATTTGAAAAGTTTTTCCGTTTGTAACGATCATAATTTAGAGAAGTTTTTAAATATTTTCGCATCATCTGTTCGTGCAGTAAAGAACCTAAAGGTCAATGACCTCTGTGACTTTTTGTTTTTGTATATCGGTTTAAATAAATTAGATCCTGAAACTGTTCGTCTGTTTGAAACGACTCAGCGCGGCAAAGAAATGCCTAAGTTCGAAGATTTAGAATCTTTTATTCGCGACCATATTAAGGTGTTGCAGCGCACGTCGGCGCGTCGTGAAGTCACGAATAGGACAGGTTCCGATCGCCGTATAGACGCGTCATCGAAGTCAGTCAAGACTGCACATACGCTAGTTAATACCGCCTCAACACCTGACTGTTCTCTGTGTAAGGGTAGCCATACACAGCTGTACAAGTGTTCGGGATTTCAGAGATTATCGCCTAGTGATCGTTACAAGTTTGTCCGCACTAATAATTTGTGTTTTAATTGTCTAAGTGACAAACATCTGGTTACGTCATGTAAAAGTGGTGTTAGCTGTCGTAAATGTCCAGCTAGACATCACACCTTCTTACATTTTGAGAGTAGTAAGCTGCCATCGCAGCCGCGGCCTGCGCAGACGCGCGACGCTTGTGACGCGCGGCCTGCTGCAAGTGCAAACGACGTAACATTGTGTTCGCTTTCCGCCGCCGGTACTCAAATCACTACCGTTTTACTTGCGACCGCGCAAGTTGTCATTGTAGATGCCTTTGGCAAACCGCACACCGTTCGAGCGCTACTAGATGGCGCTTCCCAGAGTAATTTTATTACTCGGGATTGTTGTCAACGCCTTGGTTTTAGTTTTAATAATTGGTCATCCCGCTCAGAAGTGAAAGGTTTTGGAGGTTTAAAGGCAACCATTCACGGTTCCATTAAAATAATATTTAGTTCACGTTTTAATCGTAATATTTCGTTTGAAATGGATTCGCTAGTCGCAGATAAGATTACGGAACGGTTGCCCACGGTACCGGTTGACACGTCCATGCTGACGGAGTTTAAGAACTTGCAGTTAGCCGACGGAAATTACGCTTTCCCTGGAGATATCGATCTATTGATCGGTGCTTCGATTCTCCCGCATCTCCAGTTATCACGTAAAATTCAGGGTCTTCCGATGTACCCCGCCCCGCACGCACTGGAAACAGTTCTCGGGTTTGTTATAGTTGGTTCCGCACCCGCTTATTTAAATAGTTACTCGACTGTGTCGCACTGTTGCACCGTCGAGCCGCCGCTTGAGTCTACCATCCGCAAGTTCTGGGAGATTGAAGAGGTCAATGTCCCGCCTATTCTCAGCCCTGAGGATCAGGTCACTGAGGAGATTTATACCCGCACGACTACTCGTGATAAAGATGGTCGTTATGTTGTCGCGCTCCCTTTCAAGGGTGATATTTTTTCGCTCGGTGGCTCCCGTGCCTCCGCAGAAAAACGCTTCTTGTATAGATTTTCTCCGCAGGAACCTTTGAAGGTTTACGAATTCAATCGTCGAATTCAATCGTCACCCCATCGATGGGGCACTTTTGTCGCAAATAGGGTGGCTAAAATTCAAGCTGAATTGTCACCGGAAAATATGTTCCATGTCGCTGGAACAGAAAACCCAGCTGATTGTCTCTCACGTGGTTTGCTTCCTGCGCAAATTTTAAATCATCCGCTTTGGTTTTGTGGCCCTCCCTGGCTGCATACCACTCCTAACGAGTGGCCAAATGCTCCGTTTAACCCCGCTACTGTTTCAGAACCACCCGAGGAGAAGAAACATACGCTTGTAGTATCAGTTCCGCGTGAAGAGTCAGTTGTTTTGTTGTTGTCTAATCGAGTCTCGTCTTGGTCGAGACTATTACGCTGTGTAGTTTACGTCCTAAGATTTTTGAGATTATTACCATCGCGTGGTTCTATAATCGCAGCTGATTTGGATAGAGCTGAATCAGTTGTACTTCGAGAGTTGCAGAAATTTTATTTTTCAAAAGAATTTCGTAGTTTAGAATCACATAAACCTTGTAGTCCCGCACTTCAACATTTGAAACCATTTTTGCAAGACGGACTCATTCGTGTCGGTGGCCGTCTGCGAAATGCTAAGTTAGAGTTTGAACAAATGCATCCAGTAGTTCTACCACGCAGGGATCACGTTTTGGATTTGTTGGTGGACTATCACCATAAGGTGAATTGTCACGCTGGTCCCGATTTATTAATGTCCATTCTTCGACAGAAGTACTGGATACTTTCCGCTCGCAATTTGATACGCGCTAGAGTGCACAGATGTGTGCCCTGCTTTAAGCTCCGCCCGCGTTTCAACGCGCCGGAAATGGCCGACCATCGTTCTTGTCGTGTTGTACAGACGGTGAAACCTTTCATACATACTGGGACGGACTATGCTGGACCGTTTAAAGTCACTATTGCCCGTGGTCGTGGTATACGTTCCACAAAGGCATACATTTGCCTATTCGTTTGTATGACAACTCGTGCGGTTCACATAGAGTTAACCAGTGATTTGAGTACGCAGGGTTTTATGTCTGCATTTAAACGATTTTTATCTCGCCGTGGTCCCGTTAAGCGCTTATACTCTGACAACGGCACAAATTATGTTGGAGCGCGACGCAATATTTCGGAATTACATACATTCTTACGCTCCAAGTACTACCAAAGTGAATTCGCCCATGTCTTAGCTGAGAATCGCATTGATTGGTGTTTTAATACGCCAGCAGCTAGTCATTTTGGTGGCAATTGGGAGGCGAATATTAAAAGCCTTAAGTCGCACCTGTTTCGGGTCATAGGCGAACAGATTCTCTCGTACGAGGAGTTGAGCACTGTACTCGCTCAGGTAGAGGCGTTGATGAATACGCGTCCGTTGTGTCGGACTTTGTCTAGTGATCCATCGGAGCCACTAGCGTTGACGCCGGCTCACTTCTTGACGACGACTCCTCTTAAATATTTGCCCGCTTTAGATGTCGAGACTGACAAACTGCAGCTCCACCCGCGTCACGCTCTGCTAGATAGCTTAGTTCAGTCCTTTTGGAAGCGATGGAGGACAGATTATCTGCATACGCTGCAGTCGCGTCAAAAGTGGAACACTCCTTCAGAGCCAGTCACAGTCGGTACTGTGGTGATACTGAAGACTGAGAGTGCGCCTCCTCTGCACTGGCCTCTTGGTGTAGTGGAAGAAGTTTTTCCGGGTTCGAACGGAATAACGCGAGTCGTAAAAGTTAAAACCGCAACTGGATCGTACCTGCGTCCGGTTATTCGCCTCTGCCCTCTGCCTAATCAGTAGTAGTGGCATAGTTAGTTATAAGTTGTTTCGCTACCTAGTATTGATAGTTTAGATTAGTAATAGGGTTTAGTTTCGCTTTTGTTTTTTTTTTTCTTTTCTTTGAAGGTAACCCTTCAAACCCGGGGGGAATGGTTGCGCCAATTTGCTATGATCCGCGACTTTGTTTTTTGTAATTTGTTTTTTTGGCCTAGCAATCCTATACCATCCGTTTTCCCTCCACCCGCACGACCGCAAGAAATGATTTGACATTGACGTTTGTGCATTGTGAATGTGACCGCACCGCTAACACGCCCGCTCGAAATTACAAGAAAATTGGCTATTTCGTGTTCCAACCATTCAGAACTCAACATAAGTGCAGTGTAGTGCAATACAGAAACTGGCAGTGCTTGAAAGTACGAAGTTCGGGATTCGCCGGCCGGCGCCATGTGGAACTTTCGAGGTTAAAGGTCAGTCCTTCTAATACATTTATCCCATTAATAAACGCTAGACGCAGTACCTGCATATTGTTAACAAACCTTAGATCGCTTTTAAAATCTACAGTCCACAAAGCAAATTCGCGCAACCACTGACTAAAAACCTACCCCGTTCCTTCGTAGCCTTCGTAGTCGGGGTCGGGTATTCCTTTCGGAAGTTAACCCATGACCCCAGTAGGCTTCGACCCTGCCTGCCTGCAGCTAGCAGGCTGGCAACGAAGCGGAATGAGAAGCGGTCACCCCTTCATGCGATGCAGTAATGCGAGCAAAGGAGATGGCCCAAACCAAATGTGAGCGAGAGGATTCTCACGGCCCAGCCGCCGCTGAAGAAGATGCTCCAAGCGACGGGAGGACGGACGGTCACTAGGCGATTCCCGGCCACTGTAATCGCGGGCCAGAAACAATCGACCAGCAATTTTTTTTTTTTGGCTTCCCAGTAAGCACCAAGCGCGTTTTATTAAAGGCGCACCTCATAGAGTAGAGATGTCAGCAAAGCTGACGGGGCCCAGTAATGTATTTACGAGTATATCGAGAAGGCGAGATTCTGATTCTGATAACTAGTGTTTTTTTTCGCGGGTCTTGGCCAGTTTTGACTACAATTACGGCAATGCGAGAGTAGGCGGGCTTTGCTTATAATTTAAAAAGTCATTTTTGTTAGGAAAAATACATGAAAAATGGTTGACTATAGATTTGTTTACGTCGCATAAAAATTTGACCCTGACGAATTTTAGAATCAAGCTGTGTTTACAAACACATTAGAGAATATTTTAAACACAGTTAAATTTTGGTCGTTTTAATCCCGCGGAGGATCCCGGGGAAGGTTACTTCGAGTTTTTGAAAAAGTAAAAAAATTTTTTTTTTTAATCGATAGTATTTCATGTACCGAATCGACCCTCCGCGGGATTAAAACGACAAAAATTTAACGGTGTATAGTTGAAAATTAGCTCCAGAAGAATTAAGCTTATATGTATAAAGCTCACAATATTATAGGCCGCCGATTGTATGTTTTTCTTTTTCTATGGTTTCCCTTTATAATAATTGTAATCTTGTTGTACAATAAAGTGTAAATAAATAAATAAATAAATATCAATATATGGGCAAGACTATGCCGCTTTTCTGTTTATTACTTTTAAAATATTACTTTGATAAAAATCAAACATACCTGACAGGTCCCATTCCCTCATAAAATTGATATTCAGCCTTATCAGTAGAGATGATAGTCCAGCAAGCTCCGTCATTGATCATCTCTTTATTAGGCTCCTTAGGGCACGGTGTGGCTTGAAACTGGATTATTCGTTCTTGTGAAAGGCATAGATACATGCGTTCCGTGTCCTTCATGTAGAACGCACACTTGTGTAGTTGGGATACGGGGTCATCTGCTTCTAATAGTGCCATTTGCTTGTCCACCTTTGGGAATAGAGGTTTTATTTGAAAAGTTTTCTTGACATAAAATAATTAAAAATTTAAGGTTATTAAAGCAGCAGGATTATATTTCAGGATTGGTCGGATATTAATGGCCTGTTTTTCACACTTAGTCCTTAGTGGACCATTGTATGTGGCCATGGCAGCCTTCATTCTAACCCATGCTTTTAGGTAATTGGTATTGCTATTCCTACACATGCTATGGTTGGTTTTTATAGTGCAATTCCTTTTACATATAAATTAGGGAACTTTTCTAAACAGTCATTTAGATGTATATTTAAATAGAATATCAAAAAAAAACAAATATGTAGTAAAAAAACAGTATCTTTATTACAGTTGCCAAAAGATAAAAGGCCCGTTTTGGTTTTGACATTTGTATTTGAGTACCTAGCGGGTTATCCGGTGTAATATAGGTAAAGTACTAAAGTAATAATTAGGGTTCCAATACAATTGTAGCCATCTTAGCTATTTTAGTAGTAACTACACTACATCAGATAAGCCTTTAGGTAGTCAAATACAATTTTCATAATGGGCTTATTATTTTTTGGCAACCTAGCAGTCAGTTGGATTTCACTCATTACTTTTCTGAAACTTAACACTTAGTCTCTTTTAGATTCTGGATGTTGCTATTTTCATTTAATTCAAGACAAGACTTAAATGAGATATGAAATTCGACTTGGTTGCATTAAAAATTTTTGCTTGTTTGCAAAACTAGTTTACAAAAAAAAAATAGTAAAAAAAGTCAGCCCAAAACTCAATATTGTTGCAAAAAAAAGGTTAGTGATATGATAACATAGTAAGGTACGTAAATATCCAGTGATATGAATGTTTCTAGTAGCAACGAAAAACCTACTTCTAGTTAACAATGGTGTGAATAGGTTCTAATCAACTTTACACAAGTATGATAAACATTTAAAAATGATCAAGAATTTACTTGGATATAGACTGAGAATTATGTGTATAAGTCAAGATTCTACACTTATAAGATATCCAACATAATTTGAGTAAAACTTCTTACCTTTCTTATAATTAGTCTTGGCAGTGCCATTCCTGTGACTGAGCACACAAGCTTTACAGTGGACCCGTAGTGAACGTATCCGTCCCTCACAGCAAATTCTTCCGATTCACTCTCATTGTCATCCAGTAGGTGTATAGTGAATGCACCCCACTGCGTCGAGGAAGCATGGAAATTACCATTCTCTACATGGAGGTATCTAGTTGACACCGTTTGGGACCTCAACCTGTTAAACAGAGCTACCTTTGTTCCACTTGCAATACACAAGTCTGCATTCTTTAATGATTGCTTTTTTTTGGAGGGCTTTGATATCACTTTTATTCTCTTACTATTGAAAATACCAATGTCATGGCCATTACCATAGAACATCTTAACGGAGAGCATGAAATGCTTTCTTTTGTCAGAGTCCGATATGTACAGAGTCTTGGCTGCACAATACTGCTTGCCATTGTTGAGGTCCAGCTGCTGCATGTCTTGGTCAGAGTTGCCAATGCCTATGAAGGCGCACAGCTGGGCTGCCTGCTCGGTCTCACCCTCCCGCAGCATGCGCTCGCGCCGCAGTCGCCAGCCGTCTCCGAACAGATAAATACAGGGTGGCGGACAGAAGAACCTTTTCTCATTTCCATAAGATTTCTGAGCGACTTTAGCATGCAAGATGACCACAACCATGTCGGAGCGGTCGCGTAGGTAGCGCTCCATGGCCTCGCGCGTGAGGCGGCGCTCGTCCGGGCGGTAGGCGCCGGCGCCGGGCCCTGCGGCGCCTGCGTAGCGCGGGAACAGAGCCGCGTGCTGCGCCGGCGGCGACGCGCCGCCCGCCAGCGCACCCGCGCCCGCCCCGCCGAACTGGTGCGGCATGCTCGCCACGGCTGCCTTCACCTTGCTGCCGCCCGCATAGCGCGCACCCGACCTCGGGCCCCGCAGGGTGATGCTCTCGTGTCCTAGCTGGCGTCACTTCTCCGGTGGCTCATCGCCGGCAGTCTTGTGAGCGGCTCGAGCGTCCTCCCAGGTCCTAGATCGGAGGACGCGCGCTCACGGGGTAGTTTCAGCCGAGATGCCGTCGCCCCCGGGTCCGATTATATCGCCGATCGATACACTTTTGTATTATTCACGCCCCTCGTCGGTTAATTACGCTGGGAACTAGCACACATTTCATTCGAGACACCTGTTCGACGACGTTATTTTCGGACGGGACGGGGCGCCTTTGCGTTGGATACCACTCGCGACCGGGGGACGCTCGTCCTCGTCCTCGGCCCGGCTGGTTCCTATTTTGTGATTTTATTTTATGAAAAGTTGACGAAACTTCTGTTTATTCGAGTATAAATACGACAACGCCAGATGCGCGAGCTGTCAAAGATTAACCATAGACACGGAGCTGTTTGCAGGCGTGTTGTCGACAACACGCGCGCGAATCGACAGAATCGAGTCGAGTCGATGAGGGATCGGTCGACCCGCGACGCGCCGACTGACAGACGGCCGGTCATAGGATGTGGGGTTACGCATGGGGCGTGAGAAAATAAAGTGTGGGAAAGAGTGGGCGTTCGCGGCGTAGTAAAACATTTGATATGTTGTAGTGAACCGAACACATATTTACGAACGCAGTGCGCCAGTAGCAATCGTTTCGTTTTGTGGATGTGTGCGTAGCCGCAGCGGGGTACATTGAGCTCACGGAGCGAAATAGTTGCGATGTGTGAGGAAGAGACCGACGATTGACCGGAGATCTCGTGGGAAACGACCTTTGTTATGTACACTGATATATACATTAGTATAAACAAAAAATCTATTCTGGAATTTAATCGCACGCGATGGGAGTCACTGGACTGTGGAGACTAATAGAGCCAGCCGGAAAACCCGTGCCGGTCGAGACGCTGGAGAACAAAGTGCTAGCTGTCGGTAAGATGACGACCCAGTGTCCATTACAAACTGCTGATTTATCGTTAGTAGATAATATTACTTACCCAATTAACACTTTCAACTTCATTAGATATATCAATATGGTTGCATCAGATGGTGAAAGGTTACCAAGATGCAAAAGGAGCTCCTCTACCAAATGCACATCTCATGGGACTGTTCCAACGTCTATGCAAGCTATTGTACTTTAGAATTAAGCCCGTCTTTGTATTTGATGGAGCTTTTCCAGAATTGAAAAAGGAAACTATTGTAAGTTTTGTTTATGTTTACTATTACAAACAAAAATAACCTCATTCCAATATTATGACTCAACTCTTTAACAATATTTTAGGCTAAGAGACAAGATAGTAAAGCAAAGTATAATTCAGAATCTGAAAGAATAAAAAGGGAACTTGCTCTTCTGCTGAGTAAGAAAACTGCTGTCAATAGTTTATTAGGTAAAGAAATATCACCAAAGAAAAGTGGCCAGCCATCTGACACCGATGACATATTTAAACTGCCGGCTTTGCCTCAGAGGGAAGATGAAAGTGAATCAGAGTAAGTCTTATCAATATTTAGAAAACTATTAGATTCTAGACTTTTTAGAACATGTTGAGACTACTCGGCCTCAACATGTTGGAACTTGTTAAGAATGGTGGAGGGTTATCACCAATCTTTTTATCATCAATTTTATCAACTATTTCAAAACAAATTCATTAACAATTTGATTCCAGATCCGAAGATGAATCAAACACAAGTGGCTCTAGTATTGATGTGCATTCCATTGATATACAGTCTGAAAGCTTTAAGAATTTGGGAGTTAAGGAAAAGTATGATGTACTTATAGAATTAAAGGAAACAAGAAAACAGAATTCATGGGGAAGACTTAATGAGCTGCCTAAAAATAGTGACACCTTTTCTGACTTCCAAGTAATTCTTTCTTCACTCTTTTATTGTTACTGGATCTTTCACACCTTTCAATTGAAGACACCATTCATCAAACTCTTAAAAAATAAGTTGTTTCTTGACTGACAATATATTTTAATTGTCCCATTACAGATGCAAAGACTACTAAAAAGAAGAAAGGTACAAGAATGCCTTGAAGAGACTGAAAAGGAAATGGGTGACACCGGCATGTCTTTAAATGATTTAGAATCTTTACTAAATGAAGAAGGTATTGACACCAAAATAGAGGCAATGCCTACCCGGCGTATAGCTTCTAATGTCTCTACACGATTTTTACTCATAAAAGATGTCAAACAAGCTTTGGCAGATGCCAAAAAGAAAAGTGAGTTGCAGAACAATCCAACAACTAGCAAAGTTGAAGAAATTTCTGAAGATAAAGACATACCAACAACAAGTAAAATTGTAGAATTAACAGAAGTTAAGAAAGAAGCATCAAAAAAGGTTGATGAATTAGAGGATGACTTACAAAAAGCAATCCAAATGTCACTAGAGTGTGTTGATGATTTCACTGAAACAAAACAAAACACAAGTGTGGCATCCAAAACTGATGAGTCTTGGACATCATGCATGACAGACACTGATTATTCCAATACTGATTCAGAGGATGATGATGGCTTTGAACCACCAGATATGACTTGTGCCAAATCTTATATCATGCAATATAGTGATTTCACACACAGAGCAATTGATGAAATTGTAACAGACAGAAAAAAAGTTAAAAAGAAACATAAAATCCCAAAAGTGGACAAGATAATAGAAGAAATTAATAAAGAGAAGTCAGTTATTGTGGATAATGTAGAACTTTCATCTAGTGATGATGATGATTGCATCCAAGTCCTAAATAATACATTATCAGACAGTAGTGAAGAAAATGATCGATTAACTCTAGTTGCTGAATCTAAGCCATCTTCAGATCTTAAAACAGATCAAGATATAGATTCAACTCAAGCCTCAGTAATATGTGTAGAAAACTCGGTGCCAGATGTTATAGACCTTGATACTAGCATGGAAGAAAGAGAGAATATAACTGAAAATGCTATACCACCAATTGAAATAAAGCAAGAGAATGATTCCAGTGATGAGTTTGAAGAAGTTTCAAATGCAACTAAAGATGAAACTGATTCTAGTGACACTGAATTTGAAGAAGTACCTGAGCAAGAATCTACACTTAACAGTCATGTTGTAGAACTTACTTTAAATATGGGTGATGCACCCGACGATGATATTTTCGCAGATATTTTCGAACAAGAAAAGGAAGTTGTGAAAAAAAATACAGAAGCAATAAAAGATTTAAAGGAAGAAGTGTCTTTCATAAAGGCTGCTTCTGATGATATTAGACCAGATAAAGCATTTAAAAGACCCGAGGTGCCTTTACTTAAAACGAATAGTCGAGTTTTTGTACAAAATGTTAAGAAACCTGAAAGTGAAAGTATCCAGAATGTTGTGGCTTCCCAGGAAGTAGTTGAAAAAGTTCAAGTGGACAATGTAGCAGATATACTGGATCAAAAAAGCCCTGAAGTTATAAACACAGCTACTGAAGATTTAGAAGAAAGAAGCTCAAATAAAATGGATGTTGACAACAATTTGTCAGTAGAAGCAGAAATAGTAAAGGATGACAACCAGCAAAATCCAAGTAATAACGAACAACCTCGCGATCTAGTAAAAGCTTCAGAAGCACCTAAACCAGCCCTAACTACAGAACAACTAAATACAATGGTAGAAAAAATGCAAAACGAAGAGCAAGATTTAATGCAAGAAAAAGGGCGATTGGATCGTATAGGTCGTAACATTACAGAGCAAATGACTAAAGAAGCTCAAGAACTACTTCAAATATTCGGTATCCCGTATATTGTCGCTCCTATGGAAGCTGAAGCCCAATGCGCGTTCCTCGAAAGTGTGAATTTAACTGATGGAACTATAACAGATGATAGTGATATTTGGCTCTTTGGCGGAAGGACCGTGTACAAGAATTTCTTCAACCAAAAGAAGCATGTTTTGCAGTTTTTAGCAGACAGAATTGAAAAATCTTTTAGTAAGTCAGACTTGATAATTATATTTTTTTTTTTTTAATTGGTGCTTTTATATTTAAACTATACTATAACATAAAATACAATTTTCAGATTTAAATAGGGAACAACTAGTTCTTCTGGCACTACTAGTTGGTAGTGATTACACAACTGGAGTAAGTGGTGTAGGGCCTGTTACTGCTTTGGAGATTTTAGCGTCATTCCCATTCAATAGAAGACAACTCCTTAGCGAAAGTACAAAGCAAGCTCGATATGCGCAAATAGTGAAGGGGTTGCAAGAGTTCAAGCAGTGGGTCAGAGCAGGCAAGAGGACAGACAACACCAGTCTTAAGAAAAAGCTGAAGAATGTTGCTCTTGCGGAAGAATTTCCTAGCATACGCGTAAGTTACGTGCATTTACATTGTTCCAACCACAGTATTATTATTATTCCAGTAGTAAATAAATATTTTATTTCTCAGGTGGTCCAAGCATACTTGGAACCGAACATCGAGAAAAGTGAAGACAAGTTCACTTGGGGCGAGTTAGATATAACAGTACTAAGAGATTATACTAAAGCCAAATTTGGTTGGTCTCAAAACAAATTAGATGAAATTTTAAAACCAGTATTAAAACGAATGCAAGATCGCAAAACCCAGAGATCTGTGCAGGACTTCTTCAAGAGGAAGGTAGAATTCCAATCATTGGAGGAACAAATGAGTAAGAGAGTTAAAGCAGCAGTGCAAAGAATGGGTCCAGAAGGACCTGTCGCAGTAGAAGCTGAGAAGAGTGGAGAAGAAAATAAGCCTGTAGCCATTAAAAGGAAGGCTACGAAAAGCAATACTAGAAGTACAAGCAAAGCTGGCCCAAGTGCTGCTAAACAGCGAAAGAATGATGAAACAAGTGTACTTATAAATCAAGGTGTAAAAGTAGTATCACAAGTGAAGGATGGTAAGTCGGAGTTAGAAATTAAAATACCGAAAACCGATCGCTACCAAGAATTTATTCCACAGAAGGAGAAAGACAAAAAGAGTTTGTTGGAAAATAAAATGAAAGCAATAGAACTATTCAGAAAAACAAAACTTGATCAGAAAAAGAAACACTTCAAGAGGAAAGCATTACAACCAAAAGAAAAGGCTGAACTTTCAGAAAGTGATAGTGATTAATTCATTTTCTAATTACGTAAGTACAATAAAATGAAAGGCATTTTAAAATAGTTTTTTTTTTTATTATTTACATTCAACTGTTTCAATTAACTAAGCACAGTTTTAAAAATAATGATAAAATAAAGTTACAAATATTTTAAATGGCATAATATGCACACAATACATAGTATTTTTAAACAATAAGTAATTCTAACACAATAATAATGTCATCGTATGGAAGTTGAGAATATTGTCTTGCCTTTCGTGGTTCAATTTGATTATTTTTTTGGCTCAATTTTGACTTGTCCCAAAACGAAAATGCAATATACTTTATCTGATTAAATTTATTCCAATTCAGGTAATTCCACACGATAACACGAGAAAATTATAGATCAGAAGTATTCATTATTCCTAATATATTTTTTTATTAAAAAAATGCTAAATCTCACTTATTTTAATTGCAAATGTATCATTACCATGGTTAAAATATCATCCAATCACTTATTCGTACATCACATTATTTTAGTTTTGATATTGTATAGGGCACATTTAAGTACTATCGTAGTAGTCGATTCTTTTATCAGAGACAATTCACGGCTTTTCTATTACTAATTTTGTTGTGCAAGGTGATAATTATTAGCTGATTCAAAACAATAAATAAAAGATTTAAGCTTCGCCTTCCATTCACAAAAAAAAAAAAACAAAAGCCCTACAAGGCTAGCGACTAAAGGCGCATACACATTGAAGAAAGTTTTTAATTCTTCCTAGATGTGGTGAAAAATTAACTTGCATTGTTGTGATACTAGAGATTTTCAGTCAATATGTATACGACCTAACGTTTAAATTAATATCTAAATAATAAACAAACGATTAAAAGACGCATAGGAGACTATCAATTATAATTATAACTAGCGTTATAAACTTTTTTTTACAATTAATCACATTGTGTACAGCAGTCTCGCTTGTTGCTGCCGCACTACGCGACAACACCGGCGACGCGCCGCGAGCTACGTGTTGCCACGTGGCTCACCTAAACACCCATTGCAATGCTATACAAGTCATGATTCGTTATTAAACAATGTTACAACATCCTAATTCGTCGTCACTTATTGACCACCACGCGTTCCACAAGACATTTCAATATAAACAAACGGACTAGGCGGAAGATCTACGCAACAAACAAGCGTATTTTTCTTAAAAACAACGCCTTGGTGTAACAAATCGGCTTAACTTTTACCCGACTACGGCAAACGAAGGGTTGTGAATGTATTGACATTCATGTTTGCTGTCGGTAGGTTTGCTTCTTCAAATAGTTAACTGAATTGAGTTGTCCATGAATTAGTCTTGATTCTGATTCCAGGTTACAGATCGTCGGATATCACGGCAATAGACTTATATATAGGGTTAGGAACCCGCTAACTTAGTACAACTAGCGCCATCTACCGCGCCTAATAACTTCAAACTGG